>BPLT01000043.1:1832500-3233098 GCA_019656295.1 Rhododendron mucronatum var. ripense
AAGATGTAGTCTGATGTAATAGGTGCCTGAGCCTGAAATTAGCTTGCATGCATGCTGCTGCCTAAAAACTATTTCTTGATTCCTTTACCCTTGAGTCTTTTTCTCTTCCCTTTTCTCTAATAAGGTGCACACCTTTAGTAGCTTGTAGGAAACCAATTGATAAAGTCCTTTTGTTATCATTGTGGAACCGGTAAAGAAACATGCCTTTGGTCTTCAAAACCTTTAGTTAATGAATCCTTCTCTCTCTCTCTCTCTCTCTCTCTCTCTCTCTCTCTCTCTCTCTCTCAGCTTGCTTGCCCAGGTTTACTAATTTTGTTTGCTTGCACAATGCATTAGAATTTGAAAGAATTCAGATGTATTTCATCAAGGATTAATAGGTGGGCTGGCCTTGGAGGCCACTGTCAAAAATAGCAGCGGCTTTGAAAAATACCTACATGGTACTATGGTAGCTGCATTACATTCCATAAGAAAGTCGCCTGGAGAAGGTACTTAAGATTGGGACCATAATATGTTATTTGCAGTCATTATTTATGAGTCTGAATAGGTGTCAGCTGAGATTTAGTTTTCCCTTGTTATAAGAAATGATGAACATCTTAGTGTACTTGGAAAGTTCCTAGGCAGAGGAAAATGACCAAATGATGGTTATAGGTATGGCTCGTGCAACATCAGATCACACCTTCAATGCAACCATTTGGGATGTCTTAGTGGATCCCGACTATCAGGTATTGTTTGTTAATTTGTGGGGACAGAAGTGCTGCAAGTATGAAGAAAATTGAAGCATCTGTTTTGAATTCTAACTTGTGCCAACATTATTGGAAGTCTACGAACTTGAGCGACCCCAACAAGGAGCTACGTACTAATAAAGTTTCAAATTAATGCCCACTGAGCATGGTTAAGAAACAATAATATGCTGTCTTCAATCGAATCTATCTTACACAGTCAAGGACTCAAGTACTGCCAAGATTCTTTGTCTTGTTAGCACGTCTCCCACTGTGGTCTGGGATGTGGTCTTTGGGGGCCATCTTGCTACTTCCCCTAAAGTCCAACAATTCTTATGTCCTAAACAGATTCATTTGAAGTTTTGTTGATCTGGGCAAGGTTTCGGTCCTTCAAATAGTACACATCTTTGTTGAATGGATTAGAGAGAACATAAGAGCTCTTAGGATGTGTTGCACTTAAATACTTTGCGCTGCGCAAAATCACTGCTTTATGATCTATCCCATGCGCCAAGGTCTTGGAAAGGCTCTTGTTGAAAAGCTCATAAGGGTTCTTTTACAAAGGGACATTGGCAGTATTATACTCTTTGCAGATAGTCAAGGTATAGCCAAAATTGTTGGAGTCTTGATTGGATAGCAGTCAGGATCCTATATGTATAATATCGGAACAATTATCTATCTTGTTCTTCACGAGATTCTGAAGCCATGTGCTGTGTATCGTAATTTTTTCTTCTTCTATTAAGTAGCAATTTAGGCTTGTATAAACTTCATTGAAAAGAGCACAAGAAATGTCCATGTCAACTCTGGTTCCCTTGCTGCACAGTTCCTCATAATAATAATATTTTTGATTTCTAGTGCTTTGTTTTTCACTTGGTTCTGTACAATGTCATTGCAGTTGTGGAATTCTATCGGAATCTGGATTTTGAACCTGACCCAGAGGGCATCAAAGGGATGCACGAATACTTTGGAATTTGGTATCCAAAGTATTAGTTGATGCTCCAAGGCGAGGAAAGATTTGTTAATTATAAGTTTATAACGTTGCACGATTTATCTTGCATGATCAGACAGATGGTGGCGGTGGTTGATATATCCTCTATGAAGCTCTTGCAAAGGACAGTGAAGCTAATGCCACTCTTCTTGACTACATCTCTATAAGTCCTTCTACCCAATCTCTAATTCTGTACATGTAACCGATCTGGTTTTATGTTTTTATGCGTGTTAGTACTTTCCTGACAAAACTAGCATTGAAAATTTGGAAGAGAATACATTGAACTTCTTGGGTAGGAAATTTGATGAATTAAGAGAAAATTTGTGAATGTATTTGATAGGGAATTGGTATTTCCACTCTGCATTTTGGTTGTCATATTCTCTGTGTCAAAGGACAGTGAAGCTAGCGCCACTCTTCTTGACTACATCATCTCTGTAAGTCCTTCTACCCAATCTCTAATTCTGTACTTGTAACCGATTTGGTTTTATATTTTTATGCATGTGAGTACTTTCCTGACAAAACTAGAATTGAGGATTTGGAAGAGAATACATTGAACTTCTTTGGTAGGAATTTGACGAATTAGGAGAATTTGTGAATGTATTTGATAGGAAATTGGGATTTCCACTCTGCATTTTGATTGTCATATTCTCTGTGTCAATACCTTTCAATTTTATTATGACGTGAAATCTAGGTAGCAGGTTATATAGTTTGGTGTTTAGTACTCCTAGACATTGAAGTAGTTTCATGGTCATGTTTTGGTTTGGGTGAGGCATCCTCCTCCACATAGGACAGAATGTCTAGGAGAAGTTTATCTAAGAAACGGAAAATTCCAATCAGTGCAAAAGTTTACACTATGGCAAAGCTTCAATCATCAACAAATGGTTTAAGTGAGGAGAACTTCCTTCGAAGATCTTCCCAATGGACAGGTGAGAATTCAAAACTTACGTCTCCCTTTCAAGCTATAAAACGAGATGTAGAATTTGTTGGAATCTCTCTCTCTCTCTCTCTCTCTCTCTCTCTTGTAAGATCTTACTTGTAGAGAATATCAATACAGTAGTGCTGTCTCACAACGAAGAAGAACAATTCTTGGAAGTCGGTTAAGACACCCAAGCATTGTGTCGCTTCTAGGTTACTGTTTAGAGCACATACAACATCTTCTTGTTTATGACTATGTCAGAAATCTGACTCTAGATGATGCTTTACACTCTGATGCATATATGACGCTCTCTTGGGGCCAATGTCTCAGAATTGCGTAGCACAAGCTTTGGAGTAAGTACAGTGTACTCAATGCAGTTTTCACTTCAAACTTAGATTTGAAGTAGGAATTGCTTGGATATTTGTGTTTTCTGAAAGAACAACAAAAAACCTAGCTTGTTTTGATGTCTATCGAAACTTTTTTTGGAAAAGAGCTCAATGCATAATTTTTTTGATGTTTTCCAATTCTCAATTAAATTTGAAAACAAGCATGAGAGAATCTACTTTCAATAAAATTGTGGAAAACAGTCCAATGGCTGCTAGAAAATCCACCAAGAGTATCCTATTAGTTGATACAACTCATTGTGCTTTTAGAATGCTGTAACGTTTCACAGCAGGGAATGTGTGTACCTCCATTACTCCACATATGCTACTTTTCTTGGGACTACGAGGATGAAAAAGTAATGTGATTAATCTATGCTTTCAGCTATTTGCATTCCACATGCTTGCCTCCTGTTAATCACAGCAACTTAAAAGCTGCTAACATCTTACTCGATGAAGAACTTATGCGTCGTCTCTCCGACTGTGGGCTGGCTGTTTTAAGGCCCCTCACAAGCAACAGTGTTAAACTCAAGGTACAGAATGACTAAATTCAGCTATTTGCTACAACTTAGAAGAAGAATCATATTGGTTTTTCGGTAGTGTGATTAGAGACAAGTCTATAGAGTTGGAAAACTGGTTTTGAAATCATTCTAATCAAAAGGTAAACTTAAAACACATTTCTTAATTGATCAGAAGCATAGACACAAACCACATAAATTTGGGAACCTCTCTCCATTTATTAGTGATGGCAACGGGGCGGATCGGAGGCGGATATTGACATATCCGAGTCCGAACCCTCCACCCGTCCCCCCAAATCCGCCCCTATGTCTGATCAGATATATTTTGGGTACTCCATCCCCCCCCAAACGGGGAATGGAGATCCGATCGGAGATTTGGATATCCAAATTTGGAAAAAAAAACTGAAAAACCCTAACAGATCGAGAGAGAGAGAGATTAGTAGATTACAAAATGAAAATAGAAACGATCCTAGTGAAATGAGAGAGATTAGTACATTACAGAATGAAAATAGAAACGATCCTAGTGAAACACTACGTACAACAAAACCTTCCTTTAAACTAAGAGCTAGCGTTGCACATACACTGGTACTCACCCTTCACAAGTCCTTCAAAATACCAGAAAGCAACACTGTAACCAAGCAAAGTCTTACTTTTTTGTCAATAAATAAGTTTTATCAGCAGAAACTGTTTTACAAACTCGTCTGAAGCTACCGAGCAAAGTTGAGAGAGAGAGAGAGAGAGATTTTACCCTAGTCTAGAGGATAGAGTCTACGGAGAGACTCTGATCTAAAGAGAACGCGTGTTTTGTTTTGTGGCGGATGAACCTTAAAAATAAGAGATAGGAGTAGTATTTTATAGTGGGGTATTCGGGGCGGATCGGAGATCGGATTTGAGGCAGATCGAATCGGAGGCGCAGACTTACCTCCAAATTTGATCCGATTCCCGATTTTTTTTAAAAACAAATCCGAATCCGCTCCGATATCCGAAAAAATTCCCAAAAATCAGATCCATTTGGGATGGATAACAGATCAGATTCGGACGGGTCGGCCGAGACGGCCATCCCTACCATTTACGCCAAGGCTAACAAGCATCATCCATTATCATTGGAACAGGCTTCTGAAATGGCTTATGATGCTTTTTGCTTTGTCCTTGATGTAGCCTTTTGTTCTATCATTTCCGTACTTAGCTTTTTGGTTCCTTTGATAAATAGTTTTAGACCAAGGGAAGACAAATCACTAGTAAAATGAAAAATGGGCTTCTTTCCGGCTTCATGACAACGAGTCTTTGGAAAATATGTTTGATCCAAACATCACAAATTACTCTCCTCCAGGGCTCTCTCTCGGTTTCCTGATATTGTCTCCCTTTATGTCCAGGTATTACCATTTGCACTCTCAAGCCTCAGCTTTTGATATTGTTCATCCAACCCCATCTGCTATAGAGCTTTTGATATTGTTCAGCTTCCATCAATTAATTCCCAATACTCCATTTATTTGATCAATTTGGTTATTGCTGAAGAAAACAGGATATGGTGAAAGTAAGAAAATTATATCTTGAATGTCTTCTTCTTCTTCTTTTTTCCCTTCTGTATTTCCACTTTCATGTTCTTTCATCATATCAAGAATGGTTCTCCTTCTCACTTTTCTTACATCAGATCCATTTAGAAAGTCTAGGCTGGATTTCACATGCCGGAAAAATGTGTTTCATGGAAACCACCTTTGCTTATATTGATAGGAAAAACTGAGCATTCCACCACTTTTTTTGTGACTGCGTCTGGAATTTGTGACAGCCTGAAAAGGAATTCTGACCACCAATGGCTGAAATAGAGGAATCACTCCCCTTTATCATGCATGTGGTCGGGACTGGGGAAACATCTGCAGCAGATAACAACGAAAGTGATCCATTCAATAGGTCCTTCCGTTTGACACATACCCACTTTATCCATCATAGAGATGGGTTGGGCATTCAAAATAATTTCAAAAGTGACTTCTCCTAGACATTCCTCGATTATCCATTTGAGCTATTCAAATTTTACTTATTCAAAAGTGCAACATGAAAGTTGTAAGTTATGAGCAAGGGAAAAGAGATAAACTTTCTGAAATTTAGATTCGATATCTAGCATTCTTTTTGTGCAGGTGAATGATAAATAACTCACATCCACTAAACAAAGCAAAAGTACTACTAATTAAAAATAACCACTCTTGACGATGCAAGCTCAAGAACCGAAAAAATATAGCAAGAAATGCATTCGAAAATTTGTGAATGTATTTGATAGGGAATTGGGACTTCCACTCTGCATTTTGGTTGTCATATTCTCTGTGCAATTTGTGATCCCTTTCAATTTTATTATGATCAATCTAGGTAGCAGGTTATGTAGAGAAGAAGAGTCTTCAAACTTGTTTCAATTATTTTCCAGTAGCAATTATTCTTCCCATTGTCAACATGTGTTGTGGAAGTTTAAGATTTGCAATTGTTGGTGTATATTTTTGGCCCGGCTCACAGCTTAAAGTCCTAATTTGCTAAATCTTTATTATCCTCCTCCACTTGGTAATGTCAAATGAATTGTATACTTTTTCCCTCTCTGCATTGTTAAATAGATTTAGGCTCCATTTGGCTAAACGTGAATATCAATTGAAGTCTATGTTTCATTAAACAAAATACCAAATATATTGTTATAGGTAATTTGTGGACCTATAGAGTGGAAGATGGACAATAATAGAAAACAGGGGTAATTTATTCGGACGATTGGACAGCTGTGATCCTTACCATGAAGGATTTGGAACCAATCCTATTAATTTGTTATTTGAATCATCATGAAAGAGCTCTTATAATCTATATTGACATCTCATTGCACATTATCAAATTCAGGAAATTGTGTTTCATGCAAACCACCTTTGCTTATATTGATAGGAAAAACTGAGCATTCTACCCTTTTTATTTGTGACAGCTTGAAGAGGAATTCCGACCGCCAATGGATGAAATAGAGGAATCACTCTCCTTTATCATGCATGAGGTTGGGACTGGGGAAACATCTGCAGCAGATAACAACGAAAGTGATCCATTCAATAGGTCCTTCCATTTGACACAAACCCGCTTTATCCATCATAGAGTTGGGTTGGGTATTCAAAATAGTTTCAAAAGTGACTTCTCCTAGACATTTCTCGATTATCCATTTGAGCTATTCAAATTTTACTTCTAACATGAAAGTAGCAAGGGAAAAGAGATGAACTTTTTGAAATTTAGAGATGATATCTAGCATTTTTTTTTGTGCAGGCGAATGATAAATAACTCAGATCCACTTAACAAAGGAAAAGTATTACTAATTAAAAATAACCAGCACGCTCAAGAACCCAAAAACTATAGCAAGCAATTCATTAAAAAATTTGTGAATGTATTTGATAGGGAATTCGGGACTCCCACTCTGCATTTTGGTTGTCATATTCTCTGTGCAATTTGTGATCCCTTTCAATTTTATTATGACCAATCTAGGTAGCAGGTTATGTAGTTTTATAGTTTGGGAATCTAGGTAGCAGGTTTGAGAAGAGGAGTCTTCAAACTTGTTTCAATTTTATTATGACCATTTATGTGGAACGTGTTATATTTGTGGTTGGTGTTATATGTGGTGGTTGATGTTGTGCAGTTATTTTAGTGTTGATATTGTACACGTTATTATGTCTCACACACTCCTGGGGTCCTTTGGACTCCAGCTTGCAAGTTGATTAGCGGGCCAGGTGCCGGTGGTGCGAGCTTGTCTAAGTTGTTGCGAGAGTGGGTGTTGTTTATTTTTTTTAGAGATAGTTGTAAATTGTAAAGTTTTTTGGAATAAAAGACAGATTGTGGTCTTTTTAATATCGTGGTGCTTGAGGATCCGGGTTGTTATAGGTGGTCTTGAGTTTGTGGTTTCCATAGGAGAGGGAGAGAGGACAAGGTTTCGTGTGTGGGTGTGGCAAGGATGGGTGAGGCAAGAAAAATGGTGGAGAGGATGGGTGAGGCAAGCCAAAGAAAATAAACGGACGAAAACCCAGGCATAGGGCTTGCTTCAAAATTGAAAGTTTTCAATGGCCTTTTTTTTTTTTTTTTTTTCAGGTTGGTAATCTTAGGTTAATGGTTGTCTCCATTGGATTTTTTACAAGCCGCATCTTCGTTTCTTTTCTTTTTTGTGTGGTGTTGTAGACTAAAATTTAGCTTTTTCCCTTTCTTGAAAGTGGAAAAGATGATTTTTGACATTGGCATATATATTGATCTCATATGATTTTGAAATTGGCATGTACATGGAAATGGTTTGAAAATACCACGGACATTGCTTGCCTATCTGGAGAATTATCTTTTGCTTCATTGTCATAGGCTTGCTTCTGGGCATAAATTTGCAGGTTAGAAAGCTTTTTTTAGTGTCATGTGCATACTATATTTTAACTCCTCATTTTTATGTGGATGTGTTCTTTTTGACAACATTACACTTTAAAGTGTTTACTTTGCTGGTCCTTATCTATCTTCTCTACTTTAGTTCATGGAAAAGGAAACTACGATGGTTCCCTTGATGAGGTTTTGTGATTTGCTAGGACGATACGATTTTTGGAACCGTATTTATTTTTCTAGGTTTTAGACTATGATTTTCCTATAGATTTCTCTCTCTCTCTCTCTCTCTCTCTCTCTCTCATGTGTATGTATCTCTTTGTTTTGCTGTTGAGTACTGCTATGGCTTTCAATTCTCCACTTTCGGAAATCCAGAAATAACTGTCAACAATGCTTTCTAAAACATGGTAAGTTAAAGCTCAACAATCTTTGCATTGTTCTCCACTTAAGAGTGACAAAACCAGCAATGTATTCCGTACTATATATATTGGTGTTGAATGTCATGTCTTTTGTGTTCTTGTTTTTTTTACTATTTTCATTCATAATTTCAAATTGTCATAAAGAGATGATAGCAATTGTTTTAAAACTACTAGTACTTGTTATTACTTGAACTTGTCACAAAGAAAAGGAATGCCTTTAGTCTTATAAGTAGATTTCATTTGCAACTTGCGTGGCAGCAGAGCCATGGTCAAGAGCATATAAATCGCTCTAGGATGATGACAAGGTCAGTAAGTGTTCACCTCATAATTGTAACTTCTTAGTTTTGTTTAATGCTATCAATACTGTTGATAGTTTGTGCTTTTGTTGCTGCCTGAGTTATAATTATATTTTCATAGGTTAAAATCTTTTGAATAGTATTTGGTCTCAAAGCGGCAGTGTACATGTAGCCGCATATTGGATCTCGTCATTGGCTACCATTTTCTTATGGAAATGGTGTGTAGAAAGAAAGAAGGAATTTTTCTTCCTTTTGATAGAGAAAGAGGACCGACAAGGAGCTGGGTAGGCATGGCCAAAACTACAATACGGTGTTCTTCCGCTTGTTTTGGTTTCTTATTCTCGGTTTCATTTGCTCGATGTTTGATTCTACTCAATGGATAGTTATACTTTCTCTAGAAAGCTTAATTGTTTTGGGTAGGTCAAGGATCGTTGATCTTTATGATACAAAACTGCAAGGCGTGCACAATATGATATGTTTATGCTTTAGGTGTGTCTCTTATGTAGGATAGGGTCAAACATTGGCTTTGTTTGGTTGAGAGTTTAGTTTAGTTTAGTTTTGGTAGTGAGTGGAGAGAGAAATAGAGTAATGATTGGAAAAAGAAGTAGGATAATGATTGGAAAACAAAACAAAACTTACAAACGAACATAGCCATTATCTTTTAGATCCAAGAATATACATACTCGGCGTGCTTTTCCACTTGGGTTCTCATGTTTCATAGAGATCTTGATATTGGAAATTGGAATATGGATGCTCCAAGTATCCAGCTGGAGAACCAAATGGACTAAATTACTTTTATTTTGTGCAATTTTTTCAAGGAGGATATACACCAATCCTCATCTTTTCATGTTTGTTTGATCAAATGCATGAGAGGGTTTGTGTCATGGAATCAATGGCCATTGCATATGCACAAAGTGTGTGTTGCAATGAGTCTCGATGTTTTATTAAGATTTTAGGATATTGGTAATTGGTTTATTGAGTTCAGATTTGTCGGGGTTCTGGTTGTTTGTGTAAAGAATTGTTGTGAACTTTTTCCCTTTATGTATGAAGAGTATGTTCAGATGTTGTGTCCTTGGCTCAAGTATCTATATAATAAGGAGCGATGGTTTTTGAATCATATACATAACCAACGGTTCAGATTTGTCTTCTCTTTATGCATAAATCTAGCCGCTGGCTTAATTGAGGTAGCTCTCTCTCTCTCTCTCTCTCTCTCTCTCTCTCTCTCTCTCACACACACACACACACACACACACACACATATCAGATGCTCACTCTCCCTCTCTCTCACGTTTTTCAGAGGCGCCCTCTCTCTCCCACCCTCCTCCCTCTCCATATTGTTTCCAGCTTACACCTCTCCCTCCCCTTCCTTCTCTGTCACCCTTTCACCCTCTCTCTTCTTCTCAAGCCGGGCAAAGTGGAAACGTGGTCTGCCTTCAACCTTCTCCTAGGTAAGTTCATTCTCTTTTCTTCTTCTTTATTTCCCAGAAATTGTATTTTTAATGCTTTAATCAAGACTTTAGGAATTGAATATGTTCCTTATTTTAATGCTTCTAAGGTGTTTGTAACAATGTCTCACACAATTTGAATAAATAATATAGCTCGAGACCTGTATTTTATTCGGTTGCTTTAAATTGCTCTCCTATATAGATTACTACTTTTAATTGAGGCTCTCTGTTCTAATACTTCATTTGGGTGAAAGTTACCTAATTTCCGTCATTTGTATGAACAAAATTCGTGTTTATCAAGTTCATTCTCTACAGAAACCAAGTTACCTAATTGGCTACATATGATGGACCTAAGTTCCCTTTCTTAAAGAAAGAATTTAAAATGGCTCTCTGTCCTTATACTTCCTTTGGGTGAAAGTTACCTAATACACTGCCTGGTGGCTGGCTGGTCAACGTTTCTAATATAGGTGACGTGCAACATGCAAAGTCAAAAATCTGTTTGCCTATCAAAAAAACTGCTTCGTGGATATCTACCTAGGGAAGGTCGAAAGCAGAAGGAAGTAGAAAAGAAATAAGATCGTGCTTCATTTACTACACCGGCAATAGGATCGTCTCATCGAGGTTTAGTTACAATCTCTGTGTTCTCCTCAGATCACTTGCTCTCGGCTCGTTCAGTAGTTCACGCATTAAGTTAAGAGTAGATCTTTCATCCGTCCCCTTTTTTTAATAAATAAGCCCCGCTGCCTAAGGGGCCCCTCTTTGATAAGGAAGGAAATGAATAAGACATTTGCTTAAATTACTCTGCCTTTTCCTTAAAAAAGACATTGTGTTCCTTGAACTCCTCTATTTAACCGTAAAACTTTGTGAGATTAATCATATTGAGAAATGGTAGCCGCATGTTTAGCTTGGGTTCAAACTTCGATTTACCAATTGAAGCACTACCACTTTAATGGCACACTTCTTTTTAAGAAAATAGAAACTACTCTAGCACCTGGGTAACTCACCTAGGTAACTCATTGGAGGTTCAAATTCTTTATTAGCTATCCATGGATGCTTTTGTTCAAACACGATTAGTTTTTGTTCATTTTGTGTTCTAATTGTTTAACTATAGGATTCAACTAATAGTGCTAAGATATATTTCCTCTCTCTCTCTCTCTCTCTCTCTCTCTCTCTCTCTCTCTCACTTTTCTTTTCTCTACATTCTCTCTACAAACATCTAGTAGGGTTTCCTGGTAGGGGGGCTGGGGCTGCCGCCTCACCCCATCCCTCCATCACCGGTCGTCCACTCCTTGCTATGATGGGTTGTTGGGCAGCTTGGTGAGATCCTCCAGCGAATAAGCCCCCAGAACCGGAGCGGCGGTTTGTCCGGTGACATGATTACGGCTGGGGTTCTGTTTTCCCCCTCCTCTCTCTCTCCAACTTTGTCCCTCCCTGAGTTTGGTGCTTGCCGTCAACGGCGCCAATCGTCCGCCTATGGGCTCTCTTTTCCAATCTTCCTCACCGTGCGAGTTTTATTGGTATTACTAGGCTGGCCCGGCTTTGTCATTTGGGTGTCACTTGTTCGAGCCCTGACAAGTTGGTGGTTGTGGGACAGAGATAGCTGTTGGTGTAGTTGTTGGATGGTAGGGTGTGGTTGATGCAGTGATCTGCGATCTTAGTGACCGGATTTAGGAGTGTACATCTGTATGTTTTGGTTTGTTTTTCTCTGCTGCGTTTGTTTGTTTTTTGGTTTCCTCCCCTTCAGGGGTTTTCATTGGTTTTGTTGTGCAATTTTTCTGCAGCGAATGTTGTGCTCAAAAGGTTTGTGTTTGGGAGTGGGGTGCTTTCTTGCTGGCCTCTCCCTTGTGGCTTGATTTGCCCGTTGTGTTTTGGGGATCTTGCTCTTCTTGATATACTGTTTCTCCTATCAATGGAACCTCCTAACATTTTGGAAAAAAAAAAACTAATTGTGTTTGAAATCAATCCTAATCATTTGGTTGGATCACTTATAGAAATTTATTGTAAAAGTTATGCATGGGCAATTTTTGATCAACTTTGGTCATTGTTGAACCCACATTGGTTGGGAAGATACAATTCAAAAATGATGCTGCGGTATCAATTTTCATTAGTCTTTTACTGCTTATATCCAATTTGTTTAAATAGGCTTCTGTACAATTTTTTCTTTCAAATCTTGATTTGTGATATCAAATAACAGCCACATGGTTGAAATTTTTTTGATTCTTCAAGAGCTTATGCTAAGTAGAATACAAACCTAGAAAAATTAACCACTGAATTAGAGAAATATGCAACAGTTTAGATAATCTACAGAAGCATCAACCAGCTTATATTAGAAACATTGCAACAAATCACATTTTTCTCTGGAAAGTTAACTTGAGGGAACTATGAATTTGGGAAGTGCAAGTGAAAAATGCTAACATGAATCTTTGGCTAAACCACTCAAGGGAAGAGTCCTACGTAGTCTGAAGTATGTTACTCAGTCAGACCTTCAGGTTTCTTCTACTGAAAAATCAGCCCTTGTGTAGCTCCTCATTAAACCAAGTGGAATGCACATTCCCATCTCTATTTGGGAAAAGGTTGGAGATCAAACCTGTATAGCTATACATGGCTCTAGCTGTTTGTTATCAGTCAGCTAACTTCCAAACCTTGGATATTGAACCCCAAATTATTAAACGTGGGAAAGCTGTGGTATTGCCTAATCCTAAATACAACAAATAGGGTATAAGAAATAAAGTGAATTGCAAGACATTGGAAAAAAAATAAACATGCAGGCTTAAATAAGCACCAATTTCAAAGGCAAACTACTCAATTTGCTAGAGAATTAACAGCTTTGTTGTAAATCGTATCAACCAACTGGTGACTATTCACCAAGGAAGTAGATACATCTATTCATATAAGACGCATTCGTCCACGACGAGGACGAACAGGCGTCACTGAAAAAACATAACTCTTAATCAAGTCAATTCACATTCAAACCAGATAAAATATTATAATCCAATAATATTTTCCAACAATCTCCCACATGAATGAAATTGACTCGATAACCAATGCAAAACAATGCAAACGACAAAGAGAGGATAGGTGGAAATTTCTGCAGAGGGTAGGTAGCTTTTTGGCTTTGAACCTTCCCTTATGAAAGACTATTGAATTTATTTGCTAACCAGCGGACGCGCGATGCCTTGAACTGTTTAGTGTTTTATGTAAACCAAGACAACAGAATTCACAGAAGTGGCCCTTTCAAACTCAAATAGGTGATCTCTTATTAAGAGTACACTACTATACCCCACTTGGATTTACCAAAGTATAAGAATCATTAAAAGCGAAGCTTAACCTGATACGCTACAGGCATCACTGTTTCACCATAGGAAAAAGTTAGAGAGATATCTCCTAGTGATACTCCTAAGTCTCATACAACTCGGTTGTCCCATTGAACCTAGATCTTAGGATCTCCAGTCAGCTAGGTTGGGTTGTTGTTATGGAGACTTTTAATTAATAGGTTTTAATCTCATTCCCCTTGATGATCATTTGTTCTCTAGTCAAAACTCAACTCAACTCAACGGATCCGTAGTAAATTTTGTGACGTTTCATTCTCAAGTGAGAACAAATGGTTAACGGTAACTTGTCTATAACAGAAATATTGAGACATACCGTATTATATGATCCTCTATGCCTTTCAACTACTAATGGCCATCACATTATAACTTTGGCATAGAATTGGACCCCCGTTAGAACATCCTCTAAGAGATGGCTTAGCCATTCTTCTTCTCCAACTTTGTCTATATATGTAATGAGTTGATCGTACTCTATTTTAGACCTTGCAATACACACATGAGGATTTCTAAATCATTGTTGCACTCCAATTGTAAAGAATGCACTTCTGGATGCCAAGTCTTTACATTAGTATTCAAATCGCAACACCGTATACTTCTAAGTATAGTTGGATATCTCCTATTGTCCAACACATTGTTTAATATTATGGAAATTATATGGCTTCTCCCACAATTCTGAAATTAATTCAGAATTCACACAAATAATTTCTACCATTTATGACATTACGCGAACAATGTCAACACTCTCTCTCCATCTCTTGTGTGTGTTCCAAGAGATATCAGCAAGTGACAACCCCCACATTGAGTAACTCATTCAAAATCAACTCTTTACTCGAAGTAAGACAAATTTATGCTAATTGCACCATGCATTCTTTATAGCATATAAATCGATTTTACTTTATTTAAAAAGTACCTTTTGGAGCGTAGTTGTTAATATCTACCAACCGTTTAAGATCGTAGAAACTAAAATACTAGCTCCAATTTCAGTTTCACGACAAATCAAATATAGTGACCCAATCTATTGGGTAAAGTAAATTTCAAATAATCCAAAACATCATGTGTTTAATGTTTTTGACCGATTTGACCCAAGTGACTTTTCGAAAACCAAAATATATGTGACTTATTCACCAATGGTTGTGTGACTTATTCACCACGGGTCACGTCTCTTAGCATAAACTCAACGGTCACATCTCTTGTTTGAAGCAAACGGTCGCATCTCTTGATATAAATTCAATGGTCACAACTTTGGGTTTAAATCCAAGGGTCACATGCCTTCACATATAAAACATGTTAGCATTAAAGAGAATCACACCTCTTCACTGTCGGGATTATATGGACCGTTGCAACTCTTCATCAATGGGCCAGTTTTCCGAATTCTCTTTAGAATCAATCAGTTTAATATTCATTTTTACCCCAACATGGGTAATCAGCAAATAGTAAATGGGATTTCCTCCAATCCAAGCACACACTTCAGTTTAATCACCCATGATTTACTGAAGTATATACTCTTTCAGTTCATGATTCACCAAACTTAAAAGGTTTGTTACCATTCCCCACCGGTAAAATTATACAGCCGACAAGCATAAACCGTTTCTTACACTTTTGGAAAGCCACGACTCTGTTACTTGTCTACTATGTCAATGGGCACAAGTTACCATTATCATGAATCAATGAGTAATACATGCGTACACAATACCTAGCCCAAAACCATAAATGGAACTAAAAATCATTATTTCAATAGAGTTATGATACGATCGTCGGCAAATGAAAAATTCCGCTCACTAGATTAAATAAGAGTACAAAGCTTGAGCAAATGAGAAACAAGGAAACTAACTCCACAATGTTTAACCCACATTTTACGTGAAGTAATCACAAGATATAGTTGCCTAAATCAACTGCCGAAACTAAACCTATGTGTCCCTCACCGAAGAACACTTGTCCAATGTGGACACACGTCCAGTTGATTTCTTGGGTTTCGGCCTTGGAAGCTTGAGGTAGGGATTTTTTACTCACTTTATGTGTTTTTGAGTTGATTTCGTGCATAAAATGAGTTTTGATCGTCCTCCTTCGTTCATTTGAAAAGCTGTCAAAATCTGCAGAAATCGTCCAAAATCGCCTAGGGATCGATCCCCAAGCAAGAGGGATCGATCAAAATTTGGATTTTTGTAGAGACCTGCATTTAATTTAATTAATTTTAATGTTTATAAATGAGAAATATGAAATAATTGTGTTTATGTGATTTGGGGCTAAAGTGGAAAATTTGATTGTGGAAGGGTACAATGTGTAATTTACATGTGTGTGGGTATATATAGGAGGGTGAGAGAGCATGGAATCATTTTCCCTCTCATCTCCCTCACCGGCTCTCTCTCTCTCTCTCTCTATCTCGGTCTCTCTCCCTCTCTCTTGCTCTATCTCCAAATTTCACTCAAAACCTACCAAAACAACCGTCAATCCTTCATCCTCTACACGTAAGGTGGTCCGTACCACGTTGGTTTGAGCTTGGAGGAGTTGTATTTCGTTCGAATCAAGGTTTTCGGAAGCTAGGGCTCGTAACTCCTTGGGTTTTGTGCTTCGACTTCGAGGTAGGGATTCTACCTCTCAATATACGTAAAAGATGTGTTTTCTAGCCTTGAATCCGTGTCTATGCTGCTTGTTGTGAATGTGGTGGTTGAAATCTCGAAATTCTGCAGAAAAGCTGCTCGTATCCTTCCCATATCGATACAACGTTTTTCTGTATCAATACCATTTCAAAACAGAAGCTTTAGAATTTCTGATTTGCATTCCGTATCGATACAGCGTTTTGCCGTATCGATACCAGATCATAATGGGCAGTTTTTCAGCTTTTGTTCCATACTTCTTCATTTTGACCCTCGATCACTTCTAACTTGTTCTAATCACTTCAAAATCACTCCATAATGTTGTTAATCGTGCCCGTGGAGTTCATGGAGTATTTTTGTATCCCTTGCTCCTTGATTGTTGTAATTGGACGTTGATTTTCACATGGATATTAATTGAATTGAAATGACACATAATGTGAGTACGAGATTCTTAGACACATATCGACACAACGAGAACATTCGGGGCCCATCGACAGGTGGGTGCCTGGCAGGGGATATCAGGGACCCATAATTAGCCTGGCAGGAGCTAATGCTCATATTGAATACTCAAGGCCCAACCTTTTAGGTGGGCGCTTGGCAGGGGATATCAGGGTCCCATAATTAGCCTGGCAGGAGCTTCGGCTCAAGACACATATGACGAGATGGTTTCAGACACATGAAAGGTGGGAGTGCTTTTTAGTGCGAGTTAAACGGTGATCGTCAAGTTGTTGTTTTGTGGTTAATAAGTCAAGAGTGTTGATTACTACGTTGCCCTTGTTTATGTTTCTATCCTTTGATCATCCTTACATTTTTTTTTGCATATAATGTTATATTAGAATTTCCTACTGAGCTAGTGTAGATTAGACCCTCCATCATTTTCAGGTACTAACTCGGGGCTGTAGATTGCACGGTTGAATGCTTGGATGTGGACACATTTTGAAAGCTAACATGGAGGAGTTACTTGTCCATCTTTGTAAATCCTTTTTGGGAGATGTATTTGTAACTCTAATTGACAATCTTTTGATTTAGAAAGCTGTAAACACTTAACTCTATTTCAGTACTCTGTACTCATGATGATTTGGGGCCCGGGAGCCAAAGATGTATTTTTTTAAAACTTGAAATGTTGAAGTGTGATTACAGAAATGGAACTATTGTTTCGTTTTGGGTATTGTGCGAATTATTGTGAGGTTTTATTTAAGATAAACCTTGATTATTATTTGTTGAAAATCGAGGGCGTGACAATTTTTCCTTTGGGGGATTGATCCCCAAGAGAGGAGGGATCAATCGCTCTCCTCTCTGGAAATTCTGCTCATTTTTTAGGTTTCAGCCCAACTTCAAACGTCGTAACTTTCTCGTCCGATGTCCGATTCATGCAAACTTTACATCGATTCGAAGGTCTTGAAGTAAGCTTTCATTTGCCACCGGAATCACCTTAAGAATATTAGTACAGAAAAAGTTATGATCATTTGAGTAGAGGTGTATCAGTCTACCAATGTCTGTGGCTATTCCTAAGGTTATTCTTGACCCGTGTTATGCCTCCCTATATGATTCGGACATATTTAAGTCACTCTTGAGCATGATTGCTTATGTCCTAATGACTCGTTGTTTGATCTTGTCTCTTAGCACTCATTAGAGCATAATATCAATGGCGTTTGTTAAGAAAATGTACCGTAAGGTCAATAGGAGTACCGTGGGCTACAAGGGATAAATTGGTGAGTGTCATGAGTAGACATGAGCTTGTCTAGTGATCCGATGGATAGAGTTTTGACTCATATCCCCGTGCCTTGTCTTGTCGAGCTCCCTAGGTTCTTTTGACACTTGTATTATAAGATTCTTGTTTAGAATCTAGTGGGTGGTATGTTGTGGAGTCGCTTTGGGTCCAATACGTGACATAGGGTGTCGTGATAGACTTAGAGGAATAACATGTGCTTAAAATATTTATGAATGTACAATGGGGCATACTTATGAGTTTGTAATACAATGTTGATGATGTATGAATGAATGTGAACTTGAAACTTGATGTCTGCTTATATTCGACTTGATAATGCATGTGTGTTTACGCGAGTTGTGAATTTTGAATTGAGGGTCCTACAATGCAAGGTGTGGTAATGCGGAAACCCAGGTAAAAAGAATTCAATGTGACGCAAGGGGTGGTCTCTCGCATGATGAAGAGAATTCAATGTGACGCAATGGATGATGAAGAGAATTTTGATTGACTTTAGAAGTTTATGTTGATGTTTGGATTGCTTGTTGCTTGAGATTGTGGTTGTTGAAAAAGAAGAATGAAAGGCTCCGGTATTCTTGAGCGAATCAACGGATCCGATATTTAGGCACAAATTAATGGACTCCGGCATTCAAGCTTGAATCAACTGAGTTTGAACATAATGGTCTTGAGTTTTTCTCTAAATTGTTTTGGAAATCAAAAGGAAAGTTTTATGAAATGAGACCCAATGGTGAATGGTATAAAATGAGGACGTTGCTTGTGGCTTGCCCTCGAAAAGTTATAGATTGTTGAACCGTTGTTGTAGCACATTAGATTGATATGAGTTAAATGTTGCTTCTAGTTGACGTATGAATAGTTAGGGTTATCTCTAAGATTCGCGAACCTAAATTCGTCTGTTCATTTTGATAATCCCCCTTATATCTCATTATTTGCTTGTTGCGTCTCTTTCACGTTTGGTGCATGTTTCCTCACATTTTCATATAATTTGAGTATAGATTTCTCTACTGGGCTAATGTAGCTCAACTTATTATTTTCAGATACAAATCAAGGAAGTTGGAATGGCGTGCTTGTCGATCATGTCTTTCGAAAGTATAAAAGAGGTGATCATTTGCATCTGATTTGAAAGAAGTATTTGGAAGAGTGATCATTATAAACTGTAATTACTATTTTAGTATTTTGATAACTTGAGGCTCGAGCCAGGATTGTAACTTTTGAGTTTAACTTTGACAACAGGAGAAAGTATGTCATTTGGGTATTATAAGTATTACAATTATGATTTTATTTATTGAAAATGATTATTATTAATGTTAAAAATCGAGAGTGTGACAATTTTAGACCTTACAATACACACGAGGATTTCCAAATCATTGTTGCACTACAATTGTAAAGAATCCACTTTTGAATGCCAAGTCTTTACATTAGATATTCAAATCGCAACACCATATACTTCAAGTATAGTTGGATATCTCCTATTGTCCAACACATTGTTTAATATTATGGAAATTATATGGCTTCTCCCACAATTTTGAAATTAATTCAGAATTCACACAAATAATTTATGTCGTTTATGACATTACGCAAACAATGTCAACACTCTCTCTCCATCTCTCGTGCGTGTTCCAAGAGATATAGGCAAGAGACAACCCCCACATTGAGTAACTCACTCAAAATCGAGTAACTCTTTACTCGAAGTAAGACAAATTTATGCTAATTGCACCATGCATTCTTTACAGCATATAAATCGATTTTACTTTATTTATAAAGTACCTTTTGGAGCGTAGTTGTTAATAACTACCAACCGTTCAAGATCGTAGAAACTAAAATACTAGCTCCAATTTCAGTTTCACGCCAAATCAAATATAGTGACCCAATCTATTGGGTAAACTAAATTTTAAATAATCCAAAACATTACATGTTTAATGTTATTGACAGACTTGACCCAAGTGACTTTTCGAAAATCAAAAGATATGTGACTTATTCAGCAATGGTCATGTGACTTATTCACCAAGGGTCACGTCTCTTGGCATAAACTCAACGATCACATCTCTTGGTTTGAAGCAAACGGTCACATCTCCAAACCAAACCAAACCAAACCGAGCCTTAAGTCCCAATCACTTAGGGTCGGCTACATGAATCCTTTTTCTCCATTGAGCTCTGTCAAGAGCCATTTGAGCACACAAACCTACTCTACTCATATCGTTGCGTACCACAGCATCTAAAGTCAATTTAGGTCTACCCCTCCCCGTAGCATTGATACCCAAAACTATCCTATCTGCTCTCTTAACTACTGCATCTCCTGGTCTACGATAGACGTGCCCAAACCATCTTAGCCTATTTTCCCTCAACTTCTCTTCTATGGGTGCTACACCTACCATCTCCCAAACCGTTTCATTTCTAATCCTGTCTCTTCTAGTCTTACCACACATCCACCTCAACATTCTCATTTCTGCTACACTCATCTTGGTCACCTGTTGTTTCTTAATAGGCCAACATTCTGTCCCGTAAAGCATCGCTGGTCTGATGGCAGTTCCATAAAACTTTCCCTTCAATTTTATTGGTACCCTCTTGTCACACAGTACACCAGTAGCGCTCATCCACTTGAGCCACCCCACTCAAATCATATGAGTCACATCATCGGCAATCTCTCCATCCCTACTAATGATTGATCCTAAGTATTTAAAATGAGTACTCTTAGATATCTCCTGGTCTTGGATCATCACTCTTTTCTCGTGAGCGCTGCTGGCACCACTAAACTTGCACACCATATACTCAGTTTTACTCCTACTTATTCGAAAACCCTTTGACTCTAATGCTTCCCTCCAAATTTCTAGTTTCGTATTAACACCTCTAGCGGATTCATTTACGAGGACAATGTCATCTGCAAACATCATACACCATGGGATATCCTCTTGGAATTTTCTAGTCAATTCATCCATAACTAATGCAAAAAGGTACGGGCTCAAAGCTGACCCTTGATGCAATCCTACGGTGATTGGGAATTCACTCGTTTCCCCCACTGGTGATCGAATGGTAGTGACGGCACCTTCATACATGTCTCTAATCACCTCGATATACCCTTTGGTCACTCCCTTTCTCTCTGAACCCACCATATGATGTCTCTAGGCACCCTATCATAAGCCTTTTCTAAGTCTATGAAAACCATATGGATATCCTTCTTCTTTGCTCTATATTTTCTACCATTCTCCTCAATAAATAGATAGCTTCCATGGTTGATCTACCAGGCATAAACCCAAACTGTTTCTCTGACACCGTAGTCACCACCCTCAAGCGATGCTCAATAACTCTTTCCCACAGCTTCATCGTATGACTCATCAATTTAATACCTCTGTAGTTGTTGCAACTTTGGATATCCCCTTTATTCTTATAGATAGGTATAAGAGTGCTCCTTCTCCATTCGTCGGGCATCTTCCTTGTCATAATAATCTTGTTAAACAACTTCGTCAACCAAGTCACCCCCAGGTCACCTAGACTTTTCCACACTTCAATAGGGATATCATCTGGTCCTAAGGCCTTACCCGGTTTCATCCTTTTCAAAGCTTTGACTACTTCGAACTTTTGTATTCTCCGATAAAATTCATATTCTATATTCTCGCCAGAGTCATACTCTTCCTCGCCCCCAAAACCTCCTTCGTGCTTCTCATTTAACAACTTCTCGAAATACGACTGCCATCTATCTTTGATCGCCTCGTCATTTACCAACACCACCGAATCAATATCTTTTATACACTTAACTTGAGAAACGTCTTTAGCTCTCCTTTCTCGCAACTTGGCAAGTTTATAAATAATTTTTTCTCCATCTTTACTATCGAGTCTAGTGTAGAAATTCTCATAGGCTTCCAACTTGGCATCCCTAACAGCTTTCTTCGCTTCCTTGCTAGTTTGCTTATAACCCTGAAAATTAGCCTCAATCCGGTCCTTTTGCCACTTTTTAAAGCACTCCTTCTTGGCTTTTACCTTGGTTTGAACCTCGTCATTCCACCACCATGTCTCCTTAGAAATTGGACCTTTTCCCTTCGACTCCCCGAGAACTTCTCTCGATATTCTTCTAATACCGTCAGTTATGGTATTCCACATATTGTCGCTATCTCCTTCCACTCCCCACTGTACTTCTTGGAACATTCTTTCCTTGAATACCTCTAGTTTCTCCCCTCTTAGGCCCTACCATTTAGTTCGTGGGCATCTAGTTTCCTTTCTCCTTCTAATATTCCCCTTGAGACTAATATCTAACACCAAAAGTCTATGCTGTGCCACTAAACACTCTCCGGGAATAACCTTACAATCCTTACATGTCAAGCAGTCCGCACCTCTAGCGAGAAAGTAGTCAATTTGGCTTCTATTGGCTCCGCTCTTAAAGGTAATTAAGTGTTCTTCTCTCTTCCTATAGAGGGTATTTCCCACTATAAGGTCAAAAGCTACCGCAAAATCTAAAATCCTCTGACCACCTTCATTAAGGTCACCAAAACCAAAACCACCATGCACCTTCTCATACCCTTGCTTGTGCACTCCCACATGGCCATTGAAATCGCCTCCTATAAATAGCTTCTCCCCAAAAGGTATATCTTGAACCACATCATCCATCTGCTCCCAGAATTGCTCTTTAGTGAGATCATCCAAACCTATTTGGGGTGCGTAAGCACTAATAATATTAACTATGCTCCCTCCAATCACAAGCTTAACTAAAATAATCCGATCTCCTTTTCTTGTGACTGTAACTACCGAATCTTTCAGGTGTTTATCTACTACAATACCTACTCCATTTCTATTTCTATTCTTGCCCGTATAGTAGAGCTTATAACCTGTGTTCTCTATTTCCCTAGCTTTCTTCCCTACCCACTTAGTTTCCTGAAGACAATCTATACTAATCTTCCTCCTAAGCATGGTGTCAACTAGCTCCCTAGTCTTACCCGTTAATGTCCCTATATTCCAAGTTGCTAAACGAATCCTATAATCCTGGGCTGGCTTCTTTACCCGTGCTCGTCCAGGTACACACGGGAACCCTTGCTCACTTATCACCACACCCGGGCGCCAGTGTGGCGCCCCTTGCTCATTTTTCGAAGCACCCGAAGGCAGGCACAACGCGTCGCTTAAGGGGAATGCCCTAGCATATTTCGTTATCATATTTGGATTCATGTCATAGAGATCAGACGGGTTTTTTATATGCTGGCTGTCAGCTACCTAACGCACAACCCTCCTCCTTTACCCGGGCTTGGGACCGGCTGTAGAATAAAGATAAGGCTCTAACAAACCAGGCGGAGTTAAGCAAACGGTCACATCTCTTGATATAAATTCAATGGTCACAACTTTGGGTTTAAATTCAAGGGTCACACACGCCTTCACATATAAAACATATTAGCATCGAAGAGAATCACACCTCTTCACCGTCGGGATTATATGGATCATTGCAACTCTTCGTCAAACAAGTCAGTTTTCCGAATTCTCTTCAGAATCAATCACTATTCAAACTCTCGCTCAGTTTAATATTCATTTTTACCCCAACATGGGTAATCAGCAAATCGGAAATGGGATTTCCTCCAATCCAAGCGCACACTTTAGTTTAATCACCCATGGTTTACTGAAGTATATACTCAAGTAGTGACTATATATTAATACCCACATACATGATTGAAGCAATGGAAATGCAAGAAACTGCAACATGATAATAAAATACTTCCTACCAAGGATCAAAACATACACAAAAAGTAACCGGCAAATCTGTCTTAAATGTTGCTGGAAAAATATGCTTACTTTTTGTGGTGAAAACCAATAATATGAGTGCAATTAAATCGAAACTCAAAATCTGAAAATCGATGGAAACAAATTGGTGATCAAGGAAAGTGTTAGTGTGTGACACTATGTACTTAAGACAGATTCGTCCCCACTACGGTGCTTACGGTTTACATGAAAGTCTATCTCCAACACTACTTGATCGAACTCCTCACAGAAGAACTTCAATCGATGGGCCTGTTGAACCTCCTTGTGTTTTTTACTCTCTGAAAATGAATAATTTTTTTTAACCATCTGGAAAGAATGAGGGAACACCTATTTATAGACCAACTGGTGACTATTCTGAATAGTCACCAATGGATGAGACACATTTATTCATATAAGACGCGTTCGTCAGGTGTCACTGAAAAGACATAACTCTAAATCAAGTCAATTCACATTCAAACCAGATAAAAATATTATAATCCAATACTCTCTCCGTCCCTTTTTAAGTGTCATGCTTCGTAATTCCAACTTATTAAAAAGACGTCATCATTATACCTTTCACATCAACTTTTTCCTCCACTTTTCCTACCTACCCATCTTCATTACACTTTTACACACTAACTTTTCAAAATGGAATCTACTTTTAGGGACAAAATAGACAATACACCAACTTTTACCCACTAACTTTATAAAATGGACACTTATTAAGGGACAACCCAAAATGAAATACCGGACTATAAAAAAGGGGACGGAGGGAGTAATATTTTCCAACAGTTCAACCTTCAGTATTTCGATCATAACTTTCTACTCGGTTATCCGATCTGGGTGAGTGAAGTTGGATTAGAAATAAGATTCAAAGCTACAGTGGTGCCTAAAATATAAATTTCTCAATTTGGAGTTTCACTAAGTCAGTACAGGCCTGCAAGTTAGACGTGTCGTGCTGAGTCGTTACAAAGTCGCTTGTGCAAATTGTCAAGCGAGCAGAGAGAGAGAGAGATCCAATCCCCCAAAATCAATTTAAACACACTTCAAAATACTACATACATTTTCTAACCATAAACAAAATTAATATTATTAATATATAAAAAAGGCTAGTTCAGATTAAACATAAAATCAGAGAATCTAAAATTAAGTCAAGATGGAAACGGAAAACCTCAAGTACCAAATCCGTTTACTTTATTACTTTAAGAGAATAACTTTTGAGAAATTTGAAAAGAAAAAAAAAAAAAACCATGTTCCTTTCAACATAAAATTCAACAAAATTCGTTTTGGCCATCATCAACAAAAAAAGATTTTGGAAGCGTTAAGCTTCAGATAACTTTGTATCCCGAAAACCATGAGTTTATGGTTTATTTACAAGTCAACATATTGAATCGACTCGGAACAAAACTACAACTAAAGGACTCTAGCGCAATAGTGTGCTTAGTTACTAGGCGATCTTTAGGCCATCTCATAGTCTTTAAAGTCCTCAGTTTACAAAGCGAGCTTACTAACGCTAAGCAATTTTTTTGTTGATTGCACGAGCTTGCAGCAAGGAAGCAAAAGCCCTTTGTGTTTCTCTTCTAATTCTAAGAACAGCCACCAAACAGAGTCGCCGCTTTAAAACAATCTAGGTAATCCTCCATAAACAAGATCGAAAATGACAAAAGAGGCACACAAAAAAAATGGTCACATCATGCCACTATTCGAGCTCGTGTTAACCAATATACTCAAAAAATACGAATTTCTGACATAGAACACAACTATTGAGTCTAGAAGAATTAGTTTAACAACAAACCCTATCGTTCCAGTATTTGGAGTATTTGCAAAAGGGAGATGACGTGATATCCATCTAGACTACTGCAAAATCGCATCAACTCAGCCTTGTAAATTTTGAGGAAACCAGCTTTTACTGTCAGAAAACTGAGCCATTCCCCTTTTTCTTTCCAAGCATCAATTCTTTTGCTTCATTGATTTTAGAAGCAAGGTAGTGGCTACCGCCTGCGTCTGGATGGTTTGCCACCATTACCCTTCTATGTGCTTCCCTTATCTTATCCATTGGAGTACTTTCCCTGCACAAGATAAATCATCGAAAAATATGAAGTAAGGCTGAAAATATATGGACTATTACTCGCATGCTAAATGGAGACTGATGCTTCTGGTGGCCTCAAGGCTAAAGGTTTGTGGTGGTGGTCTATGTTTTCCCACAAGCAAGAGTAGCTCCAACCCCAAAGAACTCTACTTATTATGGTGGAAAGGTAGCAAAGACAACCAACCTAGCAAATTCAGGCTTACCACCTTCACAGAACGAGAAGAATTTGTAGCAATAACTTCTTTCTAAGAGTACCGTGAGAATTAGACGAAGAATATCAACCGAAAAGACAGGGTCACCCAGTGATAGGTTATATAGGGTTGCCACTTAAATGCCGCAACTAGTGACTTTCCATTGATAACTGTGTCAATTCTTATGGCACATTTTTTTTTACTTATGGGGCCTAATACAGCGTAAAAAAGCTGACACAGGCAGAACAAATAGCCAATGCGACTTGATACTGTAAATACACAAAGTACCATATGCCATCTTGACCAAAGATAGGGACCATTATCAGAAATGTCTGTATTTTATAGAGTCCCACAAAACCAATTTGTAGAGCAAGATTTAAAAAACAATGATAGTCTTGACAGTTGCCACAGGAACACTACGCCCTCTCTTTCCTTGTCTTGTTTTGACCCTTCCTGCACAGAACAGGGAAGGGCCATGGGCCTTTACATTGATAGCCACTGATTTTAATGCAAGCATAAGATAACATTATCCACAAACCGGTTACCCAGAACACAGGCTGTTCTGATACAAGGAATGGAATTCAAATAATGTGTATGCCTTACTGAATTGTTGTACACTAGGGGTCAACTTCCATAGATTATGATATTGGAGAGTACTTATTTGACAGAGAAACAACCACTAAAATAGAGTATTGTTTCACAAATTATTCAGGTTAAAACAAATTTTTACAAGCACCACGCTAAATTGTTAGTGCATTACATTTAAGTATTCCCATATGCAAAATGCTTAAGAAATATAAAAGGAAAAACTGTAGGGATCGTTTCATTTACCATTTTGGAATGTAGGTATATCTGATTACAGATTGTGTTTCCAAATCCAAAGTATAATTCTGTAATGTATCAGTGCATTCCAAAATGACATTTTCCATATTCTACAGAGGTGATGAGATGAGTGAATATCAACTCATAAAACGTATTAGGATCAAGGTACCTGACTCCAAGAATAAGAGCTGCTTCTCTTCTTGACATTGCAGACTGGAATCCCCCCTCGTAAAATCTGCGCAGTGCAGGTGGTCTTGCTTTGAATGCTTGCCAAGCCAAGATGCTATATCTACCAGCATAAGCTGCCGCAGCAACAGCAAGTCCTGCTACCAATGCTGTAGCCTGGTGCAAATTGCACATTTAAAGATAATTAGTCTAAGCTGACTCTAAGGAATGGGTCAGCAATAACAATAGACTGAAATTGTTATGACGAAACAAGATGACTACCCAGCACATTATCCAACAACTTTTATCCCGTCGGTTGTTGTAGGCAAAACACTACAACTATCTTCAATAAACATGGAAAGCACAATAACTTATAGGTTGAACCTCTTCCTTTCCTTTCTAACTTCGGCTGTCCTAACCACGTGCCGACAATATCGACTTTTGCTGTTGTAAGTTGTAACTAAAAATGATTAGGCACCTATTACATAAAGTATAATCCATACGTTTCTTCACCATCAAAAAATTTGCAGAGCCTTGAGTTGTGTTTTGAGGAGCTATAAACTGTGGAAGAACATTGTTCTGCTACATATTCAGAAACTTTTTTATCCAATCCAAAAGCTTAAGCTCTTAGGTGGAGAGGTCCGAACATTATAATTCGTGATCACACAATCCATCCAAGCAATATGGCATTGTATTCCTCAACATTTTTTCCAAAGAATGTGAGGTTGAGAATGTTTGCTTGAGTTGCTCAACCGCCCCTTCTTATTTATTCTTACTACTATCACTTTATCACGTTGCGCGATGTTTGAGGTCTGCCACATGTAGCCTCTTTTGGGGTTTGCCGTCATGGGGTGCGAATTGAAAGTTTTCCAAAAATGTTGATGGCGTGGGTCCTGCTCCGATACCATGTAGAAAAGTGATATCCAACCCAAAAGCTTAAGCTTTTAGGTGGAGAGGTCCCAACACTTATTACATGATCTTCCATTCCTTTCCCAAACAATGTGGGACCGTATTAATTAACAACATCTATGAAAAGAGGACAACAAATGGTCCCCCTCTGTCATATAAGAGCATCTCCAACCGGCCAATTCAAAAGTGACATGGAGGCTCAACGGAAATATTTGGCAGCAAGTTCGACTCCAACCCATCTGCCTTTTGTGGACTCAAATCCACAAGGATTTGAAAGGAAGCAAGCCCCTGCCAATTTTGAAGCCAAACCCACCCAATGCCAAATTTGCTTTTCTTCCAAATTTTGACCGTTTGGGAATAATTCTAACCGTTTCAAATAAATAGAATTTGGTACTCCATAAGGGTTGGCGAGGAGGTTTTGATGTCAAATTGGAGATGCCAAAATACCACACAAGCCTTCAAAAAAAAAAATTGACATCTCCAATTTGAAGTTGCTCTAAGTCCCACACAATGAACCCTACAAATAAAGATGCATACATCTAAAACAAAAACGAGAGACCATATTTGGCCTCCTCCTATCTGCTTTCGTAAGAGATTGGCTCCATGGTCAGCAAATGGCCCCCCTCTGTCGAACCTCAGCATATAACTCCAACACAATGTACCCTACAAACATAAGATGCATATACAAAAAAAACAAAAATAGGGAGACCGTAATTGCCTTCCTCCTATCCGCCTTCTTAAATGACAAGGCGATGCTCTATGCGGCATTTGTTGGGCCGACTAAGTAATAACAGTTCTTCATTGTAGGCACAGTGGTACACTCAATTTTGTCAGTGGAATACATTCTGCACTAGAAATTAGATCATATTTAACTCAATGTGATCATAAGGGATTGTCACAAGGGATTCCCCTCAATGATGTCTGTCTAGCAGACTCCCCGCTTACCCGAGTAAAGACCATATTTCTTCGCAAGGGTGAAATATCTACTTCCCCCTTAAACTATTCCAATTTTAGTTACTTGCCCCTCCAACTACCAAGGGGGAAGTAGCTTCAATTGGTAGTTGGAGGGGAAAGTAACTAAAATTTGAATAGTTTAAGGGGGAAGTAGATATTTCACCCTTCTTCGCAACATAAGAGGTTGGGAACAAGCATACATCTCTTACCTCAAAAAATCGGATTCGTGATACCTTTTTCCCCTAACTAATAATGTAAGACTGCCGCGTAATTTGGCAAAAGAAGTGCTTGTTCTTGAGATTCGACCAATATGGTAATAATACAATTGCTTTATAACACATAAAAGGAAGAAGCAAAGTTTACCCATTTATCATGTAGAACAGTAGAAGTGCCAAAAATATTAATTTCAGAAAAACATGGGTTCATGGGCGTCAAAAACTAACTGACAGCTGATTGGTAATTCAATTAGCAAGTTCGTGAAATTAAGAATGGGAGGAAACCAATATCATCGGCACAACTACAGAAACATATGGAATTCGATTCAAACTACACAAATTTGAGCATATGTGTATAAAGAGTTAGGTTACTCACCATTGATGATATACTCCTACTATTAGATAACGATTTGGAAGAGATGAATGAGCAGGTTTTCCGATTATCCTACCTATATATATATATATATATATATACATATACACACACATATACACACACACACTCCTAAAAAGAAAGGGTTTAGGGCCACATTGGTTGTCGAGTAGTTTGTGTTTGTTTGGTGGTCCTTTTTCTGGACTAGTTGATTATAAGCAAAATGGTTTATTTATTTATTTTATTTTATTTTTTTATATTTGTTTTTTTTTAAATATTATTTTGTTATGACGGGAAAATTTTAAAAAATAAAAAATTATGATTGAAATTTAAAACTTTTTAAATAAGAACAAAAAAATTGGCTCATTGGCTATTTTCGTTTTTATTCAAAAAAAATTTAAATTTCGATCATAATTTTTTATCTTTTAAATTTCTCTCGTCATGATGAAGCGAAAAACTAACAAATACAAAAAAAAAATTGAATAAGAACAAAAATAATCTATTTGACCATGCCAAACTAGGAACAAATCCCCGTGGAGTAAAGTTGTCTGCCTAGTAGTAATAACTCTATGCGTGTACACACACCCTAGAGTTGTTTAATAACTTAAATTCAGTAATTAAAATTGAATCAATTAAGTAATAAGTGATTCAATATGATTGATAATTACATTTTATATTGCTTAACAAATTAAGTGTTACTTAAAATATAAGCTAAAAAGTTGAAAAATATTAATTATGACTGAATTTTTGTATACTTGCATTCAACAATTATACCACCACCACCACCACCTCCACCTCCACTACTACCATTTCACCATCACCATCAATCCACCACCACAACATCGACACCACCACTACTAAGTTGTCGCCACCACCACCACAACGTCGCCATTGCACAACCATTACTCCACCGCCACCACTCACTGCTACCATTACACCCCATCACTCCACCGCCACCCCACCATTACTGTAACGACCATGATTTTTGCCCTATTTTTCTTTTCGAATGAAGAAATTATTTTAATCAAATAATCTATATTAATCGATTAATTATTTAAAAAATGTAATTAGATTAAACTAGAACCTAGATTAATTTTTGGTGTTTAAAATTAGTTTAGCATCTACATTATTAATTAGCATGTATCTATATGTGTGTCTATTATATTTATAATATATCCATCCCACAATTTATAGGATTATGCTCCCATCCCCTCCCCCTTATCTTCCCCGATTCTATCTCTCTCACTTCTCTCCTACATTCCATCACCTTCATCCATATCATCCCACTCTCCCATTTTTCCCCCGTACTCCTCCTATATTACTCTACGTCTACTACAAAATCAAATCCATCTCCCCATCCTTTTCGGCTAACCCTTTTCGGCTGACAGAGAGATGTGAGTAACATAACTTTATCCCATAAACTCAATTTTCATTCATATCACGTACCTCTGTTCACGGCCTGTTTCCTCCTAGTTGATGACGTTTTTAGGCCTGAGTTTCTTCACGAATTTTGTAGAGGACGTCGAGAGCTTCGATTTCAACCCAAGAATTGCCCAAAACAATCAAGAATTGATAGAGTTATCGCCATTCAAAGTTAGGTAAAATTCTCGGATTTTGATTTCCAGGCAGATTTAGCGACCCTTCTAAACTTCCATTTTTCTCCTACTTAGAGTGGTTTTCGGGCTTATACTTCTTCACGAAAGTTGTAGAGCGTTTCAAGATATTCGCATTAGACACAAGAATCGTCCAAAACGGAAAAGTTTTGGTCAAGTTATTTTAGTCCAAAGTTGCTGCTAAAATACCGATCTTTCGCCGCCAAACGAAAATCCACCGGACTCCACCGAATCGCTTTGCTCGGAATAAAGGTAGATTAATCCTTCTCATACCTTCCCCTAAGTATATTATTGTACTAAGATGTTAGTTTTTATGAATAAAAAAAAAAGAATCGAAATTAGAATCGATTGAACGAAACTCAATTTTTCCGAAAAAATTCAGTGTTCACTGATCATAAGCGTGGTTACTGTTCACGTTTTTTTAACTATTCATACCGGTTAGTTTAAGAAAAAAATGAAACCTAAATTACAGTCTTCCCCTTTATCTATTAAAGCGAAGTATTCCGGCCCTCATGCATTGATTAACCTATTAAAATTTGCCCCTTAAGTTTATTAAGTTCATGTTTCGGCCCATTCAAAAAAAATTATGTAATTTCTACGTTTATTATTTATTTCAATTATTATTGTGGTTATTTGTATACTACTCTGACTCTTGATTTATATGTTAGATTGGACCCTAAAGACATGGGGTGGTATGCGAATAAAATTCACCTAGACGATGCTAGGAAATGGATGAATTGAAAAGTTTTTCTTTCTAGAGATTGCCTGCAGGCTGTTTGGGTTGAATTAGCTCAAATCAATCGACAAATAATTGTGTGCGGGCGTGCCAGAAAAGAAATAACTTCAAAGAAGAAATTACTCTTTTCAAATGATTTGAAACAAACAATTTCAATCAGGCAATTGTGTTATCTGTCCGATTACCTCAACTAAGAGGATTTTTCCTTAAGGTATCAACCAAATAAAAGATTGACGCGCTTCGAAATCAGAAAAGATGACTGAACACAAACAAACCTAAATCTAATCAAAGGTAAGTTTGTATACAAACACTCTTAAGATTTTATCAAGAATAATAAAGAAATGCAAGCACACTGAATTTAATCGAAAGTGAACTTGCAAACAACTATTCTTTGGTAAGAAAAAACTTAAAAGAAATAAGAGAACTTGAATTTAATCGAAAGTAGTCTTACATGCAAATAAGCCTTCAACTTACAAAAAAGACCCTATTCTAAACTAAAACTAATCTAAGATAGATCTCTGAGCAATCATTTTGTATGAATTGTCAGATGATATGGATTTTTTGTGTGTTTTTCTCTTCACTTGCTTCTTCTATTTATAGACGCTGAATTTGTCTTCGATCCCCACGTCTTCGATTGATATCCATAGTGGCCGCATAAATCGGTTGAGAGGGGTCTTCGAACGGTTATCTTGATATTTCTAGAATTCTTCCCCCCCTGCATGCCTCGATGATGGTATTCGTGGCTTCATGCCTAAGTAACGGTTCCCTCTTCCACGCAACGTGGGTTAATGTCACACGTTAGGCTCAGAATAATCCCCTGCAATCATGTTCAACATTTATTATAAACCAAGACAGTAATAGTACCGTTCGATGTTTCCAAAGATCAATCAACGGTTTAAATCAAACTGCTTTTAAAACCATCCTTAATTATAGCCTAAACGCCGTCGGTTCCAATCAAAACGATACCGTATAGTACTAAAACAACATCACCATTAAACCCTGCAATCCTCTGTATCTCGGGTTTAACTAAGATGTGTTCTGATTGGTCAACACACTATTTGGTGCCACGTGTAATTTTCTTATTGGGTGGCATATTTTAGGATGTAAACACAGGCGTAATTTTGAGATGTGATGAGATTTGTGATGAGAATGGAACTAACGGAAGTCCAGTGATGAATTAATAGACTGCGGGAGTCCAGTGATGATTGTGAAGTGGATTGTAAAGTGGTATATAAGATAAGCGAACCCTAGTCATGATTCAGGCATGATAAGCTTACCCATTTGTTGTAGTTATTGGGATGCACACTCGGCATATAACTTAGGTGTATCTGCGACAGCAAAAGGAAGTGACCTCATGGGACCGAGCATGGCTAACGGTTGGGGAGGAAAGATCTCGCGGAGGTGATCTTAGATTACACGTTAAGTTAATGGATAGTAATAAACCGGTTTATGTGGAAAAAACTCTGTTTTACTTTTTCGCAATACTATTATCATGTTGTTTGCTAGCTGTAAAGTAAGAGGGGCAGTTGGATTGGATTATTCTACTGGGTGATTTATCACTCACGGATACGTCTGTATCCTAGCAAATCGTTTGCTTTGGCAATCAATTTGCCAGATGGCGCAAGATTCAATGGAGGGGATTCAATGATGGTACAGTTCGACACGAAAAGAATATCAGGAACAAAGATCGAGTATGCTTGGAATCTGTATCAAGCCTAGAGTCGGCTCTGAAGTTAATAATGTATTTTGAATCACTGAATCTATCTTGAGTTTGTAATAGATAAACTTTATTTTAGAAAATTATATTTATTTAGCAAATTTTCTTAAGAAAATTATTTTATTTTGCTCTAAAAAAGTCAGGGCGTTACAATTACACCACCACCACCACGCTCACTCCATCTCCACCCTCAGCACTCCACCACCACCACAATCACCACTCCACCATTACCATAAGTACATTGTGACTATTAGTAAATTAAGAGAGAATTGGAACTAAAATTAATTTATTATTTTTTAATTTAATGCTTAATATATTTATCAAACAGTTTTTCATTTTAAAAAATTCAGCATTCAACTTTTAGTACTTAATTTTTCAGCTTTCAATTTTCAATTTAATCAAACAACCGTTTACTTACCTTTTCGAAATAATTTCAAGGTACATTTTCTTGTACTTAAAATTTCGGCAGCCGACTCAAAATCAGTGACAAAATTACGCCACGCGAATGGTTAAAAAAAAGAAAGAAAGAAAAATGGTCATCTCCTTTCTGGGTTGTGGCTGATGAAGTCATTCTATAACCATACAGCGGGGAAAACAACTACAGCTACTCCCTCCTCTTCCCGCTCCGTCACGTTGGACCTTCCACAAAATTACGTGTAATTTTAATATTTAAAAATATATATTTATTAAAAATATTTATTGATTTTTTTTTTGCACCGTTCAAAAGATTTAATTGAGATCTACGAAAGAAAATTCATATTGCACCAAAAATTATTTTGGTGAGTACATTATTTTTAAACTTGAAAATTATACGGAATTATTTCGGTAAGTATTTTTAAGCTTGCAAATTGCATACCAACTCTACGAGACGGAAGGAGTATTAGACACAAAAGACTACGCACACTCGGTGCTTTTTTGGCTAAATAATTCATTTGGATTATATTTGTATCCTTATTCATTTTTTTTGCATTTGTTTATTTTCGTTATTTTTTGTGGATTATTACTTCGCATGATGAGAGGAATGTATAAAGTAAAAAATTAGATCAAAATCTAATCTTTTTTAAATAAAGACAAAAACAAGCCGCTTATTGGCTAATTTTTGTCTTTACTTAGAAAAGGTCGAAAGGTATAAGAGTTTTGAATAAGGAAAAAATGTAAAGCAAAGCTGAACAAGGCCATGGAAGTGAAGCGGGAAGTTACTTCCTTGAATTAGGGTTAGGGCTAAGACTCCATTAAAACAGTTACTTTCCACCAGAAGAATTAAGCAAACAATGATAAGATAGACATTTCAGAAAAAAGAGAAACGAGGATACAAGAAAGAAAATGATGGATTTCACAAGAATTTAGAGAGAGATGTATATGCGCATCCAAGGCATCAATCACATTGTCATTTACCATAAAAATGAAAAAAGAGACAGCGAAGTGTACTAGCATCACACTCGTTATCAAAAGGGCCATCCAGTGCACAAGTCTCCCGCTACTACAGGATTTGAACAAGAATTAAATGTACGCAGTCTTACCCCACAAGAGGACAGTTTCCGCGGCGGCTCGAACCCATGATTATTACATTCAGTAGTAGCATACAAATAATCAAAGCCCAAAGCCAGTTCTTTAACAATAAGGGAAACAAGAACAAAAGAAATACTAAAAGCAATCCCATCGCAGGACTCATCCAGGAAACTGAAATCACCCCCAGAAAACCAACAATCTCAAAGCAACAAATCAAAGAATACAGTTTTCTTAAACTACATACAAGTAAAATCCCACGTATCCAATCACCTATATCTTTTAATCTTATCTTTCTCTTTAATAACCTCCATTTCAACTCCCATAGTATTGCTTATATATATGTTACCTCGATCAAGGAACAAATTAACTTCCCCCTCCACTCCTCACACTGACCGCCGCAATGGAGCCACTTTCCACCCTCGGTGGACCTGAATGCCGCCTCGGCCTAGCTGTTGAAGCCAGAAAAGACAGCCGTTTCTTCGCAGACCCCACTGATCCTTTCTCCGGCATCCTGTTCTCCAAGCCCAACGGGCTTTCAGTCTGTAACTTAGCCTTTGCCGACTTAGTAGGTGCCATGTAACTCGGAAATGCCGGAGAGCTCGCGAGGCTCTCATCATCCCTAACTGACGACCCTGCAATACTGTGTCGCCTATTCAAATCCGACTGCATACTGAAAACACTCTTTGAATCGTCATCTGGAGTCAACATCCTCCCTCTTGGGCTTTCGGGCTTCAATTTCCTCGCCTTTGATTGGGAAGTTGAAAGGGACTTGTGGATAGAAGGATGGTTCGGTGTTGGAGTCGAAATGGGAGAAGGTTTGTCGGCATTTAGGAGGTGACGAGCGTAAGACTTGGTGATTTCTCCTCCGGCAGTGCTGAGGGTGGCACTCTTGACGGATGAGTGGTCATTGTTGAGGTCTTTCTCGGCAGACATCCATCGTTCCAACCAACTCCATCCCCAGTGAGGATTGCTTGGGTCCATGAACATCAGAGTTGAGGGTCTTGTAGACTTCTTCCAGCTTTGCTGCTTGTGGAAAATAGCAGAAACATTAAGTTAGAGGGTGAAATTCTTATTCAAACTAGTAGAGAGATGCTTATTAATCCATGCTGGATGACTCAAAGAAACAATGATTTCTGCTCCAAAATACCTATAAAAAAATACATGAAAATTTGACTTCACATAAACTACCAGAATAAGATCTTCAGGTAGGTAAGTATAGTTTTTTCACTTGATTGGCAGACATTCTCCCTCAGTTTGACTCAAAACGGCTAAATATTCCAGCCACTTGTGAGGTTGGGAACCTCCAAAATTAATAAGAATAAGAGGAAGAGGATAGGACTGTCAGACACCGAACAACTACAATAAGTTGAGTCAGAGAACTGGTAACTTGGGAATTAGTTGGAGTCAGCTTTGCATGCAGTGCAAACATAATGCACTCTGACACAACTTTTTCACTCCACAGCTTCTAAGGAAAAACTTGTTTGGACACGAAATCTTATATCAAAGTTTCTGCAGCTATTAAAGAACACAACCAAGTTGTGAGTAAAATAGCAAGCAAATTTTCCTTCTGGGGAGGTCAAAAGGTTTAACTACACATTTGGCAGTTGTTCCTCCCCTACCAACAGCAACTAGGACAGCAAGAAGAACAACTTCCTATAGATCACAGCATTTCTAACTTTTCATTTACGTTGGCACAACATTTCATAAAGTCGTGAAATGGAAGTACTAGTTTAAGTGCCCTAGTTATATCTCTCCACTATATCCAGCGACGGATTTAAGAAGGGCCCAGTGGGGGCACGTGCCCCCACTGCTGCAAATTTCTGGAACTTTTTTTTTTTATTTAAATTTTGACTTAAAAAAAATATTTTCTCATTAGTGCTACAATTTTTGTCCTCTTTACAATCCACCAACCCACGTCTCTTTCTCTCTCTTTCCAAAAACCGGCCGAAATCGACAGTGAGAGGAGAACCAGAGAGGCAGAGAGCCGATCGTCGATGTCGAAGCTCGTCGGACCAGCTCCAACGCCGATCGCCGGAGATCGTCATACAGTTGGGTATTTTTCTTTTCTCGTTTTGTTTGTCCTCCCTTTACAAGAAAAACTAGGGTTGTTTCTCCTTCCTTTTATGTGAATCTGTGTTCGTATGAATCATATTTTGATAATGCTTCATCTGTTTGACTGATTCGTGGTCCGGTGGTCGGTGGTCTTGTGGGGAAGAAAAGTAGAAAACAAGGTTACAAGGGGTCCACCTAACCTAGGGAGGTGAAGTGGTGAACCATGACTTTGACAAATGAAAATATACATATACCTACAGAATAATATAAAACAAGGGGAATAAAATAAGTCTACATTACTAAGCAAACAAAATAATCAATAATGCCCACTACCATCAAAATTTAAAATGACGCGCTCTGTTTTTTTTCGGATGTGTTACATACTATTTTTTGTTTACCTTAGTTTAGTAACTTTTGTTTATGACTACGGTAGTTTTCGTTAGTATTTGTGGACGGGTTATTTACTCTTTATGTGGGTTGATGAATATCTTGGTTTTTGGTAGTATTGTTGTATCATTTTGTTATAGTTTTTTTTTTTTTATTTTAAAGGTGGTGTTTTGGTTATGCGCCCAGAGGTCTTCATTCCTGGCTACGCCACTGACTATATCCAAGGATGGGAGATCCGTTCCTTGACACAAAGTGTTGCTTGCTTGTTTTCACCTACATTGGTTTCGCATGCTTGTAGTGAGCGTATTTAAGAGCATGCCATCACATCTTATAGGCGTATGCGTGTATGAGGTGATGTTCGTACTTGCATGTGCAGGGCATTTGGCTTTGCATACACACAATGTGCTTAAATGTACAATGCCATTTTCGATTCAGTGCATGGATTCACAATTTGGCCCATATCACGCACTTTAGCCTAGTTTTGCATATTATTTCGCTAGCAATTGCAAAATTAAGAAATAAAGACTTGTGGGATTTATCAGTGATCATAAGTCTAATATAGTAGGATATATTATAATATGTCTGCCTAATATGGATGACCTAATACCAATGTTTCCTACAGATGAAATGACCAACACATCCTTCAGCCCTTTTATATTTCCAGAAACATAATGAGAGGTAACCTTTCAAAGTGAAGGATAAATTGCAAGCTGAATCAAAGCCAGTTGGCAAAGTATGGCTTTGTCAACAGCGGCGAAGGGCAATCACTTTTAGTACTCACAAGCATATTTGATAGTTTGAAGACAAATTTTGCTATTTTGACCCCACAAAAAAATTTCTAAATTGCCCCAACTAGCTTCAAATGCATAGAAAATCCAAGCATTCTCTTCTTCTCGGGAGTTGAAAAGTATTACGATTGAGTCTATCAGGCATCGTTTTTTAAATTTAGTATGCATTTGGGACCAATTGTTATAGAAATCTTCAGGTAAAGACCTTAAAATAAGGACCTTATATGCGGACCTCCCCATTTCTCGCCTTTCCCGATTTGATTTCGATGATCCGAGCCGCTCAATGTGATTAGAACGTGATTTTAAGAGTACCCGCGAGAAATCGTCAAAAAAAATGATCGGGAATACCGTATAAATAACCTCTTTATTTAGTTATTTCTTTGAATAAAAATAGAAAAAATAACTTGCACATGGATCTAATTTTTGACCCCACCAGAAATTCCAGCTCTGGTCTTGCTTGTCTATATCTCTTAAATGGATGCACAAACAAGTGGCACTAGCCTTTTCAAGAAAAAAAAAAAAAAACAAGTGGCACTAGAGTACTAGACATAAAGAGTAATAGTGGAAAAAAGAAAGAAAAAAACTAGGGAATGGTCTTCATTCAGGCATTTAGCTTTCACCAAAAAGCATACTCAGAATCAAGCCTACTTATGACCTATGTGGCACCGACACTCCTAGAGGCTAGCGTGTTCCCGTGTCCGATACGGGGACATTGGGACACACGGGGGACACAGCAAAATATGTATGGGACACGCCACGTGGCATGTCCAATAAATTTAATTAAATCTTTTAGGACGCGGCAGGGACACGCAAGGGACACATATGGGAACATGGCAAGAGTTAAATACGCAAATTTTTTAAAAAGTTAAATACGCAAATTTTTTAAAAACTTTGGGTGGGTGGGTGGCTGGCTGGCTGGCTGGGTGGGGGTGTAAATGTGTAGTTGCTTCATATATTTTGGAATAAATATTATGTTATACAATGTATATTTGCTTGCTTATAAATATTGAAGCTCCAAGCTTATACACCTAACTATATTTTCACCAGTATACAATCAATATTATTTATTTATTTATTTTTGCCGTGTCCCCTACCATGTCTATGTCCCCATTTTTTAAGAAATTCTGTGTCCCGTGTCTCACGTCTGTATCAGTGTCCAAGTTTGTGCTACATAGCTTATGACTTGCCAGTTGCCACACATGGCTTGTCTATACTTCTTGGTGGCAAGCTGACAGCTATCGACAAGAACTAGAAATATTTCAAACATGTGCAGTCCTTATTCATCATTTATGTGTCCTTACAAGTCGTATCCCATTTCCATCTCTTTCTATCAGGGCCAGAGGTGTCAACATTTGGAGATGTGTGAAGAGATTACCTGGTGCGAGAAAGAATAAGCCAGTGCTCTTTCTCTTCTCATGGCTGCCTCATACTTGCTCAGTAAGTTTGCTTCGATCTGCTCTTTTGACTGTAGACTGTCATCCCATTCCTCCCCAATCTGTTACAACATTTAAACCAATTGTGTTCAGGTTTACAACATTTAAACCAATTGTGTTCAGGTGAAAGACACAACGAGAAAAACCACCAAACAACAAATCTAATATTTATTTCTGAGCAGAATAAAATATCAGAAAGCGCTTTTCGTTATAAGTAACCTGAAAGCACTTAAGATGAGGTTATTCTACAGCAATTGTTCATTCATCACAACACCCACTAGCATAGCCAGTCAAGGACCACAGGGGGCACATGAACCCCTTGGGTTTTCCTCTCCCTACACTTCTACATATTAGTATAACAACATAGAATTGCAGTTGTACTCAAGTTTCAACCATAAACTCTGAGACTTCCTCGTAGTATTCTAAACCATCCAAGCAGCCCCAAAACCATATTTCTAGATGATAAATCAAAGGATAAGGCTTTAATTGTTAAGTTCGGGACTTGAATTTACTTACCATACAAAGTAATATTGGTTTCTTAGATTGTATTTTAAATATATGCTGTTGATGAGCCATAGATTGGCATAATCAAAATGGTCTATTATAATTAGTGCAAAACTTTCGTACAATGTGACGAATATTAGTGTGCATTAGACTATGCTTGAAAATTTTATGTTCAAAACTTTGATGAGTCAGTGCCCTGCCCCTCCTACGTTGAATTCCTGGATCCACCACTAACAACACAACATACAAGGAGCTGCTTGGTCACTGGAACATTTGGAATCTAGGCTTTCAAATGTTGAATCCAAAAGAATCTGAATCAGTGCTGCAACTCTGTGCACTTCAACAAACTAATACATGAATCTATATTTCCAAATGGCACCAGTACAGTTCATATACTAAGATATTGGCATATTGCATGACCCACTTGTATTGTGACAAGTTAATTTGCTTAATGCCAATTGCATTGTAGGTGGATACCGCATCACACTCTAAATGAACCAACGCAATTAGCACAAAAAGTATGGAGTTATAGAAGAAAGCTAACCCGCAAACTCGCGAGTTCTTTTGCACGTTTCTGAAGTAGTTGTATCTGGAGTGCCTGATTCTCCTCACACATCCTGATTCTTCTAGATTGGATCTGAGATTGCACTCGCGCCACAGTTTGCATGCATCTCAAAGCATTTGCAGTTTGGCGTTTGACAATAGGCCCCTGTACCAATGATTTTAACCTAACAAGCCCTCTCAAAGCCCGCAATGCCCTCCTTGCCTGAAGACAATGAACCCCCAACGACAAATCAGGTGATAAGTATGAATACTTTGTATTGTGACCTGATGTTAATTTTACAACCAAGAAAAATGTGAAAAATAAATTACATAGACGGAAACATGTACAAAAAATATTCGGCTGCTAAGTGGCAATATGATCAAGACTTCAAGAGCAATAACTAATACCTGTCCTCACACAGCTATAATTGTAGAAAATGAACTCGTAGTGATTATCATCTAGCATAATTTATTCAAGTTTTCAAAACCATGGCTGTTGGCATTTTTGCAAGCATCTCTCTCCTTCAAGAAAATGATGACTGCTAGTCTACTACATTGATTAAGTCATTTGTCAGAGAAGAGAAGAATATCAATAATGACTCAGAGACATTTACATGCAAGTCTTAAGACTTTTAACTGGGTACATTTAAGCCATAATAAAAAATAAGTTAAAAGTTTATGGTTTGACCCTCTGTCCCAAGAGGTCTTGGCCAATCACTACTCAACTCAAATCAATATGGCTTCCACCCAATTAGTGAGGATCGGCACAAGGATCCATGGTCGATCTGTTTTTAATATTGGTTGCGATTGAAACAATTTAATCTTTGTTATTTAAAAGCCAAATCTTCTGCATCCCTGAAAAGAACAACTATAGTCTATGACATAAGGTAATACTGGTGCAATTTACAAAAATGTTTCACGTCAAGCGTACTTCACTTTCAGTTAGCACCAACATTGAAAATTTGAAGTATTCAAACATGTCTCTTCCAGTCATTTTCTGAACAGGGACTAACGAATATAGCGGGCGAATCTAGATAGATAGTTATATGATTGTTCTAGGTGAAAAAAAATAATTTTTGAAAATTATTATCTGGAGCATTATACGATTGTTTTAGGTGTCAAACATCACTTCTTAACATTATAATACTGTGTAGCTAATACCAGGGAACACATGGCCTCAGCCTCATGAAGTCAGGAACATGTAGAGAGACTATATTTGGGAACAAGTTGCAGAAATTTTCCCGACAGAATATCAGCTGTTGGAATCAGAGGACATCGAGATAAAATATTGTAATTAACGAGGACAAGCGATCCCACTGAACCAGTCATCCCACCTCCTACTATATGTCCGGGTTTTGTCAACTGTTGGATTGCATTGTGCATTGTAACAACTGTTTGTAGGCACCCGGAAACCCAGTTGTTTAGAAGCAAATTCACAGGTTGTTTAAAAGTGCGCTGAGTGGCGGCAGTGGCCTTTTTTGTGCTTTTATTATCGCAAGTTTAGTTTGGAGCTTTTGTGTTAGGAAAGAGCTTGCGTGCCTCTTTCTTTTTTTGCCTTAAAACACCGTGCTCTTGAGCGTATAGAGCTTTTAGAGAGTTGAGCTAAAGGTCTGATAGAGTTCAATGCCAGCCCTAAAGATGGCTTTTGCTTGTCTTGTCTCGCCATAACAAGCTGAGCTAGATGGGCCTGAACCTGCTCTTTGGGGTTCATAATTGTCTGTGGGGTGGATATGGAATTAGACTTTAAACTGGCAGTCCACAATACTCTAATTAGATCGCAATGAAAACCTATTTCCTATGGGAGAATTGTGATTTACATGCAACTTTTGAGAAATAAGTACTACATGAAAAGTTACAGACAAGCTTGTGCTCAAAATAAGCAAAAGCACTGGACACAACTTCTGCACGATAATACAAGAGCATTTTCCAACTAAATAACCTGCCAACTAATTTGTCAGGAAATGACATCAATTGAGATTTACCAAAAAATTAAAGACATACCATGTACCCACGGAAAACTGTTTGAATTTTGATGGCTGCCACTTCCTCCTTTGATTTGCCTGGGAACCGATTCACGGATGTGAGTCGAACAACCTCCGCAGCAGCCTGAGCAGCCGCAACGGCAGCCTCAGCTGCTGCAGCGGTGGCAAGTGCAACAGAGTAAGAATCTGTAGTTTCCACTTCAATTGGTTTCACCTCTTCTGGCGGAGGAAGAAGAGGATGAGGCACTGTGACAGTTTCTGAAGGCGAGGAACTGGAAACAGCAGATTTTTCCTTCCCAAACCATTTCTTGCCCGATTTATTTGATTTCTGAAACACAGTCACTGAATGTATCACAATCCCATTAAAATTTAGAGGCCTTCTATATATGTCCCAAATTTTTCACCAGTTTAGGTCATCGCATTTGCATACATGGCAAGAGATATTCATCCTGATATTTTATTCACGCATTCTTTCGCAAACACAAGTATCCAACTCTATGTTACCAGAAAACGCTAATACCCTAGCAAATTACATTTTGGAACTATCATTCTGAAATGTGGTACACCTGTGTTCCACTACGATGAATTTAGCGATCCAAACGGATCTCAAAATTTCTCCTATGAAGCCTAGAGATATTAGTGCTTTAGCAAGACAAAATATAAGTTGCTCATAGCGCTTCTAGAAATTTGTTTTTCATGAATTGTTAGACAAATAATACTTTATTTTATTGGATTATTCTTGGAATGTAAGCTATAGAAGCCCACTCATGTCATTCCAAAAATTCGGACATGCGCGTACCACGTTCCCGTTCTCATTCCTCGTATAGGAACGATCCGCGTTCCAGGTAACATAGATCCAACTAAGCAACAAAATACATTGAGTGATAAAATCCTAAGACACAAAAAGCATCTCTTCAACTCATAATGCACATAGAAAAACCGAAGTATTGTATCGAAAATTTCCCAAACCTGGCCTTTCTTTTCCTTGGACTCTCGACTGAATGCTTTCTTTACTGAAGAAAACCAGTTCCCTTTCCTCCCCATTTATTATATCATTCCCCAATTTGTCCTGTAAAAATACCCCCAAAATCAGCTTTTTCCATAGAGTCAAACCAATAAATAGCCATTTAATGGAGAAATCTACTGTTGAATAAACGTATATAGAAGAGAGAGAGATCTGTGTAATGCTACAAACAAAATAAAAAATAAAAAGAGGGAGGAAAATAAGAGATTAGGAATTTTTTACTATAATGTTAAGAGTTATAATTTCCCCAAGCGATGCTAAAAAACACTTCAACAAAGCCCATTCCTTCATTTAGGCACAAATTTTCCCTTTTTTTTTTTTTTTTGGATAACTCATTTAGGCACAATTATCAGAGTCATAAACCATACGGGCCCAGATTAAGTACAATCTATGAATCTAAGATTTAGTTCCCAAGTTCTTTCCTTATCCATCATTTTCTCAGCAACCAAACAGGCATGAAAAGACCAGGAGCCAAGCTTTCATAGAGTCAAACCAATAAATAGCCGTTTACCAAGAAAGAGACACAACACCCAGAAGTTTAAATTGCAAGAATTCAAGAAAAATATAAAAACCCACTTTCAAAAAACAACTGGAAATGCAAGTCCTTGCCCAAACAGAAACAGCAATGATAATTTTTTTGGAATGCTGAGAAATGAATAGCACAAAGTACCTCCAAAATGATGTTTTTTTGGAATGCTGAGAAGTGAATAGCACAAAGTACCTCCAAAATGAGGTTTGCTAGATCTCTGAGCTGCTGCTTATGAGTATCTTGTGCTGACAATTTCTCTCTCTCACTTATCAATGAAGAAACAAAAGCATGACTTGAGAAGTCGGACCCCTCTCCTTCAAGATAACAGTGAAAGGGGAAAAAAACAGATCTTGACAAGAAGGTTTCAGGCTTATGAGGAATATTAAAAGCTGGTTCTTGCTTATTTTTTTCTCTTTTTTATTTTGTTTTATTAATCATCAGCTGGTTGTTGCTTGTGAAGACGCAAGTAATGGAGTTCGGTAGGTGGGTCCCACTTGATCATTAGACAACTCTTCCTGTAACGAGGGAGGGATTATTCCTATGTGGAGGATAATCCTAAAGCAATGGCCTTCCTTACCAGAAATTGGCGTGGACTTAACTTTACTTTCTTGATAAAAACAAAACAGAAAAGATTATTCTTTACTTTGGACTCAAGTATAGATCCATTTACTTTGGAGATGATGTTTAGTTGTTTACATAGTCGAGGAACTAGATTTGTAAGTTGGAGGTGACACTCAACACTTTGAGTAGTATTTTTAATATAAAAATATACTCCATACACATATTCTAGATTAATTATTCATCATACTAAAAATATAATCATTTTGATTGATTAATCATTCGCCAAAAGACTTACTATAAAAAAACATACTACATGCGTAGTTCTATTATTAATTATCCATAATATCCAAAAAGGAATATAGTTTAATGTATTAACAACCCATCAACATACATAATATAAACCAAAACAAATATCCAAAAAATAGTAACACCCAAAAACAATAGGATATCGTTTCTTTCAAAAGCAAAACAAATAAAAAAATGGTTTGGATCTGATCGGGGGTGGCTATACCAGCTTTATTCCTTAAAGACTCCCCCTGAGGCCACACTAATGTGAAGTATAAAGATCCCTTCACCATTGCTCCTGCTGCATGAAGTAAATTTTTCGTAAAAAATGTGGTTTTTTTTTTTTTTTTGGCGACAATCATACTTTCCAGTCTCTATCTAAAATAGAAAAACATAATGTATTTTGAACAACATAAAACAAACAAACAAGAAAAGGGCATTTTAACAGACCTAACTTTTCTGAACATTTTAAATACAAATATAAGGGCTTATCTAGTTCACAAACACTTTTTATTTAAGTATCTCTAATACAATCAGTAATCAAAAAGTGTTCCTTCTAAACAATACGTAGTAATAAAAATTACTATTAAAAACTGACTCAAGTCAATGCCACGGTGGCACACTGGTGAGAAGTTTTTTTTATTTTCCGAGTAAGAGGTTATTTGGCATAATGAAAAAAAAAAAAAAGGTTTTGTTGTCCTATCTCCCAAGGCATTGCATCTACATTAGAAGGGAATTGAGTAAAAATAATTGAAGTTTCAATTTGTTTTGTCTTCTTATTAATAAATTAGTTTTTCTTTGTAAGTCTGTGGCTTGACTTGACCGTGTGTTCTTTCCTGATCACGTTGGAGGTGAAACTGGCAACTTTGCCATGAACGATCTGGATGCTGGGGTGCTGCTGTCCCCTTGGGGACAACAGCGTGATGCTGCCCCGGTTTTGGGGCCCACCCCGATCTCGTTCTGATAATCGGAATCGTTCATTTTGTAGAGTTCGTTGAGTAGAACAACTATACAAAAAATTAGCTTAATTGGATATCACTAAGTGCATGATCGGAACCTTTTTATTTTGAAAAGAATGGATCCGAAACATTGGATCAAATCCACTATAACCCATGGACCGAGAGTTATATGAGCTCCGATCAAGCACTTAATGATGTCCAATTAAGCTAATTTTTTGCATAGTTATTCTACTCAACAAGCTCTACAAAGTGAACGATTCCGATTATCGAAGCGAGACCGGATTGAACCCCAAAACAGGAGCAGCAGAACGCTGCTGTCCCCCTCGGGGACAGCAGCCCCCCAGCATCCGAAGGATCTTGCCATCTTGGTGATCGATCTTCATTTCTTCTTGGAAATCGAAGCCAACCGTACATTGACTGCTCTAGTCTTGACTCTGACTAAATACACCTTGGATGTGTCATTATCGAAACACTTATGACAAGACCCTCAGCTAAGAAGCTATCTTAAGGAGTACTCCCTCCGTTCCAAATTAAAAGTCCGGTTCGGTCTTCAATGTAAAATTTAAATTGTTAATATCTTTCAATCTACAATGATTTTTATGTGTAATATGGATCTTATATGATAGATCTCAATTAGTTCTATTATTCAAAGTTTTTAAAATCTTTAAAGACATTGTAGATTGAAAGATATTAACAATTTAAATTTCAGTCTTGGAGACCGAACTGGACCATCAATATGGAACGGAGGGAATAGTATTTTGAAACACAAAACCAATTTACAGTAACCGGTAACCAAAAAGTACATGAATTGGACAACAACTCAACAGGGAGTTACATAATTTGTTTGTGAGGCACACTTTTAAAATTCTTGTCCAACCATCTTATTTCATGCGACATTTAAATGTGCTAGTTTTGCATCCTTCGACCTTTATACCTTCCTAGTTCTTCCACCATATTCAGCATTGCTATGGGTACAGATTTGGGATTTGTACCCACGTGCATACATCATTTTGGGGCTTGTCTCGGGTCCCACAAAGATGAATAGAGTCACTTATTTTGTTCAAAATATTTTGTACTGTGAAAAATCAGTTCAATCAGATATTGGTAAGAAAAATTATGAAACGAAATTGATGTTTCGTAAATGCCTTTAATTGTATCCAATTGAGCTAATTTTTAATAAGGATTCTAAATAATATATTTTGAACAAAATAAGCAATTTTGATCATCTTTGTGGGGTCTGAGACGACCTCAAAGTAATTTGTATGCTCAGGTACAAACCCCATGTCTGTACCCACATCCTTTTCTTTTGTTTCAATGCAAACCCTTCATCTAGAGTAACATGCACAGACCAACCAGAAAACAGATCATTGCATGTGTGTAATCCAATCTGTTTTTATTGTGCTATTGATGATTAACTAGTGCAATTATGGTGGAGGGTGACTAAAGTGAATTAGTTGGTACACAGTCCATCTCCCCTGGATCCAGTTGTTAGAGCAGGATCATAATTTGACCCCACATTTGATATCCATTTGCTGTTTAAATAAAGGGAAATGCTACACACACAACCAACCCAACACAACCAACCCATACAACTGCTGATGTCAGCGTGACTTAAGCACAAAACGACGTCGTTTTATTATTAAAAAAAGAAACCCAGGTCGTGAACAGCGCGGCTCCCCCTTTCCCTTTCCTCTTCTCTTGCCTCCACTTTCACGCTCAAAAAACTTCAGAGACGAGAGAGAGGGGCTGGCCCACCGCCACCACCGGCGGGGCTCGCCCACCACCACCACCGGCGACGACGCTTCCCACCTCCACCGGCGAGCCACGCTTACCATCTCCACCAGTGAGCAAGTTTCCCACCTCCACCACCAGAACCCAACCACAGCGCTACCCACCGCCAGCGACCGCCACCACCACCAGCTGGGAAATCTGACGTTTTTACCCCACCACGAAGGACTCTCTCTCTCTGGTTCAATTAGTACCCTAACTGATTGCTTAGTTGCTGGGGAAAAAAAATCCTAAATTGAGTTTTTTGAAAGGAAAAAAAAAACCCTAATTCGGAAATTAGGGTTTCGTTTTGAACTTAAAGTCAAATTGGCTTGCTCTAATGTTAAAGGGTTGGAACTGAACTGTTATGTATAGATGAATATACAAAGATTAGTTTGTCTGCATTTAATCAAGCTCTCATGTCACAGTTTTTCGTGATTGTCCTGGGAAAAAAAATGTATTTGTAAGTCATGAAAAAAAGAATGCATACATCTTGCAAATTATTACTACATCGTGATTTAGAAACAAAAATCATGGTTTTCGTTTGTTTCATTTTCTCTTTCGTTAGAGTGCACAACGATCCTGTTTTGCTTCTAAACCACGGCTTGCTTTCGTAAGTAAAAAAAGAAATTCTAGAGCATGATAAGAAGAATGATGGCGATTTTTTTATTTCCCCCTAAATGCTTTTGTTTCCTCACTGTTGGATTGAGAACAAAACATACATTAGCACAGATTGTGTAGTGACTGTAGTCTTAATTGTTCATTGGCCTTTGAAAATGCTTCATATTGTCAGATATTGAACCTAATAAAGAGCCATTGAGTTGGAGCACAAGAATAAAGATTGCTATTGGTGCTGGATGAGGCCTCGAGTACCCATTTGTAAAATAAATCCACCAAACTCAAATTTTTCTTTCGCTGCATTTCCATGATTAATGCCATAAAGGATGATAGCTTTGCTGTCCTTTGGATGCTTTAATTGTAAAGGTGCTCCTTGAATTAGGTATTAACATTTGCCCAGCTACCCTTAAGGATATGAACTTCGTAGACCAGAATTTCTGTCCAATTTCTGTCCAAGGATATGAACTTCGTAGACCATCAATGTCGGGTGTTAGGGAATATATCTTCTATAGCATTCTTCATGGCCATACATTGGTCAGTAATAATTGCTTTCGGAGCACAACCCCACATGCATCTCTTCCAAGTTTGAAATAACCACGAAAATGACTTTGTGTCTTCATGAGAGATAAGCCCGCATCCCAATAAAACAGACTGACCATGATGATTCACACCTACAAACGGAGCAAAAGGCATGTCATGCCTGTTTACCAAGTAAGTTGTGTCAAAGGTCACCACATCACCGAACTCCTTACAAGCTGCCCTACTCCTTGCATCAGCCCAGAATACATTTCTCAGTCGACCCTCATCATCTAAGTCCATTGCAAAAAAGAAGTCAGAATTGTCGGCTTTCATCTTCATGAAATAATTATGCATCGCTTCAGCATCTCCTTCCACAAGTAGTGAACGTCGCACTTTATCCACATGATTTCGGCAATCTTTTTGGATATATGGAAGCTTACCAGGTCCCCCAGCCTCAATTTGAAGTGAGGCATAAGTTTGGTTCAAATTAATCCCAGCTTTATCATTCAATTCCAGTCTTCTTTTCACGTGTTCATCAAGTACCCTATTGCTCTTCAAATACCTTGCCTTTCCCGGACTTTGGTCATGATTGTGAACTAAAGCAACTCGGTTTAACCTCCATTTTCCATTCGGGTGCAACACAACGGTAACATGAGCTGGACAATTAATATTTGATTGTGGTCGTGGTTTGACCGGGTTGCTTGTTGTCACCCTTGCCTTTCCAGCACGATTGCATGCTATAGTTACATCCTTCAACTTTCCATCTTTTCCCTTTCTCGATGTTCTTTTTGCCACAGCAAACCCTTTTTCTTTAGCAAATCTTGAGTAATACGAATAAGCTTCCTCCGATGTATCAAATATCATTCCCTCTTTCGGTTCTTCAACTGTATCTTCACAACTTTCTGTTGCCTCCTTCCCAACTCCGGTAGAATCTATTTCACCACACTTTTGGTTTGAAGGACTATAGTCTCCACTCCATACCTCTTCTTCTTCTACACACTCTTTGTTTGGAGGCGTTACAGACGGAACAGAATCCGGTGACATCATCTATTAGTTAAAAAAATGAAACAATTACATACATGCCAAATCTCATTTTGCCAAAATAATAAACTCATAATGCAATGACTAGAGTGAACAACAATATAAGATACAAGAAGCTATAACACGAACTCTATTTCTAACAAAGGCTCTTCTCATATTCATACAAATATACAACTTTTAACTTTCACAAAACCACTCTCCAAAAAGGGAAAAAAAATACGGACATAATATAATTGATTAATATCCCACCATAAATATGACCACTACCTTGTACGCATGACTAATTGCCCATGCCAAAAACTGCTCTATTTCGCATTAGGGGTTCTTTTTACAGAAAATTGCTCTATTTCGCATTAGGGTTTTTTTTTTTTTTTTTTTTTTTTTGCAGCAAGTCAGTTAAGGATTTTCTCTTTCCCTTTCAATTTACAAGCCTATGTACAAGGATTGATCAGTGGCCCAGCAAAAATTTGCCTTCTTCTGTTGATTGCACTTCGATTCCGTCAAAAAAAAAAAAAAAGAACAAACAAACACCAAGTTTTGGCTTCAATTACAATTAGAAAGCACTTACAATTCTCATGATAAGCCCTAGAAATTACCAGTTTTATTCCTTTACTCTAAGACATCCACATAAATGACAGAAAGTGTAAAATCAGCTGCAGTAAAGTGTACAAACCATGTAATTGCTGGAAGAGAATGCCCCTCTCTGTCGCCTTGAAGCTGGGGGAGTGCGCCGGGATGGGGTCGCCGGTGGTGGTGGGAGTACGTCGGGATTGGGTCAGTCGGGGAGCCCCTCTCTCTCTCTGTTGTCTTCTCTTCTCTCTGATTTTGAATTTCTGATTGTGAAGGGGGAGGGAAAGGGAAAAGGGGAGCCGCGCTATTCACGACCTGGGTTTCCCTTTTCTTTTTTTTTTAATAAAACGACGTCGTTTTGTGCTTAAGTCACGCTGACGTCAGCGGTTGTGTGGTTTGGTTGTGTTGGATTGGTTGTGTGCGTAGCATTTACAAAAGAATTTGGCTTAAGTGGGGCCCTCTATTGTCAGATCCCAAAGCAAGCCTTATCATTGATAGATTTGCTTCCAATGGTATACCCAAGGAAATCATCTTAACTTGGTTTCATATTAATTCCCTCCCCTCATTGTTAGGATATTTCATGCTCACAACAAAGAAGTTACAAGGGGTGTTCCTGATTGAGTTTCGGATTCTCTCCAAACCATTAATAATAACAATGGACGATTCATATTTGAATTGTCCCATCCAGTCTAATTCAAATTAAGGATCGGAGAGGATCTAATTTCTTCCTTCCTAATTCTCATCAACCAATGTCTCAGTATCATCTGAATCCAAACCAGAATTTGACTTCCCAAAGATTCCTTCCTTTGAAAATACTAAAAGCTAGTTTTCCACTAAATTCAGAAAACTTGAATTGTTGGTAAGATCTCTTGGAGTAAATCAATTTCTAGTAAGGTACTATTTCCAGACCAAACTGTTTGAAAACTAATTCCCAAACGAAATGATCTCAAGTAAAATTGGTTTAGTTTGGATCTTGGGAGGGATTTGTGGAAGAAAGAGAACAGATTGATTTCTCTCTTGTTGGAAGCCCCTGAAGTCCCAAGCCGTTGTAGGTCGGATAATTACATACCACATGTATCCGAGGAAAATGCACCTTGAAAATGAATGCCATCTTCAGGAGGGTTAAGATGAGCAATAACATGAATATCCAGAGAACTCCAAAAAAGAAATTACAGCCTCGAATACTTGAAACAAAAACTGGACAGACAGCAAGTCTTGTGTCAAAAAAGAAGACAGCAGAAGCTCAAGTGGTAAAGGCAGGATGCAAATTGGAAATAGACACTTCTCTTCAAGTTAAACAAATTTATTAATAGCAGCAATGGGGCATCCAAATGTAACAATTCATATACTTAAACCGAAAATTAAAAAAACAAAAACAAAAAACAAGAAAACAAGGGCATTGCTCAAAACCAAAAAGAAAGTAACAAAAAATTAAATCATTTGCCACTTCCTGACAAGCACCCAGATCTGGCACCTGAATGCTTAACGCCACCAGAGTCCCCACAAGTTAGGCTAGTGAACAGCAACAAAGAGCAAACATAACATTCACGACAAAACTTATGTAAGCCTAATAAAACAGCATAAACAAACTCCACTTTTGTTCTCAGTACCAAAACCTCGCAATAATCCACCAGTCATTTCTTCTTCTGAGCAGCCTTGGTGACCTTGGCCCCACTTGGATCCTTCTTCTCGACACTCTTGATGACACCAACGGCCACTGTTTGCCGCATATCCCTCACGGCAAAACGACCGAGCGGCGGGTACTCAGAGAAAGTCTCCACCACCATAGGCTTGGTGGGGATCATCTTCACAAACCCAGCATCACCATTCTTTAAAAACTTGGGCTCTTTCTCAAGCTCCTTCCCAGACCTTCGGTCAATCTTCGTCAAAATCTCGGAAAACTTGACCGCGATGTGGCAGGTGTGGCAATCGAGAACCGGGGCATATCCGTTTCCAATTTGACCCGGATGGTTCATGATAATAACTTGGGAAGTGAAGTTGGCAGCTTCCTTAGCAGGATCGTCCTTGGAATTTGAGGCCACAAACCCACGCTTGAGATCCTTGACAGCAACATTTTTCACATTGAAACCAACGTTGTCCCCTGGAAGTGCCTCCTGAAGGGCCTCATGGTGCATTTCCACAGACTTGACTTCAGTGGTGAGGCCTGTTGGGCCAAACGTTACGACCATGCCAGGTTTGACGACACCTGTCTCAACACGGCCCACAGGGACAGTGCCAATGCCACCGATCTTGTAGACGTCCTGAAGTGGGAGACGAAGAGGCTTCTCTGTGGGCCTTTTTGGTTCCGAAATCAAGTCAAGGGCCTCAAGTAGGGTTGGGCCCTTGTACCAGTCGAGGTTGGTAGACCTCTCGATCATGTTATCACCCTCAAACCCTGAGATCGGGACAAAGGGGATCTTCTCTGGGTTATAACCCACCTTCTTGAGATAGGAAGATACTTCCTTAACAATTTCATCAAACCTTGACTTTGAATACTTTGGGGTTGTTGCATCCATCTACAAGGCAATAAAACACCAGAAGTTAGCAGCAATAATTACTATGAGTAACCATGACCGTCATTTTTTCTTATATGCAAGACATCCGTCATCATTACAAATGCTAAAATAGGAACTCCACGTCATGTCCTGCCAAAGCCGAAAGTAATTAACGAGGAAATTCCTCAGCTCCAAGAATTAGCAAATGGGACTTTGTGTGGGATGTCTTAAAAATCAACCTTTTGGCTTGTTGGGATTTCTTTTTGTCAGAAAAGCTAAGTTGGGACATCTAAATTCAAGCTTTTTGGCTCAGGCGATTTGTTTGCACTACTATCTTACATTGATTTTTGCCTGTTTCAAACAAGTCAAAACTTCCCTTTTTAGTCCTAAAAAAGCCGAGAGACACACATACACACAAAACAGAAAAAAGCAAACATGCTGGCTTTCTTAAACAAGCCAAACAAATATTGGTTGCCAATAATCGAAGACCTTCATGGGAGCAGCATGGGGGGAATCACCAATTACCTTATTGCAACAGCAGATCATTTGCTTGACGCCAAGGGTGAAGGCCAGCAAAGCATGCTCACGAGTCTGACCATCCTTGGAAATACCAGCTTCAAACCCGCCAGTGGTGGAGTCAATGATAAGGACTGCACAGTCAGCCTGTGAGGTACCCGTGATCATGTTCTTGATAAAGTCACGATGACCAGGGGCATCAATGACCGTGCAATAGTATTTCGTGGTTTCAAACTTCCACAAAGCAATATCAATAGTAATACCACGCTCCCGTTCAGCCTTGAGCTTGTCCAACACCCAGGCATATTTGAATGAACGTTTGTTCATCTCAGCAGCTTCCTTCTCAAATCTCTCAATCACACGCTTGTCAATACCTCCAAGCTTGTAGATCAAATGACCAGTGGTGGTTGACTTCCCAGAGTCGACATGGCCAATAACCACAATGTTGATGTGAACTTTCTCTTTACCCATTATAAAAGTTGGGTGGAAGCTGAAATCCAAACAACAAAGAAGTTAAAATTTAACTAGAATATACATGGGAAGAGTAGGTCTGTAGAAACGGCAAGTATATCAGAAGAAGAAGAAAAAAGGAAAACGATGAAACTGGAAAATTAATTAATACTCCAACAAAAAACAAGGGCTTAAAACACGGCCTTCAGCATTTACAATCATCCCTGACATTGGCACGTGTAATACTTCAAAGAAACCATAAAACGACACTCCAAGAGAAATAACACAGTCAACAGACTCAACACACAACAAATATAGCATGCCTTGCCTACCCCATACCCATGCATGATTACCACTTCGGTTGATGCACTAACACAATTTAACAATAAACTAACTCTCCTTTCAAACTGCAAACAACCATTTATAACCACATTGAACTCTTAGCAAAGTTACAACCCCGACACTCACCTTATGTCGGATTCCGACACAACACAGGAAACAAACTGACTGATGGATAATGGAATAAGATCCAAAATACAATCTTTGGTATGTTCGCCATAACAACTATTCAATATATGCTGCCATTCATAACTTGGGATTAAACCAGCATAAAGCTAAGGGATTTAGTTATTCCCCCTAGCCATTAGTTTAGGACCAACAACTACATGCATAGTTCTATCACAGCATCCTCTTTCCACTACAAAGAGAACATGACAAAACAACCAAAAATCAATATTATAATATTTGACGCAACTGAACAAGAACACAGTAGAAGTAGCTTCTTGAGACTTTCTCCACACTTTCATTCACTTAATGTCTTAAAAAAAGTCCGGCAGACAAACTCCCAGAAATGCAATGGAATCATCCAACTCCAAAATCCAGCAATGCCTGACTATGGTAACCTGAAAAGATATCAAAACACGCAAAAGAAATATATCTCGCAAAGCAGTACATATTAGGAGTTTCATAGTCTATAGAAACAAGTAATGTAGAACCAATCAGATTCCATGGCAATGAACAGATATCTAACCAAACCAGCTCAAAATTCACAACCTCTCCACAACAAGGAGATAATACGCAAACAAACCAAAACTTGGGCATCAACATATAAATGGATATCCCAAAAGCCAGGTCGTTTCTTCAGCCCCTCTCTCTCCTCTCACCCCAACACTCTATCTCTGCTTTTTCTCTCTCCAAATATGAGCTGTGCAAAAACGCAATGGACAGCTTGGATGTGATGAGCAGGCACCACGTGGTATCCACCAGGTACTGAAAAATTTTCAGTAAGGACGGGGGTGATAAGAAAGGGTAAGGAGCCAATTAAAGAAAATCATTTTCGTACTTTACTCTCCATTTCTCACTAAATTACTCAATCCGACTGAGTGATTTGGCAACAAACTCTAATCATTTCTTTTCTTTTCTCGTCAAATCCCTCAATCCAAAGGGCTGAAGAAATGAAAAAACTATTGATTCATATCTTCAAAACAACGAATTAGATCAATTTTCTGAACAATAAGACAGTACAAATATGCGTATAAATATAGGAGATTCTGCGAAGTGCAACAGTGAGAATTGATATCAATCGAACCTTTTCACCAGTCAGTTGTAGAGAGAGAAATCGATCCGTATTGGACTGAATTGAAGCTCTCTCGCACAAGAAACGGCGAGGAGAGCAAGCTGGTAGAGAGAAGCAGAAAGAGCAGCGTCTTTAGTGTTAAGTACTGCTCCAAATCCAACTCTACGGACAAACATTAGGGCTTTTATCTGCCGTTAGATTCTTCTTTGATCCAGCGGTGAAAAAAGGCCTGATAGATTCCTGGGATCTCTCTCTAGTACCTTACCGGTGGTGCTCCTGTTCGGGTCGTTTCCTAGCACTTTTCAGGTTTGTTTTGATAATCGAAGCCGTTGAAATTTTAGATCTCATCAAGAATGTTAGTGACACAAAAATTCATGCTAATTGGATATGTGTTCTTGAAACATATATATCTCTCTAGAAAAATACATTCTTATCCAATGTTTTGCAAATCAGTTTTATTAGATAAACGTGTTCAAAAAAATTTTAAAAATGATTTGCAATTAACATAAATTTAGCGTGCTTGATGTTCTCGACGAGGTCTAGAATGTCAAAGGTCTTGATCATCAAAACGAACTCGGAAAATGCCCAAAAACAACCTGAACAGAAAATCCAAAAAATATATGTATCTTACGTTAATTTTAAAACATATTTTTCTTTAAAAAAATGAGAACAAAACATAAGATCAAATTCCATTAAGTCGACATAAATTTATTTCAAAAATAACATCAATTGATATCACATGAAAATGATATTTTTGGTGCTGCTTGTGAACCTAATGAACTGGCTTAAAATAAAATGGAATCAAAACAATACTTGCCTCACGGGCTGGGTGATTAATTCTCAATTTTAGCTAAATTAACAAATAAGTTAATGACCCTAGCTAGATCCATTGTCGGACATTTTACCACTAGGTACAAAAAAATAAAAAGTATTTCCCACCCTGAAAGTGTCTAAACCCTAGGGTACCATATGAAAGTATCCAAACCCTAGAGTGCCCTATAAAAGTACCTAAATTATATGGTATCCTATGAAAATGCCTAAACCCTAGAGTACCATATGAAAGTGGCTAAATCGCTAAAACCCTATAATAGGCAAGTGCACCCTAAAACCCCTATGAAAGTTCCTAAACCTAAATCATAGGTCTCTATGAAAGAGCCTAAACTTAAATCCTAGGATATGCTAAACCCTAAAGTCCCAGGGCACCCTAAAACCCTAGGATATCCTAAAATTCAATGGTATCCTAAAACTCTAGGTCCCGTTTGATAATAATAATAGATGGATGAGATTCATATGGAGATGGGATTAGGATTGAGATTGGTAATGAGAAGGGATTGTTAATGAAAAGTGATTGATAATGAGTATGTTTGTTTGGGATGAGATTAGATGATGAGATTATTAATATCATGTTTGTTTGAGATGAGATTAGATGATGGGATTGGATTGATAGAAGAAATTAGTAATGAAAAGGGATTGGTAATGAGAAGAGGTTGGGATTGGACTACGAATAGCAAGTCCCATGGGGTATTTGTAATACCCCCTATGAAGCTCACTACTCATCCCAACGGAGTAATAATCCGGTTATCAAACAAGGGTTTGGGAAGCCCTTGGGATTGGTAGTCCAATCTCAAGACATAGTCCGGTTATCAAATGGGGCCAAGGTACCCTAAGATTTTAGGGTACCCTAAAACTCTAGGGTGTTCTAAGGTAACAGTTTCATTAATGGTAAATGTTTTTTTTTTGTAAAAAATAGACCTAGTTATAATTAAGTATTTTATCTTATCTTAATGAAAAATACTTTTTATTTTCTGTACTAGTGGTAATAATCTCAATTGTCGAATATTTCTCGGCTATCGCAGTCAAATTTGAATAATTGCAGCAAAGTCGAGGTTAGAGGCTGCTAGCCGCGGAAAAAATTGAGTGCTGAATTGTCACGGTAGGCCCGAATCCTACAACTCCTATACTAAAATCTATGGAATCAAAGCTCAAATGTAGACCAAAGCTCAGATATTTCATCTCTTTACTCTTCCTTCAGATTACTCTCCAGCTGAAGTCCAATTATTTCCAATATACGATACAAGAAACTAAATGGACCTGAGATTTACTCGAGACAGAAAACCCTAATCATCCTCCTGAACGAAAACGAGAGCCATCAAGTCTGGCATAATGAAAATTTTCTTTTGCTGATGAAAAAAAAAGGGACTGGTATAATGAGGATCAAAGCAATCCGAGGTATCACATCTGCCACTACGATTAACTTCAAGATCAGATAGACATACAAAGACTAACAAAAATGCATAATCCGACATCGAAACGAGGCTATGTTTGGATAATGAATATGAGAAGAAATACACCAACGAAGAGCAAAACAATATGGGAACGTTGCTTCTCCACTTCATTTTGTTAAAATTTCCTCTGGCCTCTACAAATCAATGTCCCAAACACAAGCTAACAAAAAGCCGAACAACTTGCACTCAAGAATTAGCAACCAACTGCTCAGGAAAACCACCATGCGATTCCTCCCTATCCGTCTCTTCACCACCTACTCTTCCTTCCTCGATCTGTTTCTCTTTCCCTGACCATCCATACATCTTTCTTCTCGCTTCCCGACGAGCTGCCCTCTCAGTGAATTTTTGTTCTTGAAACTGCTCTTCAAACTTGGCTTCGTCCTCGGGTGAAAAGAAAACCACCTCCATCTCCCCTAGCTCTTCATACATCTTCTCGATCTTGGCTTTCCAGAAGAGACCCATCTCTGTGTCCATCTTGTGGTATGGTGTCTTTAGCAAGTACTCATCGATCCCACCTGCTTTGTCTATGCATCGGAGGGCGTGGGTTGTGACTTTTACTCGGATGTGCCGATCATGGATATAACTGAAGAGTCGCTTATCCTGTGCGTTGGGTTTCCAGTTTCTCCTTGTCCTGTGACCCACCATTGCACAAAATATATAAGAAAATGGCCTTGTAAGTTTATCAATGTCTAGAATTTACGCTGATAACTTCTAATCTCATCTGCCAAAAGTTTCACAAAAACATAGAAGATAAAAACTCTCTCCGAAAAATAATTTCCATAGCAGCTAATACTTATGGAACTTACAGGCAAATGAGCAACACAAACTCCAATGGAACAAATTTAAACTTTTTTGGTAACTCTAATTTAAACGTCACTGTATGAAAATATGCAACCATGGGTTCCATGGAGTTGTTTTACTACATATCAAGGAACGTATCGAAGACTTGACATCATAACAAATGTTGTGGATCAAAGGTATTGCATCACTGTTTTGTACAACATGGCTCCGGAATGCATGGAGCGACAAAATTGCACCTACACTGCTTTTCTGAACTCCTAGCAACCTATGTTGATTATGACCGACAAGGCAAAAACATATCCAAACTAAGGTTTGAGCTTCCTTACAAGTCCATGGGTACTCGGTTTCCATCAGGGTGTGTTGTATGTTGCAAGAAATGGGAGAGAAAAGTTTCTACCTGTGCTTCCATTATGTGTTTCTGGAAGAGCACAGTACCGCAAATCATCAACAAAATCATGTCCATGGAATCTCACTAGGGAAACTTATTAGTTTCTTTCTTGACCTAACCTATTCTACTTTTACTGGTTCTGTTTCTGTTTCTCAGAGATTGAAATCTTGTTAGTTTCTTTCCTCCCTCCGCCGTTAATAAATCCATTAATTGAGTATAAGTGTGGGCCAAGGGAAGGAAATATTAGGTATCCTTCTAAATCTATTTAACCGCTCATCAGACTATTGCTTCCTTCTATATACTGTTTTGCCCAAAAAAATAGTCCATTCGACAAGGCAGTAATTCTGTTCTACATCAAATGCCATGCATTGTGTTTGAAGGGAAGCCTATATCCTGCATATAGTTGATGAATTTCCATTCAGAGCTTTCACTGGAACAAGTTTTGAACATCAAATGTTCAAGGCAAAAGACCTTCCCTCAAAGCTATATATGCCTTCATAGCTTCATTGACAACGCAGGCAAATTATGCCATACCACAGCTCTGAATGAATTCAACTGGCTTAAGAAGGGAAATTCAAACAGAAAAAATGTCTACGTGATCTTATTTAGGAGAACTCATCGAACCTTCTCCACTAAACATCTTGGAGCAATCATTAACAACTAATAGGGCAGGAGAAATTGAAGGATCATAACTCAGAAGCATCTATAGCTTAAGCTGGGTTAAATAATTATTACTCTCGTTTATAGTTACAAAGTACAATAACAGCTATCATTTTGACAAACCATTTCCTTTGTCAAACAAAAGAATAGGAAGGAAGAAATGCAAATAACCAACAATTCAAGGGAACTGAGGTAAACTTTGAACCCAAAAAATAATTCAAAAGCTTAAAAGATTAAGTACCTGAAGCACCTCTATGTGTATATGTTCCTATACATTGTGCAATAATATAGATCTCCATTGTGGCCGACAGTACATATCTACACAAACCAAACTATATTTATTCCCCAAGAGTAAAGAAACAAGCTGATGTAGGGCATCACAGGGAATATCGGCCTAAGGCTTCCTATAACTGCACTAGTCATGTGCTTTGGGCATTTGTAAACAGTTGTCAGGACATGGTTCTATAGAGAGGAATTTTACCTCTTTCTTTTTCTCCATCAGATTGCTATTATTCTAAAATCCGATGGTAAGTAACTTTCTAACTTCTATATTTGATCAAATCCTTACCTTTCCATTTAGCAATGTCCATGGGTGGATTAAGTTCTCTAGAATAATGAAGTCGATGGTATTGTTAATCAACAACTCTGGTGATTTTCCTGTAACTTCTTAGTTTCTCTCCTACGTAAAGTTTTTGATGCTACAAAGATGACTATGGTGGCTGCCACCCTTTTGTAGTTTGTTTAACTTCTCCTCTCTGGATTTTCACTTGTGCTCTCTCTCCTCTTCTTGTTATTCAGCGTCAATTGATAATTGATTGTGGAGAGTGAATAGTTTCTCTGAAACATTCTACCATTCCAGATCCTCTATCATCCTTCCCCCAAAACATTTCTCAAGCACTTCCATGAATGGAGCTTTTCAAGTCAGACAAGAAACCAACTTTTCAAGCCGGTCAAGGACACAATATTAACTACAACAGAAATACCCCAGCGCTTTGCTTGTATGAGTTAAGGTGCATGACAATCTCAGTCAAGCATTGAAAAAAAGTGTCGATGAATGCATTTTACCCATTAACTCCTCCTTTCATTGCGTCATTTTAATGTGTCTATGTGTATGCATAAATAAATCTAAGTGCTGTGTTTTCTTAAACGCGGGAATTTTTCAAATTTCCAAACATTACAGAAAACCAGCCGTTGATTAAGCCTACTCAAATGCAGTGCAGCATCAACCAAACAAATCAAGATAGTTTTTTTAATTAGAGGGCTAGTGAGTAAACATACCTTGACACGCTTTGAAACACTCAGTTAAAGAACCAAACACTGTTATTCTAACTTCCAATTATAGTTTTGCATACTAGAAGCTACATTTTTTACAAATCTTGTTCTTACTCAGAGTAAAGATCCAATCATGCAAATCAGGTAAAGGCCTTTCTATACCTTCTGGCAGTGGGCTGAAATGGAGAGCTAATTTTCTACCTGATCTTCTTGGCTTGCTTTACGGTCTTTGAGGGGTGGGATGGGGGAATAATATCGAGCAGTGGGGTGGTTAGAAGGGTGGAAATTTTGAGGTGAGTCCTATGGTCGCGCTTCACTTGTCGATAGTGGTGAAAATTTCCAGTGGAAAGGAGTATGGTCAGCTGGGGCTCCTCCTAAGATTTTTTTTTCTTTGTAGTGCGCAGGGCCACTTTTGCAAAGAATTTTGATAATTGATAATCTAATCAGAAGATACTGGTTTATAGTCTATTGGTGTTGCCTTTGTATATGTGATGAAATGGTTAATCATCTTTTTAAACATTGCAAGTTGGAAAATGAGTAGTAGAGTGTGGTCCTAGCTTGTCTTGCAATGCATTGAGTCTTCCATTTAAGATGTAGCGGGGCTAGTGTAACTGGTGTAGCTGTACCTGGCCTTTTATCCTACAAGATTTTTCAGATGCATATGGTCTTCCACAAATGGTGTAGCCTATATTATGTCCTACAGGCTTTTTTTATGTACATGTTGAGACAAGCTTTTCCACATGGTCTGCTTACTGCCTTACTCTTTGATGCTCATTAGTACAACACAGCAAGATGGGTAACAGACAACACTTGGGTGTGTGAAAAATAACATGGCTAAGATGGAACATAACAACACAACAAGACGGGTTGGTTTTGATACTTGAGAAAGAGAAACAAAAATAGAAGGAGAAGTCTCAAGGGAGAGCTCATATGAAGAACCGATGGGTGTGAGAGAGTGGAACAAAACTCTCTGCATCAACACCAATTGTTTCACACAAAACTACCTGAACTTAAGTCTTCTTGAAAAACCCCTTTGCTACTATACTTGTAGTCATAGGTTGCAACCTTCTCCTCTTTGCAGAGTCAATTTATCGTTGACGGAAAACTTGTAATGCTAGAAACCACATAAAGAATAGTAGTGATCTAAATTTTTGTTCCCCATTCAACTTCTAGAAAGATTGCTGCTTAATCAGTTAGTTACCAGCTGAACTGCAGGTTAATTATTGGCAATTCAAAAAATCAAACAGTACCGTTTTCCATTTCAATTTTGCAACTCTATCAATAAGCTAATGGATTTTTAAGGGATTAAAAAACGCACAGCCAGAAAACATCTTCGACTGTATATACCAGCATATAAAAATAATAGAAATTGACACTAAGAAACAGAAGCACCGCTTCAATTACCAACCAACTAAACAATCGAATTAGACAAACGCTCGTCGGAATCATGAGAAACCAACGAAAACGCAAACATATAACATACTTGTTGCCACCGTCTTCGCTAACGCGGTTGCCGAACTGAATGTGACGGCCGGCGAAGAGGCCGCGTTGGGCTCTACCCATGACGACTTTGGTTTTGGGTATGCATTTCTCCAGTGATTCCTTCACTCCAGGACCCAAATTGCTCTCCCCTCCGATCTTCTTCATTATCTTCTTCATCAATTCCCTCGATCTGAATGACATCTCTCTCTCTCTCTCTCTCTCTCTCTCTCTCTCTCTCTTCAATATTCAGTGTTGTAGGGTTCGGAATGGAATGATCTGTGAGAAGTTTCCGATGAGGTCGACTTTTTGCAGTCACACTTCGTGAAAGAGAAGCGGAGGGTTTGGAAGTAGGGTTTGTTTGGAAAGAAAAAGAAATAATAAAGGAAATTTTCTGAGTTTAACGCTTGCACATATATTTAACGAACATACTCATATGATCAGAATCGTTCATCCTTAAAATATTTTTTGGAGCGTTCTTGTAAAATATCAGCTTCAACGGATATCTGTAAGAGCTTTTTTAGAATTCGTAGGGCAAAACAGAATAATTCGTCCTACAATTTTCTGAGAAAATCCTTACCGATATTCGTTGAAGCTGGTTTTTTACAAGAACCCGCTAAAAACTATTTTAGAAAAGATGAGCGGTTCAAATTATTTTGAGGGACTCCTATAGGTCCCACAAAAATGTATGTATAATATATGTGCAAAAACATATATGTGAGAATCATTACAATTTTTTTGGTGGGATTATGAGTATTTTTTTTTTTAATCATTGTCCATGAGTAAGGTTTTTTTTTTTTTTTAATCATTTAACAAGGCCCACAGGCTTGTCCATGAGTAGTTTGTGTGCAATTATTCTGCGAAGTGAATAGCTAGCAACGCAGCAACAGTGAGAATTGATGCGTACAAATATACGCTGCTCCTATTCGAGTCGTTTCCGAGCCCTTGTCAAGTTTGTTTTGATAATCAGAGCTATTAAAATTTTAAATTTCGTCGAGAACATTAGTAACGCGGAAATTCATGCTAATTGAATATCGTTTTATGTGTTCTCGAAACATGTTTATCTCTAGGAAAAAATTCTTATCCAATGTCTTTTAAATCGGTTTTTTAGATAAACGTGTTCAAAAAAATTAAAATGATATGCAATTAATATGAATTTGGTGTGTCTTATGTTCTCGACGAGGTCTAGAATATTTAAGGTCTCCATCATCAAAACGAACTCGGAAAAGGCCCTAAAATGACCTGAACACGACATCCAAAAAAGGACCAGAGAGGACCGGGGGTCTGATTGTGCTTCATTATGATATGGTTCATTCATATTGTTTACTCCATTTTGTTTGATTTGCCTGAGTTTTTCGTTTTAGCAAGTGCTAATGTTTCATCTTGGCATTTATTTTTATTTTTTACTCAAAAGACATTTTCACGGCAAATCTGGTATAATGCAATAACAAGTACTTGGAATATGTTGGAGGATAGGACCTTAGTCGCATAATCATTGGCTCTTAACCCTTCTTCTGCACTCGCGCTCTCAATCTTCATTTTAACAAATTTCAATAGTTTAAGATGTTTTTTAAATATGATTTCACGTTCGCACTCCCGCTCATGCACGCGCTGTTGGAAATTTGAATGGATTGGGGGTCATTATTTCCCCAGATTCATTGTGGGGGTTTTTCCCCTCTTCAATATGGGGGTTACTCTCCTATTCATTGTTGCCATTCAATCCCGTATTCAAGAGGGTGCACCATTCTTGAGGTCCTTGCTGCCTATAAAAGGACCAGCTTTCTTCACAATTCTGCACCAATTCACAGAACAAATCCACAAGCATTCTGATATAGTGTGAGAGAGAGACAGACGCTGAGTTAGTTCGCCAAGACGTTCTTCGATGGTGTTCCGACGTTCGTGGTCCGAGCCGGATCAATCCTGGGAGACAGACGCCGAGTAACCTCAACACCCTCCGAATTCGTTCTCTGGATTCCTGATTGAAACATTTTGGATAACAAGCTTAAAACAGATTTTGATCGCTTGATCGACAATCGGATTCCCAGCAAACGTATTCTGTTTGGGACTAACATTTTGGTTGCAAGAACAGTTTGGTGACAGATACCCACTGATGTCTTCAATTATGGAGTAATCTGTCAGATTGCTCAGTGTTTAAAGAAATTATTTGCAAACCTGTTTGGCCTCGGCCATAGTTAGCTGTGCGCGGCTAGACCACTGTTCGGATATGGGATAAACTGGATGGCTTCGGCCTTGATAAGTCGTGCGCGGCTTGATCATGTTGGTAACAAAAAAGCCACGGCCTAAGGCAGTCGTGCGCGGCTTGGCCTTGGATCAACTTTGGTTGGCCTCTGGGGTGATCTACTTGGCTTTTGCCTTGACATCACCTGGCCTTGATCCCTCTGTTATGTTCTGCTTGGCAGAGGCAATTTGGGTGCTAGGCATGTGATTAGCCAGAGGTGGCTTGAGGCCATGTGTGCCTTGCCTGAAGTGATTAAGCCAGTGGTAGGCATGAATCACTCAGCCTTGGTGCACGGCCTATGTGATGTAAGCCAGCACCCAGATTATGCTATTTTGAAGGGGAAGTCGGATGACCACAGTCTTGCTAGCGGCAGATTGTGTATACCGCTTACCTTTCGGGGGCGCTGCCCCCGAGCCCCCGCTAGGGGGCGCGACCCCCTGGACCCCCGCGACCTGACCGGGCAGGTCGATCCCCGCTGAGGGCGCTGCCCTGAGACCCCCGCCAGGGGGCGCGCCCCCTGGGACCCCCGGGGTACGTGGTATTGTGGGGATGTCAGACTTAGCTTGTTTAATAGATTGTTAATCTATTCATGTATAGCTTGTCATTTTAAGATTGAGATTTGTTATCTTATATGTGGTTGTTCCTAATTTCAGGAAAACATGACAACTGCACAAGGAAAGACTACCGTCACTGGCAAAGAGAAGGAAACTGGTAATGTCAGTGGCAATGGCAATGGAAATGGTGGTGGTGCTATTCCAATTCATGCTCCTATTCCTGGGATTCCCACTGTTCCAATGTCTCACGTGGAGAGGCCAAACAAATTTGTGGGGGTCGACTTCAAAATGTGGCAACAGAAGATGTTGTTCTATCTCACCACTTTAAACTTGGCAAAGTGGCTTGTCGAGGAAGCACCTGTTATTGCTGAGGACGATCCTGACACTCAGAAGCGAATTGATGTGGCCAAATGGAAAGAGCATGACTACATGTGCAAGAATTACATTCTGAATGCTCTAGATGACTCGCTGTATTCTGTGTATGGCGAGGCTCCGCCGGCTAAAGAATTGTGGGAATCCTTAGACCGAAAATACAAGATCGAGGGTGCTGGGTCCAAAAAGTTTGTTGTGGGCCGGTTCCTTGATTTTATGATGGTGGACTCCAAGTCTGTGGCAGTCCAAGTCCAAGAGTTGCAGCTCCTGCTCAATGAGATCAGGACTGAAGGGATGATTCTCGGTGAAGCATTTCAGGTGGCCGCGGTCATTCACAAGCTACCCCCAGCATGGAAAGAATTCAAGAGTTATCTCATGTTCAAGAATAAGGAGATGACCTTGGAGGCTCTTTTCATCAAGCTCCGCATTGAAGAGGAGAATCGGGGTATGGATAGGAGTGCAAAGGCCTCCTACATGGCCAAGGCAAATGTGGTGGAGCATGGTCAATCTTCCGGTGTGAGGAAAAACTAGAATGACAGGCGTTCTGACAAGCGTTCTGACAAGCGATCTGACAAGCAAGCTGGCAAACAGAAGGACAAAAGTGTCAATCTGGGACCGAGAGGTGGTGTTGCCAAGAAACAGAGAGAGAAGTTTCAAGGTGCTTGCTTCAACTGCAACAAATTCGGGCACGGAGCTTCAGAGTGTACGAAGCCACTTAACCCTCGCGCCCAAGCACACTTGGCTCAGGTGGAGGCTGCAGTGGCTGATATCAACCTCTCGGCTATGGTATCTGAAGTGAACATGGTTGGTTCAAACCCGCAGGAATGGTGGGTAAACACTGGGGCCACTCATCATATCTGCTGCGACAGGCAGTTGTTCACTACCTTCGAGCCGGTTGTTAACGGTGAGAAGCTGTTTATGGGGAATTCAGCTACCTCGGATGTTGCAGGGCAGGGGAAAGTGGTCCTGAAGATGACTTCAGGAAAAGAGTTGACTTTGAATAATGTGCTGTTCGTGCCAGATATTCGTAAGAATTTGGTCTCTGGTTCGCTGTTGAGCAAGCACGGCTTCCGCCTGGTTTTCAAGGCAGATAGGGTCACTCTGACTAAAGCTGGAATGTATGTAGGGAAAGGTTACATGACCGATGGTCTCTTTAAACTGAATGTAATGACTGTTATCCCTACTATCAATAAAAAGAAATCCCCTGTTGCTTATGTGCTTGAGTCTTCCTTTTTGTGGCATGGTAAACTAGGTCATGTTAATTATGATTCTATGCGTAGGTTAATTAACATGGACCATATTCCAGCTTTTCAAGTTAATAACAAACACAAATGTGAAACATGTGTTGAGGCAAAAATGCCAAGGTCTTCTTTCAAATCAATAGAGAGAAGCACAGCACCGTTAGACCTAATCCATACTGATGTGTGTGATTTGAAATATGTCCAATCACGGGCTGGTAATAAGTACTTTATTACTTTTATCGACGATAGCACTAAGTTTTGCTATGTATACTTGCTGAAGAGCAAGGATGAAGCCCTGGACAAATTCATTCTTTACAAAAATGAAGTTGAGACTCAACTTAATAGAAAGATTAAGATGTTGAGAAGCGATCGAGGTGGTGAGTATGAATCTCCGTATGGTGGATTATGTGCCCAACACGGAATCATTTACCAAACCACTGCACCATACTCACCTCAGTCCAATGGAATTGTTGAGCGCAATAATCGAACTTTGAAGGATATGATGAACGCTATGTTGATCGGTTCTGGGTTGCCTCAGAACTTGTGGGGAGATGCAATTCTCACTGCTAATTATATCCTCAACAAAATCCCTCGCAAGAAAATGGACAAAACCCCTTATGAATTGTTCAAAGGTAGGAAGCCTACTTACAATTACTTACGCATGTGGGGGTGTCTTGCGAAGGTGGCCGTACCTCTTCCAAAGAAGGAAAAAATAGGCCCAAAAACCGTGGACTGTGTGTTCATCGGTTATGCAGAAGGCAATAGTGCATATCGGTTTCTTGTTTATGAATCAAACATATCTGATATTCACAAGAATACTCTCATGGAATCTAGGAATGCAACATTCTTCGAGCACATATTTCCTTATAGATCCATTGGAGAGTCAAGTTCGGCAAAGCGAACTTTGAGAACTACTGGTGAGAGTAGTTGTGACCAAGAAGAAGAAGTTGATCTTCAGCCTAGACGTAGCAAAAGGGCTAGAACTTCTACTTCCTTCGGTCCAAACTTTCTAACTTATCTATTAGAAAGCGAGCCTCGGACTTTCAAAGAAGCTGTTAGCTCTTCTGAAGGTCCTTTATGGAAAGAGGCTATCAAAAGTGAGATTGACTCCATTCTGCAAAACCATACATGGGAACTGGTGGATCTACCGCCAGGCAGTAAGCCCTTGGGTTACAAATGGATTTTCAAGAGGAAAATGAAGGCAGATGGGTCAATAGATAAGTACAAAGCTAGGTTTGTTATCAAGGGATATAGACAAAAGGAAGGCCTAGATTACTTTGACACTTATTCACCTGTGTCCAGGATAACATCCATCCGAATGATCATTGCGATCGCTGCATTGCGAAATCTTGAGATACATCAGATGGATGTCAAGACAGCTTTCCTAAATGGCGACTTAGATGAGGAAATCTACATGGAACAACCTGAGGGTTTTTCTGCGCCAGGACAAGAGGGGAAAGTCTGTAAACTTGTTAGATCTTTGTACTCTAAAACAAGCACCGAAACAATGGCATGAGAAATTTGACAATGCTATGTTGTTAAATGGTTTCAACATCAACGAATGTGACAAGTGTGTATATGTCAAAGACACAGCCGATGGCTACTTGATTTTATGTCTCTACGTTGATGACATGCTCATTGTAGGTAGTAATGATAAGATGATCAAGTCTACTAAGGACATGCTGAATTCTAAATTCGACATGAAAGATATGGGCCTTGCAGATGTAATTCTTGGGGTCAAGACCCACAGAACATCTAATGGACTTGCTTTGTCTCAGTCTCATTATGTTGATAAGATTCTTGAGAGGTTTGACAAGTCTGGTACAGAGATAGCACGTACCCCTATGGATTTAAGCCTCCACTTATCCAAGAATGTGTGGGAAGGTGTGTCTCAATTGGAGTATTCTCGGATAATCGGGAGTCTCATGTACTTAATGAGTTGTACAAGGCCTGATATAGCTTTCTCAGTGAGTCGACTGAGTAGGTACACGAGTAATCCAGGGCTTGATCACTGGAAGGCGATAGTTAGAGTACTACGCTATTTGAGGTATACTCGTGATCTGGGACTGCACTATACTAAATATCCAGTAGTACTAGAAGGGTACACTGATGCAAACTGGATATCAGACATGAAAGACTCAAAATCCACGAGTGGATATGTCTTTATACTTGGTGGTGCAGCAGTCTCTTGGAAATCTTCGAAACAGACGTGCATTGCACGTTCAACGATGGAATCAGAATTCATTGCTTTAGATAAAGCAACTGAAGAGGCAGAATGGCTACGCCATTTTGTAGAGGATATTCCAAGATGGCCAAAACCTGTGCCTGCAATATGCATTCATTGTGATAGTCAATCGGCTATTGGAAGGGCACGGAGTAATATGTATAATGGTAAGTCTAGACATATACGACGTAGACACAATACCATTAAGCAAATGCTCTCTAGAGGGATTGTCACTCTTGACTATGTGAAATCAAAGGACAATATTGCGGATCCGTTAACAAAAGGGTTAAACCGAGAGCTGGTTAATAATGCATCGAGGGGAATGGGGCTAACGCCTACTACGCTCAAGTTACCGTGAAGGAAAACCCATCCTAGCTGACTGGAGATCCCAAGATCTAGGTTCAATGGGTCGACCTACTTGCGAGTAACAGGGAATGATCACTGAGGAGATATGCTCTCCTACCCATTCATATGGTGCGAAACAGTGATACCTGCAAATGGAAACAGGATAAGCATTGGCTTTTAATGACTCTTATGCACTGGAATGCCAGGCGGGGTATAGCAGGATACCCTTTATAAGAAGGTCACCTATGTGAGTATGAAGTGGGGCCGCTTCTATGAGAATTTGGAAGGCAAAATTCTCGAGAGAATACTTGCAGAACCAGGAAGGGGTGTCATGGCCAAAATGAACCCAACAGTGAGAACTAAACTGCGTTAGGAGAAGTTCCTGTGTGAAGCCTATTGACTCGGTTTACACCAACGGCAGAACAGTTCAAGACATTACGTTCACTGGTCAGTCAGTAAATCCGATGGGCTTTTACGAGGGAAGGTTCAAGGCCAAAAGCTACCTATCCTATGCAGGAATTATCCGGTGTGCTCTCTCTCCAGTGTCTGCATTAGGTCTGGTCCCAAGTCCGTTCATGTGGGGGACTGTTGGAAATTTGAATGGATTGGGGGTCATTATTTCCCCAGATTCATTGTGGGGGTTTTTCCCCTCTTCAATATGGGGGTTACTCTCCTATTCATTGCTGCCATTCAATCCCGTATTCAAGAGGGTGCACCATTCTTGAGGTCCTTGCTGCCTATAAAAGGACCAGCTTTCTTCACAATTCTGCACCAATTCACAGAACAAATCCACAAGCATTCTGATATAGTGTGAGAGAGAGACAGACGCTGAGTTAGTTCGCCAAGACGTTCTTCGGTGGTGTTCCGACGTTCGTGGTCCGAGCCGAATCAATCCTGGGAGACAGACGCCGAGTAACCTCAACACCCTCCGAATTCGTTCTTTGGATTCCCGATTGAAACATTTTGTATAACACGCGCAAGCAAAATATGTGAGTTTTAGGACAGGACTCTATGCATGAGAGATTCGAGAGAATTAAGTTGAAATGGAGACCAAAAACCCTCGTCGAGCTCGTTTTTTATATGTAAAAAATATAAAACAAAAAGGGTAAACGTCCTTAACAACCTCCCATATAAGTTATATAACTGTTTCATGGGATGGAATTCCAAAGTATACTGAAAAGGTATGTCGCTTAACAATTTACTCCATACCAGTTAATCCGGGGATGTTGCAATGCTAAAAAGCACATTTGGACCATCCAAAAGTATTTTTACCGTGTCCGAATATGCCCTGCATCACTCTACAAGGAGCTGCTTTTGCAGCATCCCCAGGTCTAAGACAAGTATATCCATATGTTACAAATATTAAAATTTGATTTATAGGTTGAGGATAATTGAGGATTGTGGGATCATGTATTATGTCATGGCACAACTTTATTTATTTATTTATATAAATATATTTTTTCCATTCGTTAAACCTAATCTTGCCTATCCTAGAGAACTTGGGAAGAAAGATGGGTGCTTACATGAAACGAACCATGCCCATATGCATGTAAGTATAAGGGAGATTCCACCTCCACTCCACTTGCTAATAGCACAGCTCATAGGTATATCTTTCCATTGTCAAGAAAATATAACGAATAGAAAATTTCTTCAGGTTTTCAGAGGTCAATTTTCCCAATAGGTCAACTCTTTGCGATTTTATAGCATAAACTAGTCCCTTTAGGATTCAGAAGATGAGCAGATTGACTGATCAAGCTGTGTTGGATCACTTGGATGGAGCACTTTTTTTGACCAATTACATTTGAACAGGTTGCACATCAGGCCTAAGATTCAGGAAGACACAGTTTGAAGTTTGAACCACTTCTCAACATTTATTTTTTTTCCAACAAAACAAGATAAATGCGTACTCATCAGCAGGTCAATTGGTCATGAAGACAAATGCAAAAATTATTCATTTCTATTGCAGATTTTCGGCTAAAATGAATAGAGGCACGCTCATGTCCAAGGACCGTAAACTGATGGGCTAGAGCCAGATCACCTAACTTACACAAAATTACATCAAATAGATCACAATGGCAAACAAGAGAACTCAAGAAGGATACTTTCTCCCATGCCAAAAGCTGGCCTAGAGAAGTACTCACTGCTCTTCATACCAAAAGCTGGCCTTGATTTGGATACAGGACAGAACTGTTGGAGGTAAAACTGAAGAGACTGGTGCCAGATCAGCAAACTTATAAGATTAAGTACCAAACGGATCACAATCGCCAACAAGCAAACTCGAACAGGAAAATTTATCTAATACCAAAAGATGGCCTCAACAAGTCCTTATTCTTCCTCATCCTTTGGTTTGGTTAAAATAGCATCTCTTTGAGGCCTGTGCTTCTTCCACTTCTTTTTGGGCAAAGACATGATCCAAGCAGGAACCTCACAGCCAGAAGCTGCCATCACATTGGCTATATTTCTCAAAAATGGTACATCGGACTCAGTATATAAAGTGATAGCCTCTCCACTTCTCCCAGCTCTGCCCGATCGGCCTATTTACAAGGTCAACCAACATTTTTTTTCAATGATACCACACAGAAAAACAAGAAGCCAGAAAAGTTGAGTAAATATAAGGAAAAAAATGGAAGTAAGAACAACAGCAATAAAAATACTGCAATATTTCTTCCACTCTTTCAACATTCTCACACTGCTATTAATGCTGTGTGAAAAGGAAAATGCTTCGCTTTGGTAGTGATGAGCATTAGCAATGGTGTAATAGGCCAGGTACATTGCCCAATCATTGCAACGTTGAATTATGTTAAAAAGCCCAACTATCGTTTTGTAATAGCCAGTAAGGCAACAAGACCAGAAGAACTCTTCCAAAAACCACAACTTTCACCAAGTCAGTGGAAAAAAGTTATAGTAACGTACCAATCCTGTGAATGTATGCTGCCGCAGAATCTGGAAAATCATAGTTAATCACGCAATTGACACCTTTGAAATCCATCCCCCGGGCAATAACATCAGTGGCAATTAAAACCCATGTTTTGCCAGCCCTGAAGTTATCAACAGCATTTTCTCGCTGCATTTAAGTAAAAGATATTAGGACAAATTCCGCTACAGTTGTACAAGTTTTACACCCCAAAAAAAACAGGGAAAAAAACACACACAAGGGGCTTGAATTGGAGTTTTATAAATCCATATCCCCACCCCAAACCAGGAGGGGAGGAAAAGAAAGAAACAACAGGGGAAAGGGGGATCAAATGACTTGCATTGGAGCAAATTGTCAAGTTCATATACTTCAGGAACATAAAGAAAAAAGACCGCAGGCCAGGTAATCAATCTAATAGCTGCCAATGACATTTGACACCACTAATGGCAGATGTTAAATGACCGTACTACCCTCCGTCTTTTCTATCTACATCTCTAACTTGACAATAATTGATTTTTTGCATTCCCATGTTTTACTACATGAAATTTAGTTGGACAAATTATTTATTTACTCACTTTTTGTTAACTTAGAAAATTATTCATAAAACTAGATCACAAACTAACTCAAATTCCCTGATTCTTAAAACTAGTTCTCAAAATAAATTATGCTGTCAGCCTGTAACTTTTATATCAAGACCTATATTGATAAAGAATTCCTTACATATGCATAAATCATTATTGCCCAGTTGCAGACAACCTTCACAGCCACATAAATCATAACCCTCTATTTACTGACTCAGAACCCTAACTCATGCTTCCTCGCCATATCAACCATCTCTCCACTGCCTACGACCTTGATAGAAAGTCCAAAAATCATCGATCTTAGTCAGCATTGAGCAATTGTGGAAGAAATGGAGGCGGGGCTGGGGGAGAGTATCTTGAACTGGGAGAAGATCGGGAATTTGAAGGCTGACAGGGGTGGCAGGAGTGGGTGCTGCAAAAATGAAGATTCAGCAACACAGAAACTGGTATTTACGAATCCTTCACTGATACATGGTTACTTAATTTAGATGGTAAATCGTTGGCACATCTCTTCCTTCACTTCAAATCCCCGTTATGCATACTTCCTTGCTGATGACTTTGACAATTCTCAGTCAGTTTATTTTGTGAATACTCATGTATGATGTAACGAAGAACAGTGAATGAGAGGATCACAGCTCACTACGTTTAGGTGTACCACTTTTATGGGACAAACTAACTATTTTTGTTTTGCTCAGCACTTGGAGATATGAATCCGTACAATGTGATAAATTTGCCTCGTTCAAAATTCAGGTGTTGAAAGCTTGATCTAATGAATCCAAGCTTGTTGAGCTAACAATTTAGTTGTTTGTTATTTCCTCTTGGTTATGAATCCACAATTGTTTTTCTATTTGCCTTGATGAAATATTGGGCAGTGTATGTGGGGTTAATATACTGTTGTGGAAATGATTGGTTGCTTCAATATTGCTTTAGGGAAGATGAAAAGGGTAATGATGTCTTCATACATAAAAGTTCAAAATTTTCTTTTCATTCCACCTCTCATAACAGGTAGGTGTTCTACACCTTCCATCAATTTGGAAAGAAAATATAACGGTAGCACTTTTGAAACCACGAGGAGGTCATTGGTAATTTCTAAGAGTCAGGGAGGTGAAGTTCCAAAGGCTTTCATCACAGGGAGATAATCTGCATTTTGGCTGCATATATGTTTATATATACGTTATATAAAATGTTAAGATATACAAACAAGAGCTACTAATTTAGTGTTCAGGAAATAAGAATCTATCACAATTTTGACCCTCACAGAGAATTTTAAAACTGTATTATGACCTCCCAATGTGCCCATAACTCGTCTCCAGTGTGTCCAACTTAGAAACTAAAATTAAAAGTCAAGCACATATTTGAGTGTCCTGCACGTCTCCAGAGCGCATGACTGTGTTCGACATGGGTCGGACTCGCATAGGTGAGGCTCACGGACATATCCATACTTGGTGCTTAACTATCCTAATATTTTCTCCGTGTGGAAGCCTCTCGCTCAGCTTATTGAGAGTCAGCATACTAAATGCAGGTTGTTAAACAAGAAATCAAGTACTTGCTTCAGGTAAATGCCAAGAGAAAATAAAAACTCCTTAACCAGAGAGATCTGGAGAATCGTCTACAGGGATCTAATATAATCTAGATAACAATGACAGTGAACCTGTATTTGGGAGAGATCAGCATGTATAACATCTGCTCTGACGTTGTCAAAAGCCAGTTCCCTGTAAAGTTCCTTAGCCCTTTCCTTGTTTTGAACAAAAACTAGCACTGGTGGATTCCAACTCTGCTAACACATATTAGTTGAAATAAGAAAATGCGAAAAAATAAAAGGGGGGGAAAAAATGGTCATGAAGCTCAAAAAATATAAAGGATAGATGAATGTCAAATTAACTGCTGGGGGATTAGTAACAAACAAGAAAGATGCAAATTCCATCATCAACTTACATCTAAGTACTACAGCCAAAAGCAGCGATGGAAATGATATTTCATCACATTTTATTCAAAATCCTCCACTACTTGCACCAAACACAGTATGATTTGTGTTCTTCTCAACTATTTAGCTTTGAACACATTCTATTTTGAACACGCTAAAAGTCCTTAGAGGACTTTTTTTTACTGAAAAGGCTGTAGAAGGAAATTAAAGATGAGATTGATTATGTGGTGAATTTTAAATATCTGATGTATTAAGGCAAGGTTATGAATACCGTTTCGTACCGGCCGGTATCGGCCGCTACGTACCAGATTGACAAGTAAACAGTACCGTGACCTACCAATACCGTCCCAGTCTCAATACCGGACCTTACCGGTCGGTACCAGCCGATCCGAACAATACCGGCCGAGATGGGCTTACCGGAATTTCGTCCGGAATTTTGCACACGTGTTCTGTCCGTTCATGAGAGTCTGACGCATTGGTTACAACCTTACACGCCTCACCCCCTCACTCATCCCCTGACACGTGCCCCGCTTTAAATCTCTCTCTCAAAACGTGTCAATCTAAAAAATAGTTAAAATAATTGAGATAACCTAGACATGACCTGTAAACTTATGAAGTTGATTTACGGCATTTCAACATTTGAAAATTGTGAAATTTAAATTGTAGATGAAATTTATTGCTAAAAATTGTGAAATTTAAACAATTATGGAACTCTAATGTCTTTGGGTAGTATAATGTTGCATTAGGTATATGAAATTTTAGTGTAGAAGTACATTTCTTAAGAAAAATATATTTTTGGCGATAAATCCGAAACGGTACCCGGTAAGTGCCCTGTATCGGTACGTACCGTTCCAGAGACAAAACTGGTATCATGTCCAGTACGGTTTTCAAAACCTTGGTATAAGGATTAAGGAGGTTAACTGAAACATTCCCGACACTGGATTTCCACTACTTCCACATTAGACATGTCAGAGCTGCTTCTTTTTCCTCTGATGCGGAAGAAACTGCCCTGTGCCAAATTTAACCTTTCTGGTTTTACCGTTTTACATTCTATTCAATAGGTCAATACTGAAGATATGAAGTCGAAACCCACTCGAGTAAAGAGTGAGACAGCAAGTTAATTCTTGAACCTCCACTTACAAAAGAGACGGAAAAATGAGAGAAATAAAATAACAGAGAGATAGAGATGATACTTCGGGAAAGAAATAATCCAGCAATACAATAAAAATAAAACATTTTCAATAGCCTCTTTTACTCTATAATGTGAGGAAGTTAATTCCCCGATATTTTGACAGTGGAAAGTCCTAACAACTTATTAAATGACCAAACAAAAGAATATTCGCATGATAGTTTACAATAGTTTGATGACTCCATAAGGATTCTCTGAGGTAGTTTATTGTCGTTGTCATTGAAATAGCATCTATTTGGAAGAACGGTCAGCGGTCAGGGTAAAAGGCAAAAGGATTCATATAACCAATCTGAACAACTTGGTTTTATAAAATCAAGATTGACATGCAAGGACACAAGTTTTGGAAGCAAGCACGTTTATTTTAGTCACTAACACCAGGTAGAATTCCCTTGTACTGGGTGGCATTCTTTCTCAACTGTTTTGTAATAAATTTTACTTGCCAAATAAGTATCTACTGCATAGCAAGGTCATGATAAGAAATTTAGAGGGGGGATCCCTTTCTTCACAATGAGAAGCTATTAGCCTATTAAGCTTGTGGGACATCCAGACTAACAAAAACCAAAACACCCCTCCTCCCTCCCTCCCTCCAAAGAGGACACAACCACTAATAGCCTAATGTTATATCTGTTTCCATCTCAATCTCTGATTGTCTTCCAAGGATCACAGGTGACCACAAAAAGTACAAATACCATCCTCCCAAGAATGGATGGGATGGTTATGTCTGCATCAGACAGGTAAATCCGTACATGTAATTTTAAGTACATCATTCAACTTTTCATATTCTCCGGAGTCCCCATCATTGTACATGAATGAGTTTCCGACTTTCCAACAATACAACATGTGCAGGAGCTGCAGACTTGACTTCACATCCAGAGAGCCACTAATTGAACTTCTTATTATTGTTCTTTATAGTCTTTGTGCCTAATAAACGTGCTAATCTGTAGATATGCAAATTCAATGATCCTACATTTGCAGAAGCAGTGAGACATCAGCAGCATACCTCTGCGAAGCTTTGACGAAGAGCAAGAAGCTTCCCCTCTTCACTTCCAACGAAAATCAAATTTTGCTTTATTGATTCAGAAGCAGCATTCCTGTTCATATGCTCAAATAAGCAGCCATACAATAACAGAAATATATATATATGTATATGTATATATATTTATTGGGGCCGGTTCCCCTCACACAAAAGATGACACAAGTTTTTTGTAGGACCCATTTTGGAGTCCCACGCAAATGATCGGAGCCGTTCAATTTGTTTAAAATGTATTTTCAAGAGTTCCTGTAAAAAATAACTCATTTGGATATATCCGTAAGTGCTTAATCAGTTCATTCAGTTGGTTCCAGTCAAATTTTACAGGATAAAATTGAATGAACTGATCAAGCCCTTACCGATATCGGAATGAGTTGATTCTCTATGGGAACTCTTTAAAACCTATTTTAAACGAATTGAATGGCTCCGATCATTTGCGTGATACTCCGATTAGTTATATGTCAAAATTTGTCTCAACTTTTGTGTGAGAGGAACCTGCCCCATATTTATATATGTATATATATAAAGTACACTATTACATTAGAGCAATTGTACTTTTTTGAGTCACCACTGTAGGGTGCCCTACAGAGGCTTCTAGCAAGAGGCCATAGTTATTTATGTTATTTTATTTTTTGGCCGGAAGAATTTACATCAGTTTTATACGAAGCCAGCCTTACTTCCTGCCAACAATAATACGAACAGCATCGTGCATTATCGTGCGTGCAAGCTCTTCAACTGAATCGGGCAAAGTAGCACTATACAATGAACGTAATATAGATGGACTTGAGCATGCTTTGACCACTGAATCAACCTGCTCCACCAAGTCAAGTTCAAATAACTTATCTGACTCATCCAGGACGAGGTATTCAACCCTGCACGAAACAAAAAACTAAGTTGGCAAGCATGGTAATACTAACTTGTTATGCTGAAAGGATTTTTGACCTTCAGGAAACTTTTAGCAACCTATTATCTTCACTCTTCAAGCAAGTGGTATACGATAAGTGTCAATACTTTGAGACTAAGAAGCAGGACACCGCTAACGGTCTCACATATCCATGTATGACACGTGGGACACGGACATGACACTCCAGACACGTGCCAAAATTGCCTAACTACGTGTTCAATTTTTATTATATTGTTTTTACTCAGACATGTTGTGAACACCCTAGAACATGTCGGGATAATATTGATATTGGGACACTTTAAGAACCCATAAGGAGGTTAAAATGCAATTTTTAAAACTTGGACAGAGTAAAACTTTCCATAGATGTTCAGTTCATGATAACTTAATTTGTATCCACCTTATGTTAATTTGATAGGATTAATGTTTTTGATCCTTCATATGCATAACATACATCTTTACTACAAAACTATATTCTTTAATTTTTGGGTAAGTCCAAAAAAAAAAAAAAAAAAATTGATATGTGCATGTCCATGTCGTGTTGTATCCGTGTCCCGTGTCCGTATTTGTGCTTCTTAGTTTCGTGAAAGTTTTCACTTTAAGCACAACTCAAAGAGGGGGTTAATTCTAATTTCCAATCTCAGAATGGAGAACTGGTGGGAATTCATTAAGTGACTTAGTGAACCATAATTCAAAGCAGACAGGTGGAATAGGTCATCAATTCCAGCATCAAAGAACTCCATGGCCGCCCAAATCTATGTTTCATGCTATATTTGTATCCTTCTTGTCCAAGTTTACTTTGGGAGTCATGACAGAGAAAAATCACAGTAAGTCATTGAAGGGATACCACCAAATGTTTTACAGCTACTCCAGTTTTAGTAAAAGGTTAAAACCAAACATAGAATCTTTGATTTGTTTTGGGAATTCAAAACACTGTCCAGGAACTTTTCCCTTGATTGTTGGAGAAACTAACATTCAGTTATGGGCCGTCATTGAAAAAGGATGTCGCCACATTCATCATATCGGCATTCCTATTCGTGCATTTTAGGGGAGTTGAATCAACTAGAGATTGGATAGCCTGTCAAGTACATACCTGCTTAAATCAAGCTTTCTTTTGCGGATGGCAAACTGTAAACGGAAAGGCGTTGATATCAATATATCACAATGCAGTTTTGAAAAATCGGCACTTTTAACAAGCTGCTTCGTCATTAACTTGATATAAAATTTCTTTCCTTTAGCCAACTTCTTGCACTCTCTCGCTGTCTGAGCAGCTAGCTCTCGTGTAGGACAAAGGATCACAGCCCGGACGCCATCCTTTGAAGCATGCTGCTTATGGGGACATTTCCTTAGAGTCATTCAATGACCAACTTTCAAAATGTGGTTCAAAAAAGTTCAGTAATACCTTAAGTTTCATTAGCATAGGACAAACGAAAGCCAAGGTTTTGCCGGAACCAGTTGGAGCACAAGCGAAGCACTCCCGCCCCTTGCATAAATAAAAGATTAATTATAGAACAGCTACAGGATTTGAAAAGACACTAACAGTCTGTTGGATATTGTAGGTATTACAATATTGGGATTTTGATGATAATTTGTATTTTGCAATTATAACATCACAACAAGATTCTTTAACATCCGATTAGTTCCCAATACGAGCTTTTAAATGAATATATATCATATGCATCGTGTTTTTATGATTTGACATGTTGTAATCAATCATGGAATGATTCGGAATCAAGGTGCGCTTCAATGGAATCAATACAAACGTTCTTAGCTTAACTGGATGATAGACCAGTTGACAAGCCTGTCGTCGCTGACTACCAGATGTCTATCAGGAAGAAAGCTTGACTACCGGTTACCAAACCAAACCAAGCCTTAAGTCCCAATCACTTGGGGTCGGCTACATGAATCATTTTCCTCCATTGAGCCCTGTCAAGGACAACTTGTTCACACAAACCTACTATTCTCATATCGTTGCGCACCACAGCATCTAATGTCAATTTAGGTCTACCCCTCCCCGTGGCATTGCTACCCAAAGCTATCCTATCCGCTCTCTTAACTACTGCATCTCCTGGTTTACGGTAGACATGCCCAAACCACCTTAGCCTATTTTCCCTCAACTTCTCTTCTATGGATGCTACACCTATCATCTCACGAACCGTTTCATTTCTAATCCTGTCTCTTCTAGTCTTACCACACATCCACCTCAACATTCTCATTTCCGCTACACTCATCTTGTTCACCTGTTGTTTCTTAATAGGCCAACATTCTGTCCCGTAAAGTATCGCTAGTCTGATGGCAGTTCCATAAGGAAGCAAAATGACAGGTTGGCTGGCTGTACAGAAAAGCTGCGCTGACAGCTCCAACTACCACCAACAGCTCTATTTTGCATTCAATGCTCAGCACAACTATGAACTACCACCAACGGCTAGTATTTGGATTTGATCTATAAATGGAAAGTTCAAGCACCATTTCTACAAACTCTAACACTTCCAAGTTCATCACATTCAAGAGCTTCCAAATCAAGTTTCTCACATAGTTGTCAAGGGCGAAAGGCTCACCGAGGCGCAAAGTTCCGTTGGGCCTGAGGCGAGAGGCGCAAGGCGAGGCGCACGCCTTTTTGAAGAGAGGCGCACCTATGCGAAAAAATAATTATTTCTGAAAATAATTGTGTTATGTGTGCTTTTTTGAAAAAAAACTCGCATTTCGTGCGCTTTTTTTCGCTTTTTTGTGCGCTTTTTCTGAAAAAAGCACGCTTTTTTGAAAGAAAACGTGTTTTTTTTGACCAATTTGAAAGAAGCGCGCTTTTTTGCGGCTTGTCGCTTTTCTCGCCTTGTCGTTTTTTTTGCGCTTTTTGCTCGCCTTTTTCAAGTTGCCTCGCCTTGGGGTCAGCAAGGCGCTTGGGGTGCGCCTCGCCTCGCCTTGGGCCTAGGCGCGCCTTTGACAACTATGGTTTCTCATATTCTCCCTCTCCCACTTTCATATCTACTCATTTGAGTTTGAGGAGTGTTGTAATATTGAGCTTTGTACTCATCCTTAAAATCTTCTTGTTAGAGTAGCTATACTCTAAATAGTCTGCCTTGGGCCTAGGCGCGCCTTTGACAACTATGGTTTCTCATATTCTCCCTCTCCCACTTTCATATCTACTCATTTGAGTTTGAGGAGTGTTGTAATATTGAGCTTTGTACTCATCCTTAAAATCTTCTTGTTAGAGTAGCTATACTCTAAATAGTCTGAGTGAGTGCTTAGGAGTTAAACACTTGGAAGCTTAGAGCCAAAATAGGAATTATTTTGTCGAAGGTTCATTCTTAGGATTTTGGGAAAAATCCTAGCTGCTCGCTAGCTCCTCGGGAAAGCTAGTGTTTGTAAACTATTTGAAGAATAGCGGTAGCTTGAGAAGTGTATTCGGCTATGCATTGCCGAACCACTATACATCTTGTGTTCGATCTCTCTTCCTTTCTCTTTACAAGCATCCAAATTTTAATAGTTAGGCGTCGCCGAACCACTATACATCTTGTGTTTGATCTCTCTTCCCTTCTCTTTACTTTACGCATTCAAATTTTAATAGTGAATCATTTTATTCATTTTCCAATATCTCTTATTGCTGTACATTATTGCTTAGTAGTTTATTTTTAATTGGCGTTATTGTTAGCAACCCTATTCAACCCCCCGGTTGCCTTTCGGGTGACATGGTCAATCTTTAATTAAGAATAACTCCACGACTTTGATGCCAATCCTGAATTTGATGCCAATCCTGAAGGACATAGCGTGCATAGTTGACGAAAATATATCGTCAAACATGATAAATAAATAATGAAAAACAGTAAAGAAGAAACTAGGATTAAATAGAAGAACATACAGATAAAAGGACTGGAATGGCCTGCCTTTGAATTGGGGTTGGCTCTTTAAATCCTAGTTCAGCAAAATTGCGTAATAAATACCGTTTGCATCCATATCTGTATCAAGCAAAGAGACATTGTCATTTTTAGTCCCAACATACTTAAAACACATTTCAAAAGTAAGAAGACAACAACTGTAAAACATCCATATTCTTCTTCGTAGTATAGATGATAACAATTGTAAAACATCAGAGGTGAAAATGAGCTGCCTCCATAAAAGAGTAATAATCCTCAGGCCTCAGAAGAAGATGAAGAAGAAATAGCCTTACATGGAAATTTGAAAGAACTTGGAGGCCCAAACGAGCTGCCTCCATGAAAACCATAGCCAGACTAAGGCCTAAGAAGAATAAAAGATAGCTTCATATGGTAATTTTACAGGATTTTGGCGCAAGAGGTCCTTCAAACTGGCTCCAAATCCAAGATATCTCATTCAAAGAAATAGCAGCTATGAAACTTGTAACCTATTTGTCTAAGTTATGTCTGTCCAAATAGCTTAGCTGCCTTCTTTCCCTGCTGCTTGAGAGGACTTTTTCAAATTCAAGAAAAACCAATGTCGGACAAGACACTTGGGGTACAGAAATTCTGTCAGATATGCCTCGTTTGACATGGATCCTATAATTACATAAAAGTTTTCCCGTTCACTATACAACCATGCTAAAAATATAAAAAACGCTTTGTTCTAGGTTGTGACTCCTATTATACCCCTATGAGATTAATCATTTTCATTCGCCATTACATGATCTTACCTCAGAAACCATATGGAATGCAACACCCAAGGTGCGTAAAGCACACAATACTTCCTGTCGTATATTTTCTGTATAGTGAAGAGCAAGCCAGAGGAGATGCAGTGATGACGAGAGGCATTATTACAGGGTTAATGCATTTAACCAGAAATGTGTTTTTAAAACCTTGCAGACTGGTAAAACAACATTGACAATGAGGAGGGGTGAATTTTATAGTTGATGGGTGTTAATGAAAATCTCTTGAAGGATGGGGGTGTAATCTAATTTGCCCTAAAATGTTCATAAGCCGCAAATAAGAAGAGAGCTGAAGATTATTAGTGTTAATGTCAATCTTCAGACTCATGTTGTGTTGTAAGTTAAATGGTCCCTTGTGACTCTATGAGTCAGACGAGGGTATGACATATGCAACCTACATTTGTATTCGGACTTGTACCTTGCAAACATATTTAGTATGAGATTCTTCACAACTATGTACAAACTCAAAAAGTACACGTGAAATGCTCTATGCAGCATTGTAAGCACCATTTACCCCAGGAATTGATATAAGTATGCATTACGAGGAACTATAAATTTTCTCCCATGTCCTTGTGTCCTTAGACATGAGAATCAAACTGACTCTCAGGCATGCATCTGTACCCAACAGTGGGTGAGCAAGAATCCGCCCAACCAGCTCAAACTGTCCGACCTGCCACCTCGTGGTCGGTTTTGAAAAGTAACTCAGTCGAAACCGGGTTGAGTCAAGTAATAAATATCGGGTTTCGGGTGGGTGGCGGGTTTCATATAAGTTTCACCTGGTCAGCCCAATCCGACCGAGATTTTACATAAAGCCAACACGCCGTGTTCTTCTTTCACATGTGATCCTTATCTCGGAACTTGCATTCTTTTCAGATTCCAAAAGAGGTAATTATAACTGTCTCTCCATCTGCTGTCTACATTGCCAATGTATTTATTCCTCTCTGTATTTTTAATGTTTGATTTACATTAAACCAAACCGAGCCTCAAGTCCCAATCACTTGGGGTCGGCTACATAAATCCTTTTCCTCCATTGAGCTCTGTCAAGAGCCCCTTGTTATTCTCTCTCCTCTCACAAACTTCCCCATTCACCAAACCCAATAAACCTCAAACGTCTATCACAAACTTCTCATTCCTTAGTTCATGTCCATAACATCCTCTACCATCCCATTTCCTCTTTATTACATGTGTCTCATTCTGAAGAAAAAAAGGGAAGTCATGTACTCCCATCCCCCTTTGACATATCATTGAGAGCCCTTTCGTGTAAACCATGAAGAGCTCAATTCTGGTGAACCACCGACAACGCTTGAGAGGATACAGACATACATAATTACTGCCTGCAGAGGACAATCAAAAGCAGAAGATGCCATTCAATACATTGGCTCAAACCGCCAAACCGTCCGGCTTCGACTCGTCAAACCGTGACCCGAGATCTATTGGTTTCGATGGTCATTTCTGTCACAATCGGATGACAAAAATGGAGACCTGATGAGGTTAGGTCTGGTGGTGGATTAAGGGTAGACCCGACCATAGCGGACCCATGCACACCCCTACCTGACACCCAAGCCCAGGTAACATAGGTTGTGTTTCAAATATATGAATATGAGCACCTTGATTTCAACTCTGCAAAATCCCGTAGAGGAGATGAGACATTACTTCCTGAAGTGAAATAAGTATAAAAGGAAATATGATTTTTTTCCCCATGCCCTTTTTTCCTTAGACATTACTCATTACAATCAAACTGACACTTACGAATGTACCCATACCCGACGACCCAAGTTCATGCGACATAGGTTTCTATCTAATATTGCACAATATGTGAAGAGAGTACCTTGATTTCAACTCTGCAAAATCCTGCAGAGGAGATGGGACAGTACTCCCAGAAGTGTGTATGTTATGCTTCTTACGGACAAGTGCATCCCTCTAAACAAATACAACAAAGAAAATCAGAACAAAAACCTGAAGTCAGAAGAAGAAAAATATGCCAACATTAACAATACATATGACAATAGCAGTATACGTGTACAATTTGAGTATAAGGTAAATAATCCATGATACATATACTAGTACTGATACTGAAAATTTACGATATACAATTTCATCAACCATCTATTCACGCAACAAAATTTGTCGTATACACTATACATAAATCCAAAGAGACTGCGTAGAGGGAACACCTCAATTTTCCTGAATATTTCCTTCTTCCCTTGAGCAATCTCATCCCCAGTCTGGTTATTCTCCTCAGTCACAGCTGCTGATTTTGAGCTTTTGAAGACATTGAATCCTTCAACCGGCTCTAAATGCAACAAAGCAAGAAAAACCAACCAAGAACGTTATTATCATGCAGATAGTTGAAGTCCTGACCTCTTAACTCAAAACCCATTTATCCAAATTTACCCGAAAACATCGCCTTCCTCTTCCTCGTCTTCCCTGGCATCGTAATCTCATCCATTTCATTGTTTTGGCTTTCGATCAAGGTCGCCTCATTACTTAATAAATCATTACTTTCTTTCTTCTCCTGGTAAGATAACATATAGACTACAATGTGAATCTAAATATTCTTAGTTTACGATTATTATTTATGAGGTTCAAAATGAACAATAATATTGAGTAACAGAGACACGGACAAACGTTACTAGCCCTTTTCATAACACAGTTTCTGTAACACTTTTCATAACTGTTTTGAAAGAAGGAAAAAAAAACATCATTGCCCTAACTAAATCATCTTGAGCTGAAATAGTGAAATAAAAACCATCACTTATCTTATAAAATACTCAAATTTGAGCTGAAATATTTTCAAAACAAAACATCCATTTGGTGTTCTTGTGAAAAAGTAGCGGGGTTCAGAGCATCTTCGGTCCTTACCCTTTTTCTCACGTAAACTCAAAATTTGGGTAAAAAACCCTCAAAATCAACTCCCCTCCTCGACTCAACCTCTACCAAACTGAGTTTTACTCAAATCAAGAGAGACTGAAATTTTTACTCATATATTGCAAGCCTATTTTCTCCCTCTCAAATTTACAATCATGGCATTAATGATGCTTTTACCCAAACTTACACTTTGAGTTGTGTTTTCCTATTGGAGTGTTTCATGCAAAATAAAGCTTTTCCTCTATATTTCACAAACAAAACTATTCAGGAAACATGTTTCGGTATATTGTTGATGCAGTTTCGTGTGTTTTACAATGAACGGTAAACGAAAAAAAACATTTACCATACCAGACAGCCCTAGTTTTCAATGTACTGCTCAAGCAAGTGTAAATTTGAGCTCGGATTTTCTCGGCAAACACCGAAAGTTTGAGCTCGTACGTTTTCGGCTAACAAACTGAAAGGTTGAGTGAGAACTGTGGGTTTGAGAAAATGGAAGCAGCTTTACCTTGAACCTTTCGAAATCGCCGGAGAATTTCTTTCTGTTGAATGTGATGCCAGAGAAAAGAAAAGAGGTTCCTTTCTCCATCGTTGAATAGATTCGCAGATACGCAGTCACTCCTTCGGCGTCTTCTTCGTCTTCCCGATGGTTTGATGGGGCTAGAACTAGGGTTTAGAGAATCGTAGAGTTTTTTTTATAGATTTATTCGTTTTTAAATAACTATTTATCAAAATATACGTTTTTTCCAAACTATTTTTAAAAATAGTTCAAAACGCACATTTCGTGTGCATCACGCATGTCAGATGTGCATTATCCGTGTTAGCATATGCGAGCCGGGCCAGCTAGATATCCAACGTGTGTCATGCATATTGAATGTGCGTGATGCATATTAAATGTGCGTGATGCATATTGAATGAGCGTAATGCGTTATACATATGTAAGTGAAGTAACGAAATGGATCAACAATTTCGTTCAGGAAAAAAACAAAAAAATGGCTTTGAGCTGTTCATGGGTATAAGTCGGCATGCTAATTGCCAACTGCCTCAGGATTCTTGCATTACAAGCGCAACAATCTTCTTCTAGTAGGATAGATAAGCACGTTAGCCAGTATTCCCACTTTGTTTGCATGGAATTTACACAATGTGTAGACCAACGGATACGGGGATTCAAAGGATAATCGAATTGATCTACTTCATCCACCTATGACCTACCCATTGCTTTGTAGATATCCCTGGACTCTACTGATTTTCGTCGAACATGATACAACTATTAATAGAAGGATATGGTTATATGAGAACGCATATACAAAATGAGTTAACCATGTAATTATTTTATTTAGATTGATGGGACAACATGGCGAAATCCAAGGGGCAGGTGTTAATTAATAATAATAACTATTTTGTATATGTCCGTTACGTATTTTTTTTGGAACAATTAGTATTATTTTTAATAGGAATAGAAAATAGATAATTATTGGCAACAATGAGACAAACAAACTATAATGTAACCACAATCATATATTAGAAACATAATCGAAAGTTACAAACTACAAAGTATTAATTTAAAAACAAAGTTTTCAAATTAAAACAAGTACAAGACGACATGGCTCCATACATACGTAAATGTCTTACTACTACTGATTACAAATTCGTTCTTGAACTTAACGCTTCTGCCCTACTTCCGAAACATTTTCTTCGATTATGCCCTTCTTATCCACACAATGTGCATGATTGTCTCTGTGATAGTTGGTGCTCAATCCAGTCCATCTCGTTTCTGAACCGTGTGATTTGGGGTCGCCCTCGCCCGCAGATATGTTCTGGGTCTGGAATGATGATTGGGCTATTGATTTAGGCCAATACGCCTTGTCACGCTGGGACCTAAATGGTTGAGAGGTATACATTTGTATAATTAATTTGAGCGACCAATTAACGCTCAAAGCCATTTTCTTGTTTTTTTCCTGAACGAAATCGTCGATCCATTTCGTTATTTCAATGACACATATATATAACGCATCACGCACATTTAATATGCATGACGCATATCCAATATGCATGATACACGTTGGATATCCAGCTGGCCCGGCTCGCATTTGCCAGCGTGGATAATGCACATCTGATATGCTTGATGCACATCATGAAATGTGCGTTTTGAACTATTTTTAAAATTAGTTTGGAAAAACGTATATTTTGACAAATAGTTATTTAAAAACGAATAAATCGATAAAAAAAACTCGAGAATCGTACGTAGAAACTGGGGTTTTACTCTGCACACGGTGCTCGGACTCAGAATTGGTTTTTCACAGCCACTATAAAGTTCGGAGATAATTACATTTCAGTGGAAAGTGGGGTAATTAAACACAAACACATGTAATGAAGATTGAGAATCACTGTAGTTGTTGTAAAAGTTAAAATAATTACTAAGACATATATTTCTGGTTGACAATTTCTTGGGAGCTCCCAATTAGACATAATTGTGAGCAAGTCAACTTGAGTTCATATTGTATTTATTTTCTTGTAGACTACATTTGCATGTTGAGTTATTTTTAAGAAAGGTTTGAAAATATTTGAGGAGGGGTTGAATAAAACAAATGACGAAATGAGATTCATAAAATAATAAAAACGATTTATTTGAATACTGAAATTAATCATACAAAAATACTATGAGCAGGGACAGTTTGCAGAGATCCACGCAGAGACAAACGCGATTGGCCCCATTTCGGGTCCCGAAAAAATCTAGAAAAATATCCATAAATTTTTGAATATTATTTTATGGAGCCCTGTAAAAAATCAGCTCCAGTGGATATCGATAAATATTACTTTTGGATTCGTAGGGGCGAATTCAAAAATTTATGGATATTTTTTCTAAATTTTTTTGGGACCCGAAATAGGGCCAAACGCGTTTGTCTCTGCGTGGATCCCTGCAAACTGTCACTGCTCATAGCAGGACTCTTAATCATAATGTGTTAGGTTAAAATGGAATAAAATGATGCAGATTATTTTAACTATTGGATGTGGAGATAGGGGCATTGCCACCACTATTTACGACTGAAGATAGTATTCTTGCGTGTCTAATTTTTCAAAAAAAATTTGAAAGCATTAATTAATAATTTGTTAATAAAAGATTTATTCAATTAAACATGATTCCATTACTTAAATATGAATTATTTCATATAAAATTTAATTTATTACAAGCCCGAAATAGAAATATTGAATTTGACGAATACTTGATGTTAAAAGTCATGATTTTGGAAGCGATGTCTTGTTGCCCTACAAACCGCCGGTAAAAATCAGGGTGTGACAGTCACTATGCTTTGGCTCAACCATCTCACGGTTAAGGGTTTCCAAGACCTCTAGCACATTGAAAAAAAATTGGAACTAATAACGTCAAATATTATAATTGTCGCTTCTCAATTTCTCAACCTTGGTCAAATCTGACATAATTTTCTTAGGGCTTATTTGATAACCTAAATTCAGCACTTAAAACTGAATTAATTAAGTAATAAATGATTCAGTAGGTTTGATAATCACATTTTACATTGCTTAACAAATTAAGCACCACTTAAAATATAGGCCAAAAAGTTGAAAAAAAATAAGTAGCTTTGAGCTACTTAATTCTTGCTGAATTTTTATGTACTTACATTCAACCATCATACCACTACCACAACCTCTTCCACCACCATCTCCACTACCACCACTTCTCCTCCACTACATCACCACCACCAGCTTCACCACTCCACCACCACCACCACTTCCTCCACCACCACCAGCTCCACCACCACCACATCACCACCACCAGCTCTACCACTCCACCACTGCCACTTCCTCCATTACCACCACCACCACATCACCTCCACCACTCCACCACCACCACCACCACTACCATCACTACACCACCACCACCGCTCTTACCACCGCTTCACCACCTCCACCACTCCACCACCACCATCACCACAACCATCACCACCACTGCACCACCACCGCCTCTCCACCACCACTACTACCACCATCACTCCTACCACCACCACCACCACCACATCACCACCACCACCACTACCATCACTACACCACCACCACTGCTCCTATCACCACTCCACCGCCTCCACCCCTCTACCACCATCATCACCACCACTTCACCACCACCACCACTACTACCACCACCACATCACCACCACTAGCTCCACCACCACCACCACTACCATCACTACACCACCATCACCGCTCCTACCACCACTTCACCACCACCACCACTCCACCACCACCATCATCACAACCACCACAGCCACTCCACCACCACCACTCCACCACCATTCCTACCACCTCCATCACTCCACCACCACCACCACCACCACTCCTCCACCATTATCAGAAGTATATTATGACCGTTAGTAAATTAAGAGAGAATTGAAACAAAATTAATTCATCTTTTTTTTTAATTCAGTACTTAATATATTTATCAAACAGCTTTTCAGCTTAAAAATTTCAACATTCAGTTTTCAGTACTTAATTTTTCAGCTTTCAGTTTCAGTTTTATCAAACAGCCTCTTAGCTTCCATTTTAACTCTATCAAAGAAATGCGTTTGAGATCGTTAGTAACAACATGACACAAAATTATTTTGCAGCAAAAAACAGAATTAAACAATAATAATATTATACATGTTGCAAGATCGAAACTCACTATGCTTATAATCATCTTCTGTGTCGCTAAGTATTTTATTTTTATTATTATTTAATTCAACTCATGCACAAAATTTTAAATTTTAGAAAAATATATATAAATATTTTCTCCACTGGACAATCTTCCACTATTATAGGCATGAAATAAATTTATAACGGTGCATAACGCAATTTATGAATTAAATAATTTTTTTCATGCTATCAAAATGAATAGTTGAAACATTAAACAATGTTGTAACTAAAAAAAATTAAACAATGCCAAAAATAATTCAAAAATGCCACATACAACATGTAAAAATATTTAAAATATTAAATATGTTGTTTTCAATATTTTATAAATTTTCAGTCGCTCACATGCAATTATCGTTAGTTTCAGAATTTATTCAAATTTCTAAGAATAAATAACAAGTGGAAAATGTCCAATAATATCAACATATACTGAAAAAATACACATTCTACACCAATGAATAGGTACTGAATCAAGAAGGTTCAATTCAAAATTTTGTAATTTTTTAGAATTTTATTCTTAAACAACAAATAAAAATACATAATAAAAAACCACACCTACTGAAATATTATACGTTCTACACCAAAAATATGTAATAGTACTGGTGTATACCACAAAAAATTTGGTTCTAAAGAACAAGCATGCCTCCAACTCTCCCGTAAACCGAGTCCTATTTTCTTTGTTCTTGTTTTTAAATTCTTCAAAAATAATTTTACTATAGAAAAATAAACTAAAAACACAGAAACGTAGGAAATTCAATTTTGAGTTCAGTGGTACTCTCAATTTTTCCATACAACATTGGTAAGGCAAAGGGTGAACCTCACTCACTCTCTGATGAGAATGGAACAGTGCAAATCTACACTTCATCTTCTTCCTATGTGAGAATTTTTTACAAAAATTAACCAAAACTAGGGTTAGCCATAACTTTTGAACCGTAACTCCAAATCAAGCTTATATATCGTTGAAAAGTTAGAAACAATAGTTATGCAATGTTATAAGTCTTGCATGTTAATTCAGAACACATAAGAAACTCTATCCAGTCAAAGTTTTAGAAAAATCAACTAGGGTTTGATTTTCTCATAAATGATTGATTCAATCACCACGAAACTTTTCATGTGTGATGTAAATGCTATGGACTACGTTCTGTAAAATTTTGAATCAATTTTGAGAATTTTTGAAAAATCTTTTTTTTTGGACCCATATACGGCATACACGAAAATCAATCAATATATACGCCTAAAATATAGTACATATGGTTATTCAAGTACAAAGGAATGCAAAAACATTCAACTATGGCTCTGATACTAGTGTTAAACAATATATAATGAGTGTGAAAGCGAGTAGTTTGAATTACCTTTTGCGTACTTTAACTAAACCAGATCTTGGTGGATGGATTACGTACTTTGGATCATGTACTAAATCAATAATAAAATCTTGTGATTAAGTGATATTACGAGTCGGATTTGATTGAAAAAATACGGTGAACGGTTTCAATGAACACGAACTGAAAATCCACCTCACTTTTTTTTATTTTCTTTTTTTTTTTTCCGACCTCCATGGGCAGATCTCGAACTCCTACTATTTTTTTTTTTCCAATGGCAGTGGTTTTGTGTGTTGTGAATTTTGGAGAGTGACAGAGGTATTTATAAAGACGGAGTGGAGTGGGGTGCAAGGAATGAGAGAGGATAAGGGTGTCAATTGAATGGTTAGAAAAGATAAAAAAGTTAGCCAAAAAATAAAAAAAATAGAAACAGGGGGAATGTTTGGCTTGGTGAGAAAGGAAGATAATTAATGGAGAGAGAGAGAGAGGGGGGGGAGGGAGAGAGGGAGGGAGAGAGAGAGAGAGAGAGAGAGAGAGAGAGAGAGCAAAAAAAAATAGTTTTGGGAAAAAGTTATGGTGCATGTGGCACACAATACACACATGGAATTTACACTATAATAAAATCTTTTATAACTAATTTACTAAAAATAATCATACTGGAATAAAATTTGTAAATCTTAATAAAATAATTTGGGTCGAAAATCTGGGTTGTTCCAGTGGGAGAGAGAGAGAGATAGGAGAAAAGATCCACCGCCACTACTACACGGATCGTCGTTGTCGTCGTGTGAAAAATTGAATGCCGTCGTCGTCATCCATGGGAGAAGTCGGGAAGGTGGGTGGGGAGGTGGGGTGGGGTACAGAGAGAGACGAGATGCACTGGTGGTGCAGTAATGGCGGGTGGTGTTTTGGCTTTAAAGAAAAAGTGTGAGATTTAATTCTTTACTTCACATACACTAGTAACCCTTTCTCTACTTTTTTTTTTTGTCCGGATCAAAATATAATATTCAACAAAGAAAAAAGTTGTAAAAGAAAAAAACCAAACTTTATATTTTTAGATATTATATTTTAAAAAATAGAAATGGATAATAAAACACTTTAACAAAACCAAATTTAATTATTTTTGATAATTAAACTAATAATTTAGTTAGTATTTAGTTTAATTATCAAAAAATAACTAAATTTATTCGGTTTTGCAATTATAGAATTAATATAATGAATAATTAAGTTTGAGACTGAACAAGGACAAATTCGTCATTCAACAGCTTTTTCCATCATCCACCCTTTTAATCCTCTTTCTCTAACACCTCCTTCAAACAAAGTAGGGAACAAAGTACTATTTAATATGTCATCCATTAACATCACATCAATATGGGTCATCCTGTATTAACTAATATCCTCTACTATATTATCCCATTTATTAACTAATACCTCCAATTCTTTCTCCGCATCTAATCGGGCCCTCAATTCCATGTGCAAAAGCTTGGATTGCTTTTCAATGGTAGAGAAAGAACTATAAAAAAGAAAAGAGTGTTTCCTAGAACTTTATATATTTTATATATCTCTTGTGTATTATATTGTGAAATATCATGCAGGAATTATATAGAGAGAGCCTTCTAAATGATTTATGTTTTGTTTGGATGGTATTTTGAAAATTCTTGAGTTTGATTATTAGGTAATGAGTGAAGAGAAAAATTAAGATAATAATTGGAGATATGGATAATAAGTGAAGAGAGATAGAGAGAGAAATGAGAATAATGATTTGAGAGAGAAAAGAGAAATAAGAGTAATAATTGAAAGTATGGGTAATGAGTGTTTTTTGAGTTGTAATTTCTTTTTCAAAATGTCATCCAAACAAGCCATTAGAAGTCCTTTAATCCTAAGAGATGAGGATTATTTCAACCTTTATTATCTTATCTTCAGGATAAGATAGAACTCTGTAATATATGGGTTATCGGGTTATGTCCACACGGGCAACCCAATTATCCCAGTAATTAATGCCTTGTTTGGGTGATATTTTAAAAAAAAAATCCAACTCAAAAAACACTCATTGCCTATACTTCTAATCATTACTCTCATTTTTCTCTTCTCTCTCAAATTATTATTCTCGTTTTTCTCTTTATCTCTGTCCACTTATTACCCATATTTCTAATCATTATTCTGTTTTCTTTCTCCACTCATTACCAAAAAATCAAACTCAAATTTTTTTAAAATATCATCCAAACAAGGCATACAATAATAAGATTATCGTGACTGGCCAGTGATCTAACTTCCACCCAATGTCTCATTACTCAATTCCTCAATTCAAAAGATGCAAACATTGTAAAAAATTTAAAATTTAAAATTACGGAAGTAATCTCAATATTAGGAACTATTATCATATCCTTAAAGGTTTAAAAAACTTTACAACATAAAACGACCTTACATAAAACAGAGAATAGTTAGTTCTCACTTTGAAATTTTAAATCATTGCCTAAAAATTTTCTTTACATGTCCCCCAAGCAGTAGCGTTTCTCATTCTTATTTCGCAATACCTATAGAAAAATAATTAATTTTCATAAGTTGACAGCTCATGTGAGATACTCTAACCTTAGTTATCCCACTTTTTCAAGCAAATTATGTTGTGTTTCATATGCCTAAAGTTATGATATATATACAAGTTATCAAGAAAACATGATTTGATGAAATGATTTATATGCCTCTCATTTTATGAGATGAAAATATGCTATGAGCTCTTTATTCAAATATGATGATTTTATAAGAATAGCTATGTTTTAGAAGGAATGATTCTATGTACCCCTTGCCATCTAAAGGTGAAGATGCTATGACATTTTGATTCTATGATTTTAAAAGAAAATTGATGCATCTAGACAGTGGTATCCCGGGTCAGAGGGATGGATTTTAGAGATATCATGACCAATGAATGAGCTATAAGGGAGGAATGTCATGTGGTACCCACTGCCGGTGACTTGATCATTTCACACCATGACGCCGTTTGAAAAAGGTGGCTAGGGGTATTCCAATAACTTAACCATCATTTGGTTTTGAAGGGTAACGATCGCCCACGGGTCCACTTTGGATATTGGATAGACATGAGTTTGATTATTAAAAGTGTCTCAAGTCAAAATGTCTATTTAATTTTCAGTCAAAATCTTTAGAGTCAATTAGTTGATTAAGGAGTCATTTGATTTTTTCATGTAATTAATGCAGTGAAAGAGTCCATTAGTTGATCAAATAGTCATTTGATTTTTTCATGTCATTAATGCAGTAAAAGAGTTTATGTTCAATGTATGTTTGAAAGTATAAAGTTAGTTGAAGGTTATTTATTTTGAGAAGTTCTAGAGTCAAGTTGAAATGGGTGTAAATAAAATCGTAAGTCTTATGGCAAATGATAAGCGATAATGAAAATTGAATAGCTTTCAAGCCATTAGATTGCGTGGTGCAATCATCTCCTTAGTGTGATGCTTTGGGTTTTCTAGGTGTGATGCCTAAACCTTTCATTCTCAAACCCTTCATCTCTATCTTCACACAAATTACTATTTATGTCTATTGTTCACAGCCTCAAACTAACTACTACAATAATAGATTAGGATCACACTAAGGAGGTTCACAAAGATCACAATTTTCAGTAAAAGTATGATAAAAAGTAGTGTGTCATACCCCACACTGGGCTAGCACTCTAATGAGTCCAATCCAATGCGAGGGTGCAACATCAACCACTAACCCATTTCTATAATTCAAGTTCTAACAATTAAGTTAATCAACAGTCACTTTATTGATAGCGCAAAATATATCATTCTTACAAACACAGCGGAAGTCTCAAGAAAACAGTTAATTATATAATGAACTAGATATTAACATAGGCTGCTACTACATCCCTATCTACAATTTCTCACCAAAACTCGACCAGCCTCCCCGACACGCTACCCTAAGCGAGGGTACAACCACACAACGATCAATAGTGGATATCTACGACGCCTCCAAAACTGGATTCCAAAACAGAATCTGAAAGTGTTTATGAGACATGGATGCAATTCCATATTAAATGCACGATTAAGGATAATCTCAACTTGTAAACAGTTTATCAAAAAATTAAAAGCAACACAGGCACACAACCAATAATTAAGGCATAATAGCCTTTTGGAATAAAGCCAATCATCGGGCACACAGCCAATCACTGGGCACGAAGCCAACAGTTGAATTTAATATAGAACAACATCTATGAATCAAACAATCACCTCATACTCCAAAAAAAAGTACAACTTATGGTTTCGGTGCTCCTTGGTTCACCGACTCGTCACCTATCCACAAGTCAAACATTTTAGTATATAAATACTTGAAAGGCTTAACAAATGTAAAACATAAGTAAGTTCACCTATCGCACCCCAAAACCGAGAATCTTACAAAACACACACAAGAGACAATCCAATAGCCCTGCGGTCTACGATTTTATGAAATTAATCTATTCATCCGCTTATCCTGATATTTTTATCTCAAATCGCAATCCACGTACAGGAATGTCATACGAAATCTCATAATTTTCCAAGCTTTGTAGCTACTTCTAAGCAGATAACAACTAAACCAAAAACTCGCAGCGAATTCCGCAAAACAGATTTCTATCTAACATCAAACTGAACTCTGCTATTCCGCAGGAATAATTAGGTTACATGGTTGGTCAATTATGAAAGCTCCATGAGTCTAACTTTAGAAAAATCAAGCAGAAAGTAAAACTGATACCCATTCTAGGAGATATGCCCATTTTCCCAAGATGTGTTAGTGCTGTTTGCACATACACAAATCTGACAGTAGTTTGGTGCGTGATTTTTATCTTTTTCCACACTTCTCATAAAATTCTAAAATTTTTACAGCATATGCTAAACACATAGGCATTTCCAGTAAAAATACCAGAAAATAATGTGATTGGCACATCAATGATAAAAATTCATCAAACACATGGCAGATTCAACTTTGCCCAAAAACACAGTTAGCATAATCATGAAATATATGAATTTTCTGAGATAAAACACAACTCTAACTTCTAAAACTCTCTCTCATGAACCCAATTCATTGCATACTAGATGTAGAACATGAGACCTAGCATGAGAAACATGAAATTCAACACTTAAAGAAATGATAAATACCCAATTAAGCTTCAATTCAAGACTAGCAAAGTCTCTTCTAGGTTTTCCACTTTCTTCTTCTTCTTCTTCTTCCCCCCCTCTCTCTCTCTCTCTCTCTCTCAAACGGTGTAAACTAATAAGAACAACAGATGTCACTTCCTAAGAATATTATTTTGTATGGTCAACACCATCCAACGCTCTCTTTCATTTTATCAAGCTAGAAGAAATTTATTCAGTGCTATCGTGTACTATACCCACATGTCTTATACTAGGCCAACAATTAATACTGAGGCACACATAAATGTCGAAGCTTAATGGTAAAGTTGAAACGGTGACTCGAAAATACCTATCGTGTTACTCTACAACATAAATGTCATAATAATTACCTTGTGTTTAATTTCATAATGATTACCATGTGTTTGAAATGAAAAATGCTATGCTTTTTAGCTTTTCATTATCGTATGGTTTATATCCTATGTTTCTATTATTCAGGAAGTGATCAAGAATAGGATGAGAAATTGAAAACTTTGAAGGAATAATTTGGCAATGAAGTCTATGAAATAGCCTTGATTGAATTGAACGATTGTAATCCAAGTGGACGTTATCCCATGCATGAACTATGGAATTTTAAGGAGGAAAGGAAGGCAATTGTAAAAGATGGAATATCTCACTTGCTGAAACAGTTGAATTTGTATAAATGGAGGAGAAATGCACGTTCTTGACGTGGTCTTCTTTTGATGATTGGTGCGTCTACTTTTGTTGGATGGAGAAAAATTCAGTAGCATATTATCGGGGCTACTTTTGTCGGAGGAAGAAAAATTCAGTAGCAGATTATCAGGGTAAATTACATGCAGCTACTAATTCTAAAACTTTCTGTTTTGATTTTGCGCATCTTTTATGGAATCATAGGATAGGTGTTTCCCCCATGCCTTCAAACATAGACATGCGCTAGTGTCATAAAAATTACCGTGTGTTTAATTTCATAATGATTACCATGTATTTGAAATGGAAAATGCTATGCCTTTTTGCTTTCCATTATCGTACAGTTTATATCCTATATTTCTATTATTAAGGAAGTGATCGACGAGGAGGATGAGAAATTGAAAACTTTGAAGAAATAACTTGGCAATGAAGTCTATGAGGCTGTTACAACAGCCTTAATTAAATTGAACGATTGTCATCCTCGTGGACGTTATCCTGTGCATGAACTGTGAAATTTTAAGTAGAAGAGGAAGGTAACATTAGAGGAGGGAGTATCTAACCGGCTAAAATAGTTGAATTTGTATAAATGTAGGAGAAATGCTTGTTATTAATGTGGTCTTCTTCCGATGGTTGGTACTTCTACTTTTGTTAAAGGGAGGAAAATTCAATAGCAAATTACATGTAGTTGCTAATTCTAAAGCTTTCTGTGTTGATTTTGCGCATTTTATGCGGAATCATAAGGTGAGTGTTTCCTCGCATGCCTTTAGGCACAGATATGCGCTAGTGTCAGAATAATTACCATGTGTTTGAAATGGAAAATGCTATGCCTTTTTAGCTTTTCATTATCGTACGGTTTATATCCTATTTTTGTATTATTCAAGAAGTGATCGACGAGGAGGATGAGAAATTGAAAACTTTAAAGGAATAACTTGGCAATGAAGTCTATGAGGTTGTTGTAACAACCTCGATTAAATTAAACGATTGTAATCCTAGTGGATGTTATCCCGTGCATGAACTGTGAAATTTTAAGTAGGAAAGGAAGACAACAGTAATGAATTGAGTATGTCACCAACTGAAACAGTTGAATTCGTATAAATGAAAGAGAAATGCTTGTTCTAGACGTGGTCTTCTTCCGATTGTTGGTGCTTCTACTTTTGTTGGAGAGAGGAAAATTCGCAGCAGATTATCTAGGTAAATTACATGTTGCTGCTAATTCTAAAGCTTTCTGTTTTGATTTTGAGCATCTTTTGTGGAATCATAGGATGGGTGTTTCCCCCCGTGCCTTCTGGCATGGGCATGCGCTAGTATCATAACAGTTAACATGTGTTTAATTTCATAATGATTACCTAGTGTTTGAAATGAAAAATGTTATGCCTTTTTAGCTTTCCATTATCGTACGGTTTATATCCTATGTTTCTATTATATGCAGGAAATGATCGACGAGAAGGACATGAAATTGAAAACTTTGAAGGAACAACTTGGCAATGAAGTCTATGAGGTTGTTACAACAGCCTCGATTGAATTGAACAATTGTAATTCTAATGGACATTATCCCATGCATGAATTGTGGAATTTTAAGATGGAGAGGAAGGCAACAGTAAAAGATGGAGTATCTCACCTGCTGAAACAATTGAATTTGTATAAATGGAGGAGAAATGCTTGTTCTTGACGTGGTCTGCTTCCGATAGTTGGTGCTTCTACTTTTGTTGGAGAGAGGAAAATTCCGTAGAAGATTATCGGGGTAAATTACATGTAGCTACTAATTCTAAATTTTTTGTTTTGATTTTGCGCATCTTTTGTGGAATCACAGGATAAGTGTTTCCTCCATACCTTCAAGCACGGACATGCATTAATGTCGTAATAATTACCGTGTGTTTAATTTCACAATGATTATTTTGTGTTTGAAATGAAAAATGCTATACCTTTTTAGCATTCTATCATCGTACGGTTTATATCCTATGTTTCTATTATTCAGGAAGTGATCGACGATGAGGATGAGAAATTGAAAATTTTGATGGAATAACTTGGCATTGAAGTCTATGAGGCTGTTATAACAACCTTGATTTAATTGAACGATTGTAATCCTAATGGACATTATCTCATGCATTAACTGTGGAATTTTAAGGAAGAGAGGAAGACAACAGTAAAGGTGGGAGTATCTCACTTGCTGAAACAGTTGAATTTGTATAAATGGAAGAGAAATGCTCATTATTGACGTGGTCTGTTCCGATGGTGTTTCTACTTTTGTTGGAGAGAAGAAAATTCAATAGCAAATTATCTGGGTAAATTATACATAGCTACTAATTCTAAAGTTTTTGTTTTAATTTTGCGCATCTTTTGTGGAATCATATATAGGATGGGTGTTTCTTCCCATGCTTTCAGGCATGGGTATGCGCTAGTGTCATAATAATTACCGTATGTTTAACTTCACAATGATTATCATGTGTTTAAAATGGAAAATGCTTTGTCTTTTTAGCTTTCCATTATCGTACGGATTATATCCTATGTTTCTATTATTCAGGAAGTCTTCGACTATGAGGATGAAAACTTTGAAGGAATAGCTTGGCAATGAAGTCTATGAGGCTGTTAGAATAACTTTGATTGAATTGAATAATTATAATCCTAGTGAACGTTATTCCGTACATGAACTATGGAATTTTAAGGAGGAGAGGAAGACAACTGTAAAGGATGGAGTATCTCACCTGCTGAAACAGTTGAATTTGTATAAATGGAGGAGAAATGTTCATTTTTGACGTGGTCTTTTTCCGATGGTTGGTGCTTTTACTTTTGTTGGAGGGAGGAAAATTTAGTAGAAAATTATTGGGGTAAATTACATGTAGCTATTAATTCTAAAGCTTTCTGTTTTTGATTTTGCACATCTTTTGTGGAATCATACGATCGGTATTTTCCTCATGCCTTCAAGCATGGACATGTGCTAGTGTCATAATAATTATTGTGTATTTAATTTCAAAATGATTACCATGTATTTTGAAATAAAAAATGTTATGCCTTTTTTGCTTTCCATTATCGTACGGTTTATATCCTATGTTTCTATTATTCAGGAAGTGATCAACGAGCATGATGAGAAATTAAAAACTTTGAAGAAATAACTTGGCAATGAAGTCTATGAGGCTGTTACAACTGCCTTAATTGAATTGAACGATTGTAATCTTAGTGGACGTTATTCCGTGCTTGAACTATGGAATTTTAAGTAGGAGAGGAAGGTAACAGTAAAGGAAGGAGTATCTAACCGGCTAAAACAATTGAATTCGTATAAATGTAAGAGAAATGCTCGTTATTAACGCAGTCTTCTTCCGATGGTTGGTGCTTCTACTTTTGTTGGAGGGAGAAAAATTGAGTAGTAGATTATCTGAGTAAATTACATGCTGCTGTTAATTCTAAAGCTTTCTATTTTGATTTTGCTTATCTTTTGTGGAATCATAGGATGTGTGTTTCCCCCTATCATGCCCTCGATTTTAAATACAGATAATAATAACTTTTTCTAAAAAAAAGTCCTTGCTATAATACAATCGTCACCCAACATATCTTTCATTCCTCTATTCTCAAAATAATTCCACAAATTACATTTCTGACTCAAAGGCTCCAATGTATTAAAATACAGTGTATTCGAGTCAATCTAAAAAAAGATAATGTTTACAATTTATAATAATCATCCTTCCAAAAATACTCTTTTAAATCATATGCAACGTAGCTCGTCATGTATGTCTTTCAAAAGACATGGTCAAATATGCAAGTCTCACGTCAACTCCTTTAGTTTGCACCTGAAAATAATAGGGCGAGTTACATTATATTCAAGTTATATAAAAATGCGATGAATCATGCACGCAAGGTGAGTGAATACGGCGAGATACCACAAAGAAACATGGATCTTTCACCCCAAATGAGCATACTACAGCCAAGAAAAGCATGATTTCATAAGGGTATTTCCTAACAGCTAACACGTCAAGCAAAAGGTAGAAACCAACTCAAATCAATCTAATCAAACCACGAAATGTTCTCAACCCTCCAACGTTACAACCAATCAACGAGTAGCACACCAAGACCAAAAGATTCTAGACATCTTATATGCAGTTCCTAACAATTCATACACCAAACTAGAGTCGTTAACATTCTCACAACAGCCAAATAAACCAAATACAAATTCTCTATTGTTTCACCACATCTCGTGTGATACCACATTCTTTCTCATCATCATGTCGCTCATTATCAAAATCCTTCTTTTTTAAAATCTTGATAAAATAAACCATTTATCTTTTTGCATGTTTCGCGCTTGGTCCGGTCATCTCACCGAATGTCCATGGTGATACCCATTGATTTACAATCCGATCATCTCACCGAGTGGTGATACCCGTAGTGTTATTTCCTATTTTTTTAATCACGTTTTCAATCTAACAACACATCATTACATGATCATATCCTGATTTTCAGCAGAGCAGTTCGTGTTCAAAAATTCATTAAAAATTGCATATTCAATATTTTTTAATGATTCCAACACCAAAATATCACCAACTTACTAATCTTTAAAATCCATAAGGATCCTTAAACAATAGGGTCGTTTAATGATAGCAAACGATGAAAAATGAAGCTCTGTAAGCTGCCCAGATTTTTAGATTATAGGGCAATCTTCTAAAAATCACTATAAATCGAGTTCTTAATATTATTGAGTGATTCTAGTTCCACAAGTTGAGCAATTGGATGATCGTTAAATGTTGAGAAGGAACCCCAGTCAAATTTGCACTCAAACGATGGAAAAATAGGCATTTACAGAAGCTACACGAACTTGTCTAACAGAAACGTGACAAATTCGTGACCAATATTCTAAAATTCACCACAAATTGAAATCTTAACGGTTTTGAGTGATTCTAGCGGCAATATATCAAGCTTTAAGTCTACTCTATTTCACACGAAGGGACCAAGATTCAATTCTAAGTCTAAGAAGACAAAAAACCTCAAAAATTAAGATTCTGTTCTGTAGATTTTCGGAAATGAAGGAGACAACCTCAAACAACGATTTTAAGCATTATCTAAGTACATAACCAACTCATAAACACCTCGAGGCCCTGTTACACAAAGTATATAAGTACTTATTTTTTGTCTAATAATAAGGCATGTTCCACAGACTCTGGGCTTTTTATTATTTTAAAAATAAAGACCAAAACGACGTCGTTTTTCAGGCCCTTCCTCCACAGACCAAGTGCGAAATGTCTTTCTTGCCCCTCCACCATTTTGTCGGCGTGCAGCCCCGAGCTTCCAGATTACGCGAACCCCCTCTCTTTCATCCTTATCTATGGAGCTATATACATCGCCCCTTCTCCCTTCTCCCTCGTCCCCCATCTCTCTCTCTCTCTCTCTCTCTCGCAGAACTAGAGCTTGGAACACAATCAAGAAGATCAGATCGACTTCCTCAGCTCCGATTTTACCCATTCTCTAAGAGTCTCCACATTTTCAGTAAGCAATCTCAAAATTTGTAATCACCACCGTTTCATTTGCAAGTTAGATATTGTTTGAATGTTGATTTTTCTTCCAAGTTAAGCTGGGGCTTCAGAGCTTAAGAGTTAACAGAATAATCGAAATGAAGCATACCCTTAAACAGATCCAGGAGTTTAACAGAATAATAGAACTCAAGCATACCCTTCACGGGTCACGACAGATTTACTGAGTAATTGAACTGAAGAGGGAATCTGGAATATTTGTTATTTTTGAACTTTTAAAAATGGCTAAAACGTGATTTCCCAAATTTCTTACTCACGAGCAATTGTTTTTCTTATTTGGAGTTATATAACAATTTCTCTATACACTCCACATGGCTTCTGCTGCGTCGAATGCCACCTTTACCTATACATGGCCCACAAGGCTATGCTCTTGCGGATTTGGTCCGTGTATTCCCACAATAGCTAGCCCCTGCGCAAAGAACCCTAGTCGTCACTACTATAGGTGCCCTCGTAATCCTGTAAGCCTCTCCACCGAACAAGTTTGTTCGTTGAAAAAGACTTCGTGTCTTACGAGAATGTGATCTTTTACTTGTTTATTTTTTTAGTAGCCCTGCATGACGTGGGTTGCTTGGTGTGACGAAGGCATTCTGATTGCAGCTCATTCACAGGATCATAGGTCACGCGATTTCAGTGGAACATCCCATGGTTACAACTTCGATGGCCACAACATAAGTGACCACATGTTAGCCATTGAAAATGGCATTCATGTTGTAATGGTTATTGGGATTGTAATGTGTCCTACTATTGGTTGTCCTAATGCATATGTAATTTGGTATCTACTATTTTATGTTATAATCGTTGTACTGCATAAGACCTTGTAATGTTTTGGACATGGATGTCAAATTTGGGACTTGTATACTGTTATGGAGATTAATGCATATTTCTTTCTTTTCGTACCCAAATGTGTTGTTAATCATTTTCTTAACCTACATATTTACGACTGAACAAATATTCAGATAACAAGCATAGTCTCACCAAGAGGCGAATGGGGAAGGGGAACTAGGACAAGCCCCCGAAAATTGAATTTCAATCATAATTTTTTCTTTTTAGATTTCTCTGGTCATGACAAAGCAATAATTTCAAAAAGTTACCAAAAACTAACAAATGCGATTTTTTTAAATAATGACCAAAAAATAAGCCATTTGGCTTATTAGGACAAACCATCTTAAGTGTCAGCATAAGATATGATAAGAATAGCCAGAGTACATGGTTATATATAATGACAATTTTTAACTGCAAAAAATGTAAAATCACCTTACTTTTTGGGTGGTTTCGATTCAAAAACTTAATGCATTATTTTATTCCCTTTTCAAAAAGCATTTTTCAAAAAATTCCCCTTAGATTCCTTATACTTCCAACATTTCTCTCTCTCTATATATAATATATATAAATTATATATTTTTAAAATCTACTCAACGAAACTTATCAAACAAGCCTAATATTGATGATGAAATAATGTAAAACGGAAAAATTATATTTTTTCGTAGTTTAAACTGTCTAACGAGATTGAAAGAGAAAAAAGTTTCCTGATCATTTTAGTTAATAAAATGATCAAAAAATTAAAATTTTTTCACTGGTTGAAACAAAAAAAAGAAAAGAAAAAAGAGAGGCAATCGGTGCCTTGTAGTGCATGTGGTGGTTTTGTGTGCTTGTGAGCCTTGAAGAGTTTTGGACGTGGAGCACATAGGTGAATTGGGGCTAAATGACTAAGCATCACTTGCATAGGAGTAATCAGTTATCCTGCAGAGGAAATTTTTTTACAGATGAGCGCCTTATCATTAGCCTATGGTTGGACCTTATCAACTTGCAGAGCAGCTGCAAATTTAGAGATGCAAAAACTTGCAGAGCATTGAGTTAAGCACCTTATCAACTCAACTTGCAGAGCATTGAGTACGTTGAGCTTATCAAATCAACTTGCAGAGCATTGAGTATGTTGAGCATTGAGTTGGCTATACAATCTGATGATTGAGAGCAATTTTTGAGTAATCACATCCTCACAATTTTCTTCAACTTTCATTTCATTTTCGTAATTCATAAAAGAATATTATGGATTAGTAAAAATTTTTATTTTCGGATAGTTGGTTAGTTGGGAACGATGTTGTGAATAATGTTCCTTGTAGGGAGAGCAGCTCCTACATTGGGCGTGATTATACAGTCGAATTTACGACTGACCAGGTTAATTATTATTGTTGTTATTATACATATTTGTTACTTATTTTTGTTTAAGGTTGTACTCTTTTTGTAGCACAATAAAAAACGTAGAAAATTTAATTCTTTCACTTCATTCTATCTTTCCTATGTACCATGTGAAATTCACAGAAATGGAAAAAGGAAAAAAAAATCCAAGGAATTTTTTTTAACTGTTATTAAATGTTTTTTGGTGCATGTTGATTGAAAAATATTTACTTAAAACTATATAATAATTTTTAAAATTTTGTTGCACCGTTTAAATATATCACTGTTATGACTTTTGTTAAAATACCAAAGTATAGTATTTTTTTTTGATGCATGTAAATCCCCTGGAACATACAAGCATTATTATTATTATTATTTATTTTTGAATCATATGTCTTGTTTACTGTCGTGATGCCATTGGAGGACATGCTTTAGGACCTAACTAGTTAATAATATCACTTCTATTGCTTAAAAAGACAGACTGAAAGTAGGTTTATTTCAGCAAAAATGAAAGTAATGTTGTTCTCATCTTATGTGGCGTATTGAACCTTGATTTAAAAGTCGAAAAGCATGAATATATGATTTAATACCATCGCATGATTTTAGTAAGTTTTAAAAGAATAATGTGCTCGCGAGAAAATGAAGCATGTGTACGAGACATGAGAAACGAGAAAAAAGTAATTTAAATAATTTAATTCCTCTAATTAATAGAATGTATTTTATGGATGTTACATTTGTTACTTATTTTATCATGTTTCAAGCATACCAGTTTTCCACGTGCATACACCCTCACTTATATGCAAGAATCAATTTTTTTAATACACGGGATATTACATTGTGCTTATACGTATTCATTTTTTTTTTGTTATAGATATTTGAAATTAGAGCTGTCATGGTAGATTGAGCGCGGAAAGTCGGTAAGAAAAATATTTTTGTGATTATCATAAGTAAATTTGCTAGTATAAAGGGCAACAATATGCCGAAGTACATTTTTATTTGTGAAATGGGAGGATTGTACGAACCGCCACAGGAAGGGCATTCAATGCAAAAGAATACTGAAACTAAAAAATGTGATTGCCCGTTTAAGCTGCGAGGTGTACCACAACCTCCAGATGGTGTCATGTGGAGTTTGAAGGTTGTTAAAGGTTTTCATAACCATGAACCAGCTGAAAGTTTTGAGAGACATAAGTACCCGTCAAGGCTAACCCCAATCCAGCAGCAATTAGTTTGTGATATGTCTAGCAGCACCGCGCCTCGAGAAATTCTTAATTTCCTGAGACAACAAGACTCATCAATTAGTACAGAAATCAAGAGTATTTACAATATGAAGGCACTGTATAAGAAAGAGCAACTGGGGGGTCTATCTCCTATTGGGCACATCTTGAATGAATCAAACGAGAAAAAATACATTTACGACTATCTTACAAATGAACACACCAACGAAATTATAGATATTCTTTAGGTTCATCCTAGAAGCCTAGTGCTATTTGTCAATTTTCCGTCTATGTTGATTATTGATGCGACATACAAGAGTAATGAGTATTGGATTCCACTCTTGGAAGTTGTGGGTATCACATCCACAATGAAAACTTACTCTCTTATGTTTGCATATTTGAATAATGAGACGAAAGAGCGACTGATATGGGCATTGGATACTTTAAAGAGATAGATGGTTGAAAAAGGGGCAGCGTTGCCATCGGTGGTTGTTTCAGATAGGGATCTGGCACTTCTTGGCGCCATTGGAATATGTTTCCCCTTCACACAACATATCCTTTGTATTTGACACATAAAACCAATGTGTAATGAAGAAGTGCAACTCTATGCTTGGTACGAGGTGAGACGAGTTTTTCGAAGCATAACAGTTGCTTATTCATTCATCGACACCGATGTCTTTGCAACAAAGGTGGAATGCCATGTGCGGAGAGTTTGAGCAGTACTCTGATGCGATATAATACTTTTGGGATACATAGTTAGGTCCTTACAAAGAGCAATTTGTTGCAGCTTATATAAACCAGTTTATACACCTCGGGAGCAATTTAAGCCAAAGGTAACTTTCCTATAGTCATTGTATATTTACTGTCCTGCATTAAAGAATACTTTATGTAACTTTCCTATTTAACACAGTGTATTATTAAATTGCAGGGCGGAGTCTGCGCATGCGAGGCTCAAACGATTCTTGGGAGATACCATGTCTTTGCTTCAAACATCTTTTCAGAAAATAGAAAAGATGTTGACTAGTCAGTTTGGGGATATTCAGGGGTCGTTTCAGAAATCTCTCAACATTCCACGATACATACATCTACATGAAGGCATTTATAGTGAAATCAGAGGTCGCATTTTATTATAGGCAATGGACTTGATCCATAAGCAGCCACAACGCACTGATAACGAAGCCAGCCTTTGCTTTTGTATGATCAAAAGGGCACACTGATTGCCATGCTTTCACGATATTGCATTTTACCGTTCTATGGATAGACCAATTCCGCCAAGCTCTTTCCACCCTCACTGGAGTACGTTGTCCATGCACGCCTAGAGGCATACTGACGAGGGAGCACAATCCGACAGGACAGCTCAGCTTATTGAAAGATTAAATGAAATGGATTCCGACAGCGAGAGTCTATGGTGGATAGGCTTTTCGATATGGCGGATCCATCTCGTTGCACAGTTCGACCCCCAGCATACAACACAGAACACAAGGGTCGACCTACAGGCAGAGATGAGCAGAATAAAGGTCATATACTTTCCTTCACAGTATCGACCTCAAAATCTCGCGCCTCACGTATTCCAACATCGCGAAGGAACAATGGGAGGGATCACCTCGTTGAGAAATTTTCTCAGCAGTATCAGCGTTATATTTCCCACTGTGTTGACGTTCGATTCAACAGTCATTGTGGCTTCAGGGCTTAGCCGCACAACTCTATGGTTCTGAAGATGAATGGGCTCAAGTACGACATGACCTTATCCAAAAGATTGAACAAAATCGGGCCTTGTACAATCAGTTTTATCCAGAACGTAATTATGTATCCCATGTGCTACAAAGACTTCGTTGCTTTCAGCCATCGGCACCAGAGGATCATTGGATGGATTCTATATCATTGGGACTTGTCATCGCATTAACGTACAACGTTGTACTGCATACATTCGATATGATTGCTTCGAGTTGTTTCACCCACTTGCCGTTGAGCTCCCATCCAGTTCCATTCGCAACGCGCACACATATATCTATTGGTCGTGTTAATGACAATCACTTCGTGCAAGTTTTCCTATACCGTCATTACTCTGTACCACCCATCATCATATAGTGGAGGCCAAATGCATCAAAAGAAGCACACGGGTGGGCTCATCCTTATGAAGCACGCCTCCAATTGTGATACGAAGTAATGCAGATAGATCCGTCGGGACGACGACCACAATTTGGCAGAAATATTGACTAAATTTGTGTATTTATTTATGTTCATGTATTGGTTTTATATACTCAATTGTAATTAAATGAAGTTTGATTTCAGTTTGCATTATTAACTGTTCAGAGAAATATAAAGTAAATTTAAGTTGATTCAATATACATAGGGGGTGTTTGAATGGCCCCTTTTTACATTTTCCAATTCTCATTTTTGGGTTTTGGGTGTTTGGCAGGAAGAGACAAAATGGGTTTGGAGGAAAATGGGTTTTGGGTTTTCACGTTTCTAAAATAAAACCAAGAAAGAGGTGAAGAGGAGTTTTTTCAATTTTCATTTTCCCATTTTGGAATCATGCCATGCCAAAAAGACAATCCTACCCTCTATCTTTTGGGATAATCACCACTTTTCCCTCGTTTTTTAGGATGCGGGGCTCTGCCAAAGCAGCCCTTACCCCGACTAAAATTGGCAACGTTTTGGTTATAAAAAAAAATCTTACCATCAATTTGCAATCCTATGGAGCAAAAACGTGATTTTGAGAGTTTTAAAGACAAAATTTGATTATGTCTCTTTAGAATAATATGATCAGAATAATAAGATTTTCACACCCGTTCAAACAGATTAAAAATTGGAGACTTAATTTTTAACCATATTTTTTAATATATAAACAGTCTCAAAAAATTAAGTACTCAAATTTTCACTCCGTTTGAATTAGTGTAAAGATCTTATTATTCTGATCATATTATTTTGAAGGGTTGTTATTCATTTTTATCTCTAGAACTCTCATATTAAGTATATGTTCTTTATTTAGGACTCTATAGAGCAAAAATGTGATTATGAGAGTCCTATAAACAAAAATTAATTATTACTCTTAGAATAATATGATAAGAATAACAAGATTTTTGCACTTATTTAAACGGAGTGAAAATTTGATCATTTAATTTTTTGAGATCGTTTATATATTAAAAAATATGATTAAAAAAATTAAATACTCCAATTTTAATCCTTTTGAACATGTGTGAAAATCTTATTATTTTGATTATATTATTCTAAGGAGACATAATCAAATTTTGTCTTTAAAGCTCTCATAATCATGTTTTTGCTTCATAGGATTGCAAATTGATAGTATGAATTTTTTTTTTAATCAAAACGTTGCCGTTTTTAGTTTTTAGTCATGGGTAGGGGCTACTATGCCATGGAGACAACAGAGCCCCCGGGTCCGTTTTTGAACGTTATCACTCAACTGATTTTCCTTTCACCTCACACCAGTTCTTCTTCACATAACAGAAGACAATAATTGAAATAAAAAAATATATAATTAAAAAAAGGGGAGACACTTTCAGTTCATGTACATAACCAATTTTGGAAGTAAATTTAAAAAAATTGATTAAAACATTATTTATATACGTTATACACCATTATTAATAACCGGGAGCAACATAGTAAAAAACCAATCCATAATTTATTTTCATTCCATATCTTCCAAACACTACTCCTATTGCAGAATATATTCTGTACATATTATCCAAACACTCTACCAAATACAAAACACATTCTGATCATAATCCAAAAGGCAAAAAGGTAAAAAGTTGAAAATGAAAATATTAGGCTCATTTTACATTATTTTACAATCAATATTAGGCTCATTTGATAGGTTTCATTGAGTACATTTCAAAAATATAAAATTTATTTAAAAAAATTACTTGAAATAAAAGTTATTAGCATTTAAAAATTTATAACAAAAAAGAGAGAGAGACCGAGACTGAGGTGTGAGAGAGAGAAAATGTGGAGGTGGAGGTGGGGGTAAAATTGGAAATTGATGGGCCCGTGTCAGAACCCCCTAACACAGGAGGGGGGGGGGGGGGGGGGGGGGGTCGCGATTAACACCTCTCACTTATTATTTTTACTATTTTAAAAAAAAATTTAAATACCAAACCAAACATAGCATAAATTAACCTAAAATTTGATTTAAAAGTCGATATTAAATTGAGACATCATGCCCTAGTACCACGTTGCACATGATAAAAAATTTCAGGAAAACCTAATAGCCAGACAGGAGCACAATACGCCAAGCAGCCAAACGGGGTGGGAACGTCAATCATCGTATCATCATTTGGACCGCTGGAATCAAATTTCCCCAAACTCACAATCAGAGTATCTTTCGAGCGTTGGGCGCGCGAAGCCGCAAACGGCGGGTTAATAGTCGCATTCAGTTTACTCGGTTACTGCTCCTACTCTATCTCCCTCTATTCCATCCTCCCTCCAAAATCGAACTCCATCTCTCTCTTAAAAGCAACCGACGCAGAGTTTTTAAGCTTCAGTTGGTCGTCAGTAATGGCGGATGAAGGCCTGAATTCTCAAAGAAGGGACCCGATTAAGTCTTCAGGCACGCCCTCCTCCCTTCTCTCTCTCTATTTCTAATTATATTTTTGGGTAACTAACGCGAACATGTAGGGTTTCTCTAGAGTGAATATGGGTTGCTGTATTTTTTTATTTGATTGGTATATTTGGAAGCTCCGGTTCTGTATGGTTACTGGATTTTTTCATATGATTGGTATATTTAGAAGCTCCGGTTCTGTATGGTTACTGAGTCTTATCTGTTTTGGTGAATAGTTTGAGTCATGGGTTTAGGATAAATCACATGTTATAAACCTAAAATTGATGTTTTAGTTCATGACATGTGCGAACTCCGATGTAAGCATGTGTGGAGAGATGAAATTAGATTTCAAAACGGCTGAGTGTCCGGTAAGTGGGGGATGAGAAAGGTTATGGTGCTATAATGCAACTCTAGACTAAGAACAATAAGAACATGGAGGACAAAGAAAGACATATGATATAGTCAAAGGAAAGTAATAGAATCTGATAGAATCGTGGAAGAGATGAATTTTTTTGGGCAAGATGAAGGGAAGAAAATGCTACTCCCTCACTCCCATTTTGATAGTACCCTATGGAAAGATGTGCAATTTTCGGATAAAAATATAAAGTACTTCTGTTCATAATTTTTTGAATTTTTTTTGCACCAAATTAAAGAACTCATCGAGATCATTAATTTGTTGCGAAGAAACTTGAAAAATCATTTATGGAAGTACTTAATTTTTTGATTTGAAAATTGCACGCATATAGGTAGGGACCTCATTATGTTTATAAAACGGCCCCGCTCAATATGGGTTCAAATTCAAATTCCCCAATGCTCCATACTTAACAAAAACATACTACTAAAATTTGGTGCACCAAACTGGAATGTTGATCACTGACCAAAACGATCTGAAATATGTACTCCCATATAATTGACAGTCAAACTAATCCATTTTTTAGCTAATGATAGCATGCTAGGGAATAAATGTGCCATTATACTCTATTAATATAATTATGGTTAACCTCCCTAAAAACCTGAGGAAAATGAACAAATAGAATTACCCCAACAGGCCAACTAATATCTTTCAAACCTCCCACACGGACTGTTTATTGGTGAAGGTTGAGGAGACAAGAACTCATAATTGTATTTTCAGGCTGTTTCATTTTCTTATGAGATGGGAAAAAATGGTGTCCCGTGTAAGCCTATGGGAAAGAAGCTCAGTATATTGGCTATATTTTAAATGGAGATTTATGCTTTTCGACTTTTTCAAAGCTAGCAAATGGACTTTAAATCCAAGAAAGGACAAAATATAGGACTTGAAGGTTGTTGAAATTGTATTTCTGCAGTTGATATTCAATTAGCTTGGTTCCCTGTTCATTCCACATATGATTCATGCACCCATGTCCTCTAACTCTGTATCAGCTGGTTTGTTTATATTTGAAATTTAGTTTTCTCTTGGCTACAGTTGGAAATGTAGCAGCAAATCGAAGACGACAGCACGCTGTTACAGTGGGAAAAGAAAGAAGGGAAGCACTGGTTCGGACAAAGCGTTTGTGCCGAGTTGGAGTTAGTGGTGATGACATCGCCCCTCCTGACAGTGATATGATGATTGATGTAGAGGAATCAGTTCTTGAGGTTCAGACCTCTTCTGCTGTGGAGGAATTAAAGTTTGCTATTTCGTTTCAGTGAGTCAGCTCATTCACTTTTTTGCACAGTACTTAAGAGGCGTTTTATTATCCATGCACAGTGGAAAGCAGTTTATTTTAGGACTTGAGTGAAGTGTCAGATTTGGAACCCTTTACGACGAAACCGTATTAGATAACAAGGCCTAGCTGCTTTATTGGCAGATTTTGGCACCAACAATATTCTTTATCTTATTATGTTTTTGGCACCATCGATATTCTTTATCTTGATATGTTGTCCAACATGCACAATCTTTTGGTATGCTGATTCTTCAATTCAAGCATCTGTGAATTCCAAACTTCATGGTTATATTTTGTGATTACCGTTCGTTGGATGTTCGCATCAAAATATACAGGAAATTCCGAAGTCAAATACAGGGAAAGAGTTTAGACTTTGGAGATTACTTGGAACCACAAAATTTGCACTTAAAAAATTTGTTGCTATATTGTGAATATGTGGCAGCTCTGTAAATTTGACATATGTTATATATGTGTTTACCAATTTCTTGGAAGCATTGTTCAAGAGGAATATAAAAGCATATTTGATTAGTTGCTTATTATTAGATTGTTAACCACCAACTCATCCAAAAGCTTAAGCTGTTAGAGAGAGGGGCAACTTTATTATTTATATTCTTAACACGCCCCCTCAAGTGTAGCCATTCTCCTCTATAAGCGGGCTAAACACATGTAAATTTTAATCATTAGATAGGCGGTGAGTTTTGAACCTTGGATCTTTTGCCTGCCCTGATACCATATTAGATAGAGACGGGCAACTTTATTATTTATATTCTTAACACTTATGTTGATGACAGTTTTGTCCTAATATTCCATGGAGATTGTCTTACAAAACCTATACTCTGTGATTGTTAGGGGGAAGGGAGCAATGTCGAAAAAGGTGACTGCCCTTCGTCAACTACGGAGGTTGTTGTCGAGATCCGAATTTCCTCCTGTTGAAGCTGCTCTAAAAGCTGGAGCTGTACCTCTTCTTGTCCAGTGTCTTTCATTTGGTTCACGAGATGAGCAGGTCCAAGAAACTTTGTTACATTCTGGTTATTTGCAGTTCAAGTCTTCTGTAGACGTCTTACTGTATTTGGCATTTTATCTATAACAATGTATGGGCTGATGGGGATATCTTGCTATTTAAATTACCTCATTGGCTGTTGTTCCGGTCGACTGGTCGAGCAATCTCTTTTCTAGAGCTGCTCCTCTTTACCTCCTAGTCAGGAAAATGGGGGTGCCCGGAAACATGAGTATATAAATTTGTTAGTTTGTTAAGTGATAGGAATTGCGATCATCCATGGTGAATGCAAGTTTTACATGTTGTTTGTATCTAGCGATTGCTTGAGCAAGCAGGAACTTCTGATTATCTTTTTCCATCTGGAGAAGAGAAGTTCTTACAAACTTATTTTATATGGAATTCTCTTTAGTTTTGTGAATTGTGATTAGTGACGGTTTAACATTGGAAGGTAGCAAGGGGGAAATAAAACAAACGGTCGTTGACACATGCTGGAAAAAAAATAATGCAGAAGAAGCTTAAACCTCATGGAAACAACAGAATCCAAATTCTCTTCAATGCTGAAAAGTGTAGTATATCTGGTATTAGTCCAACTGGTCAGTCCCCTAGAAAAAGAGACTTCTGAAATTATGAAAATACGTGTCTGTGAATCTGCAATGACAGGGTTGGTGAGCATCCATGGTTTGCAAGCCAGTAAGCAGCACTTAATTTATTTTCACCATTCAGCTCCAGAGGAGAAGTTCTGATATCTATCGCTCTCTCTTGTGCTTGTCATACTGCAGTTGCTTGAAGCAGCTTGGTGTCTTACTAACATCGCAGCTGGAAAGCCAGAAGAAACGAAAGCTTTATTGCCTGCTTTACCGTTGCTTATTGCTCATCTTGGAGGTTAGTTCAGTGTGCTAGAATGAAAACATTTCTTTCATTCCATCTCTTATATGTTCTTCTTCTCCCTTTCCTTTCTCCACGTACATTATTTCCAGAAAGTTTCCATGACGTAACTTTAAGAGTGACAGTGAAAAATGGTACAAGGTTAACTGGAGTTTTACGCATTGACAAATTTTTCCATGGGCTTAAATAAATAAGAATATCCTTCTTTTGGTCATTGGACTACTGATTTATGTAATAGCACTATTTTTTTTAATTGGCTATTAGAATAGCACTATTCATGGGTTTGTCTATTTAGGTACGGTACCACTGACCAAGATTGGACTACTAGGCCTAGAAACACAGGCAATTTAGCATTTGACCTACATGAAATGAAATCAAGATGGTCGTGTACAAGTTGGGTTAGTCCTGGGCATTCAAAACAGATTATTGGTTTTCGTCTTTTTCTCCGTGAAAAGAATGAAAATTACAAATTGATAAATAAGGTATACTAAACAGTACACATGAGGCACCATTCAAAAAAAAAAACATTACACATGAGGGTGATTTGAGGCAATTTTTGTTGATGGTTGTAAAGTTGTATTTTGATTTTAAAGGCAGCTACTTTATGCGAAAAAAGCTGAAGGTTATTTGTTCTTCTAGTTCACCATGCCTGCACATTAATACACCACATTTACTCTTACTAGTCCTAATCCTTTCTGTCGAAGAATGAGCCGACCAATCATATTTTCCCGTGTTTCTTAATCAAGTTGTTGTTTGACCTTAATGTTTGATGTCTTTCTTTGTAAAATGGAGATCCTCGTGTCTTTGGGCTACAATCTCAATTGTACACGTCCACTCTCATGATTATTCTTCTGTTATTCGTATGATGAAGACTTCTAAGGTGTTTGGTTTTACAAAGTTATCAGCATTTACGGGGACACTCTACCTAGGAGAATATTCAGCAGATGATTTATGGTTAGCCCAACTAACCAATGCCTTCATCACAAATCTTCCTACTCCTTGAATTTCAATGCGAAAATTATGCTTTCCTGATTCTACATATTCTTTCGTTAAACAAAGAATCCTCGAAGGGACACTTTATGAGCTTTCTTATAAGTACTGCAGTTTTTTTTTTCCTCTTTATGCATAGACTGCCTTTGATGCTTTTTGCCCCCTTCTGGAATACTCTTTTTGAGTCATTTCACATTTCTTGTGCCAGCTTTTGCATTATTTGGTGTTTTGTTTGCGGTGTAATCTCCTATTTATAACTTCAAGAAGTTTTCGTGATTCTTTCCTGTTTGTACTCTATATGTTTCGTTCAGAATATCTCCAATTTGAGATTCCATGTTTACTCTTTGGAAAAATGCACTTCTTTCTTTTCCTGTATCTGTTACCCCATATCAAACATTTTGTTATCCTAAACCCTATGATTCCAATTTGTATTTGCTTGGGGCTGTTCTTGATAATTTTGCACCCGCTAGTAAAACCTTTCAATTGGTAATTTTCGTGTAGAAAAGAGCTCCATGCCTGTTGCTGAGCAGTGTGCATGGGCTTTGGGAAATGTTGCTGGTGAAGGGAAAGAACTTAGAGAAGTTCTGCTCTCGCAAGGAGCCTTACCACCTCTTGCAAGAATGATGCTGCCCAATAAGGGTTCAACAGTGCGAACAGCTGCTTGGGCAATTTCAAATTTAATCAAGGTTTTGAATCCCTCATCAGATATTGCGCTTGTATTTTATCATGGTTATTGTTTAGTATCGTTATTTTGTAGTTTTAGAAACAATTTCTTTGTTATTGTCGGTAACCTATTTGGTTGGTTATTGATTTGTGAGATGAAAGTTATTGAGTCGTTGTTTCTATGCGTCTCGTTTGTCTATGTGGCCTGCCTGCCACCTACCTCTGAAGTTTCATTCTGAAAACGGAGTTCAGTTTACGCTTAAAAGTTAAAACTGGACAGCCCTTTTATGTTAGCCTGAGTTTGATATTGACCAGTGCTTGAAATGGGATTGCCTGTTTCCTGCTGAGTTTGTGTTGCACATTCACGTTCCTAGGTTTAAATGGAAAATAACGTTACTTACCCCTTCCCTTGTATCGAACACTATCTTTAGCTTGTGCACATACCCAATCATACAAGTAGAGTTGGTTAACAAACTAGATCTATATTACGTTACTTTGGGTGCCCATTATGGTCTGGTTGTTCTTGTGCTTATGCACATGTCCAAGCATACAACTAGAGTAGTTGAACCAGGTAGATCTGTTATGAGCTTATTTCCTTTGCCATACATGTAATCTTATGATGTATCCATGCTGCAGCAAAGGACTACTACTTGTTTGGTGATTGCTGGTTCTTGAATTTCTTTTTCTTTTTTTTGTGCTCCTACTCTAAGCAATTCTCAGACAATGTTGTTAGCTCTGCTGCAGACCTACTGGTCCTGTTCTCTGGCCTCAAAAGTTTTCTTGGTCCTTTTCAAACTTCAATGGGAAAGGTTTTCCTGACATTCTCAGGAGACTTGCTCTAGCTGCTATATTTTCCTGGGGCAAGAAGGAATAGTCAAATTTTCAAAGAACTCTCCTCTGTGGTTCGTCAGATCAAATTTGAAGTCAGGATTAAGGCTATTTAAGACAGGAATGCCAATTCCGTAGATCTGTCTTCTCTATTATGTAATAATTGGCTAGTTCCAAATTGTATTTTTTTCTCACTAGTTTTGGTTTGTTTGTGGACATGTATTGGCTGTTTGCTTTTGTATCTTTGCTGTGAATTGGATGTCCCTCATGGCATTTGTTCTTTCTCATAAAGCTCTTAGTTACCCAAAAAAACAACTTCTTATTGAAGAATAGCCATGTTGAGGTGGAAGGTAATTTTGTTCTCTGCCTTCACACTCTCTTAGATAAGATGGGTAGGACATAGCTTGAAACTGTAACGTGCATAGAAAACATACCTTTTGGCTAGCCTTCTGCTTGATCAATTCTTTCCCTTTAAGGTGTCTTCATTGGCTTGCATTGTGAATCGAAAGGGCGTTTCTTGTAAGGATACCTGTGGGATATGATTCTCCTATTTTGTTGATGATCTCTCATAAGACGGCCTTACAATCTCACTTGATCTTGACTCTTGTATGCTTAATTCTAGGTTCATGTGCCATGACTTTTAATAAAATGGGATTGACTTTTAATAACATGGGATTGGCCTCGTGGATTAGTTTCGTGCAATACTATTTTCTCTACATTCTTCTTTGTAAATACGAGTTACTAGATGCATCTAGTTCATTGGATGCAGGGACCTGATCCAAGAGCGGCAACAGAGCTCATAAAAAGTGCTGGGGTCCTTGATGCAATTATTCGGCACTTGAAAAAAGCGTAAGTGGTTAATACTTCATTACTCTGGATCATTTACAGTGAAGCATCATTTGTTATTTATTTCCGTTAAGTAGTTTCTGGACTGCCTCTGGAATTTGCTTGAACACCTTTCGAATCTGAGTCGTGAAAGGATCAGATAATGAAATCAGGACGACCAGGTTGTCTAACCATTTGGTGCTCTGATAGTTCTTCCATCTGTGTCAGCCCTATGCGCAGAAATGTTTTGCATCTATGGACTCATCTGCCGTAGTTACCCATTTATCTAGGACTTCTCTAACTATAATGGAAACACTGTTGTGAGAGCCCCCCTGTTGGAAAGCTCATTAGTAGCTACTCTACGTCCCCATTAAGGAAACACGATGATCACTGTAGCAAGATCTTTGTAGCTTAACTTCTGTGCAAAATGTGATTTGCTGCCAACAGCTTATGTGTAAGTTTGGAAAGGTGTAAACGTCGTTAGAATCCCAGATTCCATAAGTTGTAAACTGTGGAAATGCGGTATGTGTAAGTTACCACTCCAATCCTATTATAATGCATTAAAATCGCTCACATCATTGTATTTGTATAATTGAATTTTTCTGGCATTAAGATGAGCTAAAGTTATTGAAATGAAATACTCTAACTAGTCCAAAGGAAAAAAAAGCATCCCCTTACAGCCAAAAGAGAAAAGGAAATTAGACCTTCTAAAGATGAATTCTCACATCTTGAGAGGCTAGGCACCACATAAGAAAACCAACTTTAACAACCTGAGCAGAGAAGTTACAAGCAAATGAGTCTCTCGCAACAGGAGACAATGGGACAAGAGATTGGAAAGGGAAACCAGCAGACTACCTTAAACCTCCTTTAGTCCTTGTTCAATTTGAGAGGTCTTGCCCTTGTGTAACAAGGACCAACTGAGGTGGTAGCATCACTTTGACGGAGATTAGGCCTCCCTTGAGCATGATCACCATCGTCCTTTGCAATAGCCAAATCACTAGGTAAGGACATGGTATTATTTCTCCTGATCTCCCCTCCCTTGCTAAAAGCTACTTTGCCTTTACCTTTTATCTCTTCTTTCCGGATGGCACTCATCACCCCTTCTTTTTTCATCTCATGTAGGAAGGACATTTGTGAGATGCTCTTGTGGTCTCTCTTGTTATCCACTTCTATCCAAACTTCATTAAATTTCCCCCTAGTGGATTCTTGTTTTTGGTCCAACTGATTCCACTCTTCTCTCTTTGTTTTCCTTCTCTCTTTACCACAAGAATGACCAAAAACTTTGCACTTATCGCACTTAAGAGGTTTCCATGGATATTCGACCCTTATGTCAAACTTCTGACCCTCTTCAAAGTCGAGAAAAAAAGAATCCGGGAGGGTATCTTTGCAGGACACCTCGACGCATACTCTAGCATATGCTATGCAGCTTCTAGAAGCCGTTTGTTCATCCAATTTAATGGGCCTCCCAATCGCACTAGCAATCAAGTTTAATCCTTTCTCTGTCCAACATTCTAAAGGAACATTGAAAAACTTCACCCATATGGGAATATTGTTCAATTGCACCTTTTCAAGTTTGAGGATTGGTTCCCAAGGTCTAACAACTATAAATTTGCCCCCCATGTGCCATGGACCACCGTCCAACACAACTTCACTCCCTTTTGCATTATTAAATTTAAACAAGAAAAAACCATTGTTCATAGTAAGAACATCAACAAGCCCATATTTTCCCCAAAGTCTCTCAGCTGAGTTGTTAACAAGTGTGTAAGGAAGCTTTTGGTCAATAGAGTATCCAACAATCCACCCTCTCCAAAGAGCCTCACCTTCTTGACGAATATTCTTATCAAAAGGAATTGATATTTTAACACTTCCAGACTTGGGCTTAGTGTGTGCAATGTTGATCGGCTCACTAGGTGGTTCTTGACACGAACGAGCCCAACTTCTAACGAGTTGGGTTTTCTGATTGGGATCTGATCCATGACCCAAACCCACTGGGTGTGTGTCAATATGTGCTATAGTAGTGGTCTTATGACTCTTTTCCATGGGAAGATTATCTTTGTTTAAACCATTTCTTAATAGAGGAGGTGGACAATAAGGGGTGAATTTAAACTCTAAACCTTCATTCACCTGTGTGGGCCTTTCCAAGGACGTGCTGACTGCGGACAGTATTTCTTTTGCCTTTACACGCTCCCCCAACTGGTTTGTGAGGCTTCCGGGCTGATTGTCATAGATGGCTGGAATGAAATCTTCTCGTCCATTATCAGCATGTGCCTGAATCTGAGGATTTGATGCCGAACACTGGTCCAAAGGCTTGCAGTGCACCGGATCAACCCCCACATTAATGGTCGACAGATGAACAGTTGAGGCATCATTATGGTTCACAACCACTACTTTCTCACATGCCTTTTGGAGCGCGTCATTCTCACTCATCTTCCCCACTTTGAATGATTCTTCTGCGGCAGTGTCTCCAGGCTTCTGTAGTGTGGTAATTCCTGCAGAAATTTCAATTTTTTTCTGCTTCCCAACAATCTCGTCATAACTTTCTTTGATCTGGGAGCAATCTTCATTTCCAGAATTAACTGCACCCTCATTGTTCCTTGAGGTTCCACCAACATTGACGACGTTGTTGTGGGCGATGTTTTCATTGGCAAAACCTTTCGTCCCCCCGTCATCTGTTTCATATGCTATTGGAGAGCATATTTTTTGCAAGGACTCAACAATATTTTGATCTTGCTGTTTTTCTTCTTGTTCACCTTGATTTCGAGCTATAGCGAGCCCGTTAAAAGCTATCTCATCTATAGTGATGCTTTTAGCCCCAATGCAGTCATAGGGTGGTTGTTCATCAGAAATTCTGTGGCTGGTGCTTCCAGTTGCATCTCTCCCTGCGCTCTTTGTTGATTGGGCGGCAGCGATTGCTTCGGAAAGGAAGCCAAAATCAAGTGTAGATCCAATATTTACTGATTTCATTTGGTTTCTTCTTTTGCTAGCTGAATTCTTCCCCATTCTTGCCTTGAATCTTGAGGGATTGAAAATGTTTTAGAGAGAGAGAAGATCTCAGCTTTTTAGTCTCACCTTAGTTAATCTTCTTATTAATACCCCTTGAAGCACTAAAAATATCTTGCCACGTGTAGGCAATACTATGCTGTTTCCAGCATTTATCTATGTGGCATATCATTTAGATCAAGATATCGAGTCCTAATATAAAGACAGCAATGTTTTCACTGTCAATTTGAGGAACCAAATCTCCCATGTGATTTTGCTGTTACATCCCTAGATGCCTGACCAATTGAGATCCCTTGGTTCTTGACTAGATTTAATATGCTGCACTTGCAAGAGCTATTTGATGTTCTTGTTAATTTACTATATTTATCCCATTCAATCGAGCCATGGAATAATTTACTTATCTTGTTGCATTTTTGTATGGAAATTTTAATAGTTCCCTTTTGTTTTACATACAGAATCTTATTATATTGTCATAATTAGGATATAAGTCTTTGGGTTTAATCCAACTGTGTTCCAAATCAGGGATGAGGATCTGGCTACAGAAGTAGCATGGATTATTGTGTATCTTTCAGCCCTTTCTAATGTTGCTATCGACATGTTGGTGAAGAGTGATCTCCTTCAATTACTCGTGGAGAGATTGGCAACATCAAATAGTTTGCAATTGCTCATTCCGGTAACTAGCAAAACAAATGAGTAGCTTGGCTGATTTGTTTTGTGTATAATAAAATCCAAGATTGTGGATTCTAACTACTACTATCAGGTGTAGGTAACGTCATTCAGATACACGTTTTTTGTGATGTCTTTTGTGGGTAATGCATTAAATGTATTTGTTTGCATCTGCTTATATTTAATGCCAACAGTATGATCTGCTGGTTAAGTCTAAATTTGTTTTATCAAATGTTCTTGTCAAGTCCGGTACTGTTGTGAATTGTAAAGTGCGTGCTATTGCTGCCAACAGATAATTCACGCCCTTATGTGATATGGGATTGCTTTATTTCCTTTATTGATTACCCGAGGAAACAATAACCAATTAAAATTTACTAAATGAATTTGCCGAATTAATTAGACTAGCACCAATCCTGACAACTACACCGCAACTAATCCATGTATGTGTGTTTTTTGTAAGAGAGTTCTAATCTAGAGATTAAGAATAAGAAAGCACATCACAAGGATAGACGTGGAATATCCAAATTACTGACAAAATCTACGTGAATGCTCGTGAGTGGCCAAAGGGAGGGAACATGAGAGTAAAGTTAGACAAAATAACGTGGAGCTAAACATGCTCGCTCAAGCATGCATTGGGCGAGCTCCCCTAGGTTGCAGTTGCTACCCTTTTTTTTTTGGGTCCTGATACTGCTTTTTGATACTAAACAGCCCCTGGACACTTGCTCTGATCAAACCAGAGTCTTTCGACGAAGAACCATTAGTGGGGTGATACTTTAGACAACTTATTCTCTCCAATTCACCTTCTTAGAATGCGGATTTACTAATGAGGAAGTGTTTGCTACGCAATCTGCAATTACCTAAGGTGGGAGGCTGGGCGCTCGAGGAGCCAGCACCAATGATTTCTTTCCCCCCTTTATTTCTCATACTAGCTTTCTAGGTTCCTAAAAACAATTTCCATCAAAATCAGCCTCTATGTGAACATCAGCTTGAGGTTAAAACATAATACGCAAAATTGTAGTCAAACATTATGTGGTGCATTTCTTTGTTGACATGTATGTCAATTGGTGGTAGGTTAAACACTAATGAGCTAAAAATTGGGTGCATGGTTTACTGGAATTATTGCAAGGTCTGAGTCTATTACGACAAATTTTCTTCAGGTACTGCGGAGTCTAGGTAATCTTGTGGCTGGTGATGCTCATATGACTGATGGATTTTTTGTTGTTGGACAGGGAATCCCAGGCTAGTTTATTACTCTTTTCTTGGTTGAAGAGAGCAAAAAGTTCTCATCTTATCAGTTCCCGACTCCGGCTATTTTAAATGCTCATTTGTTATGTGTGTTTTTCAGATAATGTTGTTGCAGCACTAATCAAATGCCTGAAAAGTGAGCATCGGGTCTTGAAGAAGGCATGTTTCTATTCGTTATTTAACATGTGACATTGAATTGATACATAGTATTGTTGCTTGATGAGTTGGTGTTCTTTCATTGTTGTAGGAAGCAGCTTGGGTGCTATCTAATATAGCCGCTGGTTCCATTGAACAAAAACAGTTAATTTATTCAAGTGAAGCCATGCCATTGTTATTGCGACTACTTTCAACAGCACCATTTGATATAAGGAAGGAAGTAGCATATGTTGTAGGTAATCTCTGTGTTGCTCCATCTGAAGATGGTGGGAGACCAAATTTGATTCTGGATCACTTGGTCTCCGTTGTTGGTAACGGATGCCTTCCGGGTTTTGTAAATATGGTCAGGTCTGCTGATGTCGAGGCTGCAAGGCTGGGGCTCCAGTTCATGGAGCTGGTAAGCAAATCATCTATTCATTTTTGCTCCATAGACCGTAGTATTTAGCACGATGCTCTTTATTTCTTTGTTTATCTCCTGGCTCCTTGATTGTTTTTATTTCAATATATTTGGGTTTTGGCTCAGTTCATCTAATTGAGGTTTTAGGTCTCGGATTGGGCAGATGATTTTTCTTTGAGCATGATGCTATTTCCTTGTTCCTTTTAGTCTTGTAACAATTTAAAAGATCTCAGAGAGTTAAATGTTATTTTCTCTATTAACTTCACATAGTTATCATCGATTTAGAAAAGATAAGATGTCTAGATGCGTTATATAGTTGGTCTTGGAGAGAAGGATGCGATGAAAGGGTATATTGATGTGGTTAAAGACATGCATGAAGGTACTGCCACCAGGGGAAACAAGTTAGTTCCCAACTATAGTGGGATTACACACCAAGGGTCCACTTTGAGCCTTTTTTTTCTAAGTCTTAGTAATGGATGAATTGACTAGACATATTCAAAAGATGATGAGATGATATTGTCTTAGTAGATAGAAACAGCGAGCAATGCTAATGCCAGATTACAAATTTGGAGAGAAGCATTAGATTAAAAAGGATTTAGGATCAGTTGGTGTAAAGCTGAGTATTGGAATGTAGGTTTAGTGGTAGTCAAAATGTTGGTGTTGACAGAGCGACCCTCCAAAACTAGGAATTACCAAGAATCTAGCGTCTTTAAGTATCTTGGCTCGATTTATAGTAATTTTGAATTGTTTGAGAGGATGTAGTGATTGCGGATGATGTAACACATAGAGTACAAGTTGGATGGATGAAGAGGCAGAGTGCTTAAGGGTGTCGTCGCAAGATACAAGGTATTGCCACAAGGCCAACAATGTTATCCCACACAGAGTATTGGGCTACAAAGAAACAACATGCGAGTAAGATGAGTGTAGTTGAAATGAGAATGTTGTGATAGATGTGTGATAGGACTTTGCGAGATAGAATTAGAAACGAAAAACCTTTGCAGAATGGTAGGGGTAGCTTTGATAGAAGGTTAGATGAGAGAAAGAAGACTAAAGTGGTTTGGACGTGTCTATTTTTAGATCTTCAAACGTGGTAGTGAGGAAGAGTGATATGGTTACGGTAGAGGGTAACACTAAAGGGAGGTGTAGACCAAAATTGGCTTTAGGGACTGTCCATAAGTATCTAGGTTTTCTCATTATCACGGAACCCGATGCCCTAGACATCAATGGAGAAAACAAATTAATGTGACTGACCCCAATTGATTGATTTGGAGGCGATAATTCACGCAATGGGGGACAAGCTTTAACACTCTCCCTCATGTACAACCTAGGATATAAGTGCATGTATGACACAAAGATGGAGGGAATCAATTTACAAGAAATAGAGTCTTGCCCAAAAGCCTTTAGATCCTTAGCTCTAATATCATTCTAAAGCATCCAGCTAAAAACCAATAGGCTAACGAGTGAAGAGGCCTTCCCAACTTAGACATTAGTTTTGTTGTGATCATTAACTAATGTGGGACAAGCTCTAGCTGATTTCTAAATTCTAATTTCCATGCATGATTCTTTATAACTCCATGGAGGGTCACCTTGTTTATTCTTGGCTGCCAAATGTTGAGTTTTTGGGTTCAAAATTGAGGTCAACCACCTTCTGCAAACAATGCTAAAGGTTAGGTATGTTCCCAATTTTCTATCGAGATCATATTAATAGAGATACCTCGAGGCCGTACCCTAAGTGATTGAGACACAAGGCTTAATTTTCATTGATTTGGCTATGGTCAATTTGCTCAGTTGTGGATTTGGGTGTTCTTTTTCCATTTTTTAAATTGGGGAATCGGTTATCCGTTTCTATTGCATGATGTGGGAGTATCACGTGCACACAGAAGCAAAGCCCAGTAGATCTGGTTTGGTTTCATAAGGTAGATATCTTTCAACTTGGTTTGCTTTCCTACTAAAAGTCCTCAATAATCCTAGTCGCTGCAAACCTAGGCTGACTCCAAATAACATCGTCCGTGATCTTGTATTGCTTTGTTTCATGAACAAAATGAAACAAAGCGTCGATTATGGCCCAGTACAAATTGTGACTAGCCTCAAAGATCTTTGTCCCCTAGAACTTTTTCTGGATGTCTTTTGTCAGCATGTCTGTCTGCTTGTGTTAATCTTTTGTGCAGTGCTTGGGAGGCTTTTTTCTTCTTTTCTCTATCATTGTTTAGTAGCTTGATTGGTACTCTCGAAGAGATAAACTCCTAGTAGGTGATCTGTGAGGTATGAAGAACTTGCTGACTGAAATCAAATTACAAGGAACTGGTGAAACGGTTTGTGAGATGGTGGGTGTAGCACCTATAGAGGAGAAGTTGAGGGAAAATAGGCTAAGGTGGTTTGGGCATGTCTACCGTAGACTTGGAGATGTAGTAATTAAGAGAGCGGATAGGATAGCTTTGGGTAGTAGCACTACGGGGAGGGGAAGACCTAAATTGACATTAGATGTTGTTATGCGCAAAGATATGAGTAATGGGTTTGAGTGAACAAGTGGCCCTTGACAGAGCTCAATGGAGAAAAAGGGATTCATGTAGCCGACACCAATTGATTGGGACTTCCGGCTCGGTTTGATATCCCTACTTTTAAAAGTATCTACAAACAAAAACTTGTATTCTTTTACTTTTCAAAGTGGACATGTATTTGGGACATCCCAATATGCAAATTAGTTTTCTAAGTGTTTCTGCTCATCCCCGTAAAACAGCCTAAATCTGGTTTTTATGTGATCTATTGCTGCAACAAATTTTAGGGATCTTGACAGCTAAAAAGCCCCTACATGAGAAACGATTGAGTTTCCTAGCGCATCAAACCCTCTTTTTCTTGATATTCTTTTCTCTGCAGTAGATCTTGATGCTTTTGGTTGATAACTATGGTGAACTTATACTTCCATGAATTGTGTTTTTATGTATCATTTGAGAATTTGAAAATGGAGTCTCAGTGTACAGCTTCCTTCTTGTTTAACTGAACAATGTTGAAATTTTGTCTGATTCAAAGGTCTTACGGGGGATGCCGAACAGTCAGGGTGTAAAACTCGTGGAGAGAGAGGATGGCATTGATGCCATGGAGAGGTTCCAATTTCATGAAAATGAAGACCTTAGAAACATGGCTAATGCACTAGTTGATAAATATTTTGGGGAGGATTATGGGCTTGATGAGTAAGCACCGTGATCCAAGTTGGTGCATCGATTTGTAAGTGACTGATTCCATATCCCTCACAAACTGTGAGTTGCTCCATATCTGTTGTGCAGTTCAAATCAATTGCCGGGCTTGCTGATTTTCAGGGTTTATAGTTGATGAGGAAAACTGGAAAAGTTTCAGTATTGTATAATTGTATGTGATCATATCAGCTAAAGCTTGTTGATTATGTACACTGTCATGCAATTTTGCGTTGTAAGATAGCTTGTTTAGTGTTGACTTGGCATTTCTCCCCTTTCTGAATTGGGTTTTGGCCGAAAACGAGAAGACTGAAACAAGTGTTTCTATAGTGAAGAGAATGGATTACAAATACAATATTTCTCTAGTTTTTCTTCCAGCAAAGAGACCATCAGTAATTGGTCGTATTTCATGTTTATTACGTAGAATTCAAAGTGGAGTCCTCTTGTTTTTTGCTACTGTACCAGTACCACATGCAATTTTTGGACTCGCTTTTATGAAAGGGTTATATGACCAATGTCTTTATAGCTACAACTTCCTTCTACTAACCGTAACACACAGTATGACTTCGGTTTCCATCTTGTGTGCTGGATGGTTCAATGCGCTAAGCATGATAGATTGTCCAGAAGACACAGTGGCCAATTCAAAGGAAGCATGGTGCCTTTGCTGGTTTATTTGGGACTTGGGAGTAATTTCTTTTGGGTGGGAGTCAACTGACCTACTACTAAATGATTTCTTGGGATTTATGGGCATTTTTTGAAGGCCTTGTGGAGTAACTTTCTATATGCTTATTGTGCTTCTGTGGAAAAATGATTGACCGGTGGCAGGTGGCTGCTTGGCTACCCAGCAAGCAATTCACCGGAGGGGGTGAGGCATGGCATCGATTTGACAGACCAATGTCTACGGCAAGAAACAACGAAGAAAGTCACCCAGGTATTCAGTTTTTGACCACTTTGGCTACGGGAAGAGGCAAATAAGTAGGATTCATTTGGTATGGGAAGTGGCTGTAGGGTTGATTTGGGGTGCTCTGTTCGACCGAGTAGCACTGGGGATGAATTGCTAAATGATAAAAAAGCAAATACTCCGACATTTAATGGAAAAGACGAGATTATAAATGAATTTTTTTTAATGGAGTACAATTAAAACCGCCCCATTTGCCTATCGGATTGGGGCGGGGAGGTCGGAGGCGGGGACGAATCGGAGGTAATTGCCATCCCTACATCCTAGGAAAATACATCTATCGGCCGCAAGATTGATCTCATGACCCCTGCTTCTTTCTTTCACCAATGGAATATGGTGTTTGAAAATCTCCCTGAGAGATTTATTCCTCGCCCGCGCCCGCGCCCGCCAGATCATCCTTTTTCCAGATTTTGGAACGTTCTGTTGTTCGTTTGATCAGTGCTCAAAACCTTACCAGTCATTCTCCAATTCTTTAGGGCTACGAAAAGAGGTTTGAGCAGAGATCTCTCAACCCTAAACTACCTTGTTAATTCACGCTATTTGATTGGCCGGAATGAGTCATCCCATGCCTATATAAAGAGGCCTTATGGTTCCAAAATTAACAAGCCAATTCACCCTCTCTAATCATGAAACTCTACAAAAATACTCTCTCATACCCTCTCTACAAAAGCCCTAACTCCCCATAAGTAGCTGCATCCAGAGCAATCAAACCCCGAAGTACAAACCCTAACCCTAGGGTTTTCAAGAAGCAAATCACTCAATCACCCTCAATCCAAAGCAATCAAGCAACTGAGGTATGAAGGTGGTGAGGCCCAAGGGCTTATGGTTTTATTCGTTTTCTATCTTTATTCTTTAATCGTAGTGTTTTGATTTCTTGTTAAACTGTTCGTATTCTGGTGTGAGGAAGAACATCGGCTGGGACATCGTTCCCACGGCCAGTACATCAATCTAGTGGGATCCCACGCCTGTGACATCTATTCACCCGCCGTGGAATCCATTCTCTGGGACAGTCTGTCTTTTCTGTTCATTTTAATGCATGTTTTTACTTACTGCTCTGGCTCACCATATTTATTGCTTAAACGTTAAAACCAGTTTACTTGTTTAGAATTAAATAAAGCAAGCAATTTAGAATTAAATAAAGCAAGCAATAATTGTATGTTGAATGACTATGGGCCGGTCTCACGACTTCGTGAATAGGGGTGCCTAACACCTTCCCTTTATCATACTTTTGGCTCATGTACCCGAAATCTCTATTTGCTTTTCCTAGTTTTCATAAACTAGGTGGCGACTCTATTTTGATGATAACCGCTATTGTGTGGTGATATTCCTAGCCATGGAAATATCTACGATCTTGGTTTACGAAGGGGAATTGAGGAAAGGGGATATCTGTATTGCGATGTTTCATTTGGGAGGTGTCTACAGTTTTTGGAGACTCTGCTGGGGACTTGAGAGCCATAATCAGAAAATTCGACATAGGACTAATGTTTGCTTTATTTAATTCTTGTATCATATGCATCGAGCGGGCAACCTCGTTGAGTTCACCTAATATCTTCGCATGTCACGGGCTATGTTAGGGGTTTCAGCAAACTCCACAGTCACTTGTACCTAGTGGTACATCAAAGAGGGGATCACCGGATTGTCGCCTATGATGGGCTGGTAAGAGGACTGGTACCCTTTGACAACAGAGCACCCTTGAGACTACCCAAACCTTACAGGTGTTAGAAAGTCATAGAACCTATCAAAATATGACAAGGACCCACAGGTTAATGAAATTTCCTGCATTCAACTTTGAAGTTCTTCCTCACACCCTGTATAAAATTGTTGTTGTAGCATTTCTTTCTTTGCAGAAGGGTTGGGATTTTCAGCCCACTTCCTAACCCAATACAGCCGAGTATTGACTTACAGGTATTCTATTTTCAAGCAGGCACGATAGGTAAGTCAAGAAAGCAACTACAACCTGTTTTATATTCTTATAATACCTGAAGCCACACCAAATAGAGGCCTCTACAGCCATCTCGTCTGTCATCCTCGCCTATTAGAACACCCTCATCGCAATGGTCTCAATCACTTCCTGGGTTTCGTAGTCACCCTCTCAGCAAACCTGATCATCTGCCAATCCCCAAGCTTCGCCAAGCTTTTCTCCCACTCCCATTTCAAGAATGTCAGGCAACGATGCCATTATTACCGAGTTCTAAGCTCAAATTGCCACTTTGTTAGTGGAGAAAGCACCAAGAGATGCTGAGGACAAGGAAGACGGGGAGGAAGATGAGAATCCTCTTAAAGTGGTAACGACAGAAAATCCCGAATTGGCCAAGCAAGTCAAAGAAATCAAGCATGCTCTGGCCCGCTCACAAGGGGACCAAATACTGGATTTTGAAGGACTTTGCCTCTTCCAAGACTCTCAACTGCCTGAGAAATTCAAGATGCCAAACATTGAGAAGTTCAATGGGACTGGTGACCCTACCAGCCATGTCCGCGATGTTATCAACACCCTAGAGCCGATGTGTTTGAGCGATGAGCTCATCGCTCAATTATTTCAAAGGACTCTCACTGGAAGTGCACTTGATTGGTTCCTCACCCTGGAATTTGTGCACTATCAAACTTGGCCACAAACTGCCAACGCTTTTGTCAAGCAGTATGCATGTAATGTTCAGATTGAGCTAACCACTCGAGATTTGGAGATGACCAAGCAAGAGTCAAATGAAGACTTTGCTACTTTTGTGGCTAGATGGAGAGGAAAAGCTACCAAGATGAGGAACCGTTCCTCTAAAGAAGATCAAGGGATGATAGTTGTCAAGAATCTGCAGCCCAAGTATTATAGACACCCTATTTTGGACTTTCCAAGATTAGTTTACTTACGGTATTTGATTCCCCGATGATGAAATGAATCAAGAACACCTCGAGAATGTCAATGTGTTTGAGTTTTAAGCAGTTAAACCCCTTTAAAATCCTTTAATCCTTAAACCAAAAGCCTCAGCAAAACCCAGGTGCATACGCTAGTGTATAACTAGCGTAAGCTGGTCCACTGCCACGTGTCAGTCATCGGTCAACTTTGATCATTGACCGGGCTTAGACTCGCGTACGCCGGTCAAAGGTAGTCTCATCACCTTTATACAGTCACGTTCATAAGACTTTTTGGCCACCTCTATATTCTGTATATTCGTCTAAGAAGCAATCTCGGACAGGGGGATGTTCCCCTCTCTCACAACCAACCCCCATCACCTTGTCTTGTGCATTTAATGCATGAAGACCTCTTGGCCAACGCTAACTAGCCTCTTTCAGCTGGTTACACCTCCCTCTTCTCTTATATATACCCCCCATGCATCCCCTTGCAAAGGGTTACAAGGTTGGTTGCCAAGTAACAAATCGGTTCTTCCAAGTTATAAGGTTATCAATCGCTCTTGCACTCTCTCAAGCCTTTGTCTTGTCATCCTCAAGCAGGCAATACACTTCATACTACCATCCACACTCATATTCCATTCATCATCCAAGCCACTACTCAAGTTCAAACACTTTACAAACTCAAAACCATACCACCTTTGTGATAACTCTCTGTTCTAATTCCTGAGAGGGGCTGGCAAGGTCAAGGCTGGTAATTAATACCAGTCCTGGCCCTAAAGCTAGTAAGGTTTCAAAAACTGTCAGAGCAAGGACCAGCATGCGCCAGTCCTTAAGTCGTGTACGCCACTTTGTGGTTGTGCACGCAGGTCAGCGTGGGGATTGGTGCCTTGCTATTTTATATATTTCTTTTCATATTTATCACTATGAAGCATATTAAAAACAGTTTACTACCTTCCTTTGATAGAACTGCTAGTTTTAGTTTCAATATTGATATCTGCTGCAATGGAATACCTCTAGGGTCTTTCTGAATATGTCTCAAAACCCAAAAATTGCAAAGCCAAGCACTGGTCAAGTGGTTACAACTAGTATACCGCAGTGGGTTACTCGCATACGCTGGTTTAACCCTGACCAATGGCTGGCTATGCATGGTAACTAGGCTTTGGCCTCTATTTTATCCCCCATACTGTTTATGGGGTGTTCTATTCTTTTGTTGGCCTTTGAGCCCATTCAAACTTCTTAGAACTACTATATGAACTGTTTGGTTTTCCCTGGGTGTGCACTAGTCACTTCTAGAGCCCAGAGGGATGAAAATAAGAACTATGGGCTTAGGCTTAATGGCGTACGCAAGTTCGTGAGTAGCTTACTCAGGCGGAATCAACATGCAGTGACTTGATCAATATATGCTGGTTTCTTCCTGTTCACGTCTCTCCAGAACGATGTCTTCCAGTGTGTTTAAAACTCCCACAAAAGTCTATTTTTATCCTATGCTAATTGTTTCAATAAAGCGAGCATGCCATTTTATCAGATCCTGCCAACATGTTACAGTTTTAAATCCCCTTTTAACTGTTCCCCCGCCTTAATTGGCTAAAAATTGATTAATGAGAGAAAACCAAACATTTTGCAAATGCTCGAGTAGAGACCGATCTCCGGATTGGGTGAGAGGGGTGCCTTAAAAGCTTTCCCCTCTCGTAACTTGGTTCCAGAACCTCAGATATCAAAGGTGACGACGGACCAGTCTACAAAACCTTTTCCAATCAAAACGTAGCAAGCGCTTCAAGTTCGGCTCCTTTGGTGGTTTACCGCAAAAACCCGAGTGGCGATTCTGAATCGAAGCGTTTCGCCGCGCTTTCCAAAAAGGGCACACCTGATTTTTATACAGATTTTAGGAGCTTGTGCCCACAAGTATGTTAGGCATATCTACACTCAGGCTATCACTGATTTCAAACACCTACGTGCCACTGGGCTACAAATTGAGGTAGGAATCAAGCTGGGACTCATTGGAAAATAAGAGGCTCCTCCACCCAAGAAAAATTTCCCATCTCGTGCCTCCATAAACACCCTTGACCCAGCTTTACCACAAGACTCTTTTCAAACTAGCTCTTCCCAATACTCAAACAGCCCTCGCCGCAACTTTGACCCTCTCTATATGACTTTGTCCCAAGCCTTGACCATTCTGAGCTGCCAAGGGCATCTCAAGCATTTGAACAAACCACCTCCTCAGCTGCCTTACGGCCCATTTTTAATTTTTGATCCGAGAGTGCAGTTAAAACTTAAAATGAAGATTTTGATGAGGGGGCACGAGGGGGCTGTTGTGCCGCCCATACGGGTCTCATTCCGGGCTAAGAAATACGATCCGAATTATTCATTGTGCGGAGCCTGACGTGTTGACAGCCCTGCAAAAGATCAAGTCAATCGGACATCATTAGCTCAATAGAAAAACAAAAATTATCCGGCTGTTTATTTTTTGTATTCTACTTGCTTTTCATCTATTGCATAAAAACATGATATGCTTAGCAAGTTGCAGATGTTCAATTAACTTGATTTTTTAGAGTTGTTAAACATGATGACTTTTACAAAGTGAACCGGTTAGATTATGTTATTTAGCTTGGGACGAGGCCCGTATGAGTGGCACATCAGGATCCCCGGAGTGGGTTCAATTTGTTGAGACAAGTGTCCATGCTCTAATAATGCACTCGGTTTGGGAAGTGACTTGTTCGAATGGGTTCGGCCTTTTTGTTTTAATTTCTTCACAGCTCTTGTGCAAGTGTAAACCACAAACAAGTCGATCAACTATTTAAGCCGTTAGAAGCCGATAAAGTCTTGTTTTCTTCTTGTGTAAATAACTTGCAAGAAAAGCAAAATACATTTTTTTTTTTTGATCCGCGCAAATTACTTTGTTTGAAGCACAATACAAGCCATCCATTTGACAAACAACGAATGTTATCAAAGGACAAGAAATCCTGACCTTTATTTTTAAGAAAATTATCTTCATCCCTCCTTAAAGGACCTCTGTCTACTATAAAATCAACGAAATTTTGATCAATTTTGTCTCAATTACTTGGATTCTTGTTGCTGACGATGGAATGATCGGAGACTCGAAAATGGCAGCTAGCGGACTGGTGAGCGGCTCACTAGAGAGAGAGAGAGAGGGTCACCGTCACCATCTCGCCAGCTGCCGACAACGTTGGAACAATCGGACTGGCAAGATGTGCCACTCTTGACCCGGAGCAGGAGGGAACGGGAATACGCTTAACCCTAGAATATGAATGACTAAAGATCTGCTAAAACATGAATGATTGTATAGAGTAGTATATATAATATATACATTGGAAATCATCATACCTATGAATAACTTTAGGGGTTAAACTTTAAATAATATATTAAATTCTCTAATGTAATACTAATAATAAATGGGGCAGGGAACGGGGCGGAGGTACTTGGATTTTTTTTTAGGTTTTGCCTCCAAATACGGTCCAATCCCTTCCTAAAAAGGTGCCCCAGACTCCAATCCGAAGGGGATATGTAACGGAGGAGCGCAGATCGTACCGAACAAAATCGTCAATCTCTAAACAATTGGGGCTAGCTCAGTTGGCCAAGACTCTTGCATCTTATTAGGAGGTCAAGAATTCGAGTCTCTCCACCTGCGTGTAGGTGCTTTTCCTTTCCTTCTCTAACCCTATAAATAGGCTTATTTCTTGTATTAGGCTTGGTTGTCTCGTAGACTCTCACAATTGATGTAGTGTCTCAGATTTATACTATGTACTTCATATTTGATATAAAATGATCTCTTCTATCAATTGACAAAAAGAAATAAAAAAATCGTCATATCTACCAACAAGGAGACAACTAGAACCAAAAAAAAAAAAGCAGCAAAAAGAGCCTACACCAATAGGATTGCAAAAACATCACAACACATTGCTTTAAACATTGCTGCAAAAACATCACACATTGCTTTAAACATTGCTCATTCTAGTATTTGCAAAAGATCCATTAGAGAATAAAAACAGACGAAGGATACTAATGAGAGCGCGCTATTGTGGCACTCAATAGACAAGAGGATCGCTGGAGCTATCCTCAATTGGATGAGATTGTTTGCGCTTAGTCCTTGGATTTTGAAGGCTCCGGCATTTTGAACATCGCCAAAGTCGTTAACTATTAATTTTCGCCTGCAAGTCTGGCGCTTGGTTGGACTAGAGCTAGGTGACGTCCATCATCAGAATTGCCTATAAGCCATGATCTGCTTAGATATGAGATTCCTCATCTTGCTATTTGTTGAACCAGACCTCCATTGTTAAATCATAGTTCCTTAAAGACATGATTTGCTTAGACCTGGGTTCCTTAGATTAGATTTATAGGACTCATATTAAATATCTTTTTGAATGTCATCGAGAAAATTAAAGAGAATAAATTCTTTACACCGTCAGTATAAATATTTGTTTCCTCCAAATCAATTATACTGCGCCACGTCTCCATGTTCTATTGATTGAGACCACTATTTTGCAACGTTTCGCGGTGTAATTGATTTGGAGGAAGCAAATAAAGAATTTATTCTCAAAATTAAAATATAATTATGTGTATCTTATGTTAATTGCAAAACATATTTATCTAAAAAATGAGAGCAGAACATAAGATTAAAATTCATTTAGTCTACATAAATGTATTTCAAAAATACATCAATTGATAATACATGAAAATGATATTTTGGGTGGTGGTGGTTGTCACATAATGAACTGGGTAAAAAGAAAATGGAATTAAAAAAAATACTTACCTCACAGGCTGGGTGATAAATATCCTTCCTTCTCAATTTTAGCTAAATTAACAAATAAGTTAATGAACCTAGCTAGATCAATTCTCCAATAGTTATCGGCTATCGCACTCCAATTTGAATAATCTGTATGAGGCCGAGGTTGGAGGCTGCTAGCTGGGGACAAAAAATTGAGTACAATGATTTATGTGGAATTTCAATCTCCCTTGCATATAGTGGAAACATAAACTCAATCTTATTTGAGTCATGTACCTGTTTGATGTAATACCACTTTTGTTTATCTGCTTACAAACCAAATATCAGTTACATGTACAATGAGAAAACACCAGAGCAACCAACTAAGAATTACTCGAGACACAAAACCCTAATCATCTCAAATGTAGACCAAAGGTCAGATTTTTCATCTCTTTACACTTCCTTCAGACTACGCTCCAGCTGAAGTCCAACAATTATTTCCAATATACGATACAAGATTCGGCCCCGTTTGTTAACCTCTTTAGGTCTTGGGATTGGACTAATAATCCCATGGGATTACTAAGCCTTTGTTTGTTTTGACAATTGAGGGGTGGACTATTAGTCCCATGGGAGAATGAATCCCCTCATTAGGGGGTATTACCAATACCTTGGGGGACTTGGTATTAATAATCCAATCCTCCTTGCCAATGCACAAATACAAAAATAGCCTTCACCAATCCCATCTCATTACCAATCCTATCCCATGTGAAGGGCAAAAACAGAAATGTATACTATCAATCCAATCCTATCCCATATGAAACAAACAAGATATTAATAATCTCATCACCAATCCCATCTCCTTACCAATCCATTCTCATTACAAATCACAATCCTAATAATCTCATCACCAATCCCATCTCCTTACCAATCCATTCTCATTACCAATCACAATTCTAATCCCATCTCCTTACGAAACCCACCGCTCTAATACTTTTATCAAACAAGAAATGGACTTGAGAATTACTCAAGACACAACCCTAATCATCCTCCGGAACGTAAACGACCAATGCTGTTCACAAATCCTTGCTATAGTTAAAATGCAAACTAAAGACTTGCCCACAAGAAATAGTACTAAAATGACCTTTATTTGTACCACATTTCCTCTTTCCAACTTATGAACCATCATCGTGCTATGCAGAAACACAATAACGTGGAGTAAACCCTATTAAATTTCACCAGTACGAAACCAATTACATAGCCTTTAAAACAAAACCAAATCCAAGTGAGTGAAAGCTTGCTCATTAATTAAGAGCTGCAAGTCCTCATAAAAATGATAGACACAGCAAATGTTGTAAATCTACTCTTTTTTCTTCTCAAAATTTCCAAAAGAGATCCAAGTAAGAGTCACAATTATCTGATTGATTCTCAAATAGGCAACAATGAATTGCTGGACAAATTGAGGCAAGCCACCTGAGAAACGAAACAAGTACAAGTAAACGTTGAATTTATATGGAATACCATGGAGCTTTTCGAGCAATACACTGTAGGGACTTAAGAAATTGATGCTGCTGTGTTTGTGCCTGAGCATGCAAAAAACATGAGGAGTGGTTAAAACAACTAATAACTTGATGCAGCCTTTCAAACACTGACAAATCTAAAGTTAAAGAAACGCAGAAACATGTAAGAGGTACTGCATAAAACACAGAAACGGTTTTGAAGCACTATCTTTTCTTCACACCAGTAATAGTATCAACTACTCATCATGTGGAAACAATCCCCCGGGGTTTTGATAGAAAACTCCCAGGTGTATAATATTTTGTATGAAGTATTAACCAAACTTACAATGTCCTCCATTAAGTCCAAAGGCACCCCTTATCATTTTCAAGGAATCATATCACGATGTGTGAACTAATACTTGTTACGATACTACAGTTTCAAAGCAAAAATTAAGATTTTGTTTCTGCTATAATAAACAAGAAGATAACAAGTGCAAGAAACGGAAAAAATCTGTAAAATCCACTTATGCATGTAAAGTTGCTCTTTCTGATTCATGCAAAATTACACAAGAAAATATGAATTTTCAAACAATCCACTCATGAAAACCGTTATCCAGTATTTAAATTGCAAATTTAGCCCTATCCCTACAACTTACCCTAAGCAAGTTAGTTTGCTGAAAAGATGTGAGTTTACCTTAGACAAACACCTATTTTCCTGTAACTTCATTGCTATCCAAACTTATAGGTTCAAAAATTTACTACTTTCATCCAAGTTAAATGCATGCAAGAAAAATATTCGTCTTTACCTTTGTTTCCCTTCACTTTCTAGCATTTTCACATTTCATCATCTTTTTCTTCCCAATTAAACAGAACCTGGAAGAAAAGGCTGTCACCGACCAGGTCATAGCCCTTTATTTTTTTCCCTACATCTCAATCTTGGTGCCACCATGATCATGCACCACCAAGTTACTTGATGCTTCTATCTCAAGCGTACCCGCTATCCAAGCTCAAATGCTCCCATCTGAACAGCAAAAGTAGCACCACAAACCCAATCGCAGTTTGGTTTGAGTTAGAGCATCTCCAATACTTGCCCGTTTTTTCACCCAAATTTGGGTCAAAAGCTTGATTTGGTAAGGCATCTCCAATGCTAAACCCATATTTTTACCCAAATCTATAACTAAATGGCACACTTATAATTAATGAGTGGACTCTTGTAATTAAAGAGAGTGAAAAGAGGGTTTGAAAAATGGGTATGGGTTTGAGTCTCCCCATAGTTGGGTGAGAAAATGGGTGGAACTCAAAATGGGTATAACATTGGAGATGGATTTTTAGGCTTTTTACTCAAATTTTGGGTATGGGTAATAAAATGGGTAAGGAGTGGAGATGCTCTACATTGAGCAAGGACAAAAGGCCACAGAGACTTTTAATTGTGAAATCAAAAGAATATTTATATTTCAATAAAACAAATAGGCAAACTAGCTTGTTGTTTCATGTAGTTTGTACAAGTCTTGTCTCTATTTTAGTACATAAACAAATCATTTCTTAACTAAACTCCATATACTCCTTTGATAACTGCCTTGAAAGTTGGGCAAAAAACAATGAGCTTCCTACATTTGAATATTATCCTAGAAATTGCACAGCAAATCTGGCAGTTGTGTCAGCACAAATAGGAATAAAACTAAGACGATGCTTGTCTGTCCAAAGTTGTTTTCTGCCAAAGCCATTATTTTCTTCTTGTCTAAGATCTCCAGAAAGTCTTATTTTTCCATCCCTTGCCCCTGAGGGGTCTAACACTAGTGATTTTAGACACCAACCATGAGAGGAAAGATACTACACATCACCCTGATAAATCGTAGCTCCGCACAACAGTAACAAAAGGGGCGCTTTGACAGTTCCACTAAATATCAGTAAGGTGTTCTATAGAAACAGAAAAGGTAACTAGGTGAGTCATGATGCAAACTGCCTAGATAAAAAGGCATGCATAATACGACTTCCCCACATGGCAATTTATGACTCAAACCTTAAAACTTAGGGACAGCTTTCTAGCAGCTCACAAGAAGCCCCTAGAGGTTTCACAAAATGCCAAGCGCTAACAAAGTTTTACATCTACGGTTCTCAAACAAAATAGGCAATTCTACACAAATTTTGAATTAGCAATGGACGGAAACATCACATTCTTCTATAGAAACTTGTGAAACAAAGCACAAACAATATTCAATTCCAGCAAACTTAGGGCCTGTTTGGAACTTGAGGAAAAGAGAGGCAAAGAAAAGAAAGGAAAGGAAAGGAGAGTGTGGAGGAAAATTATTCTTTGTTTTGTTACTTTCCTTCTTGTTCTTTCTCAAACCCAACAAGGAAAAATTATTTCCTCTTCCTTTTTTTTTTCTTCTTTTCCATAGGTTCCAAAGAGACCTTAAGTGAATTTCTTCTTTTCCATAGGTTCCAAAGAGACATTAAGTGAATTTGTATTCATCCTCAAAGATATCGAGCATGGAGTCACAGCTCCTCCTACGTACATTTGATTAGTCAAAAGGAGTCATAAGGTGCAGGATAAGTTTACTAGAAACACCTATAAGCTGGAACGTTTGGTCTCATTTCTTTTGTGGGGAGGAGAGATTAGAGAACCTTTTCCCCTGTCTTTGGGCTTGCAATGGATAGGGATGCTACAATGCTTGAGTACTCGAGCAAAGAAGAACGGCACGGAATTTCCCAATGATAATATTTTTTACGTAGAGAGGCACGAGACTAGGAGTTAATTGGCTCCATGAGAGGTTCAAGGGGTTGCCACATTTGCTGTCATGGAGGAAGATTCTATGAAATGCAAGTTTTCTCCGAGGCTTTGATTAGCTGGTGTTCTTCCCCATCCCCTTGGGAAGTTACCTGGGGCTCCAGTCCACACCTCTAAATGTGGCTTTTTTTCCTGGATCACAGCTCAAATTAAAATCATTACTAGTGATAACAAAAATGTGATTGTGTGATGATTCTACTGTCCCACACACTAGCCAAACACTATCTTGACTACGCGAATATAAGTTCTTCGGCACCTTCCCCTCACCAGCAGATTTTAAAGGGTAATGAGACTGGACTCAACTTGTGCCCTTATGGACCCGTTACAGCATTGCACTTCAAGCTGCGAAGAGGGCAACCCATAATTCGCAACATAGTTTTGCATTATGTATGTCCATAGAGCAAAGTGGAAATATACAAGTACGAGTGAATCCAAGTAGAAGAGAAAGGGTTGCATAGGGTCAGTGTTTACATAGTGAATCATCATGGGTATCTTGCATCGGTAACGGTAAGCACAAGAATGAATTTGTGAACCATCGCCTTAATCACTGTCAAGCAGTAAGAAAACTTTGGACTTCAGTTTTGTCTTGTTTGGGGTGTAGTGAGACTCTTTCAAGGGGTAAGCATCTTCTAAATCGTGCGAGGATTAAAGTGGAGAAACAAAATTAGAAAAATGTGGCTTTTGATCCCTTTATGCACAATTTAAGATCATTTGAGGGTATAGAAGTACACCATCAGATAGACTGAAAACAACCAATGTATGCTTTGGTAGCAGACTTCGAAGTTTGTCTTATTAACATTTCTCTATATTAAGTCTTGTATTTTGAAAACCTTTTTGATGCATGAATGTGTTTTTATGCTCTCTTTTCTCCCTTGCGCTTCCATAGGGGTGAGACGCCCTTTATGGCACCTTTTATGAAGCTTGAAAAAAGATGCACAAGTCATTTCAACAAGACATATTTTCCAAACCGACTGCAATCACCTGTACACGGTGCAGAAAGGTAGGAATCACAAGAGATCAGTGTTCTAAACGGCGGCCGCCCTAGGCACTCGGAGGTGCCCTACCGCCACGCCAATACCCCTTGGCGTTTGATTTGGCGCCCAGGGAGGTTGGGCTAGCGGCTGCCTAGGCGGCTTTGGCAGTGTTTGGCAGCCGCCTAGGCGGCCTTGGCGGCGGCGGCAGCATCTTTGGAGGCCTTTGGCGGCCTAAAATGTATAGTATTAAACTAAAAATTACATAATTTTTGGCGGCGGCGTCAGCGTCTCTCTGTCTCTTTTGAGTTCTCTCTCTCTCTCTCTCTCTCTCTCTCTCTCTCTCTCGTATCTCTCTTTTGATCAAGGCTTTTGCATGTTTAATCCTACTAGAGTTTTTTGTTTTGGTCAAATTAGTTGCTTGATTAGTCTCTTGTGGGGTTCTTGGAGGATCATCAAGAGGGTAGAAGTTTGAACTTGCATTATGGATACATGGAATATAGTCTAATTGGATAATGGATTGTTAAAAAAAAAATTCCGCTGAATTACTTGGCGCCACCTAGGCGGCTTGGAGGTGGGTCTCAAACCGACTACCGCCAAGTGCCATTTAGAACATTGCAAGAGATGCATCGAAAAGCTTCAAAAAACTTCAGCTTATATTAAGATCCGTTTTTAATCTTTGTAGATTTGGAATGATCATTTCCCTTTGTGTTACGGACATTTGAGTATTTGTGGATTCCACCAGGCATACCCTTCTTCACCCCTGTACAATTAACTTCATGAAGCATTGATGTATTAACCTTGACCATTCAACATTTCCCACTTTCTAGGAAGTATTGCTTCAAATATTTTTGTTTAAGAGGCTTCTATGTGATTCCCCTTCCAAACATCTCTCTTGCTACTTGTTCCTGCTTAGAAGAGCACCTCAAGTAAGAGACCAATTGTTATTTTGGGTCCTTTGAGCAAAAAGGTAAATCTCTCTTCCACACTAGGTTACCATCAGCAAAACCCTTGCTTCTAATCCTTTTCACACTAGTTCTCGTTCCAATGTAGCTTCATTTTTTTGTGGTGCAACCTGAGGTTTATCCTCAACATTGGTACTTCGAACAATTTAATTCAAAGAAAAGTACATAATTGCAAATTGGAATAGATTTGTAAACAGGAGGGTGACCGTTCATTCGACGAGTGGCAAGAGATATTTTTACTTTGGTTTTGTCTTGGTTTGGGCTGGAGTGGGGTTCCGCAGTAGGAGTGATGAGCTTCTTCAAAGTTCACCAAGTTTAGAGTGAGAAAGCAGGAACAAGTTGTGGCTTCTGCTTATGCATTGTCAGAATCATTTGGCTGTAAGGTCATAGATATTCCATCATACAGAATAACATAAGGATGTTCGTCAGGGTTTTCTATAGGAATGACTTCAAAGTGCAGTAACAAACCCTGCTTTTGACCATATCTCAGAGCTATATAAATGTTCTATAATGCATTATGTGGATTATTCGGTTGAGCAAAACACAGATGTTCCACTACACAGATTGTTAGGTTTTTGAATGGTCGGAAAAGGAATTACCACCATGCTTCTAACCATTCCCTGTGTAATTGTGTATGCAAGCTGGACTAAATATAAGATTTGGTCCCCAGTGTATGTAGGTGCTTTTACGTTTTTCCCTTATTGCATCTTTTCTTTGGATCAAATATATACTACTACCCCTCAAATGACAATAACAGAACAGAACAGCAAAACAGAACAGAACAGCAAAGAAACGCTAATGACATTATATAACAAACATGGAAAATGCTGAAACCACACTTACCGATTTGTGGTTCATCAATCAGACCTCTTGTAAGAGACGTGCTTCCTTGCAGCCCTCGCGTTCTCATATTCAAACTTCAACACATTGGGTATATGCGATGTATCCTTGATGTAAAAGAGCCTCCCGAACGTGCTCTCTTCGATCATGGGAAAGTAAGCCCTCAGCACCGAATTCACCACCCAAAACCACGCGGCCCCGACCACAAGACCGAGCCCAGCCCCGGCGAACACCTGCGCAACCGTGTGGTACCCCAAGTAAACCCTAGAATACATGGTCAACAAAGCCAGCGGCCAGACCACCAAGCCCGCCACTGCCATCTGGTTCCTCCCGAGGACTCCAATTCTGTAATAGGGGTGGCTCCAAGATTTCACTTCACCGGTGAAAGAAATATATAAAAGAATTTATATGTAACCCACTACATCGAAATTAAGAGATTTATTTTGGTTGAAAAGTTTATCAGGCTGATTTGTTGTATTTGGTTGAGCTATATTATCTACTTAATCCGAAAGTTAAGTGAACTTTCATGTTCTTTGACTTCATACGACTGATCCAGCAGACAATATTGAAGAAACTTCAAATTAAACCTAAAAAAAACACAAAATCCTTGCCTGAAATAGGTGAGGAGGGTGAAGTAGGTGGCGAAGAAGAACATGTACTGGGAGTGGCTGGACGGCCAGCCGTGGGAGTCGCAGGTCTCGAGGATGGAGCAGATTTCGAGAGGGCGGGCCTGTTGGACGGATTGTTTTATGAATTCGTTGATGAGTTGGGAGACGACGAGGCCGAGGGCGAAGAACATGGGTTGGAGCTCGCGGCGGAAGATGAAGTGGGCGGTGAAGCCGCCGAGGGAGATGAAGACGGGGACAAGAGAGATCCAGGCGAGGAAGTGGCCAAGCTGGTCGCCCTTTTGATAGCGGACGTGGGTTAGGGTTACGGCCTTGAGGGGAAGGTTTGACATTTTGAGAGAGAGAGATGAATGGATGAGTAGGTGCGTGTGTGAGAGAGATAGGGAGTAGTTTGTTGCAGGAGGGATGAGAGAGAGAGAGAGAGAGAGAGAGAGAGAGATGAATTGATGAGTAGGTGCGCGTGAGAGAGATAGGGAGTTGTTTGTTGCAGGAGAGAGAGAGTTTTGACGATGAAATGAGAGGTGTTAAACACGTTACACTTTTTCCAAAAATCTTCTTTTTTTAAAAAAAAAGGTAATTTTAAACTCAAATATAATCAAACCAAACTGAGTCTTAAGTTCCAATCACTTGGGGTTGGCTACATAAATCCTTTTCCTCCATTAAGCTCGGTCAAGAGCCATTTGTTCACACAAACTTACCATATTCATATCGTTGCGTACCACAGCATCTAAAGTCAATTTAGGTCTACCCCTCCCCGTAGCATTGCTACCAAAAACTATCATATCTGTTTTCTTAACTATCGCATCTCCTGGTCTACGGTAGACATATCCAAACCATCTTAGCCTATTTTTCCTCAACTTCTCTTCTATGGGTGCTACACCTATCATCTCCCGAACCGTTTCATTTCTAATCTTGTCTCTTTTAGTCTTACCACACATCCACCTCAACATTCTTATTTCTGCTACACTCATCTTGTTCACCTGTTGTTTCTTAATAGGCCAACATTCTGTCCTGTAAAGCATCGCTGATCTGATGGCAGTTCCATAAAAATTTTCCTTCAATTTTATAGGTACTCTCTTGTCACACAGTACACTAGTAGCGCTCCTCCACTTGAGCCACCCCACTTGAATCCTATGGGTCACATCATCGGCAATCTCTCCATCTGTACTAATGATTGATCCTAAGTATCTAAAATGATCACTCTTAGGTATCTTCTAGTCTTGCATCATCACTCTTTTTAGTGCGCACTGCTGATACCACTAAATTTGCACACCATATACTCAGTTTTACTCTTACTTATTCGAAAACCCTTTGACTCTAATACTTCCCTCCAAATTTTTAGTTTCGTATTAACACCTCTAGCGGATTCATCTACGAGGACAATGTCATCTGCAAACATTATACACCATGGGATATCCTCTTGAAATTGTCTAGTCAATTCATCCATAACTAACACAAAAAGGTACATGCTCAAGGCTGACCCTTGATGCAATCCTACAGTGATTGGGAATTCACTCGTTTCCTCTACTGGTGATCGAATGGTAGTGACAACACCTTCATACATGTCTCTATTCACCTCGATATATCCTTTGGTCACTCCCTTTCTCTCCAGAACCCACCATATGATATCTCTAGGCACCCTATCATAAGCCTTTTCTAAGTCTATGAAAATCATATGGAGATCCTTCTTTTTTGCTCTATATTTTTCTATCATTCTCTTTAATAAGTAGATAGCTTTCATGGTTGATCTTCCAGGCATGAACCCAAATTGTTTCTCTGACACCGTAGTCACCACCCTCAAGCGATGTTCAATAACTCTTTCCCACAATTTTATCGTATGACTCATCAATTTAATACCTCTATAGTTGTTGCAGCTTTGGATATCCCCTTTATTCTTATAGACAGGTACTAGAGTGCTTCTTTTCCATTCGTCGGGCATCTTACTCGTCATAATAATCTTGTTAAACAATTTCGTCAACCAAGTCATCCCTATGTCACCTAGACTTTTCCACACTTCATGTCACGCCCTCAATTTTTAATATAAATAAATAATTCATCTCAATAAAAGATTCTCGCATAAAATAAATAATACCTAAAAGTGTTCCCACTTGTTTAACTTTACAAACAAATCCCCAAGTTTAAAAATATACAACATTGGCACTCTGGCCCCAAACGAGTATAAATACACGTACAACCAATTACTAAGTTACAAAACGATTTGATCCAAAGAAATTTTTGATAATTAGTTACAACTCATTTTGATAAAAAAGAAGTCATTACAAAGCTGATTAAGTAACTCAATGAAATTAGTTTCTAAGAGTCTTCTACATCCAAACACATGAATGCGTGCAAACTATTGTCTAGTGTTTGAACCTAAAAAGAAGGATTAGGTTGAGTTACACTAACCCAGTAGAAAAATCTTTACCAATTCTATGTATAAATATGAAGCCGAGTGCAAATGAGATAACAAGGAGATATAGTTCAATCAAGAGATAATAATGAACTCATAGATGTATGGACATTCATTACGATCATTTAAGGCTATGCCATTATCACAAATGACCACACAAGTCACAAGACTCATGCACTCTATTACCTCAACATGACTTGCTATCCCAAATTTTCACCATCGGTATTTCCACCCCTTGCGTTACCGTATAACACCACAAGGATAACCATGTTACCACCCCTTGCATCACAGTGATCCCTAACGACTTGAGTCACGTATTACCACCCCTTGTGTTACGAGACCCGTCTAAGTCTCTGTATTACCACCCCTTGCGTTACGAGACCCGTTTAAGTCTCTATATTACCACCCCTTGCGTTACGAGACCCGTCTAAGTCTCCGTATTACCACCCCTTGCGTTACAAGACTTCCTAAACCAACTTCCGACTCAAACTACTACCAACTTCTGACTCAAACTACTACCTTCTCACACAATATACAAGTTAAGATTCCCCCATGTTCACATTCATAGATGAGACTTCATACAATATGTCACGTTATCACAAATGTGCCATAAACATTCACAAGTGCCAACAATCAATAGAAAGTATTTAAACGAAGGTTTAGCTAAGTAATTCCTTAGTCGTTCCTCACTAACGGAAGTCCAATGGGTCACGAATATCATCCACTAATCATAGGAGGTCGAAACGATAGAATGAGGATCTTAGGGGTAGCCAACGGATGTTGGGAGACCGATATACCTCCACTCTAATGATCATAACTTTCTGTGTACTTAGATTATTTAGGTGATTTTGGTGGCAGTGGAAAGCTAACTTCAAGACCTTCGAATCGATATAAAATTTGCATGAAACGGACATCGGACAAAGAAGTTATGGCCGTTTGAAATTAGGCTGAAACTCAGAAGACGAGCAGAATATCCAGAAAGGGGAGGGATCGATCCCTCCTCTCTTGGGGATCGATCCCCTAAGGAAAAAATCTAGATTTGAAGTGAGGGATCGATCCCTCATGCTTGGGGATCGATCCTTTGGCGATTTTGAGCATTTTCTGCAGATTTCGACAGCGTTCGAGATGAACGAAGGGAGACAAACCAAGTTTGATTCTCACATCAAATCATCATATAAACATATAAAAGAGGTAAGAAGTCCCTACCTTGCGACGATAACCGAGATCTATAAGGTTTGAGCAAGCCCTAGCCTCCTCGAACTTCAAAACTTCGATTCAAGCCTTACCTGGTGAAACCCAAGGATTTTCAAGCTTAGGAACGAGATTGCAAGGCCGAAGAGAGGTTAATTCTTGAAGATCTTGAGAGATGGAGTGAAGTTTTGTGTGAGATGAGAGGAGAGAGAGAGAAGGGTGGCTAGTGAGAGAGGGAGAATGGATGAGAGAGATATTTGGGGATGAAATAATCCCCTACACACACACCCACTATTTATACTCCTACATTTTCAAATCACACAAACACTCCCTCAAGTCTCACTTCTTTCACTTCGGTCCTTAAATCAAATAATCACCAATTAAATCATATTTTTCAAATTAGCAAACATTTCAATATTTAAAGAAATTTTCGGGTCTCTACACTTCAATAGGGATACCATCTGGTCCTAAAGCCTTACTCGGTTTCATCCTTTTCAAAGTTTTGACCAATTCGAACTTTTGTATTCTTCGATAAAATTCATATTCTATATTCTCACCAGGTACATACTCTTCCTCTCCACCAAAGCCTCCTTCATGTTTCTCATTTAACAACTTCTCGTAATACGACTTCCATCTATCTCTAATCGCCTCGTTTTTTACCAACACCACCGAATCAATATCTTTTATACACTTAACTTGAGAAACGTCTTTAGCTCTCCTTTCTCGCAACTTGAAAAGTTTATAAATAATTTTTTCTCCATCTTTACTATCGATTTTAACATAGAAATTTTCATAAGCTTCCAACTTAGCATCCCTAATAGCTTTCTCAGCTTCCTTACTAGCTTGCTTATAACCCTGAAAATTTTTCTCATTCCGGTCCTTTTGCCACTTTTTAAAGCACTCCTTCTTGGCTTTGACCTTGGTTTGAATCTCGTCATTCCACCACCATGTCTCCTTAGAAATTGGACCTTTTCCCTTCGACTTCCCCGAGAACTTCTCTCGATATTCTTCTAATACCGTCAACTACGGTATTCCACATATTGTCACTATCTCCTTCCACTCCCCACTGTACTTCTTGGGACATTCTTTCCTTAAATACCTCTAGTTTCTCCCCTCTTAGGCCCCACCATTTAGTTCGTGGACATCTAGTTTCCTTTCTCCTTCTAATATTCCCCTTGAAACTAATATCTAACACCAAAAGTCTATGCTGTGCCACTAGACACTCTCTAGGAATAACCTTACAATCATTACATGTCAAGCGGTCCGCACCTCTAGCGAGAAAGTATTCAATTTGGTTTCTATTGGCTCCGCTCTTAAAGGTAATTAAATGGTCTTCTCGCTTCTTATAGAGGGTATTTCCGACTATAAGGTCAAAAGCTACTGCAAAATCTAAAATCCTCTTAACACATTCATTAAGGTCCCCAAAACTAAAGCCACCATGCATCTTCTCATACCCTTGTTTGTGCACTCCCACATGGCAATTGAAATCGCCTCCTATAAATAGCTTCTCCCCAAAAAGTATATCTTGAACCACGTCATCCATCTGCTCCCAGAATTGCTCTTTAATGAGATCATCCAAACCTATTTGGGGTGCGTAAGCACTAATAATATTAACTATGCTCCCTCCGATCACAGGCTTAACTAAAATAATCTGATCTCCTTTCCTCGTGACTGTAACTACGGAATCTTTTAGGTGTTTATTTACTACGATACCTACTCCATTTATATGTCTATTCTTGCCCGTATAGTAGAGCTTATAACCTGTGTTCTCTATTTCCCTAACTTTCTCCCCTACTCACTTAGTTTCCTAAAAACAAGCTATACTAATCTTCCTCCTAAGTATGGTGTCAACTAGCTCCCTAGTCTTACCCATTAATGTTCCTATATTCCAAGTTGCTAAACGAATCCTATAATCCTGAGCTAGCTTTTTTACCCGTGCTCGTCCAGGTACACATGGGAACCGTTGCTCACTTGTCACCACACCCGGGCGCCGGTGTGGGGCCCCTTACTCATTTTTCGAAGCACTCGAAGGCAGACACAACGCGTCGCTTAAAGGGAACGCCCTAGCATGTTTCGTTATCATATTTGGATTCATATCATAGAGATCTGACGGGTTTTTTTACATGCTGGCTGTCAGCTACCTAACGCACAACACTTCTCCTTTATCCGGGCTTGGGACCGGCTGAAAAATAAAGATAAGGCTCTAAGCATAAACCAGGCGGAGTTCAAACTCAAATATAACGAAAATGAAAAATAATTTTTCAATTTTTTTTTGCACCGTTTAAAAGATCTCAATGAGATCTATCAAACAAGATCCACATTGGTAGAAAAATTATTTGCATGAATACATAATTTTTGACCTTGAAATTTGCCTTCTTTTCCAAAAACCCATTTTTTCAAAAAATGGAACGAGGTCTTAATCCCCCCTCGCCGCCCGTGTCAGGGGGGTCTGACAAGGGCCCAATCAATTTTCGATTTTACCCCCACCTCCACCTCCGCATTTTCTCTCTCTCACACCTCAGTCGGACCCGGTGTCCTTGCAGTGAGAGAAAAACACTGCAAATTGCAGCCCTTCAAAACGACGCCATTTTGGCGTATATTGAGAATAATCTCTCTCTCCCTCTGACCCCTTTTTCGTCTTCTGTCTTGTTCCTAATTCGTTTTCTTCTTCACCATATATAACGACAACTTAACGCTGAATGCTGGGTATAATTGGTACTCTCTCTCTCTCTCTCTCTATGCTGGGTATAATTGGTTCTCTCTCACTCTCACTCTCACTCTCACTCTCTCTCTCTCTTGAATTGTAAGATTTGGGTCCTCCTCTTCTGGTTATTTGAGTCCTCAACCAATACTATCTTCTGTTAGTCCTGTAATCCTAAAATTCCACAAAAAAACTTTCAAATCCTTCTCATTATTTTTGAAGAGCAGCTTTTGATTTTGGTGGTGTAATCCCATTTGGCCCTGAAAGAATTTTCGTCAATTATTGCAATCCCAAGGGAACCGAAGTTTGGACAAACCCAGACATACCGATGGGTTTAGAGGTGGATTTAGAAACTAGAATTGAACTAAGTTTTTTTTTTTTTTGAGTAACTGAAAGAATTGAACAATTTGTTAAATGGAGTAGTAAACTGAAAAAAGGTATCGATGGAAAAAGAGATGTAAATTGATAGGGTAAAAACATCTCTATGCAGTATGCAGTGCACTACTTCTCCACAGAAAGAGTGAACAGATAAGATGGATGAAACGGTATTGTAAGTTCTGCGTGGGGAGAGAGAATGAGAGAGAGAACATGGGGAATTCGGGATGGAAGATTTGCATGGGGTTGGGAGATGGCCATTAAGATCAGAAATGAATTACTCCTAAGAAAGAAGACAGAGGGGTCAAAGGGGGAGAGAGGAGGAGGAGATTCACGTGATTATTCCCCATACACCCCAAAACGGCGTCGTTTTGAGGGCTACAATTTGCAGTGTTTTTCTCTCACTGTAGGGACACTGGGTCCACCTCAGTCTTTTTTTTTTGGTTATAAATTTTTAAATGCTAATAACTTTTGTTTCACGTAATTTTTTTAAATAAATTATATATTTTTGAAATGTACTAAAGAAACCTATCAAACGAGTCTAATATTGATTGTGAAATAATGTAAAATAGAAAAACTATATTTCTGTGGTAGTTTAAACTATCTAAAGAGGTTGAAAAATTAGGTGTTCCAAATTTTAATCCGTTTGAACCGGTGGAAAGATTTTGGTTTTCTGATCATTTTATCCTAAATGGCCATAATTAAATTATAACTCTAAGGTTCTCGTTGAGTAGCCCTAAGATATATTTGATTCTACTCAACGAAACCTATCAGACAAGTTTAATATTGAATATAAAATAATGTGTTTAAATTAAATGATGATTTGTCTTTGAAGCAGGAACAAAAGCAGCAGCCAAACCACGATAATTTGGCTTTGAAGACAATGGTTAAAGCAGCCTATCCTAAACAGTTTTCTATTTTTTATTTGGTCCCAATATATATGTTGAAGTAAATTATGTATATTGAATCAACTTAAATTTACTTTATATTTCTTTGAACAGTTAATAATGCAAACTGAAATCAAACTTCATTTAATTACAACTGAGTATATAGAACCAATAAATGAACATAAATAAATACACAAATTTAATCAATATTTCCGCAAAATAGTGGTCGTCGTCCCGGCGGATCTACCTGCATTACTTCGTACCATCATTGGAGGCGTGCTTCATAAGGATGAGCCCATCCTTGTGCTTCATTTGATGCATTTGGCCTCCACCATATGATGATGGGTGGTACAGGGTAATGACGGTATAGGAAAACTTGCACGAAGTGATTGTCATTAACACGACCAATAGCTAGATGTATGTGCGTTGCGAATGGAACTGGATGGGAGCTCAACGGCAAATGGGCGAAACAACTCGAAGCAATCATATCGAATATATGCAGTACAATGTTGTATGTTGATGCAATGACAAGTCCCAATGATATAGAATCCATCCAATGATCCTCTGGTGCTGATGGCTGGAAGCAATGAAGTCTTTGTAGCACATGGGATACATAATTACGTTCTGGATGAAGCTGATCGTACAGGACCTGATTTTGTTCAATCTCTTGGGTAAGGTCATGTCGTACTTGAGCCCATTGATCTTCAAAACCATAGAGTTGCGTGGCTAACGCCCTGAAGCCATAATGAGTCAACACAGTGGGAAATATAACGCTGATACTGCTGAGGAAATTTCTCAACGAGGTGATCCCTCCCATTGCTCCTTCGCAATGTTGGAATACGTGAGGCCCGAGATTCTGAAGTGGATACTGTGAAGGAAGGCATGTAACCTCTATTTTGCTCATCTCTGCCTGTAGGTCGACCTCTGTGTTCTGTGTTATATGCTTGGGGTAGAACTGTGCAACGAGATGGATCCGCCATATCGAGAAACCTGTCCATCATAAACTCTCGATTGTTGGAATCCATTTCATTTAATCTTTCAATAAGCTGAGCTGTCCTGTCGGATCATTCTCCCTCTTCAGTATGCCTCTGAGCATGCATGGACAACATACTCCAGTGAGGGTGAATAGAGCTTAGCGGAATTGGTCTATCCACAGAACGGTAAAGTGCAATATTGTGAAAGCATGGCAATCTGTGTGTCCTTTCGATCTTACAAAAGTAAAGGCCGGCTTCATTATCAGTGCGTTGTGCCTACTTATGGATCAAGTCCATTGCCTGTAATGAAATGCGACTTCTGATTTCACTATAAATGCCTTCATGTAGATGTATGTGTCGTGGAATGTTGAGAGATTTCTGGATCGACCCCTGAATATTCCCGAACTGACTGGTCAACATCTTTTCTATTTTCTGAAAAGATGTTTGAAACGAGGACATGGTATCTCCCAAGTATCATTTGAGCCTCGCATGCGTAGATTCCGCCCTGCAATTTAATAATACACTGTGTTAAATAGGAAAGTTACATAAAGTATTCTTTAGTGCAGGACAGTAAATATACAATGACTATAGGAAAGTTACCTTTGGCTTGAATTGCTCCCGAGGTGCATAAACTGGTTTATATATGCTGCAACAAATCGCTCTTTGTAAGGACCTAACCATGTATCCCAAAGGTATTGTATGGCATCAGAATATTGCTCAAACTCTTCGCACATGGCATTCCACCTTTGTTGCAAAGACGTCGGTGTCGATGAATGAATAAGCAACTGTCATGCTTCGGAAAACTCGTCCCACCTTGTACCAAGCATAGAGCTGCACTTCTTCATTACACATTGGTTTATGTGCCAAATACAAAGGACGTGTTATGCGAAGGGGAAACATATTCCAATGGCACCAAGAAGTGCCAGATCCCTATCTGAAACAACCACCGATGGCAATGCTGCCCCTTTTTCAACCATCCATCTCTTTAAAGTATTCAATGCCCATATTAGCTGCTCTTTCGTCTCATTATTCAAATATGCAAACATAAGAGAGTAAGTTTTCATTGTGGATGTAATACCCACAACTTCCAAGAGTGGAATCCGATACTCGTTACTCTTGTACGTCGCATCAATAATCAACAGGGACGGAAAATTGACAGATAGCTCTAGGCTTCTAAGATGAACCCAAAGAATATCTGTAATTTCGTTGGTGTGTTCATTTGTAAGATAGTCATAATTGTATCTTTTCTCGTTTAATTCATTCAAGATGTACCCAATAGGAGATAGACCCCCCAGTTGCTCTTTTTTATACAGTACCTTCATATTGTAAATACTCTTAGGGTGGCGATAATGCCACGAGGAGTTTTTCTAATGCCATGACAAATCATAGAGTGTGACAATATTGCCCTCAGCCAGAGGGTCTTTATCCTTCGCCTCTCTCTCTCTCTCTCATCTTTCACCACATTGAATCGATTCAGGTCCTCTCTTCTATTTCCACAAGAGACCACCGGAAAGTGATGGGTTTGAAATTGCAAGTATGCTATTTGTGACCATTGTCAGATTTGGAATCTCAAACCCAACCTCTCTGTCCGACTAGATTTAACAATTACTGCAACGCTGATCGGGAATCGAGCACAATCTGTATCAATCACTTCTATGTATCGATTGGAGTATAGAAATTATGGTTGTTCCTTTGGTTATAGCAGAGAGAGGGAGACACAAAGAGAGAGAAAAGTGCCGATCAAAAAAAAGAGAGAGAGAAAAGTTCTCAGGTGAAAGGGATGGGCGAAAGTGGGTTGTCAGGAAAGTGGTAACTTGAAATAGAGAGAGAGAGAGAGAGAGAGAGAGAGAGAGAGAGAGATGTGAAGTAAGGTGAGAGAGAGAGGCTTTCTTGGCTCTGACTTTTCAAGGGTATAATGGCGATTACAACTGATTAGTCGTGGCATTAAACAAAAATCTCGCGGCATCAGCAGCACCCTACTCTTAATTCCTGTACTAATTGACGAGTCTTGTTGTCTCAGGAAATTAAGAATTTCTCGAGGCGCAGTGCTGCTAAACATATCACGAACTAATTGTTGCTGGATTGTGGTCAACCTTGACGGGTACTCATGTCCCTCAAAACTTTCTGCTGGTTCATGGTTATGAAAACCATTAACAACCTTCAAACACCACATGACACCGTTTGGAGGTTGTGGTACACCTCGCAGCTTAAACGGGCAATCACATTTCTTAGTTCCAGTAATCCTTTGCATTGAATACCCTTCCATTGGCGGTTTGTACAATCCTCCCCTTTCACAAATAAGAATGCACTTCGGCATTTTGTTGCCCTTTATACTAGCAAACTTACTTATAACAATCACAAAACTATTTTCCTTACCAACTCTCCGCACCCAATCTATCATGACAGCTCTAGTTTCAAATATCTATAACAAAAAAATTAATACGTATAAGCACAATATAATATCCCGTATATTAAAAATATGGATTCTTGCATGTAAGCTTTAGGTGGCATATACTCCCTCCATCCCAAATTGATTGTCCGGTCCGCAAAACGAAGTGTTAAAAATAATACAATTTTTGCAAGAAAAAATCAAAAGTTTTTTAACAACTCACTAGATATCAATGAGTATTTTTAATTTGTGAAAAAAGTTTGAATTTTTTCTTGAAAAAATTGCATTATTTTTAACACTCTGTTTTGCGGACCAGACAATCAATTTGGGACGGAGGGAGTAAGTGAAGGTGTGTGCACGTGGGAAGCTGGTATGCTTGAAACATGAATAAGAATTGATTGTTCCGTTTGGCTAGGGGATTTTCTTCGACTCATAGGGGCCTGTCCAGATGCTATTTTACTATTTTGGTATAGAAGTTAATTTACAGGGGGAAAAAAACACATACTTCCAAAGAGGATGTGTGTTGTGTAGAACAACAACATTTCTGATACACTTTCAAAAACGTTCCAATACTACTACAATATGGCTTGGTTTAAAGATTTCAATTCATTGTGGCGGATACTTTTTCTGCACTTTTCACTACTAGAATAATAGATAAAGATAACGCTCAAAAAACTAAAAAAATCAGAGTTTTAAGAAAAGTGTGATAAAAAAATATGGAATGAGTTTTTAATCTCACTTTGTTAATAAACCAGTAGTAATTAATATTTCTTATCACAGTGCTGGTAGAACTGTGATTGTAATTCCTTGTTTCAATCACAATTTTTTGCAAACATGATAAAATGTATGATTTATTTTAATCACGTTTTGTTAAAGACGTGATAACATCTTATTTTTTGTTTGTTTTAACCACGCTTCCTTCACATGTGATAAAAAGACCATATTTTTAATCACAATTTTGATTGAACTGTGGTGTTAAACTGGTAATTACTTTCCATCACGTTTTTTTACTAGCATGATAAAACGAAAGTTTTTACCACTTATCGTGTCTGTGTGCTACTTAGCTTGTGGGCTTCCGATCTATGTTTTCTATCGAGATGCATACAACATTAATAAAAATAAGTAACAAATATGTATAATAACAACATTAATAACTAACCCGATCAGTCGTAAATTCGGCTGTGTAATCACGCCCAACGTAGAAGCTGCTCTCCCCACAAGGAACATCATTCGCAACATCGTCCCCAATTGACCAACTTTTCGAAAATGACAAATTGTACTGATCCATAATGTTCTTTTATGAATTACGAAAATGAAATCAAAATAGAGGAAAATTGTGAAGATGTGGTGAATGAGAGTAAGTATGAATATATAGACCAAGGCATATACAAGTGAATATATAGGCAACTGAATATATAGGCCAACGTTCTGTCGAATTTTTGCAATATGCAACAATCCTATCAATGTTGCAAGTTCAACTTTGAACCAAGTACTTGCAACGTTGAAGCAATCACCTGCAAGCAACGTTGAAGCAATCACCTGCAACTTAAGTTGCAGAACCAATTATCTGAACTTTTTTTTTTTGCTTTATTTAATTAATAATGTCTATACTCTGTATTTTTTTATTTTTTATTTATTTAAAGTTATTTAAATATTTCGATTTTCAATCCAGTTGAATCGGTGGAAAGATCTTATTTTTTTTATTATTTTATCTTCAATGGTCATAATGAATTTTTGGCATCGCAGAATCAAATATCTCTTAAGGCTAATCAATGAGAGTCCTAGAGTTAAAATTTAATTATTGCTACTTAGGATAAAATGATAAGGAAACTAAATTTTTCCACCGGTTCAAACAAATTAAAATTTGGAACACTTAATTTTTTTAACCTTTTAAACAGTTTATATATTAAAAATATAGTTAAAAAATTAAGTGTTCCAAATTTCAATCTGTTTGAACCGGTGGAGAGATTTTAGTTTCCTGATCATTTTATTCTAAATGGCCATAATTAAATTTTGACTTTAGGGCTCTCGTTGATTAATCCTAAGAGATATTTGATTCTACGACTTTCTTAAGCTTAATCAACGAGAGCCTTATAGTCAAAATTTAATTATGACCATTTAGGATAAAATAATAAAAAACTAAAATCTTTCCACCAGTTCAAATGGATTGAAATTTGAAACACTTAATTTTTTAAACCTTTTTAGACAGTTTATATATTTCAAAATATAGTTAAAAAGTTAAGTGTTCCAAATTTCAATCCGTTTGAAGCTGTGGAAAGATTTCAGTTTCCTGATCATTTTATTCTAAATGGCCATAGTTAAATTTTGACTCTAGGGCTCTCGTTGATTAGCCCTAAGAGATATTTGATTCTACGAGATCAAAAATTTATTATGACCATTAAGATAAAATGATAAAAAAGATCTTTTCACTGATCAACCGAATTGAAAATCAGAACACTAAAATAATTTCAAGTAAATAAAAAAGAAAAAAGATACAGATTGTAAACATTATTAATTAAATAAAAAAACAAAAAAAATGGGTTCGAATATTTTTGGGCCATTTTCGGTTTAAGGGGTGGTGGGGTCGGGGGTAAAAGGGAGAAACAGTAACCCGTGTCTAGAGGGTCTGCGATTAATAATTCACCGATGAAATTTGAAGGGGAAGACTAGGAGTGGGAGGTGTGATGTAGGCCTGCTGGGGGGGGCGGGATGTAGGCCTGCTTGAATGGAGTAAGAGTCTGTTCCAGAACACCTCCATAAAAATAAGTACTTATTTCACATTTTCAAACTCAAAAATAATATAAATGAAAAATAAATTTTCAAATTTTTTTTGCACTGTATTAAAGATCTCAATGAGATCTTTCAAACAAGATTCATATTTTTAGATTTCAATAAACCCATCATTTTCGAATTTGAAAGTGCCTTATTAAAAAATAAGTACTTATTTCACGCTTCAGAACGGGGCTTAAAAACGGCGGGGATTGTGTGATGTAGACCTGCTTGGGGTGGGGGGGGGGTGGGGGGGGGGGGGGGGGGGGGGGGGGGGGCCTCACTATTTTGCCTTTGTTTGAGAATCAAATTTGGAGGGGTATTAGTTTTCACCTTTTTCTTCTTTTTCACCCATTTCAGGGATTCTTCGATGCAATTTTTGGGCACCTCTGGGCCTCTCCAAATTTAATCCGGCTGTAGAGGGGAGAAATGGGGAGGAATTTGGACGAAATCACCCTTGCTTATTCCCTTTCTCCAACCCGAAAGAATCTTTATTTAGTTTCAGGGTTCTCTTAGGGTGCTCATTAAAAGGTTTTAGAACCAAAAATCCATTATGACCCATTTAAAATAAAATGATCAGAAAAAAAAGATTTTGGCACCAGTTCAAATGGATTGAAAATTGGAATACTTATTTTTTTTACACCATTTATATATTAAAAAATATAGTTAAAAAATTAAGCGTTCCAATTTTCAATCCGTTTGAACCGATGCAAAGATCATATTTTTCTAATCATTTAATCTTCGATGGTCATAATGGATTTTTGACTCTAAGGCCTTTCAACGAGCATACGAAGACTCCTTATTTAGTTTCAGGGCTCTCTTCGGGTGCTTATTGAAAGATCTTAGAGGCAAAAATCCATTATGACCATTTAAGATAAAATTATCAGAAAAATAAGATCTTCGCATCGGTTTAAACGGATTGAAAATTGGAACACGTAATTTTTTAACTGTATTTTCTAATATATAAATGGTGTAAAAACGTTTTTTAATATAAAATTTTTAGAATAGACATTTTTTAAAATTAATTTTTGAATTTATATACTTATTTTAATACATAATCAAATTTAACATTGCACATGGACAAAATAATCATTTGACAACTTTTCCCACCATCTACCTCTTCTTATCCCCCATTCTATAAACCATCCAAACAAAGGCAAATTTTATCCCCTATTTAATATTTCATCCAAACCACATACTATTTTATCCCCCTTCATAAACCATTAAAATTAATACCCCTACTATCTTATCCCCTTCATATTTTTTACCCCCAATTTTTTACCTGCATCCAAGCAAGCTCAGAAAGTGAAAAACACGTGGTCCAATAAGATTTCGAAAGCTGCAACTACTGGATTAATAACTACTCCCCCATCCGACTCCTCCTGTCCGACCCACCTGTCCCACTCTTTTAGGCCGTTGATCTCGCAATCAACAGCTAAGATAGGCCGAACATTTTTTCCTCTTGATCTGTGTTCCTCCCTCTCCTCATTTGGGAGACCTCAACGGCTCAACCAAAGCATAATTATTACTATCTCCGTTCCAAAATATTTGTCTTGTCTATAAAACGAGAATTCAAAAATAATGCACTTCTTTTAAGAAAAAATCAAATTTTTATCATAAATTAAAACAACTCATCAATATCTAGTGAATTGTTGAAAAAAATTTGATTTTTGTTTACAAAAATTGTATTATTTTTTCGTTCTCATTATACAGATCAGACAAACATTATCGGACGGAGAAAGTACGTACAAAAGAGAGAATATTTTTAACGTCGGTATCGTGAATAGTTATTTTTGGAGCAAATTGTGACTGTTCAAAAGTGTTCTGGACGGTCCGGATGTTAATGAAACACTTTTGGGAAAGACCTAAAACTTTTCTTTTATTAAAATTCGGACCATCCAGAACACTTTTGGACGATCGCGATTGGTTGCTTCTGTAAAGAACTTGTTCATAGCGGAACCATGAATAAGTTTCTCTCAATACAAAAATGCTATATGCACAACCATAGACACAAATCGCTGACGTCATGTTGAAGTCATCTAACACGATGTCGTTTCGAATTTAAAACAAAAAAAAAAAAACCAAAACCATATCGTTTTTCCCTAAAGGTCATTATTTAGCCCGAAGGCCAGCGGCCCGCCCGAAGCCCGCCCAGCCCATTGGGCTTTTACTTGGCCTGTAGTTTGTAATGGGCAGGCTTGGGTTTATGAATTTTTACTTGGCCCGCCCATAGGCCCGCCCTATGAGCCCGCCTGGTAGCCCGCCCGTGGTACCCACCCAATAGCCCGCCCACGGGCCTAGCCATTAGCTCAAAATCCCACAAAATCCTTTCTTTTTTCCCTTTTCTAAGGAAATTTAAGCTCGCCCTGCTTTTGGCCCGCTAGCCCGTCAATTGGGTTAGCCCATGGGCCGGGTTTGGGCTTCAATTTATGGTAAGTAGCCCGGCCTGCCCAGCTCGCAAAAAAGTAAAAATCCGGTCGGTTCGGCCCGTAGGCAGGCTTAGGTAGTGACTTGGCAGACCGGGCCGGCCCGATGATGACACTTATTTTTCCCCTTCTCCTTCCTGTCCCCTCCATTTCAAATCAAAAATTTAGATAAGAAAAGAGAACTTGAGAGAGGGGCTCCCACCACCAGTGACCACGATCCACTTCCCACCACAATTGGTGTGCATCACAACCCAACCCCAGCACTCCCCCACTGCCAGCGACCACCACCTCCACCGGCTTCTGGGCACTCCAACCACTGTTAGAGTAATGCCCCGATTTTTCAGAAATGTTAATTAAAATAATTTCAGAGTTTAACATTTATTTAATTAGAACGATAATTAAGTCATTACAAATAACCAAATCTTGAATAGCGAAGTACATTTTATTGAATCGAAAAGGGAGGGGTACTAAGGTAATTTTTTACTCCTCAAGGTGTCCATCTTCTTTGGCAGCCATCTGCTCCGCACCGAACTCTTCCAAACTGTAACATCCTTCTTGTCCATCTCCTTTACCTGGCATAAAATGCCAGGTTCACAAAAGTAGATCCAATGAGCAATTAAGCTATGTAGCTAATTCTTACCCCTATGTCCCTTACACTAGCAAAAAAATCATATAATTTTGTAAATGAAAAATACAAAAGTTTAACATTTCATCACACAATATCAAATCATCGTACAAAGTGTCAACGTGTCACCATTGTCATTGCAGCATATTGTAATTCGTGTCATTAGTTTTTTCCAATGCTATTTTAACTTTTCAATATATTTTTTCCAAGCACTACTTCCACTGCTCCATCTTTCAAGACCTACCGGGCTCACAGGCTTTATTACAGATTATGCCACCCAAAAGCACTGATTCTGTTGTTCGTCTCTTTCAGAACCTACGGGGCTCTCAGTCTTTATCACTTCACAATTTTCAATTCACACACGACACTAGTTCCGCTGTTTATTCTTTCAAAACCTACCGGGCTCCTAGGTCACGCACGAACACCCGAGCCATGATTCCGCTGTTTATTCTTTCAAAACCTATTGAGTTCTCATGCTCATACAATTGTCAATCCATTCTAATAACTGTTCCCTATTTCTATTTTTTCAACTTTTTCTTGTTTTTCGTGTCTTGTACGCATGCATCATTTCGCGCATTCAACATTAGAGTTCACAAATAATCATGCAGAATTCACATTTAAATTTCATGTTTCCTTCAAAATACCCATGTCGGCACCATTTAATTAATAAAAAATAATAATCACTTTACAAATCCATTCACGTGTTCAGATGATACCATCTCACTGTTTTTCAATTAATTTATAATTTAACATGCAAGAATTATGAAATCTCCATTTCACTTAATTGAATCTACTAACTAAATTTTAACGACGTCATTTTGATTTAATTATCTTTACAGTCGAGGTCGATGAATATAACCATATAATAACGAGATGCCCGAATCAGTATATTTAATATATATATACACACACTCCGGTTCTCCTCCGGTATCCCGGATGGGAGAATGGTGCGGGACTGAAATGTGAACCGTTGGATTAAAATCCAATGGGCTGGATTAAAGAAGCCAAAAAACTTTCCAATAATTACACTTTTTCCCCTCCCCTCACACTTTCCCACTTCTCGTTTCATTTCAAGACTGAGACTTACGACAGACCAGAGAGAGAGAGACGACGAGAAGAAACGCTAAGAACGAAGAAGAGAAGAAGAACGAAGACGAACGACATCCCGCACCAACCAGCCAAGGTATCTCTGTACCTCTCTCTCTCTCTCTCTCGAACTCGAACTCGAACTCGAAAAATCTAGATCGAAAGAAATTTCTTAGAAATTAAGTTTTTTATTTTTTAGGACGAACGACGAAGAACGAAGAGTAGAAGAAGATCGAAGAAGAACGGCTAGCATCCACTGAGGTCTCTCTCTCTCGAAAAAAAGAAAATCTGGTTAGGGCTTTTTTCATACATTCGAAATCGGCAAAAAATTAGGTTTTCGATTTTGTTTTTCTTCTGATCTATCGTGGAGAGTTGGAAGATGGTGGCTGTGGGTAGTAAAAAGGAGTGATTTTTCTTGTTTTTTAAACCTCCTATGCCTACTTGCTTGTTCATGAGACTTCCCAATCCTAGCATTTACCCTCAATTTGTTTTGAGCTGTTGAGATTAAAACTGCTCTCCTACAGCAGTTTTGCTGCTGTCTTGATGCCAATGTCTGACTAATCTTGTTGCTGCTGCTGTTATATTGATACCTGTTATGGCTACTGCTGTTATGTTGCTGTATGCATGGTGTAACCTAAGGCTACAAGCTGTTCTGCTGCTGTATTATATGTTCTGTTGCTGTTCTCCTGTTGTCCGTGAGGTTCATTTCCAAGAATGGGGCTGTATTCTCTTGATCAAGTGGAATGGGGTCTACAATTCATGAAATAGAATCCTATTAAGAATCGTCTGGATACTGACGATAGGCAAGTTGAATCATTCTTTGGGGTTAGAGGGGTTATATAACCCAATCCTCTATTTAGGAAGAGGCGGGGAAGCAAAATAACTTATTTATTGAATTAGCAGCCGGCGCGAGAGACCTCTCTTATTCAAATAAACAAAAGCACTCACGTGGCGCGGAATTCCTCAATCAAAGAAAGGAAAGCCACAAAAGAACCACTAATCTCATGTGAAATTGCTGTTCTTCTATTTTTTGGATGATTGGGGTGACTAATCTCATGTGGAATGGTCTGTATTCTCGGTTTGTTGGGTTGGTTTCATGACTGACTAATGGTACATGTGTTGGATTATAATTTGTATTCCGAAGATGGTTGACTGTGAGGTACTTGAAGATGCTAAAGTTTGATTGTATGATTTGTATCATAGTCCTAGTTCATTTTTTTGTTGAATTCAGTATGTTGGGTGACCGCATTTTAAATACACCATATTTTGGTACCACCTGACGCTTTGGTAGAGTTTTGAATAGTGGACTCCAGGAAATCATTATGTTGATGCCACATGAGATGGTATCCCAAACGTCATAAATGTGGTTGGAATAGCATAGCTCCTTACAATAATTTACAAAAAAAAAGTTTATAGTTTATAGTTTATAGGTTTAGCTAAACAGTATCCAGTTTCTTTTCTTAATTTCTATTAAATTTTTAGGTATAGTTTTTACGTCATGCTTTATGAGATTTCAGTCTAATTTTTCCGTCATTGTGTTCGTCTATTGAGTTCTGGCTCTTTATGAACGCATTAACCGGGTAACATAATGTTTCTTTGTTACCAAATAGGAGTACTCTTTGGTGGGTCCATATCATAAGGTGGTGTTGGATTTAGAGGTGGAAAATGGATTAACTCCTTTGATTTTATGGAACCTAGAATTTGTTTTACATTTTCATAATCTGGGGGAAATTCTACTCTCTTTTTTTGTTTCAGGTTCTTCCTTAGTCATTATCGGTCGTTTGGATGGAGGATTTGTTTTGGGTGGATATAGAATGAGGAGGGATTTGAAGGTGGATATGTAATGATGGGTGATATGTTAAGAAGGGTGGCCCCACCTCTTAAGAAGGGTGGCCCCACCTCTTAAGAAGGGTGGATTAGTAATGAGGTGTTTAGATGATTTTTTTAGGAGGGGGATTTGGAAGGTGGATATGATGGGATAAGATGTGAAAAGACTAAATTACCCCACTTTGATTTTTTTAATGCTCAAAATTGGTTTATTTTAAATTAGAATAAATTGATATTTGTCATTAATTTTAGGATAAAATAATTTCATTTTAGAATGATTTTTATTACAAATAAATATTATTTTCCAAAAAAAGTAAAAAACGTAATTTAAAAGTGAAAAAATGGCAGAAGCTGTGCATATAAACGTATATTAGTATATATTTGTAGATGCACAGTTCCCCATTTCCAAATACATTTCTCCATTACCCAAGAACAGTTCACCGCTGCATCACACTTCTCCATTTCTAGAGAACCCCAATCGCAGATCCAAGGTGTCTTCTCCGTCCGGCGACCTCTGCAACCCCTTCGTCTTCTCTGTCTGCCGCCGCCGATCATCCATCTGCTGAGTTTTCCGGCCGTAAGTCTCTCTCTCTCTCTCTCTCTCTCTCTCTCTCTCTTTTTCTCTCTCTCTCTTCGTCGATCATCTTCACCGACGACGATGGTTGCTCCAACCCACCATCACCGACGATGGGGCAGTCCTCTCTCTCTCTTTAATTTTTCTGGCAAGAAAAGGTAACACAACGCCCCTGATTTGCAGGGGTAGAATGGTACCAAAAATGCCCAAAACTCCCCTGATTTGCTAACAACAGGGCCTAGGGTGTTGTTACAAATCCGGGTGAAATTCGGGGGAAGGGGGATATGTAGTCCGAACAGTAAACAAGTCCGGGAGAGGAAAATTGGAGCCAAACACCGGATATGTGTGGGGCCGGGATTACATCTCTGGCTTCTTGGCATATTCGGGTGCCATATCCGGTATCCAAACAGGCTGTATGTGAGCTTTAAAATCTGAAAAGGAGGAATTATTAGGCATGCCTTGTGGTTTCAAAACCCTTGCGGCCTATTTGACGGGTAGAGAAGGGAGGAGGGCCAAAGACTCCAGGGAAGAAGCTAATTCGGGTCCACTTTATCTAATAAACATAGAGAAACCAATAATAAAACAATGCTGAACAAACACCAAAAAGTTTGTCGAAAGCCTAACGAACAATTTTCATAGCCACAGCTATTCGGACACTTCTGCAAACTTTCAACTGAGAGTTTAACTGTCATTTATTCACGTCTCAAGTTCATTGTTTTGAACTAGTTGAAGTTAGAAGATATTCAAATTCCGAGATAGTTCTCATGACATACATCACTTGTTGCATTTGGATTGATAACGATATCCACCACACATAATAATCATAAAGGAAAAATAAAATCTGATCAGCCCATAAGTCAACAAGGAAATCTGATCACTGAATTGCATTACCAGAGGTCATACTAATTTCGATAGCAACAAAAATCTAGGTAAAACAATGGTATCTTGTTCAGTGAAAATTAAGTGTTTCACTGGAACGTAGCAAAATCCACAAAAAATATGCAAAACCAGACACACAGTCTTTCAAATGGCTACCTTGTAGCTTCATCTTAACAAAAATAAGTGTATCACGCTTCGAAGCAAACTACCACTTGGTCCACTTATATAGATCACATACAAGGCCGCCAGTTTCACTAACCTAGTAATAGTATCATAACAAGCAAAGATACTGCTACTACTACTTGAGATCATTGGCTGCTTTTGCCACACATGTAGGACACAACACAAAAAACAACAATCCAAAGATAATTCCAGTTCGTTTCCCCCCAATTTTTCACTCTCATTTGCAATTGCATCAATCTCCTTCTGCATGGCTTTAATCTTCATCTGCATTGTGATTGTTGTCCTTTACATTTCTTCACTAATGGTCATGGATGCTGAGCTCTCACATTGTTCAACAGTCCTTGCAACCTTTTTTTTTGTTTGAACCATCATTGGCCTCAATTCAGCCATTCTTTGCAAAATACAAGGTTCATACCAGCAAAAAAAACCACAATCCAAGTTTAACTGTAAAAAAATGACACAATAAGAACTTAGGGTTCCAGCTCTAACGAACAACAAAAGAATAAATTGTGGCAATGCATGCAGCTCACCTTATAGTTTGCACATCCGAAGAACCTTCGACCTGGGTTCTTTTGTGTTCCAGATTTCCTCAATGGTGTTGGTTCTCCGCAAAAACAAAAGATCCCAAAATCGGGATCACCACTTCCATTGTTACCCGAACTACTTCCCTCCATGAAATGTATTGCTTTCCTTGTGATTCTCCTCCTATAATGTAACCATTGCCCGCTCTAGGATACTCAAACAATTAAAGGTTTCGACAATACACCTAAGATCAACGGTCAAGGAGATCTATAAAGCAAATAACAAAACATCATTGACCAAAGGCATGCCGAACAATTTACTGCAAAATGCAACTAATCAAAGTTAAACACACATAAAAGCAACAAGGTCCAGTCGTTGTTACGCACGTAGCTGCATAATTGCATTCATTTCTAGTTCAAGAATGAGACAGGTTTTAATCATCTTAATAAGTTAGCATTTTCGATTGGAGTGGGCATTTGTCGATCCCAAGACTCCAATTCAAAGTGGGATAAAATTCTGTGCTTGTGTAAAAGAATTTTTCCCTTGGCTCATGATGCCTCTTCAAGTGGTGTGTGTTAACGAGGAAAAAGAAAACTAAAAAGGCCGGGGCCTCTTTTGGTTTTGGAAGTGGCACCCTTCAAGTGGTGTGTGTTAACGAGCAAAACTGATGCAGGGACACAACCCCCTTAGCTATATAGGAAAGAACTGCAGCCTCAGTCGGGTTTCGCATTTTCCCAGTTTAACCAACAACCAGAGTGATAGTAAACAGAGATGAAAATAACCAAATCAAAACAAATTGGGGGTAAATGCTAGGATTGGGAAGTCTCATGAAACAAGCAAGTAGGCACAGGAGGGTTAAGAACAAGAAAAATCACTCCTTTTTACTACCCAAAGCCACCATCTTCCAACTCTCCACCTATAGATCAGAAGAAAAACAATATCGGAAACCAAATTTTTTGCCGATTTCGAATGTATGAAAAAAGCCCTAACCAGATTTTTTTTTTCCGAGAGAGACCTCGGTGGATGCTGGTCGTTCGTCTTCGTTCTTCTTCGATCTTCTTCTCCTCTTCGTTCTTCGTCGTTCGTCCTAAAAAAAAACCTAATTTCTGAGAAATTTCTTCCAATCCAGATTTTTTGAGTTCGAGTTCGAGAGAGAGAGAGAGATACAGAGATACCTTGGCTGGTTGGTGCGGGACGTTGTTCGTCTTCGTCTTCGTTCTTCTTCTCTTCTTCGTTCTTCACGTTTCTTCTTGTCGTCTCTCTCTCTCTCTGGTCTGTCGTAACTCGAGATTTTTATCGATTTATTCCTTTCTAAATAATTATTTGCCAAAATATACCTTTTTTCAAACTATTTTTAAAAATTGTTCAAAACGCACATTTCATATGCGTCACGCATATGGGATGTGCGTTATCCGAGCTGGCATATGCGAGCTTAGCCAGCTCGATATCCAACGTGTATCACGCATACCCAATATGCATCATGTATATTGAATGTGAGTGATGCGTTATATACATTCCAACAGTCATTAAGTAACGAAATGGATCGACGATTTCATTCAGGAAAAAAAAACAAGAAAATGGAGAGTTCAATGTTGATGAATGGGACATGCATTTTTTTGGCTCCCAAAGAGTGGAGAGAGTTCTCACAGCAAACAGAGTTATTGAACGACTGGTCCATAACAGGGGGATATGTTGCACCTGCACCCCCCTTAGTTGATGATGCACCTCCACCCCCACCAGGTGATTAAGTTAAGGGAAATCTGAAGGCTTCTGGGGTTTCTAACAAGAGCCTAGCTACGATACATAACAACAATTTGAAATAGACTTTGGTGAAAAATCCATCTTCAGGGTATAACACCAAGTCATTTGCGAATATGGTTTAAGCTTTTCGAAGGTTAACTGGAACCAAGTTTAGTTCTTACAAACTACAAAATAAAATTTTAAAAACACAAATTTCAAATTAAAACAAGTACAAGACCACATGGCTCCATACATATGTAAATATATTACTACTACCGATTACAAATTCATTCTTGAACTTGACGATTCTGCCCTGTTTCCGGAACATTTTCTTCGATTATGTCCTTCTTGTCCACACAATGTGCATGACTGTCTCTGTGATGGTTGATGCTCAATCCAATCCATCTCGTTCCTGAACCGTGTCACTTGGGGTCGCCCTCGCCCCCGGATACGTTCTTGATCTGGAATGATGGTTGGCCCATTGATTTCAGGCCAATACGCCTTATCACGTGGGGGCCTAAATGGTTGAGAGGCATACATTTGTATAATTGCTTTGAGCGACCAAACATCGCTGAAGTAATCGAAAGGGGAAATTTTCATGAACATACACGTCGCAAGCACATATGAGCACGACATCTTCCATTGTTGAAACTTGTTGCAACTGCACGTACGATTGGTCATGTCAACTAAATGCCTGTGATTTCTTTTATATGGGCTTGTCGGATTCATTGGAGTCTGCACCCCGTAAGTTTGTGCCGTGCGGTCAAACTCAATGACCTGGTGTCTCAATGCCTTATTCCTCCAGTGTTTGTACTTTTTTATGGCAAACGCGCTCCAGTTTCCCCCTGTCTCAATTTTTTTCGGTGCTTCTATGGCTCTGTCATTGAAATAGTTAACGCTTTTGTAAAATGCCATCATAACCGTTCCCATTATGGGCAGGTGCCTAGCTTCTTTTAGGACCCCATTCAAGCTCTCTGAGATGTTTGTTGTTTCCGATCCATAACGCCTACCTCCATTATGCGCGAATGACCATTTCTTTAAAACCAAATCCTCCGTTAGTTCCTTGTAGACCTTTTCCTCATCGCCGAACTTTTTAGTCTTTTCAAGCTGAGCTTTAAACTTTCGTTTTTGGATTTCCATGGCCGTAACTTTTACTTGGTTGCCTTGAACCTCCTCATATAGTTTGCCCCAATGTGACGGGCACAATAGCGATGATAAGCATGGGGGGGTCTCCAAAACGGATCTTCTTTGATGTACGACAATAGACCAGTATGCCTGTCTGAAATTAGACACAATTCTGTTCGATTGGTGACAAAATGTCTGAGGCAGGATAAGAACCACCCCCAATTATCAGCATCCTCCTTCTCCGCAATGGCAAATGCAATAGGGAATATTTGATTTTCCGCGTCCTGACTCACAGCAACCAAGATTACGCCCTTGTACTTTCCTGTTAGGAAGGTACCATCAATGCTTATCACAGGCCTGCAATTTTTGAACCCTTCGATGGCCGGCCCAAATGCCCAGAAAAGACGATCGAATGTGCGGTATCCTGGTATATTTGTATCTTTCGACACCAAGATGTACTCCGTACCTGGATTTTTAACTTTCACCGCGGCTAAGAAACTTTCGACTTCTGCGTACGACTCATCCCAATTCCCAAAAATTCTTGCTATAGCAATTTGCTTCGCAACCCAAGTCTTCGCATATGATGGTTGGAATCCCTCTATCCTCTCTAAAATCATTGCTTGAAGAACCTTCACCTTCGTGCTTGCGTCTTTTTTCACGATAGGGGCGATAATTTCAGAAATGAACCGTGCGTCAATATTATGATGATCTTGGGTTACACTCTCCGCAACACAAGTGTGTGGTCCTGCGTATCGACTGATTATCCACTCATCGGCATCCTTACACTTTTTGGCTCTTAGTCGCCAATGACATGGGACCGGGTTCTTGCATTTGTACACCAACATAGTCGATGACGATGCTGATGTCTTAACCACATTATTCTGTTGCATGCTATACTTCTTCACTGTATTCTGAACCTCCTCCTTTGAAAAGATAACCTGCCAATAAAGTTCTATTGAGCTCATATTGTTTCACATTGTACTAAAAAAATGACTTCATCAAATTTCGAGTAATAATAAATACATGTCCCTTAAATAGCTCACAATGTCCATCCCACCCAACGTGACTCTTATTAGGCATTTGCGGACTAGGGTCCACGATATTCGTCCATGTGTCATCGATGAACATGGAACTTGGCGTCTCAAACTCAGGAATCTCATGTTCTTCGCGGTCCTTGGCCTCTAAACCCTCATCAACATCCTCCTTGGAGCTTTGTGAGACCTCATCGTCATCTCCAAGATTATTGTCAAATGCGCTATCGTGTTCCACGTAGTCGTTGTGTTGCTCGAAGATGGCGGAATCGTCATGCATGTCATATGCAATGCATGTGTCGTCGCCTAAATATTGTTGTTTAGAAGGATCCCTTTCATTCGGCCTATGAGACCGTTGAGTGACGATGGATAGGGAGACTATTGCACTGTGATCCCCTGACTTCTTGTCTGAAATTATTATCGTCAAGAACTTCCGTGTACAGAGTGGGGGTGTAACCAGATATGCCGTCAGCAACATCGAATATTATATTGACGCCATTATCGTCAACGACTTCAACCCCAACGTATGTATACATTGTGTGAGGGAAGCTAAGAGTTAGATAGGCATATGTTATTTTCATCATCGTACTCGGCAATCTTCCAGCATTAATAATAAATTGCCTCAAATCTGTGAGAGTTATCCCATGAGGTATCGATAATAATAGAACAGTACCCCCCGCGTAGGATGGACCATTTGGCTGCTGGACTACCTGACCACCGACATGTACACACATTATATGTCATTACAAGAACTGGCCATATTTTTGCGAGTAATGAAAATAAATATCGGATTCTGATTACTGGATGAGAGGATCCCTTATATACTACAACAACATAATGCACATACCATATGCGTGATGCACATACCATGTGCATGACGCAATAAATTTGCCCCCCTGCCATGGCAGGAGAATCTATCAACTTTGAATACGTACGTGCATCATGCATATGGTATGTGCGTGAGGCAATATTTCTGGCTCCCTCCTGCAATGGCAGGGGAATCCGACAGCTTTGAATCAGACTTACTACTGTTCTTTGAATCAGACTTATTACTGTTCAATGCTATTACACACTTTCCAACAGCTTTGCATCAAATTTATCCTATATGCATCACGCATTGTGTATTCTTGACCTTATCCCATTCATTACTTTTTTACTCCACTTTTTTTTTTTTTTTGTTCCAATAAGTAAAAAATAAAGTGTCCAAATTTTTAAAAAATGTCATAAAAATGTTGCTCATAATATGAAGCATAACAAATACAATTTTTAAAATAATCAAAGACGGTGAAAACGAGTTCTTCGCGCGCAGGGGGGGTGCAAATCCAGGATTTGAGCCTAGCGCATGTACTATGGATAAGCCCACGTTTTGCTAAAATTCTGAAACGGACAAACAACTCTTTTTTTTTGAACCAGAGAATCTGATTTTTTGTAAACGTTTTTTTTTTTGGGGTTAAAATAACTGTCATTCCAAAAAAAAAAATAAAAAAATAAAAAAATTCACTTTGCAAGAAAGCAACACATCAACACAAATTCATGACAATATATCCATTTGGCTATTGTTCTGTGTGTGCAAGGTCATCGAATGGATGCAAACACCAAGTACTCCATGAAATTCATAATGGTTGTTTTTCAGAGATACACAAAGTTGCAAATTTCCTATTTCACATTTAAAATCGAGTCATGCTACTCGCACATACACTTTTACACATATCTTACACATGCACTTTTATGGGACCCACCTCGGGTCCAACTAATATGATCCGAACCGCTCATTATTTTTAAAATAATTTTTTAAGAGTTCTCCTGTAAAAAATTAACTCAATAGGATATCGGTAAGGGCTTTTTCAAAAATCATAGAGTGAAACAGTCTGATTCGCACTGTGATTTCTTAAAAAGCCCTTACCGATATCCTATCGAGTTAATTTTTAAAAAAAGTATATGTGCAAGATATGTGTACAAATTTATGTGCCCTTAGCATTTTTGTTTAAAATCATTATTCGCAAATACGACCACTTGTCAATTAGATATACTCAAATGACAAAAAGAGTCGATGAATCAATTAAAGCCAGAAAGCAGCTTGTGATGCTACAGATGTTGCACTCCATGTTATGGAGAGAAAAAAGGCCAATGCAAACACTCTATACAACTCAACAACAGGAGGTTATAATGAGCATAAACGAATCTTTCATACGGATCAATGAAAAGTGACATATGTAAAGAGCACAAGAAGACATTAAGAAGACAAAGACAACGTGCAAAGAACAACTAGCAAGAACAAGTTCTGTCAAAAAAATTGTGCAGCATTCCGTTGTACCCACTAGCAACGACATTAAGAAGACAACGTGCAAAGAACCTGCGTCTGAGAGCTGCTGTCAGTAGCAATGAAATTTTTTTGGCAACATCATATGCCATCTAATAGAGCTTTGTCCGATATTCAATGGTGCATCGACAGATGGGGCATAGTTGAAGGTCTTGCCCACAGTCACAGCAAGTCTGGAAAATAGACAATAAGCAACTCATGTGCGGATTCAACCTTTCTTTGGTAGGAAGGAATCTGGCAATAACATTCACTTTTTTTTTTTACCGGCAGATGTTCTCTTTGGAGAAATGTTTTCTATATTTCCTAGTGTTTTTTGAAGGTGGAAAACAATTTGTTGGATCATCACTACTACCACCACTACCACTCAACCACAACCCCCACAACCTAACCACCACCATCACTACACCAGCATTTTCCGGATTGCAACCAAACACAAGAAACTGTTTTTCATGAAAATATTGTGCACTTCAAGAGAGAGAGAGAGAGGGGACCATTAACATTACATAAGTTTTGGTCATAATATTGTCCACTAAACTTATATGCAGTCAAACATGTTTTAGATGTACGCATAGCAGCTTCATTTTGCAAACTTTTGATGGGATATATTTGCTGCCAACATTTGTTGCTCCTGTTGCCAAAATATGCTGCTTCAAATCTAAACAGGTAAGGAAAAAAAAATTTAGAAGGGATTAACGGTGTATGATATAATCTAAAAACGTAGGAGTTTATCAAAACGTTAAAAAGGGATTTATGTTGTCTGATAGGGGACACGTATTGGACACGCGTATCGGATACATGTCCGCTAGGAAATGCACTAGGGTGAATACTCCTTGGCTTTGGTGAATTTAGACCCCTTGTAAGTTAATTCTAGGTAAAATCGGATAGAGTTTCATTTGTATGTTGGGCTATCCTAACGTCTAAGTGTCTCATAGAAATAGCAAAAACAACAACAAAATCATTCAATGTCCACATTATCCATTTGCCATCCTAATTACCATTATAATTATAAAAATTCCACAATCATAACCCACGCCGGGTTGTGCTAATCCTACTAATCGATTATGCAAAACAAATAAAGCACAAAATTAAAAAGAAACGTACCTGTATGTCAACCTCTGGCCCTACCCCTACCCCTACCCCTAGTCTTACCTCTACCCCACCTCTACCCCTTATAGCATCAACGACCTTCTCGTGGTTAGTGTCCCCATGCTTCTTGTGAAGATGTCCTCCAGTACCACAACGCGGAGGCCTAGAGACACGCGTATTCCTACGTGGCCCATCTGGGGTAGCATGACCTCCACCTTCCATGTCAACATCCTCCTCCTCCTCCTCTCCCCCCCCCCCCCCCCTCCATCTGGTGTCTCCTCGGAATGAATTACTATCTCTGTGAGCTGTGTGACTTGGCCTAGTGAATTCCCATCCCGCGCCTCTACCATCATTTTCCTCTTCAAAAACGACCTACACTCAGAAATGGTCTCCACCACCAACAGTGGATATCTGCATGTTGGCCCAATCAAAGTCAGAAGGAGCTTGCGATTGTGAACCCCCTGCGCCTGCCGTTGGTGAGTAGTTAAGTAATGGACTCATCGATACCGCATCCATATTTAATATAGCTGAATTGAAAGGAGTGGAAAGGTCAGAGGGTGCATTGGTCCTCCTGAACTACTTGTTGCAACGGGTTCCTCGAATTGTTATTCTGCGTGTGTATCTTCGGGAGGACCCTGAGACTGGTGCTGCGGTAGAGGCTGGTTCTGTTGGTGGACCCCTGCTTCTGCCTGTAAATGGGGGTCCATATGGTCATAGTCCTCATCAAATTCCTCCTGTTCTTGTGTATCCCGTATCTTATGCTCAGGAGCTATCTTTTGGAATAACGTCTCTTAGAATTTCAAGCACTCGACTCCTTTTTGTGCCATTGCCTGAACCGCTTCAACAGAGAGGTTCGGCATAGAAAGCCTCTCAAATAGTTGCATCTGCATTACAATGTATTTTAAAAAAAGTTACATACATGAAAGTAAATGAAAGATTAAAAAGAGTAATATCATCATATATTACCGCTATATTTGTAGCTGCACCCATCTTACTAACAAAACATAAGGTAATCCTTTCGTACCAATCTACGTACGGGTCGTTAGCCGGGTAGACAGGAATGTCAGGATTGGTAATGTTGACAATACTGTTGGCCCTATTATTCCACAAACGTATCGGCTTGCTCTAATTCTTCACACCATTTCTAAGATCCATACCGTGAAACTCCCCTAGAGACTTAGAAGGGGGAGGGGGGGATGGTTTGTCTCCCTCCAAACTGACGCAACACTCGATCTGGCTGGTGCTGCTCAACATGAGAGAACTGGATGAGTGGGACACTTGCCATCCAAACACCTCTTCCGACACTACAAAATCGTGGCAAAGATTGGATCAAGTCCTCAGTGTACGGCTGCCACACCACCTAAGAAAGCAAAAATTTAAAAAAACATAAGAAACTAAATCATAAGTCCTCCTTCTGTCCTAAATAGTTGGTATGATATGAAAAACCGGGTAATTTTTGGCTCCAAAATCGGATATGTTCGTGCATATTTTTTAAATCACACTGAGTTAAAGAACTAATTGAGAACTCTAATTTGGTTTCAGATTTTTGTACAAATTATATATGAAATTACTTTATTTATGATCCACAAATCACAAGTTTTTTCGTAAAGGACCAACAATTGGTGAAAAATTAACGGAAAGTAACGTAAACAATAACCTCGTCCGGCCTCTGCACGTCTAAAGAGAACCAGTAATGTCCAACAACATGGGTCGGCAAATTCGGCGAGTGAAATTCATTGTCCCACCTACACAATTACAAAATTAATATATCAATGGCATCAAATGATACCGAGCAACATTAATATATAGTGAAGAATAAACATTTCAATACTAAATGTAAATGATATCTTTAGTTAAGAAACCGTACCGTCCACTAAGAGGAGAATCACGATGAATGACCCGCTTCCCATTACGTGCGGGGGCAAGGAAAGGAAAGCGCTCCCAACCCCAAACTTGCAAGAGTACGAACATCCCCCTAAGTCTTTCGATCCAATAGTAGAGCCGAAGTCTAGGTAATGGTAAAGGGTGGCTAGGCAAGCGCTCCCCCAACTGTAAGTACCGACAAGTTGAAGGTCGTCAAGCAAAGACAAGATGTAAAGGTGGACATGGGAACTAGATTGGTCCGGCAAAACTATGCCACCTATAAGTTGTAGAATGTAACCCCGAGCTTTCCTCAATATCGTGACTTCGTCATCTCCCTCCTCGACCTTTCCATTAAAATTATCACGCAACCATTTCAAACTAACCTTAAACCCACTCATAACTTCTCCCGGTGGATTCAACCCTAGTAGACGGTCTCATAATTCTTTTTTCTTGTCTTTGTCAAATGTTGAGTCCCCAGTAACCGGTCTACCATCAACTGCGAGACCGGTAATTATTTCCACATCCTATAGGGTTACAGTGGACTCGCCTGAACGCAAATGGAATGTGTGAGTATCTGGCCGCCAACGCTCAATGAGTGCGGTGATGAAAGCACGGTCCAAAGTTATAAACGGCATCTCTAAAATTTCACCAAAACCAGCTTGGTATATCAACTCAACAATGCGGGGTGAAGGCCGCCCCAATTGTCGTAAATTGTTATCATTGCAACAGCATATCAACATGACATTTTCAACTTTGGAATCCCCCTGAATAACATTGTAACTTATATTTTACTTTTATGAATACTCCAAATTCATTACAACAAATTCATGTTATAAGACATAGTAAGTTCTAAGATAATGACTTCTTACATAGCCTTCCCATATAGCACGAGAACGGTGCTATTTCTGTAGCACAAGTAAGGAGCCGTCAGTAGGCCCCGGATCAATACTAGAGCCATCCATGATATAACCTGCAAGTCCAACAATTATTATCATTAGTCGCATATAGGTACTTATTATCTTAATAATTTTGATTTGATTTGATAAAAAAACTGATTCTTATACATTTTCATTTCTTTCATAAATAAAAAATAAGCACGTAACATTTTAAGTAGTCTGACGAAAGAAATACAAAAACGATTGGTATACTTTAACTGCATTAAGCTAGAATCATTTTAATGTATTGGAAAACAAAAACTATATGATATACGTTCCGATAAAAAATATATGTCCAGTAAGCCGACCCTCCCGAGTTCACAATTCTTGCTCTGCCACTAACAAGAACTTAATTTTTTTGACTATACAAGGAAAAAACATATACAGAAAAAGCTTAAATATACTGAAATTGATGTTTTGCCTAAAATATATGAAAGGGCATACTCTATCCATCGTAATATTTTCCTGCTATACATATATATGTGCTAAATCTTTTGAACTGAATTGTGATGTTCTTACACATGTTCAACTTTTGTCAGTTTAGTATTCAAGTTTGTGGCTTAAGGTGTTCAAAGAACTTGTTTTATCTACAATTAGGCAGTAAATCTGGTTTCTTGACCACAATTACCATGAAGCGATGTTTTCCATGTTTAGGAGGATAAATGGTATAGTTTGAACCATTATAATCTTTCATCTTTTATGTTTGTGTTATTCTTTGTTTCTTTTGCAGAAATTGGCATCTGTTCCGATGTGCTTGACTGACTGTAAACTTTTTCATCGAAGGAGCCAGTACCAGTGAGGATTTTAGAGGTCACCCCTCCAAAAAAGAATCAATAACTATAAGGTTTACATTACCTACGGGGGGGGGGGGGAGCGAGAGAGAGAGAGAGAGAGAGATACATACGTATATATATACATACCTGCGGAGAGAGAGAGAGAGAGAGAGAGAGAGAGAGAGGGACTTACAGTGAGAGGGAGGAGAGAATGATGAACAGCGACGGAGATCGGAGAGAACGGCGAACGGCGGTGAACGTAGACTCCGGCAATCGTAGATCGCGAGAATGGAGAGGGAGAGGAAAGACAGACAGCGTATGCGAGACGCATACACTTTTGGAACTTGATTTTAAACACTAACGCATATGGGATGTGCATCACGCATATGGGATGTGCATCACGCATATTGGGTATGCGTGATACACGGTGGATATCCAGCTGGCCCGGTTGCCATATGCCAGCGCGGATAATGCACATCTGATATGCGTGATGCACATGGAATGTGCGTTTTGAACTATTTTTAAAAATAATTTGAAAAAAGGTATATTTTGGCAAATAGTTATTTGAAAAGGAATAAATCGATAAAAATCTCGTCGTAAGTCTCAGTTGTGAAATGAAATGAGAAGTGGGAAAGTGTGAGGGGGAGGGGGAGGGAAAAAAGTGTAATTATTGGAGAGTTTTTTGGCTTCTTTAATCCAGCCCGTTGGATTTTAATCCAACGGTTCTTAATCCAACGGTTCACATTTCAGTCCCGCACCATTCTCCCATCCGGGATCCCGGAGGAGAACGGAGTGTGTGTGTGTGTATATATATATATATATATATATATATATATAAACAGGCGAATCATTCAAAAATTTCAATTTCAATCTCTTTAATAAATAATACTATCGTAACATTAATTATACTTAGGTAAGTAGGTAATAGGTTTCTACCTTGCATCTAGGCGATAATGGGTTGAGTTACGTCGGGTAGGGTTGGAATGCAGCAACACAGCTACGTTCGATCTCGGATTGATTGAAAAAAAATCCTAACTTCCCTCTAAATATAAATAAATATGGTGTTTGGTGGTGATGTGGCGAAGAAAGTGGTGATGGGGATGTGCAAAATCAATTCTCCTCTCTCTCTCTCTCTCCATCTCGGCCCACTTCTTTCTAGAACTAATGCGTGTGTGAATAAAATTGGAGTGATTTTTGGTGTCTAGAAAAAGTGTGGGAGGGTTTTCTATTTATAGGCACTTCCTCCTCCTCTCTCTCTCCTCTCCCATTTATTTCTATCTTATCTCCTCTGTATTCTTTCTTTCTTCCTACGACACATTCTCCCCTCTCTCTCTCTCTTATTTATTTCCATTCTATCATCTTTCTCTCTTTTCCTTTCGCTCCAAGTAAGTGTATGTGTCTATATATATATATATATATATATATATATATATATATATACACACACTAAGATTTTTGTAATTTAGGTAATAAGGTTAAGTTAGATTTAGGATTTAATTATAATTAAACAATCTAATTAATTTTAAAGGGATGATAATCCCGAAAAGAGAAGTTATTAAATAAAAATTTGGATCGTTACAACATATCCCCTTAATAAATTTAGTCCAGGAAATTAGGTACACACTACGGCTGAAAAAAGTGAGGGAAATTTTCTCGTATAGTATCTTCTCGCTGCCAGGTGGATTCTTCTATCACTTGATGTCTCCATAGAACCCGCACCAATTTGAACGTCTTCCCTCAGATATTTTTCTCACTATGATCCTCAATTTCCACCGGTTGCTCCTTGAATGTTGTGTCTTCGTTCAGGTTGACGTTCTCCCAGTTGACAACTTGAGTGGGGTGGGCCATGTACTTGTGAAGCATGGAGACGTGAAACACATTATGGACTCGATCTAGCTGCGATGGTAATGCTAGATGGTAAGCTACTTTCCCAATCTTCTCCAAAATATCGAACGTCCAATATATCGTGGTGACAATTTCCCCTTTTTCCCAAACCAAATCACTCCTCGAAGTGGTCTAATTTTTAGAAACACATGGTCTTCAACTTGAAAAGATAAGGGTCTATTCCTCTTGTCCGAATAACTCTTCTGAAGACTCTAAGTAGTAATCAGCTTCTCTCGGATGACTTTGATTTTCTCAGTTGTATGTTTAACCTTTTTTTTTGTTTTGACTTATAGCACAAATAGTTTGATTATATAGGATCCTATTTATATTTAACTATACAGGTAATGCCACATAGGCAGATAATGTGCCACATACAAGTCAAACATGTATGACCTATGTTTTCTCACTGTACATTTTTGAAGCCCTTAGTTGGATGATGAATAAATAATTCATATAGTTTAGACTAAATTTTTTATTATTAATTTTTTTTTAGGGTAACATAAGTAATAGCTATGATTAATAATTTCAAATTTATGCTCTAGGAGAGTGATCTACCCATTATACCCAAGGCTGAGGGTTTAAACGTAAAACTTTGATACCAAGTTGTAACGCCCTGATTTTTTGAAAACATTAACTAAAATAATTTCAGAGTTTAACATTTATTTAATTAAAACAATAATTAAGTCATTACAAATAACCAAATTTTGTACCGAAGTACATTTTATTGAATCGAAAAGGGAGGGGTACTAAGGTAATTTTAACTCCTCAAAGTGTCCATATTCTTCGGTAGCCATCTGCTCCGCACCAAACTCTTCCAAACTGTAACATCCTTCCTATCCGTCCTCGTTATCTGGCATAAAATGCCAGGTCCACAAAAGTAGATCCAATGAGCAATAAAGCTTAGTAACTAACTCCTATCCCTATGTCCTTTACACTGGCAAAAATATCATATAATTTTTTAAATGAAAAATACAAAAGTTTAACATTTCATCACATAATATCAAATCATCGTACAAAGTGTCAATGTGTCACCATTGTCATCGCAACGTATCGTAATTTGTGTCATTATTTTTTTCCAATGCCGTTTTCACTTTTCAATATATTTTTTCCAAGCACTGCTTCCGCTGCTCCATCTTTCAGGACCTACCGGGCTCACAAGCTTTATTACAGATTATGCCACCCAACAGTACTGATTCCGCTGTTCGTCTCTTTTAGATCCTACCGGGCTCTCAATCTTTATCACTTCACAATTTTCAATTCACACACGACACTAATTCTGCTGTTTATTCTTTCAAAACCTACCAGGCTCCTAGGTCATGCATGCACACCTGAGCCATGATTGCGCTGTTTATTCTTTCAAAACCTACTAGGTTCTCATGCTCACACAATTGTCAACCCATTCTCTTAACTTTTCCCCATTCCTGTTTTTTCAACTTTTTCTTGTTTTTTGTGTCTCGTACACATGCATCATTTCGCGCGTTCAACATTAGAGTTTACAAATAATCATGCAAAGCCCACATTTAAATTTCATGTTTCCTTCAAAATACCCATGTTGGCACCATTTATTAATTAATAAAAAAAATAATCACTTTACAATTCCATTCACGTGTCCAGATGATACCATCTCATTGTTTTTCAATTAATTTATAATTTGACTTGCAAGAATTATGAAATCTCCATTTCGCTTAATTGAAACCACTAACTAAATTTTAACGACATCATTTTGGTTTAATTATCTTTACAGTCGAGGTCAATGAATATCCTCCTCTCCTCTTTAAGAAGAATGTCTTTCGCTTGTCATTTTTAGGACAAGTTTGCCCTTGCTACTTTCTGGGCAATCCTTGCTACTTTTTGGATTGACAATTTTGCCCTTTTATTATTGTCTTCTTCTTTGGTTGTTGTTGGGTGAAATAGGAATTTTACTCCTTAGACTTAGTGGGCTACGTGTTGTTTAATCCTTAGACTTAGTGGGCTACGTGTTGTTTGTTGGGTTTTACGGGGTGATGTGGCAATTTTGGGGGTGAATATTTGTGTTTTGGTGGAGCTGTGTATATATACTGTGTATATTATGGGAGAGAGAAAAGAGAGAGAGCGAGACAAAAGAGAGAGAGCGAAGCTTGGTTGGAGACAGAGCTTTTGGCAAGTGCTGTCATGCGAGAAAAGAGAGAGAGAGAACGAGGCTTGGTTAGAGACAGAGGTTTTGGCAAGTGCTGTTTGGTGGATTGTCGCTGTTTGCGTCGCGGATTTCCGCACTACTGCTTCTCGATTTCTTGCTGTTCGCCCTTCGGATTTGCGCTGTTTGCTTTCGTCTGTTCGGTACCTATCGGTGTGTTTTATGCTTTTCCAATTCGACTTGATAAGAGTTATTTTTCAGAAACAGAAAGAGTAAAGTTAAATTTATTTGGAGTTTTTTCCCTTCAGTGTTTTGTTTTTTTTGCTTTCTGCTTTCTTGATTTTGTAGTTTATGTGTTTGATGAGGATGATATTTGCTTTTGGTATTCTATTACTATTGCATATGTTCTATGTCAATAGATTTGCTACTGTTCTATTTTTTGTTTTCTGGAAGATTTTGTGTTCATGTGCAATCTTTGTGTGTATGTTTTTTTTTGGCTTGATGAGAGTTATTTCAGAAACAAAAAGAGGAAAGTTAAATTTATTTGGACTTTTTTGTCAATTCGAATAAAATGCAATGAAATCTTTATTTGAATTGGAGTTTGGTTATTCATCATATATGACAATCTGTGCTAAGGATCCATAGTTAAATGGTTAGAGTGCCGAACTTATAATTCGAGAATGCCTAGGTTCAATTTTTACGACATGCATGCAATTAGCCATATGGAATTAATTTAGATAGATGTTAGTTTGTGAGTGCTATAGATTAATCCATATAGCATTAGTTTATGAGTACGAATTCTTAATCCGAAGTTTCGTGCTTCAGCAATATGGTTGTCCGTGTCCCATTCCGCTGATGGTTGCATGTGAAGCATCGGAATCTTGAAACTCTACATGGTGGGTTTTATTGTCTTCTTCCCATTCAAGGTCGAAGGGTGATTGCCGCTATTGCAAGGTATCGACGTCCTGGTCCGTTAGAGTATAAAGCATTTAGTATCTTTGTGCGCGAGTATGGGGAGATATTTGGGTTTGGGTGAGAATTTTATTTGGACTGAACGTGAAGATTTGCTCAAATGGCTGGATGCTCTTGTTCATAATTCATACATACGCCATAGTATCCCCAGGTATTTGTTTACTTTGCCATATAAGATAGATTAAGTTATATAATTTTTACATACATGAGGTCATATTGTATGCCAATTGTTTGATAGTGTTGTGAATTTTAATTGCTTATATTTTGAGTACCGTTTGTACTTTATGAGTTTGCGCCAACTATGGTTTGTTCGTTCAATTCTTTATTATTATGATTACTGGAATTAACCATTTGCACTTGATATGTTATTATTTCTATGGTACTAATTGTTAAAAATGTATTCTTTGGCCTTGTTTAGTTATTGCCTGAAGGTTTACGTGCCTCTTTTGAAGGCATTAGTAGAACTACTTGGATTTTGATAAGACATGGGTGTAAAGCTTGGCCTATTCCAGTTGTGGATGCTGTGATGCAGAATGGTTGGCATGAGTTTCATGCAACTCATGGTTCGTACAACTACCAACTTCTGATGATACACTTGATCAAGCTTATCCATATAACCTTTGCTATGATCAACAACAGCCATAATTTAAACAAAATCCAAAACGCATCTATACAACGGGCATGAATGACGTGCTATGCACGTCGGCATGCACCTAGTAACCATATAATAATGAGATGCTCGAATCAGTATATTCATTATATATATATATATATATATAGTAACATGCGAATCATACAAAAATTCCAATTTCAATCTCTCTAATAAATAATATCGTAACATTAATTATACTTAGGTGAGTTGGTAAGAGGCTTCTACCTTGCTTCTAAGAGCATCTCTAATCCAATACTCTATTTGAGAGTATCAAAATACTCTATTTTATTCATAAAGTAATTTTAGAGGAAATCACTATTTCTATTTACTCCAACCACAAAATCTCTATTTTTCCCCCTAAAATTTTCCTGCAAAATTAACCTCTACCAATTCCCTCCAAAATCACCCTCTAAAAATTCCCTCCAAAATTAACTTTTGCCACAGCAAAACAAGTTCCCCTACTATTTTTTACTCCAGTTTTGTAGACCCCATGGCTTCCATTACATTTCCCCCTCCCGCCCACTTGTTCTTTACTCCTGTGGAATTAAGTTGATGTTGTAGAAGTGTAGACAGTGTTAAAAGGTTCACATAAACGTGCAAGGGTGAAATGATATGGTTGACATAAACAAAAGCTCATAAGGATACAAATGCCATTTTAAAAGGTGAATAGTATTATAGAAAAAATTCTCCATATTTTCTTCCATCCTCAAAATATGAAGGATCAAAATCCCATCCTTTCAAATAGAGGAGGCTAGAGAGGATGTGTTGGAGGAGTTTCATACTCTCAAATAGAGGAATAGACCATGGGTTGGAGATGCTCTAAGCGGTAGTGGGTTGAGATACTTAGATCGAACGAGCTATGTTGGAAGGCAGCAACATAGCTTTGTTCGATTTCGGATTGATCGAAAAAAAAAATCCGAACTTCCCTCTAAATATAAATAAATAAATAAATATGGTGTTTGGGGATGATGTGGCGAAGAAAGTGGTGATGCGGATGTACAAAGTCAATTCTCCTCTCTCTCCGTCTCGTCCCACCTCTTTCTGGAACTAACGTGTGTGAGAATAAAATTGGAGAGATTTTTGGTGTCCAGAAAAAGTGTGGGAGGGTTTTCTATTTATAGGCAATTCCTCCTCTCCCTCTCTCTCCTCTCACATTTATCTCTATCTTATCTCCTCTCTTATTCTTTCTTTCTTTCTTTCTTCCTACGGCACATTCTCTCACTCTCTCTCTCCCTCTCCCTCTTTTATTTCCATTCTATCCTCTTTCTCTCTCTTAAGTGTGTGTATATATATATAAACACTAAGATTTTTGTAATTTAGGTAGTTAGGTTAAGTTAGATTTAGGATTTAATTATAATTAAACAATCTAATTAATTTTAATAGAATGATAATCCCGTAAAGAGAAGTTATTAAATAAAAATTTGGATCGTTACAGTTACCCCCATCATGAAGGTCACTCTCTCATGGTGGGTACCCAATCTGTTCATTGTAGGTCGATACCGGTACCATTTTCGAAGATCCTAATCCTTATAGGAAAGAATCCTTCTATTGGTACCGATGAGTGAAAATCAATGGGGTAACAACTAGGGAAAAGGGGCCCACTCCGGATCCTTCACGGATGATCCGAGCCGTTCAATAATATTTTAAAATTTTTAAAAAAAAAAAACTTGAGTGGGCCCGCGAAAATCAGCTCAATCCGGTATGTGTAGATGTTTGATCCAATTTTGTATTTTTTCATTTAGATTTCGGATCCTGAAATTTGAATGAAAAAATAAAAGATTGGATCGAGTACTTACAAATATCGGATTGAGCTGATTTTTCACAAATCCACTTGCTTTTTTTTGAAAATTATTGAACGGCTCAGATCATTTGTGTGGAATCCGGAGTGGGCCCCGTGTGCCCGTTGGTACCCCATCGATTTCCACCTTGTCGGTCACTCTAGCTTTACAACAATGATACCTCGTGAGCGAGACCCACCCCTATTGTGAGTCAATGTGTGTTTGTAGGACCAATCGCTATTGTGAGTGAATTTAGTGTTTGCGTGAGGGACCCACCCCTATTATGAGTGAGTGCGTGTTTGCGGGACCCACACCTATTACCAATGAATGTGTGTAAGTATTTGTGTGTTTTTTTTTTTGGTAACCGAGGAACAACTTTGCAGCCAAGCTATTATTGGACCTGGCTGCGCAATCCAAACCTCGAGGAGATTAGCATAGGAACCTACAGCCATGGCCCCCCCACTTAAAATCATGGTTTGCCTCTAAGGGGAATCAAATCCTATTATGTTGGAAATCAAACCCTGTTATGTTGTAAACACAGTGAACACCGGTTTGCCCTCGCCATGTTGACAACCTATGGATGAGAATAAGTTCGCTCTCACCATATTGACAACCTATGGATGAGAGTAAGAGCATCTAAAATGTAATAATCAAAATTAACAGATTATTAAAGTTAACAATGTGCTTTTAAATAAGTGCTCATATTGTAATAATCAAAATTAACAACCTCCTAACCAATAATTAAATTTGGGCATTTGAATGATCAAAAGTAATAATGTGAGATTTCATATTGCTAACTTTAGCAGCCCTTTAAATGAATAATCAAAAGTTGACGTGACAAATTTTAATTATTCACTTTTTTATTATTACATTGCGGATGCTCTAAGAATTTGTGTATTGTCATATATATTTTTGTTGAATGCGTGTAATAAATAGTTGTGTGTTGTCATGTACTTCTTGTTAGCCCTATCGTATCGTATAGGATAGGAAACGCAGCAACCGCCTTTCTTTTCTGCTATATTCTCATACATTCCGGATTACTCCGGGTTCAGATCCGTCCAGTATAGTACCCTCCAATCCGGTTTAGCTCAGCCTTTTGTGGGATCTTTCCGGGCCCAAAATAATGATCGGAACCGTTCACATTTTAGAGATCGTCGAGACCAACGACCATGCCAAAAATCATGTTGATCGAATACTGTTTGATATCATTTCAAAATGCATTAATGTTGTCTAAAAAATGTGTGAAACACAGAATTACAACCCTTCAACACATTTTTTCGAAACTTAATACATTTTGAAATGATACCAAACGGTATCCGATCAACGTGATTTTTAATACAGTCGTTGGTCTCGACGAGCTCTAAAATGTGAACGGTTCCGATCATTATTGTGGGCCCGAAAAGGGCCCACAAAAGACCGAACTGGACCGGACTGGAGGGTAACCCAAACTGGACAGGATCTGACTCCGATTACTCCACCTCCTCGGCCACGCAATCAGCCAAATCTTCTCTCTCTATATATTCTCACGCCTATAACCCCCTCTCCGCTCTCTACTTCACATCCAATTCTCAACAATCCTTCACACCTTCTCTCTCCATCTCCCTAAATTCCTCCCTTCTTTCAAAGTTCAATCCAACAATCTATTTCTAACCTTCTTCCCTACAAGGTTAGTATGCTTTCTGTTCAGCGATCATCTAACTACCTTTTGATAGATTTCTGATCGGTTGTGTTTTTGCGAGTTCTTTTTGATTCAATAGCAGTAGAAGTATTCAGCCAATCAAGGTATTTAATTTTTTTTGGGTTGTTATTGTGATTGTTATTATCAACAGATGCAGATCTTCGTTAAAACCCTAACTGGCAAGACCATAACCCTCGAGGTCGAAAGCTCTGACACGATCGACAACGTTAAAGCAAAGATCCAGGACAAGGAGGGAATCCCTCCGGATCAGCAGCGTTTGATCTTCGCCGGGAAACAGCTCGAGGAAGGCCGTACACTCGCCGACTACAACATCCAGAAGGAGTCCACGCTCCACCTCGTCCTCCGTCTCCGCGGCGGCATGCAAATCTTCGTCAAAACTCTAACCGGCAAGACGATCACCTTAGAAGTCGAGAGCTCCGATACCGTCGACAACGTCAAGGCCAAGATCCAAGACAAGGAGGGCATCCCTCCGGATCAGCAGCGTCTGATCTTCGCCGGAAAGCAGTTGGAAGATGGACGTAGCCTGGCCGATTACAACATCCAGAAGGAATCGACCCTCCACCTCGTCCTACGTCTCCGCGGCGGCATGCAGATCTTCGTCAAAACCCTCACAGGCAAAACAATCACCTTGGAAGTCGAGAGCTCCGACACCATCGACAACGTCAAGGCAAAAATCCAGGACAAGGAAGGGATTCCGCCGGATCAGCAGCGTCTGATCTTTGCCGGTAAGCAGTTGGAGGATGGACGGACTCTAGCCGATTACAACATTCAGAAGGAGTCGACGTTGCACCTGGTGCTGAGGCTGAGGGGTGGGATGCAGATATTCGTAAAGACTTTGACTGGGAAGACTATTACTCTGGAGGTGGAGAGTTCTGACACCATTGACAATGTCAAGGCCAAGATTCAGGATAAGGAGGGGATTCCGCCCGATCAGCAGAGGTTGATTTTTGCCGGGAAGCAGTTGGAAGATGGGCGGACTCTGGCTGATTATAATATCCAGAAGGAGTCTACCCTCCACCTTGTTCTGCGTCTACGCGGCGGCTGTTGCTGAAGCCTTTTCTGATTCGTGGATCTGGTTGGTGGTTGAGTAGTTATTTGAGTTCCTGTGAAAACTTTTAAATCTACCTTTTGTTTGCTGTTGTGCTCCGTTACTACTATGGGTGTTTTGCTATAATAATTGTGTTGCTATGGTTTGAAGTATTTTTGCATTTATCTAATTTTGCAGTCTATGCTTAGTTCTTTACTTCTTTTGGATGCTTGCTGTCTTAAATGTTGAGAATGGAGTATGGATTGATTCTAGATTGTGATTTTATGGAGGTTCTAGGGGATAGGAAGTAGATTATGCTATTGATTAAGCAGTCGAAGCCCTAGGGAAATTAGAAAAGGCTGAACCTAGAAAGAAAGCACAACGCAGGATTTAGATGCCCACTTGAAACTTCTGTAGAGATTCTTTTGTTGTTCTTTTGAAGATGAAATACATGGGGAGAAATTAGTAGTTTAGGTAGTTGAATTCTACTCAAGCTTATACATTGTCCTGATGTGGTTGACTTTGGGATTATACAGGTAGTATGTGAACAGTTAACGTGGTGATTAGCTCTTGGCTAGCAAAGAAGATTACTCCGTTTGATGCTTGGGCTGGAAAGCGTCATGTTTTGAGAGTCTTATTAGCTTCCAGTCCTGTAGTTGAGCAAATACCAAAACCGTTGAGCTGCGAGTCCTGCCCTATGTTATTCAGGTTTTCTTCTAAATTGGTTACCGTATTCAACATGATGTTTATTGATGCAATTGGAGTGCTTTTAATTACCTATAAACATGTTCTTTTAAGTGGAAGTAAATCGTAGTCTGAAATTCGAACTAAACCATAAAATACAGCTTTGGATTCGTGGGAGTGGTTTGATCCATAAAGTCTTCAAACCTCAATACTTTTGCAGGAGTTGGTTTTTGGTTTACTGTAGAACCCAACTGATCCGATCTATACCCTCTAAACCTATCGAGCCCTTTCGTTGGAGTTTGATGGTCTATTTTTGGGGTTCCTCGGGTGATAATTTGTGTGCTTCATGCTTTTTGATGTTTGGATCCGGCTTCTTTGCAATTGGATTGCATAGGCTAATTGCAGTGAAGCCTCTGCGGCTTCTCTAATCTTATATTGCCTGCTCGTCTCAGCAACTGGACTACCCTCCACCTTGTCATGTGTCTCCGTGGTGGCAGTTTCTGGAGTCGGTTGTGGGTTAGGGTTTGGTAATTCTGGTTTGCGGTTCTGGTTGGTGGTTGATTAGTTATATGACCTTCCTGTGAGAACTTTAATCTACCTTTTGTTTGCTCTTGTGCTTTGAATATCTTTTGGGTATTTTGTAGAGCTATGGTTTAAAGTATTTCTGTTTTTCTATTTTGTTCTGCATGCTTAACTGGAGTGATTGGGATATGGTTCCATAGATGCTCTAGGGGTTATAGGAAGGATTTAGGTGCCCTCTTGAAACTTTTGTAGAGATTCTTTTGTTGTCCTTTATCAGATGAGATACGTAGAGAGGGTTAAGTAGTTTAGGGAGTGGAATTCAACTCAAGCTTATGCATTGTTTTGGTGTGGTTGAGTTGTTTGGGATTATACAGGTCTAGTATGTCAATATGGTGATTAGCTCTTGGCTAGCAAAGAAGATTACTCTTTCGATTCTTGGGCTGGAACCTATCTTATTTTTTCCTTTTTTGATCAGGATTAGGGCTGCTAAAATGGACACCTTGAACTCCTTCTTCTTCTTTTTTTTTTTTTTTTTTTGTACTCCTAACTCGTTAAGATTTCAAACCAAGCTTGAACAAGCTCTACCTGGCTTGTTCGGATTGATTTATGTACAAACAATTCAAGCTACTCGATATCGATTTGTATTTGGCTTGATTAAAGCTCGTTTGAAATTGGCTCGTCTTATAAACAAGCTAAGCTCAAACATATTTCTGAAGCTTGTTAAATTTTCAAACCAAACTTGAACAAGACTCATTTGGCTCGTTATCACCCCATATCATCTGTTGAGAGTCTTGTTAGCTTTGAGTTCAGCAGAAAAACCAAAACCGTTGAACCACCCCATATCATCTGTTGAGAGTCTTGTTAGCTTTGAGTTCAGCAGAAAAACCAAAACCGTTGAACTGTGAGTCCCGTCCTATGAGGTATATTTAGGTTCTCTTCTATATTGGTTATGATACTGAACATGTTTTTGATACAATTGGAGTACTTTTAATAATCTATGAACATGAAGTGGAAGTAACTAGCTAGGAAACCATAAACTATAGGTTTGAACTGGTTTTGTTCCTTGGGAGTGGTTTGATCTAAAAAATCTTCAATCATCAATTCTTTACATCAGTTAGGGTTTTTGATTTACAACAAAGCCGAACTAGTCTGGTCTATGCTCTAACCTATCGAGTCCGTTTGTTTGAGTTTGTTGGTCTATTTTGGTGGTTCCTTTGGCGCTTTCCTGTGTGTTCTACTTTTTTTGATGTTTTGGTTTGAGGAGATAGTATGAGTCTCTTTTGGGGCTTGCTAATCTTTTGATGTTGGTTTTGGAGCAAGTATCAGCAAGTCCACCGGGCAGCCATTCCCCCTGCCAAAGCCATTTTTTTGGCAACCAATCTCAAAACCAGGCGGTCCACCGGGCTGCCATATTTTGGCAAAGCCATTCTTTGTGCCAAACTTGGCAGCCAAGAATGGTGAAGCCAAATCCTCTCCACGTCATCCCAGCTACCCAACAATCAGGCTTGAAAATCCTATAGTGCATGGAGGTGTAGTGCAGAACCAAACCGTCTGTTCAGCAATCAAGACCATTGATTGCCGAGATGCCGCACTACACCCAAGATCCCGGTGTCCCAAACAGTCCATCCCAAATTTCATTCCCGGAAAACTGGAACATATCCCTTCACATCTTTGAGAGGGGGGAAGAGGAAGTCACCACTTCAACCATCAGATCTGGACATCCACGCTCTCTCTCTTTGTAGTCGGACGAGGGCCATCGTCATCATCGTGTACCCAAAGTTCTATTCTTCATAGCTGTTTGGGATTTATCGAGCGAGGAAGGATTTCGATTGTTTGATGCTGTAGCCTGTAGGAGAGAGACATCTCCCTGATCTGATCTAAGAGAGAGAGAGAGAGAGAGGGGATTGAGATCACTGGTGGAGCAACGCTGCCATTTTTTTTTGCGCAAAATAACGCTGTAGACAGCCAAAAGAAATGGCTTTGGCAATGCCATTTTGGCATGTATGGATGGACTTGCTCGAAGATGTTGCTTTGTGTTGATCAACTTTTATTAACAAAGATGATAGAAGAACATTGGTTCTACCGTTGTAGTAGTATTTTTTTCCCTTTCTCAGGAAAGTGGTTTGCTCTAGAGTTCGTTTGTCTCGTTCAATTCAGGTGATCATTTCTGTTTCAAAAAGGTTGTGTGCCCTTTTGGGAAATTTTTCTAGTGCCAAGTGGGTACCACGTGGTATTTGCTCGGTGCATCCGACCCGTCCATTGCGTTTTTAGACAGCTCGAATTTAAAAAGAGAAAAGAGAGAGAGTGTTGGGGTGACCAAAAAATTTCTTGTGGTATCCTGTTGTCACATTTTATGTCAACTACTTAGAGAAATAACAGTGTTTTCCCTTTCACGTTATATTATTTGTGCTTAACATCTTAAATTAACACACGGATAAAAAAAAAAATCTTAAATTAACACGGTTAGTCCAATGATTGCATACTTACATGTACTTAGGTTCAGTGACGTTGTGGATTCAACTCCTACGGGAGGAAGTTGATACCTCTGTTGATGGGATTGGGTTAAGAATGTATCATTTTTCTAAAATGTGAAAAAAATAATAAACAAAATCTTAAATCTTGACTGTCTTGGGGCCTTTTCCTCTCTCCTGCAATTGGTTTATTTTCTTCTTTAGTCTATTTTTTTAAACTTTTGATTAAAATTATTTTCTTGTTCTTTTTTTTATCCTACTTCTCATGCCTGGTTCTGTCTTTGCGTAATTAGCATCCTAACTACCGACTCAACACCTTTGCGTTGTGATGCTTTTCTTTTAACCTTTTATTTGTACTCTCCTTTCTATCAATAAAGTTCTTCTTTGCTGTTAAAAAAAAAACTACCAACTCCATTGTCGGAGCCGTAGATTTATTAGATGGCTTGGTTTCTTCGTTACCGTTTTGTGTAAACCTGCACTAGAATTTCCACATTTTGTTAATGTAGTTTGCATAAAGTTCCAAATTTTCGAGGCGTTACATGATAAATACTTGCAGTGCTATGAAGATAGGGTCTCATTTAAATATTCGACCTTACTGAAATTTTTTCTTTTTTTAAAGTCGCGATTGGTGACTGATTATTCATTTGGCTGGCCGAAATGCATTGTTGTGGTTAATGATTTGAGTTCCAAAGGAAGGAGTAATTATCAAGCGGAGACTTTTTCGTGATTGGATTAGCTTGTTGGTCACTAATAGAATTAACAAAGACTTAAACGCAGAATTAGTACGACTAATACCTAATTAGGAAAGAACATGCTAACGACTTCTTTGGGTTAGGAAAGAACATGCTAACGACTTCTTTGGGTTGAACTTGGCTTCCTCATTTGTATTTCTATTTCAAAACCCAACATTAAGATTTCTAGTTCATGCACCTAAGGATGCCATTCGGGCAGGAGCCAATGACGGATATATGTGTGGTCATATGGGGGCCACGGCCCCCGCTTTGTTTTGGGTGAGTTTTTTTTTTAAATTTTAATATTAATATTAGCAATTTTTTGTTTGTTAATAACACCTAAATATTGTATTTTGTATTATGTGCTATTTAGACATTAAAATTCTTTAAAAATGTGTTCGTTTTGGATCTAAAACCCAAATTTTCTTTCTGCACCACGGTCTCCCATAAGTTTTTTCTTCAATTATTTATCTCAGTGTTCTTTCTATCTCTCTCTACTTACTACTCAAAAAATCTCCCTTAAAATTTAAACCAAACAAACTATTAGATTTTCGAACCTTGAAATTTCAAAATCTTGTTCATAGTTCGGTTCCCGTGTTTACAAAATCCTGATTCAGAAGCACGTGGGGTCACATGTGCTCACAGCCACAAGTTTTTTTCCCTTTGGTTATATGCTTCCACGCACTGTAAAACAAGTTTGACAGTTTTTACTTTTTATTACACTGATACCTATATTTGACTTCTTCCAAGGGGTTTTGCTGACACACGTATCCACGTACCCCACGCATCGCCCACCAGCTCTTCTCTCTCTCTCTCTCTCTCTCTGCTTTTGATTGGGCTTTTGAATTCAAGATTTTAAACTTGAGAAATTGCATCCAAAATAGTACTACTTTGCATCCGAGCAGTTAAATTAGATCTAGATAAATTAGGACTTTTTATTCATTTTTTCGTTAGAGTTAGGGATATGTCTTTTGATTGTTTGGAAAATTTAGTACTTAATTTGTTTAGTTGTTTTTCACTCTATCATGGACATGGATATTTACATTCCGTTTTACACAATTTTGCCTAATTTTGATTTTTTGTTAAGGTTGTTAATGTTTTATATGTGCTCCCACTTGGTGCAAATTTTGGGTCCGCCACTGGATCCGGGACATGCAAAACCATTGAGGTTGTTAGAATCCTTGCATATACATACTAAATAATATCATGATCATATCGTGATATTGAAATTGTGATTTGATTGTAATTGATTACGATTTCATTATAATTGGGATGATTTCCTTCCATAGTTATGCTCTTTCCTCTTGCATAAATAAAGACCTCATTGTATAGTTTCATTGTCGAATTCAATAAAATATTTCTTCTCTCATAGTTTACAGAGGTAATGTATTGACGTAATGGAGATAGGACCCTGTCGGCTGTCGTGCATTCCATTATGGCCTTGCTCCGAGCTTGAAAATGTTAGGCAAACCATTCACTATATGGACCTCGACGTATATAGCAGCCTTGTAAAAAATCAAGCCAATTGAATATCGATAACCTAGTAAACGAATCATGTTTTTGACAGCTAAAACAAATAATTTCAACAATACACATCAGTAATTTGGTTCATTAACTAAGCGATTAATGTCTGATTGACTAGATTTTTTAATTGTTGTTCTACACGTCAAGCTCTACAAAGTGAAAGGTTCAAATTATGTTTTGAGCTCTTATACATATCAAGCACTCTGATGTTAGTGGTTTAGATTGTGTGTTTGAGCTCGAGAAAAAAACTATATAGAGCACAACATCCCCGTATTCAAGATAATATCTCTCTCCCCTTAGTTAAAAAAAATTAGATATTGATTCTCACAGGCTTTTTGTACTTTCCATAATAGAATGTTCATTATGAAATATTATGGTACAATTATTTTATGCTTGCCCTTGGTTAGGGGTGAGCATGGACTGAATTGGTCTGGTTTTATAGTAATCCAATAACCAAACCACTATTAAGGATTATGAATTTACAGAACCAAATCAACCCATAAAATTCATAAAACCAAACCAATCCAAACCATTCAAAAGCGATTTGGTTTCGGTTTTGAACCACGGTTTGCTTAAAATTGAAATATCATCTCTATAAATTATTTGAAGTACTTAAAATTGCATAGATAATTTAAACTAAAGGTTATATTGAAATCATCAAAAGTCACTAACATCAACCAACTAAATAAGAATAAAATATATTAGAAAATAAGTTACTGAGAAAAAAGAGTAGGAAATCACTTTACTAAGCCCAAACTATGTATGTTCAGCGTAATGAAATTGTAGGAATAGGAAGTTTAGGAAATTAATATTGGAAGTGAAAGAAAAGAATAGGATGGTGGAATAGAGTATTAGATAAGGAAATTAAGTTTATTAAGTGTATCTAAACAAATTATATATATATATATGTGTGTGTGTGTGTGTGTGTGTATCACACAGTTCGGATCGGTTTGGAACTAGAACCATTAACATAAATCCATAAACCAAATCATTTAACGCGGTTTCTATTTTTTTTTTTAAATTGAGACCTAACCACATCATTAAAAAACCAAACCAAACTATTCGGTTTGAATTGGTTTGAACTGGATTCACGATTTCATGATTATTTTGCTCACCTCTACCCTTGGTGGTATGTTTGATTCTTGGACTTTTAATTTACTAAAATGAAAATTAAAGATAACTATTTGCAAGTTTTTTGTTTTTTTATCAATATGTAGGAATTGTGTTCTAGAAGAAGGATCTCTATATGGTTTTCATAGACTTAGAAAAGGCTTATGATAGGGTGCCTAGGGATATCATGTGGTGGGTTTTGGAGAGAAAAGGAGTGACCAAAGGGTATATCGAGGTGATTAGAGACATGTATGAAGGTGCCGTCACTACCATTAGATCACCAGTAGGGGAAACGAGTGAATTTCCAATCACCGTAGAATTGCATCAAGGGTCAGCCCTGAGCCCATACCTCTTTGCCTTAGTTATGGATGAATTGACTAAACAATTTCAAGAGGATATTCCATGGTGTATGATGTTTGCAGATGACATTGTCCTCGTAGATGACATTGCTAGAGGTGTTAATACGAAACTAGAAATTTGGAGGGAAGCATTAGAGTCAAAGAATTTTCGGATAAGTAGGAGTAAAACGGAGTATATGGTGTGCAAGTTTAATGGTACTAGTAGTGCGCTTGAAGAAAGTGTGATGATCCAAGACCAGGAGATACCAAAGAGTGATCATTTTAGGTATTTAGGCTCAATTGTTAGTAGCAATGGAGAGATTGGAGATGATGTGGCCCATAGGATCCAAGTGGGGTGGCTCAAGTGGAGAAGCGCTACTGGTGTACTATGTGACAAGAGGGTACCCACAAAATTGAAGAGAAAATTCTATGGAACGGCCATAAGACCAGTGATGCTTTTATGGGACAAAATGTTGGCCTATTAAGAAACAACATGTGAGCAAAATAAGTGTAGCGGAAATGAGAATGCTGAGGTGGATGTGTGGTAAGACTAGACGAGACAAGATTAGAAATGAAACAGTTCGTGAGATGGTAGGTGTAGCACCTATAGAGGAGAAGTTGAGAGAAAATAGGCTAAGGTGGTTTGGGCATATCTACCGTAGACCGAAAAATGCAGTAGTTAAGAGAGTGGATAGGATAGCTCTAGGTAGCAATGTTACGGGGAGGGGTAGACCTAAATTGACATTAGATGCTGTAGTACGCAAAGATATGAGTCTAATAAGCCTATGTGAACAAGTGGCTCTTGACAGAGCTCAATGGAGGAAACGGATTCATGTAGCCGACCCCAAGTGATTGAGACTTAAGGCTCGGTTTAGTTTGGTTTGGTTTGGTTTAGGAATTGTGTTCTTTAAGAAAACAATCTTGTAATGTGATTTTCAATAGTCTTATAACTATTGAAAAATAAATATTTAAAAGCTAAATATTTAAAAGCTAAAATCTAAAAATCTCCTCTTAGAATTTTTCATAAAAACCCACGTTAGGTATTTGGTTTTTTTTCCCTTGGCAATGTATATGTATTTATTGTCATCAACAGTGTTATTTGCACATACCTTGCATATAATAGACTCCGATGTTTTTCTTGAAATTAACAAGGAAATTAATAATCCCTTTCCCCCTCCATTAATTCCTTGCATCCAAATATCCAATGGTCCAAACGCGCTCAAACAACCACAATCTGAACCCGTTAATTAATTGTCAAAACTATGGTCCTTTTCTTCTTTCATTCTCACTGTATCGCGTGTCATCGGCGGCAGATTTCTGAAAAATGAAGTCGAAAAACTTTCCATGTTGACCCCGGAGGAATTTATTCTTCTGTCCAACCAATAATAAAATAAATTAAGTATGCTGATTTTGGTGTTTCACTTTTGTACGTATGGACTTCACTTTTAATGTAAAATTACTAGTAACTTTATGTACAAAGTAGAGCGTCTGCGTACAAAAGTGGAGTGCAAAAAATCAATTTCTTAAACTAAAAGGTACTCCTTTGGTCCTTTTTTAAGCTTCCATTATGGTTTTGCGTGTTATTTTCAATAGCTTATATCTCTCTAGTGTCTTAAAGAAATAATTGAGATCTATTAAATAAAATTTATATTGCGTATATATAACTTACATTAAGAGGGGGGTGATTTTGGCACTCCCCAAATTGATAACCGCACTCCCAAAGGAGAGTACCAAAATCAATTCCCATTAAGAGATATAAACAATTGAAAATAGTACGCAGAATCATAGTGAACAATTAAAAAGAGACGAATGAAGTATATGATTGAATGCTTGTTACAAGAAGCATGCAAGTACTTTTTGGCATTCTTAGTATCTCGTTGTGGGGCTCGAAAATGAACCAAATTACTCGAGCTCGATTTTAAGTTTGAGTTCGTATTCGCTTGTTAAAGATCAATTTGATTTTTAAACTAAATAAATCAAGCTTGAACCATTACGCTTTTTAAGATTTTCAAACCAATCTTAAACAAGCCACTACTATGCATTATTTATCTCTCGATTTTTAGAAAATTCAAATTACTCAAGAGAGCAGTACGTGATCGGCTCAATTAAAGCTTGTTAGAGGTCAACTGATCAATTGATAGGACTTGGTTTCTCTGCAGTCCAACTGGAGAGAATCCATGCAGTTGTATCACAGCCATTCATCTTTGCATTCAACGGTCCAGATTTTAAAAAACAGTGAAAAGTTTTTTTTTAAAATCTCGATCAACTGTTAAAAACACTATCCGACGGTTGCGAACACTGCAATCGCACCTATGCAGTCCAAACGTGGACTGCAGACAAGCCTTGTTTGATAAACGTGTCTAAATTAATCAAGCTCCTTAAGTTTTCAAATCGACCTATTTATCGGCTGTATCTCATATAATTTTTTTTTTTTGTTGACAAAAAGTGAAGATTGTATTGATAAATGCCCCAACGGCACTTACAAAACAAAGATCATTACAAAGAAAACTTGGACAAAGCCAAACTAATCGTCTAATAAATAAAAACGAGAAAATCACAAGGCAATCGATATCTTTTATCCTAATTCAGGCATGACCTAACGCAATAACGACACTTTTAAACTGTCTAACATCTAATTAGGAGTCAAGAAAAAGTGCAAAGTTAGGGATAAAAGACATCAATACCCAAACGATTAGATGCACTCTAACCAAGTATGAATACACCAATGAACTCTCAAGAACTGCAGATCTGTCAAGCCACCACGAGGTGCCCCGCTAAATACATCATGTAGTAATAGAACGCTGAAGCACATATATCGTTGTGAAGCAACCTTGATTGAGAGAACCCGATCTGTAGATAAAATTCGTCCAAAGATGAAACTAACAACTCTCGTAAAATGAGAGACAAAACTCTCTTAAAACGAGAAGCAAAACTCTCACAAATCAAACGACAAGTCGTTAATCTGAAGAGAAGGAAGAAAAAAAGGAAGAATCAAAGAAAATGAGTTGAAATAGTACCATGGTTTTCCCCTCCTGCCGCCACAAACGGGTATAGAATCCAAGGGGGGAGGGGAAGGAAAAAGAGGAGTTGTGGTGGCTAGGGTTGAGAGGGGGAGAAAGAGATAGGGTCGGTAAATTTTTCAAGAGGGAGAGAAAGCAAAATGGGCCATATCTCATCTCATTATGTTATTTTAGGGCATCTCCAGGAGGCTCAAGCTCTTTCTCGACTAATTGACTAAGAAATCCTCCAAAAAGCAGTTTAAGCTAGCCACCAAATGTTGAGGTTCCCAGCAGGCTCAAGCTGTTTCTTGGCTTTTGTATCTTCTCCAGCCTGAACCATTGTTTTTGTGACTAACGGCAACCAACGACGCACAACGACGACCCATCGAAGTCCAACGACGGCAATTGTTCTTACCTTCGGCGACGACTCGAACGACACCCAACGACGGCAACTGTTCTTATTCCTTCATCGATGACCCCAATGAAGCCTAAAGACTGCCCAACGGCGGCGACGACGACCAGATCCAGCATGAAAGAGTTCAATCTAGGTTTCCGGCCAAAACCCACAGTTCAATCTAGGGTTTCCGGCCAAAACATGACCACCACCATAGCCTTCGCCATCGATTTGGAGTGACAGAGGGACGGAGAGAGAGACCCGGTGTGAGAGAGAGCGAGAGTGACAGAGGGAGGGAGAGAGCGAGAGAAGCCCAAGCGAGGGTTCCGTATTCGCTCGTCCTAGAGAGGTTTCCGCACCTTGCTTACCATGGCGAGGTGTGACGTGAGACTGTTGAGAGGCAGATTTGAGGGTTTTGCTCGGGTAACGGGCGAGGTTGAGGGATAAGAGACTCTGCTAGAGATGCTCTTAGTATGTTTTAAGAAAATGGTTCCCCCAATTAAGAATACTGAAGTGAAACTTTATTACTATAATAATAATATTATAGTTTTATTTCTCATAAAGATAGATTATGCAAAGCACATAATTACTGAGGTTCGCAAATTTGGAAATCACCGGCTATACCTCTCGGTGTACACTATTTTACTATTCTATTATTTCTCACATAAAGATAGTTATGCAAAGGGCATCCATAATTTAAGGAGGTACTGAAATTTGGTAATCATTAATCAATGTCAAAACCTCGATGTAGGTCCAAAATTATCCTTTATCTCACAGCCCCAGGATTATTTAAGAATTCTCACATCGAGGTACTAATTAACAGTGCACAAAAGACCGGATCATATGAGTTGTGCTTAACATTAAACAGGGATATGTTGGATTAGTTTCATTATGCAAGTTTAATCAACAATTTTGCAAGAAAATAAAGAAGGAGAAGAAATGATTTTGGAGCTAGCTCAGTTGGTCAGGACTCTTGCATCTAACTAAGAGGTTAGGAGTTTGAGTCTCTCCACCTGCGTGTTGGTGTTCTTTTCTTAGAGAGCTTTTCATTTCTTTCTTTGTTTTATCATATAATGAGCTTATTTCTTGTATTGATTGAGTTGTTGGACTTGATTGTCTCGTGGACTCTTACAATTGATGTAGTGTCTCGAGTTTGTACGTACTTCATATTTGATGTGAAATTATCTCTTCTATCGATTGACTATATATATATAGTCAAATGAAAGACGGCCTATGTTGGCAGTTTGTTTGAGACCCCAATATTAATATATGTAGGCGCGTCAGTCCATATATGTCCCGATTAGAGATGACAATTTCAACTTATATTTTTTAATCCGCCCAAATCCGTCCTCTTATTATCCAACCTAATCCATCTATACTATACAATGGGTTGATATTCAACCCATATCAACCTATATTTAGGTGGATTTAGGTGAGTTGAAACTGAATTTAATATAGGTTGAAATTAAAGGACTCGGGGTGTTCCAGTTTAAAAAAAAAAAAAATTTAGAAAGGGAATGTAATTTCAAGCTAAAAAATTATGTGTTTACACAAATAATTTTTCTACTAATATAGATTTTGTTTGATAGATCTCATTGAAATCTTTTAAACGGTACAAAAAAATTAAAAAATTATTTTTTATTTTCATTATATTTGAACTTAAAATTATTTTATTTTCAAAAAAAAAGTTTAAAAAATAAGCAGAACGGCACCAAAGAGAACTAGTGTGTAGCTAGAAATACAATTGTTCCCTTCTGCATTATTCCTTCTGGTAAAACACACGCACACTCACACACACACATACACATACACACACTCTCTCTCTCTCTCTCTCCCTCTCTCCCTTAAATAATGTTTCTGATGCAATTGCACAAGGAACAGATGTACATGCAATTTCAACAATCACTTTCCAATTCAATGAAAGTCATTCTACAAAATACTAGAACAATTGCACTCACTTTCCAATTCAATGAATGTCATTCTTTATATCACCGTTTCCGCTAACGATCAAAATTCAATGAACCAATTTTTTTTTTGTCTTAATTAAAAAAAATAGGTTTGGACTATAATTTTTTACTTTTTCGATTCTTCTTGTCAAGTCAAATCAATAATTCACAAAAAAATTGACATGAAACTAAGGCTCCGTTTGTTTGGGTGTAAAATATTTTCAGGTAAAATGTTTTACCTATTTTTCGGTGTTTGGTTGTGTAAAAAATGAGGAAAATATTTTACATGTAAAACATTTTTCATTAATTGGATGAAAATGACTTACCATTAAATCTTCTGTAAGTTATTTTTCGAAATGAACTCGCTCGCTGCCTTTTACTGCAATTGTCACTGCTCATTTTTCTTGATTGTCAATCCTGACCCACGTTCGATTCCAATATTCGCAAATCTTTCCACCGTTTAAGTCCCATTCTCTCTCTCTATACACTATTTTGTCGATTTCTGAAAATATTTTTCAAGTGCCAACCAAACAGCAAAAAATAAAAGTTTGAACTTTGTTTTCTGAAAAAATATTTTACATGAAAAATATTTTATATTGTAAAACATTTTATATCTAAACAAACGGAGCCTAACTAAAGTCCAATAGGCAAACCTTTACAAACCATGCAAGTAGAGTGGAGTGCAGTTAGTATATCTCTTATAGTACTCTATGCATAGGACCAGGGTTTATTTCCCGTAAACATTCATTCCGCTTCCCAAGAGGCAAACCTTTACAACCACACAGGCACACACACTTTGAAAGGCAAAAAATATTCGCATTTGTTAATTATGTGTCAAACTTTTGTAACTTTTTTATTCATCTCGTTAAGAGGAATAGAAAAAGTAAAAAATAATGATCAAAACTTTTTTTTTTTTTTGAATAATTTTGTCCTTTTGGCTTATTTTCATTTTTATTCAAAAAAATTAAATTTTAATCATAATTTTTTTTTCTAATTCCTCTTATTCGACTCGATCCGTTTCAACTTGTTTACTATTTGATATTTATTTGACCCGCGATCTGTTTCAACCCGCTCAAACCTGCCCCTTTGCCACCTTTAGTCCTGATATATATGATTTTTTTTTTGATCAGCAATATTTTTTTATGTATCTTTGAAAAAAATTACAAAGATTTAACGAATCACGTGCACGCCAGCAAACGCCACTCGATATATATGACTTGATGTATGGAAAATTATTTAATGCTCCAAGGGGAAGGACACCGCTGCCCCAACCGTTCTTTTCATCACACACCATGTGAAGATCACACAAATGTGTGATAAAAAGAGAGGTTAGGACACCACGTGCATTGCCCTGGGGCAATGAATAATCTTTAAAAAACACTTATGGGATTTTTACTAACGAACAAGTTGTGAACCATAATTTTTTGGTTTTGTCATTATCTATTTTATTTTATTTTATTTGCATTTTTTTAGTTTTGTATCAAATTTTTATGTAAAATTGGTTCGTTTCGACGAGAAAAATCAAAAAAAAACAAAAAATTAAGACTTTTACATAAGTAATTTGAAAAATATCCAATTAAATAGGTCATGGAATTCAATCCAGTGCCCATATACAATCAAATAAATAGCCAAATGGGGCCTTTGATAGCAGTAATAATTTCTTTCTTTAAATGCACAACTACTGGTGCCTATCAATCCTTAATTAGACTTGTAGAAAAACAAACACAGCATATCCTCAATTTCTCTTGGTTAGACTTGTTTTGGGGTCAATCCTGTGTGAACTTAAGAACAAGAAGGTGCGTACAAACACGTCCAACTCTAGCTTATTCTAGATATTTTATTTGGCTCTATTTAAGTCCTCATCTGTGTCCTCCCCAAAGCAAATGAAACTACAGTACACCACCGCCGCCGCCGTCGTCCTCTGCAACTGCAACCACCGCAAAACTGCAATAAAAACAACCACCACAAACAGAGAGGATCATGGCGGGCGGAGATACATCCGGACGGTCTCTCGAGTACACTCCGACGTGGGCCCTTGCCGTCGTCTGCTTCGTCATCATCTCCGTTTCCTTCCTTATAGAGCACTCTATCCATGTCCTTACCAACGTAAGAAAGCAAATTAATACGTGAACATATATATGTGTATTTAATAATATATTGTGTTTGTACGTATTATATCACGCACGAGTTAATTTGATTCTGGAATTAATCGAATTGGTGCAGTGGCTTAAAAGACACCGGAAAACTGCCTTGTATGATGCTGTGGACAGGCTTAAATCTGGTGAGTGAATGATCGTTTTCATGTTTTAGAAATGAAAACTTGTTTGGTTAACTGTTTCCCAGACCAATCATTAATTTGAACAATCGAGTTTTTTCGAAACGATATCGAAGAACGTTGTTCAGAAACTGGTATTCACGGCTGGCGAAGTTTGAAACATAATTTGTGATTTTTTTTTTTCTTCTGAAACAGAACTGATCTTTGACCACATTTTCCTTTTGGACCACATTTTCTAAAACTATGTAAAAACAATTTCTAGAAGCATTGGGGTGTTTGGCAAGCTCATTTTTGCATTTTCAACTTCACATTATTGCATTTTGGCTGTTTGGTTTTCCTAATTCTAAAACCTCATTTTCACAAAACTCATTTGCTGATTTTGACATGCAAAAGAAAAAAAGCTGGAAATGGAAAATGAGCACCAAAGGTTCTTTTCCCATTTTTGCATTTTTCCATTTTTGGTCCAGAAAGACTTTTTCTAGTTATGCCCTCCAATTTTTGGTTATAGGGCTCTTTTAGGGTGATCGTTGAAAGCACTAGAGTCAAAAATTTATTATGATCATTTAGAATAAAATGATCAGAAAAATAAGATCTTCGCACTGGTTCACACGGATTGAAAATTGGAGCTCTGAATTTTTCAATCATGTTTTTTAATTTATAAATAGTGTAAAAATTAAGTGTTTTAATTTTCAATCCGTTTAAATCAGTGCGAAGATCTTATTTTTTTAATCATTTTATTCTAAATGGTCATAATAAATTTTTAACTCTAGGGCTTTCAACGAACGTCCTAAGAAAGCTCTATAACCAAGTAAGGAGGAGAGATGTAAACAGTATATACTTATATGCTAGTAATCGATATGAACCACCTGAAAATCTTAATAAAGGGAGAAATTAATAACTATTTACACATTTTAACACAATAATAAAGACCAAGGGCAACTTGGTAAAAAATCAACCCATAATTCATTTTCAATATTCATCTACCAAACACTAGTACAGTTTCAAAATACAATATTCTGCACATATTTCCCAAACACTCTTATCATACTCAAAATACATTCTGGCCAAAATCCAAAAAATTGAAAATGAAAAGTCAAAAAGTAGGTTCCCAAACACCCCCGTAATGCAAAACAAATTCTGAAACAATAGCCAGCCACGTTTATTTTCGAATTTCCAAAAAACAAAAAGTATTTTCACATGACTAAATTATTATTATTTTTGAACGGCACATGATTAAATGATAACCGATGCCAATGGGCTCTTGGCCCAGTCGCATGGGGAGGAACCTAACATTGGAGAGGTCTCAAGTTCGAGTAGATAGAAAGTACGTTCAACCTCTTATAATAGAACTTACAAACGATCGACTAACGCTACCTAAAAAAATTTGTGACCTCGTGGAAATGATGAGTGTGTTTCAGTTTTCATTATTAATCTTTTGAACAGAAAACAGATGAAGAAGATTGAATACAATACCATATGACTTTGACTTGCACATGGATTTATTGATTTCTTTCTTTCCTTACCTTTTTGCAGAGCTTATGTTGCTAGGGTTCATGTCACTTCTATTAGCAGTAACACAAGTGCCCATCTCCAATATCTGCATACCTAACAGGCTAGCTGACATCATGCTTCCGTGCCGAAAGCAGGCTGAGACTCCGGCCGCCACGGTAGAGAATGTGGAGCACTTGGTTGTTGGCCTCGCCCGCACATTTTTACCGACCAGTGAAATATACAATAGAACCGTATGGAAAGTGCCACACCGGCGATTGGCCGATGATGATGAGCAAGCTGCGGATGATGGTGGTGGAGCCACCACCGGTTCTTGTGGTGAAGTATGTTTCTTTCTTCTTATGTGCCTGGTATTAAATTCGAAAGAATAGTCGATTCTGATATTCGCGCTACATATTAAGCTTATTGAGCAATACATGGAAATTTGCAGGGAAAGGCTTCTTTAGTGTCACAAGAAGGGCTTCACCAGCTTCACATTTTCATCTTCGCGCTAGCGGTTATGCAAATTGTTTATAGTGTACTCACCATGGGTTTGGGCAGGGCCAAGGTAAGAACCTTGCGTGCTACAAAAATCTCACCATCTATCTCTATACATCTCATATTCGTGTGGACAGTTTTACGGAGACTTGAACTGGTCACATAACCAATTAATTAGCAGGGCCTGTCTTTGAGGGGCAAAGGAATTCCCTCAGAGACACGTCTTCCAACTAGAGAAGTATATGGATGGACTACACGCACATTTAGATACACACTTGCACGCGTGCACACAGTGTGAGCATGCGCTCGTGCAAGTGTGTGTGGATCGATCAATGCACTCTTTGTGGCTGGATTCGTGGTTGATTCTCCATAGTCTATATTAGTACTATTCTTAATTTGATTGCTTTCCTTTCTTATTGTTCATTATCTGTTCTCTTAGATGAGGAGTTGGAAAGCTTGGGAGGAAGAAACTCAGACAACTGAGTACCAAGTTGCAAATGGTATGTAAAAATTCATTTTCTTATATATGTAGCGCATCTTAAGAAACAAGAAAAGCAGGAAACACATGTACTGCGCGGTGCGCATAACCAACCTCTATTGGCACGAGATTTTGTAGAAAATAAATGTCACGAGTTCGACATGAGTATTATGATTTAACGTGATAAACATTCTACACACCGTAAAGGGTTTTGCATTTTTCGTCTATTCTCGTAACTTATGATACTTGGACTAATTTACGTGCACTTGAACATCTATTTACAGATCAATTCCATTCGTCATCAGAGTTATTTATAATATCTAAATAATTTTGTAGTACTCCCTCCGTCCCAATTTGTTACGCACATATTGACTTTCACGTAATTTAAAAAAAATTCATAATTATATAGACTTTTTATCAATTTTACTATTTTACCCCTTGACAGAATATTTAAATTAGGCAAAAAGTAAAATTCTAATTTTTTTTGAATGAAGCAGGAAGTTTCCCTGCCATGCTCAGAAATTGATTTGTCTATCATAATTGCTCTGTTTTGGTTTCTTGAAAACATAGCCTTTTTTAAATGTATAAAAGAAAATGAGGGATAAAATGGTAATTTAGATATCTAAAAATGAAAAGTTTTGAAAAATACAAATCATTTTGGGACATTTCAAAAAAAAAACAAAACAAAAGCGTAACAAATTGGAACGGAGGGAGTACTTGATACTTACGAGGGAGTACTAAACTTAAACAAAAGTGTTAAAAAGATCAAAGTCTTTGACTTTCATTTCTAGAAACTCCAATGGTCCCAGATGGAGTGCTATTTTTCAACTTTCAAAAAAATACTATTTTGTTTCAACTATATATATGTCAAACATGTTTTAAATGGTTTTGGTAACATGGTCGAGTCAAAGGCCAGCCACTGACTTTTACTTTTATAATATAAACTTCCCGTGTTTAAAACAAGTTCTTGATTTCCGATCTTGGAAAACATGTTCTTGACTTTTAGGAGACTATGGAGCAGTGATGGCAATGGGACGTACAAGAGTCAGATTTTGTTAGCCCTCCAATGCTTTCTTTCCCACTAACTGACTTTAAAAAGAGAGAATATTTTTACCTGCGAAGCCGTGAATAGTTGTTTACAGAGTCAATTGCGAACGTCTAAAAATGGTTTGGATGGTAACGATTGGTTACTGCTGTGAAGAACTTGTTCATGGCTCCACCGTAAATAAATTTATGTCCTTTGAAAACTGAACGGAACTTCCAAATACCATATTGGTATAGGCAATAAAGTTTTGGTGAATTCTGGCCTCTCGAATCCTGATACCAAAATTCTTGTTTCGTTCATGAATAAGTGATGATGATTAAAACACAAGTAATAAGAAAACAAAGAAATGAAGAAATAGTGACTTTTTTATTTGGTATTTTGCTCTCATTATTATATTTAAACAAACATAGATCTATAAGTACAAAATCATTCATTACTATAATCGGGGTAGAGAACACATATCCCATATCCTCTTCATTTATTTATCGGATCGGGAAATACCCATTCAGACCGGAGGGAGACGGACCGGAGTATAGTGCATCCCTATTGGACCTAGTTTGACACTTTGGCACATAAGGATTCGAAACTCCGGATAATCAGCATCTCCATTGTAATAAGCAAATAGGTATGGATAAGCAAATTTAAGGGAAAATGATGGCTAAGGACGTGTTTTGATAATTAATACCCATCAAGGACATTTTGTTCATTAACAAATGTTCTTAGCATGTCCTTAAAAGGTATTATCAAAACACGTCCTGAGCCGTCATTTTCCCCAAATTTAACAACAATGCTTGAAAAAACAACTCACATTGTAATAAGCAAAATTGTAAGTTTTTTTTAGCAAATAACCAAATTCCACCCATTTTATAACCAAACTTAACAATTTTTACCAATAACCAAAACTCAATAACCAAACTTAAAACTCAATAATTCAAAACACCCTACATTGGAATCATCTCATTGAGACGAATAATTTGGTGTGGTCGGGTGCGTGATTAGAACTTGTTTGCGATTGGACAAAGGTGCATTGTGTATTGTGGGAATTTTTTTTTTGTTAGGGATGCAAAAATAACCAGTGTGGAGGTAAAAGTTATTAAGTTTAATTATAAACTAAATGAATAATTAAATGCTGACGTAACACATTTTAGTTATTGATTTTGATTATTCCCATTGCGGATGCTCTTAGACCGTTAAAAGTTTGCTTCGAGTTTTTTCAAATTCATTGTTGTTATTTTCTGTCTTAATATATTACTTTTTTATCAGATCCAAATCGATTCAGATTCACAAGGCAAACAACATTTGGGAGAAGGCACATGACCCATTGTACAGATTCATCACTTCACTTGTGGATTGTGAGTCATGTCTTTGCCTAGCTACATTGTTTCTGTTTGGCAAGGGATTAAATTACGCTATGAATTATTTGTTCCAAAAATATTCCGCGGTGACCGAGGAGGAAAAACACTACACATTATCTTTTGTTTCGTTTGTTAAGCATAGTATTCCTTCATGAATCCTATCGAATTTGCAACGAGATTGAAGTTTCTCTCCTATGAGTGGATTTTGCAATTGGAAGAGGCGGCGAATTATTGTGTCTCTATTGCATAAAAGTGTACCACATTTCGTAATATTGTAGAGCCTATTCCCATATTGTGTTTTGCAAAACAAGTTTTTCAAGATTACTTCTTTACTGGACACTGACTGTGAAATTGTACAGAAATGTTTTTTCAGGCAATTCTTTCATTCAGTAGCAAAAGTTGATTACCTTACCTTAAGACACGGTTTTATTGCGGTAATGATCGATCTTTCAACTTTGATCTTCCAAGTTTTATGACTTGTTTCTTGGAAAAACTGGAGAGTGAAAATGTGTTCTTGATGTAACACTAATTAATGTGCTTAATTTTGTGTTGTGATAATTGGGATGATCAGGCTCATTTGTCAGCAAGGCATAACAACTTCAATTTCCAAAAGTACATACAGAGATCCTTAGAGGAAGATTTTAAAGTGGTAGTCAGCATCAGGTTTTAATTCTTCTGCTCTATGCTCTTCTTCTTGCTAATTGTCATCATATAGTATTTGTCGAACAAATACAGTGAAACCAGGATCCGGGGATGCTACCAAGCACCCCCTGCCAAGCGGGTGTTGAGCGGCATATTAATTCAACCATGTTTGAATTAATGTGTATGCCAATACCATATATGAAATTTCAAAAGCTATGTTACGCAAACAGAAAAGAAGTATCTTACCTTTCTCTAACAGTTGCCTATGTGACTTTTCGCAGCCCTTTCATGTGGTTTTTGGTCGTTATCTTGATGCTTGTGGATGTTCACGGTCAGTACGCTTTTCTTTTTTTATTTTCCACTTTCTACGATTTCTTCGAATTTTTACTACAGTAAGTTTCGCAAGACAGAGTAAGCTACTATCCAATACAAGGTTTGTAGCACCTCATTCATTTTAGATGACGCCCCGGCTCACTCATTTAATATGAATGTGATTGATCAGCTAGCTAGCACCGTGCTTTGTGGTTTATTCTGTATCACTAAAATTTGTCACTCCCTTATTTGAAATTGTTTTTGGATTCAACCAGGTTGGAATGTGTATCTTTGGGTATCTTATGCCCCGCTGTTGGTAAGTATATCGTGCATCAAGATGAATTTCTACCACAACATCAAAAGATTTGGAATCGGGATACAGAAAAGTGCATGTCAAGTTCGTTTTGTGGCTAAAACCCCATCCTCCTTTTCACAATTTCAGACCACACTGGAAACAAACGCGGGCCAGTGACGAATTTTTCGTGCACTTTTTCTGTGATGCGATTCTATATAATAATAATATGTGTCGATATCGATCATTTATGTGCAATTACTACGTATATTATCTCCTTGATATACACTCTCCTGCCCATTGCCATGTCCAATGTAGATAGTGCTTGTGCTGGGAACAAAATTGCAAGTAGTTGTTGCGAGAATGGCTCTTCAACTTCATAATCAGAATAGCGTGATTATTGGAGCTCCAGTCGTCCAACCGCATGATGATCTCTTCTGGTTTGGCCGGCCGATGTTCGTTCTCACTCTTCTTCATTTGACTCTTTTTGTGGTACTTCCCTTTCCCATCCTATTTCCTTTATAAACCGAGAGTTAAAACTTAAAAGACAACAACTATACTCCTTTTTTTTTTTTTGCTTTGTGTTCTGTATGAGAAACTGCAATCATTTAGAAAATGTTTTCCAATAATACGAAAGTGTTTTCTACCATATATAACAAACAGAGCGATGATAACAAGCAAGTCTTTTTCTTCGGTAATTTCAGACGAAAAGAGATTACTAACAAATGCTGCATTATCTATATCCTTTCAGAATGCGTTCGAGCTAGCATTCTTCATTTGGGTAACAGTAAGTGCTTTCTTTCGCTGTTTCGTTTGAAGTTAGTTCTAGTCATATTCAATGTATGTATATAACCTTAAGACAAGTTGCGTTATCGAAGTTTCTGATTCCAGTACTCTTTCATGAACTACAGATACAATTTGGGTTTAATTCTTGTTACCATGAGCACACAGTGATCATTGTCACCAGAATCGTGTTAGCGTAAGCCTGGTTTCCCATCCCTACTTTGTATATTTCCTTGGCCAGACAATCAACTTTTATGCCACAAAATTATCTGAACTTCATCTCTGATTGTTGCTGCTTCTACTTTGCTCCTCTGTCAGGGTGTCTGTTCAAGTCCTTTGCAGCTATATTACGCTTCCTCTCTACGCACTTGTGACACAGGTGAACTTACTATCGCCGGAAAGCATATTTAGGTTTTTGTTTCCCTCTTGAAAACATTCATTTTCCTTTGTTTTAACACACATCTAGCCCAACATTGTTTTGAGAGTTTCAAAATGCGCGGATTCTGAAGCACGATGCAGCTAGGAATGCACTGATATAGAGGAAAATATTTTTGAACAAAGGATTGCCAGTCGCCTACTATAATGGATAGTCATTTGTTTCCAATATAGATCGATCAAAATAATATAATTTCTTTTGACATTTGGAGTCATAAATTGGTAAGGGTCAATTAACAGCTTCTGATCTTTTGTCTGCCTCCTGTACAATCCTTGGCATGGGGCAGAAAAGTCAGAAAGATGTGAATTTTTCTCGTTTGAATGTGGAATAATACGGTAAGGGCTCATCGAGATGATCTATTAGACTCTTCTTCTTTGCACGGATCAATAATACGGTTACCGATTGAAAAAAAATAAATTGTGGAACATAAGCAGGGGTTTTTTTTGGCAACAGATGGGATCACAATTCAAAAGTAAGGTCCTGGAAGAGCAAACATCCAGAATTTTAAAGCAATGGCACGCGGAAGTGAGGCAGAAGAGGAGACAACAAGAACGGCAGTATTCTTTCGTTTCTCCAAGGACATCCTTATCGACAGACTGGAGCCTCAGAAATAGTCCCATTGATTTCTCATCTCATCGTCGCTCCCTAGCGATGCCAACAGATCAAAGCACCAGTAACAGGGGTGAGATAACCGAAGAATAATTAGGCTAAACGGATGAAGCACCGGTCTCGTCGCGGTTCATAACCGGTAGGGACAGTCGAGATGATGTAAATTGATATAGTGAAAAATGGACCCGAAAGAACTCACAGAATGAACCACGAGCAACACTACATTTATCCAATACGTTTGCAGAGTCAATGGTTCTTTCTTTGTAAGCTTTTTGAAAGTATAAGCAAATAATTATTCTTTGTTCATGTTCATTATATCTTTAGATTTTGCAGTCATTTCCTATCTAATATAGGATTTTCTGTTAGAGTGATAGCCTCAACATAATATAGGATCATCAATCATAATAATATGCAAATAATCAAGGCATGCAGGACTGCGCTATCCTTAGGAACGATACACTCCCTTCTGCATTGGTTGAATGGTGTTCTTTCCCTATGGTACAACAAACCTCCAAGCCCACTGCTGTTCGGGGAAACGAAACTCACGAACCAGTACTTTGCCCGAAACTCAAAATCTCTTTGTCTAAATATACGATAGAATCAACCTGTATATGAATTTGGCAAAGAAACATAAAGCACTCGCTCAAAGAAGATTAAAGTGTCAAGGACTCCAGATGGACTCTAATCTTTTTATTTGCGATGTAATTTCTATTTCTAGTCAATTATGCAAACGTTTAGTATTTATAAGGTAGGTTGGGAATGAGTGCAAGAAGCTAAAAAGAGAAATCTACTAGTATGTGACTGACTGCAATAGATAGTAGGGCGCCACAAACGAAACAAAACATAAGTTGTGGGGCGATTTCAGAATAAAGAAAACTACGAGGACTTGTAATCAAATATCGCGCCCGAACTGTTACGGCAACCAATTTATCACATCCCCATTCGCATTCTGTCAGTCCTACCTTGAACCCATCACCGATTGCGCAGCTCTGACAACAGATCTGTCCGACGGCCATGGACGACTACGAAGCCGAGTTTGCCGATCACTCTCCTCCTTCGTTCACCCATCGCGCGGTACGCACGCTGGATACAGATCGCTCATTCTGTCTCTCAATTCTCGTCCTTTTTCGTTAGATCTATCTATGTGTTTGAACTGGATTTAGTGTTTCTGGTGTCGTGATCTAGGATTTCGTACTTGTATAACGATGATCTGTCATTACATTACGTTTTTCTCCTGATTTGGCCGAATTTTGAGTTTTGCGTTCTACCGAGCTGAACTTGTTGCGCGCTTTCTTGTCAAAGTAGAAAGAAGAGCGCTTTCTAAAGGTCTATACTTGCGGTGTAATTTGAGCTTGAATTGGATGATTAATCATGCGGAGTGTGATTGAGAGCCTGTTTGGGGGGCATTGGTGTAGTCTTTATCGGCAAAACAAACATGCGATTTGATTAAGGCTTATTTAATTCAACTCCCAAGAGAAAGCCTCTCCTTGTTTAATTGAAATATCTCTTGGCTGGTGAGAAGATTATCTTCTTGTTTACTCTTATCCTTCGGTGGATCACCGATAATGAGGAATTTCACACTTGCCCATGCCATTCTGAAGAATTCATTAATTAGCATATTGATGTTAACTGTCATTATTTACTGTTTTTCTTGCAATTTGAGCTTCTAAGTTTAGTAGGAGGGTGGAATACCAAGTGAGACCCTTTCCATAGTTTAGGTATGCCAAAACTAGTTCCAACTCTTTATAGATCTTTCCCGCTTCTCTTACCTTAATTATCATCCTGCTTTTGGGCTGGCCGATATGGATGGACTTCATTTTTACTTGCCTTTGCATGCTGGGGAAGCCATAACCATTTTGGTACAGGTTAATAATTTCAATTTCAAGTGTCTATGTGATGTAAGACAAGTTTTCTATAGTTAGTTTCGGGGTTTTGTTTAGGATCTAAAAGGTAAAGAAGTTAGATGCAGTTCCTAAGAGGAGAGGAAAATACAAGATTATGGAAGCATTAACGGGTTGCTTTCAAGACAAACCACTTGAGACCTTGAATAACTTGGTTCTTTTGTGTCTTCATAATGTTCTTTGCAGTCAGGGGTATTGTGGTAATTTAGCAATAATTGTCGAACAGGCCACTTTGCTAATCCATGGATCTTTTTATTGGGTTTATGTTGTCTATGACTCTATCGGTCTTCTTTGGTGTTGGATAAATATTAGAAATTCGAAGAATTTAGTGGTTTGACTAGCTCCTTTTATTAGAAGTCCTTATTATAGTCGGTTTAAGAAGTCTCCAAAGTCTTTACAAAGATTTGTAGTTCTGAAAAATTAATATTCAGGTTTTATAGAATAATTTTCAGCAAATTATGCTTCGTTGAGATTGTGCGATGCAGTTGAACCCTTAGTGTGATGCCTAATGCCATTAAGAGTGATTCCCAGGGTTCTTTCTTTTCTTTCTTATTTGTAGATGTCTGCAACTTATTACAACTCGTTGTCTAGACTATAGAGTCTAAGGTTTTAGGACATCCCAAGAGTAAGCCAGTTTGGGCGATTTATTAGATTCAGATATTATGGACAGATTCGGATGTATGTATAGAAATCTTTTCCTTATCATTGTATATCATTATAAAGTGAATTCATATCAAGTATAGTAAATACTTGGGCTTTCTTGTGCTAAAACTTTGGCCCATAAAAACAAAAATACTGGAAGTGCTTTTTTTGAATGCAAAGACTTAGAAGTTGCATGCTGTACAAGCGCATGTTCCCCTAGTACCGGTGTTTCTTCTTCTTCAATACTTGTGCAATTCCATCAAGGATCAAACCAATAATGGGAAAAAGTAGAGTCATCTTCTGTCATCTTCCTTCCAGATATTGGAGAAGCCACTCAGTCAGTTTTGTAGAAGCATTTGAGATCTTACTATCTTAGACCTCTTATTTACGATAAGCACTGTAGATTCTTAAACCTGATTCCCACCATCCATTGCTGCCTGCTGTCACTGTGACTGGATATCTATTAGCCATTTTCTAGTCAATCATGTTCAGCCCGCTTATATTAAACCGGTTTTGTGGGTGTGGTCTACTAAAAATGTTATGGAAACATAGTCTTTTTTTATCAGAATGGCATTTTATAATGTTTAGAAAAACACATTAATCTCCATGATATTCTGTGTTTTTTACTGGTAATCCTTATGTCAGTGTATGGCATATCCTTGGTTGCAGATCTTGATGAATAATGATCTGCACCCAATGGAAAGGCCTTTCGGTTTGTTTTGCATGTATCGGTTGGTGTCAATATCTGACCTTTACATGTTTCATTTTCAAGGCCTTGGCAAGTTCATTTATTTTGTGAATGCACATTGTCGAGAGGGACCTGCAATTATTCCTAAACTGAGAAGATATTTATGGTGTTGGTCAATCTTAGCCGCGCCGATATCGTTATGAAAATCTATGCGTAATCGGTGATTGTGCATGTAGTTGGTTGCTGCTTAAAAGTGCACCAATCATTGATGAATGTATTCGGATAACCATGAGATGATTTTGTCGAAAATTTTATATCTTGGAACTGCTATGTGGGGATTGCGACGATTAGCCAGTAAAATAGTAGTTGCGTGTTCTTGTGTTGCTTTGTTGAGATGTTTCAACTCACAGTTGCTGGAAAATTTTGGAAATTAATGTTGTCATTTTATTTGATGAACAGGAAAATGTGATCAAGGATCCTCAGGGGTTCAACCCGGGTCTGATAGTCTTGCTCCTTGTTGGTGGCCTACTATTGACGTTCCTGGTTGGAAATTATGTACTTTACGTGTATGCACAAAAGACCCTTCCTCCAAAGAAGAAGAAGCCAGTCTCGAAGAAGAAGATGAAGAAGGAGAGGCTGAAGCAAGGTGTTTCTGCACCCGGAGAATAGACATGGTCGGCAAATTGTAATGCTTCTGCTCTTTAGGCTGAGTTGTTGTGTTAAAATGTCATCCTTCTTGTCCCGTACCCTTTTCTTTGATATTTTTCTCCTCTCATCATACTGGATTGAAATTTAGCTACACAATTTGATATTAAGTTAGACCCCCAATGATTTGGCATCTAACTAGGGAGACAATGACTTCAGTTGCAAAAATTCACAACATATTGCACTTTTCTCCAAGAATGCAAATGGTGGTTATTTTTTTGTTTCTTTTTGGCGCTAAGCGCTTTTTCAATCTCCCTCTTGTTGATACGACTCTTTTTAGCTTTCCTTATTATTAGGCTGGGCTGTTGCCAGAATTGTGTTTGCTCGTGTTCATCCTCCTTTTGTTTTTGGTACGTTGGAGATTGTACACTGAAGTTCCAAGCTAAAAGATGCCAATGGCATCGCCGAAGAAATCAAAGTGATTTTTGTTGTTTTAGGAGGCTGCACGGATCCATCAACCATGCGACATTTCGTTGTTGTGTTTAGATCAGGGAATGCCTGGACTGTGGAGGAATTTATGTAGGAGAAGCTACTGTAAGAAAAATAATCAAGTGAGGAATTGAATGCCCTGAAGTTTCTTATGTTTTTTGTCAAGTACACAGGCAAGAAATTGGTTTAAAAGCTGACTGACATCAAAATGAACTCTATCAATACTCAGCATACTGCCTAGCAACAGGATCAAAATATTCGTCAAAATGTCACTGTTGGTGCAAAGCCATTTTTCATTTTTTGGCAAAATTCCCTTTGTCTCCCAAATCCAACTTTCACTAACATTCTCTGACTTCCATTCTCCATCTACCTTTTCTTATTCTTCATTCAACCGTACTATCTTAAAAATTTCAATTCACCTCTATGAATAAATAAAAATTTTGATTACCTGCAAGTCTACAACACATTTACTATTTTCTCAATACACTAGCATATCCTCTTCTTCTCTACAATGAACAAGTTCAAGAAATCTATTGTTGTGGAAGAAATCTCTACGATGAACAGCTAAGCACGTTGGTTCCACTGGTGTCAGACGACACTGCCGTCGAGATAGAGTGCGACGATCTACTGATTTTGTACAAAAATCCACTGTTTGTGTGAAACAATCTACTAGTTTTGTGCAACCACCGACTGTTTTTGCCAACACTAGCAGCGGCTCCGGCGACGACGAAGATCGACCATTCTGGCAAAGGCGAGATCGGAGGGTCTGGATCCGGCAACAAGTACTCTCTCTCTCTCTCTATATGAAAATTGATTGTTGGATTTGATGATGTGTACTCTCTCTCTCACTCTGAAAATTGATTGTTGGATTTGATGATGTGGCACAAATGGCTTTCCAATTCTTGGTGCCGTTTTTGGATAAAAATGATATAAATTACTGGAGCAAAAAATGCCATTTTTTTGGCGATGGCTCTAAGCCATTTTTGCAACCATTGGACTTGCTAGCACAACACAGACAATAGCTATGTGAAAAGGAAAAACGAGTATGTTGGTCAGGGTAACTCAGCGATACAGGCAAAGCAATATTTCAAGAACAGTTCTATTATAGAATCGGATAGTATCACAAAGTCTGATATCATAGCGTACCGAAATTTACCCAAGACGCCAATGCTGAGATTTCAAATCTCAAGCCTTCGGTACCCAAGACACCAATGTGAGATTTGAAGAATCTCAAGCCCCGCCACGACCCATGGTCTGCTCTCCAGGCAGGACGATAACAAAGATTGGTTGAGCCTCAAACCCAGGATGAGGAAGCTGATAACGAAGCTCACAACCCTCCTCACAAAGTGAGCAAGCGTGGCACAAGATATGAGTAGCAAAAGTCACAAGCCGACTCGCATTGTTCACACTGCACGTTTATTGTCCTCCACAAGACATAGACAGCATTTGCATAACCCATCAAAGCCTTGCTAAGCAGGTTACACGATGACGACACATGAGAGTAAGAAAACAACTCAGGTCTCGTGTGATGCTAACTCTTGTTCTGCTTGCAATTTTGAAGGATGGTAAAGTCCCAAAGCAAGCATTTTCAGAAAACAAAGTTGGAAGAGGATTATGTCATCCAACTGACGCCTCGCACTACTCAGCCTCACGAATTAACAAAGGCCGTATGAGACATGCAGATGGTTATGGAATATGGTTTTATGGTTTTTGTCCTGAATTACTCTCCTTTGCTAGCGGAGACAGAGTTAAAGACCAACATGCTAACATTTGCAGTAAACACTGGAGAATCTCGTCGTCGTGTATCCTGCTCAATGTAGTCCAAGATTATTTTTAGAGATTTCAGTGCTTGTTTTCAGGAGCTTGTTCTCCTCTTTTATTTTTTTGATCATTTGTTCCCCTACTCTTGATGTCCTAATCTCTAATTTGATCCTTTGGATCTACCACTTAATGACAGTGGCTATGACTTTGAATTAAAAAGGAAAAAGAAAACTGACGAGCAACCAAACGCCAAAAGTGAGGAAATTTATTTTCAGGTAAATATAACTAGCCCAAACAAACAGAGCCTTTGTATGCTAGATTACTAGAGCAGCATCAATACTGATTCATAGCTCAGACTCAAAACTTCGTTCTTAGAAGTAAAGAAAATGGCCATTTGGGTTACGGTTAGGTTGATGATCACACATCCATCAGGGCAACCTACTGGTCACAAAACTATGATGAACCGGATAACTTCAATAGTTGAATAGAGCACCGACCTTTTAGTATTGCGTATGAAAAGCACACAGCATTTTTAAGGAGATGTAGGTTCAGGAAATCTTACGTCCCCATTAGATATATGCCAAGCATTCATAAGCAACACAACAAATAATGTGAGATAGAGCAATGCAACAGATAGACATAAATAGGGAAATCAGTTTTTGTTTTGCGGTCTTAGCTTCGGTCCACATCAAAAGGCAAATCCGCAGATATCATAGTACACCCAGTCACCCCCACAACACAGACAATTACATACTATAAACAGACATTGATTATCATGATAACTTATTTATTCCTGTAGCACCAAATTTCAACCACAGTTTTAGATTATGCAATCCAGTCTTTATCACCATGTCAACGCTGAGGTAGAAGACTCAGACTCAGGCCTTGCCACGGCCCATGGTTTGGTCTCTGGGCGGGACCATGACCAAGATGGGTTGTGCCTTAAACCCAGGATGAGGAAGCCTACGGCGGAGCTCACGGCCCTCCTGGCAAAGCGCGCAAGGGTGGCAGAAGACGTGGGTTGCAAAGTCACAAACAGATTCACAATGCTCACGCTGCACATCATCCTCAACAAAGCTACCACAGCATCCGCATGACCTGTCAAGTGCCTCGCAGCCTCCCTGTTTGATTCAGAAGACACAGTTAAGGAATGGAAACACTAATTAAGAGAAGTTAGCACCTGTTAAATGATCCTCAACAAGCATAAATTACCTGAACACTTTCCTTAATAGTGAACATTTTCCTAATTACCTGAACACCTCTCCATCTTTGGATGATCATCCAACAAGCATAAATTCATATCAAATGAATACTTGCTTATCTTCCTATATCTGACCCTCTAGACAAACATAGTTTACAGAAGTTGGGAGACTTTTGTTTGAGTAATTTGCGTAGCAAAAATTAGTAACAAGGTGGGATGTGAATGAGATGAAAAACACTATGGTGGCCTCTTAGTTATCTTCTATTCAATCCTTGTACACTTTCTTGCTTCGTGTGCTTTGGTTTGTAAACTAACAATGCAGTATTTGAAAAGCGTAGTTCTGAGTTTCACTACTCTGAGATTCCAATAGTTTCCTCCAATCCCAAGACAATTGCATGAGCTATCTCAGGTTTAAACAATACCCATGTAATCACCAATCGGGTGGTATAGGCGGGCAATGACTAGGGACTGACCTAACCTTAGGCAGTACAAATTCAATCATGTATGCAGGAAATTATATCAAACGGCAAAGTGTTACAATGACCCATACATTTCGTAAGCATTTAACCCTCACAATGTGGATCATATACTAACAATTATTTCGCAAGGATATACAGATAAAATGAATACTTTATGTGTATTAGCATCTACATTATTACAACATATAGACATCATTTCAGAGAAACTATTATTAAAATTAACAATTTATGCATCTCTCGAAATATTAAAGTCAACTGAGACTGCCATAATTCCCACTTCATTACCGGCAATAGGGCAACACAGCCTATTGAATAGAGCTCTATCATCATACAAAAGACAAAACCGCAGAAACATTTCACATGACAACACGATATCAATTATACATTTATACTACTTTAAAAGGTGGAATCACTAAACTGTTTTCTAGGTGTTTGTTCCTCAAACGCCCCTACTAAGTTAGTAAAATGACATTTGCCACCCATCTGGTCCCCTTTATACAAACTCTTCACCCCAGTTCGCTACTCCACCAACCTGTCCCCAAGATAGAGACTAACTCAGTGCTGCCACTTGCAAAACAGCACAAGTGCAAAGATCTCACCGTACCTGGCTACATCGCCTTCCCACAACCTCTTCATCACTCGCGCATTGAACATCAAAGACACTCTCCACGTAAATGTATTAGGCTCGCACAATTTGCTACTTTATCATAGTTGCGTTCTTACTCTGTTATCTTATTCTTATATAAGTCAGGAGGCTTGGGGATTTTATTTTGCTTTCAATATTACTCTTACTTAAGATATGATATAGTTAAAACTTTGCCAGGTTGGGGTATATCCTTATCCTCTTCATCAAACAGAATAATCTTAACCAAAAATCTAAAAATATTTCAAAGGAAAGAAAACTACAGCAGAGCACAGGTTGGAAATGCGGCACAGGAAGGAATTATGCGATTTTTGACATCGCAAAAGAGTGTTAGTATTCTACCCTACACGTTTGTATCATAATTACAGAATATATCTTGAACTAAAGAACAAGAATCTCAGTTAAAACTTAAACTAAACAATGAGAAAATACCATAAGCTTGATTTCCAATGTAGTCAGAAGAGATGATAACTGGAAAAGATAAAAAATAGCTTGCCTCAAGATTGAACTTCCGACGGATGGCAGTACGGTTGGGATATGAAAAGCAGGCTGCAAGCAAGTTCGATTGAAAAAAGGCCTGACCAATCATGTATAGAGCAGAGTATGGCAGGCAGTGATTTGCAAAAGTCCCGGGAGCAGAGCCAAGCCTCTCGACGTTGCCTCCATAAAGCACACATGGGGCCACACTTCCAAGGAGGCCTATTAAATATCAACTTATCACAGAGAGAGAGAGAGAGAGAGAGAGAGAGAGAGAGATACGCAGAAAATACAATTGTGGACTAAAGATTAGAGAGCAACTTATCCGAGAGAGAGAGAGAGAGAGAGAGAGAGAGAAATACGCAGAAAATACAATTGTGGACTAAAGATTAGAGAGCAACTTATCCAAGAGGTCTAGATGATTCAAAGTTAACAGCATCTCAACCAATAAGATTTGGAGCTAAAAAAAACTAAGTTATCCAATTCTAAGTTTCTAATGGGTAAACAACTAGAGATGTCTAGAGACGTCTCAGACAAAGTCAATTTATTTGATCAAGCATAAAAAGTTAATTTGATCAGTGCAAACATTTAAAGGAAAATATCATTCGCGCAAGGATTAGAATCATTAGATAGACTATCCATGACATCAAACTTTAGTCCATGTAGCGCTTTTAGAACTGATTGGAAGGTTTACCGGTCACCTCGTATTCATATATATTGTGCACGAACATTTATCCTATTTCGACAGGAAGAAAATTAAATGCAAATGTAAGACTGAAGACAACAATTTCAGGTTTTTTGTGTTAGATATGAACATTCGTCAACCATTTATCTGGGAAGAATTGATCATTATAGGAAGTTGGGTGCAAGAGTAGATTGATTGCCGGAAAAAAACGACTAGTTCTCAATTTATAACTGACCAAATTCCAATAAATCTGATTATACGCATTACTCCAACCACTATGGCATTTAGCATAACGAAATATGACACAATTATATATTTTTGGAAAAATCACACCCCTATAGTAGCATGCCAAATGTCAGCAAACAAGAGGGGTATTTAGAGAAGGATAGGGTCAATCTCTCTACCATGCTTCAATCACCGTACTAAACTTTTCCCTTTGACCATAAATTCCACTACAACTAATAGCAATAATCTTCATAATTGTATCTTTCATAAATTTTCAGATTTGAATAAATGAATAAGCGTGCATGCATCTCTTGATCCAACATAAAGCGATAGCACCAAGTCGTAACGCCTCCCCCATTCCATATTGTAATGCAATTAAATTCACAAGCCATTCAAATCCAACTATTCTATGCACATCCATACAACAGGCAGCAGTATACTATTAGCCACAATGGAAGAATTAACATCGGTGCTAACATCTAAAAACCAGATCTAGATGGGAAACTAAGGCTCCATTTTGATAGCTTTGCATCTCAAAATGAAGGGGTTCGACCTTATTGTCTAATGATAATAAGTCAAACCTAGATCTGATACTTTACAAATTAACTTTTCACATCGAATTCATGAATTTTTTGCGATCAATTTGAGTTACTACAGAGATCCTTCATGTTAAGGGTTGTAATTATACAAGGATCTCAAACAAAACACCTCTCTTTTACCTCTCTAACCCATCCTTCACTAAAGTTTCACAAGCCACCTATAGCTAAACCTCTAAATTATACATTCGGAATTCACATCTATCCAAACAGAGTCTAAATTGAAGTATCCGTCAACATTGAGCGTTAAATTCATAAAAGCTTATCCTTTTCAGCCCAAGAATGTTGAAAACTATTGATAACAGCACAAAATGGGAAAATGAGACAACAAAATCAAAGAGAAACTCACAAAACCACGAGATCCATCCTTTACAGAAGTTTCACAAATCCACCTATAGCTAAACCTCTAAACTATTTATCCTAATCACCAATTAATTACCTTCATTTGCAATTCACACATATCCATACAGATAACACAGTCTATATTGCAAATACCCTAAACTATTTATCCTAATCACCAACTAATTACCTTCATTTGGAATTCACAGCTATCCAAACAGAGTCTAAATTGCAAATACCCATCAACATTGAGCGTCAAATTCTTGAAGTTTACCCTTTTCAGCACAACAATAAAACTCCACGAAACCAGAACAAAAATAGGAAAATAAGACGAAAACAAAACCCTAAAAAGAAACTCACAAACTTCGAGATCGCTGCTACAGAACTCATCGTTGCGTCCGAGGCAAGCGAGGAGGCTGGAGTCCCACTGAGCGCGGCGCATGGGCTCACCGACCACGCTCCCATGCCCCAGTGGCAGCCCATCGGCCGTCCAGCCGTAGGCGGGTCCATCTGGAGAAGATTGCTTTGTCGGCGTCGCAGCAGGCGGAGGGGCAGAAGTTGGCTTGGTGGGTTTCTTGTCATCGTCCGAGGGCAGGTGGGTAGATAGGAGGGGGCTTGATTCTTCGAGATTCGCCATTGGTGACTGGGAGAGATACCGGAGAAGAAAAGTGGGAGAGGAGGGAGAGAGAGATAGAGAGGGAGAGATGAGGCGAAAAAATAGAGGGAGAGGGAGAAGAGGTCAAAACTAGCGGTGCTCGCCGTCCGGTTCGGTTCGGATTTTAGAAATCCGAACCGCTAGTCACGGTTTTTACAAAATGAAATCCATGTCCGAACCAAAAGTCCTACGGTTCGGTTCCAATTCAATCCGTAACTCACGGATCGGTTACGGTTTTATCCACGGATTTTAGCAAAAATAAAACTCAAACTTATATCCCACACTAAAAGTGAAGAAGGTTACATTCAGAATTAAATTTAACACCGGCCACCAGAAAGTACTTGTTACTTTGAAGAAACGGAGAGAGAGAGAGAGAGAGAGAGAGAGGAGAAGGAGGAAGAGGTGAAGAAGTAAGAACGGTGCGGTGGCGACTATGGTGCGGCGGCGACTTGAACAAGAAATGGAAATTAGGAAAACTGGAAAAGAAACGAAATAGTGAAACTAAATTAGGATTACCCGTAACTTATATAAAAAACAAACTACGATTTACCCCATATATTTTATACATCTATACTATATCCCATTATTAAGATAAAATACTAAAATTGGTAGAAAAAAGTTTTAATATTACTAACAATTAATTATATAAACACACACATATATTTATATATTTATTTATTATTTATATAAAATAAATATCTCACGGTCCGGTTCGGTTAATCCACGGTTTCGTAATGAAAATCCGTGGACCAAACCGCGAGTCACGGTTTTCTAATTTTTCAATCCGTGTCCGGACCATTAATCCACGGACAAAGTCCAAAAAGTACGGATCGGTTCGGTCCGGACCGGTTTCACGGTTCACCGGATTTTTTGAGCAGCCCTAGTCAAAACCATGAGCGGGGGTGAGCGTGTAGTGTACGACGAAAAGTTATTCAGTGCTACTGGAGCATGCAATGCTCTTGGAGCTTTCTAATCACAAATTGATGCACGGCAGGGCAGCGGTCTGTTGTGGCTTAGCCCGTTTCGCTAAAGTATTTATTTTTTATTTTATGAAATAGGTAATTCTTTTATAATAAATCATTTTACTTCGAAAATAAGTATTTAATCCTATTTCATTTTAACTTAAAGTGAAATAAGTTGGTTTTTGTATTTATTTGAATTCTTTTTCGCATTTGTAAGTTTTTCATCAAATTTTTATGAATTATTGATTCGTCTCGACGAGAAGAATCGAAAAGTGAAAAAATCACTTTTACCCAAATATTTCGGAAAATAATCACTTTAAAGTCGACTTTTTTGATTTCTCTCGTCGAGATCAATCAATAATTCACAAAAGTTTGACACAAAACTAACAAATGCAAAAAAAATTGAATAAGGACTAAAAGTGCTAGTAAAAGTTAAGCAGAGCGGAGCCTTATTAGTGGAACACACACTTAATTATTGAATCAGATTATATTTTTGGGTCTTTATTTAGATATTTTTTCCTGTTTGTTAGTTTAGGAGTATTAATTTTTATTGGTTCACATAAAAAATTATTAACAAAACTAAATTCTTTTGGAATAAAAATGAAAACAATCCAAGAAATCTGTCTATTTTGAATTATTTTGGTCTTTAATGATATTTTTTTAAAAATTTATCATTATTTTTTAGTCTTTAAATTCTTTTCATCAAGAAGAACTTAACCGCAAAAAAAATGTCGTAACACTAACAAAGATGAAAAGGATCTAAATACAGAAAAAAAAAAATAGTCCAAATAATTATTAACCTAGCCGTACCCTCTCTTTTTTTTTTTTTTTAACTTTATTTTAATTTCAGTTCATATTTTCTACTATCTCCTTCCCTCATTAGGAAAAATCCAAAGTGTCTAATATTTACACTGAAAATCACAAACAAACAAATATAATTTAATTTGGTCCAAACTTCGACACTGTTGTTCGTCCCCCAAGCACTGTTGCCCACTATTATCCATGAGCAGGATCGTCTCCTCAAGACCATCTTCGGCCTTTACTCTATGTCTTTATTGAAAACTTAGAATATCAGAGTAAAATTCATAAAATCTCACTTCTGCTCTTAACTCAAACCCCATATCAAATTTAGTTTTACTTAAATTTCAAACCAAATCAAGTGAGACTCAAATTTTGAAGGCCATTTTATCTTTCTTAAATTTACAACTACGCAATTAATGAGTCATTTACTCAAATATATGCATTAATTTGAACTTGCCCATTAGAGTACTTCATATCTAATGAAGTTTTTACGAAAATTTGGATTAAAAAATTGAGCAAGGGCTGGAGATGGTTAAGTGACTCACCAACAAGAGTTATCTTATGGTGTTCCATGTGAAAGACTAAAATTTTGATTGGAAACTAGAGTAGAATAATTATCTGAAAATTGTAAGGAGCTTTTAACATGTATCTCAACTATCCTGCAAACTACAAAAACAAAATTAATATTTTCAAGTGAACGTGTCTATTAATTGACATAATACTAGAGTTTGGCGCATGCGATGTGTGTCATAATCTGTGTTCCTTCATTTAAACAAAATTATGTTTAGTTATGAGCAATCCATGATTTTTTAAAAGGGCCTTTAACTGTAGTATTTGCATAATAAAGAACTTTTAAACCAGTCAAATTTGATATAGAAAAACATGACCGGGCTTCAAAGGGATGACAACCGGCGCTTTTCTAAAGTTTGTGTTTTCTCTTCACACATATAATTTATATGGCTTTCACATATTTAAAATTTGGATTGGGTACTACTAATTAAAATTCAAAGTTGAAAACGCGTGAGAATTTCCACCTCTGGTATAAAAAACGAAATGACGTTTTCCTTTCTTTCTTTTTTGCATTTGGCGAAAGACGGCATTGTTGGATATTAAAGTTAGTGAGATTTGAACCCCTATTAATTAAATACATGAGAATACATAAAGTTATGAGTTAAGATCTCTATGGTAGGCATTACTACTGACACTAGTAGTAGCGGCACGGGTTTGCCGCTAGTACTAATTACTAATTAATAGAAAGCTTCCTACCTAAGCCAAAGCTTGGCCTGCACCCTCATCATCTTAACTATTCAGGCTCCGTTCCAAAAACATTCTTAAAAAATAAGTACTTATTTTGCCACTTCTTAAAGAAAAATAAGAAGGTTTGTTCCACAAAATCCAAATAAGCAGCTTATTTCACATTTTCAAACTCAAAAAAATAACGTAAATGAGAAATAATTTTTCAATTTTTTTTGTACCGTATTAAAGATCTGAATGAGATCTATCAAACAAAATCCATATTGATAGGAAAATTATTTGCGTAAGCACATGATTTTTGAGCTTGAAATTGTCTTCTCAAAAAATAAGTAATTGTTCAATTTTTTGTGGAACAACCCTTCTTATTAAACAAAAAATAAGAACTTAAACCCGTTCTTGAACTATAAGGCTAGGATACAGGGCATATTTCTACCCATTTTGTCCACAATTTAATATCTTTGATGTTACAAGTTAATTATTGGTGAAAGTACATAAACACTCCCTCAACTATTATTGATTCTCGTAAACACCCCCTCACATTTAAAAGCGCCCATGGAGACCCTCTCAACTACTGAAAACGGGAAAAATGCTAACTCCGTTAACGGAATGGATGAAATGACCAAAATACCCTTTTCTATTATGCCCTTAAAGGAAATTTTTTTTTAAAAGTCCTGAAATTATTTACCCACCACCGCTCCGATGGAGAGAGAGAGAGAGAGAGAGGAGGAGGAGGAGGAGGAGGAGGAGGAGGAGGAGAAGTGTGATCGGGGGGAGAATAGGAGACGCCTGAACGCAGAGTCATCGAGTCCTTGGGCCCGAACGCGGGCTCCCTCACCTTCTCTGTCTGCATTTGGAAAAGCCTGTCGGACTTCATCCCTAGTTCTGGTTTGGAGAGAGAGAGAGAGAGAGGAGGAGGAGGAGGAGGAGAGTGATCGGCGACCACCACCACCGCCACTGGCAGCGCCACCAACGAAAGGATAGCTTCAAATCCGGCCATCTCCTTCGATATCCCGAAGCTGAGACACCAACGCTACAATGCTTCTCTTGTCGTCGACTTCTCGATGAGTTTCTCGGTGGATTCTTGGAATTTTTAATGGTATGTATATATATAGGCGTATGTATATGTGTGTGTCGGCTGGATTGAATTTGTGGGTTTCAACTTCAATTTGTTGATTGAATTTGATTTGTGGGTTTAATTTTAAGGTTTGATTTGGTTCTTAAGTTTGATTTTGTATTTGTGGGTTGAGGTTTGTGGACTGGTTTTGTATTTGATTTGTGGTTTGATTTGGTGATTGAATTTGAGGTTTGTCGGCTGGATTGATTTTGTTTTCTGGCTTTGCTAGGTTTGTGCAGAGAGAGAGAGAGAGAGAGAGAGAGAGAGAGGGAGGATTGATTTGGTGCAAAGGGTATTTTTGTCCAAAAAATGCTCAATTTTGCTGACCTGTGACCTCCCAGCAAATAGTTCAGAGACAGAAGGGTGTTACTTGAGTAACGGGAATAAGTGAGGGGGGTCTCCATGGGCGCTTTTCAATGTGAAGGGGTGTTTACGAGAATTAGTGATAGTTGAGGGGGTGTTTATGTACTTTTACCTTAATTATTTGACCAATTGAAAAACTCAAACATCTTATGAAATTTCTCTTTTGTCCTTCTCTTGAATTTGAAGTGACTAGTTTAACTTGAATTGAAGAGGATTTATGAAAGTTCAAATTTGTGAAGTGTAACAATTGCTTTCTTTATAATCAGCACCTCGAACCTGGACAAATGCCTTGGGTCAGCTAAAATCTTGCCATCTTCTGTGCTGATTAGATGTTGAAATTTAACTTAAAAGGAAGTTCAAAATTTATTCAAACTTGAATTAGGGAAATTTTCAAACAGCACCTAATCTTTTACACAAATTACGCATAGGCACCTAACCTTTTAATATTTTCAAAAAAACACCTGACGTATTTAAAAACTCATCAATTTTTCACCCGCTGTTAACTTTCCATCCAAAAACAAACGGAAATGCTGAAATGGCCTACACATGGCCATTTGGAGGGAAACCAATATACATTTTGGGAGAAAAACATATTATTCTACTGATTTCTCCTGTCAAAACCCACCTGTGGGGCTATAGAGTTTCCAATAACAACTATTTTTACTTTTTCTATAACTTTAGTTTCGTTTTTCTTTTCTTTCTTTCGCGCTAGGTAGTTTTGTGCCAACTTTTTGTAACTTATTGATTCTTCTCGATAAGACCAATCGAAAAAGTATATATTTTTGTTTTTTCTTTTACCCAAATATTTTAGGAAATAGCCACTTTTTAGTTCAAAAAAAATTGATTATTTTCCAAAATATTTGGATAAATATATATATATATATATATATATATAATATTTTACTTTTCTAATTCGTTTTAACGAGACGAATTAGACGAATTAGAAAACAAAAAAAAGGTGAGGCGCAAAACTAAAAGACACGAAAAAAATTCAAATAAGAACAAAACTAAAAGTAATAGAAAAAGTTAAGTAGAATGGGGATGGGGATGTCCCAAAATACCCAAACATTTCCTTCTTCTTTTTCATTTGCCTCACATCATCTCAAGCTCTGTCGAAAAAATGGCACACAAATTTGATCCCCAAAATATGTAATAAGTAGTTCAACAAAAATAAATAGTTACAACAACCAAGATAAAGTCTTATAAGCATTACTCCCATAACAAACCATTGGAACTCCATGGCCCTACAGGTGAGTTTTGGCAGGAGAAATCAGTAGAATAAAAAATATATATTGGATTCCCTCCAAATGGCCAAATGTAGGTCATTTCAGCATTTTCGTCTATTTTTTGATGGAAAGTTTACGGCGGGTGTAAAATTGATGAGTTTTTAAATAGGTCGGGTATTTTTTTGATAATATCAAAAGGTCAGATGCCTATATGTGATTTGTATGAAAGATTAGGTGCTATTTTAAAATTTTCCCCATGAATTATTGATTGTGTTTTGTTGACTTGAAACAACTTGCAATCAAGGAATATCTTTTAAATATCTAAATTATTCGAGCTTCACTTCCTAAAGATATGTTTGAGATCGTATTTCTTACATATCTAAATCAACCTTGAATATGTTTATTAAGTTCAAATCAAGGTTGAACAACCCCAGCCTTTACTTGGCCAGACATTTATTATGTTTGCAAAATGGAAAGGATTGCGTTAGTATATTGTTACTACGATCATCAATCTCAACAACCACTCTTAGGCTCCGTTTATTTAGGCGTAAAATATTTTCCGATAAAATATTTTACCTATTTTTCGGTGTTTGATTGTGTAAAAAAGGAGGAAAACATTTTCCATTAATAGAATGAAAATGACTTACCCTTAAATCTTCAGTATGTTATTTTCCGAAATAAACCCCCTACCTTCTACTGCAATTCTCATTACTCTACTTCCTCGATAGTTAGTCTTAACCCACGTTCAATTCTAATATTCTCAGATTTCTCCACCGTTTAAGCCCCTTCCCTCTCCCTCTACACTATTTTGTCGATTTCTAAAAATATTTTTCAAATGCCAACTAAACACCGAAAAATAAAAATTTGAATTTTGTTTTTTGAAAAAATATTTTACATGAAAAAATTTTACATTATATAATATTTTACATCGAAACAAACGAAGTCTTAATCAAATCACTTTTTAAAACGATCAATTAGTTTTACTTAATTTAATCAATGTGATAACCCAACAAACATGGGAGTGGTGGCATGGCCGGCCTGGCTCCCGTCGTGTTCCGTTGTTGGGCACTACGGTATTCACCAAAAGGTAGGGTTGAGCTCCCGTGGCATATCTGTTTATGTTGGGTTCCGTGATGCTTCGTCAGTGGTGGCCAGTGGAGGTGTCGTGGTTGGTGACGGCTGCATGTGGTGGTGGGTGTGATCTATTCTGATTCTGGTGGACGTTGGTGATCTATAGCTATGATCGAAGTTTCTCAAATGTCTAGGATTAGGTTTTGAGTTTTCTTTTGGGCTGACTTCATTGTTTATTTTGGGCACTTTAAACCATTTGTTTATATGCTTTGATTGTAATATTTGAATTTTTGACCCATGGGTGTATTGGGCTTTTGTCCCACTAGGTGTGTTTGAGCTATGTTCTCAACGAGAGCTGCTACTTCCCCAACACACACACACACACCCCCCCCCCCCCCCCCCCCCCCCCACGACACAGTCCCCCTCGGACCCCACCCCCTCCTTTCCCGTTTTACCCCCCACCCCCCTCCCCCTTCTTTCCAATTTTGATTCTTCTTTTTCATCTTCTTTTTTTTCCCCTCTATTCCTGCTTCGTCCAAAACCTAACCGTTGAAAAAGGTTGATTTACCCGAGCGTAGGGCTAGGTCGTTGTCAGCATGAATACCGGAAAGACCGGAATCGTTCCCACAGAGATAATTCCTTATAGCTTGCCAGGATTTTTAGATGTAAGGGTTTGCGGCGTTTAGACGGCCAACTTTTGGTTTTGTTTTGACGGTGATAAAAACTCTTAAGAAAAAGACTAGAAATTTGGGTTTTAACGAGATTAAACAAGCGGCAAGGCATTGGAGTGACTAACGCCCGTAACTTAAAATATCTAACCATTCTCAACGAAAACACGGTTGAATAGCACGGCATAGGCTATCAACCGGGAGATTTAGCGGTGAGACCAATAAAGACTAGAAGTGTAGTATGGAAAACGAGTGAGCTCTCTTGTTCTTTTGGCAAACACGAACCGAGACATCGCTCCGGAACCATGTGAGCGAGCACATGATCACCGGAGATTAACATTGGCAAGTTTTGTTACATAAAGGCCAAACTCTTCTCTTTTCCATACAAAACCTCAAGCCATGAGTTGAGAAAGGTAAGATTCGCATAAGTCACGAGGTGTTAATCACCCCGATGCCAAGCCTAATCAACTACTCACACATCACAAAGAGACTAGAAAGCATGCTAGAATTGATAAACATTTTTAACCGGTAAAATCGAAAATAAACTTGATTTCTATAAAGATCCAACAAGTAGCTACAACATTAATACTCGAGAAATTAACGAAAAGATAATACCTTGAAGAGTTCTTGAGGAATTGCACTTAAAAAGCTTGAAGAGCTATTGGAAGAACTTTTGGAATTAAAAGACTTAAAAGCTAATTATGAACTAGATCCAAAAGGGGAGAGAGGAGGACCCTATTTATACACAAAGAGTGCAATTTTGTTAAGAGGGTGAACATTACCCTCTCTCTCATTGGTTGAAATGATGTAGACTCCACCTCAAAGTGTTGTCATACTTACCATGCAATACATTTTTTGGTAAGCATGACATCACTTTGTGGTGGAGTCCACATCATTTCAACCAATAGGAGGGAGGGTAATGTTCACCCTCTTAAGTGGAGGGTGAACAAAACTCAACTCATACACAAAGGCTTTCTCTCTCCTCAAAAGTCAGGAAATGCCCCAAAAAAGTAACCCATAAAAAGAAAGTTTCCATAAGTGGAAAGTCTGGAAAAATAAGAAAAATATCTGCCCGGACACATTGTTATCGATAACACAAGAAATTGTTATTGATAACATCACTTAAATGGTCACCCGGGAAGAAGAGTTATCGATACCAAGAACCAAATGTTATCGCTCTCTTTGCCTCTGGACAAATTCTGGACCAAGATGGTGCAAAGGTATCGATAACTTTTTTTTTTTGGGGGGTAAATTATCTTGAAATTAAAAAAAGGTTAACCGAATGTACAGCCTACAAGGGGCATACCCCAGGAGGAAAAGAAAAGGAAAAAAGAAGATTGAAAAAATTGCGATAACCCATGCACAACCGGCATGGAGAGTAGGGTAAAATAAATAAACTAACAAAAGTGCCATGTGTGTAGTGATCATACCCCCGTTGCACTATCCATCTAAACGGAAGGATAGTACAACGGGGTATGATATGAAGTGATATGAATAGAAATAACATGAAATTGAACTACTACCTGGCACATTCCGCCAGGCTAGGAAATAAAATAAATAGTCACGGCCAGAGATGACCAAAAGATAACCAACACTGAGGACTATCAGCAACATAGCAAACGGTATCAAGGTAAGCTAAACAGCTACTACAGAGGAACAAGGCACCAAGAAGAGGCTCGAACCAGAGATGTTGGCTCTGACAGGGGGCCCCACCCTGCACACCACGCCCATTCCATTTGGCCTAATACTCTCTCATCCAAGCCTAAGGCTCTCCAGAAACAACCCGCTCTCAGCCAACTACCAATCACCACTGTCTCCAGAGAAGGGATAAGCAAACCAAGATACTACTACTCCAATCAAACCCAGAGAACACGCATAATACCCACTTCTAAACGAACAGCTACTACAGAGGGACTAAAAACCGAGAAGAGACTCGAACTGGAGATGACGGCATCCGACACGGCTACCCTCCCAAGAATCGATAACACATGGTCCTTGGTAAGCTTGAGGGAATGAATGGGGAGACATTATCGATAACGTTCTGCAGAATTTGCAGAACCAGCCTGCTGAAGCTTTAAACCTCATCATCGCCTCCTGAACTCCATCCAACACTTCGTCTTATGGCTACTAAGACTTGGTGGAGAATACTCTCCATGACCTTTAGTGCTCTGTCACTCTCGAGGATCATTCTCGAGCATTCGGCTCGCTTGTTATACTTTGGCACAATTCTTGCCAACTTGACTACCAAAGAACTTAAGGTGCTTCCCATGTTGACGTCAAAGACTGGCGACATTGAAATTAGCGCCGGCGACACTTGGAGACTTGGTTACGACCCGGAATATCCATTGGCATGCAAAACCGCCTTATTAGCGTGATTAACCTGAAAAGTTCGACAAAACACCATACGTTCAACATTTGACTTTAGTGATCAAATAAACATAGAAACGTCACAATTCGGAAGATTTGAGCACCCAAGCTTGTGCAATCTTGGGTGATTATCACACCCCCCAACTTGAACGTTGCTACGTCCTGAGCAACATAAACAAACTACTGAAGAAAACTAACAATCCATCTGACAAAATAACCAAGGCACATGCTCTTCACGAAACAGCTAGCAAGAGTTCCAAACGCAAATTTATTCGAACTTGCAACTAACAGCTGAAAACCAGGATAGATCACTAAGTACCGAGCATATTCAGAGCAAGCTACAAAAGACCGTATCCAAGATCAAAAGGGGAGGATACGGTTATCACAATTGCGAGCGCGCTACTAACCATATCCCAAGTAATAGTGCTCGAAAATAGGCAATGGGGAACAAAGAATACCACACCTTATATGTGGAGAGCACTTAGAACAGAATTTCATATTCACAACGCCAAAAGCTATAATACCGAAAGAAAGCATGCTATGAACTAAATATGCACAATGTCACAAATTGAATCAAAACAGAATAAAGGCGTACTACGAATCAACTAAGGACTTTTAAGCATATAATGACCTTGGTTTAATGAAAGAACGGTTAGCAAAATGGGGTGGCAGCCCTATACTAGCATGGTTCAACTACCCTTTGGCCGCCACCAACTCAAGCTACCAAGTCAAAACCACAACATGGCCTAAACAAAAACTTGTCAACCCCTCAATAAAAGTTCAACTACTAGGACAATAAAAAGATAGAAAGGTGGGCTGTCAACCACCAAGCACCCCGACCAAATAGAGGGATTTCAACCTACTACTAATACCACCAACTCAAAATATCCTCCTCACTGCTGTCCGGGATCAGCCCCCGGTCCAAACAATACCTCCTCTTCACTGCTGCCTCTTCAACCCTCGGGGGTGCCTCGTACTTCTCATCTGTTGTACTCTCAATGTACTGAGTGTGCCAATGCAGCTCATGCTTGAGTTCCCCAACCTCTCACGCCAACTTCTTCCTTTCCTTCTTCTCCTTCTGAATGCAATTCCAAATGGCTATGTTCTGGCAGCAAAGCTTCCGCCAAATACTCTCCTGTGATGCCTTAGGATCGGGGAACGACCATAGAGATAACTCGGGCGGAGTGGAAGCCGACTGCCCTGCTGATGTTCCTGCTGCAGCTGCCTTAGATTGAGACTTGCTTTTCACAAGCACGGCCTTGGTTATCACTCCGTGAGATGGTTGCTCAAGCTTTTCATACGGCCCTTTTGATACGCCGTTCTCCCACAAGAATGTAGTGATCATGCATGGGTGAGGACAACGAGCTGTGCCAAACGTATCCCCTTTGAAGTCCACAATCTGCTCAAAGATAAACCTAGCCCAAGGTACCTTAAACTCAGCGTCGTTCATGAATGCATACAGAATCTCCGCACTCCTCTTCGACGGCTTGTTCTCTGCTCCACGGGGGTAAAGATTGTAATGCACAACTTGGTTCAAAACCCTATAGATGTCCTTAAACTTCCCCGGCTTGTGTGGAGGGACCCCGACACTTGGAATAGTGGTGTACAAAGCATTATTAATCACATCCGAGTCTAAGGGATCGGAACGCGAAAAATTCACCAAATCCCCCTCTGGCCTATCATACCTCAAGTATTTCGCAATTGGCCGAGCATCCACCACAATCCTCTTATTGTGAACCTTTGACTTTATTATTCCATTGGTCAACGCCTCACTTGTATCCATATTATGATAAAATTCAATGACGCCAACTTCATTATAACCGAGAAGAGCTCTAGTCCAGAAGCGCAAACCTTGATTTTCGAGTAAGATGAGGATGTCATTGTCATTTGCAAAACTCCTCCGACTGACTTGCCCTTCGCTCTTGAAACCCCTGAGTGGTATTGACTCCATCCAATCCAACTTAGCGTCCACCTCCATCTCCTCCAGCGTCCTACGCTTGCGACGTTTCTCACGCTGGCTCGTCTGACTCTCTAAAGGGGCAGAGTCTTCTTCGCTATCCTCCTCCATTGAGTCATGTTCACTTTCCTCCACAATGTCATCCCCACTCTCTTGACGAGATGAGGAGGCTATACCCTTGCCCTTACCACAGACCATTTCAGTTGAGGGTTCCAAATTTTGGATTTCTGGCTAGTGGGGATGAAATTGGTGAGAAAGGATGATGAATGTTGGTAGAGTATATAGAAATATGTGAGAGTAATTGAAAGAGAATGAGAGAAAAAGAGGGAGGGACGAAATTTTCTCGGATTTACCTTGGTCTAGAGGATTCAGGACTTGAGCAACTTGAAAATCCTTCAAAACCCTTGGGCTGATGGAAGGACTATGTTGAGTGTGGGTGAAGATGAGAGATTACGATGGATTTATGGAGGATCTGAACGATTTTGGAAAGGTTTGGAGGTTGGGGATTGTAAAGGTTGAGGGTGTTGGATGGTAATGGAGGAATAGAAAGAAGGGGATTTTAAATAGGGATTTGATCGTGCCTTTTCAAATTTTAAAACTGCCCGTAATGCACAGGTAGCGATAACTCCCTTTGAGTTATCGATAGCATTCATCCAGAGAACCCACTGGCCAAAGGGTTATCGATAACTATTTTAATGTTATCAATAACATCTGTTGTTTCCTTGAGATATTTGCAGCACTTCACCTGTTTTCCCATTCCCAAACACTTGACACATCCCCAAACTCTCCAAAACAGCTTCTCAACACTGAACTACACCACCCATTCCGAGCATCCGGTTCCCTAAGTTAATGAACAAAAATGAATGACACGGACTAGGATACAAAATAGGACGAAGGGACACATAAGTGGTATAATCACACAAAGAATGCCTTGTATCACTTCCTAAGTACGCCATATATTCCTTAACGATTCAATAAAGACATCAAAACGCACTTAGGCATGAACATGAGATTATTTACCTAGACTAAGAATGTATAAGGGATGAAGACGGGATATGGACAAAACTTGATCAAAACATACTCAAACATCGCGAATTCCACCCTAGTCCATTCATGCAAGTTGCAAAGTACAAAATTTGCGTAAAATGAACTCTTGCCAAATAACACTTAATGAGCATGTGCCAAGCTATTTTAATCCACTAACTTTGTAATAACGGAAGGATTGCAAGACTAAAAATGAAAAAATTTACCCAAAAACTTATATACAAAAATATATTTATAGCATAAATATAAACCTCCCCCCAACTTAAAATATGTTATGCCCTCATAGCAAAGAGAACAAAAGTAAGAAGAAAAAGAACAAAAGATCATACCAACGGGGGAATGTCAACCCCCTTATACCTTGACCAAGTTGGAGGTTTTTGCGTCACCGGCTCTTTTCGTCATCCAAACTACTTCCAAGGTCAACTCCTTCGGCTCTTCCAACGGAACCACAACTAGTCACACAGGATCATGGCCAGAGTTTTATTGGACTAACAACCGCGACACATAATCGCACCCATGCTTAGGGCTCCTGAATGCCTCACTCACCCTAGCTTTAGATCTAATCCACCAAGGCTGGTGGGGTAGCATGTACACCCTGTAAAAGACTTAAGCTCGAACTACCTACTGAGAGACAAATGACATTAGAACCGCCCTGCTCATGTTATCCGGGCGCCAACAAACATATATATACAAAGAAAAACAGCAAAGAACACCACCCGATTTTCACTCAATCTTACGAGTCATACTTTTCTTCCTGTGTTGCACCGAGTAGGCAAAGACACGGGTGGCTATACTAGACCGTCAAATTTGTTACATCAGGCCCGAAGTAAAATTCACCACTAAACCTCGCCAAGCAATGAAGCCCAAAGTGAGACAAGACAGAGCCTAGCGCCAAAGCACGGGAATATCAAGCTGCACCCAAAGACCTAAGTTGCCCCTGATAGGGAGATATCTGGGAGCATAGATCAGGCAAACTACGACAAAGAAGGACTAATTAAAGTCTGATACAATGATGCATTGGTGAAATCTTATAATTTGAAAAGCCGAAAACGAAATAAACACACAAATATGTACAAGAACGAAACATTGCCCTTACTAACCGGAGCTAGGCGCACGATCCTTTTTTTAGTAGCGGCGTGCGGAGCTACAAATACCCAAGTTAATGGTGGGTACCCCCTACCAGGGGGCCGGGTCCGACAAACAGTTAAGTTCAGCTGTTATGCTTGCGCTCCCCATGCAAAAATAGATGAAAACAAACAACTCAAGCAACAGGGTCAACCGGGTATACCGAATCGACCAAGTCCTCTTCGCTTTCCTCTGTCGGGAAATTTTCCAAAAACGGCTTAAGCCTTTGCCCATTGACCTTAAAAATATTTCCATTGACGGGATTAACAACTTCAATGGCCCCATGAGAAAAAACTTAATGCACAATGTAAGGTCCAATCCAACGGGAACGCAACTTGTCCGGAAAAAGATGAAGTTTTGAATTATAGAGAAGAACTTTTTGACCAACTTCAAAATTTTTCCCCTGAATGTGCTTATCATGAAAATCCTTTACCTTAGACTTGTAAACATTCGTATTATCATAAGCATCTCTACGGATTTCGTCAAGCTCATTCAATTGGAGTTTACAGTGAACTCCGGTGTTGGGCAAACGATAGTTCAATTGTTTAATAGCTCAATACGCTTTATGCTCTAACTCAACCGGAAGGTAGCATGCCTTACCATATACAAGCCGATAAGGCAAAGGACCCAAAACGGTCTTGTATGCAGTACGGTATGCCCAAAGAGCATCGGTCAACCTTAAAGACCAATCCTTCTGATTGGGATTCATCGTTTTCTCAAGAATGCGTTTTACCTCATGATTGGCGAGCACGGCTTAGCCGTTGGTCTGAGGGTGATATGCGAGGGATACCTTATGCGTGATGCCATATTTCTTCATTAAGGCGGCGAATGGCCAGTTGCAGAAATGTGACCCGTGGTCGCTAATAATTGCACGAGGAACCCCAAAGTGCGATAAGATATGCTCCTTAAGAAACTCGAGCACCACCTTGTGATCATTGGTACGAGTAGCAATGACTTCAACCCACCGTGACACATAATCGACCGCTAAGAGAATATACAAATTACCAAATGACATCGGAAACGGCCCCATAAAATCAATACCCCAACAATCAAAAACTTCAACCACGAGGAATTTCGTTTGAGGCATTTCATCCCGTCGGGTCACTCTACCCAACTGTTGGTCGCAAGATTTGCATAAAGCATAAGCATCTTGGTTCAAGGTCGGCCAATAAAAACCGCATTGGAGTATCTTGGCTTTGGTCTTGCTTGCAGAGAAGTGCCCGCCACACGCCTCCGAATGGAAAAATTTTAGAATCCCACGTTGGTCAGAGTTAGGCGCACACCGGCGGATGATTTGGTCGGGGCAGTACTTGAACAAGTACGGATCATCATAAGAGAAATGCTTCACTTCCGACAAAAACCGCCAACGCTCATGAGAAGACCAATGTGTTAGAATTAAGCCCGTGACCAAGTAGTTAACAATGTCAGCGAACCACGGGGCCATTGATACACCAAAAAGGTGCTCATCGGGGAACGTGTTGCCAATGGGTATGTGTGAAGTACGGTCCTCAAAATCCAAGCGTGACAAATGGTCGGCTACCACATTTTCCACGTCCTTCTTGTCTTTGATAGTGATGTCAAACTCTTGCAATAGAAGGATCCACCGGATTAAGCATGCCTTGGCATCCTACTTAGTGACGAGATATTTGAGTGCCGAGTGGTCGGTGTAAATCGTGATCGGGGCACCAACAAGATAAGACCGAAATTTATCTAAAGCAAACACTATGGCAAGAAGCTCCTTCTCCGTAGTAGAATAATTCATTTGAGCGTCATTGAGGGTCTTGCTCGCATAATAGATCACCCATGGATGCCTGTCCTTTCTTTGGCCAAGAACGGCCCCGACGGCATAGTCGCTTGCGTCGCACATCAACTCAAAAGAAAGATTCCAATCGGGCATTTGAACAATGGGAGGTGTAGTGAGACTGGCTTTGAGCTTAATGAATGCCAGCTCACATGCAAAAGTCCATTCAAAGGGAACATCTTTGGATAAGAGATGGCAAAGTGGTTGTGAAATTGCGCTAAAGTCCTTGATAAAATGCCGATAGAAACCGGCACGGCCAAGAAAAGAGCGAATGTCTTTGACGCACTTCGGGGTAGGGAGGTTTGAAATGAGATCAATTTTTGCCTTGTCTAGCTCAATACCCTTTGCCGATACGATATGCCCGAGCACAATCCCTTGAGTGACCATAAAATGGCACTTTTCCCAATTTAGAACCAAATTCTTTTCCTCGCATCTCGTAAAGACCTTCTCCAAGTTGGCAAGACATGACTCCAACGAGTCGCCAAACACGGAGAAATCATCCATGAAGACTTCCACAATTTTCTCGACCATATCGCTGAAAATTCCTATCATACACCGGGAGAAGGTGCCGGGAGCATTACACAAGCCGAATGGCATGCGTCTATAAGCAAAGGTCCCGAATGGGCATGTGAATGTTGTCTTCTCTTGGTCGGATAAGGCAACTTCAATTTCGTTATACCCCGAATAACCGTCCAGGAAACAGTAGAAAGCATGACCAGCAACTCTCTCCAAGATTTGATCGATAAAAGGAAGAGGAAAGTGATCCTTGTGCGTGCTCACATTCAACTTGCGGTAATCGATGCATACTCGCCATTCGGTAGGCACACGGGTCGGAACCAGCTCACCTTTCTCATTCTGCACAACTGTCACACCCGCTTTCTTAGGTACAACTTGGATAGGGCTTACACCTTTCTCATTCTGCACAACTGTCACACCCACTTTCTTAGGTACAATTTGGATAGGATTACCCATTTAGAATCGGCGATGGGATAGACAATCCCAACGTTAAGTAATTTAAGAACTTCAGTTCGCACAACATCCTTCGTAATTGGATTGAGCCGGCATTGAGGTTGGCGTGATGGTTTGACATCTTCTTCCAAATAAATATGATGGGAGCATAAAGAGGGAGATATGCCTTGTATGTCCGCAATAGTCCATCCAATCGCTTTCTTGTGCCTCCTCAAAAGTGCCAACAATACCTCTTCTTGGAGCTTCATAAGGGAAGACGAAATGACCACTGGAAAGGTATTGTTCTCGCCAAGGAACGCATATTTCAAAGTATCCGGTAGTGCTCTCAACTCCAAAATTGGCGGCTCAACACTAGAAGGAGCCATTTTCCGTTCGAGAGGAGGTAACTCTTCAAACTTTGGGAACCACGGTGCAACTCCATCAACGTCCTCATTCCCATCTTCTCCATTGAGCAGGGAGAAAAGGGACTCCATCTCGTCGGACTCAAGAAAAGCGGCCTATTTGGAGGCAAGAGCGACCTCCAAATAGTCCTTGAACAAGAACTCATCCACATGCTCTTGCACCAATGTATCCACAAGGCTGACATTTTGGCAATCATCATCATCACCCATTTGATTCCCAACGTTGAACATATTGACCTCCATTTTCATATTACCGAAAGACATATTCAAAAGCCCATTCCGACAATTGATTACGGCATCCGAAGTTGCTAGGAATGGCCAACCAAGAATAACAGGAGTAGACAACGGTGCTAAAGATGACGGACAAGTATCCAAAACAACGAAGTCTACAGGATATACAAATTGACCAACTTGGACCAATACATCTTCCACCACTCCACGAGGAATTCGGACACTCCTATCCGCCAATTGAAGAGTAACTCTTGTGGGCTTCATCTCCCCCAAACCCAATTCTTGGTACACCGAGTAAGGTGGCAAATTCACACTTGCCCCCAAATCCAAAAGAGCTTGATCTACTCTCTTACCCCCAATAGTAATCGCAATTGTAGGACATCCGGGATTTTTGTATTTAGGAGCAAGGTTTGTTTGGATAATCTGACTAACTTGCTCAGTGAGAAGCACTTTCTTGTGCACATTAAGCTTGTGCTTCTGAGTGCATAAATCCTTCAAAAACTTGGCATATGGCAGGATTTGCTTGATGGCATCCAACAACAGGATGTTAACATTGACCTGCTTGAACACCTCAAGTATGTCAGCACTTTTTGGAGGCTGAACTGGCTTTTTCAATTGAGAAGGATAGAGTGCAGGAACGGGAGAGACTTGCTGGCTTGGAGTGATGTCGGCGTCTTTTGAAACTTGTACGGGAGATTCCCTGTCTTCTTCTAGAGTTGGCCCGGGAGATTCCCCAAGCATTGGATAACTTGTAGAGATTGGAGATGGCACTAGAATAGGTGTAGCCGGCGGGTTGACAACGAGATTATCAACGGCCTTGCCACTCCTAAAAGTGATGATTGCCTGAGCTTGCTCGGGTGGAGGTCCTGAAGAACTACCGATGAGAAGTTGACCTTGTGGATTAGCTTGTGGCTGTGTCGGAAACTTGCCCCTTTCTTGTTGTAGGAGACTGATTGACGTTGTTAACTTCCCCATTTGATTCTTCAACTCCCCCATCATTTGCGTATTGTTCTCATTGTAATTCGCTTGAGCGTGCATGAAGGACTGCAAAGTATCCTCAAAAGATCGCCTTGGCGGAGGTTGAAATTGATTCAAGCCTTGGAATGTTCCGGACGATACAAATCCTGGTGGTCCTTGTGAAAAATGAGGCTGGCCTTGGCCTTGAGTAGACCTCCATGGTTGCATTTGAGAACCGGGAGGTGCTTGAGAAGGTCCTCCTTCAATTTGATTGTTCCAACGGAATCCCGGATGTTGCCTTTGACCTTGATTGAAGCTTTGGGGAAACGATTCAAACCGTTGGTTGATCGCACTAACTTCTTCGATCGGAAGGTTGAGGTTATTGTAATGCTGCCTGAGAGTAAGAATGGACAAGTAATTGTCGGTGGAATGGCCCGATGTTTCACATATAGCACACATCTCCACTTCTTGTACCTCTTTAACCTTCTTCACTCCTTTCAATTCCATTTTTCCAACTTTTGTGCTAGTTGCTCCATCCGTGTTTCAATAGCATTGTGCTCGTTGATGGAGAACTTCCTGGAGCCATCGGGGCCTTGATTAGACATTGCCCTATCACCGGCATCCTCATAATTCCAAGTCAAAGACTTCTTGGCCACCTCATCCAAGTAATCCCAACCATCATCGGGAGACTTATTCATGAAACCCCCGGAACACATGGTGTCAAGCAGTTGCTTGCTTTGTTGTGAGCATCCCAAATGGAAGTAGTGAATAATTTGATACAAGGAAAAATTGTGGTGAGGAACCGCTGAAAGCAAATTCTTGTAACGCTCCCAATACTAGTGAAAAACTTCTCCCTCACGTTCCTTAAAGGTCTGAATTTGATCCATTAAGAGCTTAGTTCGGCTAGCCGGAAAGAACTTCTTGTGGAAGGCATCTTGAACGTCCGCCCATGTGTTCAAAGATTGAGGCTTCAAAGAATGAAACCATGTCTTAGCTTTATCCTTTAAAGTGAAAGGGAAAAGCCTCAATCTTACCTGGTTGAGAAGCACTTCCCCACTAACAAAGGATTGGAGAACTTCCTCAAATTCTCGGATATGCTGATACGGGTCTTCACGCTCTAGCCCATGGAATGTTGGAATACAACGATGATAATCCGATTTGAACACGAATGTATTCGCAGCAGTGGTAGGCCGTAGAAAGACTATCGGTGATAATTGAGTGACCCGTTTCGGATTCAAATAATCCTTAAGAGTCCTAACCGGAGCAGCTTCTTCATCTGCCATCGGTTGCCTTGGTGGAGAATAAGCCCCGAGAGTGGTCCTTTCGTGAGGCGGAGAACTAGATCGATGTAGACGGTTTGAGCAAAGACTACGATAAACCACGAGCATGAACATCCGCTTTTATCAATGAAACGCTATAGAACCGCTCTGCAATAAGAAAATCAGACTGGAGGGGCTATGCCGCCACCTCTCTCTCAAGATAATTATGAGGGGCTATGCCGCCGCCTCAAAATATATATGTGCAAGAAAAGAAAAGAAAAGGCAATGGATACTAGATCTAGCTTCGTTGCACCTCAAGTTGATAGTATGATCGGTTAGAGGTATCCACTAGAAATAGTATAAAATGCACAAAGGTAAATTAAGTGGAATACTTATAATGGTTTGTTGAACCTCCCAATAAGCTATATAAGAAAGATCCCCGGCAACGGCGCCAAAATTATGCTTCGTCCAAAACCTAACCGTTGAAAAAGGTTGATTTACCCCGAGCATAGGGCTAGGTCGTTGTCAGCATGAATACCGGAAAGATCGGAATCGTTCCCACAGAGATAATTCCTTATAGATTGCCAGGATTTTTAGATGTAAGGGTTGCGGCGTTTAGACGGCCAACTTTTGGTTTTGCTTTGACGGTGATAAAAACTCTTAAGAAAAGACTAGAAATTTGGTTTTAACGAGATTAAACAAGCGGCAAGGCATTGGAGTGACTAACGCCGTAACTTAAACTATCTAACCATTCTCAATGAAAACACGGTTGAATTGCATGGCATAGGCTATCAACCGGGAGATTTAGCGATGAGACCAATAAAGACTAGAAGTGTAGTATGGAAAACGAGTGAGCTCTCTTGTTCTTTTGGCAAACACGAACCGAGACATCGCTCCAGAACCAAGTGAGCGAGCACATGATCACCGGAGATTAACATTGGCAAGTTTTGTTACATAAAGGCCGAACTCTTCTCTTTTCCATACAAAACCTCAAGCCATGAGTTGAGAAAGGTAAGATTCGCATAAGTCATGAGGTGTTAATCACCCCGATGCCAAGCCTAATCAACTACTCACACATCACAAAGAGACTAGAAAGCATGATAGAATTGAAAAACATTTTTAACCGGTAAAATCGAGAATGAACTTGATTTCTATAAAGATCCAACAAGTAGCTACAACATTAATACTCAAGAAATTAACGGAAAGATAATACCTTGAAGAGTTCTTGAGGAATTACACTAAAAAAGCTTGAAGAGCTATTGGAAGAACTTTTGGAATTAAAAGACTTAAAAGCTAATTATGAACTAGATCCAAAAAGGGTGAGAGGAGGACCCTATTTATACACAAAGGCTTTCTCTCTCCTCAAAAGTCAGGAAATGCCCCAAAAAAGTAACCCATAAAAAGAAAGTTTCCATAAGTAGAAAGTCTGGAAAAATAAGAAAAATATCTGCCCGGACACATTGTTATCGATAACACAAGAAATTGTTATCGATAACATCACTTAAATGGTCACCCGGGAAGAAGAGTTATCGATACCAAGAACCAAATGTTATCGCTCTCCTTGCCTCTGGACAAATTCTGGACCAAGATAGTGCAAAGGTATCAATAACTTGCTGTATGTAATCGATAACACCTGGTCCTTGGTAAGCTTGAGGGAACGAATGGGGAGACGTTATCGATAACGTTTCTTGTTGTTATAGATAACGTTCTGCAGAATTTGCAGAACCAGCCTGCTGAAGCTTTAAACCTCATCACTGCCTCCTGAACTCCATCCTACACTTCGTCTTATGGCTGCTAAGACTTGGTGGAGAATACTCTCCATGACCTTGAGTGCTTCGTCTCTCTCGAGGATCATTCTCGAGCATTCGGCTCGCTTGTTATACTTTGGCGTAATTCTTGCCAACTTGACTACCAAAGGACTTAAGGTGCTTCCCATGTTGACGTCAAAGACTGGCGACATTGAAATTAGCGCCGGCGGCACTTGGAGACTTGTTTACGACCCGGAATATCCATTGGCATGCAAAACCGCCTTATTAGCATCATTTACCTGAAAAGTTTGACAAAACACCTTACGTGCAACATTTGACTTTAGTGATCAAATAAAGATAGAAGCGTCACAATTCGGAGGATTTGAGCACCGAAGCTTGTGCAATCTTGGGTGCTTATCAATTCCCCCCTCCCATTCTTTCCAGTTTTAATCCTTCTTTTTTTTTTTTCCCCTTTTTTCCCCCTAATTTTCAATTCTTTTCTTTATTTGTTTCCTCTCCCGTTTTCCCCAATTCTTTTTTTTTAGTTAACTCAAATTCTAATTTCAATTAACCACCACAATATCATATTTACGACTAACGCTCCACTCCCAAGCTAACATATCTTCTATGCTTTCAAAAATCTATATAAAAAAATGAATATGTATAAGTACAACATTTACTAGTCTTAACATATTTTCTCTATTTTTAAAATAGAAAATTAATAATGCCAAAACAATTTGAGCTCGTGCTTGGATTGGATCCTGACTGTGTTAAGTAAATTTTTTGCTCTAAGGCCTTTCAATGAACATCCTAAGACTCTTTATTTGGATTGAAAATTGAAACAATTATTTTTTAATATATATATATATATAGGGAAAAAAGGAAAAAAAAATAGTCGGATTAATTTTAACTATATTTTTGAATATATAAACGGTGTAAAAGAAATAAGTGTTTCAATTTTCAATTCGTTTAACCGGTACAAAGATGTTATTTTTCTGATCATTTCATCATAGATGGTCGTAGTAAATTTTTGGCTCTAAGGCCTTTCAACAAACACCCTAAGACTCCTTATTTAGTTTAGAGCTCTTAGGGTGCCCATTGAAAGGCCTTAGAGCCAAAAATTTACTACGACCATTTAGGATGAAATGATCAGAAAAATAACATCTTTGTATCGGTTCAAATGGATTGAAAATTGAAATACTTATTTTTTTACACCGTTTATATATTAAAAAAATAGTTTAAAAAAAGTGTTTCAATTTTCAATCCGTTTGAACCGGTGCAAAGATGTTATTTTTCTGATCATTTCATCCTAAATTGTAGTAATACTAAATTTTTTGCTACAAGACCTTTCAATGTACACCCTAAGAGAATCCTGAAACTAAATAATGAGTTATAGGGTGTTCGTTAAAAGGCCTTAAAGCAAAAAATTCATTATGACCATTTAGAATAAAATGATCAAAAAAATACGACCTTCGCCCCAATTAAATTGAATTGAAAATTAGAGCACTTAATTCTTGAATTATATTTTTTAATATAAAAGGGGTGTATTTATACAGATTAAATAAATAAGATAAAAGTAATTAAATAAAGAAAGAAATTAAAAACTGTAAGGAGACGGAGAGGGGGGGAGGGATGTGTAGTCCGGGAAAAGGGATGTGGGGCCGGGGGGTGTTTGTTCCAACTTTTAGTTTGAATGCAGTTTCCCACTTCGCCATTAATAAAATATTTTTACCGTTTCAAAAAAAAAAAACCCGTTCATAATAATAAAGGAGATTAAATTATTTACACCACCGGTGTAAACATTTGTTTCCTCCGAATCAATTAAACATTTGTCTCATAATAAAGTACTCCTATAACAAAGAATACGTTTAAAAAAAAAAAAAAAAAAAAAACCAGACGGTCGAATATTGGGGGAAGAGAAGAAGACATTCCCGGCCCGTGAACTATGGATCCTTGATCTTTGTTAAGATTCCTTTTCTCCGATTCGGGGAATCCACGTGAATGAACATTATTATCTTCTTCGAACTTCCACGCTAGCTCGGGTGGAAAGTTCATCTCCTCCCTCAGTGATGACAGGAGTTCGAGTCCCGTGAGGGGGTGGAGTTGGGGTTCAGGACTATAGACAACTTCTAAATCCCATGTGAACTAAAATACTAATATTCCGCTAACCTCCGCTAATAAAAACAATATAAGAAAAAAAAAATCTTCTAGATTCGAATCAATAAACAATATTCGCTAGCCTCCTCGTAGACGATAGATCAACCTCTAGGGCTCGATTGGATGATGTATATAATGGATGTATTACACAATACACCTGGATAAGGGTTGATGGGACTGATTTTGCACCACTTGGCATCCCTTTTTTTTCCTGTATTAGCTAATCCCCTGCTTCACTAATACACCAACGACAGCCATAAATTATTGATACCCTCCCAGGTAGCAATAACTAATCCGGGTGTATACGCCTGTTTTTTTACCAAAACACCCCTCCTCATCCCCTTCCCAACGGCTCTCTCTCTCTCTCTCTCTCTCTCTCTCTCTACTAACAAAGACAACGAAGAAGAAGAAGAAGAACAGATCACCACCACCACAAAAACAAACACACAATATGTATGCATATGTAGAGAGAGAAACGTACCTGTCCAATTAGGGGTGAGTTCTGTACCGATCGGAAAGAGATAGATGATCGGAGGGAGTGGCGATCGATGGGTGTAGCAGCAACTGCTGCTTCTTCTTCTTCTGGTTCTATCCGTCTCTCTCTCTCTCTCTCTCTCTCTCTCTCTGTAAAATAGGGGAAAGTGGGAGATGGTGTAAAAAGTGAAAAGGAGAGGTAAAAATACTTATGTGCATGTGGCAGTAGTTATGCTCATGCTCCAAGAGACTGAAAAAAAAAAAAAAAAAGAGAATGTGCCAAATTAAAACGGACACCTAATTAAATCGTAAAAAATAATTAAATATATTAAGTTTTGCAATTATATAATTAATGTGAGGCATAATAAAGTTTGAAACTGTACAAGGGTAAAAGAGTCATTTGACAATTTTTTACATCATACACCTTTCATTCTAATACATCATCCAAATCATCTATTTTTTAATACACCCTCTATAAATGTCACATCAATGTGGGTCCTACCCTCTTAACTAATACCCCCGACTATCTTATCCCTCCTTCATAAATAATACACTCAAAACTTATACCGCATTTAATCGGGCCCGTAATGTCTTTAAACTTTTTTTTTTTACCAAGAATGAAGCTCAAACTTGAGAGAATTGCATGGAATCGTATAGTATCTCATAACCTCATCAAACCTCTCAAGGAACCAGACCACAACTCCACAAGCGTTTCTATATATCTCACGAGGCTGAACCTTGGAATTGCTGAAGCTTGAAACTAAACTTGTCAAGTGACTTACTGAGAACAAAATAAAAAAAATTTAAATTCTGGTGTTCAAGGCCTAGAACTTAGAGGTTTGGTCATTCCCAAGGTCTCAAGTTCTAAACCTCCCAAGTGGTATTGTCCTTTGAGGCCACCAGAGGTTAGCAATTTCGAACCTGAGAACTTGCATTTTAATTTGACGTATTTCGGTTTGCAATTTTCAAACTTGCATTATTAATTGGCATATTAGAGTTTGCCATTTCTTGCATTTTATTTTTGGGTAAATATTACTGACACTCCCCGAGGTTTTCCAAAGTACAAATGCCCCATCCAAGTTTGGAAAATGATTTTCTATCCCGTGAGGTTTAGTACTGCATTTTAATTACTGTTGAGTACTCTCCAATCGTTAGTTAACAGTTATGTCAACTCGTAAAACTTTCTAAAAAATGGTCATTTTGATTATCAAAAAAACTATGGATACCATTTGGGGTAACAAAATGTACACTGAATTATGTGAGATCCACCTCAGGGTCTGACACAAAATATCGGAGCTGATCAATCTATTTAAAATATGTTTTTAAGGGTTATCGTAGAAAATCAGCTCAGTAGAATATTTGTAAGGACGCTGGTTCAATTTTTTGGTAGGGATTGAAACTTCAATGAATTGATCAAGCCTTTATTAAAACGATGACCCTTAAAATCATATTTTAAACAAATTGCCTGGCTCCGATAATTTGTATAGGACTCCGAGATGAGTCTCACACGATCTAGTGTTCATTTTGTGTACACAAGAGGTGTACCCATAGTTTTTTTAAGATAAAATGGGAATTTCAAAAGTTTAAACAGTTGGACATAAGTGTTGACATAACTAATGGTTATGGTGTAATTGAAATGCAACGCGAAACCTTAGGGGGTCGAAAATCATTTCTCAAATTTCGACGGTACATCTTCAGTGACATTTCCCCTTTATTTTAATGATCAATTTAGGTTGTTTTTTTTGTCAATCGGTAGGAGAGATCATTACATCATATATGAAGTACAAAGTATAAATCACAGGACACTACATCCGTTGTGTGAGAGTCCACGAGATAACCAACCCCATGCAAGAACTAAACTAATAGGATAAATAAGCTCAACTCAACTATAAGCCCCATTAAGAATAGAAACAACCCTAACAATACAAAAAAAAAAAAAAAAACTTATACGCAGATGTAAAGACTCGAACTCCTAAACTCCTAGAGAGATGCAAAAGTCCTGACCAACTAAGCTAACCCCAGTTAGTTGATCAATTTAGGTTGAGATAGGGTGATGTTTTGAATAGCATATTATTCCCATGTATAATATGTAACATGGGCAGGGACGGGTCCATGAATATATCCTAGTATGGGCACATGTTAATCATAATTGTAGGATCAAGCGCTTACCATCTTACCAAAATCCGCAGGTAGTGGTAAATGCATAACTCTATTTCCTTATACCAAAGCATAGCAGGTCCTAAACGCCATGGTTCGACCCGCATGGACAAGATGATGCAGGCCCGCGACCAACAATCCCCCCAGCACCTGCCCGCAAGCAGCATGCCATCCTGGGGAGTCGAACTTGCGACCTTGGCTCTGATACCACATGAAAAACCCTACTTTGCTACTCCAATCAATCAAGCAAAAGTAAGGAATTGAAATGAAACAACGATGAACACCGGATATACGTGGAAAACCCTAAATGGGAAAAAAACGACGGAAAGGAATCAAGTACTATAGAAAACATTGTACGGTTACAATCGAACTTGCTACAATTGAGAATCCTCACAATTGACTCAAGAACGATAGCCGAATCCTCGTTCACTGTACCCCGTGCTTGATTGCTGCCGCCTCGAATCCTCAAATTTTTCGATTACCCTTCCAGAAATCCACCGGAAGCAACTCAACGATAGAGATATTTGAACTTCAATCCCGATGAATATTGCACGTCAGAGAAACCTTCTTTTCGTTTCTCTTCAATATATATGAGCAAGTACCATTGCTGCCTCTTTTTCTCTCTATTTTAAACTTCCAAAAAGAAGTTGGAGCGTTCCGCTTTCTTTCTAAACCTTTCTTTTTGAAGGTTTAGAATTTAAAATGAAAAATAATTTTTCATATTGGTAGAAAAATTATTTGCGTAAACACATAATTTTTGAACTTGAAATTACCTTCCTTTTTTAAAAGTTCCTTTTTAAAAAAACTGGAACGTGCTGTGCCTTTTTTTTTTTTTTTTTTTTCCGTTGCCCTATCAAACTAGTAAATGTGTATATATATAACACTCACACACCGATCAACTGGAAGATCGAATGGTCGATCCATCAGTTTGTCGCTACCCTAGACTGACCGATGGATCAATCGCTGATCGATCAGTTTACTAGTTTTATTTTGCCTACGCCAAAACACACGCTCAATTACAATAAAAAAGATTTCTTCCACTCTAATTCTATGCAGACTCGTTATGCTTAGAAAAATAAAAACAAATTACAACTTGATAAATTAAGAATGGGATACAAAGAAAAATGCATTTTGTCAATGAAATTGCAGCTTTTTGGAGCTAACAATAATAGCAAAAGTGATTCAAGACACCGTTCATTGGTTCAAATCTAGAAGAAGTTTTTTTTTTTTTTTTGGCTCCCGCGTGCCCCCTTTTAGATCCATCCTTGAACATGGGTGAAACTGTTTGAGGACACCGCGAGTAAAGATAATAATTCTACAAATTCTCATTGAAATAATTTTGTATTTATGAAACTGTTTCAAGACACCTCTGAGTAAAGGTGATTCTATCATTGTTGGTGGTTAATTATTTGGTAGTTTTGTTGTTGTTTTTGCCAAACAACGTGACTCGGATTTGACCTTGTAAGAGCATCTCCATTGTAATAAGTAAATTGGTGTTGATAAGCAAATTTAACAATAATGCTCAAAAAAAATTCACATTTTAATAAGCTTAGTTAAATGTCTTTCAGCCAATAACCAAATTTCACTCATTCCATAATCAAACTTAACAATTTTTACCAATAACCAAAACTCAATAACTCAAAAACACCCCACATTAGAATCGTCTCATCGAGACGAATAATTTGGTTTGGTCGGGTGCGTGATTGGATCTCGTTTGCGATTAGACAAATATGCATTGTGTATTGTGGATTTTTTTTTTTTGTTAGGGATACAAAAATAACCAATGTGGAGGTATAAGTTGTTAAGTTTGATTAAAGATTGAATGGATAATCAAATGCTGATGTGACACATTTTGGATATTGATTTTGATTATTACCGTTGCGGATGCTCCAATAGTACGAGTTATGGTATTTTGTAACTTACACTACATTTGATGGAGTTAGGATGGCTGTTGTGCCTAAGGACAGCAGCCTGCTGTCCCAGGGCAAAACGATATTGTCCCGAGCCTGGAAACTTGATCCGAAACGTTCACTTGAAAGATCTCATTGCGTACTATGGTCCTGCAAAAAATCAAGTTGATCGAACATCGATAACTTGGTGAACAAATCATTTGTTTTAAGTGTTGTTAGCAATGTCTAAATATTTAGCAGAAAATTCAGTCAAAAAAAGTGATTTGTTCACTAGGTTATCAATGTTTGATTGACTTGATTTTTATTTAAAACCATAGTGCGTAATGAGATCTTTCAAGTGAACGTTTCGGATCAAGTTTTCGGGCTCGGGACGATATCGTTTTTCTCTGGAACGGTAGGCTGCTACCCCTCAAGTCACAACAACCCCCAACTCCATATTTGATTCGGTGGTGCCAGGATTAGTGGGCCCACGATTGTTGTAGTTGATGTCAATGGGCGATATTTTTTTATGCACTGTAGTTAGCTCTAAATGTATTTTGATTAATTCACGTACTTCTGCTCTTCAATTTATAAACCTCGATATTTTAAATAACTTTATAAAAGTAGATTTTAAAAAGTCTCATGTGAGTTCGTTTCACTGGCCGATCATGTACTTTAACCTTTTGGGTTGGGTTGGAAGTCTCATAATGCGTGTGCAAGTAAGGTTGTGAGAGTGCAAGCTTAAAAGCCACCGTCCTGAGCCAAGTAAGATATGGAAATAGAGGTTTGCATAACCTCCACAATTTTGGCAGCAATGAGGATTACGTTGTATTATTTGAGGACCCGGTGAAATCTCACTTCCAGAGGGAACAAGCTCAGAAGAAGTCGAAATCAGCACGTCCTTGTCAAACCACGATAAAAAGGACTGAATTCCGCTCCTTAAAGAATTACCAGACGTCTTTGCAATGATTGAGAGTAGATGCAAAGGTCATTTTGAAGGATTAAGTGATTAAGGTCGCAACAACCACCCTTTTAAAAATGAAAACTTAAAAAGTCAAACAATTAACAAACCAAATAGGATGGATAAATATTTTCTTAATGTTATAACGTGGGTAACAACTAATAAGTGCAAGAATTGAGAACATATGCGACTGATTAAACTATTTCCAACGAAGAGAAGCTGCCATAAAGGCTCCAAATAGGTCTGGGCTTTAGGAAAAGCTGGTGTTGGGTTGGGGACTGTTGGGCTTCAGGTTGGTGAGCCCATTTGATAATGAATTAATAACTAGCCCACTATCACAACCAAGACAACTTTTTTTCTTTTTTCTTTTTTTCCGGCGGAAAAATCAAGGCTTCTGTACACAAAATAGGAAAAAGAAATTGAAAAAGAGAATTGATTTTGCCACTCCCATTTTCTCTAATGCTACTCCCATTCTCTAAAAAACAAATCATCTAATAAAAACACAAAGGGAAGTGACAAAATCACTTTTCCTGAAAAATAGAGTGCCCAAAATTAAAAGGAAGGTTGAATGATCTTCGATGTTTGTCCAACTCTAGAGAAAATGTGCGTTTTGTCTCTCTCTGCTTGAATTCTGTTTTGCATTGTATAAATCGCGACTTTGTTTGCCTTTCCTTTATAAGTTGTCCTCAAAATACTACGAATCTTTTTGTTGCACTTTGAGGATAGATTGCTGACTACAACAATCTATAATTAGCATTAAAATCCTAACTAATTTCATTGGCAGCATATGTAGAGTCCGATTTTGTTCACCCTCGCTTAATGAGGGTGAACATTACCCTCACTTTGTTTGGCTCTTTCTAACTCTTACGTCCTATTAATTTTAACCATAGTTAGCATTAAAAGCCTAACCAATATGAAAAAATTGAAATCTACTTAATTAGTATATGGAAAATTATTTCCTGGAATAAATCGGATTTTCTGCCCCCATTAATTTAGTATTCTTTTTTGTTCTTTCTCGTTTTGTTATTTTTCTCCTGTTTTAACATTTATATTGAAACAACAAATCTAGCACTGTGATATTTTTTTTCTTTTAAAAAAAAAATTACTTGAGAAACCCAGCTAAAAGAAGCCACCAAAATTCAAGCATAACCCATGTCATTTTTGTTAACGTTGTTGCATATAATTCCAGCCAACATGATTTATTGGGAGAAAGGGATTTCTGGGGGAATTGAGGGAGATTTTAGCTTCTGGATCTGGGATTTTAGTTTGTATGTACAGCCATTCCTTTTCTATGTATATATAAAACAATTTCAAAATAAAACTTAAGAAAAATTGATTAAAATATTATTTATACACATTATACACTATTATTAATACTAGGGGCAACATAGTAAAAAACCAATTCATAATTCATTTATATTCCATATCTCCCAAACATTATTCATGTTGCAAAATGCATTCTACACATATCATCCAAACACTCTATCAAATACAAAATACATTCTAACCATAATCCAAAAAGCCAAAAAGTCAAAAAGTTAAAAATTAAAAGCCAAAAATTAGACTCCCAAACACCCCCTATGAGATATGAAAGTCCCCACTTTCTAACATTGAAGAGTACTCATGTCAACCAACACAAAAATCAATAATAGCCTTGATAGGTGCAAGTTAAACTCTGCATAACCAAACTAATCAAACGGTGTTTGGGAGCCTCATTTTTTGGCTTTTTGCATTTTGTTTACGAATGTGTTTTGAATCTAATAGAGGATGTGTTTGGCTACCCCATTTTTTTGGCTTTTTACATTTTGATTATTGATTTGTTATCTTTACGAATTTTAGTCAGAATGTATTTTGCAACATGATTAATGTTTGGGAGATATATGTAGAATACCTTTTGCAGATCTTTTTGTTAACTAAAATAAAAAAGTGAAAATTAAGAAGTCGCTCTTCTTCCCCTACTTTTGACTTCTGTCCTCTAAACTAAAAATTGGAGAATGAGTTCTTTGTTAATGAGTTTTAAAAAGAGAAAGCCAAACAACTAAAATGAGAAGTTGAAAATGCAATAACTAGGGAACCAAACAAGCCTAGAGTGTTTGGAAGATACGTGCAGAATGCAATTTACAACATGATTATTGTTTTGAAAATATGTACAAAATACGTTCTATAGATATTTTTGTTAACCAAAATGAAAAAAGTGAGAAATGAAAAGTCAAAAAGCTCATCTCCCTCTACTTTTTCACTTCTGCTCTCTAACTCTCCAAATTGAAAACTCCTTTTGCTAAAATGTGTAACGCCCCGACTTTTCGGGAGTAAAATAAAATAATTTTCTAAAAAAAAATTTGCTAAATAAATATAATTTTCTAAAATAAGGTTTAGATATTACAAACTCAAGATAGCTTTGGTGATTCGAATACATTAACTTCAGAGCCGACTCTAGGCTTGATACAATTTCCAAGCAAACTCGGTCTTCATTCCTGATATTCTTTTCGCGTCGAACTGCACCATCATTGAATCCTCTCCATTGAATCCTGCGCCCTCTGGCAAATTGATCGCCGAAGCAAACGATTTGCCAGGATACAGACGTATTTGTGAGTGATAAATCACCCAGTAGAATAATCCAACCCAATCACCCCTCTTACTTTACAGATAGCAAGCAGCAGCAGAATAATAGTAATGCGATAAAGTAAAACAGAGTTTGTTCCACATAAACCAGTTTATTACTGTCCATTTAACCTGACGTGTAATCTAAGATCTCCTCCGCGGAGTCTTTCCTCCCCAACCGCTAGCTATGCCCTGTCCCATGAGCTCACTTTCTTTTGTTGTCGCGGATTGCACCTCAGTTATGTACCTAGCGTGTATCCCTCTCATTACAACAAAAGGAAGCTTATCATGCCCGAATCATAACTAGGGTTCGTCTATCTTATGCACCACCACACAGTCATCACTGGGCTTACTTTGCCAGTTTCAATTCATCACTGGACTCTCGCTAGTATCAATTCATCAATCACCACTGGGCTTACTTTGCCAGTTTCAAACCATCACATCCAACTCATCACATTCAAAATCTCGCCTGCAGGCATTCTAAAAATAAAAACTTTCCATTTCATCCATTACCTAGCATCGTCTAATATGAACTCTATTCGCATACCACCCCATGTCTCTAGGGTCCAATCTAACATTCAAAATCAAATATCGATGCAATATATAATTAAATCAATTAATGATCAAAACAATTAACAAGCAATAAAATCACACAACCTTTTATGAATGGGCCGTTGCCCTTATTCTTGTATGACCACAATGTCAATAATGAAGTAGAACTTTTATAGAAATTTTAATAAAATATTTTCTAGGCTCTTATTAATATTTACAAAGTAATTAGATGAATTAAAAACTAATTAAATACATTAATTAGGTAAAAATATTAGAATAATTAATCATGACCTAATAAGAGTCCTAAAGATCCTATATAATCAGTTGAATATCAAAAGTTGGGTTCGGAGGGTCGAATAATTAAATTATATGAAAACGTTAATTAAAAAGATCGAAAGTAAAGTAAATAGACAATAAATAATTAATTATAAAAATAAATGTTGAGACTGACATAATTTCATATTTGGACAGTGAGGAGTCTAAATAAAATTATTCGGGCACTAATAATAATGTTTATAAAGTCGTAAAGTAATTTTGATTGGAATTACTTTAAAAATAATAATAAATAGTGAATTAAATAAAATAAATATTTAATATAACAAGCTACTGTATTTGAGGTCCATGGAGTCTTAAAAAAATTAGTTGGAGTGTTAAAACGTTGGTCGAGAGGTCGTAACTAACTTTCGTTTGTAAACGTTGAACGATAACTAACAAATAATTTAATAAATAGATAATTAAATAAAAAAATTATGTCCTTAACAAGTTATGATCTTTGAGGTACGAAAAGTCTAGGAAAAATAGTTCGGGGGTCGAAAATCAAGTTTTGAAGGTCGCAAAACAATTTCGAAACAAAACAGTTCCTGCCGCAAGGTTTGACCGAGTCAACCTTGCGGTTGAGAGGCTAGCCGCGAACTCGAGCCTGGTTCTTGCGGCCGCAAGGTTGAAGGCAGGTTCGGTTTTTTTGTTGTTTCGCGATGTTTTCAATGCATGGGTCCATTCGGGGCATAGGGTTAAGCATAAAAACACTTAATATACGTAGATGGAGGGTTGTAATGGATTATAATACCTCGATTGGATCGAATTAATCCACAAACCGAAACTTGAATTTTTTGGACGGAGACTTCGGTTTCTTTGATCGGGAGACCTTGGGTCCGAATTGGATGATGTTTAGGGATGCTTTGGGTTGTAAGAAGGTATTAGATTGATCAATTCGGGTTCCGGTTGATCGTAGCTATGAAACCCGCTTTTCTCTCTCTTTCTTTCTCTCTCTAGAATTCCATTGATTGGAGCTCCAATTTCTTCGTTTTTCTTTTCTTTTCTGATCGGTGGAGGGTTGGAAGTATCGTGGTATGCTCGTGGGTCAATGGGTTGGGGTATTTATAGGATAATTTTAAGAGGTTGATAAATTTGAGTTCAAAAAGGACTCAAATTAATTGGGCTTTGAGATGGACGAATTATGGACGGTTTTCGTGCTCCGAGAGGAGTTAGAGACTGAGTAGGAGAGGGAGGGATGATAGGATTAAATGCATACAATTTAAAAGAATTAAAAGTAGGATAATATAGACTAATTTAATTTATTTGTATATATCTACTAGATAATTATAATTAAAATAATTTTATTATTACAAACGATACTCTTTAAATGATTTTATAAATGATAAAATTACGGGTCGTTCCAAGTTGACTAAAAATTTTGCTAAACTAATTTTTGGTTACGAAAAATAATAATCTAGATTTTGGTTTAATCTAATAACACTTTTAAATAATTAATCAATTACTAAAGACTATTTGATTAAAAATAATTTCTTTATTCGAAAAAAAATAGGGCAAAAATCCGGGTATATAACAAGCTACTGTATTTGAGGTCCATGGAGTTTAAAAAAAATTAGTTGGAGTGTTAAAACGTTGGTCGAGAGGTCGTAACTAACTTTCGTTTGTAAACGTTGAACGATAACTAACAAATAATTTAATAAATAGATAATTAAATAAAAAAATTATGTCCTTAACAAGTTATGATCTTTAGGTGCGAAAAGTCTAGGAAAAATAGTTCGGGGGTCGAAATAGTGTTCGGGATGTCGCAAAACACTTTCGAAACATTTAAAATTACTAGATAAATTGAATTGATATAACTAAAACGGTTTATACTAATATGATATTATACTGTAATAAAATAATATCAAGTCAGTAGTTTTTTACTATATTAATATCAAAAGATTTTAAAATAAATATCAAAAGGGTCATCTTCTACGTAAATAATTACAATGACAGTGTCGGGCTCAAAAATAATATCAGAATGGTGGATCCGACAGAAACGTTCTTGTTTTCCACGGTTTTCGATGCATGGGTCCATTTGGGCTATTGGGTTACGCATAAAAATACTTAATATACTTAGAGAAGTGTTTGGATGGGATTATAATACCTCAAATCGGATCGAATTGATTTTTGATCGAAACTTGAAAATTTGGGAAGAAGGTTTCGGGTTCTTCGAACGGGGAACCTCGGGACCGAATTGGATGGTTTTTAGGGGTGCTAGGAGTTGTAGGAAGGGATTAGAATAATCAATTCGGGTTTTGGTTGGCTCTTGATCACAAACCCATTTTTTTCTCTCTCACTTTCTTTCTCTAGAACTCCATAGCTTGGACCTTCGTTCTCTCCGAATTTTCTCTTATTTCAGGACTGGTGGGGCGTGAGAAATTTCGTGGTGTGCCTTAGGGTTGACGTACTAGGGTATATATAGGAGAATTTGAAGAGTTTTGATTGAAATTGGATTTTAAAGATGTTGTATTCTATCGGGTTTCGGAATGGACGAATTATGGACGGTTTTCGTGCTCTGAGAGGAGTTAGAGACTGAGTAGGAGAGGGAGGGATGATAGGATTACATGCATGCAATTAACATAAATTAAAAGTAAGATAATTAAGACTAAATTAATTTTATTTGTATATATCTACTAGATAATTATAATTAAGATAATTTTATTATTTCAAACGATACTCTTTAAATGATTTTATAAATGATAAAATTACGGGTCGTTCCAAGTTGAATTAAAATTTTGCTAAACTAATTTTTGGTTACGAAAAATAATAATCTAGATTTTGGTTTAATCTAATAACACTTCTAAATAATTAATCAATTACTATAGACTATTTGATTAAAAATAATTTCTTTATTCGAAAAAAAATAGGGCAAAAATCCGGGTCGTTACAAAATGTGTTTTGGAAGGAGGCTCCCAAACACTCATAAATTGAAAAGAGGAAAAAAAATATGTCAAAAATGGGGTTGCCAAACACACCCTCAATTCTGAAGTCATGGTCAATTGGAGAGTCATAGGTATTAAAGGGGATTTGTTATCTCAACTATCTAGCGCGTTAGGTGGCCGGACACTTACATATCAGAACAACTATATGTACCGTGCAATTCTCTTGATAAATAAGAGACTAGCTCAAAGCATGACATGTGAGTTTAGAACCAAAAATTGCATAAAATGCGAGTCTTTGTTCGGTTCCCATCTTTAAAAAATATTTTTGATATAATGAGTGGAAAGAGATAAATAAAGAAAATTATTAAGAAACGTGCAAAAAGAAAAATGGGTTTCTCAAGTATAGGAACCGAATTATTGGGAACTCTTCCTATTTTGAAACCTTATCCAATTGGGTAACACCCTCCTTAAACAGTTGGTTGTTAAATGCTAAACGAACAGAGTTGCTTCACAAAATTTGATATATATGCTATGGTGCACTATAGCGTTTCCCTTTCAAGCTATAAGTCCTCTTGTGGTCACTTCTTTCCAATTACAGAACACTGTCTATATAAAGTAATAACTTGATAGGAGGACTAAGGGCAGTTTTGGCTTAATAATCTTGCGGGATTACTTTCGTGTCTATATTTAAATTTTTTCTTGTTGATTAATTTTGCGTTAAATTTTTCTATTTTTTCTTCGTCCCGACGAGAGGATCTGGACAATAGGGTTCCAAGTCCAAGAAAATGGCCAGATGTATGAATCAAAAACTTCATTAAAGACTTCTCAATTCTCCCCATCCATGAACTCCAAAACCAAGAACAAACGGAAACACTGAACAAAATTCTGCTTTTGTACTCATCAATAAAGATACAAATGAAGATTGCCAAGATTGGCTTATGAAATGCACATTATTCTCGAGGTCAAAAAAACATTAACTTGCAATATTATTCGACAATGTATGCAAATTATCTTGCAATATGCAAAAATAGAATAAAGTACCAACAATAAAAAATGAGGAGGGTAATTCACTTTTATATAGTCTACATTTGTGCGAACTTGCAAACCCCGTTCTGTTAATGTTCTTAAATTTTTTTAAGTACTCCCTCCATCCCCTGTTTAAAGTCTAATATTCTATTTTGGGTTGTCCCTTAATAAATATTTATTTTGTAAAGTTAGTAGGTAAAAATTGGTACATTTTCTATTTTGCACCTAAAAGTAGATTCCATTTTGAAAGTTAGTGATTAAAAGTGTAATGATAATGTCTCCATAGAGGGTAAATAAGAGAAAGTGAAGGTAAAAGTTGACGTAAAATGTGTAATGATAATATTTTTTAATAAGTTGGAGTTACGAAACGAGACACTTAAAAAGGGACGAAAGGAGTACTACTTATTTTCCGTTTTACGAGACATATCATTCTCTCACAATACATCACCTTTATTTCAAAAAATAAGTATTCCTTATTTACTTATTTTTGTTAGCAGAACGGGGCCAGCATTATTCAGTTTTGATGTTCTTCCTTGTATTCCCTTTAAAAAAAAAAAAAAAAAAAAACCCTTTCTCAGCCTTTTGGCTAAGATTATTCTATATAAACACAAAAGACTTTTCATAAGTTCACTATCCATTTCAATACAAAACACTCAAATAGCTCACAATTATCAAGGCAAATCACGGTTGCATATATTTTATATAGATTTTGCTACTTACAAAATCAATTTCAAGATTCTTCTTCAAATCCTCAGAGTGTGGTGGCCCATAACCTAGCATTTATTTATAAAAATTTCAGCAATACTATATACTAATAACAATTTGGCGGAACACCCCAGAGATTCCCCTAGTACTCGCCAGATGTGAAAAAAAAAAAACTAGTAAAAAAATAAAAGACAGTATTAAAACTGGGGTGAAAAAACCCACACCAGACGAATCCTATACTCCTATTTTTATTTTATTTTTTAAAAACAACAAAAAAATGTATTTAAATGCCTAATTCACAATTAATAAATTAATAATCACTAACACGTGGTGAAGGAGCAGGCTCAGTTAAAACCAAACCGTCTCTCTCTCTCCACAACCTGGCCGCCGGATTCAGCCTCTCCCCGATCCTCGCCGGCTCCGATTTACACCTCGTAAGCACCAGATCCCTCGTCGTTTCCGCTTCGGGGAGTGCTAGGTACAAAGAAAATGGGCAAAGAAAAGACCCTTAAAGTGTACATGAACGGTCCAGATTCACTGTGCAGTGCATCTGAGCCGTTCATGTACACTTTAAGGGTTGTTTCTTTGCCTATTTTCTTTGCACTTAGCATTTCCCTTCCGCTTCTTGAACCCTAATAATTTCCTCTGCTTTCCGACCAACCGAATCCAAAATTTCGCCCGAATCCGGTTCGATTTCTTCTTCATCAATCCTCGATTCTGATACTGATGAATCTCTGCAATCGGGCTCCACCTCGGATGCGGGTCCCTCCGTTTCTCGCTCCTCTCCGACCTCCTCAGCTCCGTTGCCATCCTCTGTTTCTCGCTCCTCTCCGGCCTTCTCGGCTCCATTGCCATCCTCTGTTTCTCGCTCCTCTTCGACCTTCTCAGCTTCGTTACCCCAAAATCTGGTTGCTAGCGACGAAGATCGGTACGGAGCAGATCTACATCTAGTCAACAGAAACGCGTTCGTCGGCGGTTGTGAAGTTACAGTAGAAGAATCCAAACCCTCACACGATTCCAATTTCACTTCAACTTCCTCTTCCTCTTCCTCTTCCTCTTCTTCTTCTTTTTCCACACTTTGACCTTCCATTTCGTTTCCTCTGTTTTCCTCATCTTCCAGTTCCACCGTTTCGTCTCTGACTTCAGCTTTTCCGCACCACCCGAGCCGGAAAGAACCAACCCATTTGCTGAAACCGGAGCAAGACGATTTGGGTTTGATTTGCTTAAAGAAATGGGGGCAAAACAGAGTGTTTTTGAGCCACCGGCAGGGGGGGCGGGGGCGGGGTTTGGAGGAAGTGGGTCGGTGGGCTCGGACCTGGCCGATGCAAGTGACTTTAGGGGAGGAGGGTTCGCGGGTGGTCTCGACCGCGGTGGTGTTCTTCTTGCGGATGAACATTGGGCTGGAACGCGACTTGCCTCTGCTTCGGCCACCGACATTGCTCCTGAGAAACCTCATCAGTGGCGGCGGGAACTTCTCCGTCCTGCTCGGACTCGACATTGGCTTTGTCGAAATCATCATCCCCTCTCTCTCTCTCTCTCTCTCTGGATGTGTATGTATATCTGTATGCGTATGCGTGCATATATTTGGAACACCCTCCGTCTTTTCCCCCCCCCCTCTGGTTTTTTTTTTTTTGGTGGGGGTTTGGGGGGGGTTGGTTTGTGGGTGTTGTGGACCTTTTGGTGAGGGATAGGAAAAATAACGCCTGCTACCACTTTTAATCAATGTTTTGATTTTCATTTTATTTTTGTTCTGTTCGGCTTTGCTATCAATATATGTTTTCTACTGGAGTATTTCTTTTACAGTATTTATTTTGATTGCACGGACGGGTGAGGTAAGACTTTTTGGTTTCCGAGATTATAAGGATCTGTTTGGCATTTAGTAGGGAAAACTTTCTTGGTTCTCCGTCGTTATATTTGTAGGCGTACACCAGCATAGGACGCGTTTCCCGTAAGTGGTGGTCCTGGTGGAATAATCAAAACCACGAAGTTGCCGAGCATTTACAAGCCAATTTTTTTAATAAAAATAAAAATAAGTTAATTTTTTCACCTCTGTTAAAAAAAATTGAATTTCAATCATAATTTTTTACTTTTTAAAATTTTTTCGTCATGCCGAAATAATAAACCATAAAAAATTGACGAAAAACTAACAAATGCGGAAAAAATTTGAATAAGTAAAAAAATAAGTCAGTTTTTCTTATTAAGCCAAAATATGGCTGAGTTCCGCTAAGAGCTTTTTGGGTTCTTTCTTGTCCTAATTTAATTTTTTTCCCGCATTTATTTGTTGTGCACCTAAATTTATATTTTTATAAATTTTTAGACTGATCATCTTTCTCACATTTATTTAATAAAATACTATTATTTAGCAAAAATAACATGACTATTGTCAATTTTTTTTTTTTTGACAAAAGGGAGAAGATTTTATTAATCTGAGAGACGGGAAAACGCCTAAACATCAGAAAAGAGAGGAACCCCATGGGGGCAAGGTAGTTGTTCACAGACCGGACAAACTACAAGAAAGGGCTTTCTTTGCACAAGCATGTGCAGCCCTATTACAATCACGTTTGACAAAACTAAATTCACACAACTAAAACGAATCCTTCCATGATAAACAATCTTGTACCAAAACTGCGATATCCGAGGGTGGAACTTTTGACATGGAACAGCTTTGAACAATCGACTTCACATCCGATTCAATAAAAACACGACCTACATTCAGAGTAACACCCAAATTCATACCATTTCTAATTGCCATAGTCTCCGCAAGCCGTGGAACGCATACTTATATTTGTAGGTGCAGGAGGAGGGTGAGCAGTTGCCTAGAGGGTGATATATATATATATATATATATATATATATATATATATGAGTCCACTTCTTATGAAAGATCCACTACTTAGCTTAAGTGCAGACCTCATAAATTTCAATCGAATTTTGATAATCCGAGCCGCTCAATGTGATCAGAACATGATTTTAAGGGTCTCCGCGAGAAATCGTAAAAAAAAATGGACGGGAAGGGCTTCATCCGAACAGTTTTTTATTGAACGGTTAAAAAAAACTGCTCAAATCAAACCCTTTTGGGTCATTTTTTTTTTTGGCCAATTTCTCGTAGGTAACCTTAAAACCACGTTCTGATCACATTGAGTGGCTCGGATCATCAAAATTTAATCGGGAAATGGGAGAATTGAGAAGGTCCACAATTAAGAAGCCTATTTAAGGTACTCACATGAAACTCACTGATATATATATATATACACACACACACACTAGTGCTAGTCTATGTCTACGGCGCTACGCATCCCTGTTGGAAAGGGATGATAGTTGTGTAATTTAGGTGAAAACCATGGGTACTTAACCGGGAAGTGGAATGATACACTATAGCCTTTGGATCAAATGAATCTAAACTGTTCCAATAACTTGTCCCCACACCATTCTGTTTTATAATAGAGATATATGTATAATGAGGTGTGCAACTCCGCACCTCCGAGCCGTCGGATCGTATATCTGACAGCTAGAAATCTCATCTCGGCAACCAACAATCGAGAGCGGTTCATTGCCGATATGAGATCCGAGCCGTCAAATGCATGATTCGATGCCTCGGAAGTGCGCAGCATGGTGCTGCACATCAGCATCCCCAATTCATGCATTACTGGATTAAATAAGTTCGCAGAGTTCGACAGTTGGCGATGGACTTGGAGTCCCATACTAATGGAGTCCACACTAATATTATGTATATAAAAAAAGCCCATAGAGTATGTGGTGGTACATGAGCAATTAAAGGTGTTTTCACGGATTTTTGAAAAGTCATTCTCTTCGCACACATTAATTAAATTATTATTTAGCAAAAACAATTTGACTATTATCATTACCTTGGAGACAAAAAAAAAATTGTAGTGAAAAAGCACTGCAAAAATTTTCCTCAATTACAGAATAGTACATGAGTTTTTTTAGTCAATCAATAGAAGAGATCATTTTACATCAGATATGGAAGTACATAATATAAACCCGAGACACTACAATTATGAGAGTTCACGAGACAACCAAACCCAACAATTCAATTCAACCAATTCAAGAAACAAAAGAAAGAAAGAAAAAAGCATTCTAAGGAAAGAACACCTACACGTAGGTAGGGAGACTCAAACTCCTGACCTCATAATGAGATACAAGAGTCCTGACTGCCTGAACTAGCCCCAGCTGGTCAGTACATGATTGGATGGGTGTAGATTTTTCATTATTTTTTTCAATTTTTTTTTTTTTCAGCGAGGCATCCCTTTCCTAACGGCAAACATGTATCCACCAATTGCATCTAATCATTTTTCTGCCCAACCAAATAACCAATGATAAGAGGTAGGTGGTAGTATGTTGTATGGCAGTTTAGGGGGGTGTTTGAGAACTTAATTTTTAAGATTCTATATTGTTGATTATAAATTTTGAGTATATAAAGATAATTGGTGAAAACGTTCGGATGATACATGCCGATTAGATTTTCAGAAAAATTTTGTGATTGAAAGCATAATTAGAATCCAAAATACTTATCAAAATGTGATTCTTGGATTACACGGTCTCCAATTTATTTTTTCAGAATGCATTCTATGAAAATAAATTTTATAATTAGCTATCAAATACCCCATAATCGACAAATGAACAATGCGTAAATCAACATGGGGCTCCCAAACGTCCCTATGAAAGCAACTGTCTTAAACCAAATGATGTCTCAACCCAACCATATATTATAGTACGACAAAATTGTGTTAAATCAAATTATGAGACACGAAATCCAACCATTGCATTCCAAGCAATACCTCTATTTGTAGCGAAATCATTGTGTTGTTAGTCATATTATTGTACCTACCAAATTGGGTATGGATTCACGCCTCTCCTGAATATTTTTTAATTTGACAAGGAAAAGGTGTTCTTAGGGTCTTTCTGTTGTTGCTAATTTAATATTTTAAATATAGTATTATTTGATTGACTTTCAGACGAGTTTTATCACGTACTTGTGATTTTAAGCGGCTTCTAATTACAGGGGAATATTACCTAACAGACAATGTTAGTGTTTTTAATGCGTATGGGGTTTGGATTTCAGATCAACAAGGCATTGCGGATGAGTTCCAGAGTTTCTTTAAACAATAGTATGTCAGTGAAGGAGTTCAAAACCTTCGGCAGGTCACTAATTTTATTCCAACCCGAGTTACTCTTGCAATGGATAATAGCATGCTGAAGCCGTTTACAACAGGGAAAATCAAAGCTGCTCTATTCGAGATGCACTCAAACAAAGCACCTGGCTATGACGGTATGACAACAGGTTTTTTCCGGCGGTATTGGGAGATAGTTGGTGTTGATGTTTGCCGAGCAGTATTGGGAGATAGTTGGTGTTGATGTTTGCCGAGCAGTACGTAGTTTTTTCAACGATGGCAGAATGCTTAGAAGCGTGAACCGCACTCAGATTGTTCTCATTCCAAAGGTTCAGACTACCACAAAGGTTAGCCAATTTCGCCCCATTAGTCTCTGCACCATAAGTTAATCATTGCGAAGGTTTTGGCCAATCGGCTCAAGCCTTTCCTCCCTTCTATTGTTTCCGAAAACCAACGTGCTTTTGTAGGGGGTCGTCAAATAACGAATAATGTTGTTATTGTTCACGAACTCACACATTACATTAAGCACGAACGTTACGGTAATCAAGGGGTGGCTGCATTCAAATTGGACATGGCAAATGCATACGATTGGATAAAGTGGAGCTATTTGGAGACGGTGATGACACAGTTAGGTTTCCATCAAAAATGGATTGGATGGGTTATGGAGTGTGTGAAGACGATCTCTTTTTCCATCACAGTTAATGGGGAAGTAGGGGATACTTTCTATCCAAGCCGAAGGATCCGCCAAGGATGCCCTTTCTCTCCGTATTTATTCCTCATGTGCAGGGAAGGCTTCACAGCCCTGTTTCCTATTATCTCTAATTTATTATTTGCGGATGATTCTATTGTATTTTGTCGTGCCACAGATCAGGATTGCGAGGCTTTGTCTCAAATCCTTGGTTCCTATGAAGTTGCCTCCGATCAAAAAGTAAACAAAGAAAAATCTTTAGTGTTTTTCAGCCCTAACACTCATGTCCAGTCTTGGAATTTTTTATCAACAAAGGTGGGCATATCGATGGAGGCATACGGTGCAAAATACTTGGGGATTTCAGTGTTCCTTGGGAGCTCCAAGCGTGATCTCTTTCAATACATCAAAGATAGAACAACAAAGCATCTGCAGAGCTATAAGGAGTCCAAGGTTAATCAGGCGGGACATGAGGTTTTATTGAAATCAGTTCTTTTGACGCACCCTAATTATGCTATGTAGTGCTTTCAGTTGCCTATAACTCTCTTGAAGCAAATTTCATCCAAAATAACGAGATTTTCGTGGTGTTCTAAGGAGGGGGAACGGAAAATTCACTGGATCAAGTGGGAAAAACTGAGTAGGTGCAAAAGTGATGGCGGCTTGGGGCTATGTGATTTGGAGACTTTTAATCAAGCTCTGTTAGCTAAACAAGATTGGAGACTAATTTCTGGTGCATTCTCTCTATTTAGACAAATATTTAAAGGAAGGTATTTCTCCATACATCATTTCGGCATGCCAATGCTAGTAGCACTGCTTCATGGGCTTAGAAGAGCATTGTCTGGGCCAGGGGAACTGATTGACATGGGATGGCGATGGCAAGTACGTTCCGGGAAAGATATACATGTTTGGGAGGACCCTTGGTTATCCAAGAATACAGATTTCAGAATTGATAGAACCACACCAAGAAGAGAGGGCATTGAGAAAGTTGCAGATCTTATTGATCTTGATACGAAGTCCTGGAAGGTTTCTCTGATCCGTGAGACCTTCAATCATGAGGATGCATATGCGATTCTTTCCATCTCTATTAGTTATACCAACCGACGATATTGTAAAATTTGGCACCCATCCCGGAATGAAACTTTCTCAGTCAAGACAGCTTACCGTTTAGCAAAGGAAGGCTTAAGTTCTCGTTGCAACCGTCAAGCGGGGCAAACAAGCTCGTCGAACGTATTACATACAGTATGGAGGAAGCTATGGGGACTATCACTCCATCCAAAGGTGAAGATGTTTATCTGGAAGTGTTTTAATAATGCGGTGGCAACAAATTCAACACTAGTGACACGCAAAATCAGACTTGACCCAGTTTGCCCTCGCTGTGGTATAGTGGAAGAATCAATTGTGCATGTTCTTTTTCAGTGTGAGGCTGCAATCAAAGTATGGATTCATTCTCCATTTCGGCTAAGACCTGAAGAGCTACTCGAGTGCAGACACATGGTTGATTGGTGGGAATGCATCTACGATCATATCACATTGTTTTGTCTGCCTTCTCCTTTCTTAGGTATGGCTTTTCTTTACAGTTGGTGGATTTGGCGGGTAAGGAACGGCTTTATTTTCAATGGAAAAATTTGGGCAATGGATGCTGTTAGTAGGAAAGCGCAAGGCGATTTTTATTAATTCAAGGACGCAAATATTAGGGTCCCCCATCCCCCGTCAAGTCCCTCTCCCCTGGGAACCTTGGTATGGCAACGACCTGAAAGGAATGTGCTGAAGATAAACGTCGATGCGGCGGTTTGCAGAAGCGCAAGTACTATTGGCACAGGGGCAGTGGCTCGAAGGGGCGATGGTCGAGTTATTGGTATTTTTTTGGCTCTTCATGATGGGATTAACTAGCCCAGAATTACGGAGGCTTTGGCCATTCGGGATGGATTGAATTTGGGAATTGCTCTAAAATTTCCTAAGGTGCTTATTGAATCGGACGCGGAGGCGATTGTGAGGAAATGCAATCATGATCAAGACCCTCACTCCAATATTGTAGTAGTAATTCATGATTGCTTAGTCTTGAAAAATTCATTCATTTCTTGTGATTTTGGTTTTGTTAAACGTGATTGTAACAAGGCTGCACGTTGTTGTGCTCAAAAAGCCCTTTCCAATGGCACATCCGGTTTGTGGACATCCATTTTACCCCCATGAGATTTGCATCTCTCTGATGTTTAGGCTCTACCTATTAGATGAATAAAATTTTTATCACCTTTTGTCAAAAAAAAAAAAAGGTCTATATTTTTGGCAAATCCCATGACATACAAAAACTCATATTGATTTGTATCCTTTATTATTGAATTGTAACTTATTGATTTTCCTTTTTAAAGCGTCTGTTTTGGGAAGTGTATCAATGATATTGTGTAATTGAGAGGTAGAGATTATTAAGGTAATTGGAGTGGAAGGAAATCAAGGTTTTGAAGAGAATTTTGTGCATACAACAGCTTTATAAGGAAAGGGAATCAAGAAATCAAGGGATTTCGTGGAAGGAAATGTTTATCAGAAACGTTGCTCGAACAACTCAAGTAAAGGCATTAGACAGTGCTCGAGCAACCTAATTTTTCCTCTGCAGTCTAATTATATGCGGTTTGTTAGGTTTTTCTACAAGACCGAAATATATAGAGCAACCCGATATTTCATTTGAAGGCTAAGAAAACACTTAAAAGGAGTTCTTTTACTTTGGGTCTTGGAGGATGGATAAGATCGATTGATCTTTTAGATACAAATACAACTCCAAGAAGTCTCTCTATCTTATATTCAGCAACTTAATTTGTTCTTCCGGTAAATTTTTGGAAGTATCTTGGAGGGCTTGAGAATTCAAGGCATTCGGCGATTAAACACTTGGTGTGGTGTACGAGGATTCGGCAAGTACATCTTAGGGCGATTTGTAAGTGATTCAGAATCGTAGGATAGCATTACTTGTAACTGCACAATAGTTCATAAAGTATTTTGATTTCACTCATGTGGTTTTTACCCTTTCTGAAGTTTTTCACGTATCTTGTGTTCGGTATTGTTCATGTTTTTATTGCTTTCTGTTTCTTGATTTGGTTGATATATTAATTAATTGGTGGATTATTAATTGAAAAGATAGAAACAAAACAATTCTATAAACTCTAGGTGAGCTAGGATTTGACAAATGGTATCAGAGCCAGAAAGTTATGGGTTCAAGTCGCGGGTTCGTGTTCGTGAGGGAGGGATTGTTGGGCCCGGAGTGCCCCCATGAATTTGATTACATAATGTCACTTCCTGTGACCGTTCTAAAAATAGACTTGCGAGTGCGATGTTAAATGCCATACAAGAATGCCATAAAAGACTTAATTGAAGTCCCCCTAACACCAATTGATTTTAAGAGAGACGGTGAAAAAGCGGTCCAAAACGATCCAACAACGTTTTATATGTACTATATATACGTGTATGCCTATGTAGCTTAGGATATGGTATGATACTCCATAATACTAGCACTTACTTTCCTCGCTCTTGGTTTTACTTATACAGAAAAAATATTTTACCTTATCTTCTTCTAAGCAGTACTCTTACTTCGGAAAATAAAAGCTTCTGCTGTTTCTTGAACTCTATTGGTTGTTTTTATTGACTATTTCGATTATCAGGAAACTATTGGTTTGTGAGTTTGCTTCATTGCAAAAAGAGAACTTAAAGGTTGATATATCTTGGCGAAGGAGTACTATTAAACCCAGTGCAGGAGGAGGTATATCGTTCCTTAGGAGAACGCTATCACGTGCTTCGACCATCCCACATGCAACTATTCCTTTCTCTATCTATCGATTTCATTTTTGTAAATTTGATTGATGAATATTATTTAGAATTATAATTTTCTCAGAACTTCCTATCGCATACATGTTCTCCAACACTTCCATGATTTCGGTACCCGCTCAACTAGTTAGAGAGATTTTACCATTGCTACGGTAAGGTGCGTTCATGCTAGATTTTTTTGTCTTGAAACTAATGTCAAAATACCTTTTTTTTTTTTGGGGATCAAAATACCATTTGTTTTCGCTAAAAATGTAAATAATAGTACTTAGTAAGGGAAATGAGTTGTCTTCAATAGTGAATATTTTTTTACTAAATATCAATTATATCGAAAATACCGTTTAGTCAATAGTCAAGTTGTTTCTGCTAAATGATTTATTTTCGTTAATATATATGAGGAGAATGACTTGACTAAAAATTCATGAAAATATGCATTTTTCTATTTTAGTCCATTTAGTTTAGTGAAAAAGCCCCCTAAATAGGAGTGAAATTGGTCTTATTCAAAGTTTAGTCTTCTTTCTACTGAAAAAACAAATAAAAAACCTAGGGAGAAAATACATTATGTATGTGCATATCTGTATTACACACTCAGAAAAAATTTCATCAAATATTATCGGAACATGTTTAGATATTTTTATTAGACATAGACAGAACCTAAAGAAAACTAAGAAAAAAGTGGGCTTTACAATTTATATTGCACCATGATCGAAAACATTAAATATCTTTGGCTTAACAATTTAAAATAGAAATCTCACAGATTAATATATAGTACCATGTTGGAAATTGGAGATATCCAATTACTCAATTACAGTTGACAATAAAGAGCAGTCTAGAAATGTGGGACAATTCTCTTACCATTTCTCTTACTTTGTGGACCTTGACGGGGAAAGAAATATGGAGTAACAAACAACACTACCGAATTAATATGTAAAAAAAATACTAAAGAAGTTAAAAAAAAAATGGCAGAACATTTCGAGTTGTACTAATAAACCGCAACAAATAACCGTGTTAAACTCGTGGTAAAACAAATCTCACGATCCACAGCCAAAAAAAGAAAAACAAAATTACCCATCGCTCGTCCACGTGAAGGCCAAAAGAACTATGGTAAGCGTGGAGAAAATAGTGGCGCCCGAAAACAACCACATAGCCCTACTCGTACTTGGCTGGTTGTCTTGCGTACTGGCCAACTCAACCTCTTTCAACAGCTCCCTCACCTCGTCCATATCAGAATCCTTTGCAGCCTGGATTAGTCTACTTTGAATTTTCTCAAGCTTATCTAGCCTTCTATCCCTCGACACGTTCTTGGTTGGCCAGATAAACCCTGTCATCTTCCATAGGAGAATCCCAACATAGATGGCCACGACACAGTCTACAGTGTAATGGTGTCGTTCCCTTACTTCTCTCTGAGCACTGTGCAAAACCAGAATCCATATAAGAGCTGAGCTAAAGCCTCCGTAAGCTTCCTACAGTCAGAAAGAAAAACCATAACTCAACAGCTGAGTTTGAAACTCAGGGCCAGTGCCCTTTATTGTTTGGAAATTTTATTTGCACATGTACCGTCCAAGCCATAGCAGTGAGTACTGCAACAAGCATGTGGCCGCTGTATAGAAGGTCATTGCAGCCCCCTCCAGCCTTTTTTAGGAGATTATACCATGATGCTCCTTCGGAAGGATTGGGTCGCAGGAAATCAATTAGGAAGCTCATTGATCCCCAATCAGGATGATTATCAACAATGACTTCCGCAACTTTATCTGGATAAAGAAAAGAAAAATGCCAACGAAACATGCCTCACAGCTTTTAGGACAGCTTTAAAAAGGGGAAATCATGCAGGACTTAAGAGAAACAAATACAATACATAGATTTCCCCATCATAACAATGGTGAAAACTCCAACAAAAATCAAAGGTGAAATCGACCTCAAAACACCAGCGATTCCATAGATATTTGAAGTGATTTAAGGAGAAATTACACTGCAAAACATTGAGATGATTGCAAAAGTTTGCATTATCTGATTCACCTAATTAATTTAATCAATCATTTTCCTGGGCAAAGAATGTTGTGCAAGAAGCAGAAAAAAAGTAAAAAGCATCTTCTTCGCCTTTGCCTCTTCTGTTTCTTTAGGGAGACGGGCTGAAATGGACTTCACGAAAGGTAAAGATCACAAAACATGAGAAAACAAGACAATGATATCCACAAATGAAGAATAAAGATAAACGAAAGCAATTACACAAACAAGAGAGCACAACGCAACGCAAACCTAAAGATTTACAGTAAATGCAAAAATATAAACCCACAACACATAGGAAGACCAAACACCAGATGAGGCTTTTTTTAATCTATAAGTTGCACATACCGTAAGCTATATCAAGATGAATAAGCTGGCGTATAGCAGTGGCATCTGAAGCATAAGGAACATAATACTTCTGAGCCCATGGATGAGGGTATGTAGGGACACTGAACCGAGCTGATGCACACCATGGCCTAGCTGATGGCAGAATCGTGGCTACAAAAGATATTGCCCGAAGAAGGCGCCCAATTGCCATGGTGAACATGTACCTTGCACCCAGCCCAAGCCCAGGAGCTTTCACAGAGTCGAATAGTACAGAAAATGCCAGCATCATGAACAACATCAGGAAATGGTGAAGCCCAATGACATGGGCTCTCAAAATTTCAACAACTGTTTGAGGAAGTTTCTCATTCAATGCTAGCAGCAACCACTGCCCAGTGTCCGGGAGAGGGGGTGCAGTACTGACAAATAAATATAAGCGAATCAAATATCCAATTGCTAGCTTTCAGTAAGTGCAAAGCTTAACTAGTTTGAGAAATATGGAGTCGACTAGCTAGATTTACTTGGGAGAAGTGCACTGAGAAAGAAGACACAAATTTTTCTTCAGTTTGAGATCCATATAAAATGTATTTTCAACATAAACCATCTGAAGTATGAATCTACTGAAGTATAGACTACAGTACTCCCATCCCATAAACCTTTAGGCTGTGTTTGATAAGTGTGATAGGTGGTGGGATGGGATTAATAATCCCGTGAGCCCTCTAATTTTTGTGTTTGGTGTTGCCAAAATGGATAGGACTAACAATCCCATGGGATTAGGAATCCTCTCACTAGGTAGGATTGGCCATCCCATGGGGGACATGGTATTGGCAATCCCATCCCATGGGACTAAGGCTAAAAAGACTACATTACCCATGAATAGCAGCCTCTAATTTAGAATATGAACCAGGACTTTAAATATTAGGAACAATTCTCCCTGGCTTAGGCACAACTTTTTTCTTCTTTTCTTTTATTTTATTTCAAATGAAAGTATATGCAATGTGTTCACGAATGAAAAGTACTGTAAATGTTATGTAGTCCATTTTGATGTTATTATAAAAAGGGTTATAATCGAAAGCTAAACTACAGTTTCAAGTTGAATTGGTAAAAAAGAAAGAAAGAAGTGGAATTAGTAAAATTTTGAAGCATGATTTATCAATACTTGATAAAGTTATCACTTGTTAAATTTTTTGTATTTTCTAGAATGAACACAACGATACATGGATATTATGGAACTGAATTACTTGAATGATGAATATGTTTTAAAAAATGATAACTTTGGATAAATTGGCAAAATGATATTATTGTATATCATTGTATAGAACCAGAGGTATTTGGAGGGTCTTGGTGGATTGGAGTTGGGCAATTTTTTTTCTAAACAAAAAGATATGTAAATTACTTACTTTTGAATAATAAAATTGAGTACAGTTAATTGTATTTTTACATATTTATATGGTTGAGGGTAAAATCGGAAATTGTCATTCTAATCCTATCTAATCCGGTCCTAAACAAACATATTATTACTAACCCCATCATCTAATCCCGTGCCAACCAAACATGCAAATTACCAATCCCTTCTTATTATCAATCCCTTCTCATTATCAATCCCAATTCTAATCCCATCTCCTTACGAATCCCAGTCATCTATCACAATTATCAAACGAGGAGCATCTCCAACATGGGCTTCAAATTTATGGATGTCAATTGTTTTGGAAGGCTCACGTAGCAATTTGGCATAAATGTCACATCTGCAATAAAATTTACACTCCAGCCAACATGACAAATCTAATGCTTTAGTATATTCTTACTACAATCTTTTTGTGAAATTTTGTTTCATAACGTTTTAGTAAGAGATGAGATGTCAAATGCCAACTAAGCAATTGACACTACGGTTGGAAATTCCACCTTTTATAATTACTTAAAATTCAAGTCGACAGGTTTTAGTTTCCAATAGCCCCCTGATTCTCATTGTGGGATTCATTTAACATTTAACATCTGTAAAGCATTGCGAACTGAACATTTGTACGGGACATTCCAAAAGAGAAAAATGGACCAGCAATTTGGGAAAAAGGGAATGTACATTAACATATTCTGTCATTGCATTTTCAATCATGTCAAGTCAGCAATTTGCTGATGACTTCATGGAAATGTGTCACATTCCTTACGCTTACACATGACGTTCAAGACAATATTTCCGCTGACTCAATATTTATGTGCTAGGTATTTCCGTTTTTGCATGCTCATTGAACAAATCCTAGATGCTCTATTGCTCAAAGCATGATTCTCCCTTCCTAACAGAATCCTCTCAACCACATTTACTAAATGAACAAATGTTCTTATTTACCACTGTGTTCTCCATACACAACAATAACGTTTAAAGTTTCTCCTTTCTAGTCCTAATACACACACAAGACTTCAAAATCACATATATTCCACTAAGAATATCCTGTTTGACATCACTCTCTTGATGGATAGATATGCTAAGATAATCAAGTCACGCTTCCCATCGTTCTTAAGATTCATAAAGCTTTACTATCCTAAACAATCATTACACTACACTTCATTAACCAGCATTGTTGAACGAAGATTCAATTGCAAAAGATGAGAAATCAGATTATTGGAAAATGGAAACCTGAAATTTATCCCTACATGATTGACCTTCTCTTACAGTTCCATCAAATCCTCTGCAGGATGGAAATGGAAAAATTAATGGTTATACATCGTACATCAGTTTAGGTGGACTACTCATGTATCATGTATGGCCTTCCAAAAGTGATGAAGAAGAGTTCATATGAGAGGAGCTTGGCAGACAATTGGCAATATTATCATCGAACTACACATGCTGCACATGCCATAACCACTAACCCAGAATTTAATTAAATTGAGTTGCTTTATTTGAAGGAACGTTCAACGCTTATACGTGGAATGTATACCACAAGGATAAATAACTTGCATGATGCCATACAAATTACGTGGTTGCTAGGGGGCACAAGACACTGTATAAAAAAACAGAAACTTGAATATAGTGCTGTGATACATGTGCACTCTCTTAAAAGAAAACTTAGGTTGTTTTTGGCTCATGGATTTGTAGAAGGATATACCTAGGGAAAGCAAGATCACAGGAAAATGAAACAAAGAATTTAGAGTCTTCACTTTCATTATCTTATTATCTTTTCCTTCATGATTTACTTTCCCTCCATTAATCCCTCCACAAATATCAAAACATAGCTTTAAAGAATCTGCAACTGGATATGCTACTGAAGTTATTCATAAGCCATGCAATAGGGTTCTGGTCTCAAGTCACTGTCTCATTGGTATAAAAACAGGAAGAATTAGCATAGACAAGAACCTGGAGTAGCAGGAATACATCTCCATTGTAGATCTATTTACTACCTACTGGCAAAAGGTCTGACGAAGAATCAGCTTAGAAGAACGAACTTCAATCCAATTCACTTCAATCCAATTCTTCAATAAATTCCCTCTAACCCCCCCCCCCCCCCCCCCCCCCCCCCCCCCCCCCCCCCCCTTAAAACTGACACTTCATGTTCAAGTCCTCAATATTTCCCAAATTTAGAGCTTACCTCGCAAAAACCCAAATCAGATGACACCCAACCAACCCATATACAAGAAATATTACACTACCCTTCTACAAGGATTGGACCACCTCCTAACCAACCCACCAACTGATGGAAACCAGATAAGTCAAACCATTCCACAAATTCAACAACTTAAAGCATGTACAACAGCCTAGGTGTTTGCAACTTTTAGCTAAAATAGAGAGCCATTCTCAAATAGATACCTATAGCACAATAGTCATACACCTTGCCACTTTATTCTTGCTACAGTAACTCACTAGACGAGGTGAGCCACTGTAGCGACACTTAAATTAAAAAAACTTAGTGCTTCTCTCTCTTCCATCAAATCGAAGCTCCTGTGTTACCTCAAACCCTGTTTTAGAATCTCATCCCTCTTCTTCTCCTTAACTGAAAATGTGGACACCAAAATTGAGACCCAAAAATTAGGGTTTATTTCTCATTACGTTATACTTATACAAATGTAAACATTAATTACACATTAGACCCTTATCTCCTAATCTACTTACATAAGAGATTAAATGTAAATTACAACTAATTACATATAAACCCATGACTTAACACTCCCCCTCAAGTTGGTGCGAAGATATCAATCAAGCCCAACTTGAACACGATGGGGTGGAAACTCTTGCTACCAAGCCCTTTTGTGAATATGTCAGCCAGTTGATCTTCAGATCTCACAAAAGGCATACATATCAAACCCGCGCTCAACTTCTCCTTGATGAAGAGTCTGTCAATCTCTATATGCTTTGTTCTGTCATGTTGAACAAGATTATGAGCAATGTTGATGGCAGCTTTATTGTCACAGTAGAGTTTCATAGGACCATTATCAGAAATTCCCAAATCACGTAACACAGTTTGGAGCCACAATAGCTCACAAACGCCATGAGCCATAACTCTGTACTCAGCTTCTGCACTAGACCTGGCGATCACTGATTGCTTCTTACTTCGCCAAGTAACCAAATTTCCCCCAATAAAAGTACAATAGCCACAAGTAGAACGTCTATCATCCATAAAACTAGCCCAATCAGCATCAGTAAATGTCTCCAATCACAGGTGACCATGATTAGTGAACAGAATTCCCTTTCCTGGTGCTGATTTGAGGTACCTCAAGATACGATAAACTGCATCCAGATGCGAAGCACGAGGATCATGCATAAACTGACTAACAACACTCACAGCATAAGTAACATCTGGTCGAGTGTGAGCTAAGTATATCAGTCGACCCACAAGTCACTGATATTTTTCCTTGTCAGTGCACTCCCCCACATTGCCACTAAGGTGATGATTTGCCTCAATAGGAGAATTTGCAGGTCTACAGCCCAACATACCTGTTTCTTCTAAAAGATCAAGTATATACTTCCGTTGGGAGATAAAAATACCTCTATCAGACCTTGCCACTTCCATGCCAAGAAAGTATCTTAATGATCCCAAATATTTAATCTCGAATTCTTGAGCCAAACTAGATTTGAGATTAAGAATTTCACTCACATCACTACCTGTCATTATTATATCATCAACATACACAATAAGAACAGCAATCTTACCAGTGCCTCCCTTGATGAACATAGTATGATCTGCATGGCTCTGTTTGTATCCAAACTCCAACATAGCCTTGGAAAATCTGCCAAACCATGCTCTAAGTGATTGCTTCAGCCCATATAAGGCCTTTTTCAATCTACACACCTTTCCTTCAGCCTCAGGGGAAGAGAAACCTGGTGGTACGTCCATATACACCTCCTCTTCTAACTCACCATGGAGGAATGCATTTTTCACATCAAACTGGTGAAGGGGCCAATTCAGATTGGCAGCACAAGAAAGCAGAGCTCGCACAGTGTTCATCTTTACTACTGGTGCAAATGTCTCCTCATAGTCAATACCATAGGTTTGAGTAAAACCCTTGGCAACAAGTCTCGTCTTGTACCTCTCAACCGTACCATCAGCATTCTGCTTAACAGTGAAAACCCACTTGCATCCTACTGATTTCTTTCCTCCTGGAAGTGATACTAGCTCCCAAGTGCCATTTTTTTGCAAAGCTGTCATCTCTTCTACCATAGCTCCTTTTCACTTAGGTATTATGAATGCATCCCGCCAATTCTGTGGAATACATATAGAAGAAAAAGAAGAAACAAAGGCATGGTACAAAGGAGATAAACGATCATAAGAGACAAATTGAGAGATGGGATGTTGAGTACATGACCTAACATCTTTCCGAAGAGCAATAGGAAGATTATCAGACTCAACAAAGGGATGTTCAATAGGAGAAGATTCATTACCAGATAAGTTAGCTGAGGAATCCGAAACAGGAGCAAGGGATTGTAATTGACAAGGTGGTATTACACATGAGGACTTTCCTTTCTTCTGTCTAATGTAGGTCTTTAAGTTAAGACCCTTTTAGCCGTTGTGGTAGTTCCTCAATATTGTCACCAATGTCATGAGTTGCTCTTTCAGCAGATATTAGTTCCTCTCTAAATTGTTTCCTCTCCCCCTCACCATGATTATAAAAAGAGGTAAACATCTCTTCCTCCCTCATCTCTTCCTGCCGATGCTCCCCCTGAAGAGATGGAATGGAGGGAGAGTAAAAGGACACTGTTTCCCAAAAAGTAGCATACATAGAGACATAAAACTTGTTAGAGTGAGGATCATAACATATATAGCCCTTCTGAGTAGGAGAGTACCCAATAAAGACACACTTATGGGCTTTAGGACCTAACTTGCCCCTGGAGGAATGGGAGGCATGAACAAAACACACACAACCAAACACTCGTGGTGGGAGAGTGGTGACACGAGAACTGTCAGGAAGACACTCAATAAGAGTTTTGAACTGAAGAACACTAGATGGCATACGGTTGATAAGATAAGTAGCAGTCAAAATCGCCTCACTCTAAAAAAAATTTGGGAACATTCATGGTGAATAAAAGAGAGCGAGCTACCTCAGCAAGATGACAATTCTTGCGTTCAGCAACTCCATTTTGTTGTAGAGTGTCAACACAAGTTGTCTGATAAAGAATGCCATTTTCTTCTAGGAATGCCCTAAAATTCCTATCTATATACTTAGTCCCATTGTCACTACGGAGAATTTTAATATTCGTATCAAATTGAGTGTACCATGGCATAAAAAGATTTAAAACAAGAAAAGATATCACTTTTTGACTTAAGTAAATACACCCAAATAACACGAGAATAACAGTCAATAAAAGTGAAAAACCACCGAAAACCTTTAAGAGAGGTAACACGGGAAGGACCCCAAACATCAGAATGGAAAACTGTAAAAGGAGATGCACTCCGTTTATTAATAGATGCATAAGATGAATGTTTATGTTTTCCAAACTCACAGGCTTCACAAAAAAACTGACTCCTAGAACAATGCTTTATTAAAGTAGGAAAGAGTTTCTCTAAAATTCCAAAAGAGGGATGACCCAATCTACGGTGCCACTGATGTAACATAGTAAGAGCTGAACTCGTATCTCCTTGCATAGCAAGACCACATGACATGGGTGGACGAGGTGCAGACTCAAAAAAATAGAGGCCACCATGTGATTTACCACTGCCAATCACCTTCCCCGTATCCAGTTCCTGAAAGACACAATGAGTAGGAAAAAAAGGCATAGAACAATTTGCAGAACGAGTAAGGCTACTAACAGACATAAGATTAGTGGCAAAATTGAAAATATGTAAAACTGAAGAGAGAGAAATAGAGGGAGAATAGCGAACGGAACCTTTCCCTAAGATAGCAGAGAATGACCCATCTGCTATTCGGACTTTATCCTTACCAGAACAAGTAGAGTAAGAATCAAACACAGAGGAACACCCAGTCATATGATCTAAGGCACCAGAATCTATAATCTAAGGAATAGCAAAAGAGGCAGTAAATGCACTAGCCGGAATACCTGTGTGAGCAAAATAAGATGAAGTAGGAACTGTTGTGGAAGAGGAAGCTATAGTAGATAGAGAATCAGCCCGAGCCATAAGGCGCCTGAGAGTTTGTATCTCCCCCTGAGAGAAACCACCAACTTGATCAGATGATGCCTGAATCCCAGAATCAGGCAAGGTGCCAACTGTAGACTCCGAAACATGAGCCTGGGCCCGAGAACGCACCGGACCACGACCATGCCCACCGCATCCACCCCCGCGCCCACGAGAGATCTTGCCATGTAGGTTCCAACAACAATCCCTGGTATGACCAGTGTTGTGGCAATAATCACACTGGAGCAACGCACGATCAGGAGGCCCGCTGCTAGTACCAAACTTAGACTTGCCATCCTGGAGAATAGGCCCACTATCAGAACCAAAATGACCCTGAGGAGTAGCAACCAGGGCAGAACGATCAGAAATAGGAGGGTGCAACATAGCACCCCTCCTGCTAAACAATCGAAAGGCCTCTCCCAAGGATGGAAACGGAACATGACCCAACACCTGTAGTCTAATCGGATCAAGCTCCAGATCAAGACCAGCAAGAAAATCATAAACACGATCTTTCTCCATCCGTTTTAGCCAATTAGCAGCATCCACAGCACAAACAGCCTGAAAACCCTGATAATAATCAAATTCACCCCAAGCTCCACTCAGGTCAGCAAAGTACACAGCAACAGGGCGATGGTTTTGCTCCAATGTACGGAGTCTTTTCCTCAACTCAAAACACTGTGCATCATTACCTTGTTGCGAATAGGTTTGGGCTGCAATAGTCCAAATCTGATGCGGGGTATCAAGGGCAGGGAAGTACGGCGAATATCAGCTCTCATGGAGTTAAACAACCAGGTCATGACCAACGATTTCTGAGATTTAAACTTCTTAAGTTCAACAGTCTCAGCAGGTGGAGTAACCAGACCCTCAATGAACTCTGACATCTCTTTGGCCTCAATTGCCAAAGTAAAAGTGCGAAACCAAACCAAATAATTGGTACCATCCAATTTAATATGACAAATATCCAGAGGAGAGTTATCCAGAGTCCCTATACGACTCAACTCATCCTTGACACTAGCGGAAGTTTTTTGTTTATCCTCTGACATTTCAACAGCAGAACAGAAACTCCAAATGCACAATACCCAGTCAAACAAATGTAACCCAACTGATATCAGCCTAAAAAAAAAAAAAAGGAACGGAGTACCCAAAATAGATTGAAGCTCTTACCAACTATTTGTGACTGCCGAGATAGTGCCGAAACAGCAACAAGGGCTGGAACAAACTAGGTCTTGTCTGAAACGAGTAGAAAATAACAAATACAGCACTATCTAGCACCGAAATAATTGAAAAAAATATGGGTCAGCAACGACGACGTAAAAAACCAAGCTGTCGGTGTCGGAAAAGGGCTGTCGGAGGACAATCGGTGTCCGGCGAGAGCAGAAGAGGGTTGTCGGAGGACAGTAGGTGTCCAACAAGTCCGGCAAGAGATCCACCAGTTCCGAACTGTTTGGGTAACCTCGTCCAAGACCTATCAGAGGTTACGAAAGGTGGGTCAACTTTGTCGGCAAAGAAAAAGATTATGGATGATGACCAGTCGGTGGTTCAACCAATCACCTAGGTTGACCAACGAGGTTGGATGATGAAGCGACCAGATGGGTTGGATCGAAAAGCTCTAATACCATGTAAAACGTGGACACCGAAATTGAGACCCAAAAATTAGGGTTTATTTCTCATTACGTTATACTTATACAAATGTAAACATTAATTACACATTAGACCCTTATCTCCTAATCTACTTACATAAGAGATTAAATGTAAATTACAACTAATTACATATAAACCCATAACTTAACATTAACTTTTTTTGCAGCATCACTCAAGCTCTGCAACTCAACAGACATGCAACGGTTATGCAATCAAAAAACAACCACAGATTGAGTTGTGTTACTGTTTCTGTGATCTGAGTCGCAATCCCTAGAGATTTCTCTTCACTGCTCTGGCTGAAATTGCAAGACTAGAAGATACATCCGTTTGGTTTCGAAGCCCAAGAATTACATTCTATGATGACATTGATTAGCCCAGGGTTGCCACCGACAAAGACCAGTATCCATTCAAATCCAGCGTTGCTTGATCTATAGAGGGCTATGAAAGTATGGTTCCCTTGGTAAGTACAAGAAAAGGAAAAGAAAAGAAACCAGGGGAGAAAGAGAACATCTTTTCAAATATATAAAATTGTAGGGAGTTTTGAATACAAAATGACTACCTAAAATAAATTTAGAGAGTTCTGCTAGTTGTTGTACATGCTCTTAGTCGGCTATAGATTCCACTATGAGCTGAGTAATAATTAATATGAAGTTAAGAGATTGAGATGGCTATGAACATACACATACAAGATGAAACCACTGGCAACCAGATTCAATAAAGAATCAGATTACAAAAGACAACTTCACTCCATATCCTCATTAAATGCAACACCCTAAAATAGGCACTTTAGGTTCTACCTACTTTCCAAATTTAACCTACAAAATCAAACACACTTGGGCGTATTTACGATATCTGTGGACACATATTTTAGATTATAGCTTATTCTTCTGAAAGCAGATAACCGAGTTTACTATAGCTGTGTTTATCATTAAGCTACAGTAGAAACTCGTACTGTTTTCTAATCAGCTTTCCGCTATATTATTGAACTACAGGCTAATGGTGATATTAATCAAGTTATTTCCACTAAATGGTATTTTAGTTGATGCATGTGAGAAGAATGACCTGCCTAGGAATCCGAAAAACATGGGCAAGTCCATTTAGTTAATCTAAAATCTGATCCAAAAAGCACTCCAAACCTTGCTACTCTAGAGTTAGAATTCGACTTTTTCCAGCTTCCAGCAATGCCCAGAATCCCATAATCTGTTGATAAAATGTTTTTGACAACCACTCACAATGTCTTTTTGAAAGCTAAAATCTCAAATATCTGCTACCAGAATATTTCTTAAACACGCTTCATGTCCCAATAAAACATAACTCAATCCACTTATCCACATCAGGTAATCCCCATTACCAAACGAATCTAACACCCTTTTTCAAGAATTGCACCACCTCAAAATCGATCCATCAACTCTCCAAAACAGGCAACAGAATAATCAAATGTTGGATTGTTGTGGCCAAATAGCCCAATTTTTGTGTGTAATTAATCATGTGATCGATAAACCAATTGAATTGGAAAACCTCAGTGTTGTAATATAATTTTTTGAGAGAATGAAGGGATTGAGTTTTACCAAGTCAACTTGATGGAGGTTTGATTTGGATGACTCAACAAGTGACTGTTGAAAGAGGATCCTTGAAAATCTCACTTGGTTGTTTTGACCAGGTTAACTACGAGGCAGTTGAGGAAACATCTGAGTCTGATTTTATGGGAAGTGAGTATATTTATGTCCTCATAAGACTCAGAAAATAATCCATCTACAAGAAAGCTTCTATAAGCCAAACCCCTACGGCCTCATAGTTATAAAGTTTGGAGTTAAAATCGTTTCTTTCCAAAATTCCTTCGTTTTCTACAGATTAATCAGAGTTGGTTCAAGATGGAGAATGATTAGCAAAGTAAAAACACTATTCGCACTAGATTCACGATCCACACAGGGAATGCACATACGAGATACAGATACGTATTTTTATATGGGCATACAAGTGCAGTACCGATGCCAATCAAGGCCGAGGACGGCGGTAACGAAGCGGACGGAGAGAGCTTCGAAGAGGAGGGCGGAGAGCATAAAGAGCATCGCGGCAACGAAGGGCAGAGCGGAGCGGAGCTCGGCGGGCCAGTGCTTGTAGAAGGGGACGCGGAAGACGGCAACTAGTGCGAGCACGGTCCACAGTGCCGGCTGGAGGCGCTCGTGCAGCGACGGGGACAAGTAGCGCAGGTAGTCAACGCCGACGTAGGCCATGGCAGCTATGCCCAGGCCACCTCCACGAAGGGCTTTCAGTATCACGCCCGGCCGCGGCGGCGACCACCTCCTCATTTTCAAGTTGTGCTCCGACGCTTGTTTCCAGATCTGAAATGGAACTATGCAAGCAAAAGGGGAAAGGTCAAAAATCAGAAGCTGAATAAAGTCCGCACTTGGAAGTAGTACTACTAGAGTAGAGCAGGAGGAGCAGAAGTAGTAGTAGTACTTGTAAGCACATAAATGTTATAATCAAACTATATCACTTCTTGATCAATAACTAAATTTTGGCTGTGAGATAAGAGCAAACTTTTTCTTTTCGGATAATCAAATTTTATGAGGATGACACACTCTCTCTCCATAACTATCATTAAACCCATCCATCTACCTTTATCCTCAATTCTCTCTCTTTATACTAAAAATAAATTTTCGTTTATGGACTAATAATATTCATTGTGGGACTTCAAATTACTAATCTTAACAATCTCTCAAATGGATAAACTAAACGATGGGTGATAAATTTGGATTATACCATTGGAGATACCCTATAAGAGCATCGAGTGGGTTGTGTGGATTTGTTAGGTTACGTGACAAAACAAAAGGTCTAGAACTGCAAACTAAAACACACAAACACTTACATACTCACTCACATAGATGTGGGCCTCACACACCAAAGGTGTGTAGTGTGTTGGTCCCAAGGTGTAGTATATGTGTATAGCTCTCACAACCATGTGAATGTGTTTGTGTTTTTTATATTTTTATCTTATACTTATCCTATTTAGTTGATTTTTCACAAGAGCCACTCGAAAAAAATTATGTTAAACAACTCGAAAGTCGGATCATATCTGAATTGGGTCCTGCGTGATGGTTGGTGCACAATCAGTGCACCTTTGGTTGTGCCCATAGAAGGGTTCTTTTAACGAACTATGGAGTACTCATTTACAAATTTGTCCTCTTCATTATTCACCCATGCCATTGTTATTGTAAAATGTAAACCTATCCATTTGTTATTCCAAAATGTCAAATACTTGGAGATCCGGTGAGTCACCATTAGCGTCCACTGTGATATTCAAACTGTCCTTCAAGGTATACTGATTATCTTAGGCATTGTTCCACTAACGGCTTTAGGGCTTTTTGGCGTTTTGTTCTTGTTGAAAAAAATTTACGTTTGGTAGTTTTGCGCCAAACTTTTGTGGATTATTAATTCATCTCGACGAGAAAAATTGGAAAACCCAAAATCTTTTGCTTTTACCCAAATATTTTTGAAAATATCCAAAATAAAGTCTCAAAATAAATCAATAATCCATAAAAAAATTTGGCGCAAAATTACAAGCACAAAATTTTTTTAATAAGAACAAAATGCCAAAAACCCCTAAGGCCCTTAGTGGAACATGGCCCTACATTTGGCTTCCCGTCCCTCTTTGAATAGTGCTGTTGCCTATTTTTTTGGTTACATTTTGTCTTTGTCTATCGCAAGTAATGCAATAGATAGATCATGGGCAAGAACTTCATGCTAGATTTGAATCTCGACTTTGTTAATGAAAACGAACACAAACAGATGAATCTGCTTAACATAACATGTATAAATTTGTTCTCTTCATAATTAAGTACCGTTATTTGATACTTCTTCATAAATCAGAATTCCATAGCTTGCTCGCTTGTCATTCAAGGGATACGAACCATAAATTTCTTGCATTTCCCATAGAAATTTGGCCTGGAAAATAAATAAACAGAACAGTTTTTCCCTCGTGCAAGTTGGCAAGAACTTTGGATTCAGAAGGTGCAGGTTCGAAACCTCACAAGTGCGAGGTGAGGTAGTGCCTCCATCCATTGATATGTATACCTCTGCGAATTTTGTCCGCTCATGCCGCCTTAGCAACAAGGTAGATATACTAACTGTTGTTTCATGCACAAAATAAGAACATGCCCTTGCAACTAAACTAACCATAAAAACCCAATGAGTTTCAGATAGCAGGAGCTGGAAAAACAAATGCATTTTTCATGCTGTCGTAGCTAAAAATTGATTGAAGAAAAATAACAAACCCCCACAACTAATTAATATGTAACGATTTCACAAGCACAAACTACAAACATTTATTTCACTCCTCAATAATGTTTTTTCTAAGATCTTTCGCAACAAATACTTGATACTACAAGACAGCTATAAGCAACACATAACCTGAGTCCCGACCAATAAAAAAACCTTTAACAACAAATAATATGTCACCGCAGACTCCAGCATTTGCTTATTTATGAATCCGCCTTGTTGAATTTCGGTACAACGATAGGTTCCATTGTGATCATGGGAATATCTAATCCTACAAAAAGCTCGCACACTTGGCGCCAAGAAAAAGCATTTGGAAACAGAGCAAAGCGTTTTTGGTGACCTCTGCATTCTCATGGTATCATCAATTTCATCGTGCAATCCTAGCCTTCAGATCCGTAACAATGACCCTCCCAGTGCCGATAAAAAAAAAAAAAAAAACAATGACCCTCCCAGTAGGGTTGTACTGAATAAACCGCGACAGATCAAAACAAACAAGGGGACTTGGGGTAGCTGCTGTGCAGCTTCGTGCTGCACAGCGTGCTGCGCAGCCGCCAGCGGGCGTTGCCGGCATCGGTCCGGCGATCGGAGACGTTCAACGCGTAGAGCTCGTCGAGTTTTACGTGTGCGCCAAAATTCAGTTCGATCAAATATTGTTAAGTGCCTCATCCGAACACATATAACTTTAAAAAAATGGATTCAGTGGTTTTGATCCAGTGTTTTGTATCCATTTGGATTTCATTTATTTCAAGTTATATGTGTTCGGATGAGGCACTTAACAATATTTGATCGAGCTGAATTTTGGCGCACACGTAAAACTCGACGAGCTCTACGCGTTGAACGTCTCCGATCGCCGGACCGATGCCGGCAACGCCTGCCGACGGCTGCGCAGCACGCTGTGCAGCACAACAGCTACCCCAAGTCCCAAACAAGGGCTAGAACCTCAGATCTCTTGATGTCTCCAATATTGTAATAAGGGACCTGAGGATTGGCATACAGAAAGGATAATGGTACATATATAAATCTGTACTAGCGCGCACAAACCCTTTTTGGGCCTGCTTTGGGTCCCCCAAAAATGACTGGAGCCGCTCATTTTGTTTACGGTCCTTACAAAAAGTAAGCTCAAGCTAGTATCGGTAAGGGCGATTATGAAACATCCAACTTTGCTTGAGAATTCAAGCCTGAACACTCACAAAATTTTTCCGAAAGTTTCTTTTTCCTGACAAATGAACAACTAAACCTTAACTTTTCTTGCAAAATTCTTTTGTCAAATGAACACTCACAGGAAAATAATTTTCTTTTTCTTTTACTTCACCTCACTTCACTTTTTCTGGAAACCAATTTTCACACAACTTTCTTGACAACTGAACGGAGCCTAAGGGAAAAAAGAAAGGATTTTTTGGGATTTTGGGCTAATGGGCGGGCCCGTTGGCGGGCTTTTAGACGGGTATGCCGGGCGGGCTCACGGGCCGGCCCTATGGGCGGGCCGAGTAAAAATTCATAGGCCCGAGCCCGCCCATTACAAGCTACGGGCCGGGCTAGCCCGCTCATTTTTCGGGCTCGGACCGGGTAAAAGCCCGATGGGCTAGGCGGGCTAAGGGCGGGCCGCGGGCCGTCGGGCTAAATGATGAGGCTTAGGTAGAAGAATGAAAAATGGTGAGAGAAGTTCTACCCTATGACAATGAATCCCGTGTGCAAACTAATAAATCTAACAATCTTTACTGAACTTCGTTGTCATAAGCACCTCAATCTCCATCATTTAACCCACTAGAACCGATTTACGCCCGATGCAATTTCTAACAAGACCCAGAAAACATGGTCAACATCCAGAAGAGGGGAAAACAGTCATACTAAAAAACCAGACTCCAGTATAAGGTGGAAGGGATGGGTTGAGAGCTTCTCTCTCTACACCCTAGAGAGAGAATGCACTCCCCTTGCCAAAAATCAGTCACAAATCCACCCTAGATCCCGGGGCAGAGGTAATTCCAAGCTCTACTTGGCACTAGGGGTGCAAACGATCCGCGCCGCTCGCGAGCGGCTCGAGGCTCGGCTCGATTGGAGCTCGTTCAAACTCGACTCGGTCGATAAATGAACAAGCTCGAGCCAAAATTTCGGGCTCGTTAAACAAACGAGCCGAGCTTGAGCTGATTTTTATTTATTTATGTATATATTTATATATATACATATATAAATATGTAGTATATATTTATTATTTTAAATGATTTTGTAATTACGGTAATTTCTTCTTCTTTTTTCTTTTTTGTATGAAGAAGTGGACAACTTTACTACGTGGACCTGTCAGATCATTGGTGCTGTTTTGTCCAGCAGAGGATTGATAATGAAGGGTAATATTTAAAGCAAAAGGAATAGGTGGTGAAGGCTTAGTTTGTCGATGTGGGACAAAGGAAAAGCCACCAAGTAGAAGGCAAAGAATTCTTCTGGCAGTCCCACATCGAAGGATTTGCAAAACTTTCATGGAGAAAACACTATATAACTACAGCTAGGGGTGTATACGAGCCGAGCTGAGCTTTGGCAAGCTCGAGCTCGGCTCGTTTCCTTAACGAGCCCAAAACTCGAGCTCGGCTTGAGCTTGAACGAGCTGAGCCCTTATCGAGTCGAGCTTAGCCATTTACTAAACGAGCCTCTCTTAATCGAGCCGAGTCTTCCTTAACGAGCCGAGCTTTTGTCGAACGAGCCGAGTAGAACTCGGCTCGTTTAGTAAACGAGCCGAATACTCGAGCTCGAGCTCGGCTCGTTTAGTAAACGAGCCGAGCCGAGCTTTAACGAGACAAGCCAAGCCGAGCTCGCGAGTAGCTCGGTTCACTTACAGCCCTAACTACAGCACAACTTCCATTATCATCTGTGGTCCTCCTGCGTGAGAATCGAGCCAACTCGAGCCGAGCTCGAGCTAAGGCTGAGAGCGGCGAGCCGAGCTCAAGCCAAATTTTGGTAGCTCGTTTCGAGCTCGAGCCGAGCTCGAGTTGAGTATATATATTGCGAGCCGAGCTCGAGCTCTTGAAAACTCGGCTCGACTCGGCTCGATTGCAGCCCTACTCGGCACTAGTAATGGATGGGTCTAGCTATGACCATCTCGGCTTGACACAGCAAAGCCAAGGGCGGAATATTTAGATCCAGATCTGCTCATCCTCGTATGGGCTTCTGGCTTGCGTGGGTGTTGCAATGTTGAATCTCGTGGAATGGAATCACTCCATGTTGGAGTAGCACGTCCTTTTGGTCGAAATTTTTTGCAGAAGTCAAGTCGGCTACCTCCAGATTTCTGAAACCGAAGACCATGTGGAAGTTTGTGGATTCAGAGTTGAATCTTCAACAAATGGTTCTGGTTTTTTGACATGAACAGATCCAAGATTAAGGTGTGTAACTTGTTGATTACTACTTTAATTTTAACATTCAATATTCGGGGGGCATAAAGCTAAATTTCAAGGATTTTTATGGGTTTTTGGTGTACCGGACTGCCTATACTGTTAGAAATTTCTGTTTGCTGGTTTTGCCAATTTTGGTTTCAATGGTTAAAATATATGGACAAGAGCTGTTGTTCCACGAAATTCAGTTCACCTTGGAGCATTGTTCCGATTCAAGCTACAATGGTGGGTGTAGAAGCATGCTATGGCTGTTGAAGAAGATAGCGTGGTTCACGCGCCCTGTTTGGGCGTGGAATTTCTAATTGGGGTTGTTGTGTTAGGCTCTGTTCCAGAACACTTTTCTTAAAAAATAAGTATTTATTTCACATTTTCAAACTCAAAAATAATGTAAATGAAAAATTATTTTTTGATTTTTTTTGCACCTTATTAAAGATTTCATCGAGATCTTTCAAACAAGATCCATATTGCATATTTTTAGATTTCATTAAGCCCTTTATTTTTGAGCTTGAAATTGTCTTCTTAAAAAATAAGTACTTATAATGCGTTCTGGAACGGGGCCTTAGTCTATACATGGGATGCAAGGAAAGTGGGTAATAACCGAGAAAGTATATTAGTGGCAGGTTATATATATATATATAAAATTTTGTCTCATTCTCGTATTACATTTTCTTGGGCCTCCTGATATCATTTGTTGTCAAGAAGATTTAATGGGCCATCGAGGCCTTCAGCGTTTGGCCATGGGTACCCAAGTTTCATGCTCTTTATTGAGCTTCTTTAAATTCTTAGTTTCTTTGCTTCAATAACCGGTTGTTTTGCATAGTATGGTTGTGACCGTGACTATCATTGATTAGATTAGGATCTTGTGCTGACTGAAAGAGGTAGCTTCCATGGCTGTCATTGACTAGATCGGTGTTTGGGCTCTGATTGAAAGAGGTAGCTTCCATGACTGTCATTGATTTAAGTGTTGGATTTTTATCATGTGCATAAGCATGCTTAGCTCACTGCCCGATGCTAGGAAAGTGTGGCTGGTTTTACGTGCGTAGGGGCCTAAGTTTTTTGGCTCACGCCCAATTATGGCCTAGTTTAGTTCTGGGCACTCAAGCCTTGAGGGCTCTCTGCTGGGCAACTTGTTGCGCTGCATCTCACAACCCAAGAGATTTTGCTCGTGTGGTATGAGTGTCTGTGACTGTTCTTATTAGATGAGTGGTAATGCACTGATTGAGCGGAGCAGTTTATAGTCCTCTGCAGTTCTGTGTGGCCTTGAAATGTGCTAGTTGATTCGGTGGTTTTGCTGTTGCTGGTGGTTGATTAAAGGCTCCTTTTCTGCCTCACTTTTAGGTTATAGTGAGCCTAGGGAATTTGGTTGAGGGTGTATTAGACCGGATGGAATGGGCATGGTGTGTAGGGTGCTTTGGGGGGTACCTTGTCGGATGCCGACATCTTCGGTTCGAGCCTCTCTCGGAGCTTAGTTCCTCTGTAGTAACTGTTCCTTAGAAGTGGGTACTACGCTTGTCATTTCTGGTTTAAGTTGGAGTATTGTCATCTTGGTTTTCATATCCCACCTCTAGAGACTTGTGGTGTTTGGTATTTGGCTGAGGGCGAATTGTTTTAGCGAGCCTAGGGAATTTGGTTGAGAGCATGGTAGTCTGGTTGGAATGGGCGTGGTGTGCAGGGTTGGGCCCCCTATCAGATGCCGTCATCTCCGATTCGATTCTTGAAGCTAGGTCCTCTGTAGTAGCTGTTCAGCTTTCCCCTCGTTGCCAAATTACTATCTTGCTGCAATTTCTCAGTGCTGGTTCATCATCTGATCGTTATTCGATCGTGACAATCTGTCTTATATCCTAGCCTGGCGGGATGTGCCAGGATGAAGTTAGTTTCATGTTGTTTACTACACGTATCACTTCGTATCATACCCCGTTGTACTATCTTTCCTCAATGATAGATAGTGCAACGGGGTATATATAATGACAAAACACATAGCACTTTTGATATTTAGATTACTCTACCCTACTCTCCATGCGGGTTGTGCATGAGTTATCGCACTTTTTCCATTATTTTTCTGTTTCCTTTTCTTTTCCTCCTGGGGTATGCCCCTTGTAGGCTGTACATTCGGTTAACCTTTTTTTAATTTCAAGCTAATTTACCCAAAAAAAAAAAAAGACTCCAGTATATTATTACCAAAATTACCAAACATCCAAAGTAGATGCAGAAGAAGGACAGACAGACTTGAGTACTTAATTGATAAACAAACTACTACCATAGATATTTAGCAACCAACCATAACCATTAATTAGAACTTTCCACCATGACCCACAAACTGCTTCAGAACCTGCAACCGCGTAGACGCAGAACAAGGTGGAGGGTAGACTCCTTCTCGATATCATAATCAGCTAGAGATCGCCTATCTTCCAATTGCTTCTACCTCGGATCCGGCTTTGTTCGGTTCCCTTTTTAGTTTTAGTTTTAGTTTTGTTTCCAATCATTACCCTACTACTATCTCCAATCATTACCCTATTTTTTCAATTATTACTTTCTCATCTCTCTCTCTATCTCTCTCCAATCATTACCCATATTTTCAATCATTACTCTATTTCTCTCTCCACCCACTACCAAAACTAAACTAAACTAAACTAAACTCCCAACCAAACACAACCGTCTTCCCAGTCAAAGTCTAGACAAATATCTGCATCCCACCACTCAACACAGTGTCGCTTCTAGCCTGAACGGAAGGGTCAGTTAGCTTTTCCACTCTCCTTGCTTTCTCTCAAAAATTTCATCCTTTAACAACCAGCAGTTCATCTTGTCGTTTATTATGCTAATCAACCAATTGAGACACTAGCTTCCTAGGCGAGAGAAGCAGAGACAACTGAATCCTAATTGATTCCATCATCAAACCTTGTTGACACGTGACTAAATTGGCCCTAGTTACTCTTTGGGCTCATATGAATGAATTTAAACTATTAATTTCAGTAATAACAAAACGATTCTTTCCAAAATAAATATGATAAAAATAACTATGGTGGTGGTTAGATTAATGAAATTTGCTTACGCATTAAGAGGACTTTAGCATGTTATCATGAGACAAAAGATCTTTTTTCCTATCGCTATACCGATGAGCAGAATTCAAAGCTTTTATTTGATGGTGATGACTAGTTCCAGTAAGAGCCGCTGGCTCCAGAAGTAAATGAAATCAAACCGTCCAAACAAACGGTCTCCTTGCACCAATTCTTGTCAATTTGGAAGTCTGCTCATTATAATCGCCTCTGGGCTTCTTCGCACCTAGATAGTACCAGGACCCTTGTGATAAAGCTAGAAGAAAGGAGAAGATCCTTGAACGAGTAAAAGGATCCAATGACTTCAAAAGAATTGAATGTGGAGCTGTACGAACAAGAAAACAACAACTACTAATTCATCAGTTTAGCATATGCCCCAAAAGTTGAAAACTTTTTATTTTCATTCTGATAAACCATTTACTTGTTGACTACACATAATTGAATGTAGTCCACTTGATTGACTTGGTTGAGTTCAATTCTCTCAAACAAAGGCAAGAGCAAGTCTTTCTTAAAAGCAAGGACCACTAAGTATAGAATAACTAGTTGTGTCGCAACTGTAAAGGGAAAATTCCTCTTATGTTTGAACAATACTCTTTGAGATCAAACCGCATGTGACAGCCTCATCGGAACCCTAAACCTGCAACACAAACATGGTGAATGCACCTTTGCCTCTCGCCGACAAAGGCCCTTCAATGCCTAAGTTAGTATCTCGTATACTCGAAACCCTAATTTTGAATGGAAGACAGTAATCACACAACTGTGTAAAAGCGTACCTTTTTCATTAGGTTTACCTCATATTTGTAAATTTTGCTTAACTTGCTCCTCAAGTATCCTCATATTTGGTCTGCTTAGCTTGGGTCAACACTCTCGTAGTTGTTCCCTTGCTCGGCAGTCGTACATTATACTGTTATACGCTACTCTCAATCAATTACCTTGCTCGGCCTTACATACCTTGACACAGTGCTGTCGTGTTACCACATGTCTCTGTTTTATGCATCTCCAATGATGCCCCTGCCCTACCACGTGCCTTGCGCGTGGTCGGCTTTGCTCATTATTTCTGCTCAGCAGCGAGCAATGGATCTTTTATCCTTAGCAGTTGCAACTTTGGATGGCCATGTACTCAAATATCCCTGCCGTGCCCGCTGTTTCCAATTTCCTGTCTCAATTGCATGCGTTGAGTCAAAAAGATTCTCTTTTTTCCATGTGGCAGATCACGCCCCATCTGCATTAAATGCGAGACGACGTTCACTTTTCTAGATCAACCCAAACGCCATCCTTTGGGGGACGTATTCAATACGTCACCCCACTTTTTAGGGTTCTTCATCATTTCAAAAACCCACTTTTTCATTTCTCTCTCCCTCTCTAACTCAGACGAAGAAACACCTTTTACCATTTCCACTGTTTATCTTCTTCTCAGAGCGACTGCAACCAGCCATCCACAAGTCCGATTGTTCCATTCTTTGCCGGAAAAACTTCATCAAACCTCACTTTTCTCGAGTAAGTTCTTCGCTCTTACTCTTTTTCGTCTTTTCAAAGTTCCTTCTCGCCCTTTCTAGGTTCTTTCCGCCCTAGTTTCCCCCAAAACCACCCCCACAATGGTGATTATGTTTGGCCATTTTAGAAGGCTCTGTGATACACCAGAGAGAATGCTGCTATCAGGGAACACTACGGCATCCCTAATGATATTCATTTAGAACTCACCCTAATCGAAGCCCCCAACTTCCATGACAATCACAAAGAGATAGGAGGATAATGGGTCTCCTTGCCTAAGACCTTTTTTCCCTACAATGAATTCAGTGACTTCACCATTTATGCTAAGAGAATAATTAGCAGAAGTAACACAAGCTTGAAGCCAATTGATCATTGTAGGGTGAAAATTCATGGAGGACAGAACATCCCAAAGGAATTCCCACCTAACATTATCATATGCCTTCATAATATCTACTTTCATAGCACATCTGGGAGATGGAGAAGATTTGTGATATCCTCTCATAAGCTCCTGGGTGAGGAAAATATTGTCAGCGATCCTTCTTCCCTTCACAAAGCCCAATTGAACAGGGTCTATTAACATTGGAAGGATTGCTTGAATTCTTCTAGCAAGAATTCTAGAAATGCACTTATAAACCGTATTACAACAGGATATGGGCCTAAAGTCCCCAACCTTTGATGGATTAGGGACTTTAGGAACAAGAGCCACAGTAGTGGAATTTACCTTTTTGAGCAATTTTCCAGACCTAAAGAAGGTCTTAATAGCTGAGGTGACTTCATGACCAATGATAGGACAAGCCTTCCTGAAAAAGCCCGCATTATAACCATCAGGACCAGGGGCTTTGGAAGGACTAAGAGCCCAAAATGTATCCTTGATTTCCTGATCAGTAATCTCAGAAATCATTTCAAAACTTTGACTGTCTGTTAATCGCTTCCTCACCACCTGTTGGACTCTTGATTGACCCAAATAAGGAGAAGAATGGGTTGTCCCCAGGAGGGAATTGTAAAAGTTAACAAAGCTGGATTTGATAACCTTAACATCATGTGTGAGGGACCCATCATCTAAAACCAGACTAGTGAGTTTACTTTTATTTCTTGTGTTGCTCACAGATTTAAAGAAGTAGGAGGTGCACTGATCACCAAGTTTAAGCCACTGGATTCTGGACTTTTGCTTTGCTATACTCTCCTCAGCTCTAAGCAATGATAATAGATGCCTGTGGACCACTCTCTTTTGGCTTATAATGGAAGGATTCGCCAGCTGAGAGCTCATATTTTTCTGCAACGATTCTAGAGTTTGCTTGGTGTCAGCCACCCTTTTAGATATATCACTAAACTCCCTAGTGTTGATCTGTTTAAACTCTGCTTGCAACAACCTAAGCTTCTCACACACACAGAACATAGGGTTACCAATAATCACTCTCCTCCAAACTCTTTGAACCACAGTTAAGAACTGAGGATGGTCAACCAAAAAATCAAAAAACTTGAAGGGTTTAATAGCCTTCTTAGGCCCAGGGATGATGGTTACAATGGCTGGAGAGTGATCAGAGATCCCAGCAGTGTGAAAATGGGCAGTAGAACTGGTAAAAGCTTTCATCCAATACTCATTAACCAGGACTCTGTCCAGCTTTGAACTGACAAAATGAGAGGGGTCTTGTCTATTGGCCCAAGTGAGAAAACACCCTGAATATCTAAGATCATCAAGCTCTATGGAATAAAGACACTGATTAAATTCATTCATATGAGGAGGCCAAAGTGAAGTGCCTCCAACTTTCTCAAAAGGAAACCTAATGGCATTAAAATCCCCCATAACGATCCAGGGGAAGGCAGAGGTTAAATGATGCAGTCTTGACCACAAGGCCTACCTGTTCAAATAGGTGCTAGCCCCATACACAAAAGTGCCCAAAAAAGGTGCCCCCCCACATTTAGAGTGCACTTCACAATGAATAATTTGATCAGACTGCTCCAAAACCTGAACAGTTAGAATAGTAGGATCCCAACACACTAAAATTCGACCTAGGGGAGCCTGGAGGTAGTTGTTCAAAAAACTCCACTGAGGGCAAATAAATTTCAAAATTCTAGCAACATTTTCTTCCCTTGTTTTATGCTCCAATAAACCCACAAGGTAAATATTGTTATTATTCACAAAAGAACTAAGTATGAAAATGGCAGAATTTGGAAGTATAAGAATACTGCCCTGACAAAAGGATACGGATGAATTAATTCCTTCCCCTGGATATGGAGCTTAACGACTGCTCCTTTGCAATTTTCTTCATTCTTTTTTGAGCTGATTTAGAAAGGACCTTCTGGAAGTTCCCCTTGAGATCCCTCTCTAAAGCTTTATCTCGTACCTCTGGTCTTTGAGGATCAGGAGGTTTAGGTGATAGTGTTTGGTTCAGTTTCAACCCGACTCCATCCCTTGGTACAGATGAGGGAATTGAGCCTGCACTGCTCTCCATGACTGCCATCTTAAGCGGAGTTTGTGAAACCCCTTTGGAACTACTAACCACACCCGCTAGTACTTCCAACAACTCCCCTTCCGAATCTGACTCGCTGGAATGGTCTACGGAGTTGATAGGTATCTGCTCCCCGAGGATGGAAGGACCACTTTTAGAAGAATCTCCTTGATGCAGTACAGGAACTCTAGCTGCTTGCTCCAAATCAGGTATTTGCTTACTATTGCCTGTATGAGTCTTACTCTGGAATGCAGGAGTGGAAAGGGCTTTAGCACACCGCTCCGAGGAATGTCCAAACACCTGGCATAGCTTGCAAATGGGAGGGAGGACCTGATATTCCACATGAACAATAACAGATTCTCCTTCCACCATCACCGTGACCTCATCAGGGAGATCCTGTTCAGCACTAACTTGTATGCAAATCCTGGCTATTGTGGACTTAGTTTGAAGCAGCCTAGGTTGTTTGGCCGTCTTAGCAGTGGCTTGATCAACATGAAGAGGTCTCCCAATTGTGCTAGCTACACGGCTAAGACATTCCTTACTCCAGAGTTCCAAAGGTAAATCGTGAAACTTCACCCAGGCAGGTACTTCGACAGGTTGCTCCTGAACAGGTTTCATCATCCTATGCCAATCCTTGAGAACAAGATATTTTTGAGAGAAGAAGTAAGGACCTCCTTCAAGAACAGTCATCTTAGCCTGTTCATCCTTAAATTCAAAGAGATAAAACCCGGCCACATTAGGTTTAACAGCCACGAATAGATCCTTCCATTGGTTCCGAGCTGTGGAAACCAGCAAAGGATAAGCCATCCTTCCATCCAGAAAGTGACCTATCAAATATCGACTCCATTTGCCTATGTCAGTTAATTCTATGTCTATTTCAACCAGAGCTTCCTTGCCTCTCTGAAGATCAGGAAAAAAATCAAGCTTCATATCTACAGAAGGACTCTGAGACTGCAGGACAGAAGCCCAATTCCTCGATTTCGGTTTAGCCTGTCCAATATTGAGTTTGGGGTTGACTTGGTTATGCTGGGTAGGAGAAGGATTTTTTAGTGTTGATTACCGATTATGATTTGGCATAGGGTTTTTTGTAGTTTGATTATGGGGTAATGCCGCCACTGGTTTCAGAGGCTGAGAAGGATTAATCTCTGACATCCAATGGCGACGAGGCTTAACATCCTCCACGCTATAGCCAAGGTTGGGATCACCCTCCACATAGGGATTTCCCTTTGCGTTGTACAGAATCTTAGGGTTAGGCTTATCGACTTGTACCTGGTCCTGAAGATGAGTGGCTCGTTCCTCTGCTTCACGGATCAGAGCTTGTTCAAAGACTTGTTGAAGCTTTTGAGATGGACTGATTTTCCTGGACAAATTAGGGCTGAACTCCCCAAACCCAGCTTGAACATGATTAGCAGGTTTCTCGGCTGCCATAGTCACGCCTTCTTGGAAGAAAGCTTGATGTGGGCCCCGTGAAGGACTTTGAGCCTCAGACGAGTTGAGATTGACAGCTTCCGTAGCTGGCTGTAGCGAACTCGGAGCGTTCCCTTGAGTATTTGAAATGGCATGAGAGTGAACCAGAGTCAGAGGACTTTGTACCTCCAGACCACATTGGATCGAGCTTTTAGGGTTTTGTGGGATCAACATCTGTTTACGCCTCATCTCAATGGAGTCCTGAGCCTTACAACCCAGCCCTTCTGCAAAGGAGATGGATCCGTCAGCCATGGGAGTCAAGATTCTCCGAAAACACCCAAATCGCCCAAATCCATTGAGTTCGGATGTCTCGAGGGACAATGCTCTCTAACAAGAGAGCATTTGATTGCTATGACCATACCGTACCTTACGACACCAAAACGGTACAATACCATACGACAACATTCATACCTTACCATACGACACCAAAACGGTACAATACCGTACGACAATATCCCAACGGTACCATTCCTCTCCAAAACAATACAATACAGTTTGACAACATCCCTTGGGTATCATACCACACCAAAATGGTACAATACTGTACGACAACATCCCAACGGTACCGGACCTCACCAAAACAGTACAATACTATACAACAACATCCCTACGGTACCATACCACACCAAAACGGTACAATTCCGAACGACAACATCCATACGGTACCATACCACACCAAAACGGTACAATACTGTACGACAACATCCATACAGTACCATACCATACCAAACCAAAACGGTACACTATCGTACGACAACATCCCAACTGTACCATAGCTGACGAAATGGTGAAATACCGTACGACAACATCTCTACGGTAACATACCACACTAAAACGGTACAATACTTTACGACAACATCCATAAGGTACCATACGACACCAAAACGGTACAATACCGTAAGACAACATCCATAAGGTAACATACCACTCTAAAACGGTACAATACCGTACGACAACATCAATAAGGTACCATACCACACCAAAATGGTACAATACCGTACGATAACTTACACACCGTACCATACGGCACCAAAACGGTACAATACCGTACGACAACATCCCAACGGTACCATAACTCAACAAAATAATACAATACCGTACGACAACATCCCTACGGTACCATACCACACCAAATCAGTACAATACCGTACGACAACATCCCTACGGTAACATACCACACGAAAATGGTACAATACCGTAAGACAACATCCATACTGTACCATAGCACACCAAAATCGTGCAATACGGTACAACAACATCCATAAGGTTGCATACCACTAATTACCCAAAAAAAAAAGGTTGCATACCACTCCAAAACGGCACAATACCATACGACAACATCCATAGGATACCATACCACACCAAAACGGTACAATACTGTACGACAACATCCATACCGTACCTTACGACACCAAAACGGTACAATACCGCACGACAACATCCATTTCTTGCCATACGACACTAAACGGTACAATACCGTACGACAACATACCAACGATGCTATTCCTCTTCAAAACCATACAATATCGTAGGACAACATCCCTACAGTACCATACCACACCAAAACAGTACAATACCGTACGACAACATCCCATAGGTACCGTACCTCACAAAAACGGTATAATACAGTACAACAACATCCCTACGGTAACAAACTACACCAAAATGGTACAATACCATAAGACAACATCAATACTGTATCATACGACACCAAAACGGTACAATACCGTACGACAACATCCCAACAGTACCAAACCTCTCCTAAACAAAACAATACCGCACAACAACATCCTTACGGTACCATACCACACCAAAATGGTGCAATACCGTATGACAACATCCATACCGTACCACTCGTTTGGAAATTGATTGGAAATATAAATCGGTATGTGGACCGTATACTTAATGTCAATCTCTCTCTTTATCTACAATCGTGCAGTTGGAGCATTAAAAACACATATGAGGAAAGGCAAAACAAATGAGTTGTAATTGGCATACGGGGTCTTGATACCTGGAACTTGAATCGGATGTACGGGGTCATGAGTATCCTGAATGTAAAATGGATGTACGGGGTCACAAGTACCCGGAAATGTATTGTGGGTATATGGGGCCCTAAGACCCAGAAAATTTCTTAAGCTCATTATTCGGTATGTTAGTGGGGAAGAGCTACTTGAGCTCATGTTGGAAATCAATGAGAGATGTACGGGGTCTTTAAGACCCGGAATGTAAGTCATTAACCGTGGAAGTGGGCAAGATGGAGTTGAATCGTAAGGACACGTGAAAGAAGGTTAATAGATTGATTAATGACAAGTGAAGTGCCCCTTAATCCCTGAGTTCCCTTTAATGATGTGGTGTTAGTTGCATTCTTTTCTATTGTCTCCGACCTCATTCTTTAATGTTCAAATCTTCTATTGTCTCCTACTGGACACGTGGTTGCTCAACCTTTCATTTTTCAGGTGTACATTCAGAGCTGTAGCATGAAGTGCTGTGCATGCATTAATTGGAAATCTTTTGAAAGATGACTCGAGAGAATGGCATTATCACTCTTTTGGGTTTCTTTGAAGGTTGTAATTGTAACTTCACTTCAGTTATTTATCAAATGGGTATTTGTAAACTATTCAATTTTCTTCACAAGACTACTAGTCTAAAACCTACTAACCGTCATGTATTTCACAATCTTTTCTTCACTTGACTAGTAGTCTAACAACCTACTAATCATCATGTGTTTTTCTCATGGTCAGCAGTCATACACAAACAGGATGCAGCAACACCTTGTTTATCTCCGTCTAATCAATCAAACTTGATGATTTAATTTCCAACCAAAACAACTCACGACTATCTAGATTTAAAAAATTGAACAGTTGTAGTGAGACCGACATTGATTCAAGACAATAAATATTTATTGAATCTATGACGTAAAATTTTATCCATAGTACACACAAGCAACATCGATTCTAGCTAACAAGCACGTTTTGTCCTACTACGTACACTTTAATCAGTACGAAACTCACTGAAACCACTATTTTTCGGATTTCATTATCTCAAATGCACACTTTCAGAGTTCTCATTACCATCACATTACTAATAGTTTAAGCACCAACTAACCATCATGTGTTTCACCATCTTTTCTTCACAAGACTAGTAATCTAAAACCTATTAATAGTCAAGCGTTCCACCTTCTTTTTCTTGACATAAGAAGTAGTCCAAAAACCTACTAACCGTCTTGTATTTCGCTAATTTTCTTCGCATGACTAGTAGTCTAAATACCTACTAACCATCATGTATTTTTGTCCTGGTCTTCATACACAAACAGGATATGGGATCCACAAGTTTATTTCCGTCTTATCGACCAAACATGTTGATTTCATTTCAAATAGGAGCACCAGGCGAGTATCTAGATTTATCAAATTGACAACTCTTATAGGGAGAGAGACATTGATTCGAGGCAACAATTATTTATTGGATCTATTACGTAACGTTTGATCCATAAAAGACACAAGCAACATCAATTCGAGATGTTTTGATATATTACATACACTTAATCCGTATGAAACCGACTAAAACCACTATTTTAACAATTTCGTTATCTCAAATGTACACTTTAAGAGATCTTATCACATAGTGATCAGTAGTCTTTACTTCAACTAGGTATCACGATTTTCTTTTCACAGGACTAGTAGTTTAAACACCTACTAACCGTCATGTGTTCCACCACCTTTTGTTCGCATGACTAGTAGTCTAAAAACCTACTAACCGTCATGTGTTTCACCATCTTTTCTTCACATGACTAGTAATCTAATAACCTACTAACCGTCATGTGTTTTTCTCATGGTCAGTAGTCATACAATAACAGGATGTAGGAACCAGTTGTTTATTTCCATCTTATCAATCAAACAAGATAATTTCATTTCCAACTCAAGCAACACGAGAGTATCTAGATTTATAAAATTGAACACTTGTAGAAAGAGCGACATTGGTTCGAGTCAACAAATATTTATTGGATCTAGTACGTAAGATTTCATCCATAGTAGACACAGTGTTTTTCTCATGCTCAGCAATCATACAAAAACACGATGCAGGAACTACTTGTTTATTTCCATCTTATCAATCAAACATAATAATTTCATTTCCAAGGGAAGCAACCCTAGAGTATCGAGATTTATAAAATTGAAAACTTGTGGTGAGATCGATATTGATAAGAGGCAAAAAATATTTATTGGATCTAGTACGAAAGATTTGATCCATAGTAGACATAGGAAACATCGATTCGAGTCAACAAACACGTTTTTTCCTATTACGTACACTTTAATCCGTATGACACCCACTGAAACCACTATATTTCTGATTTCCTCATCCCAAGCTCACACTTTCAGAGTTCTTATCACTTAGTGATCAGTAGTTTTTACATCTACAAAGGTATCACTTTTTTTTTTTTTTCACATGACTAGTAGTCTGAATACCTACTAACCGTCATGTGTTCCACCATCTTTTTCTTGACATGACTAGTAGTCTAAAACCCACTAATCGTCATGTGTTTCGCTAATTTTTCTTCGGATGAATCGTAGTCTTAATATCTACTAACCGTCATGTATTTTTCTCGTGATTGTCATACACAAACAGGATATAGGAACCACATGTTTATTTTCGTCTTTTCAACTGAACATGATAATTTCATTTCCAACAGGAGCAACAAGCGAGTATCTAGATTTATAAAATTGACAACTCTTGTAGTGAGAGCGACGTTGATTCGTGGCAACAAAAATTTATTGGATCTAGTACGTAAGATTTGATCCATAAAAGACACAAGCAACATCGATTCTGCAACGACCCTGATTTTTGTTAAATAAAAATTTCGTTAAACATTTGAATTTTATTTTATTACTTGAAATTTTCTTTTAAAATTCCTTTTTAATTTCTAATAATCCGTTATAATTGGATTTGAGACTTATAAAATTATATCTTTTTGCACCAGACAATCTAGTCATTTTCTAAAGACAAGTATGCTTGTAGAAGCACTTGTATATTTTCCTAGTGAATGAAATAAAATCTTTTAAATTACATTTCTTGGCTGGAAATCCTATATGGCAAGTAGAGTTAAATTCTAACCAACTAGTTGGAGAAACCAAACTACCAATTCACCTAGTTACAATTCCCTATCCCTAGATGGACCTTTTTGACCATCTTTGAGCCTTGTGAACCTTTCCAACCCTAGACTAGAAAATCATTATATATATTTTCTTTTATTATTTTACTTATTTTCTTACCCTTTGGACAATAAAAGGTAGGGAAACTTTTATCCATTTGGACAATAAGAAAACTAGATTTTCTATCAAAGATATCTTGGAGATAAAGTACTTATATACAGTTAAATATAGACTTATATACACATGCCTAAAGTACACTTGGTTATTTCATATATATTACCTTATTCCTTTTATCCATTGGCCAAAAAATGCAAGGGAGAATATTACCCATTGATTAATAAGTTAGTCTTACTAGCTAGTACTAGGATTTATTAAATAATCACTTCCTAGATTTTTCCATGTGTTTATATGCATTAAAAATATGAGTATATCTAATTTCCTAGATTTTTAAGTACACTAATAAATATATAAGTACTAGTACTTCTTGAATTATCCTAATAAGAAAATCTTGGCCATATATTCTAATTGGTACTTGGAAATCTTGATAGATTATATGGTACCAATATTATAATAAGATTTAAGTACACTAATAAATATATAAGTACTAGTACTCCTTGAATTATCCTAATAAGAAAATCTTGGCCATATATTCTAATTGGTACTTGGAAATCTTGATAGATTATATGGTACCAATATTATAATAAGAACATGTGCCAATTTAGACTATTTTAATAAGAAATTTGACCTTTTAATTTTTTATTGGATACTTGGAAATCTTACTAGATTTCATAGTACTATTATATATATACTTGGACATATGTGTATATATATATATATATATAATTGTATAATAAGAACATGTGTTTAATAGATTTGTTTATTAGGAAAATCTTGGCCTAGGAAATCTTAAAGATTTATATATATATATATATATATATATATATATATATATATAATAGTGGGATGTGGTAGTACATATATATGTAAGAGAGAGAGAGAGAGAGAGAGAGAGAGAGAGAGAGAGAGAGAGAGAGAGAGAGAGAGAGAGAGAGAGAGAGAGAGAGAAAATAAAGAGGAAGAGATTGGATTGTACCTTGGCTTGATCTTCCATGATCTTCTTTCATCCTTTCAATCTATGGCAAAATCTATCTTCCATTGTCCTTTATGTTCTTTTAAATCACCAAGTCTTGTACAAACCCTCCTTTCTTCCAACAAAATCTTTCCAAATCAATCCAAAGTACTAAATCTAGTCATGCAAGCCTAGAACTAGACCGTGATCATTCAAAGAAAGCATGACAAGTTGAATAAAAAAATGAGATATGGAGAGAGAGAGACAGAGAGAGAGATTTCGGGCGGGAGAGGGAGAGAGACAAGCCTTGGCCTATAAATAGCAAGCCATTCCAAGCTTAAACTCACACCTTCACTCATTGCTCCAACTTCTCTCTAGAATTTCTAAGCTTTCCAAGTTCCAAAAGTTTTAATTTCTTGAGTTTTTTTGAAGTTCTTAAGAGCTACCATCAAACCACCCCCAAAACCACCTCTAGATCTTTAAAGTAGCCTAGTTTAGTTAGCAAAGTTGTTTCTAGGAAGAGAAAATCCATCTCTCTTCCTTTCGAAGCACTTCGGAGCCATTACGCCGTTGATTCCCAAAACTGACGACCTATTCTCAAAACTAACCTACCGCCAAGAAGTAAGGTAGAGTCCCTAGTCTACTAACCCTATGTATAGTATAGAACTGTATCCTGAAAAGTAGAATGTCCCAAGTTCAAAGCATAAATATCCTTAATCGTTTTCTTTAAGTAGATAAGGTTATCTGTCGCCTATAAGTATATACGGTTATCTGTCACTTATAAGGTTTGGAATACGATAGTTAACAACTTTATTTTGCTAATGGAAGTATGAGTACATATGCATGAATTGCTTGCATTACTTGTTTTGTTGTAATGCATAAGTAATTTTTCACTCCAAGGGCGTTCGTACACTTGGCGTTATGCTTTAAGTTGTAATTTGAGCATGTTAAACAATGTAAAGTTGGACGATCTTGCTAGTTTAGTTTCAAGATCACAATGAATGATTTACGTATACGTAAAAAGTCCTACTGCGGAGTCTATGCATGTGACGAGACACAAAAAATCAAGGAAGATGAAAACATGACACCTAGGGAGTGTTACTGACAAGGTGTGTTTTGAAATCGCAATGTGGCTGGGTTAACCCATTGTGGGAATGTGTGTGTGTGTGTTCCAATAGAAATCCGGAATAGCGGAACCATTGTGAGGTTTGTGTGTGTTCCAACGGGAATCCGGATCAGCGGAACCATTGTGAGGTTGTGTGCGTTCCCGTGGGAACCCAGAGCGGCGGAACCATGGTGAGGAATGGCATGGTTATCCATGGAGAGGAGCCAATGCAAATTTTGTGTGCCAAAGGGAACCCAGCGCGGTGGAACCATTGTGAGGATACTCGGGAACCCGGCGCGGCGAAACCGAGGTTGGGTGTGTTTAAAATGATTTTTTTTGGGAAATGTTGAATTGGCAAATGATTTTGGAAATATTGATTTGGTAAAGGAAAAAGGGAAAACGAGACATGGTCTACGATGAGTCGCGTAGGAGAAACAAAGAGAATTATGGACACCAACGTTAGCTTGGTTAGCGAATGTGAATGTGTTATTGTTAACTGTCTTATTATAATCTCATGTACTGTGTAGAAATCATTGGTCTATTGCCTGTAAGTTAAGGGTTAGTGGGTAGGGTTTGTTCTATTGGGCTTTTGTAGCTCATGGTGTTACCTTGGGTGACCCTGACATATTATATCGGTGGCGATGCTGGTATAATGTGTCAGACCTCATAGATGAACAAGGTTGACTCTACACCTTGGAGGCTTTCGGAGCTGAGGAGCTGGCTAGGATGGAGGAGCTGGCAGAGTAGTAGATAGGAACCCTAGCTTTCCCTTCCGTGTGTAATAAAAAGTACTCTTGTGAGAATTATGATGTAATATTAAGCATGACTCTACTTCAGTTTTCAATAAAATTGTCAATTTAACGTTCCCAAAATTTGGGACGTTACAGATTCGAGCCAATAAGAACGTTTTGATATATTACGTACACTTAATCCATATGAAACCGACTAAAACCACAATTTTTTTGATTTCGTTATCTCAAATGCACACTTTTAGAGTTCTTATCACTTAGTGATTAGTATTCTTTACATCAACTAGGTATCACTATTCTCTTTTCACATGACAAGTAGTCTAAACGCCTACTAACTGTCATGTTTTTCACCACCTTTTCTTCACATGACTAATAGTCTAAAAATCTACTAATCATCATGTGTTTCGCCATCTTTTCTTCACATGACTAGTAGTCTAATAACCTACTAACTGTCATGTCTTTTTCTCATGGTTAGCAGTCATACAATAGCAGGATGCAGGAAGCACTTCTTCATTTCCATCTTATCAATCAAATATGACAATTTCATTTCCAGCCGAAGCAACACGAGAATATCTAGATTTATAAAATTGAACACTTATAATGAGAGCGACATTTATTCAAGGCAACAAAAATTTATTGGATCTAGTACGTAAGTTTTGATCCATAGTAGACACAATGTTTTTCTCATGGTCAGCAGTCATACAAAAACAGGATGCGGGAACCACTTGTTTATTTCCATCTTATCAATCAAACATGATAATTTCATTTCCAAGCGAAGCAACACGAGAGTATCTAGATTTAAAAAATTGAAAACTTGTAGTGAGATCGATGTTGATTAGAGGCAACAAATATTCATTGGATCTAGTACGAAATATTTGATCCATAGTAGACACAGGCAAAATCGATTCGAGCCAACATACACGTTTTGTCCACTTTAATCCAAATGACACCCACTGAAACCACAATTTTTTCGATTTTGTTATCCCAAATGCACACTTTCAGAGTTTTTATCACTTAGTGATCAATAGTTCTTACATCTACTAGGCATCACTATTTCTTTTAACATAACTAGTAGTCCAAACACCTACTAACCGTCATGTGTTTCACCATCTTTTCTTCTTAAGACTAGTTGTCTAAAACCTACTAACCGTCATGTGTTCCACCATCTTTTTCTTGACATTACTAGTTGTCTAAAAACCTACTAATCGTCATGTGTTTCGCTAATTTTCTTCGCATGATTAAACCCGGAAAGTTTCCTAAGTCCACTGTTCGGCGTGTTAGTGGAGAAAGAATATCTAATATTGGGGAATCGATGGGAGACGTACAGGGCCCACAAGACCCAGAATGTAAGACACATAACGGACGAGTGTGTGAATGAAATTTCGAATGGAAAGGGGAAATGTAAAGGATAACTAAGGGATTGACTAGATCGATCAATGGTAAGTGAAGTACTCCTTAAGTTTTAAGTTTCTGACTTGAAGTTAGCATTCGTTTGCATTCCCTCTTGTTGTCCCAAACTTCATTCTTTTATGCCAAAATCTTTTCATTAGCATACAAAGCTTGTAGAAATTTACCTACTGGGCTAGCGTAGCTAACCAAAATCTTTCTTTTCTGGTTCGAATGTTGGGCAATAGACGGCATGCAGTGGTGTGCTTGGACATGAAGACTTTTTTGGAAGCAAATTTTATTAAGTTACCTATTCATCTTTGTAATGGACTTACTTTTGGCCAAAGATGGCTTGGTAACTAATGTGCCCATGAATTATCTTTCGACTAAAATTTGTTACATTTTAAACATGTCGCATCTGTATCTAAGTTATTTTGGGCCGTGGTGCCAAGATTGTATTTCTTTAAATAGGGGGTCTTGTTTCTAAATTAAACAGGTGGGAAACCTTTTTGGGTAATATGTATGATACGTGAGATTCTTTTATCAAAATGTATTATTTATTTATGTTGAAAATCGAGGTCCTGACACATCATATGCTTCACCATCTTTTCTTTACATGACTAGTAGTCTAATAACCTACTAACCGTCAAGTGTTTTCCACATGGTCTGCAGTCATACAATAACTAGATGCAGGAACCATTTGTTTATTTCCATCATATCAATCAAACATTATAATTTCATTTCCAACCGAAGCAACACGAGAGTATCTAGATTTAAAAAATTGAACACTTGTAGAGAAAGCGACATTGGTTCGAGTCAACAAATATTTATTGGATCTAGTACGTAAGTTTTGATCCAAAGTAGACACAGTGTTTTTCTCATGGTCAGCAGTCATACATGCAGGAACCACTTGTTTATTTCCATCTTATCAATCAAACATAATAATTTCATTTCCAAGGGAAGCAACCCGAGAGTATCGAGATTTATAAAATTGAAAACTTGTGGTGAGATCGATATTGATAAGAGGCAAAAAATATTTATTGGATCTAGTACGAAAGATTTGATCCATAGTAGACACAGACAACATCGACTCGAGCCAACAAACACGTTTTTTCCTATTACGTACACTTTAATCCGTATGACACCCACTGAAACCACTATTTTTTCGATTTCCTCATCCCAAGCTCACATTTTCACAGTTCTTATCACTTAGTGATCAGTAGTTTTTACATCTACAAAGGTATCACTTTTTCTTTTCACATGACTAGTAATCTGAACACCTACTAACCGTCATGTGTTCCACCATCTTTTTCTTGACATGACTAGTAGTCTAAAACCCACTAATCGTCATGTGTTTTGCTAATTTTCTTAAGATGAATCGTAGTCTTAATACCTACTAACCGTCATGTATTTTTCTCGTGGTCTTCATACACAAACAGGATATGGGAACCACATGTTTATTTCCGTCTTATCAACCAAAAATGATAATTTCATTTCCAACAGGAGCAACACGCGAGTATCTAGATTTATAAAATTGACAACTCATGTAGTTAGAGCAACGTTGATTCGTGGCATAAAAAATTTATTGGATCTTGTATGTAAGATTTGATCCATAAAAGACACAAGCAACATTGATTCGAGCCAATAAGAACGTTTTTATATATTACGAACACTTAATCCGTATGAAACCTGCTAAAACCACTATTTTTTCGATTTCGTTATCTCAAATGCACACTTTTAGAGTTTTTTTTTTTGGGTAAATCAGCTTGAAATTAAAAAGAGGCTAATCGAATATACAGCCTACAAGGGGCATACCCTAGGAGGAAAGAAAGAAAAAATAAAATAAAAGAAAAGACAGAGAGAGCCTATCCTAAATGGCTACATAAGACTAGGGGGAAATGAAACATCTTTTTCTTGCCCATCTAATAGAGGGATACAAAATAGATAGCAAAAGGATTACACATTGTGCAACCTTGCCAAAAAAAAAAGCCAAGACAAAAGAAGAATAAAAGTGCAAATGATATTTGCAAATGCCTATACTCTATAGTATTTAAATATCAACTTGAAACATCCTGGACAGCTAACTCGTGGCAAACCAGTAGCAGCCACCACTCAATTCATCTGCAGAACAAAGTAGAAAACATAAAACAGAAGAAGCAGCCGTGTGGTTGTGACTTAAAAGCAGAGCTTCAGAGTACCAGAGCAGTTGCTCACTGCTGTCATGACAGCAACAAACAGCAGCAACAGAACTCAGCAGGAACCATTACATACTGGTGATCAACGGCCATAACAGAATAGGGTAGCTAAGCAACAGCTATACAGCAGTGTGCACCCGTAGCAGAAACAAATAGAAGGTCTAAAGCAGATAATCGAGAAGCTGTAACAGAACAACAGCCAAATTAAAAGCAGTAACAAAACAGGGTAGTTGAGCAGCAGCTTCAGCAACACATCACAGATGGCAGCAGCTCTTTCAAGTGCAGCAGCACCATAAGTAATTAGCAGCACAGTGTGTCAGCCTCAGAACTTAACAAACAGAACAGGTGGCAGCCTCAGAACTTTAACAAACAGAATCGGAGGAAGCAGCAACATCCATTCAATTCCACATTAGAGGACATCTGCTCAAGAGCATACAATACAGAACCGATAGAATTGTATCCTACATTGCAGAAAACAGTCCTAAATGCATAACATCAGAGCATTAGAGTAACAGAACAGGAACTCAAGCAGCCACAACACAACAACAACAACCACAACAGAAAAGTCACTATGCAGAGGACTTCCCCCTCTGCGAAGGGAGATCCCAACGACAGCCCCTGATGGTTAGGCATAAAATAATGTTGAAATACTCAGAAGACTAAACATTCTTCCTAAGATAATGAAGAACTGCAACATCATACAACTTGGAAGGTACAACAAGCCAGGTATAGCAAAGATGAAATATTGAAGAATGAACCTTCATATCCCATACTAAATGCTCAAAAGACAATAGAGAACCTGTGAAAGTAAAGTAAGACCAATAGAAAGACAAGTGGCCAAAGCCACACACCATCTACATTCTGGTTGCAGGAACAAGGAATTAGGAGTTAGGTAGCCTTAATAAACTGCTCACTCTGCTACTCCCTCGAAGCCTAGACCTCCAGCAAACTAAAGCAAATAGGGGGCTCGAACTCCCTCGACTCTCCCTCACAAAATGACTCCCACTAAATATTATCTCCACTCAAAAAGATTTGGGGCTCAATCACACATCTCACGGGATCACACATATGCTGGAACACACAAAGTAACAGATTACCAATATTTCTAGCATTGAGTTCAAGATAAGTACCTTGTATATAGAAGTATTAGCCTGGTGTTTAGCCTGGTCTTTGTTGAGCTTCTCTAAATCCCTAGGTTCTTTGCTTCATTAGCCTGGTGTTTGTGCGTAGTATGGTTGAGTTCGTGGCTATCATGGATTAGATTGGAGTTTTGCGCTGATTGAAAGGGATAGCTTTGCGGCTACCATTGACTAGATCGGTAGTTGGGCTCTGATTGAAATAGGTAGCTTCCGGGGTTGTCTTTGATTAGATTAGTGGTCGTGCACTGATTGAAAGGGATAGCTTCGTTGGCTGTCATTGATTAGATTGGTGGTAGTTCACTGATCGAAAGGGGCAGCTTGGTCCGCCTGCGGTTCGAGTGGCCACATTTTGTGGTTCCTCTTTCTGTTCCCCTTTTAGATTATAGCGAGCCTAGGGGATTAGGTTGAGGGAGGAGTAGTCTGGATGGAATGGGCGTGGTGTGCTAGGTACTTGGGAGGGTAGCCTTGTCGGATGCCGTCATCTCCAGTTCAAGTCTCTTCTCGGTTTCTAATCCCTCTGTAGTAGCTGTTCTTTTAGAAGTGGATATTATGCGTGTTCTCTGGGTTTGATTGGAGTAGTAGTATCTTGGTTTGCTTATCCCTTCCCTGGAGACAGTGGTGATTGGTAGTTGGCTGAGAGCGGGTTGGTTCTAGCGAGTCTTAGGCTTGGATGAGAGAGTTTTAGGCCAAATGGAATGGGCGTGGTGTGCAGGGTGGGGCCCCCCCTGTCAGATGCCGACATCTCTGGTTCGAACCTCTTCTTGGTGCCTTGTTCCTCTGTAGTAGCTGTTCAGCTTACCTTGATGCCGGTTGCTATGTTGCTGCTAGTCCTCAGTGTTGGTTATCTTTTGGTCATCTCTGGCCGTGACTATTTATTTTATTTCCTAGCCTGGCGGGATGTGCCAGGTAGTAGTTCAATTTCATGTTATTTCTATTCATATCACTCCATATCACACCCCGTTGTACTATCCTTCCGTTTAGATGGATAGTGCAACGGGGGTATGATCACTACACACATGGCACTTTTGTTATGTTATTTATTTTACCCTACTCTCCATGCGGGTTGTGCATGGGTTATCGCAAATTTTTCAATCTTCTTTTTTTCCTTTTCATTTCCTCCTGGGGTATGCCCCTTGTAGGCTGTACATTCAGTTAACCTTTTTAATTTCAAGCTAATTTACCCCAAAAAAAAAAACTCATAATGAATCCTCCATGCACAACCTGGTAAGCTAGCCACATGAGAAAATAGGAATTGGAAAACTAATGCAAATCATAGTCATGTACTTGCAACATTCCACTCATTTACAATCCATGCTTCTTGTGAATGAGGCATTCTAGGGAGTGATGAAAGTCTATTCCTAAACATGGATCAAATTTTGTGAACAACTGTCTCCCAAGTACATTAGAGATTTTGGAATTTCCTTACATTCCTTTCTATCCAAAAATGATATATGGTCACTGCAAAAACAAGTTTAGTAATGACAGCCCTAAGAGATTTACCCTTGACACCTGATAGAAATGTGACCCAATCATCCGAAGAACTACTATGCCAAGAGACATGAAGCTTGTTTGGATGACACCCCATACCAATAGAGAGTATGGGCAGTTGAAGAAAAGATGGTCATGACTTTCCAACCCCTGACACAGACTACATTGGGGAGACAGAGTGAGACCAAAAAGCACAAGTTTATCAGCCGTGGATAACCATTTTGAATAGCCATCCAAGTGACAAAACTACACTTTGGAATGTGGCCTGAGAACCATACCAACTTATACCACAGGACTTTAGGAAAGGGGGTTCTCAATTTGTCCCATAAGGAGGCAATTGAGAACTGACCATTGGGTGTGAGGGTCCATTTAAATTGATCAGCCCTGGTCAACCTGGACTGAACCAGAGAAGGTAAAGAATTTCTAATCTCGTTAAGCTCAAAGGTTTGGGTTATGGGGATAGCCCAATTTGAGTTAAGTATTATGTGGGACATAGTTGCCTCTCTTGGAATACCAAAATCATAAGAAATTCTAGTACCAAATCTGCTTGCCAAAGGACCAAGAGGATGCTAGTTGTCGAACCACAGGGAGGTGGATTGACCATTACCTAAAACACTAAGAATGTATGGTTGCACCACAGGTCTGAGAGTTAAAGTTTCCTCCAAACCCAGGTGCAATCACCAGGAATTTTCAAATTCCAAAAATTCCTCCCTTTTATTAAGTAAGATTTGACCCACTGACACCACACTGACTGTTCCCCCCCTGAAATGAGAAACCAAATGTGCTTGGCAATGGCTGATTTGTTCCACACTTGCATAGACTTAAAACCAAGACCACCTTCCTTCTTAGGAGAACATAGGTGATCCCAAGAGACCTTGGCACCTGTTTTTTTTAAATCAAGACCAGACCAAAGAAATGCCCTAAGAATGGACTCAACTTCCTTAATCACCTTTTTAGGTATGATGAACAAAGAAGACCAAAAAGTTTGGATGGAAAAAAGGACATTTGTAATTAATTGAACCCTACCAGCATAGGTGAGGTCTCTGTTAGTCCATGTCTTAGTTCTTGCAACAATGCTCTCCACTAACCTTTGGCAATCAGCAACCTTGAGTTTAGTGGAGAGAAGTGGAACACCTAGATACCTGACTGGAAGGATACCCTCTTGAAACCCTAAGACAGCCAATATGGCCAATCTAGTGCTTGTGTTGACCCCAGAAAAGAAAATGCTACTCTTCCTCGGGCTAGGAGAAAGACCTGACATAGACTGGAATTCATTGAGAGCATCTTGAATATGATTGACAGAGGTCAGGTCTCCCTTGCAAAATAGCATCAGATCATCCGCAAAACAAAGATTGATTAATTTGGTACGTCCACATCTCCAATGAAAATGGAAATCGGGGAGAATGGATTTTTCTCTAAGAAGACAAGTGAGAACCTCCATAACTATTACAAATAGATATGAAGATAAGGGATCACCTTGTCTAATTCCCTTTTGCCCCAAAATGTACCCAGTGACCTCACCATTGATACTAAGGGAGTAATTAGCGGTAGTAACACAAGCTCGAAGCCACTTGATCATTAAGGGATGGAAATTCATGGAAGTCAGAACATCCCAGAGGAAATCCCATCTGACATTATCATATGCTTTCATGATGTCTACCTTTAGTGCACATCTGGGAGATGAAGAGAATTTATGATATCCTCTCATAAGTTCCTGAGTAAGGAAAATGTTATCAGCTATCCTCCTTCCTTTAACAAAACCTGATTGTACATGATCTATTACGAGAGGGAGGGCAGTCTGCAATCTTCTAGCAAGTATTCTAAACATGCATTTAGAAATAGTGTTACAACAGGAAATAGGTCTGTAATCCCCCACCTTAGATGGATTAGAGACCATGGGAACAAGAGCAACCAATGTTGAGTTTGCCTTTTTAAGCAACTGACCAGACCTAAAAAAGGCTTTTACAGCTGCAGTGACTTCATAGCCAATGATAGGCCAAGCTCGCTTGAAAAAACCAGCATTATAGCCATCCAGACAAGGGGCTTTATTAGGGTGAAGAGACCAAAAGATGTCCTTAATTTTCATGTCAGTAACCTCTGCAATCATGGACATCTTTTGGCTATCAGATAACCTCCTACGAAGAACCTGTTGGATTCTTGGTAGACCATGATAAGGAGTAGAGTGAGCTGTACCTAGCAGATTGGTGTAGTAATTAACAAAGTTTGATTTGATAACACCAATGTCATGAGTGAGGGACCTATCATCCAACACCAGACTAGCAATCTTACTTCGATTTCTGGTATTACTCATAGATTTAAAGAAATATGGAGTGCATTGATCCCCAAGCTTCAACCATTAAATTCTTGACTTTTGTTGAGCTATACTTTCCTCAGCTCCAAGCAGCGTGAGGAACTGTTTATAGACCACCCTTTCTTGATTAATAATAGAGAGATTAGTAGGTTGACTACTTAAGTCTTTCTGTAAAGACTCAAGAATTTGCCTAGTATCCGCTACCCTCTTAGTGACATCACTAAAATCTCTATTATTTTTTTTTTTTTGGGTAAAATAGCTTGAAATAAAAAAGAGGCTAAACGAATATACAGCCTACAAGGGGCATACCCGAGGAGGAAAGAAAAAGAAAAAAACGAGTAAAAAAAATTGTTTACGCCAAAAGACTACACAGATAAATGACCTGCGTTGTTTCCAATCCATCTAGTAGGAGGGAAGGGAAACAACACCATTGTTATAGTAGCAAAATAGAATAACCCAACAATAGTAGATCTACTTCGGGATTGACACTACAACAGCAACAGCAACATTGGGTACAAACAACTCTCCTTCGAATCTTCCCCACAACATCAGTAGCAACATTGAACTACTTGTTGTAGGAGCAGCAGCTTAGCGGTTCACCGTGACCCTGTGGTAACGCTGTTGATAACATCAAACCAGTAGCAGCTACAAGCTTCAGTATATAAGAGCAAGTAGCCATGCGGTATCAAATAGAAGCAAGCAGCCATGTAGCAGCCATGTATAGCGAAGTATTAAGCATGGAGCAGTGGTAGATAATCCACACTTTTTCTAGCAGCATCAGCATCAAATAGAAGCAAAAGTGAACTAGGGACATGCCCCCTAGAAAAGCCTAAACATTCCAAGGGACAACCCCCCAAGGATAGGTCAACTTACACACCACCAACAGCAACATTAACAGCGACATAATCAGCAACATACATCAAAGTTTTCAAAAGAAACATAAGCAGCAAGATACATCAATGTCAGTGAAGGAAGCCAAACAAACCGGACACTCCACCAACCCAATTATCATTGCTTTCAATCTACTAAACAAAGGCAAAGGCAGCACCAACTACACCACCGCAATTACTGGTATAGATCAGGACTAAACTAAAGTAGCTCCAACAAGCCCAAATGATATAGTTATAGTTATAGCATATGCTCAATGAGACTAATTACAAAAGCAGGTGCCCATACAGCTAATGTTCCCAGAATTAGTTGTTAGATCAGTACAACGAAGTATCTTATGGTCGGGACACAAACCATATGATACTTTAGTTCCAATATCACTTCCAGCAGCACACAAGCACATATATGCTAACATGATCAAGAAGTGTCTTGAGTACAAAAGTCCTAGGTACAAGAGTCCAGAGCTTATAGCCTCTAGGACAGCACAAAAAAGTCCAGCTCAATAACCAATCAGTGAAGAAGAAAAGAAAAGAAAAGAAAGAAAAGAAGAGAAACTCTTGGAAAGTAAAATGCTCACACTTCATCTCCCTTAGAATCTCTCAACTTCTACTCTCTTTTCAGAACCAAGAGTTGGGGATCCACCTTCTCCCTCCACTAAGCCTCACATGATGCCCCCACAAACTATTACCTCCTCTCAAAAGGAATGATGGGGATCAAGCATACATCTCACCAGGTTATCTCACAGTATAGTAAGGACACTCAGAAGCTATGAACTACGATGCTAGCGAACAAGGAATAAGATAACTACCTGGATACGTAGCAGTAATAGGAGCCTGATGAGTGGCTGAATGTGAGTGTGGCAGCAAGCATTGGTCAACTTTGCATGTTGTCGCTCTGAATGATTTGGTATTATAGGACCAAATCTCCCGGGTATGAAGGCTTGAGGGATCAAGGAGTATACCTATGAAGCTGTATACTCCTTGATTTGTGATCTGCAAGTGAAAAGATGTGAGTAGAATCCAGACAAGTAAAGGCTAATCATAAGTGAATGTTCCACATAGAGAGTAACTGAGGAGGTCCCTTGGACTCTAAGGACAACAATCTGCTTCTAACCTCATTTGAAATTTTGGTTGCAATCACCCCAGGAGGGCAGCTAGTGTTTTGAAACTTTCTATAATTCCTCTCAGTCCATACTTGGTGCACATAAACTGTAAAAACAAGTTTGGCAATTGTGACTGCTAGGGATTTACCTTTCAAAGTGGACAACTTACTTACCCATTGTTGCCAAGAGGTCAACCCAACCATATGAGGAGTCTTAGGGGACAGCATTCCCCTAATTAGCATAGCTATGGGGCACTCAAAGAAAAGATGATTATGTGATTCTACACCCATACACAAACTACAAATGGACGTAGATTTCATGCCAAACATGACAAGTCTATCCTCGGTAGATAATCTATTTTGAATGGCCAACCATGAGATCACACTACACCTCGGAATGTGCCCTGAGAAACATACCACTTTAGACCAAGTGATAACAAGATAGTGTGATCTCAAATGTTCCCAAAGGCAGGAAATGGTAAATTTCCTAGAGGCAGTGAGAGTCCAAGTGCATTTATCCCCAGTTGTAACATTGAGGGGGACCAGCTGTAGGTCAGATCTGATCTCATTAAGATCAGGAGATTGAGTCATTGGGAATGCCCACTGATTATCTCTGATAACAGTCTTCACATTGACATCCTTGGGAAGACCAGAATCATAGACAATCCTAGGTCCAAATCTTGGCCAGAGGGGTCCGAGGGGATGCCAATTATCAAACCACAGAGAAGTTAATTGGCCATCCCCAATGTTATACTTTATATGAGGTTGGACACATGATCTAAGTTTGAGGATTTTCCTCCAAGCCCAAGATGGATCACTTGGGGTTTTAACACTCCAAAAACTCTTACCCTTAAGTAAGTACGACTTAATCCATTGGCACCACATAGATTGTTCCCCTCCCGAAACAAGGAACCAGATATGCTTAGCTACAGCAGCTTTGTTCCAGATCTCTAAAGATTTGAATCCTAACCCTCCTTCCTTAATAGGAGAACAAAGGTGTTCCCATGAGACCTTTGCACCAATCTTCTTGAGATCAGGGCCGGACCAGAAAAAGGCTGTAAGAATTGATTCAATCTCCTTAATTACCTTCTTAGGGATAATGAAGAGAGATAACCAATAAGTTTGCATTGAGAAGAGAACTGACTTTATTAGTTGTATCCTTCCAGTGTAAGACAAGTATCTGTGGGTCCATGCCTTGGTTTTGGCTACAATCCTATCAACCATGACTTTACAGTCAGTGTGCTTGAGTTTAGTGGATAGTAGAGATACCCCCAAATACCTTACAGGTAAAGACCCTTCCTGGAAATCCAAAATGTTTAAAATGGAGGATTTGGTGGTATGGGTAAAGCCAGAGAAAAAAATGTTACTCTTGGAAGGACTAGGGGAGAGTCCAGACAATGTTTCAAATTCAGTTAAAGATTGTTTAATGTGAGTGACGAAGCTCACCTCACCTTTGCAGAAAATCATGAGATCATCTGCAAAGCATAAGTTGACAAGTTTGGTAGAGCCACATTTCCAATGGAATTTAAAGTCAGGGAGAAAAGACTTCTCCTTTAGAATGCAAGTCAAGACCTCCATGACTATCACAAATAGGTAAGAAGACAAAGGATCACCTTGTCTTAAACCTTTCTGCCCTGGAATGTACCCTATTGCTTCACCGTTGAAGCACAAGGAGTAATTGGCCGTAGAGACACAGGCTTTCAGCCATTGGATCATCTTAGGATGGAAATTCATGGAGGTTAGGACATCCCAGAGGAATTCCCATCTGACATTGTCATAAGCCTTCATGATATCCACCTTCATAGCACATCTAGGGGATGAAGAATGTTTGTGGTAACCTCTCATTAATTCCTGAGTAAGGAATATGTTATCAGCTATTCTCCTGCCTTAAACAAAGCCCGATTGTGCAGGATCAATAAGGGATGGTAGCACAGTTTTGATTTTGTTGGCTAGGATTTTAGCAATACATTTATAGATCACATTGCAACAAGAGATGGGTCTGAAATCCCCCACCTTGGACGGGTTGGGGACTTTTGGTACCAGGGCAAGTAATGTAGCATTGGCCTTCTTCAAAAGTTGACCAGATCTGAAGAAAAGTTTAACAGCTGACGTCACTTCATGGCCTATTACAGGCCAAGCTTTATGGAAGAAGGCAGCGTTGTAGCCATCTGGTCCAGGTGCTTTTTGAGGATTTAGAGACCAGAACGTGTCCTTGATCTCTTTATCTGTAACATCAAGCACCATTTCCATATTTTGAGAATGGGAGAGTTTCTTAGTAATGAGTTGGTTTACTCTGGAGGATCCAGAATAATCACTCAGATGTTTGGATCCTAACAAGTTTGTATAGTAGTCGATGAAGGTGTGTTTAACTACCTCAATGTCCTGGGTAACCGTTCCATCTTCCAAAACCAAACTAGAAATTCTGTTTCTATTCCTGTACTGACTAATGGTTTTGAAGAAAAACGAGGTACATTGATCCCCTAACTTGAGCCATTGGATTCTTGACTTTTGTTTGGCTAAACTTTCTTCAGCCCTGGCATACACAAGGTACTGCTTGCACAGATCCCTTTCAATGGCTTGCTTTGCATGATCATTGGGATTGGATCCCAACTCTCTTTGGATGGCTTCCAATTGTTGTTTACAGGAAGCCACCCGTGATGACAAATCATTGAATTCATGTGTATTTAGTTTTTTCAGATCCTCCTGTAGACGCTTAAGTTTCTCACAAACACAGTACATTGGATTACCAAGGATTACCTTTCTCCATACTTGCTGAACAGTGTTAAGGAATTTCGGGTGTCCAGCCAAGAAGTTAAAGAACCTGAAAGGCCTTTTTTTTGGAAGTGAAGCAGCTGTTAGACATACAACAGCAGGGGAGTGATCAGACACTCCAGGGTTGTGAAAATAAGCATTGGACCAACAGAATTCCTTGATCCAACTTTTTTTTTGGGGGTAAATTAGCTTGAAATTAAAAAAAGTTAACCGAATGTACAGCCTACAAGGGGCATATCCCAGGAGGAAAAGAAAAAGGAAAAAAAGAAGATTGAAAAAATTGCGATAACCCATGCAGAACCCGCATGGAGAGTGGGTAAAATAAATAAAATAACAAAAGTGCCATGTGTGCAGTGATCATACCCCCGTTGCACTATCCAGCTAAACGGAAGGATAGTACAACGGGGTATGATATGAAGTGATATGAATAAAAATAACATGAAATTGAACTACTACCTGACACATCCCGCCAGGCTAGGAAATAAAATAAATAGTCACGGCCCGAGATGACCAAAATATAACCAACACCAAGGACTAGCAGCAACATAGCAAACGGCATCAAGGTATGCTGAACAACTACTACAGAGGAACGAGGCACCAAGAAGAGGCTCGAACCAGAAATGTTGGCATCTGACAGGGGGCCCCACCCTGCACAGCACGCCCATTCCATCTGGCCTAATACTCTCTCAACCAAGCCTAAGGCTCGCCAGAAACAACCCACTCTCAGCCAACTACCAATCACCACTGTCTCCAGAGAACACGCATAATACCCACATCTAAAATAACAGCTACTACAGAGGGACTAGAAATCGAGAAGAGACTCGAACTGGAGATGACGGCATCCGACAAGGCTACCCTCCCAAGCACCTAGCACACCACGCCCATTTCATCCAAACTACTCCACCCTCAACCTAATCCCTTAGGCTCGTTATAATCTAAAAGGGGAACAGAAAGAGGAACCACAAAATGTGGCCACTCGAACCGCAAGCGGACCAAGCTACCCTTTTCGATCAGTGAACTACCACCAATCTAATCAATGACAGCCCGCGAAGCTATCCCTTTCAATCAGCGCACGACCACTAATCTAATCAAAGACAACCCCGGAAGCTACCTATTTCAATCAGAGCCCAACTACCGATCTAGTCACTGGTAGCCGCAAAGCTATCCCTTTCAATCAGTGCAAACTCCAATCTAATCCATGATAGCCACGAACACAACCATACTACGCACAAACACCAGGCTGATGAAGCAAAGAACCTAGGGATTTAGAGAAGCTCAACAAAAAGCTGGATAATAACCCATGAGCCCCAGATGGGCAATGTACCCTGTAACTAAACTGGGTATGAGCCCGCATAGACTTAAGTGACCAGAAGCTCATTAATGAGCTAATAAAGGAATCCCACAATTAGAGTATCAATATCCATTATCCATTAATAAAATAAGAACAGCCTTACCAATTTTCCAAAGGCACAGCTATGGTCCACGGCTACTCCACGCCTGGTGCATACAACAATACAATTGGTACGGCACTAAGAACCAGCCCACTGTTTTGCAATACCACTTACCACCCATAGGTGTTGTTCGTCCTCCTCTTAGTTACACTGTTCATCCGCCAATTTGTGGCAGTTGAGGAGCGAAGTCGGTAGACGCCAGGTCTCCAACATGAACTGGATATCCATAGCAGCCCGGCCTCAATGGAAGTGAGAGAAAACAGCTCTAAAAAGACCGGGATCCACCTTGGGTGGATTTTCTGCTCCGAAACCTTCAATCTGGAAATGATGAACAGCCCCTGTGTAGTTCCAACCTGGGAACCAGGGCCGGCCCGAAGAACATCCCCATGTTTGACAGCAACCAAATCTGGACCGGACACCACTGATTCCGACGAGCCACTGCTCTCCACCGTGCGCTGGGATGGCTGCTAAGCTACGCCTGATCTGATAGAGTCATCGGAGGTTTCTTGTGCCGAGAAAAAGTCCCATGAGCAAGGAGCTCTAGGTCTTCTCCGTGAAGATGAAATGGAGCCCAGCGGCTCCTGGAGCTCTCAAAACTGTAGGACTTCGGTCCACGGGGTGGACTCTAACCCGGATGAATGGTGCGGACTGTAGAGATTCAGAGCTTGAATTACCTCTGAACCGGATGAATGGTGCGGACTGATTCTGGTCCAACCATGACTGGCCAGATTCAGAGCTTGGATCTATAGAACCCTCCGAAGAAGGAATTAGAGAGATAAATGATTCCGATTTGAGCTGTAAAACTCAGAACCAGATTTGTGGTAGATTTTTGACTGAGGGAGTGCATTCTCTCTCTTGGTTTAGAGAGAGAAGCTCTCAACCTCCGTTCACTTGCTTTTCTCCTTGATCCAACTTTCGTTGACCAAGACCCTATCAATCTTGGTGCTAATGTGCATAGCTGCTTATTTGACCAAGTGAATTGGCAGCCAGAGTATCGGAGGTCAACTAATTCAGTTGATTGAAGGCATGCATTAAATTCCTCCATCCAAGGCAACCAATTCCTATCACCACCTACTTTTTCGTTTGGATTCCTAATGGCATTGAAATCCCCTAATACCACCCATGGGGTGATGACCCTATGCTGATGTAAATCCGTCCACAGTTGGTACCTATCTATGGAGCTATTAGCCCCATAAATAAAAGTGGCCACAAAAGTATAATGTCCATCACAGGAATGCACTTGGCAATGAATATACTAACTAGATTGAGACATTACCTGTACATTAAACACCAAAGGATTCCAACAAATCAAAATTCTCCCTATAGGAGAGCTGGAATGATTGCTAACAAAATTCCACCTGGGAAACATAGTGCGGACAATTGTAGAAACCTTGGGATCTTTGATTTTATGTTCAAGAAATCCAACTAAGGATACTTTATTCTGAAAAACCCAATTTTTTGCCTCCCTCTGTTTGAGGGAGTCATTAAGTCCCCTCACATTCCAAGATCCAAAAAGTATAGGTGAGCAATCGATAATACAATTCTAAATATAACCACAGAGTTAAAATCAGTATAGATGAGAGTGAATGGCAGTAAAACTAATATAACTTATTGTGGACAAAAGATAAGGAAGGAAAGTTACTTCCCTGAACTATGAAGAGAGCCCTTGGAGCTCTTCTGCTTGCCAATCTGCCCAGCTTTGGTAGAGCCCCCTATTAGCAGAATATCAGGAGGTTCTTTATCCTTAAACTTTGCAGCTATTTTAGCAGCTTTCTTGGCTGCTGATCTGACAGTGGAATAGTAGGACTAGAGATTACATGTACAGGCTGCTTACTGACGGAATTTGCCACTTTATTGTTACCATCTTCCCCCTTTAAGGAGCTATTTTGAGATGGGCCTGATTCCTTAGAGTTAGTGACATCTTCCTTAGTGTTTTCCAGCAGCACAACCTGCTAGTGGCAGGATGGTGGGAAATTGCTGGTGACTGGGGACTGGGAATATGTTCAAGCACCTTTTCCAATACACCTTCTGCTTCTACAATCTCAGCTTGAGGAATAAAAGCAGTGCTTGATGTAGGTGATGTACTTGAAGTATTATAAGGAGTATTCAAAGTAAGGTCATACTCTTGCTTGCCATTACCCACCTTGTTCCATTTCTGGTTGGGATCACTAGAAAATGGGGGAGGTTTCATAGAGCATTATTAGAATGCCCAAAAACTTTGCATTGCTTACATATGGAGGGTAACACCTGATATTCAATAGGGACCACAACTGAGTTGCCCTCCACAGTAATTCTCACATCTTCCGGAAGGTCATGCTCGGCACTAATTTCAATGCATACCCTAGCACTTGTTGACTTGGTCTGGAGAAGGCCTGGTTGTCTTGAAGTTTTGGCTGTGGCTTGGTCCACATGAAGTGGTCTGCCAATGGTGCTGGCCGCTCGGCTTAAACACTCATGGTTCCATAATTCTAGGGGTAAGTTATGCAACCTCACCTAAGCTGGAATAGAAGACGGCTGAGCTTTGACTGGCTTCATCATTCTATGCCAATCTTGTAGGACTAGATACTTTTGTGAAAAGAAATAGGGGCCCCCGATCCAAAACTTGTTGCTTAGCCTGTTCTTCTCTAAATTAGAAGAGGTAGCACCCTGCAACATCTGGCTTAACAGCCACAAACAGCTCTTTCCATTGATATCTGGCAGTAGAGAGCACCAAAGGATAAGGCATTTTCCCATCTAAGAAATGACCTACTAAATACCTGTTCCACAGCCCAACATCAGTAAATTCAATATCGATTTCTACCTGGGCTTCTTTCCCTCGAAAGAGATCAGGATGGAACTCAAGTTTCATCTCAAGAGAGGGACTTTGTGATTGCAGTAGGGATGCCCAGTTTTTAGGCTTTGGTTTAGGCCCACTCGGAACCTGTCGGGGTTTGTTGGGAGCCGAATGAGGCTGACCCTTAGGAGGCTGTGGTCGCCTAGGTCTAGAATCAGCTTCGGCATAGCCCATATTGGGATCTCCTTCTAGGTATGGAGTGCCTCTGGCATTAGTTAGGGTTCTTGGAACAAGGGTTGACGGTACCTCTTTTTGTTGTTGATGAAGATTATGTTGCGCTCGCTCCGCTGCTTCCTGGGTCAATCTTTCTTCAAATAGAGATTGTTGTAGTGTCTGGGTGGAGCTAGGGTTTTGTTGGGATGTAAGACCAAGAAACCCCAGCCCTATTGAAGGCGAGGGTCGGTCTGACTCGGTTGACTTGATTGACTGTGGATTTCCCAAGTTAATAGGGCTCGTGTTGTTAGGATTAGCATGAGTCTCTCTTGCTTCAGCTTCCAACTTCAAACCCTCTTCGAAAAAAACCTATTGGAGTTTCCGAGCAGGACTAGGATTCTTGGACGATTTAGGGCTATGAGCCCCAAACCCATGTGGAGATGATTTAGGGTTACAGAGTTCAGAACCCATATGTGATGGATTGACGAAAGACTCCCTGGTAATGACGACCTGGGGTGAGAGCCAACTGAAGAATCAATGGTTGACCTCTGCTTGCGTCTAATCTCGTTGGAATCAAGGACTTTGAGGCCTAGCCCGTCGGCTAATAGGATCGTACCATCAGCCATGGGGATCGCTTGCTCAAACGGAACGGAGGCAGTAAGATTCTCGTTCAAGTTCAGGGCTAAATCGCCCTAAATCGCCCATTCTTACCGTGAAGAATTGGAAATTAATTCTTCTTAATCTCTATTATTTATAAGCTTAAACTCACTTTGCAACAGTTTGACCTTCTCACATACACAAAACATTGGATTACCAATAATTACTTTCCTCCGACTCGTTGCACCACATTTAGAAACTGAGGGTGGTCGGACAGGAAGTTGAAAAACTTGAAAGGTTTAATGGGTCTCCTAGGAGTAGGAGTGATGCACACAATACGTGGAGAATGATCTGAAATCCCCGGAGTGGAAAAATGAGCTGAAGAGCAACTAAAGACTTTCATCCACTGCTCATTAACTAGAGCCCGATCAAATTTGGTGGTGACAAATTGACTAGGGTCCTGTTTATTAGCCCAGGTGAAGAAACAACCAGTATCCTAAATCATCCAGCTCTAGAGCATACAGATAGTGATTAAACTCATCCATATGAGAGGGCCAACAAGTAGTGTCCCCATATTTGTCATTAGGGAATCTTATAGCATTAAAATCTCCAAGAACTATCCAAGGGAGTGAGGTGCCGATACGCTGAAGACTAGACCAAAGTGCCCGTCTACTTATGTAACTATTAGCCCCATAAACAAAGGTTGCCAAAAAAAAGGAACCCCTCCACACTTAGGATGCACCTCACAATGAATAAATTGATCAGATTGATCCAAAACCGGGACTTGCATGAGACAAGAATCCCAACACACAAAAATTCTACCACTGGGCGCATGAGAGTAGTTGTTCACAAAATCCCATTGAGCACAGACAAACTTAATTACTCTAGAAGCAACATCCTCCTTAATTTTATGTTCTAACAACCCCAAAAGTGAGATTATTTCTATTTACAAAAGATTTAACCTCATTTTGCTTAATAGTAACATTGAGTGCTTCTTCTGGAGCTAACCTCTTAGAAAGGTTCACACCCCGAGCGGAGGGCTAGGTCGTTGAAAGCATATTAACCGGCAAGACCGGAATCGTTCCCACAGAGAAAACTTCTTAAGCGAATTTGGAATAGATGTTGAGTAGAGAGTTGCGGCGTTCAAGCGGCCAACTTTGGAGTTTTGATTCGATTGACGAAATTAAACTTGGAAATAAACTGGATTAAGATGGCCGAGTCAAAGGGATTGATTTACCCACGACTTAGCCATAAAATGGTTCCTTCATCTAACTCATGAGTGAACCGAAACCGTCCAGATTCCACTTGAAGAATTAAAAGCTGAAGACTACTTATAACTTAATTCAAAGCTCTAATTCAAATTGAACTCATTTAACGCAAGTGAGAGACGAAAAAGGATCGTTCGCACGCGTAAGATTATCAAGCACGTTGCATAAGGCGATAGACTTCATTGATCAAAGAAGCCACCAACCCCATGATCAATACTAGAAATCATGGGTTTAATTCATTCAAAACCTTGAAATTAAGCTAAAGTTTAAGAGAAACCATTTAATCGACTAAATCATAGAGTGAATCTCACCCCATGACCGAACCGATTAACTACTCACTCATAATAAAAAGACTAGAAAGCATGCTAAAAAATGAAAACATGATTAACCGATAGAATTAAAAACAAACTTGATTTATATAGAGATCCAAGCTAAAGCTACAACTTTAATACTTGAGAATTAAACATACAACCACTACTTACTTGAATTGATGAGGAATTGAAGACAAGAGCTTGAGAGCAATAACTATGGAGTTCTTAAAGCATAAAAGACTTAAAGTGTTAAAAGATTACATAATGGCCATAAATGGCATAAAAGACTATAAATAGGCCTAAACAATCAGCCAAAAAGTGGACCAAAAAGTCCCTAAAATATCCCAAAAACATTCTAAAAGTAGAAACTTTCCATATATGGAAAGTTGAAAAAGTTGACAAAAATCTGCACTACGGGCTTTGGTACCAATAGTTCAAAAACGAGGTATTGGTACCAACTAAGCTGTCTTCCAATTCGGCAAGATGGTACCAATAGCTCAAAAACGAGGTATTGGTACTTCTGTGTGAAATCTGCAAAACAAGGTCAGCTTAGGGCATCATGCCTTGTGGCTCCCCGACGGCCTTCCATAACTTGATTACATGATCAACGGGACTTGGCGGAGGTATGCCTTGTGGCCTTGTACTCTCGGATACCCTCGAGGGCCATCCTCAATGCATTTGCCTTACTTCCGAAGCCTTGGCACGTTCCTTGCCAACCTTGACCTCCGGCCAATCTTTGAGGCTTCTTGTGACACCATTAGGCTTTGGTGAAAATGAAATGAGTACCGGCGGGCATTTGGACACTTGTTTCATCCCGGAACGTTGATTGGCATTCAAAACCTCATTTTAAGCACGTTTAACCTGAAATGTACACAAAAATGCCTTACGTGCGATATTGGATAAAAACGACTACTTTAAGCAAATAAAAGCCACAAATTAGAGGAATAAAGCCCCAAGATTATACAATCTTGGGTGCTAATCACACCCCCCAACTTGAACTTTGCTAGTCCCTAGCAAACAAAATATAAAACTTAAGAACTTAACAATTTAAAAACTTAACAATCCTTCCTATAACACAACTAAGGAACATGCTCATATCGTATCCGAACTAGCAACAGTTCAAAAATCACGGTTCATCTATACCACAACTCACAGCTAGATACAAAACGAATAACTAAGTACAAAGCATGTCCCAAGCAAGCAACAAAAGGCTTGTATTTACATCCAAAGAGAGGATACGCCAATATCACAAACACACGCACCCACTAGCAGCCATATCCCACAAAAAGTGCTCGGAAAGTAGGCGATAGTGAACAAAAATGCTACGCCTCATATGCAAAGAGCACTTTAAAACCGAAGTAATAAATAAGCAACTAACAACTATATTAACGAAAGGAAACATGCCACAAACTAACTATGCTAAACATCAAATATTGAATCAACATGGAATCAAGGCGTACTAAGGATCAACTAAGGACTTCACTAGCATATAATGACCTTGGTTTGCAAAGAACGGTTAGCAAAACGGGGTGGCGGCCATATCGAGCTTGGTTATCTACCCTTGACCGCCACCGACACAAAAAATTTCCAAGTCAAAGGCCACATGCCGGCCTTACAAAAACTTGCATAATTTACTAGTTAAAGTTCAACTAAAACAAAGACAATAAAAAAAAACAAGATAAAAGGTGGGATTTTCTAACTCTAAAACCACCGACACTAGTCCTCATCCTCACCACCATCATCATCCACCTCATCATCTTCCTCGTTGTTCTCATCTGACTCATCTACCTCTTCTTCCTCCTCCACACTACTGTCGACCAACTCCTCTTCCGGTGGCGCCTCATAAGTAAACTCCCCCTCATCTACCTCATCTACCTCTTCTCAGCTTGCCAACCTCTCTGGCTAGCTGTCTCCTCTCCTTCTTATCTTTTTTCCTCTTCTCCTCACTCTTCCACAAACATTTTAGAATAGCCACATTTTGACAGAAAAGTTTGTTCAACATGCTGTCTTTCTTCTCCTTCGAACCCGGCTTGGTAGTTAAAAAGGCTTTCGAACTTTCTTTGGGAGTGCTAGAGCGAGACTTGCTCTTCTTTAAAAAGGTACTAGTGATAGGCCCAGGGTCGAGACGTTCCATCTTCTTGTAATCATTGCCTTTCACACCCTGCTGCTTACACAAAGTAGTTATCATGCAAGGAAATGGCATCCGGGCCGTTGAAATTGTATCATTCTTAAAATCGATCAATTGATGGAAAATAAACTTCGCCCAATCCACCACTAACTTTGAATTCATGAAAGCATACATTAACTCCCCACTCTTTCGACTCGGCTTGTGCTCCAACCCCCTCGGATAAAGATTATGGTGAAAAGCCGTATTCAGTACCCAAATATCATCCCTGAATCCCCCCACAAAGTGTGGAAGCTTTGCATTCTTTGGGCTCGTGTATAACACATTGTTAATCAGCCCATCATCAATTTTCTCATCGCGGGGGTAATTCACCGTCTCCGAAGGAGGCCGCTCATATCCCAAGTACTTGGCAATCACGAAAGGATCAATCATAATATCCTTGCCCCCTACCTTAGAGGTAATCCTAGCGGTGTTACTAGTTAAAAAACCAGCCGGAGGAGTTCTCATGTTTTGGTAAAACTCAATAACGCAAACGATATTATACCCCTCCAATCTACGAGTCCAGAAATTCATACCTTTGCTCCGAATGCGTTGAATTACCAAGTGATCGGTCCCAATGGACTTCGCCTTAACCTGCCTTTCATTCTTGAACCTCCGTTTCATCACCCCCTCCTTCCACTCAACGCGTTTATCAGCCTGAACCTGCTTCCCTGTTCGACGAAGCCGTTTCCTGGACTTACGGCCTGAACTTCCAGCCACTGGCTCCTCGGAGCCCGAATCAGCCTGCTCTTCTACAATTTCCGGAACAGGGGCACTAGAACTCGCCCCTGTCTTTCCCTTTCCTTTCTCTCGAACCATGATCAAAGTATGGAGGACAGAGAAAAATTTCAAATTTTTGGCTAGGGTTTGTGAAAAATCCGAAATTGGAGGAGTGGGGGTGATTTTCGGCTTTGTAGAAAGAGATTTTAGGTAGATATTTGTGAGAATTGTAAAGAATGTGGAGAATTTGTGATAGAAAAAGGGAAATTCGAAATCTATGGAGGAAATTTTGAATTTTTAGAGAGGGAAGATGGGTTTACCTTGATAGAGAGGAGAGACATGAATTTCGGCCTTGTTCTTGGAGAATTAGGGCTTGTAGATTTGAAAACCCATTGGAATCCTTGAAATTGATGGAGGGTTTGAGGGATTCGGGTAGAGATTGAGAGGGATTTGGGTGATTTTTGGTGGTTCGGGTTGTGAACGTGTGGGAATATGGAGGAGTAGAGAGAGAAGGAGCCGTGGGTTTTGAAAATAAAAGGCAAGTTCGTGCCTTTTAAAATCCTGGAACCTGTCAAAATTCCTTTGGTACCAAAAGCTCAAAATTGAGGTACCAATACCAAACCAACTGTCTGCCACTGGATCGAAATGGTACCAATAGCAAGTTTTTGAGCTATTGGTACCTTTTGCTGGTTTTCTGCAGAAACTACTTCCTTGGCCATTTCATGCTCCGACCACTTGAAACTCACCCGATACACCTCCAAAACACATTGCAAACTTGTAACACACCTTCCAAACACCCTCCGAACATCCGGATCCCTCGGTTCATGAGAAAAAACGTACGACACGGACTAGGACACAAAATAGGACGATGGGACACATTTGTGGTATAATCAATCAAAGAATGCCTCGTATCACTTCCTAAGTACGCCATAGATTCCATAACGATTCAACATCGATATCTAACACAACTAGGCATGAACATGAGATTATAAACCTAAACTAAGAGTATTAGATTAAAATGACGGGATATGGGTAAAACTTTCTTAAAAACACACTCAACACCTAGTTCACTCATCTTTAAATCATGCAACCGAGTTGTAATGTAGAGAAACACTCAAGATTACATCAAACTCTTGCCCTTTAAGAACTTTATGAGCATGTGCCAAGTTGTGTTACACCAAAAGTAATGTACTACGGAAGGATTGCACTAAAAAAAACGAAAAATTTTTACCAAAAGAATAAAAGCATATAAGTAGCATATATATATCTCTCTCCCCAACTTGAAATGAGCTATGTCCTCATAGCATGGAGAACAATAGTATTGAGAAGAAAAGAACAAAAATTCATACCTCCGGGGGAATGTCAACCCCCGTATACCTCGACCAAGTTGGAGGCTTTTGCGTCACTGTCTCCTTTCGTTATACAAACGGCTTCCAAGGTCGACTCCTTCGCCTCGTCCAACGGAACCACAGCTAGTCACACAGGGTCATGGTTAAAGTTTTATTGGACTAACAACCGCGACACGTAATCGCACCCATGCTTAGGGCTCCTGAATGCCTCATTCACTCCAACTGTAGACCCAATCCACCAAGGCTGGTGTGGTAACACGTACACCCTGCAAAAGACTTAAGCTCGAACTACCTACTAAGAGACAAATGACATTAGAACCGCCCGGCTCATGTTATCCGGGCGCCAACAAACATATATACAAAAGAAATATTAAAAACACCACCCGATCTTCACGCAATCTCACGAGTCATACTTTTCTTCCCATGTCTCACCGGCGAGGAAAGACATGGGTGGCTATACTAGACCGTCACATTTGTTACATCAACGCCCGAAGTAAAATTTACCGCTTGACCTCGCCAAGCAATTAAGCCCAGCGTTTCCTATGATCGAAACAAAGTGAGACAAGATAGAGCCTAGCGCCAAAGCACGGAATACCAAGTCTCACCCAAAGACCTAAATTGCCCCCGATAGGGACATATCTGGAAAGCATGGATCATTAACGGTAAACTACCACAAAGAGAACTAATTAAAGCCCTTTACAAAGATGTATTGGTGAAATCTGATCAAGTGAAAATTCCATAACTTAACAAGCATGCATATATGTACAAAAAGATAAACATTGCCCTTACTAACCGGAGCTGGGCACACGATCCTTTTTTTAATAGCGGCGTGCGGCGCTATATATACCCAAGTCAATGATGGGTACCCCCTACCCGAGGGCCGGGTCCTACAAACAGTTAAGTTCAGTGGTTACGCTTTCGCTCCCCGTGCAAAATTAGTTCAAAACAAACTAAGAAACTGGAGCATCAGAATAAACGGGATTGCTCAAGTCCTCATCGGGCTCGCCAACTTCAAAATGACCAAGAAACGGCTTAAGCCGCTGGCCGTTAACTTTAAAAACATTCCCATTGGATTCATTTGCAATTTCTATGGCCCCATGAGGGGAAACAGATTTAACAATATAAGGACCCGCCCAACGAGATCTTAACTTGCCCAGAAACAAATGCAATTTAGAATTATACAAAAGCACCTTTTGGCCTATTTCAAAGTCTTTCCTAAGAATATTTTTATCATGCATAGCTTTGACTTTGGTTTTATATGAACTAGAGCGATCATAAGCATCGGACCTGATTTCCTTGAGTTCGTTGAGCTGAAGCTTCCTCTTAACACCGGCAAGTGGCATTGAAGCATTCATCTTCTTTATCGCCCAATAAGCTTTGTGCTCCAATTCCACCGGAAGATGGCAAGGCTTTCCATAAACTAGCCGATAAGGAGACATTCCCAACACCGTTTTATAAGCAGTACGGTAAGCCCACAAGGCGTCGGTCAACCGAAGAGACCAATCCTTGCGGGTAGGATTAACCGTTTTCTCAAGAATGCCTTTTATCTCCCGATTAGCTAACTCAGCTTGCCCGTTGGTTTGGGGATGATAAGCCGTGGAGACCTTGTGCATGATTGCGTACTTCTTCATTAAAGCCGCAAATGACCTATTGCAGAAATGCGTTCCTTGGTCACTGATTATGGCTCTTGGCATCCCAAACCGTGCCAATATGTACTCCCGGAGAAACTCGACTACAACTTGGGCATCATTTGTGCGCGTGGGGATTGCCTCCACCCACTTGCTGACATAGTCAACGGCAAGCAAAATGTAGAGGTAGCCAAAAGATGTAGGAAAGGGCCCTATAAAATCGATGCCCCAAAAATCAAAAACTTCAATGATTAAAATGGGATTAAGGGGCATCTCATTACGTCGGGAGATCTTTCCCAAGGCTTGACACCGTTCACAAGTCCTAGCAAACTCGAACGTGTCTTTAAACAAAGATGGCCAATAGAAACCGCATTGCAAAATTTTAGCTGCAGTTTTCTTGAAAGAGAAATGGCCGCCACAAGCCTCCGTGTGGCAAAAGTTCATAATACTCCGATGCTCAGAGTCTGGCACGCATCTCTGGATGATTTGATCTGGACAGTACTTAAACAAATAAGGATCATCAAATGAAAACATTTTCACCCTTGAAAGAAATTGCTTCCGCTCTTGAGAAGTCCAATGTGTCGGAAGTAACCCCGTTGCCAAATAGTTGACAATATCCGCAAACCACGGGGTACTCGAGACACCAAAAAGTTGCTCATTCGGGAAAGTGTCAATGATCGGAAGTTTAGATGTACAATCCTCAAACTCCAACGGCGATAAGTGGTCGGCCACCACATTTTCCACTCCTTTTTTATCCTTGATGGTAAGATCGAACTCTTGGAGCAAGAGAATCCATCGAATGAGCCGAGCCTTTGCATCTTGCTTGGTGAGCAAATACTTGAGCGCGGCATGATCCGTGTAGATAACAATAGGCGAACCAATCAAGTAGGAGCGGAATTTATCCAAGGCAAAAACTACCGCGAGCAACTCCTTTTCGGTAGTGGAATAGTTCATTTGAGCATCGTTCAATGTTTTGCTCGCGTAGGAAATAACACAAGGCTGTTTATCCCTTCTTTGGCCCAAAACAGCCCCGACGGCATAATCACTCGCGTCGCACATAAGCTCGAACGGGAGGTTCCAATCGGGGCTTTGTACAATAGGCGGAGTAGTAAGACTCGCCTTAAGCTTTCGGAAAGCTTCCTCACAATCATTTGTCCACTCAAAAGGGACATCTTTAGAAAGAAGATGGCATAATGGCCGAGAAATGGCATTGAAGTCCTTGATGAATCTCCGGTAGAAACCAGCATGCCCGAGGAAGGAACGAATGTCCTTGATGCACTTGGGAGTGGGGAGGTTGGCAATGAGATCAATTTTCGACTTGTCAACTTCAATGCCCTTCGATGAAACGATATGGCCCAACACGATGCCTTGCGTTACCATAAAATGGCATTTCTCCCAATTTAGAACAAGGCTTTTCTCCTCGCATCGTTCCAATACTTTGTCAAGGTTGGCTAAACACGACTCATAAGAATCTTCGAATACCGAGAAATCGTCCATAAAGACCTCGACGATCTTTTCCACCATGTCACTAAAAATACCCATCATACACCTCGAGAAAGTGCCGGGAGCGTTGCACAAGCCGAATGGCATGCGCCTATAAGCAAAAGTCTCGAATGGGCAAGTAAATGTAGTCTTTTCTTGGTCGGCCATGGCTACCTCAATCTGGTTGTACCCAGAATAGCCGTCTAGGAAGCAATAAAAGGCATGGCCAGCTACTCTTTCCAAAATCTGATCAATGAACGGGAGCGGGAAATGATCCTTCCGGGTTACCGCATTTAGCTTGCGATAATTGATACAAACACGCCACCCGGTGACAGTCCGAGTTGGCACAAGCTCATCTTGGTCATTCTTCACAACTGTTACTCCCGACTTTTTAGGTACCACTTGGATAGGACTCACCCATTTAGAATCTGCAATAGGATAGATGATCCCCACATCCAACAATTTTAACAACTCTGCTCGAACCACATCTTTCATAATAGGATTCAGCCGCCGTTGTGGTTGGCGCGATGGCTTCACATTATCTTCAAGATAGATGTGATGTGTGCAAAGGGAGGGAGAGATGCCTTGTATATCGGCTATGGTCCACCCAATAGCCTTCTTGTGCCGCCGTAATAATGCGAGTAACTCCAACTCTTGAAGATTCTCAAGAGTGGAAGATATCACCACCGGAAAAGTTTTGTTATCACCAAGATAGGCATACTTCAAAGTTTCAGGCAGGGGCTTTAAATCAAGCTTAGGCGGCTCGACACTAGATGGCAAAGTCTTTCTCTCAATTGGTGGCAACTCCTCAAATGTAGGAATCCACAGTTCCGCCCCACAAACTTCCTTTTCATCTAGTAAAGAGCAAAGATACTCAACTTCGGAGATTTTAAGAAATCGGCTTCCTCGGCGGTAAGACACACCTCCAAAGCATCCTTGGACAAGAGTTCATCCACATGATCTTGAACTATTGAGTCAATACAGTTGACTTCTTGAACATCGTCGTCATCTCCCATTTGACTTCCAACATGAAAAACGTTAACCGCCATCTTCATATTCCCAAAAGTCATGTTCACGAGACCACTCCGGCAATTAATGACAGAATCCGAGGTAGCTAAGAATGGCCTTCCGGGAATAACGGGGGTCGAAGTTGGAGAAGAAGCCATAGGGCAAGTGTCCAACACCACAAAATCGACCGGATACACAAAGTTGTCCACTTGAACCAAAACATCCTCCACGACACCCCTAGGAATACGGATACTTCTATCCGCCAATTGCAAAGTGACTCGAGTTGGCTTCAACTCCCCTAAACCAAGCTCTTTGTAAACTGAATATGGAAGTAAATTAACGCTCGCGCCCAAGTCCAATAAGGCTTGCTCAATTCTTTTCCCCCCAATCATGACAGAGATAGTAGGACACCCCGGGTCCTTGTACTTTGGCGCAATATTCGTTTGAATGATCGAGCTCACTTGTTCGGTGAGAAAGACCTTTTGTTCGACGTTAATCTTGCGCTTTTAAGTGCACAAGTCCTTTAAGAACTTGGCGTACGACGGTATTTGCTTGATGGCATCCATGATTGGAATGTTGATCTTCACTTGTTTGAAAAGCTCATATATCTCCGCATTGACCGCGGCATTCGTTGGAGCTTTCAATCTTTGAGGATAGGGTGCCGGCACCGGAGAAACTTGTGGAATGGGAGGGCTATTGTCCATTGCCTTAGGAACTTGCTTGGGAGATTCCCCAAGCAATGTCGGTGAAGTTGGCTCCGGCAAAGGCTTTTGAAAAGATGTCATTGGCGGATCCACAATTGCATTATCAACCGCCCTTCCACTCCGCAAAGTAATTATTGATTTGGCTTGCTCGGGGTTAATCACTGAAGAGCTACCAATCAAGTTTTGACCTTGAGGGTTTGCTTGAGGTTGAGCAGGGAACCGTCCTCTCTCTTGTTGCAATAGTCCAACCGAAGTAGTCAACTTCCCCATTTGCGTTCTCAAATCCCCAAGAGATTGGGTATTTTGCTCATTCACGGCGGTTTGCATTTGGAAGAAGGATTGCATCAAATCTTCCAAAGATCGCCTTTGCGGAGGGGGTTGGAATTGGCCTTGACCTTGAGATAATTGACCTTGGCCCTGCGAGAATCCTGAAGGATTGAATCCGGGAGGCCCTTGACTTTGTTCAAAACGTGGTGGCCCTAAGCTTTGCGGAGATCGCCACGTTTGAGTTTGAACCGGTGGTTGCCCTTGAAATTGTCCCACTTCATCAGGCTGGTTCCAACGGAGTGCCGGATGTTGCCTTAAAGCTGGATTGCGAGTGTTAGGATATGGTTCATACCGTTGAATAGCACTCACTTCCTCCGGAGACATGCTATTAAGAACATTTCTAAGAGCAGGGATGTTAAAACAATCACCGGTTGAATGGCCTGCCATCTCACATATAGCACACACCTCTTCCACCTTAATTACGGACTTGACCTCCTGAGACCCCTTTAACTCCATTTGCTCCAACTTGCAGGCGAGCTGATCCATCCTAGTCTCAAGAACATTAGGCTCACTCAATGAAAATTTACCGGAACCACTCGGCCCTTGGTTTGCCATAGCCCGCTCACCTACATCAACGAAGTTCCAAGACTGATTTTTGACAGCCAACTGCTCCAAATAATCCCATGCATCCGCGGCCGTTTTGTCTAGAAAATCTCCGTCCACCATAGTATCAATGAGTTGGTAACTTGATTGGGAAACCCCGTTCATGAAATGGCTGATCAACTGAGGCTTTTCGAGACCATGATGTGGAAGCGATGCGATCAAATCCTTGTACCGCTCCCAACATTTATAGAATGTTTCCCCCTCACGTTGTTTGAAGTTCTGAATTTGTTCCTTGAGGAGCTTTGTTCTATGGACGGGGAAAAACTTCTTGTGGAACTCAGCCTTGACCTCAGCCCAATTTCGCAATGATTGAGGTTTAAGAGAACTAAACCACTGTTTCGCTCTATCCTTTAGGGAGAAAGGGAATAACCGCAATCTTGCATTCTCCAAGCGCCCGGCATCCGGGGTGAAAGTGTTAATGATATCTTCAAAATCACGAATGTGATCATAAGTGCTCTCTCGATCCAACCCATGGAATTGTGGTATAAGATTGTGATAACCTGCCTTAAATTCAAAAGAGTTGGCATTAGTAGTAGCAGGGAGGACTATGGGGGATTGTTGAACCGGACTTCCCGGGTTCAAGATATCCCTCAAAGTCCTCACTGGCGGTGGTGGTTCACCCATTCTCTTTTTAAGACTGCGGCCCCGCGGACGTGAAGGAGATTTTAATCTCGGACGTCTATGCACGAAAGGAGGAGATCTTCCTCTCGGGGTACCTTGAGGCGATAGTGAACGACAAAGTCTATTATAGTTTGGACTCCGATAGAAACCAGTCATGCACTATCAACTCATGCAGAGAATTAGTGAAAATCCAACCACAAAATAACCAAAACAACAACTATTCTAGCAAAGGAAAATATGTACGATAATGGAAAAGAAACAAGCTATACTTATGCTAACTTCGTTACACCTCAAGTCGATTGGAGTATCAGGTAGAGGTTTCCGCTAGAATAAGTACAAGTTGCTTAAAGTAAAAGAAATGGAATACTTACAAAGGTTTGTCGAACCTCCAAACAAGCTATAATAAGAAATCCCCGGCAACGGCGCCAAAAATTGCTTCTTCTGGACCTAACCTCTTAGAAAGGTTCACACCCCGAGCGGAGGGCTGGGTCGTTGAAAGCATATTAACCGGCAAGACCGGAATCGTTCCCACAGAGAAAACTTCTTAAGCGAATTTGGAATAGATGTTGAGTAGAGAGTTGCGGCGTTCAAGCGGCCAACTTTGGAGTTTTGATTCGATTGACGAAATTAAACTTGGAAATAAACTAGATTAAGATGGTCGAGTCAAAGGGATTGATTTACCCACGACTTAGCCATAAAATGGTTCCTTCATCTAACTCATTAGTGAACCGAAACCGTCCGGATTCCACTTGAAGAATTAAAAGCTGAAGACTACTTGTAACTTAATTCAAAGCTCTAATTCAAATTGAACTCATTTAACGCAAGTGAGAGACGAAAAAGGATCGTTCGCACGCGTAAGATTATCAAGCACGTTGCATAAGGCGATAGACTTCATTGATCAAAGAAGCCACCAACCCCATGATCAATACTAGAAATCATGGGTTTAATTCATTCAAAACCTTGAAATTAAGCTAAAGTTTAAGAGAAACCATTTAATCGACTAAATCATAGAGTGAACCTCACCCCATGACCGAACCGATTAACTACTCACTCATAATAAAAAGACTAGAAAGCATGCTAAAAAATGAAAACATGATTAACCGATAGAATTAAAAACAAACTTGATTTATATAGAGATCCAAGCTAAAGCTACAACTTTAATACTTGAGAATTAAACATACAACCACTACTTACTTGAATTGATGAGGAATTGAAGACAAGAGCTTGAGAGCAATAACTATGGAGTTCTTAAAGCATAAAAGACTTAATGTGTTAAAAGATTACATAATGGCCATAAATGGCATAAAAGACTATAAATAGGCCTAAACAATCAGCCAAAAAGTGGACCAAAAAGTCCCTAAAATATCCCAAAAACATTCTAAAAGTAGAAACTTTCCATATATGGAAAGTTGAAAAAGTTGACAAAAATCTGCACTACGGGCTTTGGTACCAATAGTTCAAAAACGAGGTATTGGTACCAACTAAGCTGTCTTCCAATTCGGCAAGATGGTACCAATAGCTCAAAAACGAGGTATTGGTACTTCTGTGTGAAATCTGCAAAACAAGGTCAGCTTAGGCCATCATGCCTTGTGGCTCCCCGACGGCCTTCCATAGCTTGATTACATGATCAACGGGACTTGGCGGAGGTATGCCTTGTGGCCTTGTACTCTCGGATACCCTCGAGGGCCATCCTCAATGCATTTGCCTTACTTCCGAAGCCTTGGCACGTTCCTTGCCAACCTTGACCTCCGGCCAATCTCCGAGGCTTCTTGTGACACCATTAGGCTTTGGTGAAAATGAAATGAGTACCGGCGGGCATTTGGACACTTGTTTCATCCCGGAACGTTGATTGGCATTCAAAACCTCATTTTAAGCACGTTTAACCTGAAATGTACACAAAAATACCTTACGTGCGATATTGGATAAAAACGACTACTTTAAGCAAATAAAAGCCACAAATTAGAGGATTAAAGCCCCAAGATTATACAATCTTGGGTGCTAATCATTGAGACCCCGAGTGTTCCAAAATCCAAGGTTAATGGGTTGTATAGCCATAAAATAAAACAAGCAGAGACTGAGCTTCGTAGCTTTCGAATGGGTTAGGCGATTTGGGCAATCTCTGTACTGTACAACATGGGGGACGGTACAATCTCCATGGCTGAAGGTATAGGTCTTAAAGCTACCGACTCCAATGAGCTACGAAGAAGAAGCTGTGGTCCATCTCTCACTCACCAAAATCTCAGGAACTCCAAATCCAGTTCTCTCTGTTGCGCGGTGGTTGACGAAACTGTATCTCCATCCCAACCTGCACTCATGAATTCCGATCCTAAATCAAACCTCTTCTCTGAGGTTCCATGCACTTCTCTGATCTCGGAGCTCTCAAATCCCATTCGCCAATTCCCTCTCAGTTCGTCGGACCAGGAAACCGTAAAACTCAATGTTACGGGGGAGTTTGGGAAGTTCAGTCCTAAATCGACTAAAATGTCTAGTCCATCTCGTAAGCTTCAGCAGGTCTTTGAGCAAGCCCTAATCCGGGAAGCAGAAGAATGGGCAATCCAGTTGCAGGACGATGCCTCTCAGTCCGTGAGTCATCAAAAGCAGGTACAACCATCTACCTCTAACCCTAAGATTTTGTACAATGCCAGAGGAAATCCTTATGTGGAAGGAGATCCCAACATGGGTTATACTATAGATGAAACTCGGCCTAGGACTGGGAATCGTGATACTGGTTCACACCACTTAGTTACAGATTCTGCTCCTTCCTTTTCTACACAAAACTTAGCTGCTGCTACACACCATTCCCAAGTTCAAGACATCTCTCTGTCTGACCAACATCACCAGACCTCATTCCGTAATCAGGCTCATCTTGTCCAACCTCATTCATTCAATTCCAAACCAAGTGCTGGTTCTGCTAAGCCTAAACCTAAGAATTGGGCCTCTCTTTTACAGTCTCAGAGCCCTTCTCAGGACTTGAAGTTGGAGTATTTTCCTGATTTGCAGAAGGGAAAAGAAGCCATGGTTGAAATAGACATAGAGTTAACTGAGGTGGGGAAATGGAATAAGTATTTGATTGGTCATTTCCTCGATGGACCAATGCCTTATCCTTTGCTGGCTGCCACTGCTCGTAACCAATGGAAAGAACTATTTATCGCTGTTAAATCTAATGTAGCTGGGTTCTATCTGTTTGAGTTCAAGGATGAACAAGCTAAGTTGCAGGTTCTCGAAGGGGGGCCCTATTTCTTCTCTCAGAAGTATCTTGTCCTCAAAGACTGGCACAGGATGATGAAGCCAACTCAGGCCCAGCCCTCCAAAATCCCGGCTTGGGTCAAGCTACATGATTTACCGTTTGAACATTGGAATCAAGAGTGCCTAGGTAGAGTGGCAAGTACAATTGGCAAGCCTCTGCATGTAGATCAGGCTAGAGCTACAACTGCTAAGCAACCGGGATTATTACACACCCAGTCCACAAATGCTAGAATCTGTATTGAAGTAAGTGCTGAGCAAGTTCTTCCCGATGAAATTACAGTTATCGTTGCAGGGGAATCAGTTGTTGTATCGGTTGAGTATCAAGTTCTTCCCCCCATGTGTGACATATGCCATGTTTTTGGCCATCACACGAATAAATGTGCTACAAAATCCTCCACATCCTCCCTACCACCCCAGGTTGCTCCTCAACTGGTAACTCAAGTGGAGAATGAGAAGCAACAGGTGATTACTAGTCAAAATGGGAACCAAAAGGTAGCCGTGCATATTGTAGCTTAAGTTGAAAATGGGAAATTAAAGGCTGAGTGTGTCCAACCTCAACAAGTTAGCATCCCCAATTCTATTGAGCCCTCAACTGAGGAAGAACTCAGTGATTCTGAGGATGAGTTACTAGAGGTCCTAGAAGGGGTGGTCAACAGCAAGCAGGAGATAGAGGCACTGAGTCAACCTCAAGCAGCAGTGTCCTTGATTAAACCTCATTCCGAGCTTGAGACCTTCCCAACCCCTGAGCCACCTGATCTCTTGGACCCAGGGGTCAAGGGTGAACCTGATATCCTGTTTTCCAATGGTGACACTAGTTTTAATAAGCATCTTTCCAAGTCTACCAAAAGGCGTCTGCGGAAGCAAGCTAAGGAGGCATCCTTTTCTGCCTTAAGCAGTGGAAGGAATTAAATCACCTATATCCTTTTGTTAAGGCAGCATTTCTATACTTCCAATTCTGCTGTTTACTTATCTTACTGCTTGTTTTATTTTATGGCTATACAACCCATTAACGTTGGATTTTGGAACACTCGCAGTCTCAATGTTACTATTAAGCAAAATGAGGTTAAATCTTTTGTAAATAGAAATAATCTTTCACTTTTGGGGTTGTTAGAACATAAAATTAAGGAGGATGTTGCTTCTAGAGTAATTAAATTTGTCTGTCCTCAATGGGATTTTGTGAACAACTACTCTCATGCACCCAGTGGTAGAATTTTTGTGTGTTGGGATTTTAGTCTCATGCAAGTCCAGGTTTTGGACCATTCTGATCAATTTATCCATTGTGAGGTGCATCCTACGGGTGGAGGGGACCCTTTTTTGGCAACCTTTGTTTATGAGGCTAATAGTTACATAAATAGACGGGCACTTTGGTCTAGTCTTCAACGTATCGGCACCTCACTTCCTTGGATAGTTCTTGGAGATTTTAATGCTATAAGATTCCCCAATGACAAATTTGGGGGCACTTCTTGTTGGCCATCTCATATGGATGAGTTCAATTAGTGTCTGTACGCTCTAGAGTTGGATGATTTAAGATATACTGGTTGTTTTTTCACCTGGGCTAATAAACAGGACTCTAGTCAATTTATTACCACAAAATTGGATCGGGCTCTCGTTAATGAGCAGTGGATGAAAGTCTTTAGTTGCTCTTCAGCTCATTTTCCCACTCCAGGGATCTCAGATCATTCTCCAGGTATTGTGTGCATCACTCCTGCTCCTAGGAGGGCCATTAAACCTTTCAAGTTCTTCAATTTCCTGTCTGAACACCCCCAGTTTCTAAATGTGGTGCAACGCGTCTGGAGGAAAATGATTATTGGCAATCCAATGTTTTGTGTATGTGAGAAGCTCAAATTGTTGCAAAGTGAGTTTAAGCTTATTAATAGTAGAGATTTTAGCGAAGTCTCTGAGAGGGTAGCGGACATTAGGCAAATTCTTGAGTTCCTACAGAAAGACTTGAGTAGTCATCCTTCTAATCTCTCTATTATTAATCAGGAAAGGGTGGTCCATAAATAGTTCCTCACGTTGCTTAGAGCTGAGGAAAGTATAGCTAAGCAAAAGTCACGAATTCAATGGTTAAAGCTTGGAGACCAATGCACTTCATATCTCTTTAAATCTGTGAGTAATACCAGAAATAGAAGTAAGATTACTAGTCTGGTGCTGGATGATGGGTCTCTCACTCATGACCTTGGTGTTATCAAATCAAGCTTTGTTAGTTACTCCACCAATCTGTTAGGTACAGCTCACTCTACTCCTTATCATGGTCTTCCAAGAATCCAACAGGTTCTTTGTAGGAGGTTTTTTCTGATAGCCAAAAGCTGTCCATGATTGCAGAGGTTACTGACCTTGAAATTAGGGACATTTTTCGGTCTCTTCACCCTAATAAGGCCCCTGGCCCGGATGGCTACAATGCTGGTTTCTTCAAGCGAGCTTGGCCTATCATTGGCCATGAAGTCACTGCAGCTGTTAAAGCCTTTTTTAGGTCTGGTCAGTTGCTTAAAAAGGCAAACTCAACGTTGGTTGCTCTTGTTCCCGAGGTCTCTAATCCATCTAAGGTAGGGGATTACAGACCTATCTCCTGTTGCAACACTATCTATAAATGCATCTCTAGGATACTTGCTAGAAGACTGCAGACTGTCCTCCCTCTCTTAATAGGTCCTGTACAATCAGGTTTTGTTAAAGGAAGGCGGATAGCTGATAACATTTTCCTTACTCAGGAGCTTATGAGAGGATATCATAAATTCTCTTCATCTCCCAGATGTGCATTGAAAGTAGACATCATGAAAGCATATGATAATGTCCGATGGGATTTCCTCTGGGATGTTCTGACATCCATGAATTTCCATCCCTTAATGATCAAGTGGCTTCAAGCTTGTGTTACTACAGCTAATTATTCTCTTAGTATCAATGGTGACGTCACTGGGTACATTTTGGGTCAAAAAGGACTTAGACAAGGTGATCCCTTATCTTCATATCTATTTGTAATAGTTATGGAGGTTCTCACTTATCTTCTTAAGGAAAAATCCATTCTCCCTGGTTTCCATTTTCATTGGCGTTGTGGGCGTACCAAATTAATGAATCTCTGTTTTGCTGATGATTTGATGCTTTTTTGCAAAGGTGACCTAACCTCTGTATGCTCTCAATGAATTTCAGTATATGTCGGGTCTTTCCCCTAGCCCGAGGAAGAGTAGCATCTTCTTCTCTGGGGTCAACCCAAGCACTTGACTGGCCATTTTGGCTTTCTTAGGGTTTCCAGAGGGTGTCCTTCCAGTCAGGTATTCCGAAGTTCCACTTCTCTCCACTAAACTCAAGGCTGTCGATTGCCAAAGGTTAGTGGAGAGCATTGTTGCAAGAACTAAGACATGGACTAACAGAGATCTCACCTATGCTGGTAGGGTTCAATTAATCTCAAATGTCCTTTTTTCCATCCAAACCTTTTGGTCTTCTTTGTTCATCATACCTAAAAAGGTGATTAAAGAAGTTGAGTCCATTCTTAGGGCATTTCTTTTCTCTGGCCCTGATTTACGGAAAATAGGTGCCAAGGTCTCTTGGGAACACTTGTGTTCTCCTAAGTAGGAGGGTGGTCTTGGTTTTAAATCTATGCAAGTTTGGAACAAATCAGCCATTGCCAAACACATTTGGTTTCTAATTTCAAAGGGGGAACAGTCAATGTGGTGTCTGTGGGTCAAATCTTACTTAATAAAAGGGAGAAATTTTTGGAGCTTGGAAATTCCTGGTGATTGCACCTGGGTTTGGAGGAAACTTCTAACTCTCAGACCTGTGGTGCAACCATTCATCCTTAGTGTTTTAGGTAATGGTCCATCCACCTCCCTGTGGTTCGACAACTGGCATCCTCTTGGTCCATTGATAAACAGGTTTGGCACTAGAATCTCTTATGATTCTGGTATTCCGAAGGAGGCAACTGTGTCTCACATAATACTTAACTCAAACTAGGCTTTCCCCATAACCCAAACCTTTGAGCTTAATGAGATTAGGCTTTCTTTGCCTTCTCTGGTTCAGTCTAGACTAAACAGCGCTGATCAATTTAAATGGACCCTCACACGCAATGGTCAGTTCTCAATTGCCTCTTTATGGGACAAATTGAGAACCCCTTTTCCTCAAGTCCTGTGGTATAAGTTGGTATGGTTCTCAGGACACATTCCAAAGTGCAGTTTTGTCACTTGGGTGGCTGTTCAGAATAGGCTATCCACGGCTGATAGACTTATGCTTTTTGGTCTCAACCTTTCTCCCCAATGTAGTATGTGTCAGGGGTTGGAAAGTCATGACCATCTTTTCTTTAATTGTCCTTACTCTCTTTTGGTATGGGGTGCCATCCAGACCAAGATTCATGTCTCTTGGCACAGTAGGTCTTGGCATGATTGGGTCACATTTCTATCAGGTGTCAAGGGTAAATCTCTTAGAGCGATCATTACTAAACTTGTTTTTGCAGTGACCATATATCATATTTGGATCGAAAAGAACGTACGGAAATTCCAAAACCTCTCCTGTACTTGGGAGACAGTTGTTCACAAAATTTGCTCCATGGTTAGGAATAGACTTTCATCACTTCCTAGAATGCCTCATTCACAAGGAGCATGGATTGTAAATGAGTGGAATGTTGCGGGTACATGATTATGCTTTGCATTAATTTTCCAAATTCTATCTTCTCATGCGGCTAGCTGACAGGTTGTGCATGGAGGGTGCCTTATGAGTTTGATTTGAGAACGTATCTAATACTTCTATATACAAGGTTCTTATCTTAATCTCAATGCTAGCATTATGGGTAATCTGTTACCTTGTGTGTTCCAGCATATGTGTGATCCTGTGAAGTGTGTGATTGAGCCCCTATTCTTTTTGAGTGGAGGTAATATTTAGTGGGAGTCATATTGTGAGGGAGAGTCGAGGGAGTTCGAGCCCCTTATTTGCTGTAGTTTGCTGGAGGTCTAGGCTTCGAGGGAGTAGCAGAGTGAGCAGTTCTTTAAGGCTACATAACTTGTAATTCCTTGTTCTTGCAACCTATTTGTGGATGGTGTGTGGCTTTGACCTCTTGTCTTTTATTGGTCTTATTTTACTCTCATGGGTTCTATATTGTTTGCTGTGCATTCAGTACGGGATATGACGGTTCTTTTCCATATTCAACTTTGCTATACTTGGTTTGTTGTAGCTTCCAAGTTGTATATTGTTTTAGTTCTTCATTATCTCTGTAAGAATGTTTTCTCTTCAGAGTTTTCTTTTTTATGTTATGCCTAACCATCAGGGGCTGTCGTTGGGATCTCCCTTCGCAGAGGGGGATGTCCTCTGCATTTTGACTCTTCAGTTGGGTTGCTGCTTTGCTGTGGCCGTCTGAGCTTCTGTTTTATTACCCTATTGCCCTGATGTTATGCATTTAGGACTGTTTTCTGCAGTGTAGGATTTAATTCTATCGGTTATGTATTGTATGCTCTCGAGCCGATGTCCTCCACTGTGGATTTGAATGGATGTTGATGTTTGCTCTCGTTCTCTCTGTTAAGTGCTGAGGCTGGCGCACTTTGCTGCCAATTCTTTTGGTGCTGTGGCACTTCTGATATCTGCTGCTTTTTGTGATGCATTGCTGTAGCTGCTGATCACCTGCCTCTGTTTTGCTAGGGCCTTAATTTGGCCGCTGTCCTGTTACAATTTCATGGGTTCTGTTTAGTTTCTGCTATGTATGCTGCTACCTAGCTGCTGCTGTTTGTAGTTTGGTGCTGCTGCTGCTACTGCTGAATGTTGTTGTTAAGCCGTTGCTGCTTGTTGCAGCAAGGAGCAGCCGTGACCAGCTGCTCTGTAGTTCTTCTCTACCCCACAGCTGCCCCTTCTGTTTTCTGTTTCGGTCTTCAGAAGAATTGGATAGTGGCTGCTACTGGTTTGCCACGAGTAAAATATCTGGACTGCTTCAAGTTAATGTCTAATTATTATACTATTTCGTAAATATTGTTCTATTGCAAGGTTGCACAATGTGTAATCCTTTTCTATCTGTTTTGTATCCCTCTATCAGATGGGTAGGAAACAGGTGTTTCAATTATGTTTAGACCTATGTAGCCGTTTGGCATAGGTTCTTGGTCTTTTCTTTTATCTTTTATCTTTCTTTCTTTCTTTTCCTTTCCTTTGTCCTCCTGGGGTATGCCCTTTGTAGGCTGTATATTCGGTTAGCCCTTTTTTATTTCAAGTTGATTTATCCAAAAAAAACAAAACAAAAAAAAATAAAATAAAACAAGCAGCAAGATAAGTAAACAGCAGAGATTGGAAGTATAAGGATACTGCCTTAACAAAAGGAAATAGGTGATGTAATTCCTTCCACTGCTTAAGGAAGAAAATGATGCCTCCTTAACTTGCTTCCGCAGACGCCTTTTAGTAGACTTGGAAACATGCTTGTTAAAAACAGTGCCTCCATTGGAATTCAGCACAACAGCTTCTCCCTTGACCCCTGGATCCAAAAGATCAGGTGGCTCAGGAGTTGGGGAGCTCTCGAGCTCGGAATGAGCTTTAACCAGAGACACTGCTGCCCTAGGTTGACTCAGTGCCTCTACCTCCTGTTTGCTGCTGACCACTCCTTCTATAACCTCCTGTAAATCATCCTCAGAATCACTGAGTTCTTCCCCAGTTGAGTGAACAATAAAATTTGAGATGCTGACTTGTTTAGATTGGTCACAATCAGCCTTTATTTTTTAGGTTTCAACTTGAGTCACAATCTGCACTGCTGCCTTTTGTTTCACATTTTGATCAGTGTTAACCTGTTGTTTCCCATTTTCCACTTGAGTTACTAGATTAGATACAAGCTGGGATGGAAGTGAGGATGTGGAGGATTTGTTAGCACATTTATTTGTGTGATGGCCAAAGACATGACATATGTCACACATGGGGGGAAGAACTTGATACTCGACCGAAACAACAACTGATTCCCCTGCAACAATAACTGTAACTTCATCAGGGAGAACTTGCTTAGCACTCACTTCAATACATATTCTAGCCTTTGTGGATTTGGTGTGTAATAATCCCGGTTGCTTAGCAGTTTTAGCTGTAGCCTGGTCTACATGCAGAGGCTTTCCAATTGTACTTGCCACTCTACCTAAGCACTCCTGATTCCAAAGTTCAAAAGGTAGATCATGAAGCTTGACCCAAGCCGGGATTTTGGAGGGCTGGTCCTGAGCTGGCTTCATCATCCTGTGCCAATCTTTGAGGACAAGAGACTTATGAGAGAAGAAATAGGGTCCACCCTTTAGAACTTGCAATTTAGCTTGTTCATCCTTGAACTCAAACAGGTAGAACCCAGCTACATTAGATTTAATAGCTACAAATAGTTCTTTCCATTGGTTACGAGCAGTGGAGACCAACAGAGGGTAAGGCATTGGTCCATCGAGGAAATGACCAATCAAATACTTGTTCCATTTCCTCACCTCAGTTAATTCTATGTCTATTTCAACCATAGCTTCTTTACCTCTCTGCAGATCAGGAAAATACTCCAACTTCATGTCCAGAGAAGGGCTCTGAGACTGTAAAAGAGAGGCCTAGTACTTAGGTTTAGGTTTAGCCTGACCAGCACTTTGTTTGGAATTGAATGGATAAGGTTGGATAGGGCAAGCCTGATTACGGAGTGAGTTTTGGTGGTGTTGGTTGGATAGAGAGTTGTCTTGAATTCGAGAATGAGGTGTATCAGCAGCTAGGTTATGTGTAGAAGAGGAACGAGCAAAATCCGTAACTAAATGGTGTGAACCAGTATCACGATTCCCAATCCTAGGTCGAGTATCCTCCACATTATAACCCATATTGGGATCTCCTTCCACATAAGGATTTCCTCTAGCATTGTACAAAATCTTAGGGTTAGAGGTAGATAATTGTACCTGGTTTTGGTGACTCTCGAACTGAGAGGCATCGACCTGTAACTGGGTTGCTCATTCTTCTGCATCCCGGATTAGGGCTTGCTCAAAGACCTATTGAAGCTTTCGAGATGGACTAGAGGTTTTAGCCAACTTAGGACTGAACTCCCCACACTTTTAGAGTTCTTATCACTTATCAGTATTCTTTACATCAACAAGGTATCACTATTCTCTTTTCATAGACAAGTAGTCTAAACGCCTACTAACCGTCATGTGTTTCACCACCTTTTCTTCACATGACTAATAGTCTAAAAACCTACTAACTGTCATGTGTTTTGCCATCTTTTCTTCACATGACTAGTAGTCTAATAACCGACTAACTGTCTTGTCTTTTTCTCATGGTCAGCAGTCATACAATAACAGGATGCAGGAAGCACTTCTTCATTTCCATCTTATCAATCAAACATGACAATTTCATTTCCAACCGAAGCAACACGAGAATATCTAGATTTATAAAATTGAACACTTGTAGTGAGCGCGACATTGATTCGAGGCAAAAAATATTTATTGGATCTAGTACATAAGATTTGATCCATAGTAGACACATGCAATATTGATTCGAGCCAACAAACACGTTTTGTCTTATTACGTACACTTTAATCCGTATGATGCCCAATGAAACCACTATTTTTTCGATTTTGTTATCCCAAATGCACACTTTCAAAGTTCTTAGCATGTAGTGATCAATAGTTTTTACATCTACTAGGTATCACTATTTCTTTTCACATGACTAGTAGTCTAAAACCCTACTACCCGTCAAGTGTTTCACCATTTTTTCTTCACGTGACTAGTAGTCTAATAACCTACTAACCGTCATGTGTTTCTCAAATGGTTTGCAGTGATACAATAATAGGATGCAGGAACCACCTGTTTATTTCCATCCTATCAATCAAACATGATAATTTCATTTCCAACCGAAGCAACACTAAAGTTTCTAGATTTATAAAATTGAACACTTGTAGTGAGAACGACATTGATTCGAGACAATAAATATTTATTGGATCTAGTACGTAAGATTTGATCCATAATAGACATAGGCAACATTGATTCGAGCCAACAAATATGTTTTGTCCTGTTACGTACACTTTAATCCGTATGACACCCACTGAAACCACTATTTTTCCAATTTCGTTATCTCAAATGCACACTTTCAGAGTTATTATCACTTAGGGATCATTAGTTTTTACATTTACTTTGTATCACTATTTCTTTTTACATGACTAGTGGTCTAAACATCATCTAACCGTCATGTGTTTCACCCTCTTTTCTTCACAAGACTAGTAGTCTAAAATCTACTAACCGTCATGTGTTCCACCATCTTTTCTTGACATAACTAGTAGTCTAAAAATATACTAACTGTCATGTGTTTCGCAAATTTTTTTTACATAACTAGAAGTAAAAATATCTACTGACCGTCACGTATTTTTCTCGTGATCTTCATACACAAATAGGATATAGGAACCCCTTGTTTATTTCCGTCTTATTAACCAAACATAATGATTTCATTTCCAACAGGAGCAACAAGCGAGTATCTCGATTTATAAAATTGAAAACTCTTGTTGTGAGAGTGACATTGATTAGAGACATCAAATATATATAGGATCTAGTACGTAAGATTTGATCCATAAAAGGCGAAACAACATCGATTCGAGCCAACAAGAACGTTTTGATAAATTTCGTACACTTAATCCGTATGAAATCGACAAAAACCACTATTTTTTCAATTTCGTTATCTCATATGCACACTTTCAGAGTTCTTATCCCATAGTGATAAGTAGTCATTACATCAACAAGGTTTCACTATTCTCTTTTCAAATGACTAGTAGTCTAAACACCTACTAACCGACATGTGTTTCACCACCTTTTCTTCACATGACTACTAGTCTAAAAATGTTTTCTAACCGTCATGTGTTTCACCATCTTTTCTTCACATGACTAGTAGTCTAATAACCTACAAACTGTCATGTATTTTTCTCATGGTCTGCAGTCATACAATAATAGGATGCAGGAAACACTTGTTTATTTCCATCTCTATCAATCAAATATGATAATTTCATTTCCAATCGAAGCAACACGAGAGTATCTAGATTTATAAAATTGAATACTTGTAGTGAGAGCGACATTGATTCAAGTCAACGAATGTTTATTGGATCTAATATGTAAGATTTGATCCATAATAGACACAAGCAATATCGATGCGAGCCAACAAGCACGTTTTGATATATTACGTACACTTAATCCGTATGAAAACAGCTAAAACCCCTATTTTTTCGATTTCGTTATCTCAAATACACACTTTCAGAGTACTTATCACATAGTGATCAATAGTCCTTACATCAACTGGGTATTACTAGTTTCTTTTCACGTGACTAGTAGGTGTTACTAGGTATTACTATTTTCTTTTCAGATGACTAGTAGTCTAACCACCTACAATCATGTGTTTCACCACCTTTTATTCACATGACTAGTAGTCTAAAACCTACTAACCGTCATGTGTTTCACTATCTTTTCTTCACATGACTAGTTGTCAAATAACCTACTAACCGTCATGTGTATTTCACATGGTCAGCAGTCATACAATCACAGGATGCAGGAACCACTTGTTTATTTCCATCATATCAATCAAACATGATAATTTCATTTCCAACCGAAGCAACACAAGAATGTCTAGATTTATAAAATTGAAAACTTGTAGTGAGATTGATATTGATTAGAGGCAACAAATATTTATTGGATTTAGTACGTAAGATTTGATCCATAGTAGACACAGGCAACATCGATTTGAGCCAACAAACACTTTTTGTCCTATTACGTACACTTTAATCCGTATGACACCCACTGATACCACAATTTTTTTTTCGATTTTGTTATCCAAATGCAAACTTTTAGAGTTCTTATCACTTGTTGATCAGTAGTTTTTACATCTACTAGGTATCACTTTTTCTTTTGACATGACAAGTTGTCTAAACACCTACTAACCGTTTTGTGGTTCTGCATCTTTTCTTCATAAGACTAGTAGTCTAAAACCTACTAACCGTCCTGTGTTCCCACCATCTTTGTAGAGACGCATAATTATTTTCTCAACTTTTAAATGTTTAATATGTATTTGGGTTATCAAAGTATGGATAATGATGTAGATTTGAGTTGGGTCAATGTGAGATAACTTGTAAGTTGTGGGAGTTGACGTAACACAATAGGAGTGAAATGGTGTAAGTGTTATTTGTGCTATATAAGTCAAAACAATTGGGGCAAGAAATCACTTTCCCCTTTTCTTTTTTCTTTTCCGGCGTCTCTCTCTCGGCTCTCACCTCTCTCACCTTCTTTCTTTGATTTCATCTACTACAAGTGAGATTTTTAAAAAATGCCAAGTACTAAAGTTGTTCTACGCGACGAGAACTTCCTATCCATCACTACAACAAAAAAACACTTTTGGTGACACCCAGTCATACCCTTTGGTGATAAAAGATTGGTGTTGACATGAAATATATTCAATGATGACTAAAAATTTTAGTGGTTGTCACCGAAAACCCTTGGGTAACCAGCAGCCAGGGCGCGAAATAAAGAGGAGATTCGGTGACAAAAAATTTGTCGCTGAAAACTTTTTTTGGGGACAAACATAAAGTTTGTCACTGAAAGATCTGAATTTTCACACTCCCTGTTGCTATTCATTTTGGCACGTAGATGAAAAGTTGTGCCATGTAAAATGACGTCATTTCATGTGTCTTTGCTTGTCACCAAAAATAAGCCCTAATTTTGCTCTATTCACACGCTGCCTCTCTCCACTCACGTTGCACCCTCCATTCACGCTGAAGACTCAAACTCGGCCCCCTTCCTCACCAAACTCAGCAGCACCACAACCACCGCGGACGATGGAAAGGCTTTGGCCTTGTTCGTTTAGCACATTTGGGTATTTTAGTTTTGATAGTGGGTGGAGAGAGAAATAGGGTAATGATTGGAGAGATAGGTAATGAGTGGAGAGAGATAGAGAGAGAAATGAAATTAATAATTGGAGAAATAGGGTAATGATTGAAGAAAGATATAGGGTAATGATTGAAAAACAAAGTTAAAACAAGTTAAATATGCTAAACGAACAAGGTCTTTGTCATTCTGTGATTTCTGGTATTCCTCCACTCTCCAATCTTTCGATTTCATGGATTTTTCCCCGCATTTACAAGAAAAATGGATTCGTTTCACAGCTCACTGACTAAATCCCCTGTCTCTCTCAATCGATCCCCTAAATCTAATGGTGGTACATCTCCCTCTCTTTCTCTCTCAGTCGAACGGTGGCTGTTTCAACAGTGATATAGTGTATGGTTGTGTGCGATTTGGCCTCCCCTTGTTTCCATCTCCTCTCACGCTGGTGACATAGCCGCCTCCTCTCACGCTGGTGACAGCGGCGGCGTCTCTCAACAGCTGTCTAGGGGTTTGTTCCCATCGGTGAACCACTGCTCTTCACGGCCGAGTTTTGACGAGTTGCTCCTCTAAGTCATCGAGTCGGAGATCAAGTGCGCCGAAAAGTCTGACGGCCAGGATGACGTATGGTTCTCCGTTTCTGTTTTTTGTTTTAGGGTTTTCAGGCCATTTGAGTTGTGTGAGTGGGAGAAGACACATGTTTTTTATTTCTCATAGAAAATAGACCATCAAAAAACACATAAGGGGTTTTGGGCATTTTTTTGCCAAATAGGGGTTTTATGATTCTGATTGTTTTTTTCGTATTATATCTGTCGATTTAGGTATTTACAGGTTAGAGAGAGGGGTTTGTTGGGGAATTTGATGTTGTGGAGTTCAATCACGAATTTAAAAGAAAACCTCCACAAAATCTCAGCTCAATGTCCACGACGATGATGGCGATGAAGGGCTCGAGATCTACAATTTGCCAGATTGAAAAGGTCATATCCACACTGACCGCGAATTCCCTTACTGTTTTGCTCATTCAAGTCCTGCTTTGCATTCTCCCATGGCCAATGGATTCGATTCCCCGTACAACGATGAGGTATTATTCCATTGTCTTTAGGTGATCACTATCTAATGAAATGTCTTTATGAATTTATTTATTTATTTATGTTATTGTATCACATTCGTTTCTCTGCTCTGAGTTGTGTGCTTCAGCTATTTAGGGATACAGCTTTGGTTTTTGTAGAATTGTGTGAATTTGGAATAGAACTCCCTATGCAAGTGAAAAATAGCGAGCTATGTGAACTCCCCTATGCAATGTCCACATTTTAAGTGTCAATTGGGAAACTCTCTTCCCTCTTCTACATGATTTTGCTACAAGACATCAATTTTGTTTTTTCCCTTTTTAGGCTAGCCCACTATGTATCAAATTGTGAAGGAGATGATTGACAAGATGGTTTATGCAGTAAGTTTGCATTTGGTTATGTTAGTTCTCATAACTATTGAGTACTTTGTTGTTTCTTTCAAAAGATTGCAATATTTTGTATCCGTTTACTGCTTGTGCAGGTGAAATTTGTTCGAGTCACAAAGAGAGTACATGAAGCATATTTTGCATTGCCATTATGACTCACAAAGGTATATTCCAATTAAACACTAATAGTTTATTGAATGAATGTTTCAACCATCAATCTTGGTTTGATAGTAATATTTAACTAACTGATCAAAACAGTGATAAAACATAAGTAGCAAGTGTTTTTTTAAATCCCAGTTGGATAATGAAGCCTAGAGTATCAGCTTTGACCTTTCCTTTGGACGCCATTAACATTGCAGTGAGATGCAATCATGCAAGGTACTTTTGCCCATGGTGATAAATTGGAGTCTTTTTCCCTCTTTGTTGCTGTTTATAGAATTATTAGATCTTGAGTGTGCTCACGTGGTTGTTTATCATCATATAGGCATCGCGTGTGCCCCGACCTCTAGTGCTATATACATGCACACCGAGAGCTCATCAATATTGGCTAATGATGATTATTTATGGTTGATGATGCTAATAACACAGTGATTGCTCTAATTAGATCAGAAGCAAGAAGAGTTATGTAGAAAAGAAAGGAATAAGATTTTTTAAGAGGTGCTAGGTTGGTTCATTAGCATGAATATTAGTTAATTGGGTTTTGTGATGGAGGTTTAATTGAAATAAACAATCAAGTCTTTTGTTATCTTTCCCATTGAATTCAGGAGCTGGTAATTGGTTATTTTATATGTTCTGCAACTGATTATCATGGATGTAGTCCAAAAGTCTCGAAATCATAAATGAAATTTGTATTTCCTTATGTGGCGTTGAATGTTATTGGCTTAACTGATACAGCAATGGATAAGTTCATTGTTAGAGTAATTCTAAGTCATTTGATTTGTTTTCAAATTCAGTTTATGCTGTTTGAAGTTCCTGGATCTCATTACAAGCTTTACAGTGAGTAGAGGCTAGTTGGTCTGTTACGATTGCAGTAATGGTGCCATGCTAACTGCTTGCTCATCATTTGTGATGACATGTGACACTTATTGTGATTGTAGAATACCTGATAATAATCTGAATTAGACTATCAGTGAAGACGTCATTTTTTCATTACAAATAAAGTCTTTTCTTCAAATTTCGTGTAGGTGCCTATACAAGTCAACAAGAACTTGGCATTTACTGATGGGATGAGGGTCTTTGAATCTGCCAAGGTGTCAATGCATGCTGTCATGTTTCAGGCCCGGCAGCCAGCCCTGCATAGAAACCGAGGAGTTTAATCTTCTACAGAAAATGCTGAATGCTGTTGGTGAGGAACAATAAAAAGGCAGGCATACTTTTTCTTTGACCTATTTGCATGTCAGCATTACAATAGCAATGCCAGGTGGGATTATCTATCAAGGTATAATGTCGTTCAGTCCAGTGTGCTTGCTACCTTTCCTTCACAGAATTCAGATCTTCCTCCCTGATGAATGGAACCAAAGTACTAGGCCTAACCATAATCAGATATCACCATAACAGCATGACCAAATAAGGAAGCATGCTCTTAGCACTCCAAATCGTTGGAGTTGAAAGAGCAATTCAGACCAAACTAATCTCAAACCTTGAGATATATCAGCGTCATCTTGACATATTGACCAAGCCTTTTAGTTCTACACTTAATGCCTGCTTCCTCCTTTGGTTTGAATTTTCTGGATTCCAAACAGTTAAGAGTCCAACATCCCCAGACTCAGCCTCATCATAATCTACATCAGAGGATCCCTATAATATTGAACAATGGACAATTCAAACTTCTCAATTTTAGTTTCTTGCAACAGTATAACCTCAAGACTTCTCTCCTTAACAAGCTTTGAGACAAATTTAAGTGAACTAGCCAATCCCCTTACATTCCATAAAGTGATCTTCCTTGAGGCCTCTTAACTTATTCTGCTCTGTTGATTGAAAGATTATTGGTCCCTCATAAGAGGGCCATAAGTATTGTTTTTCAGCGAAGCTACCAATGCTTTATGCTCATTTTCTATCATCTTTTTCATTCTCAGTATACCAGCATTGTTAAATTTAATTCCAAGATTGTTACCTGCTATGATGGTATTCTACAACTCCGTGTCCATGGCATTTTGTTCCGCTCCTGAGAGTCCATAATGTAACTGTCAATGTCCTCCCCATCTGTACTCATTGATGCTTCAAACTGTTGGCTTCTGATGTTCTTTCTAACAGCACTAGGATTTAAGTCTACAAGAAGGTTTATACCCTGCACTTGAGAGGGCCTCAGAATAACATTGGAGTCCCACGTCCCAGGTGGGTTGTTCCTTTGGATCTAGGGTTTCTTTTGGAATACTTCTAATTCCTTCATGTATATCCTGATGAGTTACTGTTGTTTACATATGACCTGATCTTGAAATGTTGATTTCCATTTCTCCACCGATTTCTGGGACTGAAGTCTCGATCTCCTAGGTTTTCTGGATTGTGCCGATTGTAGATCTGAGTTTTGTAGCTGTCATGTTTCTTCAGAAATTTCGCTATGTTTACCAACAACTCCTGGCCCCATATCCAAGTCCCATTTGTGGATTCAGCAGCTTGAAATGCATCTCTGCTAGATTCATACCTTACAAATCCAAAACTGTCCCGTGATCCTGCTTTTCTTATTTGGGATGTAGCAATCTCTTATCCTTTTGAATCTTGAGAATAAGTTGTACATAAATCCTTTGCAAATCCCATTTGGAAGATTATCCACAAAAATTGTTGATTTTCTCTGCTAGAGGTCGTCTTCCATCTCTTGATTTATTTCACCTTGGCCAGAGGGAAAGAGAGAATGACAAAAATAACTCTGAGCCATCTGCTGCAGCCCAATCCACCCTCTAGGGCAACGTAGCCGGCGCCTTTTGTGTGGGCTGCACGCAAGGCATTGAGCGGGCAATCAATTTTTGACCACAGGTCCGTTCTCGGGTCAGAACCCACGCATAGATATGTTCCAACACTTTAATGCCCCCATTTGGATAACTTTGCGTTTGACTCTTGGTTTGAAAGTTCTAGTGAGCCGTGTATCTGTTAGGAACTTCACAGTCTTGCGGGTACTACAAATACCCTGTAAATTATGATAATTGTCATGGTTATTGATGCCCATTTATCAACAGTTTGTTTACTTGGTTCGTCAATTTGTTATTTGCTTTGCTATTGCAGTCAAGAGGTTCAACTAGAGATGGTACTGGAGTTCATGATAGCATCGTTAACCGGCTCCTGACATAGGTTGGTTTAATTGTTTCTTAACTCTTCTTAGTAGAAATGAAGGGAAGATTTCACGGAGTAGTAAAGTTAAAACCAAGATAATAGTTAGCTCACTTAGGTTGTATATCTTCAATCGATATTATGTAGAATGGCATCAAAATCTGGGTTGAGTAGCTTGCTTAGTCACTCATGAGTCATGCCTCAATTCGTCATGTAACAACTTGGAGCAAAATCTCTTTCTTTTTCAGAACCTTTCGTAGGCTTGACATATTACATAATTGCTTATGTTACATAATTGCTTTTTTCTTTTTTGCAATTTTGTACAAGTAAGGAGATGGAGTTGCTTTTTGACGGTTAACCAAAATGGAGTTGAAGACTTTTTGGTAGTTAGATGGAACACTTGTTTTGAGTTCTTTTTGTCATTGGACACACCATGAATATGGATGTTTTGTAGTTTCGGTAATATTGTTAAGTTTGAAGTGGTTATTGTTGGAAGATAATGTTTTGAAGTTGGATGATGAATGTTGACTTATTGGATATTTGATTTGAATGATATTTTGTTTCTTCGCAATTTAAGTTTTGCTAAGTTGAATCATAAGATACAAAAAAAGTTTGAAACTTCATAAGCAGGTGAAAACAATATATGGAATAAAGTGCATTGGTGCTAAAGTCCTATTTTTGGTGACAAAAGAGATTGTCACTGTTGTGTGTGTCCTACTACGATTGGTTATTGGTGACACACAATTGGTTGTCATGGTAGATACTTTCCGTGACAACATTTGCCACAGAAAAATCTCTCTTCTATGACAACATGATACTGTCATCGTTACTTTCCGTGACATAATTGTCACAGAAAATCTCTCTTTTGTGACACCATATTGTTGTCACTGTTACTTTCGGTGACAATTGTGTCACGGAAAATCTGTCTTCGGTGACACCAAATTCTTGTCACTGTTAACTACATTCCGTGACAACTATACAATTTTATCACCATTGACTTTTAGTGTCATGGATACAATGACACATTTTCTTGTCTCACCGAAGATAATAGGTGACAAAATTTGGACTTTTGGTGACATTTTTCCATGTCACCGAATGTAATTTTTGTTGTAGTGCATCCAAGAAAATTCATGATTGGAGCGCTTCGAAATTTCCTCCATGTTTGGGCATGCTTCTAACCTTCAAGGTAGGGATCTCCTACATTCTTTACATGTTTAAGTGTTAGTTGGATGTACAAGAATCAAGTTTGATCATCTATTGAGTTTTGAATAAATTTTGTATTTTGAAAATTTCGTGGGTTCTTCTAATAGGTCTTTTTGGGGCCCTTCTACAAGGAATCAATTTTTGGTGTCTTCATAACTGTTAAAGTACGTTTCAATACAAATATTTCGGTACCAAGATCATGCCAAACCGATAATCACACAATTAGTTATGAATTTTTGAACACTGGTTGTTTGCTGGATGTGCGAATCTGTGCGTGGCTGTCTTCTTTTAACTTTCTGGGCATGAAGAACATTTTGGGTGGCTTTGGATCTTTTAGAGGAGCTGCATATTTAAGTTAAGAAGGGATTGGCGTTGGAATCAAGTGATTCGGTTAAGTATACAATTTTTGGTGAATTTTTCTAAAGTAGGGTTGGTTGACTGGCGCGAAAATGGTTGTGAATTTGTTTTTCTTTTGATTGTTGGGTTAAACTCCTCTCGTTTCTGAACCTAGAATTTTTATTGAGTGTAGTGCTTGTAGTGGTGCAACGTTTGACATTGGTTTTCAATATTTTTGGTTATAAGATGAAAGGGTTATGATTTTTCTAAGAGAGTATGACAAATTTGCTCAAAGAGATTTGTGGTGCCTTGTGTGCCTGGACTTTTGGGGGTTTTTGAAGAATTGAGTTTTGATCCAGGAATTTTTCTCTTTGAGGGAGGATTTATGCTAAATGATTAAATATGAGTGGTGTGGACTTAATTCGAGTTTTTGGTAGAGCAATCAAATTATGAGCCAAGCCCTAATTTATATGTTTGGAATTGTGTGCTATACATGATTTTTGTGAGGGATTTTGTAGTTCATGGTTAGGGTTGATATTTTACTGCTTTGGCATATTTGGTCTTCATTAGTAGTGGGTTCACCTTTTAAGTGATCAAAATCATGAATTTAAGTGATACGAGGACATTAGCTAGTTTAGGCACACTGTGTTTGAGGAAATGGAAGTAATTTATATGGGCTTAAATCTATGCCAAGTATACTTGTCTCTTTGCATTTAGTAAACTGGTGAAAGAAATTTTGTGATATATGGCTTGGGATACTCTTTGAATACATGTACGTAGCTAATGTTTTTATTGTTGAGACTTCATTGAATTTTTGTTCTACATTCATTCATTTTGATGAATTTAGGTAAGTTATTCAAGGAAACTTGGTTGATTTTAGTTGTTCTGGGCTTTAAGGCCAAGTATTGAGATATTTTGGAATATAATAGTTTAGTGATTTTGAGTTGGGTCACTAGGGAACTGGGTCAATTGTGACGCCGTCGGTGAAAGTCCGTAAACCTACTCGGGTCAATTGTGATGCCGTCGGTGAAAGTTCGTAAACCTACTTGGGTCAATTGTGACGCCGTTGGTGAAAGTCCGTAAACCTACATCAATTGTGATGCCGTCGGTGAAAGTCCGTAAACTTACTGGGTCAATTGTGACGCCGTCGGTGAAAGTCCGTAAACCCGCACGGGGTAGGTTGCTTCGTTCTTCAGGTTAGTAGCCCGTAAGGTGCATGTGCTAGGGACGTCTAGTACGGTTGTCGATTGATTGCATTGGTGAGCAACTCATAATTTTATGTCTCGGTGTTGAGTAAATTTGGTATTCGATTTGGTTGGTTATTCTATTATGAGCTTTGTTATTTTCCGTATCGACTTTTATGGGTAATTTCCTTTTATTTGAGACTCGATTTGAGTTCGTCGTTTAAGAGCATTCTTTTGAGCATTTGAAGGGAAGGAAAAATTGGAAATACTTAATATAATGCATAGGTCATTTTTGCTGTGTTGGCTTGACTTTGAATTGGGATTTTATAACTTCATCGTAAATATTAAAGGAGAAGAAAGCATGAAAAACTTTTCAATACTTGCATATAAAAAGAGTTTATTTTGTGTATCAAGCTTTGAATGTTCATGGTGAGTTTCCTTATTATCAAGGTGCGGTATTGTTCGATGTGTCATTGTTACTTCTTATTCTAACTCTACAAGCGTAGTGTGTATTTTTGGTGAGAGGTTAGCTAGTTGTTTAAGAAAAGAGAAAGAAAACATTTTATTAAAGAACTCGGATAAATCTGTAGGTCATTGAAATGGAAATTGAAAGGGTAAGGATCGATTTGGTAGTAATGGTAAGCTGAGGTTTCTAGTACATTCGTGTGTGTGTGGGTGAGAACGTCAGTATTTGATAAATTGAGTTAAATATTTCCCAGCATGAGTATGGTATTTGTGTTCCACTTTTTGATAAAACAAATATGCTTTCGGAAAATGTTTTTCCTTGATATCTGTTTTCACTTTTGCATATAATTTAGGTATGGATATCTCTACAAGCCAGTGTAGCTCACCCTATCCTTTCAGGTACCCGCCATGGCACTTAGCTTGGATTGCATGGAGTGCACATTGAGACGTCTCTTGAGAGCTTCATTGGAATCTTAAAGGAGTGGTTTATCATCAAGTTTAATTCTTGTCATGTACTTTACTTGCAATAGAAGGTTAACCTTTTGATTAGATCATATGTAAAGCTATGCATAAACTCCTCTTCTTGATTACTATGAAACCCATTTAATGTAAACGTTTGGGAGACTTTATGTATAAAAAAAAAGTTAGAGAGAAGAAGAAGAAGCAACTTGATTGCCATTTGGATTTACATGACATTTAAGGGTAAATATAGTCCAGAGAAGGACTTTTGTTTGTAGAAAATATATTATTATTTTAGCTGAAAATTGAGGGCGTGACAATCTTTTTCTTAACATGATTAGTAGTCTAAATACCTATTATTCGTCATGTGTTTCGCAAATTTTCTTTGCATGACTAATAGTCTAAATACCCACTAATCGTCACGTATATTTCTTGTGATCGTCATACACAAGCAGGATATAGAAACCACATGTTTATTTCTGTCTTATCAACCAAACATGATGATTTCAATTCCAACAGGAGCAACACGCGAGTATTTAGATTTATAAAATTGACAACTCTCGTAGTGAGAGCGACATTGATTCGAGGCAACAAATATTTATTGGATCTAGTACGTAACATTTGATCCATAATAGACAAGCAATATCGATACGAACCAACAAGCACATTTTGATATATTACGTACACTAAATCCGTATGACACCCCACTGAAACCACTATTTTTCGAATTTCTTTATCCCAAATGCACACTTTCAGAGTTCTTATCACTTAGTGATCAGTAGTTTTTACATCTACTAGGTATCACTATTTCATTTCATATGACTAGTAGTCTAAACACCAACTAACCGTCATGTGTTTCACCATCTTTTCTTCACAAGACTGTAGTCTAAAACCTATTAACCGTCATGTGTTCCACCATCTTTTTCTTAACATGACTAGTAGTCTATGAACCTACTAACCGTCACGTGTTTCACAAATTTTCTTCGCATAACTAGTAGTCTAAATACCTACTAACCGCCATGTATTTTTTCTCGTGATCTTCATACATAAACAGGATATAGGAACTACTTGTTTATTTCCGTCTTATCAATCAAACATAATGATTTCACTTCCAATTGGAGCAACATGCAAGTATTTAAATTTATAATATTGACAACTCTTGTAGTGAGAGCGACATTGATTCGAGGCAACAAATATTTATTAAATCTATTACGTAAGATTTGATCCATAATAGACACAAGCAACATCGATGCGAGCCAACAAGCAAGTATAGATATATTACGTACACATAATCCATACGAAAATGACTAAAACCGCTATTTTTTCGATTTCATTATCTCCAATACACACTTTCAGAGTTCTTAACACATAGTGATCAGCAGTCTTTACAACAACATGGTATCACTATTTTCTTTCCACATAACTAGTAGTCTAAACACCTACTAAACGTCATGTGTTTCACCTTTTCTTCACAAGACTAGTAGTCTAAAAACCTACTAACCGTCATGTGTTTCACCATCTTTTCGTAACATGACTAGTAGTCTAATAACCTACTAACCGTCATGTGTTTTTCTCATGGTCAACAGTCATACAATAACAAGATGCAGGAACCACTTATTTGTTTCCATCTTATCAATCGAACATGATAATTTCATTTCCAACTGAAGCAACAAGAGAGTATCTAGATTTATAAAATTGAACACTTGTAGTGAGAGCGACATTGATTCGAGGCAACAAATATTTATTTGATTTAGTACGAAACATTCGATCCACAGAAGACACAGGCAACATCGTTTCAAGCCAACAAGCATGTTTTTTTTTTTTTTTGGTTAAATCAGCTTGAAATTTTTTTTTTTGGATAAATCAGCTTGAAATTAAAAAGAGGGTAACCGGATATACAGCATACAAGGGGCATACCCCAGGAGGACAAAGGAAAAAAAAGAAAAGGATAAAAGAAAAGATAAAGAGCCTAGGCCAAACGGCTACATAGGACAAAACGAAAATGAAACACCTGTTTCCTACCCATCTAATAGAGGGATACAAAACAGGTAGCAAAAGGCTTACACATTGTGCAACCATGCAACCATGCAATAGAACAATGTTTACAAAAGAGTATAAGAATTAGACATCAACGGGAAGCAGACTGGACAATTACTCGAGTCACAGCCACCATCCAGATCTTCTGAACACCAATACAGGAAACAGTAGGGGCAGCGCTGTGGTCAAGTGTAATTGCAGAGTAGCTGGTCACTGCTGTTCCTTGCTGCTTGCAGCAGCGGCATAACAGCAGCATACAGCAGCAGCAGCAGCAGCGGATAACAGCAGCAGCAAAGCAATCCAGAAACCAAACTTCAGCAGACCAAACAGAGAACAGAAGGGGCAGGTGCATGCTCCGATAGAGCTGCAAAGCAGCTGGCCACTACTGCTCCGAGCTGCAACAGACAGCAAGCAACAGCAGCAGCAAATAGCTGCAGCTATTTGCTACAAACAGAAGCTGGACAGCAGAAGCAGCAACACCAAAATAATAGCAGCAGCAGCTACAAACAGCAACAAATACATCACAACCCTGTTGGATTGTTAGGCCCAAATCGCCTAACAGCAGCAAACAGCAGCAAATAGCTTTAAGCCCAAATCGCCTAACCCCATTTCTTCCAATAATAATACAGCAGCAGCAGCTACAAACAGCAGCAAATATAGCAGAAAGAGAACAAAACAAAACAAAACCTAAAAAAACAAAACAGCTGATCAGCTACTATTGCAATGCATCACAGACAGCAGCAGATTACAAAGTGCAACAGCACCATAAGAACAACAATAGATGCCTGCCTCAGGAAATGCAGAAAACAGACCTAAACGCAGAACATAACATCATTAGGGTAAAAGAAACACCTTAAAGCGGCAACCCAACAGAAGAAACAAAATGCAGAGGACTTCCCCCTCTGCGAAGGGAGATCCCAACGACAGCCCCTGAAGGTTAGGCATAAAATAAAGATGAAAACCTCATGAGGGAAAACATTCTTACAAAGATAAGGAAGAATAGAAACAATATACAACTTGGAAGCTAACAAACGAGGAATAACAAAGCTGAAAATGGAGAATAACCTACAAATCCCGATCTGAAAGCTCAAAACAAAATAGAGCCCGAGAAAATTAGATGAGACCAATAAAAGCCAAGAGGTCAAAGCCACACATCATCTACCAATAGGATGCAAGAACAAGGAATTACAAGATATGAAGCTTTAACACTGCTCACACCACTACTCCCTCGAAGCCTAGACCTCCAGCAAACTACAGTAAATAGGGGGCTCGAACTCCCTCAACTCTCCCTAACAATATGACTCCCACTAGATATTACCTCCACTCACAAAAAAAATTAGGGGCTCAAGCACACACCTCACGGGATCACACATATGCTGGAACACACAATGTAACAGATTACCAAAAGTGCTAGCATTGAGATTAAGATAATAACCTTATATATAGAAGTAGTAGAGACGTTCTTAAATCAAATAGATAAGGAACCCTCCATGCACATCCTGTCAGCCAGCCACATGAGAAGATAGAAATTAGATAACTAAAGCAAATCATAATCATGTACCCGCAACATTCCACTCATTTACTATCCATGCTTCTTGTGAATGAGGCATTCTAGGTAGGGATGAAAGTCTATTCCTAACCATGGAGCAAATTTTGTGAACAACTGCCTCCCATGTACAGGAGAGGTTTTGGAACTTCCGTACATTCCTTTCGATCCAAATATGATATATGGTCACTGCAAAAACAAGTTTAGTAACGACAGCCCCGAGAGACTTACCCTTGACACCTGATAGAAACCTGACCCAATCATCCCAAGACCTACTGTGCCAAGAGACATGAAGCTTGGTCTGAATGGCACCCCATACCAATAGAGAGTAAGGGCAGCTAAAGAAAAGATGGTCATGACTTTCCAACCCCTGACACATACTACATTGGGGAGAAACGTTAAGACCAAAGAGCACGAGTCTATCAGCCGTGGATAACCTATTCTGAATAGCCATCCAAGTGATAAAACTGCACTTTGGAATGTGTCCTGAATACCATACCAACTTATACCACAGGACTTGAGGAAACGGGGTTCTCAACTTGTCCAATAGAGAGGCAATTGAGAACTGACCATTGGGTGTGAGGGTCCATTTAAATTGATCCGCGCTGTTCAGCCTAGACTGAACCAGAGAAGGCAAGGAATTCCTAATCTCATTAAGCTCAAAGGTTTGGGTTATGGGGAAAGCCCAGTTTGAGTTAATTATTTTGTGAGACACAGTAGCCTCCTTCGGGATACCAGAGTCATAAGATATTCTATTGCCAAATCTGCTTATCAATGGACCAAGAGGATGCTAGTTATCAAACCACAGGGAGGTGGATTGACCATTACCTAAAACACTAAGAATGAAAGGTTGCACCACAGGTCTGAGAGTTAGAAGTTTCCTCCAAACCCAGGTGCAATCACCAGGAATTTTCAAGCTCCAAAAATTCCTCCCTTTTATTAAGTAAGATTTGACCCACTGACACCACATTGACTATTCCCCCCCCCCTGAAATTAGAAACCAAATGTGTTTGGCAATGGCTGACTTGTTCCACACCTGCATAGACTTGAAACCAAGACCACCCTCCTGCTTAGGAGAACACAAGTGTTCCCAAGAGACCTTGGCACCTATTTTCCGTAAATCAGGGCCAGACCAAAGAAATGCCCTAAGAATTGACTCGACTTCCTTAATCACCTTTTTAGGTATGATGAACAAGGAAGACCAAAAGGTTTGGATGGAAAAAAGGACATTTGAGATTAATTGAACCCTCCCAGCATAGGTGAGGTCGCGATTAGTCCATGTCTTAGTTCTTGCAACAATGCTCTCCACTTAACCTTTGGCAATCAACAGCCTTAAGTTTAGTGGAGAGAAGAGGGACACCTAAATACCTAACTGGAAGGATACCCTCTTGAAACCCTAAGACAGCCAAGATGGCCAGTCTAGTGCTGGGGGAGACCCCGGAGAAGAAAATGGTACTCTTCCGCGGACTAGGAGAAAGACCCGACATTTACTGAAATTCATTGAGAGCATCTTGAATGTGATTGACAGAGGTTAGGTCACCCTTGCAAAATAGCATCAAATCATCAGCAAAGCAGAGATTGATTAAGTTGGTAAGCCCACAACGCCAATGAAAGTGGAAACCAGGGAGAGTGGATTTTTCCCTAAGAAAACAAGTGAGAACCTCCATAACTATGACAAATAGATATGAAGATAAGGGATCACCTTGTCTCAACCCTTTTTGACCCAAAATGTATCCAGTGACCTCACCATTGATACTAAGCGAATAATTGGCTGTAGTAACACAAGCTTGAAGCCACTTGATCATAAGGGGGTGGAAATTCATGGAAGTCAGAACATCCCAGAGGAAATCCCAACGGACATTGTCATATGCTTTCATAATGTCTACTTTTAGTGCACATCTGGGAGACGAAGAGAATTTAAATCAGCTTGAAATTAAAAAGAGGATAACCTAATATACAGTCTACAAGGGGCATACCCCAGGAGGACAAAGAAAAAAAGAAAGAAGAAAAGATAGAGAGCCGATGCCAAATGCCTACATAGGACTAAACGAAAATGAAACACCTGTTTCCTACCCATCTGATAGAGGGTTAAAAAACAGATAGCAAAAGTATTACACATTGTGCAACCTTGCAATAGAACGATATTTACAAAAGTGTATAATAATTAGACATCAACTTGAAGTAGTCCAGACATTGTACTCGTGGCGAACCTGTAGCAGCCACCATCCAAAACTTCTGCAGACCAAAACAGGAAACAGAAGGGGCAGCTGTGTGGTCAAGCAGAGCTGCAGAGCAGCTGGTCACTGCTGCTCCTTGCTGCCTGCAGCAGCGGCATAACAGCAACATACAACAGCAGCAGCAGCAGCACCAAAAAAAGTATATACTAATTTGATATCAACGCGAAGCAGTCTGGAAATTTCACTCATGGCAAACCAGTAGCAACAACCATCCAAATCTTCTGCAGACCAAACAGGGAACAGAAGGGGCAGGTGCGTGGTCCAGTAGAGCTGCAAAGCAGCTGGTCACTGCTGCTCCGTGCTGCAAGAAGCAGCAACAGCATAGAAGTAGCATACAGCAGCAGTAGCGGTGAACAGCAGTAGCAGCACCAAGCTACAAACAGCAGCGGCAAGGCAGCAAGTATAACAGAACAGAGAAGCTGAACAGTAGCCATGTAACAGCTTGTACACATAACACATAACAGAGCACATAAAGTTGAACAGGACAACGGCCAAGTTAAGGCCCTAGCAAAATAGAGGCAGCTGATCAGCAGCTACATCAATGCATCACAGACAGCAGCAGGTATCCAAAGTGCAACAGCACCATAAAAATGGGCAACAATAGATGCCAGCCTCAGAAAATGCAGAAAACAGACATAACAGCATTAGGGTAATAAAACATTAGCTCAAGCAGCCACCGTAGAGCAGCAACCCAACAGAAGAAACAGAATGTAGAGGACTTCCCCCTCTGTGAAGGGAGATCCCAACGACAGCCCCTGAAGGTTAGGCATAAAATAAAAAATGAAAACCTTATAAGAGAAAACATTCTTACAGAGATAAGGAAGAACATAAACAATATACAACTTGGAAGCTACAACAAACGAGGAATATCAAAGCTGAATATGGAAAAGAACCTTCATATCCCGAGCTGAATGCTCAGTACAAAATAGAGCCCATGAAAATTAGATAAGACCAATAAAAGACAAGAAATAGGATGCAAGAACAAGGAATTACAAAATATGTAGCTTTGACGAACTGCTAACACTGCTACTCCCTCGAAGCCTAAACCTCCAGCAAACTACAGCAAATAGGGGGCTCGAACTCCCTCAACTCTCCCTCACAATATGACTCCCACTAGATATTACCTCCACTCAGAAAGGTTAGGGGCTCAAGCACACACCTCACGGGATCACACATATGCTGGAACACACAATGTAACAGATTACCAATAGTGCTAGCATTGAGATTAAGATAATAACCTTGTATATAGAAGTATTAGAGTCGTTCTCAAATCAAACGAATAAGGAACCCTCCATGCACATCCTGTCAGCTAGCCACATGAGAAGATAGAAATTGGAAAACTAATGCAAATCATAATCATGTACCCGCAACATTCCACTCATTTACTATCCATGCTTCTTGTGAATGAGGCATTCTAGGGAGGGATGAAAGTCTATTCCTAACCATGGAGCAAATTTTGTGAACAACTGCCTGCCATGTACAGGAGAGGTTTTGGAACTTCCGTACATTCCTTTCAATCCAAATATGATATATGGTCACTGCAAAAACAAGTTTAGTAATGACAGCCCTGAGAGACTTACCCTTGACACCTGATAGAAACGTGACCCAATCATATTAGAACCAAATACTCCCTGGGTTGAGAGCTTCTCTCTCTAGGAATAGAGAGAGAATGCACTCCCCAAGTGTTCCTCTTCCGATTTTGCAAAAAATCAGCCATAAAAAAGATCTAGAGGTAATGTAAAGCTCTGATCGGAATTCTCTTGAAGTCGGTTTGCATCTTCGTCCTTGGTTCGTCTTTGAGGTCTAAGCACGCCTTCCAGCTTCTGTATCTATCAAATGGGTTTCGATACCCACCATCAAAATACCCAATTTGGGCGATTGACTAGGAGGGATGCCAGTTACAGAGCTCCTACACACCCAGGCATCTAAGTTTGGGTACTCTCACAAACCAGCCCTGGAAATCAATCAAAGGCAAGGATCTATTAGAGGCAATCGAAGCTCTGTTCGGCCAAATCTCTCACGCTCTAGATGTTAGCTAAGGCGGAGGTCACAGATCTCACAATCAAATCCTGTCGGAAGAGGGTTCTAAAGGTGGGCTATTGAACTCACGCAAATAAGGAGCCGTGAACCGACGGTGGCTCAACCAAACAAAGCTTCGGGTTCTGTCAAGAACAGGGTTTTCGTTCACTCCAAAATCAAAGGGGTTCCGAGTGGATTAATCCACCTGGTACCACGAATCAGAAATCATAGTGGTTTCGAAGGGATTACGGGTTCAGCTTGGGTGCTGCAATTCCCAGATCTCACGGCCAGCCACGGCCGGCGTTTCGAGTAGCTGATCGTTCTGACTATTCCCAGTGGCAGCGAGTGTTCTACACTGCTCAAGCTCACAAGCTGGGCTATCGCTGAAGCTGGGCGGTTCAATCTCACTGTCGCCGTTCATGGAGGTTCCGGGTTCAGTTCTTGCCGGAGGGTTACAGCTCAAATCGGTGATTCATTGTCGGTTGGAGGAACCCAGGGTGGCGAGTCTGCAATTCGCTAGACTCCAATCGGCAGGTATAATTCCATAGACTTGTAGATCATTTTTTAGAACCTTGATGGGCAGTCATCTGTTGGACTGAGATTAGGTTAATCTCTGGAATTAATTCATTAATTCTAGTTCTAGTTGGATTCCCCGGTGTGTTGCCGGTTATGGGTAAATGCAATAGATTGGTTTTGCCAAAAATGAACTTACCAGGTGCTGTTTGGTTGTGGAGCGCGCTGGTGATAGAAGGGTGCGCACAGTTTGTTATGCCCAATTCTGAGGCTAAGGTTTTAGCGTTTATGCTAGGCTGTTTCACAATCCAAGTTTCGTAGCTTCTCTGGGCCGTTGTTCTAGTGTAGTAGGGTTGTGACTGTGCCTGTCCTTAATAGATTAGTGGTGATTCACTGATTGAAAGGGATGGTTTGGTTCCCTCTGCAATCTTGTGTGCCTCAGTTTGTTGCCAGATGATCCAGTGGTTTTGCACTGCTGATGGGTTGCCAGATGATTCGGTGGTTTTCCACTGTTAATGGCGGGCGGATTCGAGGCCCTTGTACTGTCTCTCTTTTATGATTATAGTGAGCCTTGTGTACTTGGTCGAGGGAGTATTAGTCCGGTTGGAATGGGCGTGGTGTGCAAGGTACTTGGGGAGGTAGCCTTGTCGGATGTCGTCATCTCCGGATTGAGCCTCTCTCAAATCCCGGTCCTTTGCTGTGCTATTCCTTAGAAGTGGGTGCTATGCTTGCTGCTCCTGTGCTAGGTGGAAGCATTGGAATCTTGGTCCTCTTATCCCATCTCTGGAGACTTGTGGCAATGGGTTTTGGTTGAGGGAAGGTTGTTTTCTGGCGAGCTTTGGAACTATGGATGAGGGTGTATTAGACCGGATGGAATGGTATGGTGTGCAGGGTTGGACCTCCTGTCGGATGCCGTCATCTCCGAATCGAACCTCTTCTCGGTGCCTAGTTTCTTTGTAGTTGCTGTTCAGCCTTTCCTCGATGCCAAGGTGCTTTATAGCGGCAATTACTCAGTGATGCTTCAACATCGTCTCTTTACTCGACAATGGCTATTTATATTATTTCCTAATCTGGCGGGATGTGCCAGGATATTATTAGTTTTCTTGTTATTCATTTCGCTTCATTGTATATCATACCCCATTGTGCTATCTTTCCTTACAGATGGATAGTGCAATTGGGTATGATATCAAATCACAATGCATGTTGCATTCCATACAATATCCTACCCTCCGTGCAGGTTTTGCATGGGTTATCGCACTTTTTTCACTCTTCTTTTCTTTTTTATTTTTCCTCCTGGGGTATGCCCCTGGTAGGTTGTACATTCGGTTAACCTTTTTTATAATTTCAAGCTGAATTACCCAAAAAAAAAAAAAACGTGACCCAATCATCCCAAGACCTACTGTGCCAAGAGACACGAAGCTTGGTCTGAATGGCACCCCATACCAATAGAGAGTAAGGGCAACTAAAGAAAAGATGGTCATGACTTTCCAACCCCTGACACAGACTACATTGGGGAGAAAGGTTAAGACCAAAAAGCACAAGTCTATCAGCCGTGGATAACCTATTCTGAATAACCATCCAAGTGATAAAACTACGCTTTGGAATGTGTCCTGAGAACCATACCAACTTATACCACAGGACTTGAGGAAACAGGGTTCTCAACTTGTCCCATAAAGAGTCAATTGAGAGCTGACCATTGGGTGTGAGGGTCCATTTAAATTGATCAGCGCTGTTCAGCCTAGACTGAACCAGAGAAGGCAAGGAATTCATGATCTCATTAAGCTCAAAGGTTTGGGTTATGGGGAAAGCCCAGTTTGAGTTAATTATTATGTGAGACAGAGTTGCCTCCTTCGGGATACCAGAGTCATAAGAGATTCTAGTGCCAAATCTGCTTATCAATGGACCAAGAGGATGCCAGTTATCAAATCATAGTGAGGTGGATTGACCATTACCTAAAACACTAAGAATGAATGGTTGCACCACAGGTCTGAGAGTTAGAAGTTTCCTCCAAACCTAGGTGCAATCACCAGGAATTTTCAAGCTCCAAAAATTCCTCCCTTTTATTAAGTAAAATTTGACCCACTGACACCACATTGACTGTTCCCCCCCTGAAATTAGAAACCAAATGTGTTTGGCAATGGTTGACTTGTTCCACACTTGCATAGATTTGAAACCAAGACCACCCTCCAAATGAAACCCACTGAAACCACTATTTTTTCAATTTCGTTATCCCAAATGCACACTTTCTGAGTTCTTATCACTTAGTGATCAGAAGTTTTTACATATACTAGGTATCACTATTTATTTTCACACGACTAGTAGTCTAAACACCTACTAAGCGTCATGTGTTTCACCATCTCTTCTGCACAAGACTAGTAGTTTAAAACCTACTAACCATCTTGTGTTCCACCATCTTTTCTTGACACAACAAGTAGTCTAAAAGCCTTCAAACCATAATGTGTTTAGCTAATTTTCTTCGCATACCTAGTAGACCAAATACCTACAAACCGTCATATATTTTTCTTGTGGTTTTCACACACAAAAAGGATATAAGAAACACTTGCTTGTTTCCGACTTATCGACTAAGCATGATAATTTCATTTCCAACAGAAGCAACACACGAGTGTCTAGATTAATAAAATTAACAACTCTTGCAGCGAGAGCGACATTGATTCGAGGCAACATATATTTTTGGATCTAGTACGTAAGATTTGATCCATAATAGACACCAGCAACATCGATTCGAGCCAACAAATACATTTTGGTATATTACGCACACTTAATCCGTATGAAACCGACTAAATCAACTATTGTTTCGATTTCCTTATCTCAAATGCACACTTTAGAATTCTTATCACTTAGTGATCAATAGTCTTTACATCAACTAGGTATCACTATTCCCTTTTAATATGACTTGTAGTCTAAAAAACCTACTAACCGTCATGTGTTTCACCATCTTTTCTTTACATGTCTAATAGTCCAATAACCTACTCACCGTCATATGTTTTTCACATGATCAGCAATCATACAATAACAGAATGCAAGAACCACTTGTGTATTTCCATCTTATCAATCAAACATGATAATTTCATTTCCAACCGAAGCAACACGAGAATATCTTGATTTATAAAATTGAACAGTTGTGGTGACAGTGACATTGATTCGAGCCAACAAATATTTATTGGATCAAGTAGGTAAGAATTAATCGATAGTAGACACAGGCAGCATCTATTCGAGCCACCAAACACGTTTTCTGCTATTATATACACTTTAACTTGTATGACACCCACTGAAACCACTATTTTTTCGATTACATTATCTCAAATGCACACTTTCAGAGTTCTTATCACTTAGTGATCAGTAGTTTTTACATCTACTAGGTAACACTACTTCTTTTCACATGACTAATAGTCTAAACACCTACTAATCGTCATGTGTTCCACCCTCTCTTTCCTTATAACTAGTAGTCTGAAAACCTACTAACCATCATGTGTTTCGCTAATTTTCTTCGCATGACTAGTAGTCTAAACACCTACTAACCATCATGTAGTTTTCTCGTGATCTTCATACACAAAAAGGATATGGGAACCAGTTTTTTATTTCCGTCTTATCAACCAAAACATGGTGATTTCATTTTCAATAGGAGCAACACGCAAGTATTTAGACTTATAAAATGGACAACTCTTGTAGTGAGAGCGACATTGATTCGAGACAACAAATATTTATTGAATCTAGTACGTAAGATTTGATCCATAATAGACACAAGCGACATTGATTTGAGCCAACAAGGACATTTTGATATATTACGTACAATTATTCCGTACGAAACCGACTAAAACCACTATTTTTTCGATTTCGTTATCTCAAACGCAAACTTTTAGAATTCTTATCACTTAGCGATTAGTAGTCTTTACATCAACTAGATATCACTATTCTCTTTTCACATGACTAGTAGTCTAATCACCTACTAACCGTCGTGTGTTTCCCCACCCTTTCTTCACATGACTAGTAGTCTAAAATCCTACTATCTGTCATGTGTTTCACCATCTTTTCTTGACATGACTAGTAGTCTAATAACCTACAAACCGTCACGTGTTTTTCTCATAGTCAGCATTCACAATAACAGGATGCAGGAACCACTTGTTTATTTCCATCTTATCAATCAAACATGATAATTTCATTTCAACCCGAAGCGACACAAGAGTATTTCGATTTATAAAATTGAACACTTGCACTGAGAGCGAAATTTATTCGAGGAAACAAATATTAAATGGATTTAGTACGTGAGATTTGATCCATAGTAGACACAAGCAACATCGATTAGAGCCAACAAATTCGTTTTGTCCTATTACGTACACTTTAATCCATATGACACCCATTGAAACTACTATTTTTTCGATTTCGTTATCCAAAATGCACACTTTCAGAGTTATTATCACTTAGTTGTCAGTAGTTTTTACATCTACTACGTATCACTAATTCTTTTCACATTACTAGTAGTCTAAAAACCTACCGACCTCATGTGTTTCATCATCTTTTCTTCACAAGACTAGTAGTCTAAAACCTACTAACTGTCATGTTTTCCACCTTCTTTTTCTTGACATGACTAGTACTCTAAAAACTTACTAACCTCGTATGTTTCGCTAATTTTTTTCGCATGACTAGAAGTCTAAATACCTACTAACAGTCATGTTTTTTTCTCGTCGTCTTCATACACAAACAGGATATAGGAACCACTTGTATATTTCCGTCTTATCAACCAAACATGGTGATTTCATTTTCAGTAGGAGCTACACGCGAGTTTCTAGACTTATGAAATTGACAACTCTTGTAGTGAGAGCGACAATGATTTGAGGTAACAAATATTTATTTGATCTAATACATAAGATTTGATCCATAATAGACACAAGCAACATCAATTCGAGCCAACAATTACGTTTTGATATATTACATACACATAATCCGTACGAAATCGACTAAAACCACTATTTTTTCGATTTCGTAATCTCAAATGCACACTTTCAGAGTTATTAACACTTAGTGATCAGAAGTCTTCACATCAACTAGGCTTCAATATTCTCTTTTCACATGACCAGTAGTCTAAACACCTAATAACCGTCATGAGTTTCACCACATTTTCTTCACAGGACTAGTGTCACACCCTCGATTTTCAATATAAATATAAGGGAATTATCATAATTAAAACCTCACCCTAGTCCGTACAATACCCCAAAATAGTTCGACATTTCCACTTCCACAATCACACTTGCCAGTCCAAACGATTTCCCAATAATACATCATCGGCTCAACTGCCCCAAAGTCAATAAAAGTACTGAATATCAAACTAGAGTTAAGAACTTACAATATTCTTTATTCAAAGATTTACAGATAGAGTTTTTTTTTTTTTTTTTTTTGGGGTAAATCAGCTTGAAATAGAAAAAGAGGATAATCGAATATACAGCCTACAAGGGGCATACCCAGTAGGGAAAGAAAAACAAAACAAAACAAAACAAAAGTAAAGAAAATTGCTTACGCCAAGCGGCTACATGAGATAAATGATAGACTATGTTTCCAATCCATCTAGTAAGAGGGAAAGAAAACAACGCCTTAATGAAAGTCCAAGCCATAGCTTGGATACCTAAGCATTACAAAAGAGAATGTCAAAGCCTGCCTCAAGCATCTAGTATGCACATTGAATTGCAGCAGCAACGGAAATACACTTGCAACAGAACTCAGCTGCAGGATACCACAACTTCTTCCATATTGGAGTAGCACATAACAATAGCAGCCAAACCATTTAGTTGCTGGCCTGGACACAAGGGCAGCCGCAGAATGCAACAAAACACCCCGCTGGACAGCAGAATGCTGCCATGGCTATACCATCTTGTCTTGACACAGTCATAACAGAAAAGCAGTAGCATACAGGCAGTACCCATATCAAACGACAGCAAAATAGCAATGCCTTGACATAAGCATCGTATGTATGCACAACAACAACAGCAGAGCCATAAGGACAGCAAGTAGCAGCAAAACAGATGACAGGTAAAAAACCCCCCTAGACAATCATAACCATTCCAAGGGACAACCCCCCAAGGGTAAGTCAAAAGAAATTGAACAAAAGCATACATGTACTGTTACTTAAAGTTGCAATGCATTTACTTGTACAGAAGCCAACGGAATTATACAGCTCCTAACAATGAAATGGATAGCAAGATGACTGATCCCGCAACATGATAGGCAGCAGACATTCTCGCCACAATTGTAGCGTAAAGACGCTCAATAAACCTAGGGACATGCCCCCTAGCAAGGCCTAAACATTCCAAGGGACAACCCCCCAAGGATAGGTCAAAGAAAGGAGGTGAGCAACGAGAATACCAAAGTATCTCACTGCTGCACTTGACTTGAACAACTATTACATCAGACAAAATCAGACAAAATAACAATAAACATCTGATTGCTCATCACAACTAAGAGCCACCAACATAAATATCTAGCAACACAGTTGGAGCAACAGCTAACAGCACAGCAAACTTCAAATGCTATTGATCACAGTTGACAGTCGCAACAGAGTATACTCAGTAACTGTAACAGTTAGTACTGCTGTTCAACACAACAGCAGCAGCCGTAATAGCAACAATAGCTACAACAGAAAAGCAACTATCACATAGGCCACCAATGGAATACAACAAAGAACTAAATAATACAACAAAGAACTAGAGGGCTACATGGCCTATTGCTTTTATCAGCTCACTCTACTCCTCCCTCGAAACCTAATTCATCAACCATCTAGAAGCAATATGGTGGGTCTCAACTCCCTCACCTTTCCCTCACAAAAAGCCTCCCACTAATTATTACCTCCACTCACAAGAAGATTGGGGCTCAAGCACACATCTCACGGCTCACACATATGCTGGCACACTCAAAACCATCTGAGAGCTTTTAGATAGGAGTAATAACAAGTATAGACCTTCCATTATGCTGGTACGAACAATTCCAGGTGAAGCTACCTTCAAGTATGCCAGTACAGAGAAGTAAACAACTGAGATGCATGAAATAATTTCCAAAACATTCACAACAGAATTATTATCCATTAATGTTCCACTCATTCACAACCCCGTCTGCTTGAAATGATTGTAGATTGGATAATGATAGAAGTCTTGCTCTAACCATGGAATAAATTTTGTGAACAACTACCTCACTAGAACAAGATTGACCTTGAAATTTCCTCATATTCCTCTCGATCCATACATGATAAACAGTGACAGTAAATACCAATTTGGTAATGACTGCTTTAATCGACTTGCCTTTTATGTTTGAGAGAAAACTGACCCAATCAGCCCAAGCTCTAGAGGGCCATGAAACATGAAGTTTGGAAAGGATAGTGTTCCATACCTGTTGAGAGAAGGAACAATTGAAGAAAAGATGGTCATGGCTTTCACTCATAGAGCAAAAGCTGCACTGTTGAGAGTGATTAAGGCCAAAAAGTGCCAGCCTATCTGCAGTGGATAACCTATTCTGAATAGCTAGCCAAGCGATAAAGCTACATTTTGGGATGTTGGCTGAGAACCACACCAATTTATGCCACACAACCTTTGGAAACGGAGTTCTCAATTTGTTCCAAAGGGAGGCAATTGAAAATTGGCCATTAGGATTGAGGGTCCATCTAATGCGATCAGGCTCACTCAATCTGGATGGAATTAGAGGAGGCAAGGATCTTCTTATCTCATTGAGCTCCACCGATCGGGTAACGGGAAAAGCCCAATTTGAATTGAGAATGATATGGGACACTGAAGCATCTCTAGGGATGCCAGAGTCAATTGCAAAACTGTGGCTAACATTGTCTATCAAGGGGCCAAAAGGATGCCAGTTATCGTACCACAAAGAAGTGGAATGGCCACTACCAAGAACACTAAGAATAAAGGGTTGCACTAAAGGTCTGATATTCAAGAGTTTCCTCCATACCCAAGAGCAATCGCCTGGAATTTTCAAAGTCCAAAAATTCCTCCTCTTTATTAAATATGATTTAACCCATTGACACCACATGGACTGTTCTCCACCTGAGATGAGGAACCAAATGTGTTTGGCAATGGCAGCCTTATTCCAAACCTGCAAGGACTTGAAACCAAGCCCTCCCTCTTGTTTAGGGGAGCACAGATGTTCCCAAGAAACCTTAGCACCAGTTTCCTAAGATCGGGGCCAGTCCAAAGAAAAGCCCTAAGGATCGACTCGACTTCCTTTATGACCTTTTTAGGAATGATGAAAAGAGAGGACCAATAGGTTTGCACGGAGAAGAGGACATTCTTAATCAACTGCATCCTACCTGCATATATGATGTCCCTATTTGTCCATGACTTAGTTTTAGCAATAATGCTATCCACTAGACGCTGGCAGTCAGAGGCCTTGAGTTTAGTGGAGAGGAGAGGCACTCCAAGAGATCGGACAGGAAGAGTGCCTTCCTTAAATCCTAAAACACCCAAAATAGCTAACCTAGTGCTTGAGTTGACCCCAGAGAAATAGATGCTACTCTTCCTTGTACTATGAGAGAGACTTGACATACACTGAAACTCAGTGAGAGCATCCTTAATGTGATTGACTGAGGTCAAGTTTCCCTTGCAAAAGATCATAAGTCATCAGTAAAGCACAAATTCAAAATCTTAGTAGCTCCACATCTCCAGTGAGAACGAAAATCAGAGAGAAGGGATTTCTCCCTAAGGAGACAAGTGAGAATCTCCATAACTATGACAAATAGGTAAGAGGACAAGGGATCTCCTTGCCTCAGCCCTTTTTTCCCATGAATGTAGCCCGTGACTTCCCCATTAATGCTAAGTGAGTAGTTGGCAGTGGTAACACATGCTTGCAGCCATTTAATCATTGTAGGATGGAAATTCATGGAAGTCAGAGTATCCCATAGAAAATCCCATCTCACATTGTCATAAGCCTTCATGATGTCCACTTTCATAGCACACCTAGGAGAGGATGATGATTTGTGATACCCTCTTATAAGTTCTTGGGTTAGGAAAATATTATCCACAATCCTCCTACCTTTAACAAAACCTGATTGAACAGGGTAAATTAGAGTAGGAAAAGCAGCCTGCAATCTTCTAGCAAGAATTCTAGAGATGCACTTGTATACAGTATTACAGCATGAAATGGGCCTAAAGTCTCCAACCTCGGAAGGATTAGGAACTTTAGGGACAAGAGCTGCAATAGTAGAATTTGCTCTTCTAAGCATTTGACCAGACCTAAAGAAGGCTTTGACAGCTGCTGTGACTTCATGGCCAATGATAGGCCAAGCTTTCCTAAAGAAACCAGCATTGTAGCCATCAGGACCTGGAGCTTTGGTAGGATTAAGAGACCAAAGGGTGTCCTTAATTTCAAGGTCAGTAACTTCAGTTATCATGGCCAACCTTTGACTATCGGAAAGTCTCTTGTTGACTGGCTGTTTGATCCTAGAGAGCCCCTGATAAGGAGTTGGGTGAGATGTTCCCAACAGATTGGTGTAAAAGTTTACAAAACTGGACTTAATAATCTTTAAGTCATAGGTGAGAGATCCATCATCCAAAACTAAACTGGTAAGCTTACTTCTATTTCTGGAATTGCTCACAGACTTGAAGAAATAAGAGGTGCATTGGTCACCTAGTTTCAGCCATTGGATTCTGGATTTCTGCATAGCCAGACTCTCCTCAGCCCTAAGCAAAGTGAGAAATTGCTTATGAACTATCCTTTCCTGACTTATAAAGGATGGATTGGACGGATAAGTAACTAAGTCTAGCTGCAAGGATTCAAGAAGTTGCCTAGATTCAGCAACCTTCTTTGAAATATCACTAAATTCTCTAGAATTAATTTGCTTAAACTCATTTTACAAAAACTTGAGCTTCTCACAAACACAAAACATAGGATTCCCAATGATCACCCTCCTCCATACTCTTTGAACCACCGATAAGAACTGAGGGTGATCAGCAAAGAAATCAAAAAACTTGAAAGGTTTATTAGATTTCTTAGGATTAGGAATCAAGCAGGCAATAGCTGGAGAATGATCAGATATGCCTGAAGTGAAAAAATGGGCAGAAGAACAGCTATAAGCCTTCATCCAATGCTCATTGACTAGAACCCTATCTAGCTTAGTACTAACAAAATGGGCAACGTCCTGCCTATTGGTCCAGGTGAGAAAGCAACCTGAATATCTAAGATCTTCCAATTCCAAGGCATAAAGGCACTGATTGAATTCATTCATGTGAGGGGGCCAGCTAGTAATGCCGCCTACCTTTTCATTAGGGAACCTAATGGCATTAAAATCCCCAGGTACAATCCATGGGGCTGAAGAGTTAAGACGATGAAGATCAGGCCAAAGTGACTGCCTAATCAAGTAACTGTTATCCCCATACACAAAAGTTGCTAAAGGGGGGGGGGGGGGGGGGGGGGGGGGGGGGGGGGGGGCACTCTTAGTGTGCACCTCAAAATGCAAAAACTGGTCAGATTGATCTAAAACTTGAACATGTATCACATTAGGATCCCAACATACTAGAATTCTGCCCAATGGTGCCTGAAGGTAGTTGTTCACAAAATTCCAATAAGGACAGATGTGACTTATTATTCTAGAAGCAGAGGCTTCCTTTATTTTATGTTCTAGTAAGCCCAAAAGTGACAACTTATTATTACTCAAAAAACATTTAGCTTCCTTTTGTTTGATTGGGTCATTAAGACCCCTAATATTCCAAAAACCAATGTTCAAAGGCTGCGTAGACATAAAACAGATTTCAAGCAGTACTAGGTAATTAAATGGCAGAAAATGGAAGTATAAGAATACTTCCCTGACAAAAGGATACGATATAGTACTGCATATACTCGATAGACATCAAAAAGGATACGTTAAGCCCTTCCTTTCGAAGGGGAACTTAGTGACCACTCCCTTGCTTGCTTCTTCATTCTTTTTTGGGCTGATCTGGAGAGAACTTTCTGAAAGTTACCCTTGAGATCTGTTGTCATGGCTTTGTCCCCCCTCCTCTCAGAAGTTTGGGGATCAGGTGGCTTAGGAGAGGGGATTTGACTCAGATTGGAAGCTAGTCCATCCTTAGATGAGAAGGATGACTCTTTTCCACCCGTGGTTTCTACTTTGGAGTCAGCCTCTTGCGTACCTCTGACCACTCTCTCTAGGACCTCCATCAAATCCTCTTCAGATTCTGACTCACTCAACACATCTATTGAGGTGCTAATCTGATGATTCTGCAGCATATGAGGTTTAGCTTTAGTGGAGTCAGTTTGGTGTTGTATGGAATCTCTTGGTTGGTCAACATCAGCTATGAGCTTATCCTTCCCAGTTTGAGTCCCAAACTGGGCTGTAATACTGGAATTAGAAGAAGAATTGAAGGTTCTCTTTGAACATTGCTCTGTTGAGTGTCCAAACACCTGACATTGCTTACAAACAGGAGGTAAGACTTGATATTCAATAGGGACAATCACAACATCCCCTTCCACAATGACTGTGACCTCATTAGGTAGATCTTGGTCAGCACTGATTTCTATACAAATTCTAGCTTTTGTGGACTTAGTTGGTAAGAGACATGGTTGTTTGGCAGTCTTAGCTGTGGCCTGGTCCACATGTAAAGGTCTCCCAATTGTGCTAGCCACTCGACTTAAGCACTCTTGGTTCCAGAGTTCGAAGGGTAAATCATGAAATTTAACCCAAGCAGGTATCCTAGTAGGTTGTTCTTGTGCAGGCTTCATCATTCGGTGCCAATCCTTGAGGACAAGGTACTTCTGTGAGAAGAAGTATGGACCTCCTTCAAGGACTTTCATCTTAGCCTGTTCATCCTTAAACTAACAAAGATAGAACCCTGCTACATTAGGCTTGACAGCCACAAACAGGTCTTTCCATTGATTTCGGGCAGTGGAAACAAGTAGAGGGTAGGCCATCTTACCATCTAAGAAGTGTCCTACTAAGTATCTGTTCCACTTGCCAATTTCAGTCAGTTCAATGTCTATTTCAACCAAAGCTTCCTTGCCTTTCTGGAGATCAGGAAAAAATTCAAGTTTCATATCCAGAGAAGGGCTCTGAGATTGAAGAAGAGAGGCCCAGTTCCTGGGTTTAGGTTTAACCTGTCCTGGGTTTGACTTAAGGTTGATTTGGTGAGATTGAGTAGCATGAGCCGGAGTTCGAAGTGTGGCTTGATGGTGCTGATTGGGTATGGGCAAAAGGTTGCCTAGAGGTTGAGATTGAGGTAGTTTAGTGGGTGTGGTTGGAGGGACACGGAACCAGTAGCATACCCAGCAGTCCGAGGTCTAGTATCCTCTATAGGATAACCGAGATTGGGATCGCCCTCCACATAGGGATTCCCCCTTGAATTGTACAAAATCTTAGTGTTAGGGTTAGAGATGTTTACCAGATCTTGGGGATCTTCGAACTGGGTTTTTGAATCCCGTAGGTGGCCAGCTCGCTCCTCCGCCTCCCGTACTAAAGCATCTTCAAAAACTTGCTGGAGCTTACGTGAAGGACTTGTGTTTTTTGAAGATTTAGGGCTAAAAGCCCCAAACCCAGCTGGAGATGAAGCTGGAAAAGCACTTTGGGAGGGGGATCCTGAACCGAAGCCACTTGAAGTTGAAAACGCACTGCGGCTGGGGATGATGGGGGAACTTGCCAAGTCGATGTTCGAGTGAGTCGATTGAGACTGAAGATGTTGTGAGAGATTAGAGGAATGTTTTCTTCGCCGGATTTCATTAGAATCAAGGGCTTTGATGCCCAACCCTTATGAGTTGTGCGTAGGCAAGAATCTCAGATCGCTGAGAGGTATACTCCTAGGGTTTTCAGAGACTTCATGAGAATCGACAGATGCAAGCTCCAATCCATCCGCCATAGAGAACGATCCATTCGGCATGGGAATTGCTTCTCCAATAGCCTGTCAGAAGACGCCCTAATCGCCTACATGTCAGACGCCCTTTTGAGACTTAGTACAGATAGAGTTACGAATACATCTTCCAAGAATAAATCACAAAGATAGTTTAGTAACTCTTCGATGTTAGCTTTCAAAATCATGTCCACAATCCACGCACTCCCAACATGAAGCTACTAACCAGAGTTAGCACCTGAAAAATAATATAAGGCTTGAGCTACACTAGCCCAATAGAAAGCTCTATTCTAACAATATATGCATATGACATGCAAGAACGGTCATAAAAGGAACAATGGCAACCGAAATCAATGAAAAGAGCAACAAGGGACATCCAATTCCAATCTTTCATTTTCCAAACCAATCACGTGCTTCATCATATAACCTTTGAAAACGCCATAAGTCACAAAGTGTCACGTGCATGTGTCATGAGCCGAAGATCTTACTGGGCCAATTAAAAGATCCCAATGTCCTCTGCCAGGCGCTTTACCCATTTGGGATGTCCTGAAGTATATATAGCTCATGCCGGGCCAATTAAAGGACCCCGATGTCCTCTGCCAGGCTCTTTACCCTTTCGGGATGTCCAGATATGTTCTCGTTGTGTTCGTAAGTTTCAAAATCCTTTTTCCAACAAGTCTGTACCGTTCAAATCCAACTTTGGTTAGTAAAACGATTTTCGTAAAATCATGTTCAAAGGAGCATTAAGTTCATGGATACATTCAACGAAATCATTTGGTACGAGTAATCAAGTTAAGGATCATTTGGGAGGTATTTGGATGAGTTGGAAGTGATCGGAAATCAAAACGGTGAAAAATGGAGCAAAACAGTGAAAACTGGAGATAAGCAACAGGTATCGATACCAAGAAAAAATGGTATCGATACCATTTGGTCCAGAGACATTCTAGACACGAGGGTATCGATAACAAAGGCTGAGGGTATAGATAACGAATGAATTTCTGGCTTTTGGAACACAGAGGTATCGATAACAATACTAAGGGTATCGATAACAATGGGTTTTTTGGGTCCTGGAATGCAATGTTATCAATAACAAAGAAAATGTTATCGCTGACAATGGCCCTCCAGCACATTTTTAACAGATTCTCATGGGTTTTACAGCAACAACAACTTCAACAACAACAACAACAACAACAACAATGAACAATGGCAAGAATCAAGCACCAAGAAACAAACCATAAACATATATCGAAAGTTAGAACTCTCTACCTCAAGATTAAAGAACGGAATCAAAGGATCCTCCGAGCCCTAGCCTCAAATATAGGGATTGAATGGGATTCACTTCCACCGAGATCGAACCAACGAAAAACGAACTCCACCACGCGAAGGAATGATAGATTTAAGGCTGTTTTGTGTGAGTTTTGAGGTGGTTTAGTGGAAAATGGGTGAGAGTGAGAAAGACAGGGAGAGACCGAGAGACAGAGAGATGGACGGGAGAGAGGGAGTAAAGGGTGTGAGTGTGTTTCTCACACTCCTCCCTATATATATTCAAAATTATGCAAATTACTCTAACACCCACGATTTCCAACTTCTTGCACAACAAACCCTCAAACCAATGTTCCTCAATTTTAAACATTGAAATTAAATAAATTAAATACGAGTCCCTACAACTAGTAGTTTAAAAACCTACTAATCGTCATGTGTTTCACCATCTTTTCTACACATGACTAGTAGTCTACTAACCTACTATGCAACATGTGTTTTTCTAATGGTCAGCAGTCATACAAAAACGGGATGCAGAAACCACTTGTTTATTTCTATCTTATCAATCACACATGATAATTTCAATTTCAACCGAAGCACACACAAGAGTATCTACATTTATAAAATTGAACACTTGTAGTGGGAGCAACATTGACTCCAGGCAACAAATATTTATTGAATTTAGTATGTAAAATTTGATCCATAGTAGACACAGGCATAATTGATTAGAGCCAACAAACACGTTTTGTCCTATTACGTAAACTTTAATCCGTATGACACCCACTAAAACTACTATTTTTTCGATTTCGTTATCCTAAATGCACACTTTCAGAGTTCTTATAACTTAGTGATCAATAGTTTTTTACATCTACTACGTATCACTAATTCTTTTCGCATGACTAGTACTCTAAACACCTACTAACCGTCATTTGTTTCACCATCTTTTGATCACAAGACTAGTAGTCTGAAACCTACCAACCGTCATGTTTTCCACCTTCTTTTTCTAGACATGACTAGTAGTCTAAGAACCTACTAACCGTTATGTGTTTCGCTAATTTTCTTCGCATGACTAGTAGTCTAAATACCTACTAATTTTTCTTCGCTAATTTTTCTCGTGGTCTTCATACACAAACAGGATATATGAACCACTAGTATATTTTCGTCTTATCAACCAAACATGGTGATTTGATTTTCAATAGGAGCAACATGAGAGTATGTAGACTTATAAAATTGAGAACTCTTGTAGTGAGAGCGACATTGATTTGAGGTAACAAATATTTATTGGATCTAGTACGTAAGATTTGATCCATAATAGACACAAAAAACATCGATTCGAGCCATCTAGCACGTTTTGATATATTACGTACACTTAATCTGTACCAAACCGACTAAGGCCACTATTTTTTCGATATCGTTATCTCAAATGCACACTTTAAGAGTTCTTATCACTTCGTGATCAGAAGTCATTACATCAACTAGGTATCACTATTCTCTTTCCACATTACTAGTAGTCTAGTAGTCGAAAAACCTACTAACCGTATTGTGTTTCACCACTTTTTCTTGACATGCCTAGTAGTCTAAAACCTACCAATCGTCATGTGTTTCACCATCTTTTCTTAACATGACTAGTACTCTAATAACCTACTAACCGTCATGTGATTTTCTCATAGTCAGCTGTCATGCAATAACCGGATGCAGGAACCACTTGTATATTTCCATTTTATCAATCAAACATGATAATTTCAATTCAAACCGAAGCAACACGAGAGTATCTAGATTTATAATATCGAACACTTGTAGTGAGCACGACATTGATTCTAGACAACAAATATTTATTGGATCTAGTACCAAAGATTTGATCCGTACTAGACTCAGGCAACATCGATTCGACCCAACAAACACGTTTTGTCCTATTAAGTACACTTTAATCCATATGACACCCACTGAAACCACGACATTGATTCGAGACAACAAATATTTATTGGATCCAGTACCAAAGATTTGATCCGTACGAGACTCAGGCAACATCGATTCGACCCAACAAACACGTTTTGTCCTATTACGTACACTTTAATCCATATGACACCCACTGAAACCACTATTTTTTCGATTTTGCTTTCTCAAATGCACACTTTCAGAGTTCTTATCACTTAGTGATTAGTACTCTTTACATCAACTCGGTATCACTATTCTCTTTGCACATGACTAGTAGTCTAAACACCTACTAACCGTCATGTGTTTCACCACCTTTTCTTCACATGAATAGTACTCAAAAAACCTACTAACCATTATTTGTTTCACCATCTTTTCTTCACATGACTAGTAGTTTAATAACCTACTAACTGTCATTTGTTTTTCTCATGGTCAATAGTCATACAATAACGGATGCAGGAACCACTAGTTTATTTTCATCTTATCAATCAAACATGGTAATTTCATTTCAAACCAAAGCGACAGAGAGTATCTAGATTTATAAAATTGAACACTTGTAGTGAGAGCGACATTAATTCGAGGCAGGAAATATTTATTGGATCTAGTACATAAGATTTGATCCATAGTAGACATAGACAACATCGATTCTAGCCAACAAACACGTTTTGTCCTATTAAGTACACTTTAATCCGTATGACACCCACTGAAACCACTATTTGTTTGATTTCGTTATCTCAAATGCTCGCTTTCAGGGTTCTTATTACTGAGTGATCAGTAGTCTTTACATCAATTAGGTATCACTATTCTCTTCACATAACTAGTAGTTTAAACACCTACTAACCGTCATGTGTTCACCACATTTTCTTCACATGACTAGTAGTCTAAAAAGCTACTAACCGTCATGTGTTTCACCATCTTTTCTTCAGATGACTAGTAGTCTAATAACCTAAAAACCGTCATGCATTTTTTCTCATGGTCAGCAGTCATACAATAACAGGATGCAAGAACCACTTGTTTATTTCCATCTTATCCATCAAACATGATAATTTCATTTTCAACTGAAGCAACACGAGAGTATCGAGACTTATAAAATTGAACACTTGTAGTGCGAGCGACATTGATTCGAAGCAACAAATATTTGTATGGTCTAGTACTTAAGATTTGATCCATAGTAGACACGGGCAGCATCGATTCGAGCCAACAAACACATTTTGTCCTTTTAAGTACACTTTAATCCGTATAACACCCACTGAAACCACTATTTTTTCGATTTCGTTATCCCAAATGCACACTTTCAGAGTTCTTATCACTTAGTGATCAGTAGTTCTTACATCAACTAGGTATCACTATTTCTTTTCACGTGACTAGTAGTCTAAACACCTACTAACCATCATGTTTTTCACCACCTTTTCTTCACATGACTCGTAGCCTAAAAACCTACTAACCGTCATGTGTTTCACCACCTTTTCTTCACATGACTAGTAGTCTAAAATCCTACTAACTGTTGTGTTTCGCCACCTTTTGTTCTCATGACTAGTAGTCTAATAACCTACTAACCGTCATGTAGAGACCCATATTTTCTTTAATTATTGAAAATGATTAATAAAGGTCTAAATGAGAAAAAGTGGTTTATTGGGTGATTATTTGATTTGGGTATTGAAGTGAAAGAATAGAGAATTGAGGGAGTGAGGGTGTGTGTGATTTAAGAATATATGAGTATATATAGTAGGTGTATAGTGTAGGAGATTATTTTCTCCCCTCCACTCTCTCTCATCCGTCTCTCTCTCCCCCTTTCCACCGGCCTATGTCTCTCTCTCTCTCCTCTCCTCACACAAAACCTCACTCACATCCCTCAAAACCTTCAAGAATCAACCTTCTTTCAACCCTCCATTTGCATCCTTAAGCTTGGAAACTTGGGTCGAGCTTGAATCAAAGATTTTAAGATCAAGAAAGCTAGGGCTTGCTCAACGCTCGTAGATCTTGGTTATCGTCTTGAGGTAAGGATTTCTTTGCCTCTTTTATGTGTTTATATGTTGATTAAGTGTAGAAGTGGTGCATTGGATCGTTGGTTGTTTTGTTGTATTTGCTTGTGAGTTTTCTGCACAAATCCGCCGTTTGTAACGTCCCCGTATCATTACAATTGCTTGCGTATCGATTTGCTGAATGGATCTGCATTCTAGTAGCTTCTGAAATCTTTCGTACTATTCCCGTATTGATACAATTATTTGCATATCGATACTCCAAACTCCGCCGTATCGATACGGTTATTTTGGTATCGATACTCCTTAGCTTTCTGGGCAGTTTTGCCCATGTTGCTCCGATCGACCGTTTTAACTCCCGATTACTTCTAAACCTTTTTGGATACCTCCACATCTATTCCAAGCATGTCCAATTGACTTCCTTTGATTCATTGAAGTTATCCTTGGTCCATTGGCATTCCGCTAGTAAGAAATGAATAGGAACTCATTTGATTAAAACCGTGTTGAAATGTAACTTGTTGATTGATTGATTACTTGAGAGTGTTGTGGCATAGTGGTAGTATTGTTGGCATAACGTATGATGTTCCTTGCATGAATGTAATCACGAGAAAGTCTTTAATTGCATATTGAATAAGAAAACTGTTGTTTGGGTTGGAAGTTATGAAAGAGAGTCTTGTAACGCAAGGGGTGGTAATACGGTGATGCAAGTGGTTAGGGTTTTTCGTAACGTAAGGGGTGGTAATACGGTAACTCTCGTGGTATCATACTGTAACGCAAGGGGTGGAAATACGGTGGAGTTTGGTGATAGAGAGTCGTGCCAAAATTGTAAAGTTGCATGAGTTTCTTGAATAATGAGGCTAAATTGTGATAGCGGCATATTTTATAATGATTATTGCGAATGACTGGCATCCCTATGAGTCGAGTGCTATTCATCGGTTGAGCTATATATTCATGTCTTCTTCCTTCTGCACATATCATCATATTCGCACATAGAATTGGTAAAAGATTTTACTCATGGGTTAGTGTAGCTCAACCTATCTTTCTTTTTAGGTTCAAATGCCGGACAATAGAGTGCATTCTTCATGTGTTGAGATGTGAAGATTTTTGGGGAGCTTTCCTCGTTTAGTTACTTTAATATCATTGTGATGACTTTGTTTTGATAAAGATGTATCTGTAACTAATCTCTTTAGAATTCTTTTAATTAAACTGTTTGTAACTTAATAACTTGTTCATATTTGTACTTAAGCTTATTTTTGGGCCGGTGTGCCAATGTTGTAAATCTTTGAACTTGGGGGACTTGATTTATAAATTAATCAGGCTGGAACTCATTTGGGTAATATGTATGAAATGCGAGGCACTTTTATTAAAATCTAATATTTAATTATGTTGAAAATCGAGGGCGTCACAAATTGGTATCAAAGCATCTAGGTTATAATACTTTGAGACCGTGGGGAGAATTTTAGTCTCATGGTTCAAAATGTCACGTCTTCTTGCATGTCATAGATGCGTTTGTGTGAATTGACATTATATGGCTTATGTGATAATTGCATCTATGTCTATATGGATCGGTGGAATGTTGGTGACCCATGTTTTGGAAGAATGGAAGTTTGGTCTCACTGTAGTGGTTGGGGTGCGATGGTTGCTGTTGTTTTTTATGCTATTAGCCGTCTTATTTTTTTTTGAATCTTATGTGGTAAGATGTCTTCTATACATGATGTAGGACGGGGTAGATCTGAAATCATGATGGTTGTAGTGGTTGCGCGTAGTGGCAATCCCGAAGTGTGAAAGATGATAGCTGTTAGCATATAATGGAAGTGTTAGAGTATTAATATGACTTACGAGTTAAGTGCTAGATGTGTTTCTATTTGAGCTACTCGGATTATGTGTTAAGTTCAAAATGCGATAGGTAATTCTTATGTGTTGGGAGCTGCATCGAGTGTAAATATACAAAGGGTGATATGTTTGTTAGGATAAAAAAAAATAAAAAAGATTACATGTTGAGGTGTGTGACAGGAACCAAAGGTTGTTCGGAAAGTGGGTAGGAAGTACCATAACTAGAGGATTGAGTTAGTGTATGTCCTGAATATGTTAGAAATGGTAATGACTTGTAGTGGTAATAATTGTGGTTGGTCGTTGTTGTGATGGTTATAGGTAGGGTGTCGGGATACTGTATGTGTCCTCTGGACACTCAAGCGACTACCGATGAGATCCAATTGGAAGAGGCGCTTGATCACCGCACCTTCTATATGGAAGTCTCGGGAAGTCAATTGGATTATAGGGTTACACTTATGGGTAAGATCTCTAGGTTGGAAGTAGATGACTGTATATAGGGATTTCGTAGTAAAAGAGAAGTGTTGAGATATTGTTGTAGTGATTGTGGTGATTGCCATAGTGGTATTGTTACGATGGGTTGACAGAAAAACAGTGGTGGAATCGTTTGGCGAGAGGAAAATAAGACTCAAGGAGAATTATACTCATGTGACTTAAGTCGAGTGGTTGAAGTAAGCTGGATAGTGAGAAACTTGCTTGAAGTGAGAGTAATATGAATGTGAACTATTGTGGTTGTTAACAAAGTGGAGTGTAGTTAATGTCTTGAATTATAATGGTGGAAAAATCTGGAGTGATAGGCGCGTGAGAAAGAGGGACATTATGAGTTGATGGGTTTGAGTGTAGGGATGGTGTACGATGTGTATTCAGTAAGGTAGACTTAGACTGACAATAGTAGAGGACTTGTCAGGGTATACCATTGGGATGATATGTTGGTTTGAGAGTGATTAAGAGATAATAGTGATAGCGATAGGTGGTAAAATGAGATGTGAAACAAATGGTTGATTTGCTATGTTAGAAATATGGAATTGTGTGTCTTTCTTGATGAAATAGGGAAGATGAGATTATTTACATATGTTCGCTCTATGAATTTGGTTGGTTGGCGTGTTTTTGTTATGTATTGGGATTAGAGGAAAATACGTGATAGTGAAGTTGCTAGACTAATATGATTTGAGTAGTTGTGGTTAAGAATTGAAATGTGGGTGTTTACTGCAACGTAAGAGGTGAAAACGCAGATGCTTTGTGAGTATGTGTCTTTTGATTCAAATTGTGAAATGAGGTGTTTACTCATACCTTGATTGTATGCTACATCGTCGAATATGAGTGTTTGTGTAAAAAAAAGAAGAAGAAGAAAAGATGGAGCATTCAAATAAAAAAAAATTAAAATTATTAATGTAGAACTTGAGTTGGCATTTTGGAGTGTTCGAAATGTCGAGACTAATTTCTTCTCTTTCTTATGGACTTTTCAAACTTTTGTGGCTGAGTTGGTATACTGGATCTTTTGGAATGTATGTACTTGCCTTCTTTCTTTCTTATAGCCTTCCTGTATCATGGGTCATTTTTTTTTATCATCAATGTGATAATTTGTTTGGTACGAAGACATGTTGATACTTGGGGTGCGACAAATATTATAGGAGGGTTATATTAGTGTTTCACGTGTAAAAAAAAACTAATAAAATAAAATATAGGGCATGCATGTGTACGAATTTGAGCACTCGTTGGAATGTTAGCATTAAAATGAATAATGTAAAATAGAGGGATATGATGGAAAACACGACAGATCCTTATTGAAATACTTATTGTAATGGTGTTGCTGTTACTGTTGTGGGTTGGTGGTGAAATTGTAGTGATTATCGTTGAGAAACATTGATGTCGGTGTAACTACTTAGTACAAAGAGAGATTTGTGAGCTATGAAATTTGTCCTGAGCGAGACCGTTGGGAAGATATTTGAGCGAGTGAATCTGACTCTTGAGTAATGGGGTATTAGAAGTCTAAAAATATAATTAGGAATGTGATTAATTCTTTTTCGAAGATCGGATAAAGGATTAGATGTTTGTTGGTGCAACCATTGCATATATTTGGTGGACGCTTGGGCGATGAGATGTTATTAGGTTGTGATGTCGTCGAATAAGAGGAATGATTAGTATTGATGGTTATATTAAAAGTGTGATTTAAGATGGAGACTATGAGAAATGTTTAAATTGACTAGACTAACTGAATGAGAGTACCAGAGATTGGTAAAGTGAATAGACATCGTGTGAGGTCTTACGAGAGTGAGGTGAACTTGATTACTATTGGGCTTCCAAGAGCCATGAGTTTTGAAGAGATGGATATTGTGTAAGCTATGAAGAGATGTGTGGATGTTTCTGGTGTTGTGTAAGCTATTAATTTGTATGGTTGATTTTTTTTTTAAAAAAAATCATGTATGAAATGTATTGCTATTTCGTTTAAATTTACATGTTTGACCTATGTGTAGTCTTAGTATGTGTAATTTGCTCTTAGAATGCAGTCCGGGATGGACACTAATGTGTGCGTGGGTGCCTGCAACGAGGAGTTAATCTTTAGTTGGAATTTGGCGTATGTCCTATCTTTTTCTAACAATAATGAGATATACAATTTAAAGAGGGTAGAATTTGACTTCAAAAAACTATTTCTGTACTTACTACTCTTTTTTAGGATCTAATTAGAAAATTAGATACGAGAAGTTTCCGCAATAGGTCAACCCCTTCAGTTTGAAGTGGTTAATAGCTTGTGATAAGGAGAATAGTGAAATGGAGAGTTCACCCAAATGGTTTCAAGGTTGTATTATGTAGGACGGACACATTTATAAATAAATAAAAAATAGGTTTGGGCATCCGAAAAAGAAACCGATAGTGATTCTGAATGGGCTGAGGGAATGTGGAGTGGTGTTGGAATTTTGGTTTTGTTCTAATGTTGGATGGACGAAAAGGCGTATGAGGTTTGTGCAGAATTGACAGAGTAGTTTTATGGGTAAATAGATGTGTGAGTTAGAGGTAGTGGCCAGCGGGTTTGTGTTATGTGTTTCGTTGTACCAAGGGAGGTTAATAATGTCCTTACGAGAGAGAAGTGAGTGCCAAGATGCATCGGGTCATTTGGGATTGTTAAGGGAGTGGTGTTGCTGTCAATTATTAGCAGAGTCAATAGAATTGAATAGGTCATGAGATGTGTTTATTTTTGGAGTTGAAAAGAAATATCAATAACTTTGGAATGTGAGGAGTTTGACTATGGTGAGTGGGTGTTTACAGTCGAGTGAAGGGTAATGAGTCATTATGTAGTCTAATAATTGGGTTATAGACCTTTTTGGTTTTATTCCAGTGGAGATTATTGGGGTTCTCTAAATTGATTCATTAGTTGACGTTGATCGGGGAAGATGAGAAATTGGAGCTCATTAAGTGGTTCAATACATCCTTTCAGAAAGTTGAAAAAAAAAAAAAAACACTTAGTGAAATAAGGTAAGTTTGTAGAAACATGGGGGTACCATTTGTTAGATTTCGGTATGAATGTCATGTAATTATAGGGGTACTAGGACTGTTGTACGAGTGTTAGAACTTGGGTGTCTGTGAAGGTCTTAGATTTAAGAAGAATGATTAGAGGTTGGTATAGTTCTTGAGGGGAAACCGATACGTATCCTAAATTCGAGTGAGCAAATTTTGAAGGGTAAAAGCATTTTCTTAGTGCGAGTTTTATGGAGTAATCTCGGAAACGAAGAGTCGACGTGGGAAAGGGAAGACGAAGTTAGAGAGAAGTATCCACATTTGTTTCCAAATTAACCAATGTGAGCCTTGAAATTTTAATTTTATGACTGTGAGCTTGTTTTTTGCAAATACATGTAATAGCATGAGCATAATTACTTGATGCATGATCCTAGTTGGCTTGAGTTTTAAATTTCGGGATGAAATTTCTTTAAGGAGAATAGACTGTGGAGACCCATATTGTCACGCCCTCGATTTTTCACATAAATATAAAGGACTTTCCATAAATAAATCCTCACAAAAGTCCATACGATACCCAAAAGATTACAGTACTTCCATTCCCATAATCTTAATTCCAACTCCATTAGATTACCAAATATTACATCATCGGCGCAATGGCCCCAAATTAACATAAGTATCAGATGTCAAGATATTACAAATATTCAATAGTCAAGAGATTTACAATTTTAGTTCAGGTACATCCTTCAAAGAAATTTACAAAAATGAATAAGTAACTTCTTTGGATAGCGTTCAAAAAGGGTATGTCCACGCTCCAAGCATTCCAGCCATGTAAGCTACTGATCCGGGTTAGTACCTGAAAATAATATAAGGCTTGAGCTACACTTGCCCAGTAGAAAAGTCTACGCAAACTCTATATGCAAATGAAATGAGAGATGCTGAGAAAATATAGACTTTCAGATAACAAAGAAGCATAGAAAACGCATGACCACTATATCAGAATTTAAGAACTTAAACAAACACTTCACTCTTGCCAATCGACCTATTATTATCTTTTGAATTCCTTTTTACTCAACTTTTGATCTTCACAGACCCACCACATATGGCTACCTTCCAACTGCTTAGTGGCTCATATGATCCCTATGGGTCCTAGATAGGCACATAAGAAATCCTTTACATCGTCACATCACGAGATCAATCTAAAGACATTCCGGGTATTAGGACCCCGTATACCCAGTCTACATTCCGGGTGATCATGACCCCGTACATCCAATTCTCATTCTGGGTTCTTGGGACCTCGTATATCCGATTCTCATTCCAGGTACGTAGGACCCCGTATATCCGGTTCATACATTTGGTTTCCAACTTCAAGTTCAATTAATGTCAACTTTTACCCTAAATGTTTCTCATTTCAACGAATGGCTACCCCACGCATCAACTACTCACCGCGATCTTCGTTTCATTTTAGGTGGTAATGTATCACATTGTATCCGTAGTCCGTTCACGTCATTCCGTTGATTCAAGTTTTCCTAACAATTAACTCGATAAGTTCATTTAAGCCCAGCGGATACCACTCTAAGTGTGAGACAAACAAAAAATTGGCAAACAAACCCATTGGAGTCGATGAAAAGCTTCACAATGCAAGTTGGAAGATATAGGAAAGCAGCTGAAAGATACTGCAGCAGCTTAACCTCCTACCGGTAGGAAAACATGTCCTACCGGTAGAACTTGGCCTACCGATAGATGAAAAGCTTCTACCGGTAGAAACTGAAAACAGAAATGCCAACATTTCAAATTTGTGCCTGACCTTCCTACCGGTAGAAGTTGAATACGTAGAGCAGCTTTTGAGCTGCTGCTATACGGTTGAGCTGGTCACGAAGAATTTCTCACTTGTTCTGCCACTAGGAAAAAAGTTCCTATCGGTAGGAAACTGATTTTCTGGCAAAGCAACAACGTTCTACCAGTAGTAAGGACGGGCCTACCGGTAGGAATTCAGACAAAACAGATGATTCATACAAAAACAACAGATTTTCAATCCAAGCTTAAACACGACATTACAAGCACGATTTCATGCACCAAATCACTCATAAAACATATAAAGAGAGGTAGAATTCCCTACCTCGAGTATCCAAGCAGAAACCGAAGAGATTAAGCAAGCCCTAGCTTCTGGAACGCAAACCGAACAAAATACTTCGATCCGAGCTTTATCCAACGAGATACGAATTCCTATACCCAAGTAGAAGATGAAATGGAGGTTGTTTGTTGCGAGTTTTGAGTTTGGAGGTGAGTTTTTGAAAGATGGAGAGAGGGAGTGAGAGAGCCGAGAGAGAGGGAGAGTGAGAGACCAAGAGATGGAAAGGGGAAAATAAATCCCCTGCCACACACCATATTACACCAACACCCATGACTTTCAAGCCTTGCACAATTAACCACCACACTCATATTCATGTCATTTTCACCATTTCTCCTCAATTACGAACATTTAAAATTAAATAAAGAAATTTACGGGTCTTTACACATATTTTCTTTATTTATTGAAAATGATTAATAAAGGTCTAAATGAGAAAAGTGGTTTATTGGGTGATTATTTGATTTGGGGAATGAAGTGAAAGAATAGAGAATTGAGGGAGTGAGTGTGTGATTTAAGAATATATGAGTATATATTGTAGGTGCATAGTGTAGGAGATTAGTTTCTTCCCTCCACTCTCTCTCATCCGTCTCTCTCTCCCCCTTTCCACCGGCATATCTTTCTCTCTCTCCACTCCTTACACAAAACCTCAATCAAATACCTCAAAACCTTCAAGAATCAACCTTCATTCAACCCTCCATTCGCATCCTTGAGCTTGGAAATCCTTGGGTCAAGCTCGAATCGAAGATTTGAAGTTCAAGAAAGCTAGGGCTTGTTCAAAACTCATAGATCTTGGTTATCGTCTCGAGGTAGGGATTTCTTTGCCTCTTTTATCTGTTTATATGTTGATTAAGTGTAGAAGTCGTGCATTGAATCGTTGGTTGTTTTGTTGTATTTGCTTATGAGTTTTCTGCAAAAAATCACTATTCGTAACGTCCCCGTATCGATACAATTGCTTGCGTATCGATATGTTGAAAGGATCTGCATTCCAGTAGCTTCTGAAATTTGTTGTAGTGTTCTCGTATCGATACAATTATTGGCGTATCGATACTCCAAACTTCGCCGTATCGATACAGTTATTTTGGTATCTATTCCTTGGCTTTCTGGGCAGTTTTACCCATGTTGCTCCGATCGATCGTTTTGACTCCCGATTACTTCTAAACCTTTTTGGATACCTCCACATCTATTCCAAGCATGTCCAATTGACTTCCTTTGATTCATTGAAGTTATCCTTGGTCCGCTGGGATTCCGCTAGTAAGAAATGAATAGGAACTCATTTGATTAAAACCGTGTTGAAATGTAACTTGTTGATTGATTGATTACTTGAGAGTGTTGTGGCATAGTGGTAGTATTTTTGGCATAACGTATGATGTTCCTTGCATGAATGTAATCATGAGAAAGTATTTACTTGCATATTGAATAAGAAAACTAATGTTTGGGTCGGAAGTTAGGAAAGAGAGTCTTGCAACGCAAGGGGGGGTAATACGGTGATCCAAGTGGTTAGGGTTTTTTGTAACACAAGGGGTGCTAATACGGTAACTCTCGTGGTATCATACTGTAACGCAAGAGGTGGAAATACAGACGGTAGAGTTTGGTGATAGAGTCGTGTCAAAATCGTAAAGTTGCATGAGTTTTGTGAATAATGTGGCTAAATTATGATAGCGGCATATTTTATAATGATTATTGCGAATGATTGGCATCCCTATGAGTCGAGTGCTATCCATCGGTTGCGCTATATTTTTCCTTCTGCACATATCATCATATTCGCACATAGAATTGGTAAAAGATTTTCTTACTGGGATAGTGTAGCTCAACCTATCTTTCTTTTCAGGTTCAAATGCTAGACAATAGAGTGCATTCTTCATGTGTTGAGATGTGAAGACTTTTTGGGAGCTTTCCTCGTTTAGTTACTTTAACATCATTGTGATAACTTTCTTTTTATAAAGATGTATCTATAACTAATCTCTTTAGAATTCTCTTAACTAAACTGTTTGTAAATTAATAACTTGTTCATATTTGTACTTCAGCTTATTTTGGGACCGGTGTGCCAATGTTTTAAATCTTTGAACTTGGGGGACTTGATTTATAAATTAATCAGGAGGGAACTCTTTTGGGTAATATGTATGAAATGCGAGGCTCTTTTATTAAAATGTATTATTTAATTAAGTTGAAAATCGTGGCGTGACATGTCATGTGTTTTTCTCATGGTCAGCAGCCATACAATAACAAGATGCATGAACCACTTGTTTATTTCCATCTTATCAATCAAACATGATAATTTTACTTTCAACCGAAGCAACACGAGAATATCAAAGTTTATTGAATTGAACAATTGTAGTGAGAGCAACATTGATTAGTGGCAACAAATATTTACTTTTTAATTAACTTAGGTCTCGTTCGAGCAGTTTGGGAGAGAATGCACTCCCCTAGGTTTTCTTCTGATTTTTGAAGAAATCACCAAACATTTGTTTGGTTTCTTACTTTAAATCACACAGGAACCTTGTTTGGGTTTCACGAATTCCTTGGAGTTCTTATCCTTGGAACAAATTCCAGTCATCACCAAAGTGAGAGAAATGGGATCTCGGCTGAAGTGGGTTCTCGGCTGGGCTTTCTCTCTTGGCACCAAAAACCAGATCTTTTGATACAAAACCCACCGTTTATTCAGGTGGTTCAATCACAGCTCTAGTCGATTGTACCGAAAGAAGGTACGGCGGGGATTTATCTAGTACTTTTGGTCGGCGGACGATGCCACACCCAGTCGGATAGGCTGGAACGGATGATGAAATGGAAAAGGGGGAATAAGATCTCCCCATTCTCCGGTGGTACGGCAGTGGGGCGTAATCGTCCACGACTGCCTTCACCGAATTGCATTCGAGTATCAATTGTTGCTGCGCTGCGTGATGGCTGTCAAGCATGCCGGATGGGCTTTCATTCCCAAGTCGGATCTGCACAAGATTAGTATTGCTTCGAGATGGTTCTTCGGTCGTTGGAGGTCTTCAAGATTACCCAACATCAGCATCGGAGATCTAAGATTGGAGCTGGACATCACCAACAGCCGGCCACTGCTATGGAGGTGTCCCTTCTATTCGGGCCAGCCCGAAGTACACCAATGGACTTATCCCAGCTCTGGTTTGATTTCAAGAACAGGTTTGGTTATTCGAGAACAGGACTGGTCTCTTTGTTCAAATATGGATCTTTATAGTTGCTTATTTAATGTCAAATGCTGGGTTTGTTGCTGGACTTTTGGGCCAGTGGACTGTTAGTATTTGGGATTTCAACTCAGGTGCTGCACATCATTATCAGATGTAGTGTAGTTCGACACTGTGACTTGCCCATTTGGGGCTCATGGGTTATTATCCAGCTCTTTGTTGAGCTTCTCTAAATCCCTAGGTTCTTTGCTTCATTAGCCTGGTGTTTGTCCGTAGTATGGTTATGTTTGTGGCTATAACGGATTAGATCGGAGTTTTACGCTGATTGAAAGGGATAGCTTTGCGGCTACCATTGACTAGATCGGTAGTGGGGCTCTGATTGAAATAGGTAGCTTCCGGGGTTGTCTTTGATTAGATTAGTGGTCATGCACTGATTGAAAGGGATAGCTTCGCGGGCTGTCATTGGTTAGATTGGTGGTAGTTCACTGATCGAAAGGGGCAGCTTGGTCCGCCTGCGGTTCGAGTGGCCGCATTTTGTGGTTTCTCTTTCTGTTCCCCTTTTAGATTATAGCGAGCCTAGGGGATTAGGTTGAGGGTGGAGTAGTCTGGATGGAATGGGCGTGGTGTGCTAGATACTTGGGAGGGTAGCCTTGTCGGATGTCGTCATCTCCAGTTCGAGTCTCTTCTCGGTTTCTTGTCCCTCTGTAGTAGCTGTTCTTTTAGAGGTGGGTATTATGCGTGTTCTCTGGGTTTGATTGGAGTAGTAGTATCTTGGTTTGCTTATCCCTTCTCTGGAGACAGTGGTGATTGGTAGGTGGCAGAGAGCGGGTTGTTTCTGGCGAGCCTTAGGCTTGGATGAGAGAGTATTAGGCCAGATGGAATGGGCGTGGTGTGCAGGGTGGGGCCCCCTGCCAGATGCCGACATCTCTGGTTCGAGCCTCTTCTTGGTGCCTTGTTCCTCTGTAGTAGCTGTTCAGCTTACCCTGATGCCGTTTGCTATGTTGCTGCTAGTCCTCAGTGTTGGTTATCTTTTGATCATCTCTGGCCGTGACTATTTATTTTATTTCCTAGCCTGGTGGGATGTGCCAGGTAGTAGTTCAATTTCATGTTACTTCTATTCATATCACTTCATTTCATACCCCGTTGTACTATCCTTCCGTTTAGATGGATAGTGCAATGGGGGTATGATCACTACACACATGGCACTTTTGTTATTTTATTTATTTTACCCAACTCTCCATGCGGGTTGTGCATGGGTTATCGCAAAATTTTCAATCTTCTTTTTTCCTTTTCTTTTCCTCCTGGGGTATGCCCCTTGTAGGCTATAAATTCGGTTAACCTTTTTTAATTTCAAGCTAATTCACCCAAAACAAAAAACAAAAAAAACAAACAAAACAAATATTTATTGGATTTAGTACGTAAGATTTGATCCATAGTTGACACGGGCAACATCAACTATGTATCACTATTTCTCTTCACATGACTATTAGTCTAGACACCTACTAACCGTCATGTGTTTCACCACCTTTTCTTCACATGACTAGTAGTCTAAAACCTACTAACCGTCATATGTTTCACCATCTTTTCTTCACATGACTAGTTGTCTGATAACCTACTAACCATCATGTGTTTTCCTCATGGTCAGCAATCATACAATAACAGGATGCATGAACCACTTGTTTATTCCCATCTTATCAATCAAACATGATAATTTTACTTTCAATCGAAGCAACACGAGAGTATCAAAGTTTATAAAATCGAACACTTGTAGCGAGAGCAACATTGATTGGTGGCAACAAATATTTATTGGATTTAGTACGTAAGATTTGATCCATAGTTGACACGGGCAACATCAACTATGTATCACTATTTCTTTTCATATGACTATTAGTCTAAACACCTACTAACCGTCATGTGTTTCACCACCTTTTCTTTACATGACTAGTAGTCTAAAAACCTACTAACCGTCATATGTTTCACCATCTTTTCTTCACATGACTAGTTGTCTGATAACGTACTAACCATCATGTGTTTTCCATGAGGTCAGCAGTCATACAATAACAGGATGCAAAAACCACTTGTTTATTTCCATCTTATCAATCAAACATGATAATTTCATTTCCAACCGAAGCAATACGAGAGTATCTAGATTTATAAAATTGAACACTTGTAGTGAGTGTGACATTAATTCAAGGAAACAAATATTTATATGATCTATTACAGAAGATTTGATCCATAGCAGACACGGGCAACATCAATTTGAGCCAACAAACACATTTTGTTCTATTAAGTACACTTTAATCCGTATGACACCCTTTTGAAACCACCTTTTCTTCTCATGACTAGTAGTGTAAAAACCTACTAACCGTCATGTGTTTCACCATCTTTTCTTCACATGACTAGTAGTCTGATAACCTACTAATTGTCATGTGTTTTCCTCATGGTCAGCAGCCATACAAACACAGGATGCAGGAACTACTTGTTTATTTCCATCTTATCAATCAAACATGATAATTTCACTTCCAACCGAAGCAACACAAGAGTATCTTGGTTTATAAAATTGAACACTTGTAGTGAGAGCGACATTGATTCGTGGCAACAAATATTTACTAAATCTAATACGCCAGATTTGATCCATAGTACACAGATAACATCGATTAGAGCCAAGAAACATTTTTTGTCCTACTACGTACACTTTAATCCGACTGACACCGACTGAAACCACTATTTTTGCGATTTTTTTTTTTGGATAAAACAGCTTGAAATTAAAAAAAGGGAAAATTTCAAAATAGCACCCGACCTTTCACACAAATCACACACAGGCACCTGATCTTTTAAAATTATCAAAAAAACACCTGACCTCTTTAAAAACCCATCAATTTTACACCCGCCGTTAACTTTCCATCCAAAACAGATGGAAAAGCTGAAAATGTGCATTTTGGCACAAATATTGGCAAAACAAGATTAAGGCTCATTTTGGCAAAACACAATATTATACTCATAAACAAGATTAAGACTCGATTCGGCTTTAAAAGTCAATTAATAACTTAATTTTTATCTTTATTCAAAAGAAAAAAAGCTCATTTGTTAGTTTTGCGTCAAGATGAATCAATAAGTCACAAAAATTACTGAACTTTTCAATCCAAATCCACCCTAAATAAGGAATCAAGCTTAATTTAGTAATTAAATACTCAAAACTATGCAACCAAATAAGATTACTCTGTATTAAACAAAGAAAAAGGCAAAAACAAAAAACATATAATAGTCATGGGTAGGTGTGAAAAGTGCCAAGTCATGGGTATTTAATTACTAAATTAAGCTTGACTATTCTATATTTTTTGTTTTTGTCTTTTCCTTTGTTTTAATAAGGAGTAATCTTATTTGGCTGCATAGTTATGGGTATTTAATTACTAAATTAAGCTTGATTCCTTATTTAGGGTGGGTTTGGATTGAAAAGTTAAGTAATTTTTGTGATTTATTGATTCGTATTGACGCAAAACTAACAAATGCGTTTTTTTTTCTTTTGAATAAAGACAAAAATTAAGTTTTTAATCCACTGTTAAAGCCAAATCGAGCCTTAATGTTATTTATGAGTATAATATTGTGTTTTGCCAAAATGAGCTTTAATATTGTTTTGCCAATATTCGTGCCAAAATGCACATTTTCAGCATTTCCGTTTGTTTTGGATGAAAAGTTAACGGCAGGTGTAAAATTGATGGGTTTTTAAATAGGTTAGGTGTTTTTTTGATAATTTTAAAAGGTGAGGTGCCTGTGTGTGATTTGTGTAAAAGGTCGGGTGCTATTTTGAAATTTTAAAAAAGGGCTAACCGAATATACAGTCTACAAGGGGCACACCCTAGGAGGAATAGAAAAGTTTGAAAAGAAAATAAGACAAAGAGAAAGCCTACGCCAGACGGCTACATAGGATTAGAAGTAAATAACGTATCTGTTTCCTATCCATCTAATAGATGGAAACGAAACAAATGACAAATGATTACACATGGCGCAAAACAGATGCATGCACAAGACACACTATACATTGGTACGATACAAAACAGCCACCAAACAACTTCCAAAATTGAGGTTCTACATGTCATCCACATTAAAGTCCCATGTTGGGACCATAAAATCCACACCAGAGCAGCAATAACTAACAAAACATTATCAAGGGCTTCCAATTCTGTCCTCACAGCATAACAACCAACTAGGCAGTCTATTATTGGACAACAGCCACACATCAGCAGCAGCAGAAGCCGCAATAGCAGCAGCAGCAGCAGCCATAACAGCAGCAGCAGCAGCCACATGGCCCGGCTCTGCACCTTAAGGACAAGGGTAAACCATCTTTGACTAGCAGACGGAAGCAGCAGCAATTTGCTCAAAGGCTGGACAGCAGCCGAAAACAGAACAGCAGCAGCAGCGGCAACAGACAGCAAAACAGTAGCAGACCAGCAGCAAACGAAACAGAACCAGCATATGAACTAATTGAAACTAGTAGTGCTGCTTGAAAATGATGCACAACAGAGCAGCAGAGCAGAAGAAAAAGATGCAAAATGAAGCTAGGGACAGCCCCTAGAAAAGCATATCAATCCAAGGGACAACCCCCCTAGAAAGCTACTATAACCAGAAAAGCAAAGAAAATACATCAACAAGTAGCTTAACAACAATCTGAGCTATGATATTAAGGCCAACCACTGCCGGATTGAATTCAAAATAGTCAACAAAACTGCAGCTAGCTGCTACCACTACAACAACATAGATGGAGCCACAAAATCAACATGTGACCAAACAAGATACCATCAATTCAGGGAACAACAATTAGCAGCAAAGGGAAGTCTCATTGGAACACCAGGTATACAATTTTTTTTTTTTTTTTTTTGGAACAGAATTTCATTGACACCAGGTATACAATTGAGAGAACATAGATGAAGCCACAAAATCCAAGGATTATCATACACATCCTCTCAACTTTGAAGCCATATCAGATAACTCATAGCAGAAGCTACAATGGTGTGAATACTTGCAGCGGTGTAAGGGGAACACAAAAGAGTTACCCAAGCTACTAGTAGGTACACACTTCAAAATGGTTACTCCGATGTTACCAAAGATTAAAGCATAAGAGATTCCCTTGTCCTTATAGGTGCTCACCAACCAATGACACCCTCAACATACTTATCTCCCTCTCTACTTTTCACACAGGACACAGAAGAATGGCTCCACCTTCTCCCTCCATTTGAACTCACATAATTACCCTACCATATATTATCACCTCTCAAAGAAATGGGGAAGCAATCCACACTACTCACGGTCAATACACAAATATTAGAACCGCAGGAACTAAAGTGATAACAATTACCCCCAAATGAAGTGGACAGCCTTCAACGTTATCCACACATTAGACCAAAATTTATCAGCACACAAACAGAGGCAGAATCAACTACTTGAGAGTACAGTATTTACCTTGTACATAGAAGTAAACAGAAAAGCTATGTGCATAGCAGCTTGTGCACAGCAGCTGTGCACAGATCCCATTTTCTCCCGGCTCGGGTTGCACAAAGATGATCGGAGCCGCTCATTTTGCTCTAAATATGTCGTTTAAGGCCTCTGTAAAAAATGAGCTTCGTTCGATATCTTTAGAGGCGTTAACAAAACACCCAAAATCACTTCAGAATTTAGGCTAAATTCTGAAGCAAAGTTGGATGATTCGTAAACAGCTTTATTGACATCGGATTGAGATGATTTTTTTACAGGGACCGTAAATAACATGTTTTGAACAAAATGAACGGTTTCGATCATCTTTGCGGAACCCGAGACGGGGCAAAACCCATCTGTACCGGGCTGCTGTACACCCACTGCTGTACCATTAGCAGCTCTCAGAAGTAAAAGTATTCAGAATTCAGTCACTCCACAATGGCTGCATCTGGCATTTCCCCAGGGTAAATTACTTGCTAAGGAGATAAGGGTAGGAAAACAAATGAAATACTCAACAAGAATTAATTTCCATTCACACCAATATAATGTTAGCTACTAAGATTCCATTCATTTACCACCCAGTCGGCTTGAGACGGTGGCAGCGCTTGTAATGATAGAAGTCTTGCCCTCACCATCGAATAGATTTTATGAGCAACTACCTCTCCAGAACAAGATGTGCCTTGAAATTTCCTTATATTCCTCTCAATCCACACATGATAAACTATAGCTGTAAATACTAGTTTGGTAATTACAACCCTCAAAGATTTACCCTTTTTGTTTGAGAGAAAAGTGACCCACTCAAACCATGGACGAGAGTGCCAAGATACATGAAGTTTGGTAAGCATATTTCCCACACCTGTTGAGAGAATGGACAATTAAAAAAGAGGTGGTCATGACTTTCACTTCCCTGACAAAAGCTACACTGAGTGGAGTTGGTAACACCAAACAACATGTGTCTATCAGAAGTGGATAGTCTTTGCTGTATAGCCAGCCAAGTTATGAAGCTACACTTTGTTATGTGGCCCGAGAACCACACCAACTTGTGCCACCCAACTTTAGGGAAGGAAGTTCTCAATTTATCCCATAACGATGCAATTGAGAACTGACCATTTGCATTAAGAGACCATCGAATGTAATCTGACTCGTCCAACCTGGATGAGAGAAGAGGTGGCAAAGAACTTCTAATCTCATTGAGTTCAATAGTTTGTGTAATTGGAAAAGCCCAATTCGAATTATGGATAATGTGGGATACAGTAGCATCCCGAGGTATACCAGAATCTAAGGCAATCCTGGTACCAAAGTTCGCTATCAAGGGGCCAATTGGATGCCAATTATCATACCACAAGGAAGTGGTGTGGCCATCACCTAGCACACTAATAATAAACGGTTGCACCAATGCTCTGAGATTCAGTAATTTCCTGCAAACCCATATACATTGCCCAGGAATTTTCAGATTCCAAAAATTCCTCCCTTTTATTAAGTAGGATTTGACCCATTGACACCACATGGACTGTTCTCCCCCAGAAATGAGGAACCAAATATGTTTGGCAATGGCCGCCTTATTCCATGTTTGCATGGATTTAAATCCAAGACCTCCCTCCTGCTTAGGAGAGCACAAGTGTTCCCAGGAGACCTTAGCACCAGTTCTCCTAAGATCAGGACCTGACCAAAGAAATGCTCTTAGAATAGCCTCCCCCTTTTTTATCACTTTTTTAGGGATGATAAATAAGGAGACCAATAGGTTTGCATGGAAAACGGGACATTTTTTATCAACTGCACTCTACCAGCATATGTTAAATCTCTATTTGTCCAACACTTAGTTTTAGCAGTAATACTATCCACTAAGCGTTGACAGTCAGAGGCTTTGAGTTTAGTGGAGATAAGAGGTACACCAAGATATCTAACGGGTAGTGTACCTTCTTTAAACTCTAAGACATTCAGAATGGCTAGCCTAGAGGTGGCATTGACTCCAGAGAAGAAGATGCTACTCTTTCCAGGACTAGGGGATAGGTCTGACATTTCCTGAAACTCAGTTAGAGCATCACGAATGTGGATGACTGAAGACAGATCTCCTTCACAAAAAATCATCAGATCATTAGCAAAGCAGAGATTTTTAATCTTGGTATTACCACATCTCCAATGAAAGTGGAAATCAGGAAGAAGGGATTTCTCCCTCAACAAACAAGTGAGTACTTCCATCACAATGACAAACAAGTATGAGGACAAAGGATCCCCTTGCCTTAGCCCTCTCTTCCCATGAATGTACCCAGTGGCTTCACCATTAATACTTATTGAGTAGTTAGCAATGGTGACACAAGCCTGGAGCCATTTAACCATTGTAGGATGAAAATTCATAGCAGCCAGTACATCCCAAAGAAATTCCCATCTCACATTGTCATAGGCTTTCATGATATCCACTTTCATGGCACACCTAGGAGAGGGAGATGATTTATGGTACCCTCTCATAAGTTCCTGAGTTAGGAAGATATTATCAGCAATCCTTCTCCCTTTAACAAAGCCTGATTGCACAGGATCTATTAAATTAGGAAGTACAACCTGAATTCTTCTTGCAAGAATTTTAGAGATGCATTTATAAATTGTATTACAGCAAGAGATAGGTCTAAAGTCACCTACTTTCGATGGATTGGGGACCTTTGGAACTAGGGCCACAATAATCGAGTTAGCTTTCCTAAGCAGTTGACCAGACCTAAAGAAAGTTCTCCAAGCTGCAGTGACTTCGTGACCCACGATAGGCCATGTTTTACTTAAAAAACCAGCATTATACCCATCTGGGCCAGGAGCTTTAGAAGGATTAAGAGACCAGAAGGTGTCTCTTATTTCTATGTCAGTGACATCAGCAATCATAGACATCATTCGACTATTAGATAACCTGTGTCTGACAACGTGTTGAATCCTAGAGAGCCCATCGTAAGAAGAAGAATGGGCAGTTCCTAGCAGATCGGTATAGTACTTAACAAAACTGGATTTAATATCCTTACTGTCATGAGTGAGAGTCCCATCTTCCATGACCAGACTGGATATCTTACTTCTATTACGAACATTATTCACAGATTTACAGAAGTACGAAGTGCATTGATCACCCAATCTGAGCCACTGAATTCTCGACTTCTGCTTAGCCAAGCTTTCCTCTGCTCTCAGCAAAGTGAGGAGCTTCTTATGAACCTCCCTCTCTTGATTTATAATAGAGGGATCAGTAGGGTGGGAACCTAGAACATTCTGTAGGGACTCCAGGATTTGCCTAGTATTAAGCACCCTCTTAGAGATGTCACTAAATTCTCTATGATTGAGTTGCTTAAACTCAGGTTGCAACATCTTAAGCTTCTCACACACACAAAACATTGGGTTTCCAATAACCACCCTCCTCCATACTCTCTGAACCACATTCAAAAATTGGGGATGGTCAGCTAGGAAATCGAAGAACTTGAAGGGTTTATGAGAGGCCTGAGGAGTTAGGTTGATGCTTACAACAACAGGGGAATGGTCAGATACCCCAAGAGTTAGAAAATGGGCAGAGGAACAACTATAAGTTGTCATCCACTGCTCATTGACTAATACTCTATCTAACTTAGTAGTGACAAAATGGGAGGGCTCCTGCTTGTTTGCCCACGTGAAGAAACACCCTGTAAATCTAAGATCATCCAATTCCAAAGGGGGCCAGCTAATAGTACCCCCCACCTTTTCATTAGGGTATCTAATGGCATTAAAATCCCCAAGAACAATCCAGGGGGATATTTTTCCGATTTTGCTATCCCAAATGCACACTTTCAGAGTTCTCATCAATTAGTGATCAGTAGTCTTTACATCAACTAGGTATCACTATTTCTTTTCACGTGACTAGTAGTCTAAACACCTACTAACCGTCATGTGTTTCGCCACATCTTCTTCACATGACCCGTAGTCTGATAGTTTACTAACCGTCATGTGTTTTTCTCATGGTCAGCAGTCATACAATAACAGGATGCAAAAATCACTTGTTTATTTTCATCTTATCAATCAAACATGATAATTTAAGTGAGAGAGAATGCATTAGGGTTGAGAGCTTCTCTCTATATTCCTAGAGAGAGAATGCACTCCCCATACCAGATTTCTCACAATCGGTCTGATCCAGAGGTAATCTAAGCTCTGTTCAGCTATATCAGCACTTACAAACCAGTCGTGGGTCTTATTCAACTTCACAGAGATTACCCAGAACTGCTGGGATCCATCTCAACTTCTCGGAGATGACCCCAGAGCTCCTAGCTCGTGGGTCCTTTTCATGACAAAAGGAATCACCAGCTCCACTGCTCTAGTCCTCAAGCTGAGCACGGCGAAGGGGAGCTGCTCGTCGGAACTGGTGGTGTGCTGTTCAGATCTGATGGACCTAACAGAAAGTAGTTCAAAACACTCTAGCGTTTCTCCGGTGGTACAGCGGTGACTATATGGGTCAATCCCAAATGGTTTCTGGATCTACAGTGACGGATGGGCTAGGAACAATTGGGGACGCAAGGAAAAGGGGGAGGTTCTGGTGCGGTGTTGGGCTAGTGGCCATACCTCACTACTAGATTTTTCTCCCATTTGGTTCAGATTTGTTAATCCTTATGGGTAACCCAAGCTCGGCCAAGAGATACAGATCTCTCGAGTGTGGGTTTTGGATTATCGCGATGTTCAGGCTTCGGGCTGGGCTGCCGATGGTGAGGCATCGTGAGGTATTCCAGACCTTGGCTCCTATGATTTTGCAGCAGATCGTTGCTCTCCTTGTCCTAATTTGGAGATATTCTAGTTTGTGCCGATAACTTTGACTGCTTTGGTATTTCTTGATGTTGCCGGAGTATTCAATATCTATTGAATTCATGATCAGATTCCTCCTTTGGGGAAGACGGTAGTGTTTTACAGGGTACATTGCCCATTTGGGGCTCATGGGTTATTATCCAACTCTTTGTTGAGCTTCTCTAAATCCCTAGGTTCTTTGCTTCATTAGCCTGGTGTTTGTGCGTAGTATGGTTGTGTACGTGGCTATCATGGATTAGATTGGAGTTTGCGCTGATTGAAAGGGTTAGCTTTGCGGCTACCATTGACTAGATCGGTAGTTGGGCTCTGATTGAAATAGGTAGCTTCCGGGGTTGTCTTTGATTAGATTAGTGGTTGTGCGCTGATTGAAAGGGATAGCTTCGTGGGCTGTCATTGATTAGATTGGTGGTAGTTCACTGATCGAAAAGGGCAGCTTGGTCCGCCTGCGGTTCGAGTGGCCACATTTTGTGGTTCCTCTTTCTGTTCCCCTTTTAGATTATAGTGAGCCTAGGGGATTAGGTTGAGAGTGGAGTACTCTGGATGGAATGGGCGTGGTGTGCTAAGTACTTGGGAGGGTAGCCTTGTCTGATGTCGTCATCTCCAGTTCGAGTCTCTTCTCGATTTCTAGTCCCTCTGTAGTAGCAGTTATTTTAGATGTGGGTATTATGCGTGTTCTCTGGGTTTGATTGGAGTAGTAGTATCTTGGTTTGCTTATCCCTTCTCTGGAGACAGTGGTGATTGGTAGTTGGCTGAGAGCGGGTTGTTTCTGGCGAGCCTTAGGCTTGGTTGAGAGAGTATTAGGCCAGATGGAATGGGCGTGGTGTGCAGGGTGGGGCCCCCTATCAGATGCCGACATCTCTGGTTCGAGCCACTTCTTGGTGCCTTGCTCCTCTGTAGTAGCTGTTCAGCTTACCTTGATGCCGTTTGCTATGTTGCTGCTAGTCCTCAGTGTTGGTTATCTTTTGGTCATCTCTGGCCATGACTATTTATTTTATTTCCTAGCCTGGCGGGATGTGCCAGGTAGTAGTTCAATTTCATGTTATTTCTATTCATATCACTTCATATCATACCCCGTTGTACTATCCTTCCGTTTAGATGGATAGTGCAATGGGGGTATGATCACTACACACATGGCACTTTTGTTATTTTATTTATTTTACCCTACTCTCCATGCGGGTTGTGCATGGGTTATCGCAATTTTTTCAATTTTCTTTTTTCCTTTTCTTTTCCTCTTGGGGTATGCCCCTTGTAGGCTGTACATTCGGTTAACCTTTTTTAATTTCAAGCTAATTTACCCAAAAAAAATGATAAATTCATTTCGAACCGAACCAACACGAGAGTATCTAGATTTATAAAATTGAACACTTGTAGTGAGAGCAACAATAATTCGAGGCAACAAATATTTATATGATCTATTACGTAAGATTTGATCCATAGAAGACACAGGCAACATCAATTCAAGCCAACAAACACGTTTTGTCCTATTAAGTACCATTTAATCCTTATGACGCCCACTGAAACCACCTTTTCTTCACATGACAATTATTCTAAAACCTACTAACCGTCATGTGTTTCACCATGCTTTCTTCACATGACTGGTAATCTAATGACCTATTAACCGTCATGTGTTTTGCTCATGGTCAGCAGTCATATAATAACTGAATGGATGAACCAATTGTTTATTTCTATCTTATCAATCAAACATGATAATTTCATTTCCAACTGAAGCAACACGAGATTATCTAGATTTATAAAATTGAACACTTGTAGTGAGAGTGTCATTTATTCGAGGCAACAAATATTTATGTGATCTAGTACGTAATATTTGATCCATAGTAGACACGGGCAACATCGATTCGAGCCCACAAACACGTTTTGTCCTATTAAGTTAACTTTAATCCGTATGACACCCACTAAAACCACTATTTTTTCTATTTCGTTAGCACAAATGCACACTTTCAGAGTTCTTATCACTTAGTGATCGATAGTTTTTACATCAACTAGGTATCAGTATTTCTTTTATATGACGAGTAGTCTAAACACCTAATAACTGTCATGTGTTTCGCCACCTTTTATTTACATGACGAGTAGTCTAAAAAACCTATTAACCGTCATGTGTTGCACCAACTTTTCTTCAAACGATTTATAGTCTAATAACCTACTAACCGTCATGTATTTTTCTCATGGTCAGCAGTTATACAACAACAGGATGCATGAACCACTTGTTTATTTCCATCTTATCAATCAAACATTGTAATTTTACTTCCAACTGAAGCGACACGAAAGTATCAAGGTTTATAAAATTGAACACTCGTAGTGAGAGCGACATTGATTCGTGGCAAGAAATATTTATTGGATCTAGTACGTAAGATTTGATCTATAGTAGACAAAAACAACATCAACTAGGCATCACTATTTTTTCACATGACTTGTAGTCTAAATACCTATTAACTGTCTGTTGTTTCACCACCTTTTCTTCATAAGACTTGTAGTCTAAAATCCTACTAACCGTCATGTGTTTCACTATCTTTTCTTCACATGACTAGTAGTCTGATAACCTTCTAACCGTAATGTGTTTTCCTCATGGTCAGCAGTCATACAATAACAAGATGCAGGAACCACTTATTCATTTCCATGTTATCAATCAAACACGATAATTTCACTTCCAACCGAAACAACATGAGGGTATCTAGGTTGGTAAAATTGAACACTTGTAGTGAGAGCGACATTGATTCGAGGCAACAAATATTTAAGGCTTAAGTACTTATACAAAATAGAGTCGGTTTCATTTTCGTCCTTGTAAAATTTTTTGTGTCAATTTCGTTCTTCCAGTTTGCGACTCAGTTCAATGTCACCCTTGCCATCAACCAGTGGATGAGATTCGCCTACGTGGATAACTTCCGTTATTAATTGATTTGGTGTCCGTTTTGGGAGAAGTCTTAGAACTTTCTCTATTTTCTAGTTTTGCTATTATTCCAAAATTTTTCATTTTTTTTTTATAATTTTCATTATTAATTGATTTGGTGTCCGTTTTGAGGCGAATCAATTAGAGTTAGAATTTTTCTACTTATTTAACAAGTTGTAAGCCTTCGGGGGCAAGATAGTGATTGATTATTATTGAATGAAAAGAGTCTAGAGAGCATTTTCTCTAGACCTTTATCATTTGTGATTTTTTTGTCGCACGTTCGTAATGTAATTGAATGGCAGATTGATCTTGTGCGCCTTTTTTGGGTAGAAAATGATGTGGGTAATATTGGGGGAAGAGACGTGAGCCAGGTAAGTACCAAAGAAGGCTTCCGTTATCCAAGTAAGCAAATTCCGTCCATTGGTTGACGGCAAGGGTGACATTGAACTGATTCACAAACTAGAAGGACGAAATTGACACAAAATTTTTTATAAGGACGAAAATGAAACCGACTCTATTTTGTAAGGACTATTTAAGTACTTAAGCCAATATTTAATGGATCTAGTACGTAAGGTTTGATCTATAGTAGACACAAACAACATCAACTAGTCATCACTATTTCTTTTCACATAACTAGTAGGCTAAACACCTACTAACCATCATGTGTTTCACACCTTTTCTTCAGATGACTAGTTGTCTAAAAACCTACTAACCGTCATGTGTTGCACCATCTTTTCTTCACATGTCTAGTAGTCTAATAACCTACTAACCGTAATGGGTTTTTCTCATGTTCAGCAATCATAAAATAACATGATGCATAAACCACTTGTTTATTTCCATCTTATCAATCAAAAATTACAATTTTCCTTCTAGCCGAAGCAACAAGAGAGTGTCAAGGTTTATAAAATTGAACACTTGTAGTGAGAGTGACATTGATTCGTGATAAGAAATATTTATTGGATCTAGTACGTAAGATTTTGATCTACAGTAGACACAAGCAACATCAACTAGGCATCACTATTTCTATTCACATGACTTGTAGTCTAAACACCAATTAACTGTCTGTTGTTCCACCACCTTTTTTTCATAAGACTAGTAGTCTAAAATCCTACTAACAGTCATGTGTTTCAGCATCTTTTCTTCACATGACTAGTAGTCTGATAACCTTCTAATCGTCATGTGTTTTCCTCATGGTCAGCAGTCATACAATAACCGGATGCAGGAACCACTTGTTCATTTCCGTGTTATCAAACAAACATGATAATTTCACTTCCAACTGAAACAACACGAGGGTATCTAGGTTTGTAAAATTGAACACTTGTAGTGAGGGCGACATTGATTCGAGGCAACAAATCTTATTGGATCTAATACGCAAGATTTGATCTATAGCAGACACGGGCAACATCAACTAGATATCACTATTTCTTTTCTTATAACTAGTATTCTAAACTTCTCAAAACTGTTATGTGTGTCACCACCTTTTCTTCATATGACAAGTAGTCTAAAAACCTACTAACCATCATGTGTTTCACAACCTTTTCGTGTTTCACAACCTTTTCTTCACATGACTAGTAGTCTGATAGCCTACTAACCGTCATGCGTTTTCTTCACGGTCAGCAGCCATACAATAACAGGACGCAGGAACCACTTGTTTATTTCCATCTTATCAACTAAACATGATAATTTCATTTACAACCAAAGCAATGCGAGAGTATCTAGACTTATAAAACTGACCACTTGTAATGAGAGCGACATTGATTCGAGACAAAAAATATTTAAATGATCTAGTACGTAAAAAGAGATCCATAGTGGGCACGGGCAACATCGATTCTAGTCAACGAACACATTTTGTCATTACAATTACACTTTAATCAGCATGACACCCACTGAAACAAGTTTTTTTTTTATTTTCTTATCACAAATGCACAATTTCAGATTTCTTATGACTTAGTGATCAGTAGTCTTTACATTAACTAGTTAACACTATTTCTTTACACATGACTACTAGTCTAAACACCTACTAACCGTCATGTGTTTCACCACCCTTTCTTCACATGACAATTAATATAAAACCTAATAACCGTCATGTGTTTCACCACCTTTTCTTCACATGACAATTAGTATAAAACCTACTAACCGTCATGTGTTTCACGATCTTTTCTTCGCATTACTATTAGTCTAATAACCTACTAACCGTCATGTGTTTATTTCCATATTATCAATCAAACATTTCAATTTTACTTTCAACGGAAGCAAAATGAGAGTATCAAGGTTTACAAAATTGAACACAGGTAGTGATAGCAACATTGATTCGTGGAAACAAATATTTATTGGATCTGGTACGTTAGATTTGATCCATAGTAGACACGGGCAACAACAACAATGTAGCACTATTTCTTTTCACATGACCGGTAGTCTAAACACCAACTAACCGTCATGTGTTTTGCTCATGGTCAGTAGTCATACAATAATAGATGCATGAACAACTTGTTTATTTCCATCTTATCAATCAAAAATGATAATTTTACTTCCAACCGAAACAACACGAGAGTATCAAGTTTTATAAAATCGAACGCTTGTAGTGAGAGCGACATCGATTCGTGGGAACAAATATTTATTGGATCTAGTACGTAAAATTTGAACCATAGTAGACAAGGGCAAACATCGACTAGGTATCACTATTTCTTTTTACATGACGAGTAGTCTAAACATCTACTAGCCGTCATGTGTTTCACCACCTTTTTCTTCACAGGACTAGTAGTCTAAAAACCTACTAACCGTCATGTATTTTACCATATTTTCTTCACATGACTAGTAGTCTTATAACCTACTAACCGTATGTGTTTTGCACATGGTCAGCAGTCAAAAAATAACCGGATGCAGGAACTACTTTTTTATTTCCATCTTATCAATCAAACATGATAATTTCACTTCCAACCGAAGCAACACGAGAGTATCAAGGTTTATAAAATTGAACACATGTAGTGAGAGCGACATTCATTCGTGGTAACAAATATTAGGTTGATCAAGTACGTAAAATTTGTACCATAGTAGGCAACATCACCTTGGTATCCCCATTTCTTTTCACATGACTAATAGTCTAAACACCTACTCGCCGTCATGTATTTCACCACCTTTTTCTTCACATGGCTAGTAGTCTAAAAACATACTAACCGTCATGTATTTCACAATCTTTTCTTCACATGAAAAGTAGTCTGTTAAACAACTAACCTTCATGCGTTTTGCTGATGGTCTGCAGTCAAACAATCACCGGATGCAGGAACCACTTTTTTATTTCCATCTTTTTTTTTTTGGATAAAACAGCTTGAAATAGAAAAAAAAAAAGGCTAACCGAATATACAGCCTACAAGGGGCGTACCCCAGGAGGACAAAAGAAAGAAAAGAAAGAAGAAAAGAAAAAAGAAAAGAAAATTGAGGATGCCTATGCCAAGTGGCTACATAGACTAGTGAAAAAAGAACCAAGTGTTTCCTGCTCATCTATGTAGAGGAAGGGAAAACAACATGAGTTGAGTATAATGAGTTCAGAACACCATACAGCTCCCACAATGGTAAACCATACAAATGTCATCTGTTACAATTTCCAAAACAATTCCAAGTTGGTAATGTCAACACAATTTATGAACGAGCCATTGAATGGCCCATCCCCGCAATACGATCAGAACTAGGGCCCCTCCAGCAATTGAACAGCAGATGTAGCAACATCTGTAGCAGTAGGCAGAGCAACACAAGAGTATCTGGGTTTATAAAATTGAACACATGTAGGGAGAGCAACGTTGATTCGTGGCACCAAATATTTATTGGATCAAATACTCAAGATTTGATCCATAGTACACAGGCAACATAGATTCGAGCCAACAAACACGTTTTGTCCGTTTGCGTAGACCTTAATCCGAATGACACCCACTGAAACCACTATTTTTTCGATTTTGCAATCCCAAATGCACACTTTCAGAGTTTTTATCACTTAGTGATCAGTAGTCTTTACGTCAAAAAGGTATCACTATTTCTTTTCACATGACTAGTAGTCTAAACACGTTTTAACCGTCATGTGTTTGACCACCTTTTCTTCCCATGACTAGTAGTCTAAAAACTTACTAAGCGTCATGTGTTTCACCACCTTTTTCACATGACTTGTAGTCTAAATACTTACTAACCGTCATGTGTTTTTCTCATGGTCAGTAGTCATACAATAACAGGATGCATGAACCACTTGTTTATTTCCATCTTATCAATCAAAAATGATAATTTTACTTCCAACCGAAGCAACACGAGGGTATCAAGTTTTAAAAAATCGAACACTTGTAGTGAGAGCGACATCGATTCGTGCGGACAAATATTTATTGGATCTAGTACGTAAAATTTGAAACATAGTAGACACGGGCAAACATCGACTAGGTATCACTATTTCTTTTCACATGACGAGTAGTCTAAACATGTACTAGCCGTCATGTGTTTCACCACCTTTTTCTTCAAATGACTAGTAGTCTAAAAACCTACTAACTGTCATGTAATTCACCCTCTTTTCTTCACATGACTAGTAGTCTGATAACGTACTAACCGTCATGTGTTTTGCACATGGTCAGCAGTCGAACAATAACCTGATGCCGGAACAACTTTTTTTTCCATCTTATCAATCAAACTTGATAATTTCACTTCCAACCGAAGCAAACACGAGAGTATCTCGGTTTATAATATTGAACACATGCAGTGAGAGCAACATTGATTCGTGCCAACAAATATTTGTGGGATCTAATACGCATGATTTGATACATAGTACACAGGCAACATCGATTCGAGCCAACAAACATGTTTTGACCTTTGGCGTAGACCATAACCCGAATGACACCCACTGAAACCTCAATTTTTCTGATTTCGTTATCATAAATGCACACTTGCAGAGTTCCTATCACATAGTGATCAGTAGTCTTTACATCAACAAGGTATCACTATTTCTCTAAACATGACTAGTAGTCTAAACACGTACAAACGGCCAAATGTTTCACCACCTTTTCTTCACATGACTAGTAGTGTAAAAACCGACCAACCATCATATCTTTCACCACCTTTCTTCACATGACTAGTAGTCTAAAAACCTACTAACCGACATGTGTTGCACCATCTTTTCTTCACATGACTAGTAGTCGAATAACCTACTAACCGTCATGTGTTTTTCTCCTGGTCAGTAGTCATACAGCAACAGGATGCATGAACCACTTGTTTATTTCCATCTTATCAATAGAAAATGATAATTTTACTTCCAACCGTAGCAACACGAGAGTATCAAGTTTTGTAAAATCGAACGCTTGTAGTGAGAGCGACATTAATTCGTGGGAATAAATATTTATTGGATCTAGTACGTAAAATTTGAACCAAAGTAGACACGGGCAAACATCGACTTGGTATCACTATTTCTTTTCACATGACGAGTAGTCTAAACATCTGCTAGCCGTCATGTGTTTCACGACCTTTTTCTTCACATGACTAGTAGTCTAAAAACCTACTAACCGTCATGTACTTCACCATCTTTTCTTCACATGGCTAGTAGTCTGATAACCTACTAACCGTCATGTGTTTTGCACAAGGTCAGCAGTCAAACAATAACCGGATGCAGGAACCACTTTTTAATTTCAATCATATCAATCAAACATGATAATTTCACTTCCAACTGAAGCAACACGAGAGTATCTAGGTTTATAAAATTGAACTCATGTAGTGAGAGCAACATGGATTCGTGGCAAAAAATATTTATTGGATCTAATACGCAAGATTTGATACATAGTACATAGGCAAGATCGATTCGAGCCAACAAACACGTTTTGTCCTTTTGCGTAGACCTTAATCCGAATGACACCCACTGAAACCACTATTTTTCCGATTTCATTATCCTAAATGCACACTTTCAGATTTCTTATCGCGTAGTGATCAGTAGTGTTTACATCAACAAGGTATTACTATTTCTTTACACAAGAATGGTAGTCTAAAAACGTACTAACTGCCAAGTGTTTCACCACCTTTTCTACCCATGACTAGGAGTCTAAAACCTACTAACCGTCATGTGTTTCACCACCTTTCTTCACATGACAAGTAGTCCAAAAACTTACTAACCGTCATGTGCTGCACCATCTTTTCTTCACATGACTAGTAGTCTAATACCCTACTGACCGTCATGTGTTTTTTTCATGGTCAGCAGTCATACAATAACAGGATGCATGAACCACTTGTTTATTTTTATTCTATCAATCACAAATGATAATTTTACTTCCAACCGATGCAACACGAGAGTATCAAGGTTTATAAAATTTAACACTTGTAGTGAGAGCGACATTGATTCGTGGTAATAAATATTTATTGGATCTAGTACGTTACATTTGAACCATAGTAGACACGGGCAACATCGACTAGGTATCACTATTCCTTTTCACATGACTACTAGTCTAAACACCTACAAGCCGTGTTGTGTTTCACCACCTTTTTGTTCACATGACTAGTAGTCTAAAAACCAACTAACCGTCATGTATTTCACCATCTTTTCTTCACATAACTAGTAGTCTGATATCCTACTAACCGTCATGCTTTTTGCACATGGTCAGCATTCAAATGATAACCTGATGCAGGAACCACTTTTTTATTTCCATCTTATCAATCAAACATGATAATTTCACTTCAAAAAGAAGCAACACAAGAGTATCTAGGTTTATAAAATTCAAAAGTTGTAGTGAGAGAAACATTGATTAGTGGCAACAAATATTTATTGGATCTAATACACAAGATTTTATCCGTAGTACACAGGCAACATCAATTCGTGCCAACAAACACGTTTAGTCTTTTTGCGTAGACCTTAATCCAAATGACACCCACTGAAACCACTATTTTTCCGATTTTGTTATCCCAAATGAACACTTTCAGAGTTCTTATCACTTAGTGATCAGTATTCTTTACATCAACATGGTATCACAATTTTTTTTCACATGACTTGTAGTCTAAACACGTACTAACAGTCATGTGTTTCACCAACTTTTCTTCCCATGACTTGTAGTCTAAAAACCTACCAACCATCATATGTTTCACCACCTTTCTTCACATGACTTCTAGTCTAAAAACCTACTAACCGTCTCGTGTTGCACCATCTTTTCGACACATGACTAGTAGAGTCTAGTAACCTACTAACCGTCATGTGTTTTTCTCATGGTCAGCAGTCATACAATAACAGGATGCATAAACCACTTGTTTATTTCCATCTTATCAATCAAAAATGGTAATTTTACATACAACAGAAGCAACCCGAGACTATCAAGGTTTATAGAATTGAACACCTGTAGTGAGAGTGACATTGATTCAGGATAACAAATATTTATAGATCTAATAAGTAAAATTTGAACAATAGTAGACACGGGCAACGTCGACTTGGTATCGCTATTTCTTTTCATCTGACCAGTAGTCTAAACACCTACTAGCCGTCATGTGTTTCACCACCTTTTTTTCACATGACAAGTAGTATGAAAACCTACTAACCGTCATGTATGTCACCATATTTTTCTTCGCATGACTAGTAATCTGATAACATACTAACTTTCATGGGTTTTGCACGTGACCAGCAGACAAACAATAATCGGACGCAGGAACCACTTTTTTATTTCCATCTTATCTATCAAACATGATAATTTCACTTCAAACGAAGCAACATGAGAGTATCTAGCTTTATAAAATTGAACACTCGTAGTGAGAGCAACATTGATTCGTGGCAACAAATATTTTTTGGATCGAATACGCATGATTTGATCCACAGTACACAGGCAACATCGATTCGCCCCAACAAACACGTTTTGTCCTATTGCGTAGACCTTAATCCAAATGACACCTACTGAAACCACTATTTTTCCGATTTCGTTAAACCAAATGCACACTTTCAAAGTTCTTATCACTTAGTGATCAGTAGTCTTTACATCAACAAGGTATCACTATTTCTTTTCACAAGACTAGTAGTCTAAACACGTGCTAACCGCCATGTGTTTCATCACCTTTTCTTCCCATGACTAGTAGTCTAAAACCTAAAAACCGTCATGTGTTTCACCACCTTTGTTCACATGACTAGTAGTCTAATAACCTACTAACCGTCATGTGTTTTTCTCATGGTCAGCCGTCATAGAATAACAGGATGCATGAATCACTTGTTTATTTCCATTTTATCAATCAAAAATGATAATTTTACTTCCAACTGAAGCAACACAAGAGTATGAAGGTTTGTAAAATTTAAGACTTGCAGTGAGAGCGACATTGATTCGTGGTAACAAATATTTATTGGTCTAGTACGTAAAATTTGAACCATAGTAGACACGGGTAACATCGACTAGGTATCACTATTTCTTTTCACATGACTAGTAGTCTAAACACCTACTAGCCGTCATGTGTTTATCACCTTTTCTTCACATGACTTGTAGTCTAAAAACCTACTAACCATCATGTATGTCACCATCTTTTCTTCACATGACTAGTAGTCTTATAACCTATTAACCGTCAAGTGTTTTGGACATGGTCAGCAGTCAAACAATAACCGGATGCAGGAACCACTTTTTTATTTCCATCCTATCAATCGAACGTGATAATTTCACTTCCAACTGAAGCAACACGAGAGTATCTATCTGTGAGACCCGATTCTTATCTTAAAAGAAAAGAAAATAGGAAGCCCTATTAAAAGTTAGAGTTTTTTTTTTTTTTTTTTGTGGGCCTCTTAGTAGATTTTTTTGGGTAAAAGCCTCCGAGTAGATTCCTAAAACTACAAGGATGTAATTGTAAAAAAAAAGAAGAATACATTGTGCTGGTGTGCACGTGGAGTCCTAAATGAGGAGTTAGTGTATAAGATGATATAGATAGGTGATGAGAGAGAGAACTAAACAAAAAAAACAAAAAACAAACAGGGGAGATTTGAAACAGAAACGCAGAAGAAGAAGAGGCAACGGAGAACAAAAAAGGGGAAAGAGAAGGACAGGGAAAAAAAAAAAAAAAGAATTAGGTTTGTGGTAAGTGCTCTAATTGTCTTCTTCTTAATTTGGGTGTGTTATGATTTGTATACATCTTTCTCTAATTGACTCTAGGGTTTGTGTGGGATTTGAATAAAGAAAAACATGTATTCTTTTAAGAATTGAAACGTAGATTTTTTTTTTGGTGCGGAGAATAGATTTCTTAGATGCTTAAACTGAGTTATATTTGGTAAAATTAAAGTATGTTACCTGATTATCTGGTTGGAGTGGATTATCAAGGTTTGCACCTATATCTACAATTGTTCGGAATGTGATTTTGTGGGAAAAAAAAGAAGAAGAAGTGAATCTCTGAAGTGCTGAAACTAGGGAATAAGTGCTGAACCTGTGGTTTTATAGTTGAAAAGAGTATACTTTCTTTTTTTGTGCTAAAATTGTGTATAGCTGCCGAGAATTGGAATTTGGGTGCTAAAACAACAACACAGGAACAGGAAAAGTAGTTCTCCCATGGCCTACTAGATGAGAATTTTTTCATGTGTGGCAATTGTACAAAAGTATATTGTTATACTTTGTCGTAGTTTGTTTAATCTGGTGGTTTTTTTTTTAGGCATCCAATGGACTTGTTTTCTTTTCTGTTCTTTAATGTGCTGAATGTTATCTTAGGGTCTGTTTGGAAGGAACATGATGCTAGAGTAATGGTTGCAATCCTTTCATTTTTACTAGTATATCTATAATAATACTCACATGTATGGATTTATGTGTTACTCGTCAGATTTGGAAGCGGCGACGAGTACCGTGGCTCCATGTAGGGAATGAGCTCATGTTGGTACCTTTTTGGTTGGACCTCGAGGTGGGTGTTCTTATTTTTAATAGCGGAAGATGAGACACGGTGTAGAGTTTTTTTTTTTCCGGTATTGAAATGGTTCATATTTGGCTTGAGCTCCTAAGCGAGAATATGATCGTAGCCTTAGTGGCGTTATAATATGGCCTTAGTGGCGTTATTGATTATTGCCTTAGTGGCGTAAAGAGTATTGCCTTAATGGCATAGATATGGAAATTGCCTTAGTGGCGTTATGAGTAGTACGTAATGGAATGTTATTGTGGAGCTGAATATTCTTGTTTAAATTGATTGATAGCACTTGTATTTTTTGCTTCCCTTATTACAGATAAGGACATTCACTGAGTATGTTGATAGCTCACACCCCCACAGTGATTTCTTTTCAAGTGCGTGGCGGCAGCGGGTCTACTGCAGAGTCTAGACAAGAGTTTTGTGTATAGCAGTCTAGCTTTTTGACTCTTTTGATTATGTGCCTATTTTTGGAGCCTGTATATGTTTTAAATACCTGTAGGCACGTCTTGTATGACAGTCATTTCCGTATATATGCAAGTTAAGTTTTTTTTTTGAGTTGGACACCTGGTTGGTGTTTTTTTTTTATTTACTGTTTGAGCAGGGCCAAGGTGTGGGTCCATCCCATTCGGAAAATAATTTAGCGTGGTGTTTTCTGGGATGGGGTGTGACAATTTTTGTTATCAGAGCCAATGGTTATTAGGTTCTGTAGACATTTTGGAGTCTAGAACTTACAGTGGACCATAGGGCGTCAGTTGAGTTGGTGCTTAGCTTATTTTTGCTCGCGTGATAAATATTGAACTGCAATGATATTTATTGCTTATCTTGAGTTCAATGGCAGATAAAGTTGTGGATGGTCAGGAGAAAGATTCAGGGGGTCAAGTGGGTCAAGGTGAACCTAGTGCTCAAAGTCAATCAGATATCATGCAGGCTCTTGCACGGATTATTGAGTTTCAAACGGGTGCACGGGCAAGTTCACCAAATCAGCCGCGTCGTACAATCCATGAACAGTTTATGAAACTTCAACCTCCAACATTCTCTGGTGGTGTGGAACCATTGGAAGTGGAGGAGTGGCTAAAGAGGATGGAGTCTATTTTCGATGTTATGAGTGTTTCTGATGATCAAAAAGTTACTCTTGCCCCTTCATGTTAAAAGATCAAGCTCGATTTTGGTGGGAAGCTACTAACGGGTTGTTGACTACACCAGCAATTGGGGAACCGGAGCCTCCAGTGCCGAAAAAAGTTACTTGGAAAGAATTTATCGCAGCCTTCAATGAGCAATACTTCCCTCTATTGTATCGATATGATATGGAGCTTGAGTTTTCTAGTTTGAGGCAACGTAATTTGTCAGTTGCTGAATATGATGCTAAGTTCATAAAATTATCTCGGTTTGCACCAGACTTAATCCGTACAGAGGATGCTAGTGTAGAAGATTTCAGTTTGGTTTGGATCCCGACATTCGAGTTGGAGTTGCTACTCATGAAGCAAAGAGATATTCTGACTTGGTACACAAATCAAAGATTTCAGAAAAGAGTGTTATTGAGAAGAAAGAAAGGCAAGCACAATATAGGAGGGGTCGATTTGAGGCTGGATTATCTAGACAAAGGTTTCAGGGATCTCAATTGAGCGGAGTTCAGGGTAGGCCACAACAGAATGTTCCATTTGGTGGTCACCAGGGGAGTTCTCAAAAGCAACAACCTAGACAACAAACCAGTGTTTCCTCAGGTAGTGGTACACGAGATATTACTTGTTTCAGTTGTGGAGCGAGTGGGCACATGGCACGAGATTGTAAGGGAAAACAACAAGAGAGATGTTATCGTTGCAACCAACCTGGGCACAAGATTCGTGATTGTCTTGTGACATCTATTGTTTCTCCATCGGTGGGTAGTGTGGCAAATGGCAGTACAGCATCATCCAGGACTCCTCAGAGAGGTGGGGGATCTTCTAGTGGACCTCGCACTCAGGCCAGAGTATTTGCTATGACCCGGCAAGATGCTCAGGCGACACCTGATGTTGTTACAGGTATACTTAACGTTTCTAGTAGGGATGCACATATTTTAATTGATCCTGGCTCTACTCATCCGTATGTGTCCCTATCATTCGGCATGCATTTAAATCAGCCCCTTATATTATTAGATCATTGTTTATCTGTGTCTACTCCTATTGGGGAAGTGGTGTTGGTAGATGTGACATATAGGGGTTGTGTGGTGCGTGTGGGTGAAAAAAATTACTTGTGAATTTAGTGCCTCTTGATATACATGATTTTTGATATAATATTGGGCATGGATTGGTTGGCATCATATCATGCTTCTATAGATTGTTTCAAGAAAGAGGTAATATTTTGGGTTCCTAATGAATCTGAGATTAAATTTTGTGGCGAGCGAAATGTTACTCCTATTTGTCTTATATCAGCAATTGAAGCCAGGAAATTGCTCAGAAAGGTTGTGAATGTTTTTTTTTTTGGGTAAATTAGCTTGAAATTAAAAAAGGTTAACCGAATGTACAACCTACAAGGGGCATACCCTAGGAGGAAAAGAAAAGGAAAAAAGAAGATTGAAAAAATTGCAATAACCCATGCACAACCCACATAGAGAGTAGGGTAAAATAAATAAAATAACAAAAGTGCCATGTGTGTAGTGATCATACCTCGTTGCACTATCCATCTAAACGGAAGGATAGTACAACGGGGTATGATTTGAAGTGATATGAATAGAAATAACATGAAATTGAACTACTACCTGGCACATCCCGCCAGGCTAGGAAATAAAATAAATAGTCATAGCCAGAGATGACCAAAAGATAACCAACACTAAGGCTAGTAGCAACACAGCAAACGGCATCAAGGTAAGCTGAACAGCTACTACAGAGGAACAAGGCACCAAGAAGAGGCTCGAACCAAAGATGTCGGCATCTGACAGGGGGCCCCACCCTGCACACCACGCCCATTCCATCTGACCTAATACTCTCTCATCCAAGCCTAAGGCTCGCTAAAAACAACCCGCTCTCAGCCAACTACCAATCACCATTGTCTCCAGAGAAGGGATAAGCAAACCAAGATACTACTACCCCAATCAAACCCAGAGCACACGCATAATACCCACTTCTAAAAGAAAAGCTACTACAGAGGGACTAGAAACCGAGGAGAGACTCGAACTGGAGATGACGACATCCGACAAGGCTACCCTCCCAAGTACCTAGCACACCACGCCCATTCCATCCAGACTACTCCACCCTCAACCTAATCCCCTAGGGTCGCTATAATCTAAAAGGGGAACAGAAAGAGGAACCGCAAAATGTGGCCACTCGAACCGCAGGGGGACCAAGCTGCCCCTTTCGATCAGTGAACTACCACCAATCAGAGCACGACCACTAATCTAATCAAAGACATCCCCGGAAGCTACCTATTTCAATCAGAGCCCAACTACCGATCTAGTCAATGGTAGCCGCAAAGTTATCCCTTTCAATAAGCGCAAAACTCCAATCTAATCCATGATAGCCGCGAACACAACCATACTATGCATAAACACCAGGCTAATGAAGCAAAGAACCTAGGGATTTAGAAAAGCTCAACAAAGAGCTGGATAATAACCCATGAGCCCCAAATGGGCAATGTATCCTGTAACTAAACTGGGTATGAGCCCTCAAAGGCTTAAGTGACCAGAAGCTCACCTGTTTAGTACTAAACTAGGCGTAGCTGGAATGCCGAGACTATGTAGTGATTGGAACCCAGGAATCCTTCAGTCCTGGTCCGTCTAGCTCAATTACACCCCCTGCAGAATAGCAACTAAACAGCAGGAACCACTAGCAATTGAGAACTAGCAACTAAGCAGCTACTAACAAATGACAATAGAACCAAACCGCCTGCGATCTCGTCACGCCAACAAGTCTGGATTATGGATGCCCAATCTCAGGCAAAACCTGCTTTCTTCATCCCCAACTTAAATTGACAAAGAACAATATACCAGACCACCAATCTCAGTCCGGATCTGAAACAGAAATGAAGCAAAAAAAATACCTCCAATATTGACCGAAGATTCAATCTCAATCGGTGGGGGTTTTATGTTGACCGGAGATAGGAACACCATAGTAGGTCGCCCAACGTCGGAGATGAACCCACCGCTTGAATGTCTAGCAGCAACCAATTAAAGACCCGATTGAAGAACGGGTGAACCTATTCCGCCAGATCTGGACAGAGCAGTGGATGTAATGGTTCAGCTGCAGTCGCCGGACGAGCTGTGGATGTGGGTTATTTCTCTGGGGATTGATCAATCGATCAATTAATTGAACAGAGAGTTTGCCGGCGGTCAGAACACCATTGGAGGTCGCCTGACGCCGGGGGTGCACCAATCGTAAAACCGAACGGTTGAAGTGGAAAAGGATTTTGTAAATGACGTCCGAATGCAATTTATATAATACAGAACTTGGATTACCTCTGTATGTGGTAGAACGGAAGCTCTCAACCCTAAGGTTGTGAATGTTATTTGGCACATGTGATAGATACAACAAAATTAGAGATTAAATTGGAGGATATTCTAGTTGTGCGGGAATTTATAGATGTGTTTCCAGAGGAGTTGCCAGGGATTGTGCCGGATAGGGAGGTAGAGTTTTCTATTGAGTTACTTCCAGAGACTACTCCTATATCTATAGCACCGTACCGAATGGCTCCTACCGAGCTGAAAGAATTAAAAATTCAGCTGCAAGATTTGCTTGACCGAGGTTTTATTCAACCTAGTGTGTCGCCCTAGGGAGCTCTAGTGTTTTTTGTTAAAAAGAAGGATGGCACATTGAGATTGTGTATTGATTACTGTCAGCTCAATAAGGTAACAATGCGCAACAAGTATCCCTTACCTCGGATTGATGATTTATTTGATCCATTGCAGGGAGCTACGGTGTTTTCTAAAATTGATCTCCGATCGGGGTATCATCAAATAAAAGTGAAAGATAGTGATCCAAAGACTGCTATTCGTACTAGATACGGGCACTATGAATTCTGAGTTATGCCTTTCGGGTTGACTAATGCTCCAGTCGTGTTTATGGACTTAATGAATCGGGTATTTCAGCCTTACCTTGACTCATTCATTATTGTCTTTATTGATGATATCTTGATATACTCACGAAGCAGGGAGGAACATGTGAAGCACCTACTCATTGCATTACAGACTCTACGAGAAAAACGATTGTTTGGAAAGTTAAGCAAATGTGAGTTTTGGTTGGATAGGGTGGTTTTCTTGGGGCATGTGATATCTGGAGATGGAATTTGTGTTGATCCTGCGAAGGTGGAAGCTGTAGTAAAATGGAATGCCCAACGAACGTTTCTGAGATCCGAAGTTTCTTGGGTTTGGCAGGCTATTATCGTCGATTTATTAAAGGTTTCTCAGCGATTGCTAAACCATTGACTAGATTGGCTCAGAAAGCAGTGAAGTTTGAGTGGACTGACACTTGTGAGCAGAGTTTTCAAGAGCTAAAGGCTATATTGGTTTCAGCTCCAGTTTTGACTATTCCTTCTGGCGCGGGAGACTTTGTTAGCTATATTGATGCTTCACACCAAGGTTTGGGATGCGTGTTGATGCAGCGCGAAAAGGTATTTGCTTATGCTTCAAGACAATTAAAGAACCATGAACGCAATTATCCAACTCATGATTTGGAGTTAACTGCGGTGGTGTTTGCATTAAAGTTGTGGAGACATTACTTATATGGCGAAGCTTGTGAGATTTTTACTGACCATCAAAGTTTGAAATATTTGTTTACACAGAAGGACTTGAACTTGAGATAGAGACGATGGATAGAGTTAATTAACGATTATGATTGCAGTATTCACTACCATCCAGGAAAGGCTAATTTTGTGGCAGATGCTCTGAGTAGAAAATCTTCATTTAGATTGGCTTGTGTTCAATGTACTCGTGTTGATAATTTTACCGAGTTGACTTTGATGGGTGCGCAGTTAGCCTTGACAAATACTAATGCTTTGATAGCTCATTTTAGAGTGAGAACTCTATGGATTGATTGGATTCGGGAGACTCAATATCGAGATCGGAAGTTGAAGATATTTATCGATGGAGTGAGAGATGGGACACAGACAGATTTTGTTATTCGGGATGGGTTATTGTTATTTGAAAATCGATTGTGTGTACCTAGAGATCAAGCTTTGAAGAGAGAGATTTTGGAGGAGGCAAATAGTTCAGCTTATACTATGCATCCGGGTAGTACAAAAATGTATCGTGATCTTCAGGAGCACTATTGATCGATTGGGATGAAGAGGGAGATAGCTCAGTTTGTGGCTCGATGTTTGGTATGTTAACAAGTAAAGGCCGAGCATCAACGACCTGCAGGTTTATTGCAACCTCTTCCTATTCCTGTGTGGAAGTGGGAGCATATGACGATGGATTTTGTGACTGGGCTTCCTCGTTCTCAAAAAGGTTATGATTCTATTTGGGCGATTGTGGATCGATTGACGAAGTCCGCGCATTTTCTACCTGTTAATACGACCTATACGATTGATAGGTATGCTAGATTGTATGTTGATGAGATTATCCGTTTGCAAGGGGCTCCAGTGTCGATTGTTGCTGACCGGGATCCTAGATTTACTTCCAGATTTTGGCCTAGTTTGCAACAAGCTATGGGTACTACTTTGAAGTTTAGTACAACTTTTCACCCTCAGATTGACAGGCAATCTGAGCGGACTATTCAAATTTTGGAGTATTCAAATTTTGGAGGATATGTTGCGTGCTTGTGTATTGGACTTCAAAGGTAGTTGGGATGCTCATGTATCGTTGATGGAGTTTGCTTATAATAATAGCTATCAAACTAGCATTGGCATGGCACCCTACGAGGCTTTATATGGTCAGAGGTGTAGAAAACCTGTATGTTGGAGTGAAGTTGGAGAAAGGTGATTGTCGAAACCAGAGTTGGTTCAAGTCACTGTAGATAAAATTAAAGTGGTTCGTCATCGTTTGAAAATTGCACAAAGTCGCCAGAAAAGTTATGCAAAAAAGCGGAGGAGAGATTTAGAATTCGCAGTGGGTGATTGGGTGTTTCTTCGAGTATCACCATGGAAAGGGGTTATGAGGTTCAAAAAGAAAGGCAAGTTGAGTCCACGATATATTGGGCCGTATGAGATCATTGAGCGGATTGGGTCTACGACGTATCGCTTGGCATTGCCACCGAAGTTGAGCCGACTTCATGATGTGTTTCATGTCTCCATGTTACGAAAGTATATTGCGGATCCGTCTCATGTATTGACTTCCGAGCCGATAGAGCTAAAAGATGATCTAACTTACGTGGAGCAGCCGGTGGAAATCTTAGATCACAGAGATCAAGTTTTGCGCAATAAGACTATCCCATTGGTGAAAGTCTTGTGTAGGAGTCACGCGATTGAGGAGGCAACTTGGGAGACTGAGGAAAGTATGAGAACTCAATATCCACATTGATTTCAAGAAGGTAAATGAATTTCGGGGCGAAATTCTTTTAACGGGAGGATAATTGTGACGGGATTCTTATCTTAAAAGAAAAGAAAATAGGAAGCCTGATTAAAAGTTAAATTTAATTTTTTTTTTGTGGGCCTCCAAGTAGATTCCTAAAACTACAAGGATGTAATTGTAAAAAAAAAGAGTTCATTGTGCTGGTGTGCACGTGGAGTCCTAAATGAGGAGTTAGTGTATAAGATGATATACATAGGTGATGAGAGAGAGAACTAAACCAAAAAAAAAAAACAAACAAACAGGGGAGATTAGAAACAGAAACGCAGAAGAAGAAGAGGCAACGGAAAAAAAAAAAACGGGGGGGGGGGGGGGGGGGGGGGGGGGGGAAGAGAAGAAAAGGGAAAAAAAAAAAAAAACTAGGTTTGTGGTAAGTGCTCTAACTGTCTTCTTCTTAATTTTGGGTGTGTTATGATTTGTATACATCTTTCTCTAATTGACTCTAGGGTTTGTGTGAGATTTGAATAAAGAATTGAAGCGCAGTTATTTTTTTTTGGTGCTGGGAATATATTCTTAGATGCTTAAACTGAGTTATATTTGGTGAAATTAAAGTATGTTATCTGATTATCTGGTTGGAGTGGATTATCAAGGTTTGCACCTATATCTACAGTTGTTCGGAATGTGATTTTGTGGGAAAAAAGGAGAGAAGAGAATCTCTGAAGTGCTGAAACTAGGGAATAAGGGCTAAACCTGTGGTTTTATAGTTGAAAAGAGTATATTTTATTTTTTTGTGCTAAAATTGTGTATAGCTGCCGAGAATTGGAATTTGGGTGCTAAAACTATAACCCAGGAACAGGAAAAGTAGTTCTCCCATGGCCTACTAGATGCGAGTTTTATCATGTGTGGCAAGTGTACAAAAGTATATTGTTATACTTTGTTGTAGTTTGTTTAATCTGGTGGTTTTTTTTTTTAGGCATCCAATCAACTAGTTTTCTTTTCTTTTTTTTTTTGGGTAATTTAGCTTGAAATTAAAAAAGGTTAACCGCATGTACAGCCTACAAGGGGCATACCCCAGGAGGAAAAGAAAAAGGAAAAAAGAAGATTGAAAAAAATTGCGATAGCCCATGCACAACCCGCATGGAGAGTAGGGTAAAATAAATAAAATAACAAAAGTGCTAAGTGTGTAGTGATCATACCCCGATGCACTATCCATCTAACGGAAGGATAGTACAACGGGGTATGATATGAAGTGATATGAATATAAATAACATGAAATTTAACTACTACCTGGCACATCCCGCCAGGCTAGGAAATAAAATAAATAGTCACGGCCAGAGATGACCAAAAGATAACCAACACTGAGAACTATCAGCAACATAGCAAACGGCATCAAGATAAGCTGAACAACTACTACAGAGGAACAGGCACCAAGAAGAGGCTCGAACTAGAGATGTCGGCATCTGACAGGGGGCCCCACCCTGCATACCACACCCATTCCATCTGGCCTAATACTCTCTCATCCAAGCCTAAGGCTTGCCAGAAACAACCCGCTCTCAGCAACTACCAATCACCACAGTGGCGTGCCAGAAACAACCCGCTCTCAGCAACTACCAATCACCACAGTCTCCAGTCTCCAGAGAAAGGATAAGCAAACCAAGATACTACTACTCCAAACAAACCCAGAGAACACGCATAATACGCACTTCTAAAAGAACAGCTACTACAGAGGGACTAGAAACCGAGAAGAGACACGAACTGGAGATGACGGCATCCGACAAGGCTACCCTCCCAAGTACCTAATACACCACGCCCATTCCATCCAGACTACTCCACCCACAACCTAATCCCCTAGGCTCGCTATAATCTAAAAGGGGAACAAAAAGAGAAACCACAAAAAGTGGCCACTCAAACCGCAGGCGGACCAAGCTGCCCCTTTCGATCAGCGAACAACCACCAATCTAATCAAAGACAGCCCGCGAAGCTATCCCTTTCAATCAGTGCACGACCACTAATCTAATCAAAGACAACCCCAGAAGCTACCTATTTCAATCAGAGCCCAACTACCAATCTAGTCAATGGTAGCCGCAAAGCTATCCCTTTCAATCAGCGCAAAACTCCAATCTAATCCATGATAGCCACGAACGCAACCATACTACGCACAAAAACCAGGCTAATGAAGCAAAGAACCTAGGGATTTAGAGGAGCTCAATACAGAGCTCGATAATAACCCATGAGCCCCAAATGGGCTAACAGTACACTGGCCCAACAGTCCAGCAACAAATTTGACATTAAAAGAGGTAATCTAACTAGCTCACGGCCGGGTTCGCAAAACCACCACACCATCCACGGGATTCGGCCATTGCTGGCCGTGAGCTACTTTGAGCACAAATCTCCAATCTGAAGTGAAACAGAAAAGGCTATCCTCTGGATCTGGGGATTAGCAGCCACGCTAAACCCGAAGTCCATACACGGTTACCCGAAGTCCGTACACGGAAAAGACATCTACACGGCTTCGGTGTAGTGGTTTGAACAGACATCTACTCTCTTCGTCTCCAACTGAATGTTCGGAGAACATATACCAGACCACAATCTCAGTCTGGATCTGAAACATAATTAATCGGAAAATACCTCCAATAGTGACCGAAGATTCAATCGGTTGAAACCCGCTGAAAATATGGAGACCGGATAACGCCACCATTTCCAGTGAGCTAGGATGTATTAGAGTGGAAGCCATCCTCTGCCATGTAAATAGCCAACAACCGAGAGTCGGCGAACTCATCTACTGGCCGAGCACGATTTCGACGAAATCCTAAACCCCAATACCAAATGGGTCCAATCGCTGTAGATCGAGAGTCCAAGGTGACCTCCATCGTCACGAACGTTGCCGGACCAACATCCGCTCCAGTGCTTCTCCATTCTGCTGTGTCACCATCATCGAACCTATCAAGGTCGGTGCGTGATATAGTAGGATGTGGTGGGATTGTGGGTAAATGAGAAAAGGGGGAAAAAAAAAAAAACAGATCTAGATGACTAATAGATTGGTAATCCATTACGCGTTCCGAGTAGAGCTTGAAATACCTCTGCCTCGGAATCTATGGTGGATTTGTGACAAATTTTTGGTAAGAGGAGTGCATTCTCTCTCTAGGGTGTAGAGAGAGAAGCTCTCAACTCTAGAACCCCGTTTTTCCTCCTTTCTATTCTTTAATGTGCTGAATGTTATCTTAGGGTCTGTTTGGAAGGAACATGATGCTAGAGTAATAGTTGCAATCCTTTCATTTTTGTGAGTATATCTATAATAATACTTACATGTATGGATTTATGTGTTACTCGTCAGGTTCAGAAGCAGCGACGAGTACCGTGGCTTCACATAGGGAGTGAGCTCGTGTTGGTACCTTTTTGGTTGAACCTTGAGGTGGGTGTTCTTATTTCTAATAGCGGAAGATGAGACACGGTGTAGAGTTGTATTTTCTTTTCGTATTGAAATGGTTAATATTTGGCTTGAGCTCCTAAGCGAGAATATGATCGTAGTCTAAGTAGCGTTATAATATGGCCTTAGTGGCGTTATTGATTATTGCCTTAGTGGCGTGAATAAATATTGCCTTAGTAGCGTGACAACTATTGCCTTAGTGGCGTAAAGAGTATTGCCTTAGTGGCGTTATGAGTAGTACGTAATGGAACGTTATTGTGGAGCTAAATATTCTTGTTTAAATTGATTGATAGCACTTGTGTTTACTGCTTCTCTTATTACGGATAAGGACATTCACTGAGAATGTTGATAGCTCACACCCCCATAGTGATTTCTTTTCAGGTGCGTGGCGGCACGCGGGTCTACTGCAGAGTCTAGACAAGAGTTCTGTATATAGCAGTCTAACTTCTTGACTCTTTTGATTATGTGCCTATTTATGGAGCCTGTATATGTTGTAAATACCTCTGGCCACGTCTTGTATGGCAGTCATTTCCGTATATATGCAAGATAAGGTTTTTTTTTTTTATGAGATGGACACCTGGCTAGTGTTTTTTTTTATTTATTTACTGTTTGAGCAAGGCCAAGGTGTGGGTCCATCCCATTCGAAAAATAATTTAGCGTGGTGTTTTCCGGGATGGGGTGTGACACTCTCTTTACAAAATTGAACACTTATAGTGAGAGCAACATTGATTCGTGGCAACAAATATTTGTTGGATCTAATACGCAAGATTTGATCAATAGTACACAGGCAACACCGATTCGAGCCAACAAACACGTTTTGTCATTTTACGTAGACCTTAATCCAAATGACACCCACTGAAACCACTATTTTTCCGATTTCGTTATCCCAAATGCAAACTTTCAGAGTTCTTATCACTTAGTGATCAATAGTCTTTACATCAACAAGGTATCACTATTTCTTTTCACATGACTAGTAGTCTAAACACGTACCAACCGCCATGTGTTTCCCCACCTTTTCTTCCCATGACTAGAAGTATAAAACCTACTAACTGTCATGCGTTTCACCACCTTTCTTCACATGACTAGTAGTCTAAAAACCAACTAACCGTCATGTGTTGCACCATCTTTTATTCACATGACTAGTAGTCTAATAACCTACTAACCGTCATGTGTTATTCTCATGGTCAGCAGTCATACAATAACAGGATGCATGACCCACTTGTTTATTTCCATCTTATCAATAAAAAATGATAATTTTACTTTCGATCGAAGCAACACGAGAGTATCAAGGCTTATAAAATTGAACAATTGTAGTGAGAGCGACATTGATTCATGGTAACAAATATTTATTGGATCTAGTACGTAAAATTTGAACTATAGTAGACACGGGCAACAACATCGACTAGGTATCACTATTCCTTTTCATATGACTGGTAGTCTAAACACCTACTAGCCGTCATTTGTTTCACCACCTTTTCTTCGCATGACTAGTAGTCTAAAAACTTACTAACCGTCATGTATTTCACCATATGTTCTTCACATGTCTATTAGTCTGATAACCTACTAACCGTCACGTATTTTGCATATGGTCAGAAGTCAAACAATAACCGGAGGCAGGAACCACTTTTTCATTTCCATCTTATCAACCAAACACGATAATTTCACTTCCAACCGAAGTAACACGAGAGTATCTTGGTTTATAAAATTGATCATGTGTAGTGAGAGCAACATTGATTCGTGGCAACAAATATTTATTGGATCAAAAACGCAAGATATGATCCATAGTACACAGGCAACACCGATTCGAGCCAACAAACACGTTTAGTCCATTTGCGTAGACCTTAATCCGAATGACACCCACTGAAACCACTATTTTTCAGATTTCGTTATCCCAAATGCAAACTTTCAGAGTTCTTATCATTTAGTGATCAATAGTCTTTACATCAAAAAGGTAACACTATTTTTTTTCACATGACTACCAGTCTAAACACGTACTAACCGCAATGTGTTTCCCCACCTTTTCTTCCCATGACTAGTAGTCTAAAACCTACTAACTGTCATGTGTTTCACCACCTTTCTTCACATGACTAGTAGTCTAAAAACCTACTAACCGTCATGTGTTGCAACATCTTTTCTTCACATGACTAGTAATCTAACAACCTACTAACCGTCTTGTTTTTTCTCATGGTCAGCAGTCATACAATAACAGGATGCATGAACTACTTGTTTATTTCCATCTTATCAATCAAAAATGATAGTTTTACTTTCGACCGAAGCAACACGAGAGTATCATGGTTTGTAAAATTGAACAATCGTAGTGAGAGCGACATTGATTCGTGGTAACAAATATTTATTGGATCTAGTACGTAAAATTTGAACCATAGTAGACACGGGCAGCATCGACTAGGTATCACTATTCCTTTTCACATGACTTGTAGTCTAAACACCTACTAGCCGTCATATGTTTCACCACCTTTTCTACGCATGACTAGTAGTCTAAAACCTACTAACCGTCATGTATTTCACCATATTTCATTCACATGTCGAGTAGTATGATAACCTACTAACAGTCTTGTATTTTGTACATGGTCAGCAGTCAAACAATATCCGGATGCAGGAACCACTTTTTTATTTCCATCTTATCAATCAAACACGATAATTTCACTTCCAACCGAAGCGACCTGAGAGTATCTAGGTTTGTAAAATTGAACATGAGTAGTGAGAGCAACAATTATTCATGGCAACAAATATTTATTGGATCAAAAACGCAAGATTTGATCCATAGTACACAGGCAACATCGATTCGAGCCAACAAACACGTTTGGTCCTTTTGCGTAGACCATAATCCGAATGACACCCACTGAAACAACTATTTTTCCAATTTCATTATCCCAAGTGCACACTTTCAGAGTTCTTATTACTTAGTGATCAATAGTCTTTACATCAACAATGTATCACTACTTCTTTTCACATGACTAGTACTCTAAACACGTACTAACCGTCATGCGTTCACCACCTTTTCTTCCCATGACTAGTAGTCGAAAAACCTACCAATCGTCATATGTTTCACCACCTTTCTTCACATGACCAGTAGTCTAAAAACCTACTAACCGTCATGTGTTGCACCATCTTTTCCTCACATGACTAGTAGTCTAATAACCTACTAACTTTCATGTGTTTTACTCATGGTCAGCAGTTTTACAATAACAGGATGCATGAAACACATGTTTATTTCCATCTTATCAATAAAAAATGATAGTTTTACTTCCAACCGAAGCAACACGATACTATCAAGGTTTATAAAATTGAACACTTGTAATGAGAGCGACATTGATTCGTTGTAACATATATTTATTTATCTAGTATGTAAAATTTGAACCATAGTAGACACGGGCAACACCGACTAGGTTTCTCTATTTCTTTTCGCATGACTAGTAGTCTAAACATCTACTAGCCGTTATGTGTTTCACCACCTTCTCTTCACATGACTAGTAGTCTAAAAACCTACTAACCGTCATGTATGTCACCATCTTTTCTTCACATGACTAGTAATCTGATAACCTACTAACAGTCATGTGTTTTGCACATTGTCAGCAGTCAAACAATAACCGGATGCAGGAACCACTTTTTTATTTCCATCTTATCAATCAAACATAATAATTTCACTTCCAACCAAAGCAACACGAGAGTATCTAGGTTTACAAAATTGAACACTTGTAGTGAGAGCAACATTGATTTGTGGCAACAAATATTTATTGAATCTAATACGCAAGATTTGAGCCAACAAACACGTTTTGTCCTTTTGCGTAGACCTTAATCCGAATGACACCCACTGATTCCACTATTTTTCCAATTTCGTTATCCCAAATGCACACTTTCAGAGTTCTTGTCACTAAGTGATCAGTAGTCTTCACATCAACAAGGTATCACTATTTCTTTTCACATGACTAGCCGTCTATTCACGTACTAACCGCCATGTGTTTCCCCACCTTTTCTTCCCATGACTAGTCGTCTAAAACCTACTAACTGTCTCGTGTTTCCCTGTCATGCCCTCGATTTTCATCATAAATATGAATGATTTTCATAGTTAAAAACCTCGCCAGAATCCGTACGATAACCAAAGTAATGTAGCGTTCCCAAAATATTACATCTTTGGCTCCGAGGTCCAAATTAACATAAGTACTGAATATTCGAGAGTTAAGGATTGCAATATTCCATCGTCAAAGATCTACAAATAAGTTAGAAATACATCTTCAAAAGAGATTTACAAAGACGCCTAAGTAACTCTTCAATGTTAGCTTTCAATTTAATGATCACATTCAAGCACTCTAAGCTTGCATGCTATTGTCCTGCGTCGGTACCTGAAAATGATAATAGGCTTGAGCTACATTAGCCCAGTAGGAAATTCTACGCTAACATTATATGTAAGAGAAATGCAAGAATGATCACAAGGCAAGAACGGGACGTAGACCACACAATAGTCAATAACCAAGGTTCAACAATCCAATATACTCGATACGAAATCTGGTAAACACCTCAACCAATCAACTTCCTACGTGTCCAATGTCACGTCGCGTTATGTGTCATGAGCCGCAGCTCCTGCCGGGCTAATTATAGGACCCCGATATCCCCCACCAAGCACCCACCTAGAAGGTTGGGCCCTGAATGTTCAATATGAGCGTTAGCTCCTGCTAGGCTAGTTATGGGACCCTGATATCCCCTGCCAAGAACCCACCCGTAGGAGCTTAGGCCTTGAGTGTTTAATATGAGCATAAGCTCCTGCCAGGCTAATTTTGGGACCCCGATATCCCCTGGCAAGCACCCACCTAGAAGGTTGGGCCTTGAATGTTCATCGTTGTGTCGACTAGTACTCACAAATCCCATTTTCTCGTAACGTATCATTTTTATTCAATTGGTGCTCATAAGGGAATCAACGTCAAATTGTACCGAACAATAGCAAGGGATGCAAAGATACACAAGAAAACTCAACGAGTATGATTAACAATGTTATGGAGTGATTTGATGATGTCTTGAACGAGTTAGAAATGGTTGGAGTTCAAAACAGTGGAGTTCGGAACAAAGAACAAAGTTGGCCTTAGGCACTGTTGTATAGATACCATGAATTTCAGTATCCATACAATACAAGCTAAAAATGCTCCAGAGACAATTGTATCGATACTGATTAAATCAGTAATCAGTATCGCTACAACAGTAGCTAAGAACATCCCAGAGATTCCTGTATCGATACTAACCAAATCAGTATCGATACAGATGGGTGTTCGAGCAGGTTTTCTGCAGATTTCAAGGAATTCAACAACAACAACAACAACAACAACAACAACCATAGACATGATTTCAAGCAAGGAAAACACTTCTATCACATATATTGAGAGGTAAAATCCCTACCTCGAAAGCCGAAGAACGAAACCCACAAAAAAACAAGCCCTAGCTTTCCGAAAACTTTGATTCGACCGAAATACTCTACACCGAGCTCTAATCGACGAAGAGCAAGCCCAAAATCACGTGTAGAACGAGGAATGAAGGTTAGTTTGTGAAGGTTTTGAGGAGTTTTGGTGAGAGAGAGAGAGAGAGAGAGAGAGAGAGAGAGAGAGCGGAGACACAGAGAGAGAGAAGAGAGAGAGAGATGAGAGAAGAGAGAGCGGAGACAGAGAGAGAGAGAGAGAGCCGGGTGATGGAGATGAGAGGGAAAATGATTCCATGCTCTCTCACCCTCCTATATATACTCACATATATGTAAACTACACATTGTACCTTTCCACAATCAATTCTTCCACTTTAGCCCCAAATCACATAAACACCACATTTCTCATTTTCCTCATTTATAAATATTAAAAATAATTAAATTAAATACGGGTCTATACATTCACCACCTTTCTACACATGACTAGTAGTCTAAAAACCCAATAACCGTCATGTGTTGCACCATCTTTTCTTCACATAACTAGTAGTCTAATGACCTACTAACCGTCATGTGTTTTTCTCATGGTCAGCAGTCATACAATAACAGGATGCATGAACCAATGGTTTATTTCCATCTTATCAATAAAAGATGATAATTTTACTTTCGACCAAAGCAACACGAGAGTATCAAAGGTTTATAAAATTGAACAATTGTAATGAGAGCGACATTGATTCGTGGTAACAAGTATTCATTGGATCTAGTACGTAAAATTTGAACCATAGTAGACACAGGCAACATCGACTATGTATCACTATTCTTTTTCACATGACTAGTAGTCTAAACGCCTACTAGCCGTCACGTGTTTCACCACCTTTTCTTCGCATGACTAGTAGTCCAAAAACCTAGAACCGTCATGTATTTCACCATATTTTCTTCACATCTCTAGTAGTCTGATGACCTACTAACCGTCATGTATTTTGCCGAAGGTCAGCAGTTCAAACAATAACCAGATGCAGGAACCACTTTTTCATTTCCATCTTATCAATCAAACATGATAATTTCACTTCCAACCGAAGCAACACGAGAGTATCTAGGTTTGTACAATTGAACATGTGTAGTGAGAGCAACAATTATTCATGGCAACAAATATTTATTGGATCAAAAATGCAAGATTTGATCCACAGTACACAGGCAACATCGATTCGAGCCAACAAACAGGTTTAGTCCTTTTGCGTAGAACTTAATCCGAATGACACCCACTGAAACCACCATTTTTCTGATTTCATTATCCCAATTGCACACTTTCAGAGTTCTTATCCCTTAGTGATCAATAGTCTTATATCAACAAGGTATCACTATTTCTTTTTACATGACTAGTACTCTAAACATGTACTAACCGTCAAGGGTTTCACCACGTTTTCTTCCCATGACTAGTAGTCTAAAAACCTACCAACCCTCGTATGTTTCACCACCTTTCTTCACATGACCAGTAGTCCAAAAACCTACTAATCGTAAAGTGTTGCACCATCTTTTCTTCGCATGACTAGTAGTCTAATAACCTACTAACCGTCATGTGTTTTACTCATGGTCAGCAGTCATAAAATAACGAGATGCATGAACCCCTTATTTATTTCCATCTTATCAATAAAAAATGATAATTTTCCTTCCTACCGAAGCAACACGATAGTGTTAAGGTTTATAAAATTGAACACTTGTAGTGAGAGCGACATTGATTCGTGGTAACAAATATTTATTAGATCTAGTATGTAAAATTTGAACCATAGTAGACACGGGCAACATCGAATAGGTATCACTATTTCTTTTCAGATGACTAGTAGTCCAAACACCTAGCAGCCGTCATGTGTTTCGCCACCTTTTCTTCACATGACTAATAGTTTAAAAACTTACTAACCGTCATGTATTCCTCCATCTTTTCTTCACATGACTAGTAGTTTGATAACCTACTAACCGTCATGTGTTTTGCACATGGTCAGCAGTAAAACAATAACGGGATACAGGAACCACTTTTTTATTTCCATCTTATCAATCAAACATGAAAATTTCACTTCCAACCGAAGCAACACGAGAGTATCTAGATTTATAAAATAGAACACTTGTAGTGAGAGCAACATTGATTCGTGGCAACAAATATTTATTGGATCTAATGCGCAAGATTTGATCCATAGTACACACAGGCAACATCGATTCGAGCCAACAAACACATTTCTTCCTTTTGCGTAAACCTTCATCCGAATGACACCCACTGAACCATTATTTTTTCGATTTCGTTAGCCCAAATGCACATTTTCAGTGTTCTAATCACTAAGTGATCAGTAGTCGTTACATCGACAAGCTATCATTATTTCTTTTCTCATGACTAGTATTCTAAAGATGTACTAACCGCCATTATTTTCACCACCTTTTCTTCCCATTCTAGTAGTTTAAAAACCTACTAACCGTCATGTATTTTACCACCTTTCTTCACATGACTAGTAGTCTAAAAATCTACTAATCGTCATGTGTTGCACCATCTTTTCTTCACAATGACTAGTAGTCTAATAACCTACTAACCGTCATGTGTTTTTTTTTATGGTCAGCAGTCATACAATAACAGGATGCATGAACCACACGTTTATTTCCATCTTATCAATCAAAAACTATAATTTTCCGTCCAACTGAAGCAACACGAGTATCAAGGTTTATAAAATTGAACACTTGTAGTGATAGCGACATTGATTCGTTGTAACTAATACTTATTGGATCTAGTACGTAAAATTTGAACCATAATAGACACGGGCAACATCGACTAGGTATCACTATTTCTTATCACATGACTAGTAGTCTAAACACGTACTAACCGTCATGTGTTTCACCACCTTTTCTTCCCATGACTAATAGTCTAAACACCTACTAGCCGTCTTGTGTTTCACCACCTTTTCTTCACATGAGTAGTATTCTAAAAATCTTCTAACCGTCATGTATTTCACCATCTTTTCTTCACACGACCAGTAGTCTGACAACCTACTAACCGTCTTGTGTTTTGCACAAGGTCAGCAGTCAAACAATAACTGGATGCAGGAACCACATTTTTATTTCCATCTTATCAATCAAAAATGATAATTTTACTTCCAACCGAAGCAACACGTGAGTGTCAAGGTTTATAAAATTGAACACTTGTAGGGAGAGCGACATTGATTCGTGGTAACAAATATATATTGAATCTAGTACGCAAAATTTGAACCGTAGTAGACAAGGGCAACATCGACTAGGTATCACTATTTCTTTTAAAATGACTAATAGTCTACACACCTACTAGCCGTCATGTATTTCACCACCTTTTCTTCACATTACTAGTAGTCTAAAAATCTACTAACCGTCATATTTTTCACCATCTTTTCTTCACATGACTAGTAGTCTGATATTCTACTAACCGTCATGTGTTTTGCACAAGGTCAGCAGTCAAACAGTAACCGGATGCAGGAACCACTTTTTTATTTCCATCTTATCAATCAAACATGATAATTTCACTTCCAACCGAAGAAGCAACACGAGAGTATCTAGGTTTACGAAATCGAACCCTTGTAGTGAGAGCAACATTGATTCGTGGCAACAAATATTTATTGGATCTACTACGCAAGATTTTATCCATAGTACATAGGCAACATCGATTCGAGCCAACAAACACGTTTTGTAGTAGAATGGGGAGTTGAGAGCTTCTCTCTCTAAAATTAGAGAGAGAATGCACTCCTTCTTCAGCATTTTCACTCCGAGCTACCAGATTAGAGGTACGAATGCTCTAATCGGTCCAACACCCACCACTAGTCGCGGGTCTCATTCACGTGGACAGAGGCTCAGGCTTCTCAAATGGGTTGCTGAGCTAGAGTTAGACCAGGACCGGATCTGAGCTGTTGTTGCTCATTTGTGGTGATGGCCATAGATGGAGACTCGCCAGACTGAGCTTCGGCCAGCAGGACGGTCTATTATTATACCCCGGTCGGATTTCCAGATCAGGTTTTGAGGTCAAAGTGGTTTCACGGGTCACAGTTGTTTTCAGATCTGGTCATCCGGATTTGATTAGAGAACCCATAACCAGAGGGTACAATCAATTCAAGGTGATGGAAGATCTGCTCGAAGGGGTGGAGTTCTGTCTTCCATCGTCGGACACTTGGTCTCGGCTTCATAGCTGGACCATTTCAACAGCAGGGTCTTCGCCGGATCTGCTAACTATAACTGGAGACGACAAGCTGCCGGTGGGTCTTGCTGCCGGCAAAGGGTTTCATCTCAAAGCATCTCAATCGTGCAAGCCGGCACTGCCTGAGTTTGGGCATTCCAAAATCCTGACCTGGAATCCATGGGAATAAACCGATTTCCACAACAGGTACGAGTACATCTATCACACTCTGATCTGCTCAAACCACTACACCGAAGCCGTGTAGATGTCATTTCCGTGTACGAACTTCGGGTAACCGTGTATGGACTTTTTTTTTTCTTTTTGGGGTAAATTAGCTTGAAATTAAAAAAGGTTAACCGAATGTACAGCCTACAAGGGGCATACCCCAGGAGGAAAAGAAAAGGAAAAAAGAAGATTGAAAAAATTGCGATAACCCATGCACAACCCGCATGGAGAGTAGGGTAAAATAAATAACATAACAAAAGTGCCATGTGTGTAGTGATCATACCCCTGTTGCACTATCCATCTAAACGGAAGGATAGTACAACGGGGTATGATATGGAGTGATATGAATAGAAATAACATGAAATTGAACTACTACCTGGCACATCCCGCCAGGCTAGGAAATAAAATAAATAGTCACGGCCAGAGATGACCAAAAGATAACCAACACTGAGGACTAGCAGCAACATAGCAACCGGCATCAAGGTAAGCTGAACAGCTACTACAGAGGAACAAGGCACCAAGAAGAGGCTCGAACCAGAGATGTCGGCATCTGACAGGGGGGCCCCACCCTGCACACCACGCCTATTCCATTTGGCCTAAAACTCTCTCATCCAAGCCTAAGACTCGCCAGAACCAACCCGCTCTCAGCCAACTACGAATCACCACTGTCTCCAGAGAAGGGATAAGCAAACCAAGATACTACTACTCCAATCAAACCCAAAGAACACGCATAATACCCACTTCTAAAAGAACAGCCACTACAGAGGGATTAGAAACCGAGAAGAGACTCGAACTGGAGATGACGGCATCCGACAAGGCTACCCTCCCAAGTACCTAGCACACCACGCCCATTCCATCCAGACTACTCCTCCCTCAACCTAATCCCCTAGGCTCGCTATAATCTAAAAGGGGAACAGAAAGAGGAACCACAAAATGTGGCCACTCGAACCGCAGGCGGACCAAGCTGCCCCTTTCGATCAGTGAACTACCACCAATCTAACCAATGACAGCCTGCGAAGCTATCCCTTTCAATCAGTGCACGACCACTAATCTAATCAAAGACAACCCCGGAAGCTACCTATTTCAATCAGGGCCCAACTACCAATCTAGTCAATGGTAGCCGCAAAGCTATTCCTTTCAATCAGTGCAAAACTCCAATCTAATCCATGATAGCCACGAACTCAACCATACTACGCACAAACACCAGGCTAATGAAGCAAAGAACCTAGGGATTTAGAGAAGCTCAACAAAGTGCTGGGACATAGAGCCCTCAAAGGATTGTTTGTCCAGTAACAAAACTGAGCATGTAACCCGATTCTCAGTCCAACAGATGACTGCCCAATCGAGTGTTTCAAAATGAATCTACAGGTTATCATAATATTGCAGCTAAATAAACTGCCCAAAACTACAAGTTGTAATAACTTGCAGCCAATTTAACTGCCCAGTGCATAGATCCGTACCAATGATCATACCTTCAGTGAAATGCAGATCTCCATGAAGGTTAGACCTTACTGCCGTGCCACTGCTCAAGCGCATCCATCATCACCGGCGAGGCCCGATAGAGCAGAACCAGGCCTGCTCCATTAGGCTCCAAACTTGGGAATGATGACTTCTCCGAACCAATCTGTTAAGTAAATGGACACCCACTGCCAGTGGCAATGGGTAAGTGATTGCGGTTGGGTGAAGACAGCCATGGAATCGGATTACGCCCCACTGCCCGTACTGCCTCCTTTTCCATGGGTTTTGAACAGTACACCACCATTTCCGATTTCTGACGAGCAGCTGCCCTCCCCCGTGCACAGCGAGCGGTAAAATGGCTGCTATCTACGTCGGAGCTGAGATCAGTAGTTCTGTTGCTGTAAAAAGACCCACGAGCTAGCTGCTCTGGGTCTTCTGGAGCTGCCCTTTTCGGTGCTTGGTTTTGGGTTGCTAGAGCCATCGAGAAAACCCAACTGTGAAACCCAGTCAGACCATGAAAACCACTCTAATTTGTTCAAGAGAATGGGTAAAGAAATCCATGTGCCGATTATCAAGAAGAATAAAGGCCGATGGAAGTGGACAAGATGATTTAGGATCTGAAAGTTGGATCCCAAATGGAACTCCAATTTTTCAGTCCATGCTGTGGACCAAATCGACGAAGTGAAATTTCTTCCAAAATCTGGCATTTGCTCCGAAACCCCAGCTTAAATTATCTAAACCGAGCTTGAATTACTTGAATGAGATGAAGATCGGCAGAGGAAAAAAATGAAGTGTTTAGATCCCCTTACACTGGTGTACCTTTTTCCTATAAGAATTCAGCCGTCGCCATTCGTTGTCGGAGCAAGCCGCACCTGCGGTTTGAAGTTGGAGCTAGCGTGCACCCAACCTCTTGCTCTGGTAACTCACGGCTGTTGTGGAATCAGTCCTTGAAGTGTAGTTTGATGATGGGTTAACAAAACCCATGGGGTTGTGATAGTTGGTCCAGACCATAGCTGGCCGGATATGGATTTGGGCGGTGGAGGAGAGCTTCTCAAGAGAGAGAAGCTCCCTTGCCCTGAAACAACGTAAAACTGTTATAGTTTTACGTGTATGGACTTCCGGTTTAGCGTGGGTGCTAATCCCCAGATCCAGAGGATAGCCTTTTCTGTTTCACTTCAGATTGGAGCTTTGTGCTCAAAGTAGCTCACGGCCAGCAATGGCCGAATCCCGCGGACGGCGTGGTGGTTTTTGCGAACCCGACCGTGAGCTAGTTAGATTACCTCTTTTAATGTCAAATTTGTTGTTGGACTGTTGGGCCAGTGTACTATTAGTCCATTTGGGGCTCATGGGTTATTATCCGGCTCTTTGTTGAGCTTCTCTAAATCCCTAGGTTCTTTGCTTCATTAGCCTGGTGTTTGTGCGTAGTATGGTTGTGTTCGTGGCTATCATGGATTAGATTGGAGTTTTGCGCTGATTGAAAGGGATAGCTTTGCGGCTACCATTGACTAGATTGGTAGTTGGGCCCTGATTGAAATAGGTAGCTTCCGGGGTTGTCTTTAATTAGATTAGTGGTCGTGCACTGATTGAAAGGGATAGCTTCGCGGGCTGTCATTGATTAGATTGGTGGTAGTTCACTGATTGAAAAGGGCAGCATGGTCCGCCTGCGGTTTGAGTGGCCACATTTTGTGGTTCCTCTTTCTGTTCCCCTTTTAGATTATAGCGAGCCTAGGGGATTAGGTTGTGGGTGGAGTAGTCTGGATGGAATGGGCGTGGTGTGCTAGGTACTTAGGAGGGTAGCCTTGTCGGATGCCGTCATCTCCAGTTTGAGTCTCTTCTCGGTTTCTAGTCCCTCTGTAGTAGCTGTTCTTTTAGAAGTGGGTATTATGCGTGTTCTCTGGGTTTGATTGGAGTAGTAGTATCTTGGTTTGCTTATCCCTTCTCTGGAGACAGTGGTGATTGGTAGTTGGCTGACAGTGGGTTGTTTCTGGCGAGCCGTAGGCTTGGATGAGAGAGTATTAGGCCAGATGGAATGGGCTTGGTGTGCAGGGTGGGGCCCCCTGTCAGATGCCGACATCTCTGGTTCGAGCCTCTTCTTGGTGCCTTGTTCCTCTGTAGTAGCTGTTTAGCTTACCTTGATACCGTTTGCTATGTTGCTGATAGTCCTCAGTGTTGGTTATCTTTTGGTCATCTCTGGCAGTGACTATTTATTTTATTTCCTAGCCTGGCGGGATGTGCCAGGTAGTAGTTCAATTTCATGTTATTTCTATTCATATCACACCATATCATACCCCGTCGTACTATACTTCCGTTTAGATGGATAGTGCAACGGGGGTATGATCACTACACACATGGCACTTTTGTTATTTTATTTATTTTAGCCTACTCTCCATGCGGGTTGTGCATGGGCTATCGCAATTTTTTCAATCTTCTTTTTTCCTTTTTCTTTTCCTCCTGGGGTATGCCCCTTGTAGGCTGTACATTCGGTTAACCTTTTTTAATTTCAAGCTAAATTACCCAAAAAAAAAAACACGTTTTGTACTTCTGCGTAGACCTTAAACCGAATGACACCCACTGAAACCTTCATTTTTCCGATTTTGCTATTTCAAATGCACACTTTCAGAGTTCTTATTACTTAGCCATTAGTACTCTTTACATCAATAAGGTATCACTATCTTTTCCACATGACTAGTAGTCTAAACACGTACTAACCGTCATTTGTTTCACCACCTCTTCTTCCCACGAATAGTAGTCGGAAAACCTACTAACCGTCATGTGTTTTTCTCGTGGTCAGCAGTCATACAATAACAGGATGCATGAACCACTTGTTTATTTTCATCTTATCAATCAAAAATGATAATTTTACTTCAACCGAAGCAACACGAAAGTATCAAGGTTTATAAAATTGAACACTTGTAGAGAGAGTGACATTCATTCGTTGTAACAAATATTTATTAGATCTAGTACGAAAAATTTGGACCATAGTAAACAAGGGCAACATCGACTATGTATCACTATTTCTTTTCACATGACTAGTAGTCTAAACACTTACTAGCCGTCATGTGTTTCACCACCTTTTCTTCCTTCACATGACTAGTAGTCTAAAAACTAACTAACTTTCACGTATTTCACCATCTTTTCTTCACATGACTAGTAATCTGATAACTTACTAACTAGTAGTCTGATAACTTACTAACCGTCATGTGTTTCCTACATGGTCAGCAGCCAAACAATAACCGGATGTAGGAACCACTTTTTTATTTCCATCTTATCAATAAAAAAAATTATTAATTTCACTTCAAACCGAAGCAACACGAGAGTATCCAGGATCATAAAATTGAACACTTGTAGTGAGAGCAACATTGATTCATGGATACAAATATTTGGTGGATCTAATACGCAGGATTTGATCCATAGTACACAGGCAATATCGATTCGAGCCAGCAAACTCGTTTTGTCGTTTTGCGTAGACCTTAATCCGAACGACACCTACAGAAACCACTATTTTTTCGATTTCGTTATCCGAAATCCACACCTTCAGAGTTCTTATTACTTAGTGATTAGTACTCTTTTTATCAACAAGGTATCACTATTTCTTTACACATGACCTGCAGCCTAAACACGTACTTACCGCCATGTGTTTCACCACCTTCTCTTCCCATGACTAGCAGTCTAAAAACCTACTGTCATGTATTTCACTTCCTTTCTTAACATGAAAAGTAGTCTAAAAACGCACAAACCGTCATGTATTGCACAATCTTTTCTTCTCACGACTAGTACTCTGATAACTTACTAAACGTCGTGTGTTTTTCTCATGGTCAGCAGTCATACAACAACAAGATGCATGAACCAATTGTTTATTTCAATCCTATCAATACAAAATGATAATTTTAGTTCCAGCAGAAGCAACCCGAGAGTTTCAAGGTTTATAAAACCAAATACTTGTAGTGAGAGCGACATTGATTCGTGGTAACAAATATTTATTGGATCTAGTACGTAAAATTTGAAACATAGTAGACATGGGTAACATTGGCGAGATATCACAATATTTTTCACATGACTAGTAGTCTAAACAGCTACTAGCCGTCATGTGTTTCACAACCTTTTCTTCACATGAATAGTAGTCTAAAAACCAACTAACCGTCATGTATTTAACCATCTTTTCTTCACATGACTAGTAGTCTAATAACCTACTAACCGTAATGTGGTTTTCTCAAGGTCAGCAGTCATACAATAACAGGATGCATGCACCACTTGTTTATTTCCATCTTATTAATCAAAAATTATAATTTTACTTCCAACTGAAGCAACACGAGAGTGTCAAGGTTTATAAAATTGAACACATGTACGTAGAGACATTGATTCGTGGTAACAAATATATATCAGATCTTGTACGTAAAATTTGAACCATTGTAGACACAGGCAACATCGACTAGGTATCACTATTTCTTTTCACATGACTAGTAGTCAAAACACCTACTAGCCGTCATGTGTTTCACCACATTCTCTTCACATGACTAGTAGGCCAAAAACCTACTAACCGTCATGAATTTCACCATCTTTTCTTCACATGACTAGTAGGCTAATAACCTATTAATCGTAATGTGTTTTTCTTAAGGTCAACAGTCATACAATAACAGGATGCACGAACCACTTGTTTATTTCCATTTTATCAATCAAAAACGATAATTTTACGTCCAACAGAAGGAACACGAGAGTGTCAAGGATTATAAAATTGAACACATGTACTGAGAGTGACATTAGTTCGTGGTAACAAATATTTATAAGATCTAGTACGTAAAATTTGAACCATAGCTATCACTATTTTATTTCACATGACTAGTAGTCAAAACACCTACTAGCCGTCATGTGTTTCACCACATTCTTTTCACATGACTTGTAGTCTAAAAACCTACTAACCGTCATGAATTTCATCATCTTTTTTCACATGACTAGTAGTCTGACAACGTACTAACCGATTAAATACATTATTCTAAATAAATATATATTTGTAAAAAAAGGGGGTTTATGGTAAAAAATTCATTTATTTCCGTTATTTCACAAAAAGAAAAGGAAGAAAACCTGGGATCTATTGAATTTCAAGTATTCCGTTCTACCAATAAGATACGAAGACTTTCCTTACATCTGGAATTGCACAAAAAGGACTATTTATCTCAGAGAGGTCTGCGAAAATTTGTAGCAAAACGTCTAAAAAAAAAAAAAAGTAAAGGAGCAATGTACCATGAATGGAATCAAATATGCAGTATTTACAAACAAAAGTATTCGGTTAACCGTCATGTGTTTTGCACATGGTAAGCAGTCGAACAATAACCGGATGCAAAAACCACTTTTTTCTTTACATCTTATCAATCAAACATGATAATTTCACTTCCAACCGAAGCAACGTGAGAGTATCTAGGTTTATAAAATTGAACACTTGCAGTGAGAGCAACATTTATTTGTGACAACAAATATTTATTGGATCTAATATGCAAGATTTGATCCATAGTACAGAGGCAGCATCGATTCAAGCCAACAAACACGTTTTGTCCTTTTCGTAGACCTTAATCCGAATGACACCCACTGAAACCTTTGGCTATGTTCGTTTGAGAGTTTAGTTTAGTTTAGTTTTGATAGTGGGTGGAGAGAGAAATAGGGTAATGATTGGAAATTGGGGTAATGATTGGAGAGAGATAGAGAGAGATGAGAAAATAATAATTGGAGAAATAGGGTAATGATTGGAAAAAGAAGTAGGGTAATGATTGGAAAACAAAATAAAAACACTTCCAAACTCTAAAACGAACAAAGCCTTTATTTTTCCGATTTCGCTACCCCAAGTGCACACTTTTTGAGTTTTTCTCACATAGTGATCAGTAGTCTTTACATCAACTATGTATCACTATTTCTTTTCACATGACTAGTAGTCTAAAAACCTTTTTTACCGTCATGTGTTGCACCATATTTTCTTCACATGACTAGTAGTCTAATAACCTACCAAACGTCATTTGTTTTTCTCATGCTTAGCAGTCATACAATAATAAGATACATGAACCACTTGTTTATTTCCATCTTATTAATCAAAAATGTTAATTTTACTTTCAACCGAAGCAACACGAGAGTGTCAAGGTTTATAAAATTGACCACTTGTAGTCACAGCGACATTGATTCGTGGTAACAAATATTTATTGGATCTAGTACACAAAATTTTAACCATGGTAGATACGGGCAACATAGACAAGGTATCACTATTTCTTTTCACATGACTAATATTCTAAACACCTACTAGCCGTCTTGTGTTTCACCACCTTTTTTCTTCACATGACTAGTAGTCTAAAAATCTTCTAACCGTCATGTATTTCCCCATCTTTTCTTCACATGACTAGTAGTCTGACATCCTAATAACCGTCATGTGTATTGCACAAGGTCAACAGTCAAACAATAATTGGATGCAGGAACCACATTTTTATTTTTATCTTATCAATCAATCATGATAATTTCACTTCCAACCGATGCAACACGAGAGTATCTAGGTTTATAAAATTGAACACCTGTAGTGATAGCAACATTTATTTGTGGAGTCAAATATTTATTGGATCTAATACGCAATATTTTATCCACAGTACACTGGCAGCATCGATTCGAGCCAGTAAACAGGTTTTGTCCCTTTTCGTAGAACGTAATCCGAATGAAACCCACTGAAACCACTATTTTTCCGCTTTCGTTATCCCAAATGCACACATTCCGAATTCTTAGCACCTAGTGATCAGTAATTTTTACATCAACAATGTATCACTATTTCTTTTAACATGACTAGTAGTCTGAAAACCTACTAACCGTCATGTGTTTCACCACCTTTCTTCACATGACTAGTAGTCTAAAAAGTTACTAACCGTCATGTATTGCACCATCTTTTCATCACATAAGTAGTAGTCTAATAACCAACTAAACGCCATTTGTTTTTCTCACGCTCAGCCGTCATACAATAACAAGAAGCTTGAACTACTTGTCTATTTCCATCTTATTAATCAAAAATTTTAATTTTACTTCCAACCGAAGCAACACGAGAGTGTCAAGGTTTATAAAATTGAACACTTGTAGTGAGAGTGACATTGAATCGTTGTAACAAAAATTTATTGGATCTAGTACGTAAAATTTGAACACTAGTAGACACGTGAAACATCGACTAGGTATCACAATTTCTTTTCACATGACTAGTAGTCTAAACACCTACTAGCCGTCATGTGTTTCAGCTCCTTTTCTTCACATTAATAGTAGTCTAAAACCTTCTAACCGTCATGTATTTAACCATTTTTTCTTCACATGACTAGTAGTCTAATGACCTACTAACCGTAATGTGGTTTTCTCAAGGTCAGCAGTCATACAATAACAGGATGCATGCACCACTTGTTTATTTCCATCTTACCAATCAAAAATGATAATTTTACTTCCAACTGAAGCAACACGAGAGTATCAAGGTTTATAAAATTGAACACATGTAGTGAGAGACATTGATTCGTGGTAACAAATATATATCAGATCTTGTACGTAAAATTTGAACCATAGTAGACACGGGCAACATCGACTAGGTATCACTATTTCTTTTCACATGACTAGTAGTCAAAACACCTACTAGCCGTCATGTGTTTCACAACATTTTCTTCACGTGACTAGTAGGCCAAAAACCTACTAACCGTCATGAATTTCACCATCTTTTCTTCACATAACTAGTAGTCTGACAACTTACTAACCGTCATGTGTTTAGCACATGGTCAGCAGTCGAACAACAACCGTCATGTATTTCACCATCTTTTCTTCACATGACTAGTAGGCTAATAACCTATTAATCGTAATGTGTTTTTCTTAAGGTCAGCAATCATACAATAAGAGGATGCACGAACCACTTGTTTATTTCCATTTTATCAATCAAAAATGATAATTTTACATCTAACAGAAGGAACACGAGAGTGTCAAGGATTATAAAATTGAACACATGTACTGAGAGCGACATTAGTTCGTGGTAACGTACTAACCGTCATGTGTTTTGCACATGGTCTGTAGTCGAACAATAACCGGATGCAGGAACCACTTTTTTCTTTACATCTTATCAATCAAACATGATAATTTCACTTCCAACCGAAGCAACGTGAGAGTATCTAGGTTTATAAAATTGAACACTTACAGTGAGAGCAACATTTATTTGTGACAACAAATATTTATTGGATCTAATATGCAAGATTTGATCCATAGTACAGAGGCAGCATCGATTCAAGCCAACAAACACGTTTTTGTCCTTTTCGTAGACCTTAATCCGAATGACACCCGCTGAAACCTTTATTTTTTCGATTTTGTTACCCCAAATGAAAACTTTTTGAGTTTTTCTCACATAGTGATCAGTCTTTACATCAACAATGTATCACTATTTCTTTTCACATGACTAGTAGTCTAAAAAACTTTTTACCGTCATGTGTTGCACCATCTTTTCTTCACATGACTAGTAGTCTAATAACCTACCAAACGTCATTTGTTTTTCTCATGCTTAGCAGTCATACAATAACAAGATACATGAACCACTTGTTTATTTCCATCTTATTAATCAAAAATGTTAATTTTACTTTCAACCGAAGCAACACGAGAGTGTCAAGGTTTATAAAATTGACCACTTGTAGTCACAGCGACATTGATTCGTGGTAACAAATATTTATTGGATCTAGTACACAAAATTTTAACCATGGTAGATACGGGCAACATAGACAAGGTATCACTATTTCTTTTCACATGACTAATAGTCGAAACACCTACTAGCCGTCTTGTGTTTCACCACCTTTTTTCTTCACATGACTAGTAGTCTAAAAATCTTCTAACCGTCATGTATTTCACCATCTTTTCTTCACATGACTAGTAGTCTGACATCCTAATAACCGTCATGTGTTTTGCACAAGGTCAACAGTCAAGCAATAATTGGATGCAGGAACAACATTTTTATTTTCATCTTATCAATCAAACATGACAATTTCACTTCCAACTGATGCAACACGAGAGTATCTAGGTTTATAAAATTGAACACTTGTAGTGATAGCAACATTTATTTGTGGAGTCAAATATTTATTGGATCTAATACGCAATATTTTATCCATAGTACACAGGCAGCATCGATTCGAGCCAGTAAACAGGTTTTGTCCCTTTTCGTAGAACGTAATCCGAATAAAACCCACTGAAACCACAATTTTTCCGCTTTCGTTATCCCAAATGCACACTTTAAGAGTTCTTAGCACCTAGTGCTCAGTAATTTTTACATCAACAATGTATCACTATTTCTTTTAACATGACTAGTAGTCTAAAAACCTACTAACCGTGATGTGTTTCACCACCTTTCTTCACATGACTAGTAGTCTAAAAACTTACTAACCGTCATGTATTGCACCATCTTTTCTTCACATAAGTAGTAGTCTAATAACCAACTAAACGCCATTTGTTTTTCTCACGCTCAGCCGTCATACAATAACAAGAAGCATGAACTACTTGTCTATTTCCATCTTATTAATGAAAAATTATAATTTTATTTCCAACCGAAGCAACACGAGAGTGTCAAGGTTTATAAAATTGAACACTTGTAGTGAGAGTGACATTGAATCGTGGTAACAAAAATTTATTGGATCTAGTACGTAAAATTTGAACACTAGTAGACACGTGAAACATCGACTCGGTATCACAATTTCTTTTCACATGACTAGTAGTCTAAACACCTACTAGCCGTCATGTGTTTCAGCACCTTTTCTTCACATTACTAGTAGTCTAAAACCTTCTAACCGTCATTTATTTCACCATCTTTTCTTCACATGACTTGTAGTCTGATAACCTACTAACTGTCATGTGTTTTGCACATGGTCAGCAGTCAAACAATAACCGGATGCAAAAACCACTTTTTTATTTCCATCTTGTCAATAAAACATGAAAATTTCTCTTCCAACAGAAGCAACACGGGGGTATCTTGATTTATAAAATTGAACACTTGCAGCGAGAGCGACACTGATTTGGGGCAACAAATATTTATTGGATCTAATACGGAAAATTTAATCCACAGTACATAGGCAACATCGATTCGAGCCAACAAACACGTTTTGTCCTTTTGCGTAGACATAAATCCGAAGGACACCCAGTGAAGCCACAATTTTTCCGATTTCGTTATCCCAAATGTACACTTTCAGAGTTATTATCACTTAGTGATCGGTAGTCTTTACATTAACATGGTATCAATATATCTTTTCACATGACTAGTAGTCTAAAAACCTACCAACCGTGTTGTGTTGCACCATCGTTTCTTCAAATGATTAGTAGTTTAATAACCTACTAGCCGTCATTTGTTTCTCTCATGCTTAGCAGGCATATAATAAGAAGATGTAAGAACCACTTTTTTATTTCCATCCTATAAATCAAAAGTAACAATTTAACTTCCAACTGAAGCAACACGAGAGTATCAATGTTTATAAAATTGAACACTAATAGTGAGAGCAACATTGATTCGTAGTCAAACAATATCCGGATGCAAGAACAGCTTTTTTATTTCCATCTTGTCAATCAAAAATGATAATTTCACTTGCAACCGAAGCAACACTTGGGTATCTTGGTTAATAAAATTGAACACTTGTAGCGAGAGCAACATTGATTTGTGGCAACAAATATTTATTGGATCTAATACGAAAAATTTGAATCATAGTACACAGGCAACATCGATTCAAGCCAACAAACACGTTTTGTCATTTTGCGTAAACCTTAATTCGAATGACACCCACTGAAACCAGTAATTTTCCGATTTCGTTATCCCAAATGCACACTTTCAGAGTCCTTATCACTTAGTCATCAATAGTCTTTACATCAACAAGGTATCACTATTTCTTTTCACATGACTAGTAGTTTAAACACATACAAACCGCCATGTGTTTCACCACCTTTTCTTCCTATGACTAGTACTCTAAAAATCTACTAACCGTCATGTTTTTCACCACCTTACTTCACATGACTAGAAGTCAAAAACCTACTAATCGTCATGTCTTGCGCCATATATTCTTCACATGACTAGTAGTCTAACAACCAACTAACCGTCATGTGTTTTGGTCATGGTAAGCAGTCATACAACAACAGGATGCATGAACCACTGGTATATTTACATCTTATCAATCAAAAATGATATATTTTCAGCCAACCGAAGCGACACGAGAGTGTCAAGGTTTATAAAATTGAACCCTTGCAGTGAGAGCGACGCTGATTCGTGGTAAAAAATATTTATTGGATCTAGTACGTAAAATTTGAACCATAGTAGACACGAGCAACATCGACTAGGTATCAATATTCCTTTTCACATAACTAGTAGTCTAAACACCTATTACCCGTCATGCGTTTCACCACTTTTTCTTCACATGATTAGTAGTCTAAAACCTACTAACCGTCATGTATTTCACCATCTTTTCTTCACATGACTAGTAGTCTGATAAACTACTAACGGTCTTGTGTTATGCACATGGTCAGCTGTCAAACAATAACCGGATGCAAGAACCACTTTTTTATTTCCATCTTGTCTTTCAAACATGATAATTTCACGTGCAACCGAAGCAACACGAGGGTATCTCGGTTAATAAAATTAAACACTTGTTGCGAGAGCGACATTGATTTGTGGCAACAAATATCTATTGGATCTAATACGAAAAATTTGATCCATAGTACACAGGCAACATCGATTCGAGCCAACAAACACGTTTTGTCCTTTTGCGTAGACCTTAATCCGAATGACAGCCACTGAAACCGGTAATTTTTCGATTTCGTTATCCCAAATGCACACTTTCAGAGTTCTTATCACTTAGTGATCAATAATTTTACATCAACAAGGTATCACTATTTATTTTCACATGACTCGCACTTTAAAAACGTACTAACCGCCATGTGATTCACCACCTTTTCTCCCCATGACTAGTAGTCTAAACATCTACTAACCGTCATGTTTTCCACCAACTTACTTCACAAGACTAGAAGTCTAAAACCAACTAATCGTCAAGTCTTGCGCCATATTTTCTTAAAATGACTAGTGGTCTAATAACCTACTAATCGTCATGTGTTTTTCTCTTGCTAAGCAGCAACACAACAACAGGATGCATGAACCACTGGTTTATGTCCACATTTTAAACCAAAAATGATAATTTTTCTTCCAACCGAAGCAACACGAGAGTGTCACGGTTTTTAAAATTGAACCCTTGCAGTGAGAGCGACGTTGATTCGTGGTAAAAAATATTTATTGGATCTGGTACGTAAAATTTGAACCATAGTAGACACGGGCAACATCAACTAGGTATCAATATTTCTTTTCACATAACCAGTTGTCTAAACAGCTACTAGCCGTCATGCGTTTCCCCACTTTTTCTTCACATGACTAGTAGTCTAAAATCTACTAACCGTCATGTATCTCACCATCTTTTCTTCACATGACTAGTAGTCAGATAACTTACTAACTGTCATGTGTTTTGCACATGGTCAGTAGTCAAACAATAACCAGATGCAAGAACCACTTTTTTATTTCCATCTTGTCAATCAAACATGATAATTTCACTTCCAACCGAAGCAACACGAGGGTATCTTGGTTAATAAAATTGAACACTTGTGGCAAGAGGAGCATTGATTTGTGGGAACAAATATTTATTGGACCTAATACGAAAAATTTGACCCATAGTACACAGGCAACATCGATTCGAGCAAACAAAAACGTTTTGTCATTTTGCGTAGACCTTAATCCGAATGACACCCACTGAAACCACTATTTTTCCGATTACGTTATCCCAAATGTACACTTTCAGAGTTCCTATCACTTAGTGATCAGTAGTCTTTACATCAACAAGGTATCAGTATTTCTTTTCACAAGAGTAGTAGTTTAAAGACGTACTAACCGCCAAGTGTTTCACCACCTTTTCTCCCCATGACTATGAGTCTAAAAATCTACTAACCGTCATGTTTTTCACCACCTTACTTCACATGACTACGAGTCTAAAACCTACTAATCGTTATGTCTTGCACCATATTTTCTTCAAATGACTAGTAGTCTAATAACCTACTAACCGTCTTGTGTTTTTCTCATGCTAAGCAGTCATACAACAACAGGATGCATGGACCACTGGTTTATGTCCACATTATCAACCTAAAATGATAATTTTTCTTCCAACCGAAGCAACATGAGAGTGTCAAGGTTTGTAAAATTCAACCCTTGTAGTGAGAGCGACGTTTATTCGTGGTAAAAAATATTTATTGGATCTAGTACGTAAAATTTGAACCATTGCAGACACGGGCAACATCGACTAGGTATCAATATTTCTTTTCACAAAACAAGTAACCTAAACACCTACAAGCCGTCATGCGTTTCACCACTTTTACTTCACATGACTAGTAGTCTAAAACCTACTAACCGTCATGTATTTCACCATCTTTTCTTCACATGACTAGCAGTCTGATAACCTACTAACTGTCATGTGTTTTGCACTTGGTCAGTAGTCAAACAATAACCGGATACAAGAACCACTTTTTTATTTCCATCTTGTCAATCAAACATGATAATTTCACTTCCAACCGAAGCAACACGAGGGTATCTTGGTTAATAAAATTGAACACTTGTAGCGAGAGCAACATTGATTTGTGGCAACAAATATTTATTGGATCTAATACGAAAAATTTGATCCATAGTACACAGGCAACATCGATTCGAGCCAACAAACACGTTTTGTCATTTTGCGTAGACCTTAATCCGAATGACACCCACTGAAACCACTATTTTTCCGATTACGTTATCCCAAATATACACTTTTAGAGTTCTTATCACTTAGTGATCAGTAGTCTTTACATCAACAAGGTATCACTATTTCTTTTCACAAGAATAGTAGTTTAAACACGTACTAACCGCCATGTGTTTCACCACCTTTTCTTCCCATGACTATTAGTCTAAATATACACCAACCATCATGTTTTTCACCACCATTATTCACATGACGAATAGTCTAAAACCTATTAACCGTCATGTGTTGCACCATCTTTTCTTCACACGACTAGTTGTCTAATAACCTACTAACCGTAATGTGGTTTTCTCAAGGTCAGCAGTCATACAATAACTGGATGCATGCACTACTTGTTTATTTCCATCTTATCAATCAAAAATGATAATTTTACATCCAACCGAAGCAGCACGCGAGTGTCAAAGTTTATAAAATTGAACACTTGTAGTGAGAGCGACATTTTTTCGTGGTACCAAATATTTATTGCATCTAGTACGTAAAATTTGAACCATAGTGGACACGGGCAACATCGACAAGGTATCATTATTTCTTTTCAGAAGACTAGTCGTCCAAACACCAACTAACCGTCATTTGTTTCACCACCTTTTTTTCACTTGAATAGTAGTCTAGGAACCTACTAACCGTCATTTATTTCGCCATCTTTTCTTCTCATGACTAGCAGTCAAAAAACCTACCAACCGTCATGTGTTGCACCATCTTTTCTTCAAATGATTAGTAGTCTAATATCCTTCTAGCCGTCGAGTTTTTTCTCATGCTCAGCAGGCATATAATAAGAAGATGTAAGAACCCCTTGTTTATTTCCCTCCTATAAATCAAAAGTTATAAATTTTACTTCCAACCGAAGCAACACGAGAGTATCAATGTTTATGAAATTGAACACTTATAATGAGAGCGACATTGATTCGTAGTCAAACAATAACCGGATGCAAGAACTATTTTTTTATTTCCATCTTGTCAATCAAAAATGATAATTTCACTTGCAACCGAAGCAACACGAGGGTATCTTGGTTAATAAAATTGAACACTTGTAGCTAGAGCAACATTGATTTGTGGCAACAAATGTTTATTGGATCTAATACGAAAAATTTGATCCATAGTACACAAGCAACATCGATTCGATCGAACAAACACGTTTTGTCCTTTTGCGTAGACCATAATCCGAATGACACCCACTGAAAGCAGTAATTTTAAGATTTCGTTATCGCAAATGCACACTTTCCGAATTCTTATCACTTAGTGATCAATAATCTTTACATCAACAAGGTATCACTATTTCTTTTCACATGACTAGCAGTTTAAACACGTACTAACCGCCATGTGTTTCACCACCTTTCCCTCCCCATGACTAGGAGTCTAAAAATCTACTAACCGTCATGTTTTTCACCACCTTACTTCACATGACTAGAAGTCTAAAACCTACTAATCGTCATGTCTTGCGCCATATTTTCTTCAAATGACTAGTAGTCTAATAACCTACTAACCGTCATGTGTTTTTCTCATGCTAAGCAGTCATACAACAACAGGATGCATGAACCACTGGTTTATGACCACATTATCAACCTAAAATGATAATTTTTCTTCCAACGGAAGCAACACGAGAGTGTCAGGGTTTTCAAAATTATACCCTTGTAGTGAGAGCGACGTTTATTCGTGGCAAAAAATATTTATTGGATCTAGTACGTAAAATTTGAACCATTGCAGACACGGGCAACATCGACTAGGTATCAATATTTCTTTTCACATAACAAGTAACCTAAACACCTACTAGCCGTCATGCGTTTCACCACGTTTACTTCGCATGACTAGTAGTCTAAAACCTACTAACCGTCATGTATTTCACCATCTTTTCTTCACATGACTAGTAGTCTGATAACCTACGAACTGTCATGTGTTTTGCACTTGGTCAGTAGTGAAACAATAACCGGATGCAAGAACCACTTTTTTATTTCCATCTTGTCAATCAAACATGATAATTTCACTTCCAGCCGAAGCAACACGAGGGTATCTTGGTTAATAAAATTGAACACTTGTAGCGAGAGCAACATTGATTTGTGGCAACAAATATTTATTGGATCTAATATGAAAAATTTGATCCATAGTACACAGGCAACATCGATTCGAGCCAACAAACACGTTTTGTCATTTTGCGTAGACCTTAATCCAAATGACACCCACTGAAACCACTATTTTTCCGATTACCTTATCCCAAATATACACTTTCAGAGTTCTTATCACTTAGTGATCAGTAGTCTTTACATCAACAAGGTATCACTATTTCTTTTCACAAGAATAGTAGTATAAACACGTACGAACCGCCATGTGTTTCACCACCTTTTCTTCCCATGACTGTTAGTCTAAAATATACCAACCATCATGTTTTTCACCACCATTATTCACATGACGAATAGTCTAAAACCTATTAACCGTCATGTGTTGCACCATCTTTTTCTTCACATGACTTGTAGTCTAATAGCTTACTAATCGTCATGTGTTTTTCTCATGCTCAGCAGTCATACAACAAATGGATGCATGCACCACTTGTTTATTTCAATCTTATCAATCAAAAATGATAATTTTACTTCCAACCGAAGCAACACGAGAGTATCAATGTTTATAAAATTGAACACTTATAATGAGAGCGACATTGATTCGTAGTCAAACAATAACCGGATGCAAGAACCACTTTTTTATTTCCATCTTGTCAATCAAACATGATAATTTCACTTGCAACCGAAGCAACACGAGGGTATCTTGGTTAATAAAATTGAACACTTGTAGCGAGAGCAACATTGATTTGTGGCAACAAATGTTTATTGGATCTAATACGAAAAATTTGATCCATAGTACACAGGCAACATCGATTCGAGCGAACAAACACGTTTTGTCCTTTTGCGTAGACCATAATCCGAATGACACCCACTGAAACCAGTAATTTTAAGATTTTGTTATCCCAAATGCACACTTTCCGAATTCTTATCACTTAGTGATCAATAATCTTTCCATCAACAAGGTATCACTATTTCTTTTCACATGACTAGCAGTTTAAACACGTACTAACCGCCATGTGTTTCACCACCTTTTCTCCCCATAACTAGGAGTCTAAAAATCTACTAACCGTCATGTTTTTCACCACCTTACTTCACATGACTAGAAGTCTAATAACCTACTAACCGTCATGTGTTTTTCTCATGCTAAGCAGTCATACAACAACAGGATGCATGAACCGCTGGTTTATGTCCACATTATCAACCTAAAATGATAATTTTTCTTCCAACCGAAGCAACACGAGAGTGTCAAGATTTTTAAAATTGAACCCTTGTAGTGAGAGCGACGTTTATTCGTGGTAAAAAATATTTATTGGATCTAGTAGGTAAAATTTGAACCATTGCAGACACGGGCAACATCGACTAGGTATCAATATTTCTTTTCACATTACAGGTAGCCAAAAGACCTACTAGCCGTCATGCGTTTCACCACGTTTACTTCGCATGACTAGTAGTCTAAAACCTACTAACCGTCATGTATTTCACCATCTTTTCTTCATATGACTAGTAGTCTGATAACCTACGAACGGTCATGTGTTTTGCACTTGGTCAGTAGTGAAACAATAACCGGATGCAAGAACCACTTTTTTATTTCCATCTTGTCAATCAAACATGATAATTTCACTTCCAGCCGAAGCAACACGAGGGTATCTTGGTTAATAAAATTGAACACTTGTAGCGAGAGCAACATTGATTTGTGGCAACAAATATTTATCGGATCTAATACGAAAAATTTGATCCATAGTACACAGGCAACATCGATTCGAGCCAACAAACACGTTTTGTCATTTTGCGTAGACCTTAATCCGAATGACACCCACTGAAACCACTATTTTTCCGATTACCTTATCCCAAATATACACTTTCAGAGTTCTTATCACTTATGATCAGTAGTCTTTACATCAACAAGGTATCACTATTTCTTTTCACAAGAATAGTAGTATAAACACGTACGAACCGCCATGTGTTTCACCACCTTTTCTTCCCATGACTGTTAGTCTAAAATATACCAACCATCATGTTTTTCACCACCATTATTCACATGACGAATAGTCTAAAACCTATTAACCGTCATGTGTTGCACCATCTTTTTCTTCACATGACTTGTAGTCTAATAGCTTACTAATCGTCATGTGTTTTTCTCATGCTCAGCAGTCATACAACAAATGGATGCATGCACCACTTGTTTATTTCAATCTTATCAATCAAAAATGATAATTTTACTTCCAACCGAAGCAACACGAGAGTATCAATGTTTATAAAATTGAACACTTATAATGAGAGCGACATTGATTCGTAGTCAAACAATAACCGGATGCAAGAACCACTTTTTTATTTCCATCTTGTCAATCAAACATGATAATTTCACTTGCAACCGAAGCAACACGAGGGTATCTTTGTTAATAAAATTGAACACTTGTAGCGAGAGCAACATTGATTTGTGGCAACAAATATTTATCGGATCTAATACGAAAAATTTGATCCATAGTACACAGGCAACATCGATTCGAGCGAACAAACACGTTTTGTCCTTTTGCGTAGACCATAATCCGAATGACACCCACTGAAACCAGTAATTTTAAGATTTTGTTATCCCAAATGCACACTTTCCGAATTCTTATCACTTAGTGATCAATAATCTTTCCATCAACAAGGTATCACTATTTCTTTTCACATGACTAGCAGTTTAAACACGTACTAACCGCCATGTGTTTCACCACCTTTTCTCCCCATAACTAGGTGTCTAAAAATCTACTAACCGTCATGTTTTTCACCACCTTACTTCACATGACTAGAAGTCTAAAACCTACTAATCGTCATGTCTTGCGCCATATTTTCTTCAAATGACTAGTAGTCTAATAACCTACTAACCGTCATGTGTTTTTCTCATGCTAAGCAGTCATACAACAACAGGATGCATGAACCGCTGGTTTATGTCCACATTATCAACCTAAAATGATAATTTTTCTTCCAACCGAAGCAACACGAGAGTGTCAAGATTTTTAAAATTGAACACTTGTAGTGAGAGCGACGTTTATTCGTGGTAAAAAATATTTATTGGATCTAGTAGGTAAAATTTGAACCATTGCAGACACGGGCAACATCGACTAGGTATCAATATTTCTTTTCACATTACAAGTAGCCTAAACACCTACTAGCCGTCATGCGTTTCACCACGTTTACTTCGCATGACTAGTAGTCTAAAACCTACTAACCGTCACGTATTTCACCATCTTTTCTTCACATGACTAGTAGTCTGATAACCTACGAACTGTCATGTGTTTTGCACTTGGTCAGTAGTGAAACAATAACCGGATGCAAGAACCACTTTTTTATTTCCATCTTGTCAATCAAACATGATAATTTCACTTCCAGCCGAAGCAACACGAGGGTATCTTGGTTAATAAAATTGAACACTTGTAGCGAGAGCAACATTGATTTGTGGCAACAAATATTTATCGGATCTAATACGAAAAATTTGATCCATAGTACACAGGCAACATCGATTCGAGCCAACAAACACGTTTTGTCATTTTGCGTAGACCTTAATCCGAATGACACCCATTGAAACCACTATTTTTCCGATTACGTTATCCCAAATAAACACTTCCAAACGAAGCAACACGCGAGTGTCAAAGTTTATAAAATTGAACACTTGTAGTGAGAGCGACATTGATTCGTGGTAACAAATATTTTTTGGATCAAGTACGTAAAATTTGAACCATAGTGGACACGGGCAACATCGACCAGGTATCACTATTTCTTTTCAGAAGACTAGTCGCCCAAACACCAACTAACCGTCATTTGTTTCACCACCTTTTATTCACATGAATAGTAGTCTAAGAGCTTACTAACCGTCATGTATTTCGCCATCTTTTCTTCACATGACTAGTAGTCAAAAAACCTACCAACCGTCATGTGTTGCACCGTCTTTTCTTCAAATGATTAGTAGTCTAATAACCGTCTAGCCGTCGTGTGTTTTTCTCATGCTCAGCAGGCATATAATAGGAAGATGTAAGAACCACTTGTTTATTTCCATCCTATAAATCAAAAGTGATAATTTTACTTCCAACCGAAGCAACACGAGAGTATCAATGTTTATAAAATTGAACACTTATAATGAGAGCGACATTGATTCGTAGTCAAACAATAACCGGATGCGAGAACCACTTTTTTATTTCCATCTTGTCAATCAAACACGATAATTTCACTTGCAACCGAAGCAACACGAGGGTATCTTGGTTAATAAAATTGAACACTTGTAGCGAGAGCAACATTTATTTGTGGCAACAAATGTTTATTGGATCTAATACGAAAAATTTGATCCATAGTACACAGGCAACATCGATTCGAGCGAACAAACACGTTTTGTCCTTTTGCGTAGACCATAATCCGAATGACACCCACTTAAACCGGTAATTTTAAGATTTCGTTATCGCAAATGCACGCTTTCCGAATTCTTATCACTTAGTGATCAATAATCTTTACATCAACAAGGTATCACTATTTCTTTTCACATGACTAGCAGTTTAAACACGTACTAACCGCCATGTGTTTCACCACCTTTCCCTCCCCATGACTAGGAGTCTAAAAATCTACTAACCGTCATGTTTTTCACCACCTTACTTCACATGACTAGAAGTCTAAAACCTACTAATCGTCATGTCTTGCGCCATATTTTCTTCAAATGACTATTAGTCTAATAACCTACTAACCGTCATGTGTTTTTCTCATGCTAAGCAGTCATACAACAACAGGATGCATGAACCACTGGTTTATGTCCACATTATCAACCTAAAATGATAATTTTTCTTCCAACCGAAGCAACACGAGAGTGTCAAGGTTTTTAAAATTGAACCCTTGTTGTGAGAGCGACGTTTATTCGTGGTAAAAAATATTTATTGGATCTAGTACGTAAAATTTGAACCATTGCAGACACGGGCAACATCGACTAGGTATCAATATTTCTTTTCACATAACAAGTAGCCTAAACACCTACTAGCCGTCATGCGTTTCACCACTTTTAGTTCACATGACTAGTAGTCTAAAACCTACTAACCGTCATGTATTTCACCATCTTTTCTTCAGAGGACTAGTAGTCTGATAACCTACGAACTGTCATGTGTTTTGCACTTGGTCAGTAGTGAAACAATAACCGGATGCAAGAACCACTTTTTTATTTCCATCTTGTCAATCAAACATGATAATTTCACTTGCAACCGAAGCAACACGAGGGTATCTTGGTTAATAAAATCGAACACTTGTAGCGAGAGCAACATTGATTTGTGGCAACAAATGTTTATTGGATCTAATACGAAAAATTTGATCCATAGTACACAGGCAACATCGATTCGAGCGAACAAACACGTTTTGTCCTTTTGCGTAGACCATAATCCGAATGACACCCACTGAAACCCGTAATTTTAAGATTTCGTTATCGCAAATGCACACTTTCCGAATTCTTATCACTTAGTGATCAATAATCTTTACATAAACAAGGTATCACTATTTCTTTTCACATGACTAGCAGTTTAAACACGTACTAACCGCCATGTGTTTCACCACCTTTCCCTCCCCATGACTAGGAGTCTAAAAATCTACTAACCGTCATGTTTTTCACCACCTTACTTCACATGACTAGAAGTCTAAAACCTACTAATCGTCATGTCTTGCGCCATATTTTCTTCAAATGACTAGTAGTCTAATAACCTACTAACCGTCATGTGTTTTTCTCATGCTAAGCAGTCATAAAACAACAGGATGCATGAACCACTGGTTTATGTCCACATTATCAACTAAAATGATAATTTTTCTTCCAACCGAAGCAACACGAGAGTGTCAAGGTTTTTAAAATTGAACCCTTGTAGTGAGAGCGACGTTTATTCGTGTTAAAAAATATTTATTGGATCTAGTACGTAAAATTTGAACCATTGCAGACACGGGCAACATCGACTAGGTATCAATATTTCTTTTCACATAACAAGTAGCCTAAACACCTACTAGCCGTCATGCGTTTCACCACTTTTACTTCACATGACTAGTAGTCTAAAACCTACTAACCGTCATGTATTTCACCATCTTTTCTTCAGAGGACTAGTAGTCTGATAACCTACGAACTGTCATGTGTTTTGCACTTGGTCAGTAGTGAAACAATAACCGAATGCAAGAACCACTTTTTTATTTCCATCTTGTCAATCAAACATGATAATTTCACTTGCAACCGAAGCAACACGAGGGTATCTTGGTTAATAAAATTGAACACTTGTAGCGAGAGCAACATTGATTTGTGGCAGTAAATGTTTGTAGGATCTAATACGAAAAATTTGATCCATAGTACACAGGCAACATCGATTCGAGCCAACAAACACGTTTTGTCTTCTTGCGTAGACCATAATTCGAATGACACCCACTGAAACCAGTAATTTTAAGATTTCGTTATCCCAAATGCACACTTTCCGAATTCTTATCACTTAGTGATCAATAATCTTTACATCAACAAGGTATCACTATTTCTTTTCACATGACTAGCAGTTTAAACACATACTAACCGCCATGTGTTTCACCACCTTTTCTCCCCATGACTAGGAGTCTAAAAATCTACTAACCGTCATATTTTTCACCACCTTACTTCACATGACTAGAAGTCTGAAACCTACTAATCGTCATGTCTTGCGCCATATTTTCTTCAAATGACTAGTAGTCTAATAACCTACTAACCGTCATGTGTTTTTCTCATGCTACGCAGTCATACAACAACAGGATGCATGAACCACTGGTTTATGTCCACATTATCAACCTAAAATGATAGTTTTTCTTCCAACCGAAGCAACACGAGAGTGTTAGGGTTTTTAAAATTGAACCCTTGTAGTGAGAGCGACGTTTATTCGTGGTAAAAAATATTTATTGGATCTAGTACGTAAAATTTGAACCATTGCAGACACGGGCAACATCGACTAGGTATCAATATTTGTTTTCACATAACAAGTAGCCTAAACACCTACTAGCCGTCATGCGTTTCACCACTTTTACTTCACATGACGAGTAGTCTAAAACCTACTAACCGTCATGTATTTCACCATCTTTTCTTCACATGACTAGTAGTCCGATAACCTACTAACTATCATGTGTTTTGCACTTGGTCAGTAGTCAAACAATAACCGGATGCAAGAACCACTTTTTATTTCCATTTTGTCAATCAAACTTGATAATATTTTACTTCCAACCGAAGCAACACGAGGGTATCTTGGTTAATAAAATTGAACACTTGTAGCGAGGGCAACATTGATTTGTGGCAACAAATATTTATTGGATCTAACACGAAAAATTTGATCCATAGTACACAGGCAACATCGATTCGAGCCAACAAACACGTTTTGTCATTTTGCGTAGTCCTTAATCCGAATGACACCCACTGAAACCACTATTTTTCCTATTACGTTATCCCAAATATACACTTTCAGAGTTTTTATGACTTAGTGATCAGTAGTCTTTACATCAACAAGGTATCACTATTTCTTTTCACAAGAATAGTAGTTTAAACACGTACTAACCGCCATGTGTTTCACAACCTTTTCTTCCCACGACTATTAGTCTAAAAATATACCAACCATCATGTTTTTCACCACCGTTCTTCACATGACGAATAGTCTAAAACCTATTAACCGTCTTGTGTTGCACCATCTTTTCTTCACAGGACTTGTAGTCTAATAGCTTACTAACCGTCATGTGTTTTTTTCATGCTCAGCAGTCATACAACAACAGGATGCATGCACCACTTGTTTATTTCCATCTTATCAATCAAAAATGATAATTTTACTTCCAACCGAAGCAACACGCGAGTGTCAAAGTTTATGAAATTGAATACTTGTAGTGAGAGCGACATTGATTCGTGGTAACAAATATTTAATGGATCTAGTACGTAAAATTTGAACCATAGTGGACACGGGCAACATCGACAAGGTATCACTATATCTTTTCACAAGACTAGTCGTCCAAACACCAACTAACCGCCATTTGTTTCACCACCTTTTTTTCACTTGAATAGTAGTCTAAGAACCTACTAACCGTCATGTATTTCACCATCTTTTCTTCACATGACTAGTAGTCAAAAACCCTACCAACCGTCATGTGTTGCACCATCTTTTCTTCAAATGATTAGCAGTCTAATAACCTTCTAGCTGTCGTGTGTTTTTCTCATGCTCAGCAGGCATATAATAAGAAGATGTAAGAACCACTTGTTTATTTCCATCCTATAAATCAAAAGTGATAATTTTACTTCCAACCGAAGCAACAGGAGAGTATCAATGTTTATAAAATTGAACACTTATAATGAGAGCGACATTGATTCGTAGTCAAACAATAACCGGATGCAAGAACCACTTTTTAATTTCCATCTCGTCAATCAAACATGATAATTTCATATGCAACCGAAGCAACACGACGGGTATCTTGGTTAATAAAATTGAACACTTGTAGCGAGAGCAACATTGATTTGTGGCAACAAATGTTTGTTGGATCAAATACGAAAAATTTGATCCATAGTACACAGGCAACATCGATTCGAGCCAACAAACACGTTTTGTCCTTTTGCGTAGACCATAATCCGAATGACACCCACTGAAACCAGTAATTTTAAGATTTCGTTATCCCAAATGCACACTTTCCGAATTCTTATCACTTAGTGATCAATAATCTTTACATCAACAAGGTATCACTATTTCCTTTCACATGACTAGCAGTTTAAACACGTACTAACCGCCATGTGTTTCACCACCTTTTCTCCCCACGACTTGGAGTCTAAAAATCTACTAACCGTCATGTTTTTCACCACCTTACTTCACATGACTAGAAGTCTGAAACCTACTAATCGTCATGTCTTGCGCCATATTTTCTTCAAATGACTAGTAGTCTAATAACCTACCAACCGTCTTGTGTTTTTCTCATGCTAAGCAGTCATACGACAACAGGATGCATGAACCACTGGTTTATGTCCACATTATCAACCTAAAATGATAATTTTTCTTCCGACCGAAGCAACACGAGAGTGTCAGGGTTTTTAAAATTGAACCCTTGTAGTGAGAGCGACGTTTATTCGTGGTAAAAAATATTTATTGGATCTAGTACGTAAAATTTGAACCATTGCAGACACGGGCAACATCGACTAGGTATCAATATTTGTTTTCACATAACAAGTAGCCTAAACACCTACTAGCCGTCATGCGTTTCACCACTTTTACTTCACATGACGAGTAGTCTAAAACCTACTAACCGTCATGTATTTCACCATCTTTTCTTTACATGACTAGTAGTCCGATAACCTACTAACTATCATGTGTTTTGCACTTGGTCAGTAGTCAAACAATAACCGGATGCAAGAACCACTTTTTTATTTCCATTTTGTCAATCAAACTTGATAATATTTTTACTTCCAACCGAAGCAACACGAGGGTATCTTGGTTAATAAAATTGAACACTTGTAGCGAGGGCAACATTGATTTGTGGCAACAAATATTTATTGGATCTAACACGAAAAATTTGATCCATAGTACACAGGCAACATCGATTCGAGCCAACAAACACGTTTTGTCATTTTGCGTAGACCTTAATCCGAATGACACCCACTGAAACCACTATTTTTCCTATTACGTTATCCCAAATATACACTTTCAGAGTTTTTATCACTTAGTGATCAGTAGTCTTTACATCAACAAGGTATCACTATTTCTTTTCACAAGAATAGTAGTTTAAACACGTACTAACCGCCATGTGTTTCACAACCTTTTCTTCCCATGACTATTAGTCTAAAAATATACCAACCATCATGTTTTTCACCACCGTTCTTCACATGACGAATAGTCTAAAACCTATTAACCGTCTTGTGTTGCACCATCTTTTCTTCACAGGACTTGTAGTCCAATAGCTTACTAACCGTCATGTGTTTTTTTTCATGCTCAGCAGTCATACAACAACAGGATGCATGCACCACTTGTTTATTTCCATCTTATCAATCAAAAATGATAATTTTACTTCCAACCGAAGCAACACGCGAGTGTCAAAGTTTATGAAATTGAATACTTGTAGTGAGAGCGACATTGATTCGTGGTAACAAATATTTAATGGATCTAGTACGTAAAATTTGAACCATAGTGGACACGGGCAACATCGACAAGGTATCACTATATCTTTTCACAAGACTAGTCGTCCAAACACCAACTAACCGCCATTTGTTTCACCACCTTTTTTTCACTTGAATAGTAGTCTAAGAACCTACTAACCGTCATGTATTTCACCATCTTTTCTTCACATGACTAGTAGTCAAAAACCCTACCAACCGTCATGTGTTGCACCATCTTTTCTTCAAATGATTAGTAATCTAATAACCTACTAGCTGTCGTGTGTTTTTCTCATGCTCAGCAGGCATATAATAAGAAGATGTAAGAACCACTTGTTTATTTCCATCCTATAAATCAAAAGTGATAATTTTACTTCCAAACGAAGCAACAGGAGAGTATCAATGTTTATAAAATTGAACACTTATAATGAGAGCGACATTGATTCGTAGTCAAACAATAACCGGATGCAAGAACCACTTTTTAATTTCCATCTTGTCAATCAAACATGATAATTTCATATGCAACCGAAGCAACACGACGGGTATCTTGGTTAATAAAATTGAACACTTGTAGCGAGAGCAACATTGATTTGTGGCAACAAATGTTTGTTGGATCAAATACGAAAAATTTGATCCATAGTACACAGGCAACATCGATTCGAGCCAACAAACACGTTTTGTCCTTTTGCGTAGACCATAATCCGAATGACACCCACTGAAACCAGTAATTTTAAGATTTCGTTATCCCAAATGCACACTTTCCGAATTCTTATCATTTAGTGATCAATAATCTTTACATCAACAAGGTATCACTATTTCCTTTCACATGACTAGCAGTTTAAACACGTACTAACCGCCATGTGTTTCACCACCTTTTCTCCCCACGACTTGGAGTCTAAAAATCTACTAACCGTCATGTTTTTCACCACCTTACTTCACATGACTAGAAGTCTAAAACCTACTAATCGTCATGTCTTGCGCCATATTTTCTTCAAATGACTAGTAGTCTAATAACCTACCAACCGTCTTGTGTTTTTCTCATGCTAAGCAGTCATACAACAACAGGATGCATGAACCACTGGTTTATGTCCACATTATCAACCTAAAATGATAATTTTTTCTTCCGACCGAAGCAACACGAGAGTGTCAGGGTTTTTTAAAATTGAACCCTTGTAGTGAGAGCGACGTTTATTCGTGGTAAAAAATATTTATTGGATCTAGTACGTAAAATTTGAACCATTGCAGACACGGGCAACATCGACTAGGTATCAATATTTGTTTTCACATAACAAGTAGCCTAAACACCTACTAGCCGTCATGCGTTTCACCACTTTTACTTCACATGACGAGTAGTCTAAAACCTACTAACCGTCATGTATTTCACCATCTTTTCTTTACATGACTAGTAGTCCGATAACCTACTAACTATCATGTGTTTTGCACTTGGTCAGTAGTCAAACAATAACCGGATGCAAGAACCACTTTTTTATTTCCATTTTGTCAATCAAACTTGATAATATTTTTACTTCCAACCGAAGCAACACGAGGGTATCTTGGTTAATAAAATTGAACACTTGTAGCGAGGGCAACATTGATTTGTGGCAACAAATATTTATTGGATCTAACACGAAAAATTTGATCCATAGTACACAGGCAACATCGATTCGAGCCAACAAACACGTTTTGTCATTTTGCGTAGACCTTAATCCGAATGACACCCACTGAAACCACTATTTTTCCTATTACGTTATCCCAAATATACACTTTCAGAGTTTTTATGACTTAGTGATCAGTAGTCTTTACATCAACAAGGTATCACTATTTCTTTTCACAAGAATAGTAGTTTAAACACGTACTAACCGCCATGTGTTTCACAACCTTTTCTTCCCATGACTATTAGTCTAAAAATATACCAACCATCATGTTTTTCACCACCGTTCTTCACATGACGAATAGTCTAAAACCTATTAACCGTCTTGTGTTGCACCATCTTTTCTTCACATGACTTGTAGTCTAATAGCTTACTAACCGTCATGTGTTTTTTTCATGCTCAGCAGTCATACAACAACAGGATGCATGCACCACTTGTTTATTTCCATCTTATCAATCAAAAATGATAATTTTACTTCCAACCGAAGCAACACGCGAGTGTCAAAGTTTATAAAATTGAATACTTGTAGTGAGAGCGACATTGATTCGTGGTAACAAATATTTAATGGATCTAGTACGTAAAATTTGAACCATAGTGGACACGGGCAACATCGACAAGGTATCACTATATCTTTTCACAAGACTAGTCGTCCAAACACCAACTAACCGCCATTTGTTTCACCACCTTTTTTTCACTTGAATAGTAGTCTAAGAACCTACTAACCGTCATGTATTTCACCATCTTTTCTTCACATGACTAGTAGTCAAAAACCCTACCAACCGTCATGTGTTGCACCATCTTTTCTTCAAATGATTAGTAATCTAATAACCTACTAGCTGTCGTGTGTTTTTCTCATGCTCAGCAGGCATATAATAAGAAGATGTAAGAACCACTTGTTTATTTCCATCCTATAAATCAAAAGTGATAATTTTACTTCCAACCGAAGCAACAGGAGAGTATCAATGTTTATAAAATTGAACACTTATAATGAGAGCGACATTGATTCGTAGTCAAACAATAACCGGATGCAAGAACCACTTTTTAATTTCCATCTTGTCAATCAAACATGATAATTTCATATGCAACCGAAGCAACACGACGGGTATCTTGGTTAATAAAATTGAACACTTGTAGCGAGAGCAACATTGATTTGAGGCAACAAATGTTTGTTGGATCAAATACGAAAAATTTGATCCATAGTACACAGGCAACATCGATTCGAGCCAACAAACACGTTTTTGTCCTTTTGCGTAGACCATAATCCGAATGACACCCACTGAAACCAGTAATTTTAAGATTTCGTTATCCCAAATGCACACTTTCCGAATTCTTATCATTTAGTGATCAATAATCTTTACATCAACAAGGTATCACTATTTCCTTTCACATGACTAGCAGTTTAAACACGTACTAACCGCCATGTGTTTCACCACCTTTTCTCCCCACGACTTTGAGTCTAAAATCTACTAACCGTCATGTTTTTCACCACCTTACTTCACATGACTAGAAGTCTAAAACCTACTAATCGTCATGTCTTGCGCCATATTTTCTTCAAATGACTAGTAGTCTAATAACCTACCAACCGTCTTGTGTTTTTCTCATGCTAAGCAGTCATACAACAACAGGATGCATGAACCACTGGTTTATGTCCACATTATCAACCTAAAATGATAATTTTTCTTCCGACCGAAGCAACACGAGAGTGTCAGGGTTTTTAAAATTGAACCCTTGTAGTGAGAGCGACGTTTATTCGTGGTAAAAAATATTTATTGGATCTAGTACGTAAAATTTGAACCATTGCAGACACGGGCAACATCGACTAGGTATCAATATTTGTTTTCACATAACAAGTAGCCTAAACACCTACTAGCCGTCATGCGTTTCACCACTTTTACTTCACATGACGAGTAGTCTAAAACCTACTAACCGTCATGTATTTCACCATCTTTTCTTTACATGACTAGTAGTCCGATAACCTACTAACTATCATGTGTTTTGCACTTGGTCAGTAGTCAAACAATAACCGGATGCAAGAACCACTTTTTTATTTCCATTTTGTCAATCAAACTTGATAATATTTTTACTTCCAACCGAAGCAACACGAGGGCATCTTGGTTAATAAAATTGAACACTTGTAGCGAGGGCAACATTGATTTGTGGCAACAAATATTTATTGGATCTAACACGAAAAATTTGATCCATAGTACACAGGCAACATCGATTCGAGCCAACAAACACGTTTTGTCATTTTGCGTAGACCTTAATCCAAATGACACCCACTGAAACCACTATTTTTCCTATTACGTTATCCCAAATATACACTTTCAGAGTTTTTATCACTTAGTGATCAGTAGTCTTTACATCAACAAGGTATCACTATTTCTTTTCACAAGAATAGTAGTTTAAACACGTACTAACCGCCATGTGTTTCACAACCTTTTCTTCCCATGACTATTAGTCTAAAGATATACCAACCATCATGTTTTTCACCACCGTTCTTCACATGACGAATAGTCTAAAACCTATTAACCGTCTTGTGTTGCACCATCTTTTCTTCACATGACTTGTAGTCTAATAGCTTACTAACCGTCATGTGTTTTTTTCATGCTCAGCAGTCATACAACAACAGGATGCATGCACCACTTGTTTATTTCCATCTTATCAATCAAAAATGATAATTTTACTTCCAACCGAAGCAACACGCGAGTGTCAAAGTTTATAAAATTGAAAACTTGTAGTGAGAGCGACATTGATTCGTGGTAACAAATATTTAATGGATCTAGTACGTAAAGTTTGAACCATAGTGGACACGGGCAACATCGACAAGGTATCACTATATCTTTTCACAAGACTAGTCGTCCAAACACCAACTAACCGCCATTTGTTTCACCACCTTTTTTTCACTTGAATAGTAGTCTAAGAACCTACTAACCGTCATGTATTTCACCATCTTTTCTTCACATGACTAGTAGTCAAAAACCCTACCAACCGTCATGTGTTGCACCATCTTTTCTTCAAATGATTAGTAATCTAATAACCTACTAGCTGTCGTGTGTTTTTCTCATGCTCAGCAGGCATATAATAAGAAGATGTAAGAACCACTTGTTTATTTCCATCCTATAAATCAAAAGTGATAATTTTACTTCCAACCGAAGCAACAGGAGAGTATCAATGTTTATAAAATTGAACACTTATAATGAGAGCGACATTGATTCGTAGTCAAACAATAACCGGATGCAAGAACCACTTTTTAATTTCCATCTTGTCAATCAAACATGATAATTTCATATGCAACCGAAGCAACACGACGGGTATCTTGGTTAATAAAATTGAACACTTGTAGCGAGAGCAACATTGATTTGTGGCAACAAATGTTTGTTGGATCAAATACGAAAAATTTGATCCATAGTACACAGGCAACATCGATTCGAGCCAACAAACACGTTTTGTCCTTTTGCGTAGACCATAATCCGAATGACACCCACTGAAACCAGTAATTTTAAGATTTCGTTATCCCAAATGCACACTTTCCGAATTCTTATCATTTAGTGATCAATAATCTTTACATCAACAAGGTATCACTATTTCCTTTCACATGACTAGCAGTTTAAACACGTACTAACCGCCATGTGTTTCACCACCTTTTCTCCCCACGACTTGGAGTCTAAAAATCTACTAACCGTCATGTTTTTCACCACCTTACTTCACATGACTAGAAGTCTAAAACCTACTAATCGTCATGTCTTGCGCCATATTTTCTTCAAATGACTAGTAGTCTAATAACCTACCAACCGTCTTGTGTTTTTCTCATGCTAAGCAGTCATACAACAACAGGATGCATGAACCACTGGTTTATGTCCACATTATCAACCTAAAATGATAATTTTTCTTCCGACCGAAGCAACACGAGAGTGTCAGGGTTTTTAAAATTGAACCCTTGTAGTGAGAGCGACGTTTATTCGTGGTAAAAAATATTTATTGGATCTAGTACGTAAAATTTGAACCATTGCAGACACGGGAAACATCGACTAGGTATCAATATTTGTATTCACATAACAAGTAGCCTAAACACCTACTAGCCGTCATGCGTTTCACCACTTTTACTTCACACGACGAGTTGTCTAAAACCTACTAACCGTCATGTATATCACCATCTTTTCTTCACATGACTAGTAGTCCGATAACCTACTAACTATCATGTGTTTTGCACTTGGTCAGTAGTCAAACAATAACCGGATGCAAGAACCAATTTTTTATTTCCATCGTGTCAATCAAACTTGATAATATTTTTACTTCCAACCGAAGCAACACGAGGGTATCTTGGTTAATAAAATTGAACACTTGTAGCGAGAGCAACATTGATTTGTGGCAACAAATATTTATTGGATCTAACACGAAAAATTTGATCCATAGTACACAGGCAACATCGATTCGAGCCAACAAACACGTTTTGTCATTTTGCGTAGACCTTAATCCGAATGACACCCACTGAAACCACTATTTTTTCCTATTACTTTATCCCAAATATACACTTTCAGAGTTTTTATGACTTAGTGATCAGTAGTCTTTACATCAACAAGGTATCACTATTTCTTTTCACAAGAATAGTAGTTTAAACACGTACTAACCGCCATGTGTTTCACCACCTTGTCTTCCCATGACTATTAGTCTAAAAATATACCAACCATCATGTTTTTGACCACCATTATTCACATGACGAATAGTCTAAAACCTATTAACCGTCATGTGTTGCACCATCTTTTCTTCCCATGACTTGTAGTCTAATAGCTTACTAACCGTCATGTGTTTTTCTCATGCTCAGCAGTCATACAACAACAGGATGCATGCACCACTTGTTTATTTCCATCTTATCAATCAAAAATGATAATTTTACTTCCAACCGAAGCAACACGCGAGCGTCAAAGATTATAAAATTGAATACTTGTAGTGAGAGCGACATTGATTCGTGGTAACAAATATTTATTGGATCTAGTACGTAAAATTTGAACCATAGTGGACACGGGCAACATCGACAAGGTATCACTATATCTTTTCACAAGACTAGTCGTCCAAACACCAACTAACCGTCATTTGTTTCACCACCTTTTTTTTCACTTTAATAGTAGTCTAAGAACCTACTAACCGTCATGTATTTCACCATCTTTTCTTCACATGACTAGTACTCCCTCCGTCCCATATTGTTTGGACTTTTTCGATATTCGTATCATTTTTTAAACTCTTATATCTCCAAATTTATGATATTTTTTATAATTTTGAAAACTTTGTATTATATATCTAATCGAGAACTATCAAACAAGATCCATATTGCATATTGTTGGAAATTCATGTTGGAAGATATAAGCGATTGAAAACTGACACAAATATCGAAAAAGTCCAAATAATATGGGACGGAGGGAGTAGTCAAAAGCCCTACCAACCGTCATGTGTTGCACCATCTTTTCTTCAAATGATTAGTAGTCCAATAACCTACTAGTTGTCGTGTGTTTTTCTCATGCTCAGCAGGCATATAATAAGAAGATTTACTAACCACTTGTTTATTTCCATCCTATAAATCAAAAGTGATAATTTTACCTCCAATCGAAGCAACACGAGAGTATCAATGTTTATAAAATTGAACACTTATAATGAGAGCGACATTGATTCGTAGTCAAACAATAACCGGATGCAAGAACCACTTTTTAATTTTCATCTTGTCAATCAAACATGATAATTTCACTTGCAACCGAAGCAACACGAGGGTATCTTGGTTAATAAAATTGAACACTTGTAGCGAGAGCAACATTGATTTGTGGCAACAAATGTTTGTTGGATCTAATACGAAAAATTTTATCCATAGTACACAGGCAACATTGATTCGAGCCAACAAACACGTTTTGTCCTTTTGCATAGAACATAATCCGAATGACACTCACTGAAACCAGTAATTTTAAGATTTCGTTATCCCAAATGCACACTTTCCGAATTTTTATCATTTAGTGATCAATAATCTTTACATCAACAAGGTATCACTATTTCTTTTCACATGACTAGCAGTTTAAACACGTACTAACCGCCATGTGTTTCACCACCTTTTCTCCCCACGACTAGGAGTCTAAAAATCTACTAACCATCATGTTTTTCACCACCTTACTTAACATGACTAGAAGTCTAAAACCTACTAATCGTCATGTCTTGCGCCATGTGTTTCACTTCCAACCGAAGTAACACGAGGGTATCTTGTTTAATAAAATTGAACACTTGTAGCGAGAGCGATATTGATTTGTGGCAACAAATATTTATTGGATCTAATACGAAAATTTGATCCATAGTACACAGGCAACATCGATTCGAGCCAACAAACACGTTTTGTCATTTTCCGTAGAAATTAATCCGAATGACACCCACTTAAACCACTATTTTTCCGATTACGTTATCCCAAATATACACTTTCTGAGTTCTTATCACTTTGTGATCAATATTCTTTACATCAACAAGGTATCCCTATTTCTTTGTACAAGAATAGTAGTTTAAACACGTACTAACCGTCATGTGTTTAACCACCTTTTCTTCCCACGACTATTAGTCTAAAAATCTACCAACCATCATGTTTTTCACCACCATTCTTCACATGACGAATGGTCTAAAACCTATTAACCATCCTATGTTGCACCATCTTTTCTTCACATGACTTGTAGTCTAATAGCTTACTAACCGTCATGTGTTTTTCTCATGCTCAGCAGTCATACAACAACAGGATGCATGCTCCACTTGTTTATTTCCTTCTTATCAATCAAAAATGATAATTTTACTTCCAACCGAAGCAACATGCGAGTCTCAAAGTTTATAAAATTGAACACTTGTAATGAGAGCGACATTTGATTCGTGGTAACAAATATTTATTGGATCTAGTACGTAAAATTCGAACCATAGTGTACACGGGCAACATCGACTAGGTATCACTATTTCTTTTCACAAGACTAGTAGTCCAAACACCAACTAACCGTCATTTGTTTCACCACCTTTTTTTCACATGACAAGTAGACTAGCCATCGTGTGTTTTTCTCAGGATCAGCAGGCAAATGATAATAAGATGTAAGAACCACTTGTTTATTTCCTTCCTATAAATCAAAAGTGATAATTTTACTTCCAACCGAAGCAACACTAGAGTATCAATGTTTCTAAAATTGAACACTTATAATGAGAGCGACATTGATTCGTAGTCAAACAATAACCGGATGCAAGAACCACTTTTTTATTTCCATCTTGTCAATCAAACATGATAAGTTCAATTGCAACCGAAGCAACACGAGGGTATCTTGGTTAATAAAATTGAACACTTGTAGCGAGAGCAACATTGATTTGTGGCAACAAATATTTATTGGATCTAATACGAAAAATTTGATCCATAGTACACAGGCAACATCGATTCGAGCCAACAAACACGTTTTGTCCTTTTGCGTGGACCATAATCCGAATGACACCCACTGAACAGGTAATTTTAAGATTTCGTTATCCCAAATGCACACTTTCAGAGTTCTTATCACATAGTGATCAATAATCTTTACATCAACAAGGTATCACTATTTCTTTTCACATGACTAGCAGTTTAAACACGTACTAACCGCCATGTGTTTCACCACCTTTTCTCCCCATGATTTGGAGTCTAAAAATCTACTAACCATCATGTTTTTCACCACCTTACTTCACATGACTAGAAGTCTAAAACCTACTAATCGTCATGTCTTGCGCCATATTTTCTTCAAATGACTAGTAGTCTAATAACCTACTAACCGTCATGCGTTTTTCTCATGCTAAGCAGTCATAAAACAACAGGATGCATGAACAACTGGTTTATGTCCACATTATCAACCAAAAATGATAATTTTTCTACCAACCGAAGCAACACGAGAATGTCAAGGTTTGTAAATTTGAACCCTGGTAATGAGAGCGACGTTTATTCGTGTTAAAAAATATTTAATGGATCTAGTATGTAAAATTTGAACCATAGTAGACACGGGCAACATCGACTAGGTATCAATATTTCTTTTCACATAACAAGTAGTCTCAACACCTACTAGCCGTCATGCGTTTCACCATTCTTTCTTCACATGACTAGAAGTCTAAAACCTACTAACCGTCATGTATTTCACCATCTTTTCTTCACTTGACTAGTAGTCTTATAACCTACTAACTGTCATGTGTTTTGCACATGGTCAATAGTCAAACAATAACCGGATGCAAGAACCACTTTTTTATTTTCATCTTGTACATCAAACTTGATAATTTCACTTCCAACCGAAGCAACACGAGGGTATCTTGGTTAATGAAATTGAACACTTGTAGCGAGAGCGACATTGATTTGTGGCGAAAAATATTTATAGGATCTAATACAAAAAATTTGATCCATAGGACACATGCAACATCGATTTGAGCCAACAAACACGTTTTGTCATTTTGCGTAGATTTTAATCCGAATGACACCCACTGAAACCACTATTTTTCCGATTACGTTATCCCACATATACACTTTCAGAGTTCTTATCACTTATTGATCAGTAGTCTTTACATCAACAAGGTATCACTATTTCTTTTCACAAGAATAGTAGTTTAAACACGTACTAACCGCCATGTGTTTCACCACCTTTTCTTCCCATAACTATTAGTCTAAAAATCTACCAACCATCATGTTTTTCACCACCATTCTTCAAATGACGAATAGTCTAAAACCTATTAACCGTCATGTGCAGCACCATCTTTTCTTCACATGACTTGTAGTCTAATAGCTTACTAACCGTCATGTGTTTTTCTCATGCTCAGCAGTCATACAAAAACAGGATGCATGCTCCACTTGTTTATTTCAATCTTATCAATCAAAAATGATAATTTTACTTCCAACCGAAGCTACACACGAGTGTCAAAGTTTATAAAATTGAACACTTGTAGTGAGAGCGACTTTGATTCTTAGTAACAAATATTTATTGGATCTAGTACGTAAATTTTGAACCATAGTGGACACGGGCAACATCGACTAGGTATCACTATTTCTTATGACAAGACTAGTAGTCCAAACACCAACTAACCGTCATGTTTTTCACCACATTACTTCATATGACTAGAAGTCTAAAACCTACTAATCGTCATGTCTTGCGCCATATTTTCTTCAAATGACTAGTAGTCTAATAACCTACCAACCGTCATGTGTTTTTCTCTTGCTAAGCAGTCATACAACAACGGGATGATTGAACCACTGGATTATGTCCACATTATCAACCAAAAATGATAATTTTACTTCCATCCGAAGCAACAAGAGAGTGTCAAGGTTTTTAAAATTGAACCCTTGTAGTGAGAGCGACGTTTATTCGTGGTAAAAAAAATTTATTGGATCTAGTACGTAAAATTTGAACCATAGTAGACACGGGCAACATCGGCTCGGTATCAATATTTCTTTTCACATAAAAAGTAGTCTAAACACCTACTAGCCGTCATGCATTTAACCACTTTTTCTTCACATGACTAGTAGTCTAAAACCTACTAACCGTCACGTATTTCACCATCTTTTCTTCACATGACTAGTAGTCTGATATCCTACTAACTTTCATGTGTTTTGCACTTGGTCAGTAGTCAAACAATAACCGGATGCAAGAACCACTTTTTTATTTCCATCTTGTCAATCAAACTTGATAATTTCACTTCCAACCGAAGCAACACGAGGGTATCTTGGTTAATAAAATTGAACACTTGTAGCGAGAGCAACATTGATTTGTGGCGACAAATATTTATAGGATCTAATACAAAAAATTTGATCCATAGTACACATGCAACATCGATTTGAGCCAACAAACACGTTTTGTCATTTTGCGTAGATTTTAGTCCGAATGACACCCGCTGAAACCACTATTTTTCCGATTACGTTATCCCACATATACACTTTCAGAGTTCTTATCACTTATTGATCAGCAGTCTTTACATCAACAAGGTATCACTATTTCTTTTCACAAGAATAGTAGTTTAAACACGTACTAACCGCCATGTGTTTCACCACCTTTTCTGTCCATGACTATTAGTCTAAAAATCTACCAACCATCATGTTTTTCACCACCATTCTTCACATGACGAATAGTCTAAAACCTATTAACCGTCATGTGTTGCTCCATCTTTTCTTCACATGACTTCTAGTCTAATAGCATACTAACCGTCATGTGTTTTTCTCATGCTCAGCAGTCATACAACAACAGGATGCATGCACCACTTGTTTATTTCCATCTTATCAATCAAAAATGATAATTTTATTTCCAACCGAAGCAACATGGGAGTGTCGAAGTTATAAAATTGTACACTTGTAGTGAGAGCGACATTGATTCGGGGTAACAAATATTTGTTGGATCTAGTACGTAAAATTTGAACCATAGTGGACACGGGCAACATCGACTAGGTATCACTATTTCTTTTCACAAGACTAGTAGTCCAAACACCAGCTAACCGTCATTTGTTTCACCACCTTTTTTTCACATGACTAGTAGTCTAAACACCTACTAACCGTCATGTATTTCACCATCTTTTGTTCACATGACTAGTAGTCAAAAAACCTACCAACCGTCATGTGTTGCACCATCTTTTCTTCACATAATTAGTAGTCTAATAACCTACTTGCCGTCGTGTGTTTTTCTAAGGCTCAGAAAGCATATAATAACAAGATGTAAGAACCACTTGTTTATTTCCTTCCTATAAATCAAAAGTGATAATTTTACTTCCAACCGAAGCAACACTAGCGTATCAATGTCTCTAAAATTGAACACTTATAATGAGAGCGACATTGATTCGTAGTCAAACAATAACCGGATGCAAGAACCACTTTTTTATTTCCATCTTGTCAATCAAACATGATAATTTCAATTGCAACCGAAGCAACACGAGGGTATCTTGGTTAATAAAATTGAACACATGTAGCGAGAGCAACATTGATTTGTGGCAACAAATATTTATTGGATCTAATACAGAAAATTTGATCCATAGTACACAGGCAACATCGATTCGAGCCAACAAACACGTTTTTACCTTTTGCGTAGACTATAATCCGAATGACACCCACTGAACAAGTAATTTTAAGATTTCGTTATCCCAAATGCAAACTTTCAGAGTTCTTATCACATAGTTATCAACAATCTTTACATCAACAAGGTATCACTATTTCTTTTCACATGACTAGCAGTTTAACTCGTACTAACCGCCATGTGTTTCACCACCTTTTCTCCCCATGATTAGAAGTCTAAAAATCTACTAACCGTCATGTTTTTTACCACCTTACTTCACATGACTAGAAGGCTAAAACCTATTAATCGTCATGTCTTGCGCCATATTTTCTTCAAATGACTAGTAGTCTAATAACCTACTAACCGTCATGTGTTTTTCTCATGCTAAGCAGTCATAAAACAACAGGTTGCATGAAAAACTGGTTTATGTCCACATTATCAACCAAAAATGATCATTTTTCTTCCAACCGAAGCAACACGAGAGTGTCAAGGTTTTTAAAATTGAACCCTTGTAGGGAGAGCGACGTTTATTCGTGGTAAAAAATATTTATGAGATCTAGTATGTAAAATTTGAACCATAGTAGACCCGGGAAACATCGACTAGGTATCAATATTTCTTTTAACATAACAAGTAGTCTAAACACCTACTAGCCGTCATGTGTTTCACCACTTTTTCTTCACATAACTAGTAGTCTAAAACCTACTAACCGTCATGGATTTCACCATCTTTTCTTCACATGACTAGTAGTCTGATAACCTACTAACTGTGATGTGTTTTGCACATGGTCAGTAGTCAAACAATAATTGGATGCAAGAACCACTTTTTTATTTCCATCTCGTCAATCAAACTTGTTAATTTCACTTCCAACCGAAGCAACACGAGGGTATCGTGGTTAATAAAATTGAACACTTTTAGCGAGAGCAACATTGATTTGTGGCAACAAATATTTATTGGATCTAATACGAAAAATTCGATCCATAGTACACAGGCAACATCGATTTGAGCCCACAATCACGTTTTGTCATTTTGCGTAGACCTTAATCAGAATGACACCCACTGAAACCACTATTTTTCCGATTACGTTATCCCAAATGTACACTTTCAGAGCACTTATCACTTAGTGATCAGTATTCTTTACATCAACAAGGTATCACGATTTCGTTTCACAAGAATAGTAGTTTAAACACGTACTAACCGCCATGTGTTTCACCACCTTTTCCTCCCATAACTATTAGTCTAAAAATCTAACAACCATCATGTTTTTCACCACCATTCTTCACATGACGAATAGTCTAAAACCTATTAACCGTCATGTGTAGCACCATCTTTTCTTCACATGACTTGTAGTCTACTAGCTTACTAACCGTCATGTGTTTTTCTCATGTTCAGCGGTCATACAACAACAGGATGCATGCACCACTTGTTTATTTACATCTTATCAATCAAAATTGATAATTATACTTCCAACCGAAGCAACACGCGAGTGTCAAAGTTTATAAAATTGAACACTTGTAGTGAGAGCGACATTGATTCGTGGTAACAAAAATTTACTGGATCTAGCACGTAAAATTTGAACCAAAGTGGTCACGGGCAACATCGACTAGGTATCACTATTTCTTTTCACAAGACTAGTAGTCCTAACACCAACTAACCGTCATTTGTTTCACCACCTTTTTTTCACATGACTAGTAGTCTAAAAACCTACTAACCGTCATGTATTTCACCATCTTTTCTTCACATGACTAGTAGTCAAAAAACCTACCAACCGTCCTGTGTTGCACCATCTTTTCTTCACATGATTATTAGTCCAATAACCTACTAGCCGTCGTGTGTTTTTCTCATGCTCAGCAGGCATATAATTACAAGATGTAAGAACAACTTGTTTATTTCCATCCTATAAATCAAAAGTGATAATTTTACTTCCAACCGAAGTAACACGAGAGTATCAATGTTTATATAATTGAACACTTATAATGAGAGCGACATTGATTCGTAGTCAAACAATAACCGGATCCAAGAACCACTTTTTTATTTCCATCTTGTCAATCAAACATGATAATTTCAATTGCAACCGAAGCAACACGAGGGTATCTTGGTTAATAAAATTGAACACTTGTAGCGGGAGCAACATTGATTTGTGGCAACAAATATTTATTGGATCTAATACGAAAAATTTGATCCATAGTACACAGGCAACATCGATTCGAGCCAAAAAAACACGTTTTGTCCTTTTCCGTAGACCAAAATCCGAATGACACCCACTGAAACCCGTAATTTTAAGATTTCGTTATCCCAAATGCACACTTTCAGAGTTCTTTTCACTTAGTGATCAATAATCTTTACATCAACAAGGTATCACTATTTCTTTTCACATGACTAGCAGTTTAAACACGTACTAACTTGCATGTGTTTCACCACCTTTTCTCCCATGATTAGGAGTCCAAAAATCTACTAACCGTCATGTTTTTCACCACCTTACTACTTCACATGACTAGAAGTCTAAAACCTACTAATCGTCATGTCTTGCTCCATATTTTCTTCAAATGACTAGTAGTCTAATAACCTACTAACCGTCATGTGTTTTTCTCATGCTAAGCAGTCATACAACAACAGGATGCATGAACAACTGGTTTATGTCCACATTATCAACCAAAAATGATAATTTTTCTTCCAACCGAAGCAACACGAGAGTGTCAAGGTTTTTAAAATTGAACCCTTGTAGTGAGAGGGACGTTTATTCGTCGTAAAAAATATTTATTGGATCTAGTATGTAAAATTTGGACCATAGTAGAAACGGGCAACATCGACTAGGTATCAATGTTTGTTTTCACATAACAAGTAGTATAAACACCTACTAGCCGTCATGCGTTTCACCACTTTTTCTTCACATGACTAGTAGTCAAAAACCTACTAACCGTTATGTATTTCACCATCTTTTCTTCACATGACTAGTAGTCTGATAACCTACTAAATGTCATGTGTTTTGCACATGGTCAGTAGTCAAACAATAATCGGATGCGAGAACCACTTTTTTATTTCCTTCTTGTCAATGAAACTTGATAATTTCACTTGCAACCGAAGAACCATGAGGGTATCTTGGTTAATAAAATTGAACACTTGTAGCAATAGCAACATTGATTTGTGGGAACAAATATTTATTGGATCTAATTTGAAAATTTTGATCCATAGTACACAGGCAACATCGATTCGAGCCAACAAACACATTTTGTCATTTTGCGTAGACCTTAATCCGAATGACACCCACTGAAACCACTATTTTTCCGATTACGTTATCCCAAATATACACTTTTTTTTTTTGGTAAATTAGCTTGAAATTAAAAAAGGTTAACCGAATGTTTAGCCTACAAAGGGCATACCCCAGGAGGAAAAGAAAAGGAAAAAAGAAGATTGAAGAAATTGCGGTAACACATGCACAACCCGCATGGAGAGTGGGGTAAAATAAATAACATAACAAAAGTGCCATGTGTGTAGTGATCATACCTCCGTTGCACTATCCATCTAACCGGAAGGATAGTACAACGGGGTATGATAAGAAGTGATATGAATAGAAATAACATGAAATTGAACTACTACCTGGCACATCCCGCCAGGCTAGGAAATAAAATAAAAAGTCACGGCCAGAGATGACCAAAAGATAACCAACACTGAGAACTAGCCAGCAACATAGCAAACGGCATCAAGGTAAGCTGAACAGCTACTACAAAGGAACAAGGCACCAAAAAGAGGCTCGAACCAGAGATGTCGGCATCTGACAGGGGCCCCACCCTGTACACCACGCCCATTCCATCTGGCCTAATACTCTCTCATCCAAGCCTTAGGCTCGCCAGAAACAGCCCGCTCTCAGCCAACTACCAATCACCGCTATCACCAGAGAAGGGATAAGCAAACCACGATACTACTACTCCAATCAAGCCCAGAGAACACGCATAATACCCACTTCTAAAAGAACAGCTACTACAGGGGACTAGAAACCGAGAAGAGACTCGAACTGGAGATGAGGGCATCCGACAAGGCTACCCTCCCAAGTACCTAGCACACCACGCCCATTCCATCCAGACTACTCCACCCTCAACCTAATCCCCTAGGCTCACTATAATCTAAAAGGGGAACAGAAAGAGGAACCACAAAATGTGGCTACTCGAACCGCAGGCGGACCAAGCTGCCCCTTTCAATCAGTGAACTACCACCCCACTAATCTAATCAAAGACAACCCCGGAAGCTACCTGTTTCAATCAGAGCCCAACTACCGATCTAGTCAATGGTAGTCGCAAAACTATCCTTTTCAATCAGCGCAAAACTCCAATCTAATCCATGATAGCCACGAACACAACCATACTATGCACAAACACCAGGCTAATGAAGCAAAGAACCTAGGGATTTAGAGAAGCTCAACAAAGAGCTTGGACATTGAGCCCTCAAAGGCTTGTTTGCCCAGTAACAAAACTGAGCATGTAACCCGATTATCAGTCCTACAGATGACTGCCCAATCAACTGTTTCAAAATGAATGTACAGGTTATCATAATGTTGCAGCCAATGAAACTGCCCAAAAAAATGGAATATATGCTCCTGAGTTCATTACCTTCAGCCACAGTCTCCGGAATCAGGACTGAGCAATATGGGTACCCATCCTCCGACCAATGGTCGAAGCTGAAGCTTTCTGCGCCCATCGTCCCAAATGATGAAGCAGTCTTAGCCTACTTTCCGGCTAGAGAAGAACTGATCTGAACCACTGGCAGATGCAAAGCTCTGATCCGAACCCTCCGATTTGACCCGCAGTACGACCGGAGAAACATCGGGGTTTTAAACTCCACAGGAGCTGACGAGCACTGCCCTCGCCGGTGACCCACTGTACCGACGAGCCCTTGCGTCCTCTTTGAGGTTGAAAGGGACCCACGGCTGTCGCGCCGGAGTGCTTGGACGGAGGACAGCCTCGGGTGCTACGAGGAGTCCGCATAGAGTAATGGAAATAAATGAATCTGGTTGAACCAGAAGACAACCAGAGATAGCAGATTCCGATCAAAAGTGACCGGATATGGGGGTAGATCTGGACCAAGTAAATGGCCGGCTGGGATATGGGTGGGAGGCGATGGAGGAGAGCAATCTCTAGAGAGAGATACTCCCTTGCCTCCCTCTTGGTATTTGGTTGTAAGTTTTAGTTTTGAGAACCCAAAATACACTTTCAGAGTTCTTATCACTTAGTGATCAGTAGTCTTTACATCAACAAGGTATAAATATTTCTTTTCACAAGAATAGTAGTTTAAACACGTACTAACCGCCATGTGTTTCACCACCTTTTCTTCCCATGACTATTAGTCAAAAAATCTACCAACCATCATGTTTTTCACCACCATTCTTCACATGACGAATAGTCTAAAACCAATTAACCGTCATGTGTTGCACCATCTTTTCTTCACATCACTTGTAGTCTAATAGCTTACTAACCGTCATGTGTTTTTCCCATGCTCAACAATCATACAACAACAGGATGCATGCACCACTTGTTTATTTCCATCTTATCAATCAAAAATGATAATTTTCCTTCCAACCGAAGCAACACGCGAGTGTCAAAGTTTATAAAATTGAACACTTGTAGTGAGAGCGACATTGATTCGTTGTAACAAATATTTATTGGATCTAGCACGTAAAATTTGAACCATAATGGACACGGGCAACATCGACTAGGTATCACTATTTCTTTTCACAAGACTAGTAGTCCGAACACCAACTAACCGTCATTCGTTTCACCACCTTTTTTTCACATGACTAGTAGTCTAAAAACCTACTAACCGTCATGTATTTCAACATCTTTTCTTCACATGACTAGTAGTCAAAAAACCAACCAATCGTCATGTGTTGCACCATCTTTTCTTCACATGATTAGTAGTCTAATAACCTACTAGCCGTCGTGTGATTTTCTCATGCTCAGCAAGTATATAATAACAAGATGTAAGAACCACTTGTTTATTTCCTTCCTATAAATCAAAGTGATAATTTTACTTCCAACCGAAGCAACACTAGAGTATCAATGTTTCTAAAATTGAACACTTATAATGAGAGCGACATTGATTCGTAGTCAAACAATAACCGGATGCAAGAACCACTTTTTTATTTCCATCTTGTCAATCAAACATGATAATTTCAATTGCAACCGAAGCAACACGAGGGTATCTTGGTTAATAAAATTGAACACTTGTAGCGAAAGCAACATTGATTTATGGCAACAAATATTTATTGGATCTAATACCAAAATTTGATCCATAGTACACAGGCAACATCGATTCGAGCCAACAAACACGTTTTGTCCTTTTGCATAGACCATAATCCGAATGACACCCACTGAAACCAGTAATTTTAAGATTTCGTTATCCCAAATGCACACTTTCATAGTTCTTATCACTTAGTGATCAATAATGTTTACATAAACAAGGTATCACAATTTCTTTTCACATGACTAGCAGTTTAAACACGTACTAACCGCCATGTGTTTCACCACCTTTTGTCCCCATGACTAGGAGTCTAAAAATCTACTAACCGTCATGTTTTTCACCACCTTACTTCACATGACTAGAAGTCTAAAACCTACTAATCGTCATGTGTTGCGCCATATTTTCTTCAAATGACTAGTAGTCTAACAACCTACTAACCGTTATGTGTTTTTCTCATGCTAAGCAGTCATACAACAACAGGATGCATGAACAACTGGTTTATGTCCACATTATCAACCAAAAATGATAATTTTTCTTCCAACCGAAGCAACACGAGAGTGTCAAGGTTTTTAAAATTGAATGCTTGTAGTGAGAGCGACGTTTATTCGTGGTAAAAAATATTTATTGGATCTAGCATGTAAAATTTGAACCACAGTAGACACGGGTAACATCAACTAGGTATCAATATTTCTTTTCACATAACAAATAGTCTAAACACCTACAAGCCGTCATGCGTTTCACCACTTTTTCTTCACATGACTAGTAGTCTAAAACCTACTAACCGTTATGTATTTCACCATCTTTTCTTCACATGACTAGCAGTCTGATAACCTACTAACTGTCATGTGTTTTGCACATGGTCAGTAGTCAAACAACAATCGGATGCGAGAACCACTTTTTTATTTCCATCTTGTCAATCAAACTTGATAATTTCACTTCCAACCGAAGCAACACGAGCGTATCTTGGTTAATAAAATTGAACAATTGTAGCGATAGCAGCATTGATTTGTGGCAACAAATATTTATTGGATCTAATAATAAAAATTTGATCCATAGTACACAGGCAACATTGATTCGAGCCAACAAACACGTTTTGTCATTTTGCGTAGACCTTCATCCGAATGACACCCACTGAAACCACTATTTTTCCAATTACATTATCCCAAATGTACACTTTCAGAGTTCTTATCACTTAGTGATCAGTAGTCTTTTCATCAACAAGGTATCACTATTTCTTTTCACAAGAATAGTAGTTTAAACACGTACTAACCGCCATGTGTTTCACCACCTTTTCTTCCAATGACTATTAGTCTAAAAATCTACAAACCATCATGTTTTTCACCACCATTCTTCACATGACGAATAGTCTAAAACAAATTAACCGTCATGTGTTGCACCATCTTTTCTTCACATGACTTATAGTCTAATAGCTTACTAACCGTCATGTGTTTTTCCCATGCTCAGCAGTCATACAACAACAGGATGCATGCACCACTTGTTTATTTCCATCTTATCAATCAAAAATGATAATTTTACTTCCAACCGAAGCAACACGCAAGTGTCAAAGTTTATAAAATTGAACACTTGTAGTGAGAGCGACATTGATTCGTTGTAACAAATATTTATTGGATCTAGCACGTAAAATTTGAACCATAGTGGACACGGGCAACATCGACTAGGTATGACTATTTCTTTTCACAAGACTAGTAGTCCAAACACCAACTAACCGTCATTTGTTTAACCACCTTTTTTTCACATGACTAGTAGTCTAAAAACCTACTAACCGTCATGTATTTCACCATCTTTTCTTCACATGACCAGTAGTCAAAAAACCTACCAACCGTCATGTGTTGCACCAACTTTTCTTCACGTGATTAGTAGTGCAATAACCTACTAGCCGTCGTGTGTTTTTCTCATGCTCAGCAGGCATATAATAACAAGTTGTAAGAACCACTTGTTTATTTCCATCCTATAAATCAAAAGTTATAATTTTACTTCCAACCGAAGCAACACGAGAGTATCAATGTTTATAAAATTGAACACTTATAATGAGAGCGACATTGATTCGTAGTCAAAAAATAACCGGATGCAAGAACCACTTTTTTATTTCCATCTTGTCAATCAAACATGATAATTTCACTTGCAACCGAAGCAACACGAGGGTATCTTGGTTAATAAAATTGAACACTTGTAGCGAGAGCAACATTGATTTCTGGCAACAAATATCTATTGGATCTAATACGAAAAATTTGATCCATAGTACGCAGGCAACATCGATACGAGCCAACAAACACGTTTTGTCCTTTTCCGTAGACAATAATCCGAATGACACCCACTGAAACTAGTAATTTTAAGATTTCGTTATCCCAAATGCACACTTTCAGAGTTCTTATCACTTAGTGATAAATAATCTTTACATCAACAAGGTATCACTATTTCTTTTCACATGACTAGCAGTTTAAACACGTACTAACCGCCATGTGTTTCACCACCTTTTCTCCCCATGACTAGGAGTCTAAAAATCTACTAACAGTCATGTTTTTCACCACCGTACTTCACATGACTAGAAGTCTAAAACCTACTAATCGTCATGTCTTGCGCCATATTTTCTTCAAATGACTAGTAGTCTAAAAACCTACTAACCGTCATGTGCTTTTCTCAGGCTAAGCAGTCATACAATAACAGGATGCATGAAGCACTGGTTTATGTCCACATTATCAACCAAAAAAGATAATTTTTCTTCCAACCGAAGCAACACAAGATTGTCAAGGTTTTAAAAATTGAACCCTTGTAGTGAGAGCGATGTTTATTAGTAGTAAAAAATATTTATTGGACGTAGTACGTAATTTTTGAACCATAGTAGACACGAGCAACATCGACTAGGTATCCATTTTTCTTTTCACATAACATGTAGTCTAAACACCTACTAGCCGTCATGCGTTTCACCACTTTTTCTTCACATGACTAGTAGTCTAAAACCTACTAACCGTCATGTATTTCACCATCTTTTCTTCAGATGACTAGTAGTCTGATAACCTACTAACTGTCATGTGTTTTGCACATGGTCAGTAGTCAAACAATAACCAGATGCAAGAACCACTTTTTTAATTCCATCTTTTCAATCACACATGATAATTCCACTTCAAACCGAAGCAACACGAGGGTATCTTGGTTAACAAAATTGAACACTTGTAGCGAAAGCAACATTGATTTGTAGCAACAAATATTTATTGGATCTAATACGAAAAATTTGATCCATAGTACATAGGCAACATCGATTCGAGCCAACAATAGTCTTTACATTAACAAGGTATCACTATTTCTTTTCACAATACTAGTAGTTTAAACACCTACTAACCGCCATGTGTTTCACCACGTTTTCTTCCCACGACTAATAGTCTAAAAATCTACTAACCATCACGTTTTTTCACCACCTTACTTCACATGACGAGTAGTCTAAAACCAATTAACCGTCTTGTGTTGCACCATCTTTTATTCACATGACTTGTAGTCTAATAGCTTACTAACCATCAAGTGTTTTGTCATGCTCAGCAGTCATACAACAACAGGATGCATGCACCACTTGTTTATTTCCATCTTATCAATCAAAATGATAATTTTACTTCAAACCGAAGAACACGCGAGTGTCAAAGTTTATAAAATTGAACTTTGGAGTGAGAGCGACATTGATTAGTGGTAACAAATATTTATTGGATCTAGTAAGTAAAATTTGAACCATAGTGGACACGGGCAACATCGTTTGTTTCACCACCATTTTTTCACATGACTAGTAGTCTAAAAATCTACTAACCGTCAAGTATTCACCATCTTTTCTTCACATGACTAGTAGTCTAAAACCTACAAACCGTCATGTAGTTCACCATCTTTTCTTGACATGACTAGAAGTCTGATAACCAACTAACTGTCAGGTATTTTGCACATGGTCAGCTGTCAAACAATAATTGGATGCAAAAACAACTTTTTTATTTCCATCTTGTCAATCAAACATGATAATTTCACTTCCAACCGAAGCGACACGAGGGTATCTTCGTTAATAAAATTAAACACTTGTAGCGAGAGCAACATTGATTTGTGGCAACAAATATTTATTGGATCTAATACGGAAAATTTGATCCAAAAAACACAGGCAACACGATTCGGGCCAACAAACACGTTTTGTCATTTTGCGTAGACCTTACTCCGAATGACACCCACTGAAACCACTATTTTTCCGATTACGTTATCCCAAGTGTACTCTTTCAGAGTTCTTATCACTTAGTGATCAGTAGTCTTTACATCAACAAGGTATCACTATTTCTTTTCACAAGAATAGTAGTTTAAACACGTACTAACCGCCATGTGTTTCACCACCTTTTCTTCCCATGACTATTAGTCTAAAAATCTATTAACCATCATGTTTTTCACCACAATTCTTCACATGACGAATACTCTAAAACCTATTAACCGTCATGTGTTGCACCATCTTTTCTTCACATGACTTGTAGTCTAATAGCTTACTAACCGTCATGTGTTTTTCCCATGCTCAGCAGTCATACAACAACAGGATGCATGCACCACTTGTTTATTTCCATCCTATCAATCAAAATGATAATTTTACTTCCAACCGAACCAACACGCGAGTGTCAAAGTTTATAAAATTGAACATCTGGAGTGAAGCGACATTGATTCGTTGGTAACAAATATTTATTGGATCTAGTACGTAAAATTTGAACCATAGTGGACAAGGGCAAGATCGACTAGGTATTACTAATTTTTTCACAGGACTTGTAGTCCAAACACCAACTAACTGTCATTTGTTTCACCACCTTTTTTCACATGACTACTAGTCTAAAAACCTACAAACGTCATGTATGTCGCCATCTTTTCTTCACATGACTAGTAGTCTAAAACCTACAAACAGTCATGTATTTCACCATCTTTTTCTTCACATGACTAGAATTCTGATAACCTACTAACTGTCATGTGTTTTGCACATGGTCAGCAGTCAAACAATAACCGGATGCAAGAACCACTTTTTTATTTACATCTTGTCAATGAAACATGATAATTTCACTTCAAACCGAAGCAACACGAGTGTATCTTGGTTAATAAAATTAAAACACTTGTAGCGAGAGCAACATTGATTTGTGGCAACAAATATTTATTGGATCTAATACGAAAAATTTGATCCAAAGTACACAGGCAACATCGATTCGGGCCAACAAACACGTTTTGTCATTTTGCGTAGACCTTAATCCGAATGACACCCACTGAAACCACTATTTTTCCGATTACGTTAGCCCAAATAAACACTTTCAGAGTTCTTATCACTTAGTGATCAGTAGTCTTTACATCAACAAGGTATCACTATTTCTTTTCACAATACTAGTAGTTTAAACACCTACTAACTGCCATGTGTTTCACCACCTTTTCTTCCCATGACTAATAGTCTAAAAATCTACTAACCATCATGTTTTTCACCACCTAACTTCACGTGACGCGTAGTCTAAAGCCTATTAACCGTCTTGTGTTGCACCATCTTTTCTTCACATGACTTGTAGTCTAATAGCTTACTAACCGTCATGTCTTTTTAACATGCTCAGCAGACATACAATAACAGGATGCATGAAACACTTGTTTATTTCCTACGTATCAATCAAAATGATAATTTTACTTCAAACCGAAGCAACACGCGAGTGTCAAGGTTTATAAATTTGAACACTTGTGGTAAGAGCGACATTGATTCGTGGTAACAATATATATTGGATCTAGGACGTAAAATTTGAACCATAGTGGACATGGAAACATCGACTAGGTATCCCTGTTTCTTTTCACATGACTAGTAGTCTAAAAACCTACTAACCGTTATGTATTTCACCATCTTTTCTTCACATGACTAGTAGTCTGATAACCTACCAACCGTCATGTGCTTTGCACATGGTAGCATTCAAACAATAACTGGATGCAGGAACCAGTTTTTTAATTTTCCATCTTATCAATCAAACAAAATAATTTCACTTGCAACCGAAGCAACATGAGAGTATGCTAGGTTTATAAAATTGTACACTTGTAATGCGAGCAACATTGATTCGTGGGCAACAACTATTTGTTGGATATAATACGCAAGATTTGATCCATAGTATACAGGCAACATCGATTCGAGCCAACAAACACGTTTAGTCCTTTTGCGTAGACCTTCATCCGAATGACACCCACTGAAACCAGTAATTTTCCGATTTCATTATCCCAAATGCACACTTTTAGAGTTCTTATCACTTAGTGATCAATAGTCTTTACATCAACAAGGTATCACTATTATTTTTCACATGACTAGTAGTTTAAACATGTACTAACCGCCATGTGTTCCACCACCTTTTCTTCCCATGACTAGTAGTCTAAAAATTTACTAACCGTCATGTTTTTTCACCACCTTACTTCACATGACTAGAAGTCTAAAACCAACTAAACGTGATGTCTTGCACCATATTTTCTTCACATGATGAGCAGTATAATAACCGACTGACCGTCATGTGGTTTCTCATGCTAAGCAGTCATACAACAACAGGATGCATGAACCACTGGTTTATTTCCATCCTATCAATCAAAAATGATAATTTTTCTTCCAACCGAGCAACACGAGAGTGTCATGGTTTATAAAAATGAACCCTTGCAGTGAGAGCGACGTTGATTCGTGGTAAAAAATATTTATTGGATCTAGTACGTAAAATTTGAACCATAGTAGACACGGGCAACATCGACTAGGTATCAATATTTCTTTTCACTTAACTAGTAGTCTAAACACCAACTAGCCGTCATGCGTTTCACCACATTTTCTCCACATGGTTAGTAGTCTAAAACCTACTAAAGGTCAGGTATTTCACCATCTTTTCTTCACATGACTAGTAGTCTGATAACCTACTAACTGTCATGTGTTTTGCACATGGTCACCAGTCAAACAATAACCGGATGCCAAAAACCACTTCTCTATTTCCATCTTTTCAATCAAACATGATAATTTCACTTCCAACCGAAGCAACACGAGGGTATCATTGGTTCATGAAATTGAACACTTGTAGCGAGAGCAACATTGATCTATGGCAACCAATATTTTTCGCATCTAATATGAAAATTTTGATCCATAGTACGCAGGCAACATCGATTCGAGCCAACAAACACGTTTTGTCCTTTTGCGTAGACCTTAATCCGAATGACACCCACTGAAACTAGTAATTTTTGCGATTTCCTTTTCCCAAATGCACACTTTCAGAGTTCTTATCACTTAGTGATCAGTAGTCTTTACATCAACAAGGTATCTCTATTTCTTTTCACATGACAAGTAGTTTAAACACCTACTAACCGCCATGTGTTTCACCACCTTTTCTTCCCCTCACTCGTAGTCTAAAAATCTACGAACCGTCATGTTTTTCACCACCTTACTTCACAAGACAAGAAGTCTAAAACCTACTAATAGTCATCTCTTGCGCCATATTTTCTTTACATCACTAGCAGTCTAAAACCTACTAACCATCATGTGTTTTTCTCATGCTAAGCCAGTCATACAACAACAGGATGCATGAACCAATGGTTTATTTCCATCTTATCAACCAAAAATGATAATTTTACTTCCAACCGAAGCGACACGCGAGTGTCAAGGTTTATAAAATTGAACACTTGTAGTGGAAGCGACATTGATTCATAGTAACAAATATTTATTGGATCTAGTACGTAAAATTTGAACCATAGTGGACACGGGCAACATTGACTAGGCATCACTATTTCTTTTCACATGACTATTAGTCTAACACCTACTAACCGTCATTTGTTTTACCACCTTTTTTTCACAAGACTAGTAGTCTAAAAACCTACTAACCGTCAAGTATTTCACCATCTTTTCTTCACATGACTAGTAATCTGATAACCTACTAACTGTCATGTATTTTGCACATGGTCAGTAGTCAAACAATAACCGGATGCAAGAACCACTTTTTCATTACCATCTTGTCAATCAAACATGATAATTTCACTTCCAACCGAAGAAACATGAGGGTATCTTCGTTAATAATATTGAACACTTGTAGACGAGAGCAACATTGATTTGTGGCAACGGATATTTATGGGATCTAATACGAAAAATTTGATCCAAAGTACACATGCAACATCGATTCGGGCCAACAAACACATTTTGTCCTTTTGCGTAGACCTTAATCCGAATGACACCCACTAATGCACTATTTTTCCGATTACGTTTTCCCAAATGTACACTTTCAGAGTTCTCATCACTTAGAGATAATTTGTCATTACATCAACAAGGTATCACAATTTATTTTCACAAGACTAGTAGTTTAAACACGTACTAACCGCCATTTGTTTCACCACCTTTTCTTCCCATAACAAGTAGTCTAAAAATCTAGCAACCATCACGTTTTTCACCACCTTACTTCACATGACGAGTAGTCTAAACCTTTAAACCGTCATGTGGTGCACCATCTTTTCTTCACATTACTAGTTGTCCAATAGCCTACTAACCATCATGTGTTTTTCTCATTCTCAGAAGTCATAAAACAACAGGATGCATGAACCACTTGTTTATTTCCATCTTATCAATCAAAAATGATAATTTTACTTCCAACCGAAGCAACACGCGAGTGTCAAGTTTTATAAAGTTGAACACTTGTAGTGAGAGCGACGTTGATTCGTGGTAACAAAAATTTATTGGATCTATTACGTAAAATTTGAACCATAGCGGACACGAGCACCATCGACCAGGTATCACTATTTCTTTTACATGACTAGTAGTTTAAACACCTACTAACGGTCATTTGCTTCACCACCTTTTTTCCCATGACAAGTAGTCCAAAAACTTACTAACCGTCATGTATTTCACCATCTCTTCTTCACATAACTAGTACTCTAAAACCTACAAACCGTCATGTATTTCACCATCTTTTCTTCACATGGACTAGAAGTCTGATACCCTACTAACTGTCATGTGTTTTGCACATGGTTAGCAGTCAAACAATAACCCGGTGCAAGAAAAACTTTTTTATTTCCACCTTGTCAATCAAACATGATAGTTTCATTTCCAACCGAAGCAACACGAGGGTATCTTGGTAAATACAATTCCACCCTTAGCGAGAGCAACATTGATTCGTGGCAAACAAATATTTATTGGATCTCAGACGAAAAAATTGATCCAAAGTACACAGGCAACATCGATTCGGGCCAGCAAACACGTTTTGTTCTTTTGCGTAGACCTTAATCCGAATGACACCCACTGAAACCACTATTTTTTCGATTACGGTATCCCAAATAAACACTTTCAGAATTCTTATCACTTAGTGATCAGTAGTCTTTACATCAACAAGGTATCACTCTTTCTTTGCACAAGACTAGTAGCTTAAACACCTACTAACCACCATGTGTTTTCCCCACCTTTTCTTCCCATGACTAGTAGTCAAAAAATCTACTCACCAATATGTTTTTCACCACCTTACTTCACATGACGAGTAGTCTAAAACCTCTTAACCGTCTTGTGTTGCACCATCTTTTCTTCACATGACTTGTAGTCTAATAGATTTACTAACCGTCATGCGTTTTTCTCAAGCTCAGCAGACATAGAACAACAGGATGCATGAACCACTTGTTTATTTCCATCGTATCAATCAAAAATTATAATTTTACTTCCAACCGTAGCAACACGTGAGTGTCACGGTTTATAAAATTGAACACTTGTAGTGAGAGCGACATTGATTCGTGGTAACAAATATTTATTGGATCTAGTACGTAAAATTTGAACCATAGTGGACACGGGGAACATCGACTAGGTATCCCTATTTCTTTTCACATAACTAGCAGTCTAAATACTTACTAACCGTCATTTGTTCCACCACGTTTTTTTCACATGACTAGTAGTCTAAAAACCTACTAACCGTCTTGTATTTCACCATCTTTTCTTCACATGACTAGTAGTCTGATAACCTACAAACTTTCATGTAATTTGCACATGGTCAGCTGTCAAACAATAACCCGATGCAAGAACAACTTTTTTATTTATATCTTGTCAATCGAACATGATAATTTCACTTCGAACCGAAGCAACACGAGGGTATCTTGGTTAGTAAATTGAACACTTGTAGCGAGAGCAACATTGGTTTGTGGCAAGAAATATTTATTGGATCTAATACAAAAAATTTGATCAATAGTACACGGGCAACATCGATTCGGGCCAACAAACACGTTTTGTTCTTTTGCGTAGACCTTAATCCGAATGACACCCACTGAAACCACTATATTTCCTATTACGTTATCCCAAATGTACACTTTAAGATTTTTTATCACTTAGTGATCAGTAGTCTTTACATCAACAAGATATCACTATTTCTTTTCACAAGACTAGTAGTTTAAACACGTACTAACCGCCATGTGTTCACCCCCTCTTGTTCCCACGACTAGTAGTTTAAAATCAACTAACCATCATGTTTTCACCACCTTCCTTCACGTGACGGGTCGTCAAAAACCTATTAACCGTCATGTGTTGCCCCATCCTTTCTTCACATGCCAAGCAGTCTAATAACGTACCAACCGTCATGTGTTTTCTCATGTTAAGCAGTCATACAACACAGGATGCATGAACCAATGGTTTATTTCCATCTTATCAATCAAAAATGATAATTTTTCATCCAACCGAAGCGACACGAGAGTGTCAAGGTTTATGAAATTGAACCCTTGTAGTGAGAGCGACGTTGATTCGTGGTAAAAATTATTTATTGGATCTCGTACGTAAATTTTGAACCATAGTAGACACGGGCACCATCGACTAGGTATCAATATTTCTTTTCACATTACTAGTAGTCTAAACAACTACTAGCCGTCATGCGTTTCACCACTTTTTCTTCACATGGTTAGTAGTCTAAAACCTACTAACCGTCATGTATTTCACCATCTTTTCTTCACATGACTAGAAGTCTGATAACCTACTAACTGTCATGTATTTTGCACATGGCCAGCAGTCAAACAATAACCAGACGCAAGAACCACTTTTTTATTTCCATCTTGTCAATCAAACATGCAAATTACACTTCCAACCGGAGCAACACGAGGGTATCTTGGTTAATAAAATTGAACACTAGTAGCGAGAGCAACATTGATTTGGCGGCAAGAAATATTTATTGGATCTAATATGAAAAATTTGATCCATAGTACACAGGCAACATCGATTCGAGAGAACAAACATGTTTTGTCTTTTGCGTAGACCTTAATCCGATAGCCAACAACACGTTTTGTCATGTGGTGCACCATCTTTTCTTCACATTACTAGTAGTCCAATAGCCTACTAACCGTCATGTGTTTTTCTCATTCTCAGAAGTCATAAAACAACAGGATGCATGAACCACTTGTTTATTTCCATCGTATCAATCAAAAATGATAATTTTACTTCCAACCGAAGCAACACGCGAGTGTCAAGGTTTATAAAATTGAACACTTGTAGTGAGAGCGACATTGATTCGTTGTAACAAATATTTATTGGATCTAGTACGTAAAATTTGAACCATAGTGGACACGGGAAACATCGACTAGGTATCCTTATTTCTTTTCACATGACTAGTAGTCTACATACCTACTTACCGTCATTTGTTTCACCATGTTTTTTTCACCTGACTTGTAGTCTAAAAACCTACTAACCGTCATGTATTTCACTGTCTTTTCTTCACTTGACTAGTAGTCTAATAACCTACCAACCGTCATGTCCTTTGCACATGGTAAGCAATCAAACAATAACCGGATGCAGGAACCAGTTTTTTAATTTCCAACTTATCAATCAAACAAGATAATTTCACTTCCAACCGAAGCAACTCGAGAGTATCTAGGTTTATAAAATTGCACACTTGTAGTGAAAGCAACATTGATTCGTAGCAACAAATATTTATTGGAGATAAAACGCAAGATTTGATCCATAGTATTCAGGCAACATCGATTCGAGCCAACAAACACGTTTAGTCCTTTTCCGTAGACCTTAATCCGAATGACCCCACTGAAACCAGTAATTTTCCGATTTCATTATCCCAAATGCACACTTTTAGAGTTCTTATCTCTCAGTGATCAATAGACTTTACATCAACAAGGTATCACTATTTTTTTTCACATGACTAGTAGTTTGAACACGTACAAACCGCCATGTGTTTTCACCACCTTTTCTTCCCATGACTAGTAGTCTAAAAATCTACTAACCGTAATGTTTTTCACCACCTTACTTCACATGACTAGAAGTCTAAAACATATTAATCGTCATGTCTTGCGCCATATTTTCTTCACATGACTAGCAGTCTAATAACCTACTAACCGTCCTGTGTTTTTCTCATGCTAAGCAGTCATACAACAAAAGGATGCATGAACCACTGGTTTATTTCCATCTTATCAATCAAAAATGATGATTTTCTTCCAACCGAAGCAACACAAGAGTGTCATGGTTTATAAAATTGAACCCTTGCTGTGAGAGCGACGTTGATTCGTGGTAAAAAATATTTATTGGATCTAGTACGTAAAATTTGAACCATAGTAGACAAGGGCAACATCGACTAGGTATCAATATTTCTTTTCACATAACTAGTAGTCTAAACACCAAATAGCCGTCATGCGTGTCAACACTTTTTCTTCACATGACTAGTAGTCTAAAACCTACTAACCGTCATGTATTTCACCATCTTTCTTCACATGACTAGTAGTCTGATAACCTACTAACTGTCATGTGTTTTGCACATGGTCAGCAGTCACACAATCATCGGATGCAAGAACCAGTTTTTCATTTCCAACTTATCAATCAAACAAGATAATTTCACTCCCAACCGAAGCAACACGAGGGAATCTTGGTTAATAAAATTGAACACTTGTAGCGAGAGCAACATTGATTTGTGGCAACAAATATTTATTGGATCTAATACGAAAAATTTGATCCAAAGTACACAGGCAACATCGATTCGGGCCGTCAAACACGTTTTGTCCTTTTGCGTAGACCTTAATCCGAATGACACCCACTAAAACCACTATTTTTCCGATGACGTTATCCTAAATAAACACTTTCAGAGTTCTTATCTCTTAGTGATCAGTGGTCTTTACATCAATAAGGTATCCCTATTTCTTTTCACAAGACTAGTAGTTTAAACACCTACTAACCGCTATGTGTTTCACCACCTTTCTTCCCATGACCAGTAGTCTAAAAATCTGCTAACCATCATGTTTTTCACCACGTTACTTCACATGACGAAGTAGTCTAAAACCCATTAACCGTCATGTGTTGCACCATCTTTTCTTCACATGACTTGTAGTCTAATAGCTTACTAACCGTCATGTGTTTTTCTCATGCTCAGTAGACATACAACAACAGGATGCATGAACCACTTGTTTATTTCCATCTTATCAATCAAAAATGATAATTTTATTTCCAACCGAAGCAACACGCGAGTGTCAAAGTTTATAAAATTGAACACTCGTAGTGAGAGCGACATAAATTCCTGGTAATTTATTGGATATAGTACGTAAAATTTGAACCATAGTGGACACGGGAAACATCGACTAGGTATCCCTATTTCCTTTCACATTACTAGTAGTCTAAATACATACTAACCGTCATTTGTTTCACCACATTTTTTTTCACATGACTAGTTGTCTAAAATCTACTAACGGTCATGTATTTCACCATCTTTTCTTGACATGACTAGTAGTCTGATAACCTACCAACCATCATGTGCTTTGCACAGGGTAAGCAATCAACAATAACCGGATGCAGGAACCAGTTTTTAATTTCCATCTTATCAATCAAACAAGATAATTTCACTTCCAACCGAAGCAACACGAGAGCATCTAGGTATATAAAATTGCACACTTGTAGTGAGAGCAATATTGATTCGTGGCAACAAATATTTATTGGAGATAATCCGCAAGATTTGATCCATAGTATACAGGCAACATCGATTCGTGCCAACAAACACGTTTATTCCTTTGCGTAGACCTTAATCCGAATAACACCCACTGAAACCAGTAATTTTCCGATTTCATTATCCCAAATGCACACTTTTAGAGTTCTTATCACTTAGTGATCAATAGTCTATACATCAACAAGGTATCACTATTTCTTTTCACAAGACTTGTAGTTTAAATACCTACTAACCGCCATGTGTTTCGCCACGTTTTCTTCCCATGACTAGTAGTCAATATCTACTAACCATAATGTTTTTCACCACCTTACCTCACATGACGAGTAGTCTAGAACCTATTAACCGTCATGTGTTGCACCATCTGTTCTTCACATGACTTGTAGTCTAATATGTAGCAACCCGTATTTTTTTAGGTTATAATTTTTTATTTGTTTATTTATTTATTTTTTTCTCTTCTCTTTTGTTAATGTATGGCCCGTCGAGATAGACGGTACGGATATTCGGTGTGACGTTTTCGTGGGAGGATATAAGGTTAATTGTGCGAGAGGTGCACGTATGTGTGTGTGGGGTGGGAGCATGGGATTACTCCCCATGTTAATAACTTCCCCAGGAGACTACTTTCTCCCTTCTCTCTTTTTCTCACTCTCTCGGCAGCCTCTCTCTCCTCCTCTCCTCCGTAAATTTTCTCCTCTCTTCTCTCCTCGATTTCATCTACTTCGAGCGTGATTCCTAGCGAAGTTCAAGAATTAAAGTCGTTCTACGGCGCATGGGCTTTCCGAATATCCAAGAAAAATCATGATCGGACCGCGTGGGAGCTCGGTTGACTTGGTCAAAGCACCGGGTTTTGCTCAAAACCCTTGAGGTAGGGATTTCTTACGCTTGTTATGCGTTTATACGGTGTTTATGTACCTAGATCGTGCTTTGTTTCGTTGTTTGAGGTTGTCTATTCCCTTTCCGAAAATCTGCAGAACAGGGCCTCTGTTTTTGGGGTTTTACGCCTTCTTAAACTCATGATTGAATTTTGGTTCCTTCATATGAAATAGAGTAGACTTAGAACCCGTTCTAATGCCGCTTGAATCACCCGAAACGGTTGAGAATTGAATTAATGGTGGATTTTAGAAATCTGGTCTGCAATCTGTCTCGTTTTCTGGGTTTCAGCCCACTTCGAACGGCCATAACTTCCTCGTCCGATGTCCGATTTATGCAAACTTTATATCGATTCGAAGGTCTTGAAGTTAGCTTTCATTTGCCACTAGAATCGCCTTAAAATTCTTAGTACATCGAAAGTTATGATCATTTGAGTGGAGATGTGTCAATCTGTCACGCAGATTCGTATCGCTTCGGTAAATGCCTATTTAACCATCCTTGAAGTGCAGATTTGACTAGGGTTCCTTCATACCTTTTAAGCTTCATTCACTCGCACAACTTTTGGGACTGGAATCGTTCAAAAATATTAAGAACTCGATTTATTATGATTTTTAGAAGATTACCCTGTAATCTGAAAGTCTGGGCAGCGTACAGAGCTGTGTTTTTCATTGTTTGCTATGGTTAAATGACGGTATTGGTTATGGGTCCTTATAGGTTTTAAAGATTGGTAAGTTGGTGAACTTTTGGGGTTGGAATCATTGAAAAATATTAAGTATGCTATTTTTAATAAATTTTTGAACATTGGTTGTTCTGCTAAAAATCAGAATATCTGAAAATCATTCCTAAGTTTGAAAGATCGTATCGTACGATTCATCGAACATATCTGTGCCATTGGTTTTTCGTTAGCATAGTTGGAGTATTATCGTAAAGGCTATAGTAGCGTAAAGGAGTCCGTGAACATCGTAGAGCATAAGAAATATTGTGACGTGCGTAATTGGTAGAGAAGTACTTCTTTGATTAAATTGAGAAATGACTGGATGGTTGGGTGCTAGTAAATTGGAAACGCGAATTGAAATGTGAATAACAATCGGACACAACGAGAACATACAGGGCTCTTCAATGAGTAATTGCCTGGGAGCTATATACTCAAATCGTTTAATTACAGGGCTCTTAAATGAGTAAATGCCTGGGAGCTAAATGCTCAAATCGTATAATTACAGGGCTCTTAAATGAGTAAATGTCTGGGAGCTAAATGCTCAAATCGTATAATTACAGGGCTCTTGAATGAGTAATTGCCTGGGAGATACATGCTCAAATCGTATAATTACAGGGCTCTTAAATGAGTAACTGCCTGGGAGCTATATGCTCAAAATCGTATAATTACAGGGCTCTTAAATGAGTAACTGCCTGGGAGCTTTATGCTCAAATCGTATAATTACAGAGCTCTTGAATGAGTAATTGCCTGGGAGCTATATGCTCAAATCGTATAATCTTGAATGAGTAAATGACTGGCAGGAGCTAAATGCTCATATCATTTGTCTTCAGGGCTACTTATTGAGTAAGTGTCTGGCAAGAGCTTAGGTTCAGACATGTGACACGAAATTAGTTTATGAAGTTGATGAAAGAGATTCTGATGACTGATGATAATGAGAAATGGGTTTTGGTGATGAAATGTGAAATGTGAAAGATTGTGAAATTGTACGAGATGTAATGAACGGCACTAAAGCTGTTGTTTGTTTACTTAGAATGATATAGGAATATTGATGGTCCTTGTTTGACATATGAGCGGATGGATAGATCCTTCATATAGGTCGCCTCGAATCCTTGATCATAGTGTGCTGATGTTGACAATCTTGTGTACTTGGGTTTATCTGTCGTTACTCTCTCACTCTAGATGCATAACTCATCATATTTTCCTATAACTTGCGTATAGATTTCTCTACTGGGCTAGTGTAGCTCAACCTATTATTTTCAGGTAAAAAGCAAGGAAATCGGCATGGCGTGCATCACGTGCTTGTTGTTCGTGTGTCTCGGAGGTATAAAGGATGGGTTGAATTTGCATCTTATTTGAAAGTAGTATTCGGAAGAATGAATATTGAAAATTGTAATATTATTTTGGTATTTGCATAACTTGGGGTTTCGAACCAGGATTGTAACTTTTAAATTTTAACTTTGAGAACTGGGAAAATAAGTCATTTGGGTATTATTGGTATGTCAATATTGATTGTATTTATTGAAAATGATTATTATTTATGTTGAAAATCGAGGGCGTGACAACTTGGTATCAGAGCGTTAGGATTGAATACCTAGAGACCGTGGGGAGACTCGTAGTCTCATGGGTTCAAAACATTGCCTAACTTTTCAAAAAAAAAAAAAAACAAACAAACAAACATTTGAGTGCTTGCATGACTGATGTGTAGTGACTGCAGTTGCATTTGTAACTATAGTTGTTGTTATCGGTTGTAGTCTTGGTCTTGAACCAACTACGGTAAAGTACCTTTTGATGAGCTGAGATTTGGAAAGAAACCGTGGTGATTGAAATGGTCGTAGGTTGTGACGATATTGATATGTGAAAGAGGAAATTTGTTAGTATATGATAAAGGAAAGAAAATATTAAGATGACTTATGAGATAAGTGTTAGATGTGTATTTTATTTAAATCGTATAGATTACGTGCTATGTTCTAAATGCGCGAAGTGAGTCTTATGTGATGTAAGTTGCATTGAGTGTAAGTATACGAAGGGTAATATTTGCGTGAAAGGAATCATAGTTTGTCCGAAAAGTGCGCAGGATGTATTATAGCTAGATGATTAAGTTAGTGTCTGCTTCGAATATGTTGAGAAGGTAATGACCTATTATGGTAATAATTGAGGTTGGTTGTTGTTATTGGGGCTGTGATTTTGAGTATAGGTAAGGCAGTTGAGCCCGCCTAGGGAGTTGTATGTATTTGAGATTGACTCAGGAAGATGAGGGTTATAGGTAGGGTGTCTAGATACAATATGTGTCTCCTGGACACCCAGGCGACTACCGATGAGATCCAGTTGGAAGAGGCGCTTGATCACCGCTCCTTCTAGATGGAAGTCTCGGAGAGTCAATTGGACACTAAGATTGTGTATAGGGGTTAGATCTTTAGGCTTGAGATATATGGTTGTACGTAGGAATTTCGTAAAAAAAGGGAAGTGTTATGGTGTTGTAGTCTTCATTGTTGAGGTGAATGTCGTGGTGGTGTCATTATGACAGAATGGTAGAAAATAGTGATAGCATTGCTTGGGTAAAAAAAAAAAAGAGACTTGAGGTGTACTATATCGATGTAATTTGAAGCAAGTGATTGATGTCTGTGTGTGGTGAGAGACTTGTTTGAAGTGAGGGCAATATGAATGAGGATTGTTGTGAGTTGAAAGATTAGAGTATAGAGATTGTGTGTGATGTGCAATTGGCGACGTAGACTAAACTGATGACAGTATAGAATGCATTGAGGTATGCCTTTGATATGATAGATTTGAGAGAGACTAAGGTTTAAATAGTAGCAGTGATAGCAGTGATGATGATAGGAGTCTTAGAATATAATGAGAAGTATAGAAGGATTGTTTGCAACCCCGAAGTCTTGTGAGTATTCAGGGATAAGTTTGTCAATCGGTCTGCGTCGGTGTTTGAGTTCTAGCATAACGATATTCGAGAGTATTGCATATGCGTTGGTGCAGCTATTGCACACTTTGTGTAGGTGCTCTAGTGATGAGATGTTAATAGGTTGCAATGTTGTTAAAATAGAGGAATGATTAGAATTGATGATACGTGTATTTATGATGTGATGTTTAGTATTGTAGATGTGATAAATACATGATTTGAATCGATCGAATGAATGAGAAAGCTCGAGATTGGTAGAGTAAATAGACACTATATGACGTTTTGTGAGAGTAAAAGGAACAAGATGATAGTTGGGCTTCCTGAAGCAATGAATTGTAAAGTAGTGGATACTTGGTGAGTCCGTTGGACACTTGGGGAGTTCGTTGGATACCTTTTGAATCCGTTGGTTATTGAATGAGTGTTGATGCGTGAATATGTGGCTTGTGTTGTGTTATGTAAGCCATTAAATTGTGTGGTTGATTTTCAGGAGATATTTCATGTATGAAATGTGTTGATATTTCATTTAAGTGCTTGATCTGTTGTGAATCCAAGTTTGTGGAATTTGCCCTTAAAGTGCAGTCCATAATTGGTAAAAAGAGTTATGGGGATCCAAAGAGGTGTGAGTTAGAGATTGTGGTTAGCGGTTTTGATTTATGTGTATTGAGTATCTATGTATGAAATTATTGGTGTTCGGTTAATGGAAGTGTCCTATTGATCTGTCTGAAGATCGAGTTGAACTCAAAAATTTCTTTTCCTTTTCCGAATGAGAGTGATACCGTATGAAAGTTGATTCTTAGTCTAGTTCATTTTGGGAAATGATAACGATAGAAGTTTGAAGTCGGCTATATCATGATGATGTGAACCTTGTCTTAAATTCGTTACCACGTTGTCTAAATTGTCGTTACCCTTAAAGACTAGGTATGGTGCATAAAGATTGATTGGTGATGATATCTTTCAAAAATTATAAATGAACTTTTCCTTTTAAATCCTATAAAATTTCGTCACAAGGTGGATGTGTTTCGATGATTTTTCACCTACGGAAACTAAAATTTTCAATGGACTAAGTTTTTGGTCAAAACTGCTTGGAGGTGTGTGATATTACACTTTTACTTTGAGAATGGTGAGTAGGAAACTCATTATTGTTGTTTAATTTTGATCTCATTGTGTCAGACACGTAGACTTGAGCTAACGTATGCCTTTAAAGGGAACTTGTCTTGAGTTAGCGTTAAGGGTCATTAGAGCTTTGCTTACGTAAGTTTTAAGAGCGAGAGTAAGTTGAATAATAAGAAAGGAAGTGAAATAGAAACGTATGGGAGTTGACCACTTTATCAGCGTACATGAAAAAGTCTTATAAACCTCGAGGGAGAGAAGGAAAAATCTTAAACTTGTTAATTGTATATGGCTTGGCAAGTTGTTGAGTGACGATGTCATGAAGTTCTCCTTTGTGTTTGGATGCTATCCTTAGAAACGAAGCTGACTAATCGAAAAAAAAAAGTGAAAATGGATACGGTTTGGGAGACCAAAATTTATTGCTAACACGAGTAAGATTCATACGAATATGGCAGCTCCTTCATCGATGTGTGTGAACCTTAGGATTTGACGATCATTTTGGTAAGAGGTGATGCAAATTGATTGTGGCATTGTAGAGTTCATTGCGTCTTGGACACGGGAGTAGATGGGTACGAAATGTCGTGAGTGGGCACGGTCTTGTGGATTAGAGTTTCTTTGATGATGTGTTTTCGTAGGTTTGATTTAAATTTCGAGGACGAAATTTCTTTAAGGAGGATAGGTTGTAGCGACCCGTATTTTTTTTAGGTTATAATTTTTTATTTGTTTATTTATTTATTTTTTTTCTCTTCTCTTTTGTTAATGTATGGCCCGTCGAGATAGACGGTACGGATATTCGGTGTGACGTTTTCGTGGGAGGATATAAGGTTAATTGTGCGAGAGGTGCACGTATGTGTGTGTGGGGTGGGAGCATGGGATTACTCCCCATGTTAATAACTTCCCCAGGAGACTACTTTCTCCCTTCTCCCTTTTTCTCACTCTCTCGGCAGCCTCTCTCTCCTCCTCTCCTCCGAAAATTTTCTCCTCTCTTCTCTCCTCGATTTCATCTACTTCGAGCGTGATTCCTAGCGAAGTTCAAGAATTAAAGTCGTTCTACGGCGCATGGGCTTTCCGAATATCCAAGAAAAATCATGATCGGACCGCGTGGGAGCTCGGTTGACTTGGTCAAAGCACCGGGTTTTGCTCAAAACCCTTGAGGTAGGGATTTCTTACGCTTGTTATGCGTTTATACGGTGTTTATGTATCTAGATCGTGCTTTGTTTCGTTGTTTGAGGTTGTCTATTCCCTTTCCGAAAATCTGCAGAACAGGGCCTCTGTTTTGGGGTTTTACGCCTTCTTAAACTCATGATTGAATTTTGGTTCCTTCATATGAAATAGAGTAGACTTAGAACCCGTTCTAATGCCGCTTGAATCACCCGAAACGGTTGAGAATTGAATTAATGGTGGATTTTAGAAATCTGGTCTGCAATCTGTCTCGTTTTCTGGGTTTCAGCCCACTTCGAACGGCCATAACTTCCTCGTCCGATGTCCGATTTATGCAAACTTTATATCGATTCGAAGGTCTTGAAGTTAGCTTTCATTTGCCACTAGAATCGCCTTAAAATTCTTAGTACATCGAAAGTTATGATCATTTGAGTGGAGATGTGTCAATCTGTCACGCAGATTCGTATCGCTTCGGTAAATGCCTATTTAACCATCCTTGAAGTGCAGATTTGACTAGGGTTCCTTCATACCTTTTAAGCTTCATTCACTCGCACAACTTTTGGGACTGGAATCGTTCAAAAATATTAAGAACTCGATTTATTATGATTTTTAGAAGATTACCCTGTAATCTGAAAGTCTGGGCAGCGTACAGAGCTGTGTTTTTCATTGTTTGCTATGGTTAAATGACGGTATTGGTTATGGGTCCTTATGGGTTTTAAAGATTGGTAAGTTGGTGAACTTTTGGGGTTGGAATCATTGAAAAATATTAAGTATGCTATTTTTAATAAATTTTTGAACATTGGTTGTTCTGCTAAAAATCAGAATATCTGAAAATCATTCCTAAGTTTGAAAGATCGTATCGTACGATTCATCGAACATATCTGTGCCATTGGTTTTTCGTTAGCATAGTTGGAGTATTATCGTAAAGGCTATAGTAGCGTAAAGGAGTCCGTGAACATCGTAGAGCATAAGAAATATTGTGACGTGCGTAATTGGTAGAGAAGTACTTCTTTGATTAAATTGAGAAATGACTGGATGGTTGGGTGCTAGTAAATTGGAAACGCGAATTGAAATGTGAATAACAATCGGACACAACGAGAACATACAGGGCTCTTCAATGAGTAATTTCCTGGGAGCTATATGCTCAAATCGTATAATTACAGGGCTCTTAAATGAGTAAATGCCTGGGAGCTAAATGCTCAAATCGTATAATTACAGGGCTCTTAAATGAGTAAATGCCTGGGAGCTAAATGCTCAAATCGTATAATTACAGGGCTCTTGAATGAGTAATTGCCTGGGAGCTACATGCTCAAATCGTATAATTACAGGGCTCTTAAATGAGTAACTGCCTGGGAGCTATATGCTCAAAATCGTATAATTACAGGGCTCTTAAATGCGTAACTGCCTGGGAGCTTTATGCTCAAATCGTATAATTACAGAGCTCTTGAATGAGTAATTGCCTGGGAGCTATATGCTCAAATCGTATAATCTTGAATGAGTAAATGACTGGCAGGAGCTAAATGCTCATATCATTTGTCTTCAGGGCTACTTATTGAGTAAGTGTCTGGCAAGAGCTTAGGTTCAGACATGTGACACGAAATTAGTTTATGAAGTTGATGAAAGAGATTCTGATGACTGATGATAATGAGAAATGGGTTTTGGTGATGAAATGTGAAATGTGAAAGATTGTGAAATTGTACGAGATGTAATGAACGGCACTAAAGCTGTTGTTTGTTTACTTAGAATGATATAGGAATATTGATGGTCCTTGTTTGACATATGAGCGGATGGATAGATCCTTCATATAGGTCGCCTCGAATCCCTGATCATAGTGTGCTGATGTTGACAATCTTGTGTACTTGGGTTTATCTGTCGTTACTCTCTCACTCTAGATGCATAACTCATCATATTTTCCTATAACTTGCGTATAGATTTCTCTACTGGGCTAGTGTAGCTCAACCTATTATTTTCAGGTAAAAAGCAAGGAAATCGGCATGGCGTGCATCACGTGCTTGTTGTTCGTGTGTCTCGGAGGTATAAAGGATGGGTTGAATTTGCATCTTATTTGAAAGTAGTATTCGGAAGAATGAATATTGAAAATTGTAATATTATTTTGGTATTTGCATAACTTGGGGTTTCGAACCAGGATTGTAACTTTTAAATTTTAACTTTGAGAACTGGGAAAATAAGTCATTTGGGTATTATTGGTATGTCAATATTGATTGTATTTATTGAAAATGATTATTATTTATGTTGAAAATCGAGGGCGTGACATAATAGCTTACTAACCGTCATGTGTTTTTCTCATGCTCAGCAGACATACAACAACAGGATGCATGAACCACTTGTTTATCTCCATCGTATCAATTAAAAATGAGAATTTTACTTCCAACCGAAGCAACACGCGATTGTCAAGGTTTATAAAATTCAACACTTGTAGTAAGAGCGACATTGATTCGTGGTAACAAATATTTATTGGATCTAGTACGTAAAATTTGAACCGTAGTGGACACGGGAAACATCGACTCGGTATCCCTATTTCTTTTCACATAACTTGTAGTCTAAATACCTACTAACCGTCATTTGTTTCAGCACGTTTTGTTCACATGACTAGTAGTATAAAAACCTACTAACCGTCATGTATTTCACCATCTTTTCTTCACATGACTAGTAGTCTGATAACCTACCAACCGTCATGTGCTTTGCACATGGTAAGTAATCAAACAATAACCGGATGCAGGAACCAGTTTTTAATTACCATCTTATCAATCAAAAAAGATAATTTCACTTCCAACCGAAACAACACGAGAGTATCAAGGTTTATAAAATTGCACACTTGTAGTGAGAGCAACATTGATTCGTGGCAACAAATGTTTATTAGAGATAATACGCAACATTTGATCCATAGTATTCAGGCAACATCGATTCGAGCCAACAAACACATGTAGTCCTTTTGCATAGACCTTAATCCGCATGACACTCACTGAAACCAGTAATTTTCCGATTTCATTATCCCAAATGCACACATTTAGAGTTCTTATCACTTAGTGATCAATAGTCTTTACATCAACAAGGTATCACTATTTCTTTTCACATGACTAGTAGTTTAAACACGCACTAACCGCCATGTGTTTCACCACCTTTTCTTCCCATGACTAGTAGTCTAAAAATCTACTAACTGTCATGTATTTCACTGTCTTTTCTTCACATGACTAGTAGTCTGATAACCTACCAACCTTCATGTCCTTTGCACATGGTAAGCAATCAAACAATAACCGGATGCAGGAACCAGTTTTTAATTTCCAACTTATCAATCAAACAAGATAATTTCACTTCCAACCGAAGCAACTCGAGAGTATCTAGGATTATAAAATTGCACACTTGTAGTGAAAGCAACATTGATTCGTAGCAACAAAAATTTATTGGAGATAAAACGCAAGATTTGATCCATAGTATTCAGGCAACATCGATTCGAGCCAACAAACACGTTTAGTCCTTTTGCGTAGACCTTAATCCGAATGACCCCACTGAAACCATTAATTTTCCGATTTCATTATCCCAAATGCACACTTTTAGAGTTCTTATCACTCAGTGATCAATAGACTTTACATCAACAAGGTATCACTATTTTTTTTCACATGACTAGTAGTTTGAACACGTACAAACCGCCATGTGTTTCACCACCTTTTCTTCCCATGACTAGTAGTCTAAAAATCTACTAACCGTCATGTTTTTCACCACCTTACTTCACAAGACTAGAAGTCTTAAACCTACTAATCGTCATGTCTTGCGCCATATTTTCTTCGCATGACTAGCAGTCTAATAACCTACTAACCGTCACGTGTTTTTATCATGCTAAGCAGTCATACAACAACAGGATGCATGAACCACTGGTTTATTTCCATTTTGTCAATCAAAAATGATAATTTTTGCTCCAACTGAAGCAACACGAGAGTGTCATGGTTTAAAAAATTGATCCCTTGCAGTGAGAGAGACGTTGATTCGTGGTAAAAAATATTTATTGGATCTATTACGTAAAATTTGAACCATAGTAGACACGGGCAACATCGACTAGGTATCAATATTTCTTTTCACATAACTAGTAGTCTAAACACCTACTAGCCGTCATGCGTGTCAACACTTTTTCTTCACATGACTGGTAGTCTAAAACCTACTAACTGTCATGTATTTCACCATCTTTTCTTCACATGACTAGTAGTCTGATAACCTACTAAATGTCATGTGTTTGCACATGGTCAGCAATCAAACAATAACCGGATGCAAGAACCACTTTTTCATTTCTGTCTTGTCAATCAAACATTATAATTTCACTTCCAACCGAAGCAACACGAGGGTATCTTGGTTAATAAAATTGAACACTTGTAGCGAGAGCAACATTGATCTGTGGCAACAAATATTTATTGTACCTAATACGAAAAATTTGATCCATAGTACACAGGCAACATCGATTCGGGCCAACAAACACGTTTTGTCCTTTTGCGTAGACCTTAATCTGAATGACACCCACTGAAACCACTATTTTTCTGATTACGTTATCCGAAATAAACACTATAAGAGTTCTTATCACTTAGTGATCAGTAGTCTTTACTTCAACAAGGTATCACCATTTCTTTTCACAAGACTATTAGTTTAAACACCTCCTAACCGCTATGTGTTTCACCACCTTTTCTTCCCATGACTAGTAGTCTAAAAATCTACTAACCATCATGTTTTTCACCACCTTACTTCACATGACGAAGTAGTCTAAAACCTATTAACCATCATGTGCTGCACCATCTTTTCTTTACATGACTTGTAGTCTAATAGCTAAGTAACCGTCATGTGTTTTTCTCATACTCAGCAGACATACAACAACAGGATGCATGAACCACTTGTTTATTTCCATCTTATCAATCAAAAATGATAATTTTACTTCCAACCGAAGCAACACGCGAGTGTCAAAGTTTATAAAATTGAACACTTGTAGTGAGAGCGACATTGATTCGTGGTAACAAATATTTATTGGATATAGTACGTAAAATTTGAACAATAGTGGACACGGAAAACATCGGCTAGGTATCCCTATTTCTTTTCACAAGACAAGTAGTCTAAATACCTACTAACCGTCATTTGTTTCACCACGTTTTTTTTCATGACTAGTAGTCTAAAAACCTACTAACCGTCATGTATTTCACCATCATTTATTCACATGAATAGTAGTCTGATAACCTACCAACCGTCATGTGCTTTGCACATGGTAAGCAATCAAACAATAACCGGATGCAGGAACCAGGTTTTAATTTCCTTCTTATCAGTCAAACAAGATAATTTCACTTCCAACCGAAGCAACACGAGAGTATCTAGCTTTATAAAATTGCACACTTGTAGTGAGAGCAAAATTGATTCGTGGCAACAAATATTTATTGAAGATAATACGCAAGATTTGATCCAAAGTATACAGGCAGCATCGATTCGAGATACCAAACACGTTTAGTCCTTTTGCATAGAACTTAATCCGAATGACACCCACTGAAACCAGAAATTTTCCGATTTCATTATCCCAAATGCACACTTTTAGAATTCTTATCACCTAGTGATCAACAGTCTTTACATCAACAAGGTATCACCACTTCTTTTCACATGACTAGTAGTTTAAACACGTACTGACCACCATGTGTTTCACCACCTTTTCATCCCATGAATAGTAGTCTAAAAATCTACTAACCGTCATGTTTATCACCACCTTACTTCACAGGACTAGAAGTCTAAAACCTACTAATCGTCATGTCTTGCGCCATATTTTCTTCACATGATTAGCAGTCTAACAACCTACAAGCCGTCATGTATTTTTCTCATTCTAAACTGTCATACAACAACAGGATGCATGAACCATTGGTTTATTTCAATCTTATCAATCAAAAATGATAATTTTTCTTCCAACCGAAGCAACACGAGAGTGTCAAGGTTTATAAAACTGAACCCTTGCAGTGAGAGCGACGTTGATTCGTGGTAAAAAATAATTATTGGATCTAGTACGTAAAATTTGTACCATAGTAGACACGGGCAACATCGACTAGGTATCAATATTTCTTTTCACATAACTTGTAGTCTAAACACCTACTCGCCGTCATGCGTGTCAACACTTTTTCTTCACATGACTAGTAGTCTAAAACCTACTAACCGTCATGTATTTCACCATCTTTTCTTCACATGACTAGTAGTCTGATAACCTACTAACTGTCATGTGTTTTGCACATGGTCAGCAGTCAAAAAATAACCGGATGCAAGAACCACTTTTTTATTTCCATCTTCTCAATCAACCATGATAATTTCACTTCCAACCGAAGCAACACGAGGGTATCTTGGTTCATAAAATTGAACACTTGTAGCGAGAGCAACATTGATTTGTGGCAACAAATATTTATTGGATCTAATACGAAAAATTTGATCCATAGGACACAGGCAACATGGATTCGAGCCAACAAACACTGTCCTTTTGCGTAGACCTTAATCCGAATGACACCCACTGAAACCACTATTTTTCCAATTACGTTATCCCAAATGTACACTTTCAGAGTTCTTATTCCTTAGTGATCAGAAGTCTTTACATCAATAAGGTATCACAATTTCTTTTCCCAAGACTAGTAGTTTAAACACGTACTAACCGCCATCTGTTCCACCACCTTTTCTTCCCATGACTAGTAGTCTAAAAATCTACTAACCATCATGTTTTTCACCACCTTACTTCACCTGATGAGTAGTCTAAAACCTATTAACCGTCATGTGTTGCACCATCTTTTCTTCACAAGAATAGTAGTCTAATAGCCTACTAACCGCCATGTATTTTTCTCATTCTCAACAGTCATACAACAACAGGATGCATGAACCACTTGCTTATTTCCATCGTATCAATCAAAAATGATAATTTTACTTCCAATCGAAGCAACAAGCGAGTGTCAAGGTTTACAAAATTGAACACTTGTAGTGAGAGCGACATTGATTCGTGGTAACAAATATTTATTGGATCTAATACGAAAAATTTGATCCACAGTACACAGGCAACATCGATTCGAGCCAACAAACACATTTTGTCCTTTTGCATAGACCTAGTTCGAATGACACCCACTGAAACCACTATTTTTCCAATTACATTATCCCAAATGAACACTTTCAGAGTTCTTATCACTTACTCCCTCCGTCCCATAATATTTGTCCGGTCCACAAAACAGAGACTACAAAATAATGCATTTCTTTCAAGAAAAAATTCAAATTTTTTTCACAAAGTTAAAAGAACTCGTCGAGATCTAGTAAGTTGTTGAATTTTTTCCCAACTTTTCTTACAAAAATAAAATTATTTTTACGTCTCCGTTTTGCGGACCGGACAAATATTATGGGACGGAGGGAGTAGTAATCAGTAGTCTTGACATCAACAAGGTATCACTATTTCTTTTCACAAGACCAGTAGTTTAAACACGTACTAACCGCCATGTGTTTCACCACCATTTCTTCCCATGACTAGTAGTCTAAAAATCTACTAACCATCATGTTTTCACCACCTTGCTTCACATGACGAGAAGAGTAAAACCTATAAACCGTTATGAGTTGCACCATCTTTTCTTCACATGACTAGCAGTCTAATAACCTACTAACCTTCATGTGTTTTTCTCATGCTAAGAAGTCATACAACAACAGGATGCATGAACCACTGGTTTATTTCCATCTTATCAATCAAAAATGATAATTTTTCTTCCAACCGAAGCTACACGAGAGTGCCAAGGTTTATAAAATTGAACCCTTGAAGTGAGAGCGACGTTGAATCGTGGTAAAAAATATTTATTGGATCCAGTTCGTAAAATTTGAACCATAGTAGACACGGGCAACATCGACTAGGTATCAATATTTCTTTTCACATAACTAGTAGTTTAAACACCTACTATCCGTCATGCGTATCACCACTTTTTCTTCACATGGTTAGTAGTCTAAAACCTACTAACCGTCATGTATTTCACCACCTTTTCTTCACATGACTAGCAGTCTGATAACCTACTAACTGTCATGTGTTTTGCACATGGTCAACAGTCAAACAATAACCGAATGCAAAAACAACTTTTTTAATTCAATCTTGTCAATCAAACATGATAACTTCAGTTCCAACCGAAGCAACACGAGGGTATCTTGGTTAATAAAATTGAACACTTGTAGCGAGAGCAACATTGATTTGTGGCAACAAATATTTATTGGATCTAATACGAAAAATTTGATCCATAGTACACAAGCAACATCAAATCGAGCCAACAAACACGTTTTGTCATTTTACGTAGACCTTAATCCGAATGACACCCACTGAAACCACTATTTTTCCGATTACGTTATTCCATATGTATAATTTCAGAGTTCTTATCACTTAGTGATCAATAGTCTTTACATCAACAAGGTATCACTACTTCTTTGCACATGACTAGTAGTTTAAACACGTACTAACCGCCATGTGTTTCACCACCTTTTCTTCCCATGACTAGTAGTCTAAAAATCTAATAACCGTCACGTTTTTCACCACCTTACTTCACAAGACAAGAAGTCTAAAACCTACTAATCGTCATGTCTTGCGCCATATTTTCTTTACATGACTAGCAGTCTAATAACCTACTAAACGTCATTTGTTTTTTTCATGCTAAGCAGTCATACAACAAGAAGATGCATGAACCACTGGTTTATTTCCATCTTATCAACCAAAAATGATAATTTTACTTCCAACCAAAGCAAGACGCGAGTGTCAAGGTTTATAGAATTAAACACTTGTAGTGAGAGCGACTTTGATTCGTGGTAACAAATATTCATTGGATCTAGTACGTAAAATTTGAACCATAGTGGACACGGGCAACATCCACTAGGTATCACTATTTCTTTTCACATGACTAGTAGTCTAAACACCTACTAACCGTCATTTGTTTCACCGCCTTTTTTTCACATGACTAGTAGTCTAAAAACCTAATAACCGTCATGTATTTCACCATCTTTTCTTCACATGATTAGTAGTCTGATAACCTACTAACTGTCATGTGTTTTGCACATGGTCAGCAATCAAACAATAACCGGATGCAAGAACCACTTTTTCATTTCCATCTTGTCAATCAAACATGATAATTTCACTTCCAACCGAAGCAACACGAGGGTATCTTGGTTAATAAAATTGAACACTTGTAGCGAGAGCAACATTGATTTGTGGCAACAAATATTTATTGGATCTAATACGAAAAATTTGATCCATAGTACACAGGCAACATCGATTCGAGCCAACAAACACGTTTTGTCCTTTTGCGTAGACCTTAATCCGAATGACACCCACTGAAACCACTATTTTTCCGATTACGTTATCCCAAATGTACACTTTCAGAGTTCTTATCACTTAGAGATCAGTAGTCTTTACATCAACAAGGTATCTCTATTTCTTTTCACAAGACTAGTAGTTTAAACACGTACTAACCGCCATGTGTTTCACCACCCTTTCTTCCCATGACAAGTAGTCTAAAAATCTACTAACCATTAGGTTTTTCACCACCTTACTTCACATGACGAGTAGTCTAAAACCTATTAACCGTCATGTGTTGCACCATCTTTTCTTCACATGACTAGTAGTCCAATAGCCTACTAACCGTCATGTGTTTTTCTCATTCTCAGCAGTCATAAAACAACAGGATGCCTGAACCACTTGTTTATTTCCATCTTATCAATCAAAAATGATAATTTTACTTCCAACCGAAGCAATACGAGAGTGTCAAGGTTTATAAAATTGAACACTTGTAGTGAGAGCGACATTCATTCGTGGTAACAAATATTTATTGGATGTAGTACGTAAAATTTAAACCATAGTGGACACGGGCAACATCGACTAGGTATCACTATTTCTTTTCACATGACTAGTAGTCTAAACACCTACTAACCGTCATTTGTTTCACCACCTTTTTTTCACATGACTAGTAGTCTAAAAACCTACTAACCGTCATGTATTTCACCATCTTTTCTTCACATGACTAGTGTTGTGAGAGAAAGAAGGAAAAGTGTATAGGTTGTTAAGTAACCCTAACACAAGTGAGCTTTATTTATATTATGTGACTACTAGTTACATAACATAAGCAACCAATGTGGGACTATGTCTAACTATATTCTAACACTCCCCCTCAAGCTGGAGAACAGCGAACAGTGAACAGTACGACGGTGAACGGTGAACAGTACCGCCAGTGAACAGTGCCAGCGGTGAACAGTATCTTTGAACTAGGATTAGGGTTAAGGCAAAGGCTAGGACTAGGATTGTGATTTTAGGGATTTGTACAAAGGCTAGGGTTTAGGCTAGGATTGTAGGAATTATGTATAGAGGCAAGGGTTTAGGCTAGGATTGTAGGGATTATGTATAGAGGCTAGGGTTTAGGTGGTTTAGGATTAAGGTTACGATTCCACTCTGATACCATGTTGTGAGAGAAAGAAGGAAAAGTGTATATGGTGTTAACTAACCCTAACACAAATGAGCTTTATTTATATTATGTGACTACTAGTTACATAACATAAGCAACCAATGCGGGACTAAGTCTAACTATATTCTAACAACTAGTAGTCTGATAACCTACTAACTGTTATGTGTTTTGCCCATGGTCAGCAGTCAAACAATAACCGGATGCAAGAACCACTTTTTCATTTCCATCTTTTCAATCAAACATGATAATTTCACTTCCAACCGAAGCAACACGAGGGTATCTTGGTTAATAAAATTGAACACTTGTAGCAAGAGCAACATTGATTTGTGGCAACAAATATTTATTGGATCTAATACCAAAAATTAGATCCATAGTACACAGGCAACATCGATTCGACCCAACAAACACGTTTTGTCCTTTTGCATAGACCTTAATCCGAATGACACCCACTGAAACCACTATTTTTCCGATTACGTTATCCCAAATGTACACTTTCAGAGTTCATATCACTTAGAGATCAGTAGTCTTTACATCAACAAGGTATCACAATTTCTTTTCACAAGACTAGTAGTTTAAACACGTACTAACCGCCACGTGTTTCACCACATTTTCTTCCCATGACAAGTAGTCTAAAAATCTACTAACCATCAGGATTTTCACCACCTTACTTCACATGACGAGTAGACAAAAACCTATAAACCGTCATGTGTTGCACCATCTTTTCTTACCATGACTAGTAGTCCAATAGCCTACGAACCGTCATGTGTTTTTCTCATTCTCAGCAGTCATAAAAAAACAGGATGCATGAACCACTTGTTTATTTCCATCTTATCAATCAAAAATGATAATTTTACTTCCAACCGAAGCAACACGCGAGTATCCAGGTTTATAAAATTGAACACTTGTATTTAGAGCGACATTGATTCGTGGTAACAAATATTTATTGGATCTAGTACGCAAAATTTGAACTATAGTGGACACGGGCTACATCGACAAGGTATCACTATTTCTTTTCACTTGACTAGTAGTCCAAACACCTACTAACCGTCATTTGTTTCACCACCATTTTTTCACATGACTAGTAGTCTAAAAACCTACTAACGGTCATGTATTCCACCATCTTTTCTTCACATGACTAGTAGTCTGATAACCTACTAACTGTCATGTGTTTTGCACATGGTCAGCAGTCAAACAATAACCGGATGCAAAAACCACTTTTTTATTTCCATCTTGTCAATCAAACATGATAATTTCACTTCCAACCGAAGCAACACGAGGGTATCTTGGTCAATAAAATTGAACACTTGTAGCGAGAGCAACATTGATTTGTGGCAACAAATATTTATTGGATCTAATACGAAAAATTTGATCCATAGTACACAGGCAACAACGATTCGAGCCAAAAAACACGTTTTGTTCTTTTGCATCGACCTTAATCTGAATGACACCCAACTGAAACCACTATTTTCCCGATTACGTTATCCCTAATGTACACTTTCAGAGTTCTTATCACTTAGTGATCAGTAGTCTTTACATCAACATGGTATCACTATTTCTTTTCACAAGACTAGTAGTTTAAACACGTACTAACCGCCATGTGTTTAACCACCTTTTCTTTCCATGACTAATAGTCTAAAAATCTACTAACCATCATATTTTTCAACACCTTACTTCACATGACGAGTAGTCTAAAACCAATTAACCGTCATGTGTTGCACCATCTTTTCTTTACATGACTAGTAGTAATAATCTACTAACTGTCATGTGTTTTTCTCACGCTCAGCAGTCATACAACAACAGGATGCCTGAACCACATGTTTATTTTAATCTTATCAATCAAAAATGATAAGGTTTATAAAATTGAACACTTGTAGTGAGAGCGACATTGATTTGTGGTAACAAATATTTATTGGATCTAGTACATAAAATTTGAACCATAGTGGACACGGGCAACATCGACAAGGTATCACTATTTCTTTTCACATGACTAGTAGTCTAAACACCTACTAACCGTCCTTTGTTTCACCACCTTTTTTTAACATGACTAGTAGTCTAAAAACCTACAAACCGTCATGTATTTCACCATCTTATTGTCACATGACTAGTAGTATGATAACTTACCAACCATCGTGTTATGCACAAGTTCAGCTGTCAAACAATAACCGGATGCAGGAACCAGTTTTTAATTTCCATCTTATCAATCAAACATGATAATTTCACTTCCAACCGAAGCAACACGAGAGTATCCAGGTTTATAAAATTGCAAACTTGTAGTGAGAGCAACATTGATTCGAGACAACAAATATTTATTGGATCTAATACGCAAGATTTGATCCATAGGATACAGGCAACATCAATTCGAGCCAACAAACACGTTTAGTCCTTTTGCGTAGACCTTAATCCGAATGACACCTACTGAAACCAGTAATTTTCCGATTTCATTATCCCAAATGCACACTTTTAGACCGTCATATATTTTACCATCTTTTATTCCCATGACTAGTAGTTTGATAACCTACTAACTGTCATGTAATTAGCACACATTGTCAGCAGTCACACAATAACCGGATGCAAGAACCACTTTTTCATTTCAATCTTGTCAATCAAACATGATAAGTTCACTTCCAACCGAAACAACACGAGGGTATCTTCGTTAATAAAATTGAACACTTGTAGCGAGAGCAACATTGATTTGTGGCATCAAATATTTATTGGATCTAATACGAAAAATTTGATCCATAGTACACAGGCAACATCGATCCGAGCCAACAAACACGTTTTGATCTTTTGCGTAGACCTTAATCCGAATGACACCCACTGAAACCGCTATTTTTCCGATTTCGTTATCCCAAATGCACACTTTTTGAGTTTTTATCACTTAGTGATTAGTAGTTTTTACAACAAGGTATCACTTTTTCTTGTCACATGACTAGTAGTCTAAACACGTACTAACCGCCATGTGTTTCACCACTTTTTCTTCCCATGACTAGTAGTCTAAAAATCTACTAACCATCATGTTTTTCACTACCATACTTCACATGATGAGTAGTCCAAAACCTATTAACCGTCATGTGTTGCACCACCTTTTCTTCACAAGACTAGTAGTCCAATAGCCTACTAACCGTCACGTGTTTTTCTCATTCTCAACAATCATACAACAACAGGATGCATGAACCACTTGTTCAATTCCATCTTATCAATCAAAAATGATAATTTTACTTCCAACCGAAGCAACACGCGAGTGTCAAGGTTTATAAAATTGAACACATTTATCAGATCTAGTACGTAAAATTTGAACCATAGTGGACACGGGCAACATCAACAAGGTATCATTATTTCTTTTCATATGACTAGTAGTCTAAACATCTACCAACCGTCATTTGTTTCACCACCTTTTTTTCACATGGCTAGTAGTCTAAAAACCTACTAACCGTCATGTATTTCACCATCTTTTCTTCACATGACTAGTAGTCTAAAACCTACTAACTGTTATGTATTTCACCATCTTTTCTTCACATGACTGGTAGTTTGATAACCTACTAACTGTCATGTGTTTTGCACATGATCAGCAGTCTAACAATAACCGGATGCAAGAACCACTTCTTTATTTCCATCTTGTCAATCAAACATGACAATTTCACTTCCAACCGAAGCAACACGAGAGTATCTTGGTTAATAAAATTGAACACTTGTAGCGGGAACAACATTGATTTGTGGCAACAAAGATTTATTGGATCTAATACGAAAAATTTGATCCAAAGTTCACAGGCAACATGGATTCGAGCCGACAAACACGTTTTTGTCCTTCTACGTAGACCTTAATCTGAATGACACCCACTGAAACCCTATTTTTTTCGATTTCGTTATCCCAAATGCACACTTTCAGAGGTCTTATCAATGAGTGATCAGTGGTCTTTAAATCAACAAGGTATCACTATTTCTTTTCACATGACTAGGAGTCTAAAAACCTACTAATCGTCATGTGTTTCACTTGTAATGAGAGCGACTATGAATCGTGGCAACAAATATTTATTTGATCAAATACGTAAAATTTGAACCATAGTAGACACAGGCAAATACGACTTGGTATCACCATTTATATTAACATGACAAGAACTCTAAAAACCTACTAATTGTCATGCATTTCACCATCTTTTTTTCACATGACTAGTAGTCCGATAACCTACTAACCTTCATGTGTTTTGCACATGGTCAGCAGTCGAACAATAACCGGATGCGGGAACCACTTTTTATTTCCAACTTATCAATCAAACATGATAATTTCAATTCCAACATAAGCAGCACGAGAGTATCAATGTTTATATAATTGAACACTTGCACTGAGAGCAACATTGATTCGTGGCATCAAATATTTATTGGATCTAATACGAAAAATTTGATCCATAGTACACAGCCAACATCGATTTGAGCCAACAAACACGTTTTGTCCTTTTGCGTAGACCTTAATCCGAATGACACCCACTGAAACCACTATTTTTCCGATTACGTTATCCCAAATGTACACTTTCAAAGTTCTTATCACTTAGTGATCAGTAGTCTTTACATCAACAAGGTATCACTATTTCTTTTCACAAGACTAGTAGTTTAAACACCTACTAACCGCTATGTGTTTCACCACCTTTTCTTCCCATGACTCGTAGTCTAAAAATCTACTAACCATCATGTTTTTCACCACTTTACTTCACATGACGAGTAGTCAAAAACCTATGAACCGTCATGTGTTGCACCATCTTTTCTTCACACGACTAGTAGTCAAATTGCCAACTAGCCGTCATGTGTTTTTCTCATTCTCAGCAGTCATACAACAACAGGATGCATGAACCACATGTTTATTTCCATCTTATCAACCAAAAATGATAATTTTACTTCCAACCGAAGCAACACGCGAGTGTCAAGGTTTATAAAATTGAACACTTTTATTGGGAGCGACATTAATTCGTGGTAACAAATATTTATTGGAACTAGTACTTAAAATTTGAACCATAGTGGACACGGGCAACATCGACTACGTATCACTATTTCTTTTCACATGACTAGTAGTCTAAACACCTACTAACCGTCATTTTGTTTCACCACCTTTTTTTCACATGACTAGTAGTCTAAAAACCTACTAACCGTCATGTATTTCACCATCTTTTCTTCCCATGACTAGTAGTTTGATAACCTGCTAACTGTCATGTGTTTAGCACACATTGTCAGCAATCAAATAATAACCGGATGCAAGAACCACCTTTTCATTTCCATCTTGTCAATCAAACATGATAATTTCACTTCCAACCGAAGCAACACGAGGGTATCTTGGTCAATAAAATTGAACACTTGTAGCGAGAGCAACATTGATTTGTGGCATCAAATATTTATTGGATCTAATACGAAAAATTTGATCCATAGTACACATGCAACATCGATTCGGGCCAACAAACACATTTTGTCCTTTTGCGTAGACCTTAATCCGAATGACACCCACTAAATGCACTATTTTTCCGATTACGTTTTCCCAAATGTACACTTTCAGAGTTCTCATCACTTAGAGATAAGTTGTCATTACATCAACAAGGTATCACAATTTATTTTCACAAGACTAGTAGTTTAAACACGTACTAACCGCCATTTGTTTCACCACCTTTTCTTCCCATAACAAGTAGTCTAAAAATCTAGCAACCATCACGTTTTTCACCACCTTACTTCACATGACACCCACGGAAACCACTATTTTTCCGATTACGTTTTCCCAAATGTACATTTCGGAGTTCTTATCACTTAGAGATCAGTAGTCTTTACATCAACAAGGTATCTCTATTTCTTTTCACAAGACTAGTAATTTAAACACGTACTAACCGCCATGTGTTTCACCACTTTTTCTTCCCATGACTAGTAGTCTAAAAATTTACTAACCATCACGTTTTTCACTACCATACTTCACATGATGAGTAGTCCAAAACTTATTAACCGTCATGTGTTGCACTACCTTTTCTTCACATGACTAGTAGTCCAATAGCCTACTAACCGTCACATGTTTTTCTCATTCTCAACAATCATACAAAAACAAGATGCACGAACATGAACCACTTGTTCATTTCCATCTTATCAATCAAAAATGACAATTTTACTTCCAGACGAAGCAACACGCGAGTGTTAAGGTTTATAAAATTGAACACATGTAGTGAAAGCGACATTGATTCGTGGTAACAAATATTTATTAAATCTAGTACGGAAAATTTGAACCATAGTGGACACGGGCAACATCGACTAGGTATCACTATTTCTTTTCATATGACTAGTAGTCTAAATACCTACTAACCGTCATTTGCTTCACCACCTTTTTTTTTAAATAACTAGTAGTCTAAAAACCTACTAACCGTCATGTATTTCACCGTCTTTTCTTCACATGACTAGTAGTCTAAAAACCTACTAACCGTGATGTATTTCACCGTCTTTTCTTCGCATGACTAATAGTCTGATAACCTACTAACTGTCATGTGTTTTGCACATGATCAGCAGTCTAACAATAACCAGATGCAAGAACCACTTCTTTATTTCCATCTTGTCAATCAAACATGATAATTTCACTTCCAACCGAAACAACACGAGAGTATCTTGGTTAATAAAATTGAACACTTGTAGCGAGAACAATATTGATTTGTGGGAACAAATATTTATTGGATCTAATACGAAAAATTTGATCCAAGGTTCACAGGCAACATCGATTCAAGCCAACAAACACGTTTCGTCCTTCTGCGTAGACCTTAATTTGAATGACACCTACTGAAACCCTATTTTTTCGATTTCGTTATCCCAAATGCACACTTTCAGAGGTCTTATCAATTAGTGATCAGTGGTCTTTAAATCAACAAGGTATCACTATTTCTTTTCACATGACTAGTAGTCTAAAAACCTACTAATTGTCATGTGTTTCACTCGCAATGAGAGCGACATTGAATCGTGGCAACAAATATTTATTTGATCTAGTACGTAAGATTTGAACCATAGTAGACACGGGCAAATACGACTTGGTATCACAATTTTTATTAACATGACTAGAACTCTAAAAACCTACTAACTGTCATGTATTTCACCATCTTTTTTTCACATGACTAGTAGTCCAATAACCTACTAACCTTCATGTGTTTTGCACATGGTCAGCAGTCGAACAATAAACAGATGCGGGAACCACTTTTATTTCCAACTTATCAATCAAACATGATAATTTCAGTTCCAACCTATGCAACACGAGAGTATCAATGTTTATATAATTGAACACTTGTAGTCACAGCAACATTGATTCGTGGCATCATATATTTATTGGATCGAATACGAAAAATTTGATCCATAGTACACAGCCAACATCGATTCGAGCCAACAAACACGTTTTGTCCTTTTGCGTAGACCTTAATCCGAATGACACCCACTGAAACCATTATTTTTCCGATTACATAATCCCAAATGTACACTTTCAGAGTTCTTATCACTTAGGGATCAGTAGTCTTTACATCAACAAGGTATCAATTTTTCTTTTCACATGACTAGTAGTCTAAACACGTACTAACTGCCAGGTGTTTCACCACCTTTCCTTCCAATGACCAGTAGTCTAAAAACCTACGATCCGTCATGTGTTTCACCACATTTCTTCCCATGACTAGTAGTCTAAAAACCTAATAACCGTCATGTGTTCCACCATATTTTCTTCACATGACTAGTAGTCTATGAAACTACTAACCGTCCTGTTTTTCACATGCTTAGCAGTCATACAATAACAGGATGCAAGAACCACTTGTTCATTTCCATCTTATTAATCAAAAATGATAATTTTATATCCAACCGAAGCAACACGAGACTATAAAGTTTATAAAATTGAACAATTGTAGTGAGAGCGACATTGATTCGTGGTAACAAATATTTATTAGATCTAGTACGTAAAATTTGAACAATAGTAGTCACGAGCAACATCGACTACGTATCTCTATTTCTTTTCACATGACTAGAAGTCTAAACACCTACTAGCCGTTGTGTGTTTCACCACCTTTTCTTCACATGACTAGTAGTCAAAAAACCTACTAACCGTCATGTATTCCACCGTTTTTTCTTCACATGACTAGTAGTCTGATAACCTACTAACCGTCACGTGTTTTGCACATGATCAGCAGCCAAACAATAACCGCATGCAGGAACCACTTTTTTATTTCCATCTTTTCAATCAAACATATGGTAATTTCAGTTCCAACTGAAGCAACACGAGATTATCTAGGTTTATAAAATTGGACACTTGTAATGAGGGCAACATCGATTCGTAGCAACAAATATTTATTGGATCTAATACGTAAGATTTGCTCCATAGTACACAGGCAACATCGATTCGAGCCAACAAACACGTTTTGTCCTTTTGCGTAGACTCAGATCCGAATGACACCCATTGACACCATTATTTTTCCGATTTCGTTATCCCAAAGGCACACTTTCAGAATTCTTATCACTTCGTGATCAGTAGTCTTTACATCAACAAGGTATCACTATTTCTTTTCACATGACTAGTAGTTTAAACACGTACTAACCGCCATGTGTTTCACCACCTTTTCTTCCCATGTCTAGTAGTTTAAAAATCTTCTAATCTATCATGTTTTTCACCACCTTGCTTCAGTTGACTAGTAGTCTAAAACCTACTAACCGTCATGTGTTGCACCATATTTTCTTCACATGACTAGTAGTCTAATAATCTACTAACCGTCATTTGTTTTTATCATACTCAGCAGTCATACAACAGGAAGCATGACCCACATGTTTATTTCCATCTTATCAATCAAAAATGATAATTTTACTTCCAACCGAAGCAACACGAGACTTTCAAGGTTTATAAAATCGAACACTTGTACTGAGAGCGACATTGATTCGTGGTAACAAATATTTATTGGATCTAATACGTAAAATTTGAACCAAAGTAGACACGGGTAACATCAACTAGGTATCACTATTTTTTTTTACATGACTAGTAGTCTAAAACCACTAATCGTCATGTATTTCACCATCTTTTCTTCACAAGACAAGTAGTCTAATAACCTACTAACCGTCATGTATTTTGCACATGGTCAGCAGTCAAATAATAACCGGATGTAGGAACAACTTTTTTATTTCCAACTTATCAATCAAACATGATAATTTCAGTTCCAACCGAAGCAATACGAGAGTATCTAGGTTTATAAAATTGAACACTTGTATTGAGAGCAACATTGATTCGTGGCATCAAATATTTTTTGGATCAAATACGCAAGATCTGATCCATAGTACACAGGCAACATCGATTCTAGCCAACTAACACATTTTGTCCTTTTGCGTAGACCTTAATTCGAATGACACCCACTGAAACCACTATTTTTCCGATTTCGTTATCTTAAATGCACACTTTTAGAGTTCTTATCACTTAGTGATCAGTAGTTTTTACAACAAAAAGGTTATCACTTTTTCTTGTCACATGACTAGTAGTCTAAACACGTACTAACCGCCACGTGTTTCACCACATTTTTTTCCCATGACTAGTAGTCTAAAAATCTACTAACCATCATGTTTTTCACTACCATACTTCACATGATGAGTAGTCCAAAACCTATTAACCGTCATGTGTTGCACCACCTTTTCTTCACATGACTAGTAGTCCAATAGCCTACTAACCGTCACGTGTTTTTCTCATTCTCAACAATCATACAACAACAGGATGCATGAACCACTTGTTCAATTCCATCTTATCAATCAAAAATGATAATTTTACTTCCAACCGAAGCAACACGCGAGTGTCAAGGTTTATAAAATTAAACACATGTAGTGAGAGCGACATTGATTCGTGGTAACAAATATTTATTAGATCTAGTACGTAAAATTTGAACCATAGTGGACACGGGCAATATCGACAAGTTATCACTATTTCTTTTCATATGACTAGTAGTCTAAACACCTACTAACCGTCATTTTGTTTCACCACCTTTTTTTCACATGACTAGCAGTCTAAAAACCTACTAACCGTCATGTATTTCACCATCTTTTCTTCCCATGACTAGTAGTTTTATATTCTACTAACTGTCATGTGTTTAGCACACATTGTCAGCAGTCAAATAATAACCGGATGCAAGAACCACTTTTTCATTTCCATCTTGTCAATCAAACATGATAATTTCACTTCCAACCGAAGCAACACGAGGGTATCTTCGTTAATAAAATTGAACACTTGTAGCGAGAGCAACATTGATTTGTGGCATCAAATATTTATTGGATCTAATACGAAAAATTTGATCCATAGTACACAGGCAACATCGATTCGAGCCAACAAACACGTTTTGTCCTTTTGAGTAGACCTTAATCCGAATGACACCCACGGAAACCGCTATTTTTCCGATTACGTTATCCCAAATGTACACTTTCAGAGTTCTTATCACTTAGAGATCAATAGTCTTTACATCAACAAGGTATCTCTATTTCTTTTCACAAGAGTAGTAGTTTAAACACGTACTAACCGCCATGTGTTTCACCACTTTTTCTTCCTATGACTAGTAGTCTAAAAATTTACTGACCATCATGTTTTTCACTACCATACTTCACATGATGAGTAGTCCAAAACCTATTAACCGTCATGTGTTGCACTACCTTTTCTTCACATGACTAGTAGTCCAATAGCCGACTAACCGTCACATGTTTTTCTCATTCTCAACAATCATACAAAAACAAGATGCATGAACCACTTGTTCATTTCCATCTTATCAATCAAAAATGATAATTTTACTTCCAGCCGAAGCAACACGCGAGTGTCAAGGTTTATAAAATTGAACACATGTAATGAAACCGACATTGATTCGTGGTAACAAATATTTATTAGATCTAGTACGTAAAATTTGAACCATAGTGGACACGGGCAACATCGACTAGGTATCACTATTTCTTTTCATATGACTAGTAGTCTAAACACCTACTAACCGTCATTTGTTTCACCACCTTTTTTTTTTACATGACTAGTAGTCTAAAAACCTACTAACCGTCATGTATTTCACCATCTTTTCTTCACATGACGAGTAGTCCAAAAACCTACTATCCGTCATGTATTTCACCATCTTTTCTTCACATGACTAGTAGTCTAAAACCTACTAACCGTCATGTATTTCACCATCTTTTCTTCACATGACTAATAGTATGATAACCTACTAACTGTCATGTGTTTTGCACATGATCAGCAGTCTAACAATAACCAGATGCAAGAACCACTTCTTTATTTCCATCTTGTCAATCAAACATGATAATTTCACTTCCAACCGAAGCAACACGAGAGTATCTTGGTTAATAAAATTGAACACTTGTAGCGAGAACAACATTGATTTGTGGAAACAAATATTTATTGGATCTAATACGAAAAATTTGATCCAAAGTCCGCAGGCAACATCGATTCGAGCCAACAAACACGTTTTGTCCTTCTGCGTAGACCTTAATTTGAATGACACCTACTGAAACCCTATTTTTTCGATTTCGTTATCCCAAATGCACACTTTCAGAGGTCTTCTCAATTAGTGATCAGTGGTCTTTAAATCAACAAGGTATCACTATTTCTTTTCACATGACTAGTAGTCTAAAAACCTACTAATCGTCATGTGTTTCACTTGTAATGAGAGCGACATTGAATCGTGGCAACAAATATTTATTTGATCTCGTACATAAGATTTGAACCATAGTAGACACGGGCAAATACGACTTGGTATCACTATTTATATTAACATGACTAGAACTCCAAAAACCTACTAACTGTCATGTATTTCACCATCTTTTTTTCACATGACTAGTAGTCCGATAACCTACTAACCTTCATGTGTTTTGCACATGGTCAGCAGTCGAACAATAACCGGATGCGGGAACCAGTTTTTATTTCCAACTTATCAATCAAACATGATAATTTCATTTCCAACCCAAGCAACACGAGAGTATCAGTGTTTATATAATTGAACACTTGTAGTCACAGCAACATTGATTCGTGGCATCATATATTTATTGGATCTAATACAAAAAATTTGATCCATAGTGCACAGCCAACATCGATTAGAGCCAACAAACACGTTTTGTCCCTTTGCGTAGACCTTAATCCGAATGACACCCACTAAAACCATTATTTTTCCGATTACGTAATCCCAAATGCACACTTTCAGAGTTCTTATCACTTAGGGATCAGTAGTCTTTACATCAACAAGGTATCAATTTTTCTTTTCACATGACTAGTAGTCTAAACACGTACTAACTGCCAGGTGTTTCACCACCTTTCCTTCCAATGACCAGTAGTCTAAAAACCTACTATCCGTCATGTGTTTCACCACATTTCTTCCCATGACTAGTAGTCTAAAAACCTAATAACCGTCATGTGTTCCACCATATTTTCTTCACATGACTAGTAGTCTACGAAACTACTAACCGTCGTGTTTTTCACATGCTTAGCAGTCATACAATAACAGGATGCAAGAACCACTTGTTCATTTCCATCTTATCAATCAAAAATGATAATTTTATATCCAACTGAAGCAACACGAGACTATCAAAGTTTATAAAATTGAACACTTGTAGTGAGAGCGACATTGATTCGTGGTAACAAATATTTATTGGATCTAGTACGTAAAATTTGAACAATAGTAGTCACGAGCAACATCAACTACGTATCACTATTTCTTTTCACATGACTAGAAGTCTAAACACCTACTAGCCGTCATGTGTTTCACCACATTTTCTTCACATGACTAGTAGTCAAAAAACCTACTAACCATCATGTATTTCACCGTTTTTTCTTCACATGACTAGTAATCTGATAACCTACTAACCGTCACGTGTTTTGCACATGATCAGCAGCCAAACAATAACCTCGTGCAGGAACCACTTTTTTATTTCCATCTTTTCAATCAAACATATGGTAATTTCAGTTCCAACCGAAGCAACACGAGAGTATCGAGGTTTATAAAATTGGACACTTGTAATGAGGGCAACATCGATTCATAGCAACAAATATTTATTGGATTGGATCTAATACGTAAGATTTGCTCCATAGTACACAGGCAACATCGATTCGAGCCAACAAACACGTTTTGTCCTTTTGCGTAAACTAAGATCCGAATGACACCCATTGACACCACTATTTTTCCGATTTCGTTATCCCAAAGGCACACTTTCAGAATTCTTATCACTTCGTGATCAGTAGTCTTTACATCAACAAGGTATCACTATTTCTTTTCACATGACTAGTAGTTTAAACACGTACTAACCGCCATGTGTTTCACCGCCTTTTCTTCCCATGTCTAGTAGTTTAAAAATCTACTAACCTATCATGTTTTTCACCACCTTGCTTCACATGACTAGTAGTCTAAAACCTACTAACCGTCATGTGTTACACCATATTTTCTTCACATGACTAGTAGTCTAATAATCTATTAACTGTCATGTGTTTTTATCATACTCAGCAGTCATACAATAACAGAATGCATGAACCACTTGTTTATTTTCATCTTATCAATCAAAAATAATAATTTTATTTCAAAACGAAGCAACACGAGAGTATCAAGGTTTATAAAATTGAACACTTGTAGTGTGAACGACATTAATTCGTGGTAACAAATATTTATTGGATTTAGTACGTAAAATTTGAACCATAGTAGACACGGGCAACAACGACTAGGTATCAATATTTCTTTTCACATGACTAGTAGTCTAAACACCTACTAGCCGTCATGTGTTTCATCACCTTTTCTTTACATGACTAGTAGTCTAAAAACCTACTAACCGTCATGTATTTCACCATCTTTTCTTCATTAGACTAGTAGTCTAATAACCTACTAACCGTCATGTGTTTTGCTCATGGTCAACAATCTAATAATAACCGGATGCAGGAACAACTTTTTTATTTCCAACTTATCAAACATGATAATTTCAGTTCCAACCGAAGCAACACGAGTATCTAGGTTTATAAAATTGAACACTTGTAATGAGAGCAACATTGATTCGTGGCAACAAATTTTTATTGGATCTAATACGCAAGATTTGATTTATAGTACACAGGCAACATCGATACGAGCCAACAAACACGTTTTGTCCTTTTGCGTAGACCTTAATCCGAATGACACCCATTGAAACCACTATTTTTCCGATTTCGTTATCCCAAATGCACACTTTTAGAGTTCTTATCACTTAGTGAGCAGTAGTCTTTACATCAACAAGATATCACTATTTCTTTTCACATGACTAGTAGTTTAAACACATACTAACCGCCATGTGTTTCACCACCTTTTCTTCCCATGACTAGTATTCTAAAAATCTACTAACCGTCATGTTTTTCACCACCTTACTTCACATGACTAGTAGTCTAAAACCTACTAACCGTCATGTGTTGCACCATCTTTTCTTCACATGACTAGTAGCCTAATAACGTACTATTCGTCATGTGTTTTTCTCATGCTCAGCAGTCATACAACAAGAGGATTCATGAGCCACTTGTTTATTTCCATCTTATCAATCAAAAATGATAATTTGACTTCCAACCGAAGCAACACAAGAGTGTCAAGGTTTATAAACTTGAACACTTGTAGTGAGAGCGACATTGATTTGTGGTAACAAATATTTATTGGGTCTAGTATGTAAAATTTGAACCATAGTAGACACGGGCAAGATCGACCAGGTATCACTATTTCTTTTCATATGACTATTAGTCTAAAAACCTACAAACCGTCATGTATTTCACCTTATTTTCTTCACATGACTAATAATCTGATAACCTACTAAGCGTCACGTGTTTTGCACATGGTCAGAAGTCAAACAATAACCGGATACAGAAACCACTTTTTTATTTCCAACCTATCAATCAAACATGATTATTTCAGTTCCAACCGAACCAACACGAGTATCTAGGTTTATAAAATTGAACACTTGTAGAGAGAGTAACATTGATTCGTGGCAACAAATATTTATTGGATCTAATACGCAAGATTTGATCCTTAATAGACATGCAACATCGATTCGAGCCAACAAACACGTTTTGTCCTTTTGCGTAGACCTTAATCCGAATGACACCCACTGAAACCACTATTTTTTCGATTTCGTTATCCTAAAAGCACACTTTCAGAGTTCTTATCACTTAGTGATCAGAAGTCTTTACATCAACAAGGTATCACTATTTCTTTTCACATGACTAGTAGTCTAAACACGTACTAACCGCCACGTGTTTCACCACGTTTTCTTCCCATGACTAGTACTCTAAAAACCTACTATCCCTCATGTGTTTCACCACATTTCTTCCCATGACTAGTAGTCTAAAACCCTACTAACCGTCATGTGTTCCACCATATTTTCTTCACATGACTAGTAGTCTAACAGCCTACAAACCGTCATGTGTTTTTCATATGCTAAGCAGTCATACAATAACAGGACGCATGAGCCACTTGTTCATTTCCATCTTATCAACAAAAAATGATAATTTTATTTCCAACCCAAGCAACACGAGGGTATCAAGGTTTATAAAATTGAACACTTGTAGTGAGAGCGACATTGATTCGTGGTAACAAATATTTATTCGATCTAGTACATAAAATTTGAAACATAGTAGACACGGGCAACATCGACTAGGTATCACTATTTCTTTTCACATGACTAGTAGTCCAAACACCTACTAGCCTTCATGTGTTTCACCACTTTTCTTCACATGATTAGTAGTCTAAAAACCTACTTACCGTCGTGTGTTTCACCATTTTTTCTTTTCATGACTAGTAGTCTGATAACCTATTAACCATCATGTGTTTTGCACATGGCCAGCAGTCAAACAATAACCGAATGCAGGAACAACTTTATTATTTCCATCTTATCAATAAAACATGATAATTTCCCTTCCAACCGAAGCAACACAAGAGTATCTAGGTTTATAAAATTGGATACTTATAGTGAGAGCAACATTGATTCGTGGCAACAAATATTTATTTGATCTAATATGCAAGATTTGATCCATAGTACACAGGCAACATCAATTCGAACCAACAAACACGTTTTGTCCTTTTGCGTAGACCTTAATCCGAATAACGCCCACTAAAAACACTATTTTTCCGATTTCGTTACTCCAAATGCACCCTTTCAGAGTTCTTATCACTTAGTGATAAGTAGTCTTTTTATCAACAAGGTATCACTATTTCTTTCCACATGACTAGTAGTCTAAACACGTACTAACCTGCACCCTTTAAAAGTTCTTATCACTTAGTGATAAGTAGTCTTTTTATCAACTAGGTATCAATATTTCTTTTCACATGACTAGTAGTCTAAACACGTACTAACCGTCATGTGTTTCACCACCTTTTCTTCCCATTACTAATACTCTAAAAGCTACTATCCGTCATGTGTTTTACCACCTTTCTTCACATGACTAGTAGTCTAAAAACCTACTAACCGTCATGTGTGGCACCATCTTTTCTTCACATGACTAGTAGTCTGCTAACCGTCATGTGTTTTTCACATGCTCTGCAGTCATGCAATAACAGGTTGCATGAACAACTAGTTTATTTCCATCTTATCAATCAAAAATGATCATTTTACTTCCAACCGAAGCAACACGAGAGTATCAAGGTTTATAAAATTGAACACTTGTAGTGAGAGCGACATTGATTCGTGGTAACAAATATTTATTGGATCTAGCACGTAAAATTTGAACAATAGTAGACACGGGCAACATCGACTACGTATCACTATTTCTTTTCACATGACTAGTAGTCTAAATACCTACTAGCCGTCATGTGTTTCACCACATTTTCTTCACATGACTAGTAGTCAAAAAACCTACTAACCGTCATGTATTTCACCGTTTTTTCTTCACATGACTAGTAGTCTGATAACCTACTAATCGTCACGTGTTTTGCACATGATCAGCAGTCAAACAATAACCGCATGCAGGAACCACTTTTTTATTTCCATCTTTTCAATCAAACATATGATAATTTCACTTCCAACCAAAACAACACGAGAGTATCTAGGTTTATAAAATTGGACACTTGTAGGGGTGTGTAAAAAAACCGAGACCCGACCAACCCGACCCGACCCGAAGGGTTTTGGGCGGGTCTGAACATGGGGTTCGGTCGGGTACGGGTTGATTTTCCCAAAAAAATCATTTTTCGGTTCGGGGCTCGGGGTGCTGTTTTTCTTACCCGACCCGACCAAAAGAAGAACAACACATATAGATTACTTCGGTTTTGGTCGGACCCGACCCGACCCGATCAAAAAAATTGGGCGCACGGGCAGGTATATACCATCGTTCAGTTCGGGTTCGGGTTGATTTTTTCCGTACCCGACATGGTCGGGTCGGGGTCGGGTGGCGGGCCATACCCGACCCGTGCACACCCCTAGACACTTGTAATGAGGGCAACATTGATTCGTAGCAACAAATATTTATTGGATCTAATACGCAAGATTTGATCCATAGTACACAGGCAACTTCGATTTGAGCCAACAAACACGTCTAGTCCTTTTGCGTAGACCTTAATCCGAATAACACCCACTGAAACCACTATTTTTCCGATTTCGTTATCCCAAATGCACACTTTCAGAGTTCTTATCACTTAGTGATCAGTAGTCTTTACATCAACAAGGTATCACTATTTCTTTCCACATGACTAATAGTCTAAACACGTACTAACCGTCATATGTTCACCACCTTTTTCTTTCCAAGACTAGTAGTCTAAAAACCTACTAACCGTCATATGTTTCACCACCTTCCTTCACATGACTAGTAGTCTAAAAATCTATTAACCGTCATGTGTTGCACCATCTTTTCTTCACATGACTAGTAGTCTAATAACCTACTAACCGTCATGTGTTTTTCACATGGTCGGCAGTCATGCAATAACAGGACGCATGAACCACTTGTTTATTTCCATTTTATCAATCAAAAATGATAATTGTATTTCCAACCAAAGCAACACGAGTGTATCAAGGTTTATAAAATTGAACACTTGTAGTGAGAGCGACATTGATTCGTGGTAACAAATATTTATTAGATCTAGTACGTAAGATTTGATCCATAGTAGACATGGGCAACATCGACTAGGTATCACTATTTCTTTTCACGTGATTAGTAGTCTAAACACCTATTAACCGTCATGTGTTTCACCACATTTTCTTCACATGACTAGTAATTTAAAAACCTATTAACTGTCATGTGTTTCACCATCTTTTTTTCACATGACTAGTAGTCTAATAACCTACCAACCGTCATTTTTTTTTCTCATGGTCAGCAGTCATACACTAACAGGATGCAGGAACCACTTGTTTATTTACGTCTTATCAAGCAAACATGATGATTTCATTTCCAATCGAAGCAACACGCGAGTATCCAGATTTATAAAATTGACCAACTCTTGTAGTGAGTGTGACATTTATTTGAGACACCAAATATTTATTGAATCTAGTACGCAAGAGTTGATCCATAGTGGAGCCAAGTAACATCGATTCGAGACAACAAGCACGTTTGATCGATAACATACACTTTAATTCGACTAAAACCATTGTTTTTTTGATTTCGTTATCTCAAATGAATACTTTCAGAGTTCTTATCACTTAGTGATCAGTAGTCTTTACATCTATTAGGAATCATTATTCTCTTTCACATACTAGTAGTCTAAACACCTAATTACCGTCATGTATTTCACCATTTTTTCTTCACATGACTAGTAGTCTAAAACTACTAACCGTCACTTGTTTCACTATTTTTTTTCCCATGACTAGTAGTCTAAACACCTAGTAACCGTCATGTGTTTTCTCGTTGTCAGCAGTATACACCAACAGTATGAACGAACCACTTCTTCATTTTAATCTCATCAAGCAAACATGATTTTTTTTCAACCGAAGCAACACACGAGTTTCTAGATTTATAAAATTGATCAACTCTTGTAGGGAGAGCGACATTGATTCAAGGAAACAAATATTTATTCAATCGAATACATAAGATTTTATCCATAGTAGACCCAGGCAACATCGATTTGGGACAATTAGCATGTTTTGATCTATTACATACAATTTAATCCATAGCAAACCGACTCAAACCACTATTTTTCCAATTTGGTTATCTGAAATGCACACTTTCAGAGTTCTTATCACTTAGTGATTAGTAGTTTGTATATTTACTAGCATTCAATATTCTCTTTTCACATGACTAGTACGCTAAACACCAACCGTCATGTGTTTCACTATTTTTTCTTAACATGACTATTAGTCTAAACACCTACTAACCGTCACGTGTTTCACTATTTTTTTCACATTACTAGTAGTTTTAACACCTACTAACCGTGTAATGTGTTTTTCTTGTATAAAGGGGGAGCCAATCTGAGGCAATTAAAAGGGGGGAAGCAATTGCATCACACTTTCTCCCATGACAAGCGCCGCAACAAGACAAATTTCACACATTTGATGTCAAGGAGGGATGCAATGGTATCCCACTTTCTCCCTTAGCGAGTATAATAAAAATAAAAATAAAAAACTAACCATTACAAAGTATATATAAGGGGGAGCTATTGCATCACACTTTCTCTCTTAACAAGCACCACAACAAAACAAGTTTCACACACTTAATGTTAAGGAGGGATGTAAGGATATCCCATTTTCTCCTTTAGCGAGTATAAAAAAGTACTAATTATTAAGAAGATAAGCATTACGAAGTAATTAAAAGGGGGGGACCCATTGCATCGAACTTTCTTCCTTGACAAGCACCACAACAAAACAAATTTCACACATTTAATGTCAAGGAGGAATGCAAGGGTATCCCACTTTCTCCCTAGAGAGTATAAAAAAGATTGAGTATTACCGCAGTGACCGGCGAGAATAAGCAAAAGGAACAATTCCCAAAATCAGCATGAATCAATCTGCGAATAAACAATACAAATTTGTTATCAACTATAAACAAAGACTCAAAGCGACGTATAAAAGATCGGGATCAGAGTAGCACCACTAAATCCAGAATAAACAATGATTATCGAAATCAACTATAGGATAGGAGTCATCAATGGTGGGTCACCAATACAAGTTATGCTTCTACTGAATAAACAAAACAAGATTGTTGGTACTTCACATATTGTTTAGAATTTCGTCACATTGTTGGTTCGATGGAAGAGAATAAACAATACTAATTAGTCAACAATACATGTTAGGAATTAAGCAAGATATTATAGCGTATAAATGTAATACAAGTGACCTATGAAGCACGGATACGGGATACGGATACGACGCGATACGGATACAGCGATGCCGCAAAACCTAAAAAACTAGGATACGGATACGTCGGGGATACGGCTGTGCAAATTATATATTTTTATAATTATTAGTCTCATACTAGGCACAAGAAGTCAAAAAGTAAATGCAAACCGCGTATCTGCTACAGCAAGTAACTTCAAGGGCACGAACTCATTGAAAATTGCTAACCTCATTGAATGATTCATTCTGAAGTTCTTAATATCAACCACATCATCAACAATACTAGTAATCCATTTGCAGTCATTATAAGCAAAAGCAGTACCTCCAGTTTGCTTTGGGGCACAAATATTTTTAAGAGCAAGATTCAAGGTGTGCAATATACAAGGAGTCCAAAAAATTTTGGGATACTTGCCTTCAATAAGTGCACCAGCAGCAAAACAAACAGGAGCATTGTCCGTAATCACTTGAACCACATTTTGAGGCCCAGCTCGAGTCATCAACTCGGAATGAAAAACTTATCTTTGTGCTTTCCTTCACAATTAACAGCTTTCAAGAACATTGCTCTAGCTTCTGATGCTGCCATAAAATTAATAAGGGGCCTTCTTTGAGAATCAGTCCATCCATCGGTAACAACACTCAATCCCTTTTCATTCCATGACTTTCTAGTAGGCTCCAACAACCTCTCCACATTTGCCCTTTCCTTTTGTAACAGAGTCGTTCTCAACAAGTTATAACCCGGCGGGACATAACCACTAATCAAGTTGTTTGCAGCATATTGAAAAGCACTCACATAATACGGGTTTCTAGATAGATGGAATGGCAACCCACCTGAGTAGAACATGCGAGCAATCTCAGAATGCAACTGTTCTCGAGCACCAAGATTGAATGCCTTCTCAATAGCAGTAGCTCCACTTGCCTTTCTTTTTCTTGTTTCATACCCTTCCAACCTAAATCCTCCAATTTCAAAACTCATTCCACCAATAGAATTAGATTGGCAAGACGAAGGTGGCAAAGGAACTTTTTTAGGCATGTTCATCTTCTCCTTATTCTCGGCATCATCAATTTTTTTCCTCATTTCAGCAAGGTGCTGAGGAGTCACCTTGGGACATAATCTGATCCCATTACCAATAATTTTCAAGAGATGTGCCTTGACCCTAAAGTATGACCCCCTGTATTCATTTAGACAAAAGTGGCATTTAAAAATGGTGTTTCCACCTCCACCTCCCAATTTTTCTACCCTAGTAACATAAGCCCAAAGAGGAGCTTCTTCATTCGTGTTCGTGGGATTGCTACTACCGCCTGTAGAACCTAAACTTCCGGTTCCAGAACTGCTCATCCTAAAATGACAATTTTGTACAAAAAATAAACAAATTCAGCAACTTATCTACACATTCAGAGAGTAAGAAATTGGGAGTATCCAGACTCCAGACTAATCGAGAGAGAGGGAGAGGAAGAGAGAGAGAGAGAGAGAGAGAGAGAGAACGATGATACGATCAGAGGAGAGAGAGAGAGAGACGGACAGAGAGACAGAGAGTACGATCAGGACTTAGGAGGGAGAGAGAAAGAGAGAGAGAGAGAGAGAGAGAGAGAGAGAGTGTACCTGCCTTCAATCGATCTTGGGCATGGAGAAGGATTTGAGAGCGAGAGAAGGAATCGATCGTGTTCTAGGGCTTGGATGTCGATTGTCGAGTATATCGTCTGGTAAAAGATGCAAGTAATTTATACTCCTTATAGTTCTATTAGACTTTCCCCCTTCTAATTTATAATTTTATTACACTTTTATCCTTATAGTTCTATTTTTTCTACTTAAATCTTTAAAAAATTTCATTTTTGACCCCGCTGTATCCAGAAACGTATCTAGCAGTATCCCTCGTGTATCGCTCGCGTATCCCAAATGTATCCGAAAATAAAAGCATTTAATTTAATTACAGGATACTTATTTGCCGTATCTCATACGTATCGGGGCATATCGGGCGCATATCCGTATCTTGGAAGTATCCGATACATGTACGTGACTAGTTTCGGAGTATCCATGCTTCATTGCAAGTGACCCAGATTGTGTGGGTTTCGAGTTCCCAAGCTGTATATTACGTAGCCTACATTAACATTATACCTAAGAGTGAGACAAGTTTGGAGTTAAGAGTCTTAGTTGATGAGAATCGGACAGTAGTGTTCAACAGAGAAATCAGAGTTTTAGAGAATCATACGAATCAGACTGAAAATCAAACAGTAGTATACACAATTTTATGTTTCTACTTTCTACGACTAGCCATGGCGATTGGGATGGCCTCCGGTGACGGGGTAAAGAACGGTAAGTTCGAACGACGACGGCGTAGACAACGGCGAGTTTGAGCTGCGACATTAGTCTGAGAAGGGCTTCAACGTTTTAAGCTTTGGAAACTTCAAATAGGAGGAATAGGGCTTTTTATTTATTTTTCTTAACCATCCTAAAGGTGGCACCTGCCACCTCCCCCTAAATGTGTTGTGAGTTCTCAAAGAACTGGTTACGACCTATTTAGTACCATTCAAAAGTAAATGGACTTGTTGTGAGTAAACACATTCATGAACACCCATGCTCAATGGAGTACACGAAGAAAGGACAAAATGATAATAGAAAAAACCAATATTACTGTCAACCTCATTCACTATAGGCAAAACCCAAACAATATAAAAGAACAAATCTGAACCAAAAAAAATCTATGTACCTCAATGTTCCGATGAACCTTGTAGGTAATGACCTGCGGCAACAAAAAATCAAACATCAGAAATTGATTTAGAAACATTTCATACATAGACATCAGTACACTCTTTCAATTGCAAAAAGTTTAGGAAATCTCAATCCAAAAATGAACAGAATCCCTAACAGTGTTGCATATCAGGCCTTTTGGAAATCTCAATCCACAAAATCAAAATCATAAATGACATTAGGATAGTTTGTGAGACTTGACCTTTTATTATTCCTCCCTCCCTTGTTATATAGATAGCAGAGTTGCAGTTCAAGCTACTCATAGGTGAAAGGACTATCTTGAGCGAGCTACTGGCTTTTAAGTCGTGCTAGAACTAACTTGTCTTTTTCTCTCTCTTTTAAGCCATGCTAGAAAAATGAATATGGAATATTGAACTTTGCTCCATGATTCATGGAATGTGGTGGTAGTGTCATGAAGTTTGAACATCAAACATTGAAGTTTGAACATTGCCTTTGTTGTTGTTATACTAGTTTGAATATATGGTTTTAGGCATGGTTCTTGAAAGTTGGAATGCGGCCTTGTTTGTTTTTAACTACATGATGTAACAGGGATATTGCCTTAAAAAAAATTGGTGGCACCTAGGCGGGCTTGGCAGTGGGTAGCCACCCGACTAGTGCCATTTATAACACATGAAGACATGAACAAAAACATGTGGTCCCTACTCTATCATAAGCTCATATCCTTAACTGCTATTCCAAATACTTGGTCAATTAATACAGAGATACAATAAGTGCAATGCTTCACCATACCAAAATGATCTTATGACTCAAAATCATCAAACAACCAAGTTCAACTCTGTATCTAATCAGATTCTCTTGTTCTGTCCAAATGTACAAAACTCAAAGGAACTTCAATTCACTACCAATCTTTCTCCTTCATAATTCAAAATAAAGAAGGCCCTAAACCAACATTTTATCAACATAAAGCAAACATTGTTACATGTTTGCATATCAATAAAATAGAATGTCTGTGTATGCACTTAAAGGCTAACAACGCAGCCAATGACTTGACGCCATTTGTTGAGGCATTCCTCGGGGTTAGTGTCGTTCGTCTTACATTTAAGGAAGGCAAATTTTATCATACGATTGGGTTTGGGGCCCGAGAGGTCGACAACGGGGATGATGTGGGGAGTTAGGTGGGTGGTGGAAGACGCGGGGCATGGAGGAGGTGAGGCCAGAGTAAAGGAGGCCTTTGACTCCTTTAAGTCGATAGTATTCTTTGTGTTGTTCGTCGACGTTGAGTGTTAGAGATGACGATGGATCGAAGAATGAACAAAAGCGATGGGGTTCACCTGGTGTGTCGTGGAAGAAGATGAGCTGCAGCCATGAAGGTTCTGGAGAGGTCACGAACATTAGTGAGAGAGAATAGGAAACAAAAGTTAGAACCGATTTAATCTGAATCAAATTTAGAGAAGGAGAAACTCAAAGATTCAGAGAAGATGTTGATTGTTTCCGAGAGGAAAAGAAGAGAGAGAGAGAGAGATGTACCAAATTGAGGCGGCTGTCAATCGAGTAGAAGCGAACCAGAAAGGCGCAGGACGAATCGAGAAGCAAGGGGTTGCATATGGTTGCAAACCAAGGGAGATGGCCTAATGGTGGCGAAGGTAGGACGAAAAGACGGAGCTTCTGTGAGATGGAGATGAGGAGAGGAGATGGAGAGGAGAACTAAGATGGTGCCAGTGTGAGAGAGAACAAGAAATAAAAGTTATGCTTAGTTTGGAACTTAGGAAAAGTGATAAAAGCGAGAAAATAAAATTGGAGGAAAATGAGAAAAATTTCACTATTATCAAAACTTGAATTTTTTGTTCTCTGCAATCATAACAATTTGAGGGAAAATTCTTTAACTTTCGTTTCTTTTCCTTCACTTTCCCTAAGTTCCAAACAAAGCCTTAGGGTTCATTCGGCGGAAATGGATAATAGCACGAAATCAAAATATCTGGGCAAAAATATTGGGCAGGTTATATTTGCTGGGCCTAAAGGGAAGGGGCCTATACTAACAATTTGTTTTGGGCCGTAACCAAAAATTGGTAATCCAGTAATGGTTCAACAAAAAGCGCAACTGAAGTCCCATTTCTAGTAACATCTTCAAGAGTGTTAGTAGACCCCAACCGTTTCTAAAAAAAAAATTGTAGGGAGATCACGAATTTCTTAAAGTGGGAGCAGCATGGTATGAACTAAGAAAACCAAAATCATAACAAGCAGGGATTGCTAGAGTGTTTCGGTATTCATTATACATGTACATATAATTTTCAGCGTTAACTAACATTCAGCACTTGGCAAACATAAAATGCATACTTCATCACATCAGTGGTAAAATATCAAAATTGCCCCATGTTATAGCTACATAGGAAATAGCAGAGACAACAACAATTTTTATAATATCAAACATACAGCGTGAAGGTAACAGGAAACAAAGTCCGAAGCTTTGAGTGGACAAAGGCCATACTGGGGAACACTCATGGAGTCTGCTATGAGTGACCAATCTGGTATAAATCCAACCAGCCAATTTGGAGAGTAGCACATGATACAAGGAGGAAGCTTTCATGCTCAAATTGCATGTTCTGATATGAATTTCATGCATTCCAATGCAACTAAGAAGAGGTTGGTATTTCTGCTGTTAAAAAGTGAAGTTTGCCTTCCTCTCAACATTGGACAACTATGTGGGTAGACTACGCATTCAGTTGTGAGAAAAGTCAATCACATATTTACCCCACTCCCTTTGCACTACTGGATTGCATTTTGGAGCACTGGGAAGGGACGTGCCTCACAACAGCAGCGAAGAAGGAGAAGAATGGAGCCCAACCTAAACGCATGCCAGGAGCTAGAATTAAGGTCATGCCTAACCCCCCTCAAAGCTACCACTTTTGAAGTGATACAACTTTAGCAACCACCAATGTACTTCTTTGGTAAAATGAAACATGGATATACCCTGAATTTGTATCTTTTTAGGCCTTCCCTATTAGGTAACTTCAGATTATAAATCAACAAGTAATGCAGTCCAACTAAGATTTGGGCAAATAAATATTTTCAGTTCCACCGCAAGTGTCCATAAAAATCAGTCTATCAACACCTGCAGTTTTGCGTAAGCATGGACCTTAACTTTTCAAATCAATTTCATTATATACATTTTGAAGGTCTCCTCATCCCATACAAAAGCTCTAAGCGAAAAAAACACCATAAATCAATTTTATTTCTCTATAACTTGTGTACTCATTAAAATGCAACCATCTCCAATCATAGACTCACAATGAACTCCCAACTCGACCAGGATAATTACTTAATATGTGATCATAAAAGCGTCATTTCTTATGACCGACAAATAACTTAAGAGGTTATAAAAGTCAATGCTCATGATGGAGCAATGAAACTTGGTGTTTTGGAAGCATGCAACTCTAGTGATAATATTGTTAAGATAACAAATGATTCTCTTTCTGCCCTATTATGATGATCTAAAAAACGAACAGATTGAAAGTCACATGAACGAAAGAGTAGTCACGTTATAAAACCCACAATGTTCTTGTTCTCAACGAAGAACTCAACTGGAGATTCTGCCAAAAAAAAAAAAGAAGCAACACATAAATCAGTCCAACACATTAATTAGAAGAGCAAAGATAAAAATTTGATCTATAGTTTCAAAGATTAAAGGGATCGAGATACAATGGCATTACAACGAGAAGAAAAGCATCCCAAACAAAGTCGGCATCAAAACTTGTCGACAATCATATGCCACTTTAAACCTAAGAAGAAAAAGTAGATAGTTGACAATCACGGTATATTGTCACATGTGATCCGTTTTAACCTTCTTTCATTGTGCCAGAAAATATAGCTCTGCATTTATACTTTTGTCCCCAAACAGCTAGCCCCCACCAAAGTTTGGCTTCAGCTGGTTAATGCAAAGGCCATATTTGTACTTACTAACTTGGTTTCCTTGTCCAAATGTTTCTCAACTGTGAGTCAACATCTATAATTGCTTAAACCCAAGAAGAAAATATACAGAGTTTGCAAGAAGCCAACAAACTAAGGGAATGTAATTAGCAAAACAAATTTCTCTGTTAATTGCTTATCATCACCATTTCACTTGCACTAAAGAACTTGTAACTACTGTTAATTCAAGCTGCCAAATCATTTAAACCCAACAATTCCTCATCTATCCCAAATATATGCATAAGAAGCACAGAGTACCTCGCATATAGACAATACCCCTAAACCAGTGACAACGTCTCATTTACTCGATTTACACCAGTAGTGTTGTGGAAAAGGGACTAAACAAGCAATCCTTGTATGTTTATGCCTACCTATCACCGAGTAAAAGCCCTAATCAGAAAGGAAAAGAAGCAAACATTATCACCGATTAAAAGCCCTAATTCAGTAGCGCTGATACCCCTCACGATTTCAAGCAACCCTTGTACGAAAATGCTTACATATATATTTGAAAAGGCTAGGGCTTCGATCAGCATATATATATATATATATATGGAGAGAGAGAGAGAGAGAGAGAGAGAGAGTTACTGGACTGGAGGGTGATGCAGAGGCGATGCTTTTAGACGTTGAAGCTTTCCGTTCACCTTTTTGACGGATTCTTTTCTTTTTCAACTGAAAAATGAATCGAACCACAAGCGATCCACGCCCACCCCACAGGAAAGAGAGAGGGAGAGAGAGACTCTACCACGGCGAGTCGGACGAGAGAGGGGTTTTCATCGGTGGGGGGTTTTGATTAAGAGGAGCGAGAGGAGTTGAGGGTGTGGCAGCGGCGGTGTAGGGTTTGGTCGTTTGAGACTTGAGACTTGAGACTTGAGAACTGATGGAGAGGTAGATGGGGGGAAGCGTATAATTGGGATGAGTTTGGACAATGTGAAACAGTGTGGGTTCATATTAGAGAAGCCTTCACCGGTACAGTTTATTTTGGGCCCGACTAATTGTTACCACAATTTTTCTAAGCCTAGCATGTTCTAAACTAACCCACAAATCTTATAACAATTTTCTAAATGAAACCTAACAAATATCCCTCAACTTCCAAAACTACCCTCTTCTTCCCCCCTTCTATCTCTCCCATTTCTCTCTTCTTTGCTCCCCTGCACCACCACCAAACTCCATAACCACTGTGGGAGTTTATCAACAACTCACCGTCAACGTCACCAACACCACTGCCACCACCGTTTTGCCCTTCTCCCTCTCTCCCCATTTCTCTCTTCTCTACCTGTTCACTACCACCACACCAGCCAACACAACCAACACCATCAGCAGCAGATGCTTCCTCCACCATATTCGTCGGCCACAACCACCACCAACAACACATTCTCAGTTCTTTCTCTCTTCTCTTCTGCTGTACACACCACCACCACATCCGAAATTTCAAAAAAATTCCCCGACATATTCAAATACACATTTTTGAAAATTTTCAACAATTTCAGATTTTTAAACTTGAAAATGTTTACAAATTTCAAATTCTAAAATCTGAACACTTTATAACGCATCTTGAAGATGCGTTATGTATTTTTTATTTGTTAAAAAAGCAGATTCTAACTGTTAAAAATGCAAAAAACGCAAATTCTGAATGCATCATGTTCCGTAGAAAGCATTCACGAAATATGCGATGGGATTGGATTCTTCGGCGAAGAAATGCGAGTTCCATACGAAAATCGGCGGCTGGCAACAAAGTCGGTGGCAGTTGCTGCAGTGACGGATGTAATGGCAGCAGTGGCGGTGGTGGTGGGGAGTAGGAGGAGGGGACGGGTGAGGTGGTGGTACTAGTAGTTGGGAAGTGCAGATAAAAAAATAAAAAGGACGGGTAGGTGGGAGGTGGGTTGGGGAAGCAGAGTAGAGAGGAAGATAACCTAAAATGACGTTGTTTCATTGAGGGTATTTTTGTCCATTTTTTAAAAGGGTATTTTTGTCCGAAAATCAGTAATTTTAGAACGGGTTAGGCTGGCAAGCTGGCAAGACTCGCAAAACATGATAGGTTCCAACCCAAGTATTGTACGAGTAATCTTCTTTGCTAGCCAAGAGCTAATCACAATGTTGACATACCTTCAATAATCCCAAACAACTCAACCACACCAGAATAATGGATAAGCTTGAGTTGAATTCCACCACCTACTAACTAATCCCTCCCTACTTATATCATCTGATACAAACGAATATCTACAAAAGTTTCAAGTGGGAACCTAAATCCTTCCCATCGCCTAGAATCTCTATGAAACCATATCCATCTAAATCAAGTAGCCAGCATCTCTATTTCAAACCAAAAGCCCACATATATATACTATAACCCCATCACTCCATTCAAGACAGTAAAGCACGCAGGATAACCCAGGTGTGTGTGTATATATATATATATATATATATATATATATATATATATATATAGAGACTAAAAAATCGAGAAACAAGAATACTCAAACCCTAGCTCCAAAATTATTACACTCCCAAAAGTAGAAACAGGGCAGAAGAGCAAAAGATAGATTTAAAAGTTTTCACAAAATGTCATATCAACCAATCAGAACTATCAAGTACCAAACCATAATAGGAGTACCCTCAAAAAGGCTTCAGAACCAGCCACCACGGAGACGCAGGACAAGGTGGAGGGTAGACTCCTTCTGGATATTATAATCCGCTAGGGTTCGCCCATCTTCCAACTGCTTCCCAGCAAAAATCAACCTCTGCTGATCCGGCGGAATACCCTCCTTATCTTGAATCTTAGCCTTGACATTGTCAATGGTGTCAGAACTCTCCACCTCCAGAGTAATAGTCTTCCCAGTCAAAGTCTTGACAAATATCTACATCCCACCCCTCAGCCTCAGCACCAGGTGCAACGTCGACTCTTTCTGGATGTTATAATCCGCTAGAGTCCGCCCATCCTCCAACTGCTTCCCGGCAAAGATCAGACGCTACTTGGCCCAGCGGAATCCCTTCCTTGTCCTGGATTTTGGCCTTGACGTTGTCTATCGTATCGGAGCTCTCGACTTCCAAGGTGATTGTTTTGCCGGTTAGGGTTTTGACAAAGATTTGCATGCCGCCACGGAGACAGAGGACGAGGTGAAGAGTCGATTCCTTCTGGATATTATAGTCGGCTAGGGTACGTCGATCTTCCAACTGCTTTCCTGCGAAGATCAAACGCTGCTGATCCGAAGGGATTCCTTCCTTGTCTTGGATTTTCACTTTCACATTATCGATTGTGTCGGAGCTTTCGACCTCAAGCGTGATCGTCTTGCCGATCAGGGTTTTGACGAAGATTTGCATGCCGCCGCGAAGACAGAGAACGAGGTGGAGCGTGGACTCCTTCTGGATGTTGTAGTCGGCTAACGTACGTCCGTCCTCAAGCTCTTTCCCAGCGAAGATCAAACGCTGTTGATCCGGAGGGATTCCTTCCTTGTCCTGGATCTTCGCTTTGACGTTGTCGATCGTGTCGGAGCTTTCGACCTCGAGTGTTATGGTCTTGCCGGTTAGGGTTTTCACGAAGATTTGCATCTGATGATAATAACAATCACAATAACAGATCCAAATATTAGCCCCCAAAAAAGATTCGATCACACGCAGACTAGAAAACAAATAACACCGTGCAGACGATAATGAATTAATCACAAATTGATCCAAAATTCCAGGAAAACAAAACAAAAAAAATGGATTGGAAAGAAAATATAACCGAGAAGACGGGTTTACCTTTGAAGAATAGAAGAGAGGCGGCTATTTCGAGTTGAAAGAAGAGAGAGAAAAACAAGGAGAGGCGGAGAGAAATCTTCAAGGGATTGTCGGTGAGAATTTGAATGTGAATGAAGGAAGGAGGCGAAGGGGGTGGAAATATATAGGAGGAGATTGCCGACTCTCCGGGGGGGGGGGGGGGGGGGGGGGGGGGGGGGGGGGGGGGGGGGGGGGGGGGGGGGGGGGGGGGGGGGGGGGGGGGGGGGGGGGGGGGGGAAGGGAGGTGAGAACTTATCCGGAAGGTGAGAACTTATCCGGAATTCAGGAGAAAGTAGAGGGGTTTCAAGAAAGGCGGTGGATAGGAGGGAAAGAGTTTTTTTCTTTTTATCCCTTAAACTATGCACATTTTCTCTACTTAGTTCCTAAACTATCAATGTGACGATTTTATCCCCTCAACTATCATACCGTTACATACTTAGTCCAATAAATAATGGAAGTTAGGAATTTGGACGAAAAATGCCATGTAAGGCCTGTTTGGGATTTCTGTAGAGCAGATATTTGATTTGAGAGTCTTAGAAATAAAAATTAATTATAACCTTTTAGGATAAAATGATCAGAAAAATAAGATCTTCACACCGGTTTCAACAGATTAAAAATTGGAATACTTCATTTTGTAACCATATTTTTTAGTATACAAACCTTTTAAAAAAATTAAGTGCTCGAATTTTCAATCTGTTTGGAACGGTGCGAAAATTTTATTCTAAAGAGTCATGATTAATTTTTATCTATAGGACTATCATAATTAAATATCTATTTTTATTTAGGACCCTTTAAAGCAGATATTGGATTATGAGAGCTCTAGAAAGAAAAAATTAATTATAACCTTTTAACATAAAATGATCAAAAGAATAAGATCTTCACACCGGTTCACACGGATTGAAAATTAGAGCGCTTAATTTTAACCATATGTTTAATATATAAACATTTTAAATTCTATATAAAGAACTCAGTCTTTTTAAAAAATATATATGTAGGTGTTAGTTTCTATAAAATGCCACGTAAGATTCAATATATGAACCTTGTAAAAAATTAAATGCTCCAATTTTCAATCTGTTTGAACCAATGCGAATGTCTTATTTTTCTGATTATTTTATTTTAAAGGATCATAATTAATTTTTATCTATAAGGCTCTCATAATCAAGTATCTGCTTTACAGGGTCCCAAATAGGATCTTACGTGACATTTTCCGTCCACATTTTTAATTTTCCGTTATCTATTGGACTAAATAGGTAACAGTATAATAGTTCAGGGGATGAAATCATCAAATTGATAGTTTAGGGACAAAGTATAGAAAAGATGCATAGTTTAGGGGATAAAAGAAAAAAAAACTCAGGAGGGAAATCCGTGATTCAAACAGCTCGCTCTAGTAGTTTCCAGATCCTTCTATATTCAACACACACACAAAAGGGAAATTAATGTCTATTTTTGGCTAAATAAGTCAAGTGACTTATTTTTTTGTATCATTGAATTTTTTTTGCATTTGTTAACATTCAAATGAAATCATTAAAAAAATCAATCTTTTTAGAATGGATGAGAAATAAAAATAACAATACAAATCACTCAAAATATTGTGTTATCATTAAAATATTTCTAGAATAGCACGTCATATGTAAATTCTTGATGAAGTTTGATCGTTACCATGTTCCCACTTCCCCTTTTCTTTTCCTTTTACCTAATGTAGTGAAAATCAATTGTTTAACATTAATTATTCTACACCCAATCAAACGCTTTCACTTGTCACCATGAGAGTCCTCCTCACTACAGGACAGGACCTAATACTTTATTAGTACAGATTTATTTATTCTAATGTAGTAAAAAAAAATTATCCGTTTAACATTAATTATCTTACACCCAATCAAACATTGTCACTTGTCGCAATAAGAGTCCTCCTCACTAGAAGATCATTTACTTCAATATATAGTATAGATAAATTATCTTACACCCAATCAAACATTGTCACTTGTCACAATAAGAGTCCTCCTCACTAGAAGATCATTTACTTTAAAATATATATATAGTATAGATAGATAGATTACATTGCATCCTCATAGATTTGGAGTAAACAAGTTACCCTTTTTGTGAGTCGGCTACTAGTTGATCTGAAGCCACAGTGGAATAATCAAAGTTATAACATCATCTTTTGGTTATTCATTTAAGGGGTTGTTAAGGTTAGCAGTGTAAAGATCCATAATGGTATAGTCAAATTGATTAACCAAAACTTACCACATTACCTTTTCAACTATAAAAATCTAGAAATTGTAACATAAAAAATAAAATTTTTTAAATAGTTTTCAAACTAATAAAAATAGAACCATTATAGAAAAAGAGAAAATAGTTTTTTTAAAACTTTGATTAAAAAAACTATTTTCAGGAAAAAGTTTAAAAAATAGTTTTTGAATAAAAAAAAGTTTTTGGAAAAAAAAAATGTTGTAATAAAAAATGTTTTGAAATAAACTTTTTTTTTGCAAAAAAAAAAAAAAAGAGTTTTGGGAAAAACAGTTTTAATAAAAAAACTATTTTGAAAAAAAATAAAAACTATTTTTTAAAAGTATTTTTCTTAGAAACATGTTGAAAATGGAAGAAAGGGAAGGTTTTTGTATAACGATGGTGTACTTGATTGTTGATTGAGGAAATATGGAGACAACTAAATTTAATTATTGACAAAAGGTTGCTAGTTTTGATTATGCCAAAATTTGATAGCTTGCTAAGAGGTTGCTAAGTTTAGTTATTCAATGTGAACTCTCTTTTGAGCAAATGTTGCTAACTTTAACAACCTTTTGATTTTGATTATACCACTGTGGATGCTCTAGGTACTATAAATTATTCCCTTTGAATGCCCAATTTTGTAATACCCTTGGCCTTTAATGGTATTTTAAGTTAATTAGGTGTTATGTTTTGTACCCATTATAAGAATTATTGGACTTATTTTACTTGAAAATCAGAATAGGAGTACAAGATGGCATACAACACATACACACTTGATAATCATCCCTAGTGGTGTGTTAAAATAGGAGAGTGCAATACGTGTTTCCTTCTCCTTGTGTCTATCTTTTATGTAGGGAGAGAGAGAACCGAACAGATAGGAATGGCAACGAGGCGGGGCAGATTTTGCCACACCCTGACCCTACCCCAAAAATTTAGCCCCTCCCCTCCCCGAACCGGGTAATTTATGTGTACCACTGCCCCGCCCCTATCGGGTATCGGATTTACCCGTCCCCGCTCATTTTTTTTTCATTAAGAAAATATGTTAAAATAAGTGAGCACAAATAATAAAAGTTTATAAAATAACTATTATAATTAACCAAAATCTATTATCTAAAAGTAAAATGGAAGAAATAATTATATTTTATGTGGTATTTTAGTTGTAAGGGTAAAAATAAAGAATAAAATAATTTTTACGCATAAAATAATTTCGGGGCAGGGAGGGGCGGGTACCCAAATGGGGCAATGTCAACCTGACCCTAACTGGGTTATATCAATTCTCCCCGACCCAACCCTGAAAAATACAACAAAAACCCACCTCGTCCTAAGGCGGGGCATGTTGAATTGTCATCTTTACAAACAGGAAGAAGAAAGAAAGAAGAAGAGGAAAAGGGGGACACTTAAGGGTTTGATCTTGATAGCTTGGAATTGAAGTCTGAATTTGATAATTCTTCCATCTCTTACTTGAATCCATGTTTTAGTAGTTGAATTTCATGTTTAATTGATGAATTTCATGTTTTTTTACCTCAATTACAGGTCTAATTAGATTTGGGAAAGAACACCACTTGAATCTCTTGAATTAATGAGTTTAAAGCTTTTTTGATACTTGATCCATGGAATTGATTTATCTTGGGTAGCTCCTTAGTATCTATAAGTTTAAGCATGATTTTCCAAGGTTTTGATGTGTATTGAAGTGCGGAGAAGGCTAGAAACGAGCTGAACATTTTCTAAAAAATCCAATTGGTACAGGTACCGAGGTTTTGGGGTACAGGTACCAGCAGATTAGAATGTGAAACTTTGTGCTGGTACAAGTACCACAATTTTGGTGTACAAGTATCACCTCCGTTTTTTTTGTGTGAAACTTTTGCTATGTTCACGTTTCATCTCATACACTTCTAAGACTTCATTCTAAGCATGAATAGACACATTTGACTTTGTCTAATCATATTTCAATGCTTAATTGTTATAGAAAGTTTGGGTGATACGTGAATCAAGATGTGTGATTAATACCCAAGACACATGGTTTATTACAAGTTTTCCACTTCAATGATATTTTGTGCTACGATATGAACTCCATGGAATGTCAATGAAAGGTGGACATGCTTTTTACCTATTAATGACATCCTCCCACGTCCCAGCTTGCTAGGGACAGTCTAAAAGGCTAGCAAGGCATGACTATTATATCGAATAACGAAAGACATCTGAACTTATCCACTATCGGGAATGCTTGGTAGACATGAAATGAATAGAGGATGTGCATTATTATGTTATGTTGCTATGAAATGAGATTCCTTTTTAAATGATTTTATTATTATCCATGGAAAACATGTGAATTGTGTATTAATCATTCATATGAGCTTTGGCTTATGTAATTTTCCACCTTTCAGGCAACGAGGTGTAAAGTGGCGACATGGTACCTTTTGGGATATGTTTTGTACATGTGGACAGGTAGATAGGGCTTTTGTACTATGTAGATGTTTTTGACTTGTAATAGCTAAAGATGGCTTGTTAAACTCTTGTACTATGCATAACTTAAGGTGGTTTGTCATGTAGCGATCCTTATGTAAAGACATCTGACTTTTGTCGTTATGTAATAAAAATGGAGTTTTGCTTCCGCTATTTGTACTTGTGTCCCTTTTAGTCATTTGCTAATAAGATGTTTAACTTTGATATGGCCTTAGGTGATCGAATCACTGGCGCTTTGTTATGACTAGAGCCTATAGGAATGGTCTAGGGTCGTGACAAATTTGCCCTTATCCTTCTCCATGACTCTTTTTCTCTCCCCAGAAAACACCGCAACACTGCATGCCACCACCAATTGCACCACCTGAGATCTTCCGTGCTAGAAAAATAGTGTGCCTCTGTACCAAGTGTATTTGGGCCGTTAGATTTTGTAAAAAAATTTATGTATAAAATTTGTGTGCATCCAATAGCCCAAATACACTCGGCACAGAGAATCTTGCTCTAATCGGCCAGCGAATTCTACCAAGTCCGTTATGTGGTTACGACCAAAATAATAATCAATTGCACCTCCTTGTCACTCACTTTGTCACAAACTACTCTCCTTCACAATACATTGTTGCTTGAACCTTCCCAATTAAAACATAGGACCACTTTTGACTTATGCCTCCATTGTAAATCAACCTCGAACGTTAATAAAAATTTGTCCACTAAGTTTCAAACCAAGAACAACTTGTATCTACTGAAAGCCAAACCAAAAATTCAATCTCTATGATCGTGTCGTTTCCGTATCAAAATAATTAATAAAACAGAATAATTCTACTACCTAAAAGATAGCGGTAAGTACTCCGAGTTTTGTCCTCAGGGATTACGAAGGCTAAATTGCAGTTGTTCTAATCAATTTCTAACTTAATTCAGAAAGAGATTTGATTGTTTGATTTCTAAAATATTTAAAGCTGAATAAAAATAAGCAATAAAAAGAACAAAGAGAGTTTTATTAGAGAAAAGATCAAGGGTTTTGAATCCACTCAACCCGTCGTAACAATTATTATGCGATGATAAAGGTTTATTATTCGAATTAATCCGGATATCGTTAGGGTTCGCGGGTCCTCACGATATCGCCTGAAGATATTTATGAATTACCAAATAGCATGGTGTATCGCCGCCTAGTACTAACCGTCTTACTAGTACGATCCGTCTCTATGGCACGGATCGTCTAATAGCACGATGCTTCTTACGGAGCATAACCCATCTTACTCAGTTATCACAAATAATTAAGAACCGTTGTATGAACGTGCATGAAAATCTAGAAAATCATACACAAGATATAATAGAGAAAATTAATACGACAAATAAATCCTCAAGTCATACAACCACGATTCGAATAATAAAAAACCCTAAAACAAAACATAAACATTGTTACTAGGAGGTCGAGCTTCATCTACGCCCCTAGAAAAGGGATTAGCCGGACATCAGAGTCGGAGTCCGTGACCAACTTCTATTCTGTTCCAACCGAACTGTTCTTTTTTCCCCTGTAGTGCGTCCGAAAGTCCCCCTCTCTGTTGTGCTGCTTGTCTTTTTATATCTCGTCGTAGCCGACTCTTCGGTAGCAGCCCTATTTCCTTGCAAAAGCCCCGTAGAAATATCAATAACTTGGGCCCAGCCTTAGTCAGAATAACAATTAAACATTTGGCCAAATGATGAGCACCCGGAAATGTAATGAAAGGGTGCGCTAGTGTTTAGGTTTTGTTCAAATTATTTGTTAATTAGTTGTTTTTTTATTATTTTTGCTCGTAGTGTATGTTGGTCTGTAATGCAGGGAAAATCACTTAATAAAGGAGCTTTAAGGCTTATGGAAGCCAAACAGCCCGAGCGAAGCCAAGCCGCCAAGGCAGGAACTTCCCAGCTTGAGCAGCGCCAAGGCAGAAGCAGAATTGCCAAGCAGAAGAGCAAAGACAAGGCAACAGCCCGAGCAGATCAGTGAGCAGCCTGGGCAGAAGCCGTGGCCAAGGTGTGGCCAAGCCGTGGCCAAGGTAGGAAAAGAAACAAAGGTTCAGAACTGATAAGGGATCGCGATCGATCGAGGCTCATCTTTCCAATCGGTACCGAGCTGCTTAGCACCGGCCCCCTCCTAACTTGCTCGCGATCGATTGGACTCTATTTGTTCAATCGGTACCGAGCCTTTAACTCATAATGTAAGGCTTGGCAATCGGTACCGAGGGCATTAGCAGAACATCTTCGAAGCATCTTTAGAGCATATTCCGAGCGGGGAATAAAAGGAATGATGTAATGGAATTAGAATAGAACGTTTTTTTGGTACATCTCTAGATCTAGCTTAGATTGCTTTTCAGCTTTTTGAATTGTTCTTGCTTTGTTCTTCATTTTCAGCACTTATTTCTTAATTTCTTGCCTTTATTAGTTGTCTTTTTGCTACTCGTGCTTTAATTAAAGTTGTTGCTTAGTTCCCGATCTATTGTTTAAGCTAATTTTCTTCTAGTCTTGCATTTCAATTATGCTAAGTAGATTTTTGCTTGCTCTTATCTCTCTAGATATGTGTGAGTAGTTTCAAGGGTTAGGTCATGGGATGATTAGCATCCCATGATTTGGGCAAAAATTGCATTTTTCACCAATAAAGTTTAATCTTTGGATTTGGAAATTGATGTGGGGTTCGGATTTATTTGGTAAATTACCGAGGTGTTAACCTCTTTGATCACGTGTAGGTGGGAGCTTTGACTACTCACCACACATGATGCTTAGAGCTCTGTCGCTCGAGGTGTTTACCAATTGTGTTCTAGAGCTAGCTTGATTTTCAAACCATCTCTATTTCCCGGTTTAGGTACCTACAATTGTGTACTTTAAATCGCGTGAATTGGTGAGAAATGTGATCTAGCCCGAGTCATGAGGGCTAGTGATTCCTAGACCTAGCCTATCCTTTTCCTAGTTTATTCGTTTTCAATTTAGCCGTTTAAATTTCCACCGCTCAAAGTAAAACTCGGTTGGCTACCTAATAGCCGAAATCCTAGCTTACTCTACACATCCGAGCCAAGTCATAATATAATTCCCTTGGGTACGATCCCGGTCTTCCAGATTATTATGCTTCAATTGACGTATTAAGCCCTACGCTTGGGGCGTTATCTCTCTATATCGGGGGATTCGAAGCACCAAACCAATTATACATTCAATTAGTATAGCTTCGGGGCCCACCAATACATTTACAACTTGTATTATTCTGCTAACCCATTCCACTTCCAGTACCACGTACACAGCAGCACACTCTGAGGAGGAAAAATTATATGACGCAATCCATGCTTCTCAGCAACTAAACAAAGCCCATTTAAAATGTCAAAACCTTCAAATATCTACGACACAAAAATCGAGCATTAATCTCCAGAGTAACAATATAAACGAACTTAGCAAGAATTGTTGGAAATTTACGGAATTTCGGGTGGAATGAAACCGGGATTTTGGAGGGTCTCTCGAGACAACCGGTCCCGGGTTCGTTGAATCTGGACGCACCACAATCAATAGATGTATTGATTGTGGAAATCTGTAACTCCCGTAACCCTCTCCATGATGGTGAAAATCCCGTAACCTCCCTATTCAATGGCAGAATTCATTGCCATGTTTATAGCACCATTACATCTCTTCAGCCTCCATCACCTAAAAGGGAGGCTCACGGTTTGGAGTAGCACAAGCAAACTTAGAGCACTCCAATATATTTTGGAAAATTCTTTCTTGAGAGAGAGAGGCAGGCGGGTAGTCAGTTCGCCAAGGCGGTCGACGGCGGTGTTCCGACGGCTTGCGGTCTAGCTGAGCCAACCTTGGGAGGAAGACGCCGAGCAAGAACCTACAACACCGACGGTAGGCGGCGAATCTTTCTTAAGGAGACTGTGGTATCACATAGGACTCGGTTTGGTTTTCCGGAAAATTCAGTTTGTATTTGTTTTATTCTGTTCTATTTTTGTATTTCGTTTCGATTGTGTAATTGTTGAATTATCAATGAAACTGTTCTCTGGATTTTTCTATATATGCCGAGATTTTTTCCAACAAGAATAAATTAGGGGCGCATATGTGAACATTTACGTGCCTATCACTCTACCGAAACAAAATAATAATTTTAACAAGGAAATTGATTTTTTCACGCTCTTTTTTTTTTAAATATCCACGCGATAAGTATAAACTAACCTCCCAAGGTCAGCCCAGGCAATTAAGCCCAGCACAACACGAAGGGCCATGTAGAGGGCCCAATTACGCGGAGCTTAGCTCAGTAGACTAGCCCAGGGGCAGAGGTCAACCTATGAGTACAGCTCATGTCCAGCTCAGCCAAGGAGCTAAGCTCAGGAGATGTTACCCTCCAACTCGGTCTTAGAGCTGGGAGAGTAAAAGAAGTGGTAAGTCAACCACCTGAAGCCAATCACTATAAAGTACTCTACAGAGGGAATTCATAGTGTCCAAAGAACTCCTGGAGCAACCAATATCTAATCCACCAGTAAAGGATAAATACCAGAGATCCCAAGGGATAAACCTCTATATGTCACAGGGACTCTTGACCTAGATAAGAGTCAAGGAGTCCTAAGCTAGGAAGGACACTCCAAAACTCATCAATCCCGTCATGCACGGATAAACCCAAAAGGTCTCGGTTCTAATAGAAATTCTAGCACTGTAAGGACTCACAATAGCAATCGCAGAGTCCAAAGGTGAGGGGATTTCTCAAACCTGAAAAAAGTTAGAGGGGTCCTAAAGTAAGGGGGACACTCTAACACCTATCTATACCCACACAAGAGCGGATGAGACTTAAGAGTCCCAGTTCTAAGGGATTCTTCCCAAGATGCCTATATAAAGATCATACCTCCATATCACAAAGGTACGAAACTCATACTCAATAAACTCGACTCTCACCATGTCTCTACTGATTTAGGCATCGGAGGGGTGATGGCAACAGCCACCCCGGTGCCCATAGTTTACCTTTTCTATTTTGTAGGTCATTAATCGAGCCTGTCGGAAACCACCTCACCCCTGTTGGAGGATCAGGTGAGCGGCCGAAGGACCCTCTTTTCCAAAGGTGCTGGAAACCACTTCATCACCTCGCTCCTTTTTTGTCTAAAAAAATAAATACATTTTCAACACTAAAAAATAAAAAAGGGAGTGTGGAAATCAAAAAAGGAGTGTGAATATCAATACCATTTAACATTGTAATAGAAAAGGACAATCACAAAAAGGCCCTTCCAAACTAAGAAGGAAGCGCATATGCTGATTTTTTATGTGAACGAAAAATGTGAAGAATCATCATACGAGAGATTCTTGATTCAGTTGTTCTCTGTAATTTTGTTTGTACGAATCTGTGATCCGTAATATTGCCCCACTCTCATAAATAAGAAACGAAGAATGAAAGCCTCAAACATACAATTTTACATATTCCCTAATTATATCTCTTTCCTCCATTTGAGGAATTCCAATAGACATTTTTACAAAAACGAAACTAAACAAACTATATATCGGCAAACTAAATAAGTCATTTCTATTTCAAGTGATCAGCAACGGTAGTAGCTTTGCAGATTGGGCTCAAATTTTTCATCAACAACCATTTCCTGATACAACCCACATGAAAATCATGGTGGTAAGTTCTCAAATCCCAACATCATCCATGCTCTTGTATTCTTCCTGTTAGATTTCTTGGAGGGGACACTCCCCCTCACGTGCAACCCGGATGCACGTGGAGGTGATTGACCAAGAGCTGACAGACTGACTAGGGCGACAGAGATGACAGAGACTTTCCCACGAGAGGTGAGGCCACCCAAGACCTAGCTCTGATACCATGTTAGATTTTTTGGAGGGTTCATACCTAAACTAATTGGTAATAGGTGGAGTAGTCTCTAGAATTTATTAACCAAACTTAGGAGGCTTAGATGAGCGATGTGAGACAAATCTAACACTTCCTATCAAAACCACAATTACGGGGTAATATTCGCTTGTTGGAGATCAAATTTATTCATTTTCAAAATCAAGACACTAAACTTAGCTCTCAACTAGGACTCAAAGACTCAACAAACCCCTAAAAGTTGCCGTCAGAATTGGCTCGTCATGTAAGGGAGCTAAGCTTGAACGCATTATGATGCCTCTTGATTTTCTGATCTAACTCAACATGGCCCAATAAGCATTCATGCACGTTAGGACACCAATAGATTATGAGGATAGATTGTTGGGGCTTGGTTCGGGATTGGATCAATTGAAGCTTGTTTGAGAAGATAAACTAGTCAAACTAAAATACACTGAGTCTATACCGTTCAAAAAGACAAGTTACTAGAGCTCCGCTGTAATCGACTCGTAAAACTTGTTTGAGATAGGATCAAATTAAAGAAACCAAACTTGAGCAAGTTTTCAGAACTCGTTAATTTTTCAAATCAAACTTGAACAACACACTGCTCGACTCGATTAAATATTGCTAAACCCCCCCCAGCTCTAATGGAGATACCATTGTGAGTGAATAAAATGATCGTGTCCGCACCCCTATGGTCCATCCTGTCATCCCATAATAGCATTAGAAATCCCCACTCGAAATAATATGCAGTTGAAACAGGGTTTAGCTCTCACCAAGCAGATGACACACTTCACTTCATCTTGGAGTTCACAATAAACAATACAATCACACATTTCGAGATCAGATATTCAGAAAAGCCTGGCCTATGCTGACATTTCCAATCCTTCCCTCTAGTGCAAGTAGTTCCAACTCAAGCCAATAATTTGAGAGTTAGGAGCTATAAATAGCATTATTAAAGTAAAGTAAAGGGAAACTAAAAGGAACCTCATAGCTCATGTTGTCAACATCTAGCCTCGTAATCAATTGGACTAGCTCAATTGGTCAGGTCTCTTACATCTCACAAAGAGGTCAAGAGTTCGAGTCTTCTCACCTGCGTGTGGGTGTTCTTTCCTTAAAGGGTTTTTTTCCTTTCTTTCTTTGTTTCTACTTTGTAATGAGTTTATTTCTTGTATTGGATGAGTTGCTGGGCTTGGTTGTTTCGTGAACTCTCATAATTGATGTAGTATTCCGGGTTTGTACTATGTACTTCATATTTAATTTAAAATGATCTATTTTATCGATTGATAAAAAAATAAAAAAAACATCTAGCCTCATCTCCCTATGCTGATCCAACACATTTCTGGACCCATACAAGACTAAGCGGACCACAATCTCAAGGCCCTACAAAGTTGTGAAATAAAGAATATCAGGAAAACAAACAGGTCAATCATACTTCTAAAAGGGGTAAATTTCACTAACCTCCCCTAAGGTTTCTGACAAAAGCAGACACTTCCCTTGAGGTTTCTAAAATGCCACTAGCCTCCCTTACTTTACCTGACAATATACAAATACCCCCTTCCCGTTATTTACCTCCAAACGGTGTTAAATTCAATGGCGAATTTACGAAACCACCCTCCATATCTTTGGCCTTTCTTCTCTCTGGACTCCCCCCTAAAAATGAGATCCATGGTAACCCCCCTCTCTCTCATCCTCGCAGACACACATCTCAGGTATCAAACCTCCCTCAAACGATTTCCAATAAACTCGTCTTCCCCACCCACCCACCCTCTCTCTCTCTCCATGGCCATCAATGAAATTAAAGAGGATGCCAATTCTGGAACTCCTCTTCCCCACCCACCGACCCCCCCCCCCCCCCCCCCATTGAACCCATCAAACATAACCACCCAATTACCACTCCCATTTCAACGCCATTATCAGATTGAGTTAAGTACGCAATCTGGCACAAATTATTATTATTTTTTTTGGAAGTTGGAGAAAATCTATGTATTTATCTCTTGTTATTGTGACTAGTTTATGTGGGTTTGTTGTAGATACACTTGTAGTTGCTATTATGCGGGCATATTAATAAGCTCTGCCTATACGTACCGAAATAGCAATTGGAAATGTTGATTACAACAAAGTAGTTACCATCTTAATGGAATTTGAGGGTTTTAAATGGAGGAATAGCACTTGGGAATGTAGATGGACAATTTTTTGATCAATCGGTATCAGGTTATTGATGGGGAATGGTTGATTGGGTATAGCTATGGTGAGGAGCATCAATTGGGTTTTGGTTGGTATATGACCTATGTGCAGCCCTGAGATTGGGTTTTCAATTTCTACCTTTCTTTTTTTATGTAAACAAAATCACGTACTGTGGTGAATTTGATTTTGCCCGGTTTTATGTTGAATTTGGGTTTCAATGTGCTGAAAGAATTCGGCAAAATCTGGGTTTCAATCGTAGAATGAGTTGTGAAAAAATAGGGTTTCAATTGTTGAATGAGTTCAAAAAAATTGGGTTTCAATTCTTGGTAGGTCCGATAAAAAAATTCCTTGTAGGTTGATTGGAATATGTGATGGGGCTTTCAAAGACATTTATCTTCAGGTTTAGATCCATACATGTGCATATAGCACAGAAACAAGGGGAAAATACGTGAAAGAGAGAGAGAGAGAGAGGAGAGAGAGAGAGAGAGAGAGAGAGAAATGGTGCGAGCGGACATAGTGGTGGCCTGGTGAAACCGAATGGGAGAGAAGGGAGAAATCAGAAATGTTTGGATATTGGAGAGAGAGAGAGAGAGAGAGAGAGAGAGGATAGGGCTATTTTTGACCTTTAAAGTCACAACTTTATGAAACTAGTAGATTCTGTTAGGTTTTTGAACGACAACCTGACAGAAGGGGGTATTTGTATATTGTCAGATAAAGTAAGGGAGGTAAGTGAAATTTTAAAAACCTCAAGGGAGGTGTTTGTTTTTTTCAGAAACTTCAGGGGAGGTCACTGAAATTTACCCTTTTTTCTAAAAGTTGTATGTCCAAATTGTTAACGGAACAGTAAATTTAGATGTGTTTTGTCATTCATTACAGTTCAAATATTTTTTTGTAAAATTTCTGAAGTTGAACGACATTTTAAATTTTTTTTTCCCAACATAGAATTATTGATTTCGAATTTGTAATCAGCCCCGCTGTAACGCTGTTTGACTCATCATCGGGTCAGGAGGACCTAGAGACATACCCCATCTTTAACAAAAATGCTAGAGGCACAGAGAAAGAGATCGAGCCTGTGATCTCCCAAATCTCGAGAGAGAGAGAGAGAGAGAGAGAGGACAGCAGATATGAGTGTGATCGACATTCTAACCAGAGTCGACGCGATCTGCCAGAAGTACGACAAGTACGACATCGAAAAGCAGAAAGATCTCAACAACGTCTCCGGCGACGACGCCTTCGCCCGCCTGTACGGCTCCGTTGAGTCCGACATCGATGCCGCCCTCCGGGTCAATATCCCTTGTTACTCCATAATTCTGCAATTGGCTTCTCATTCGACGAGGTTTTGAAACGTTTGTATTTGTACAGAAAGCGGAAGCCGCGTCGAAGGAGAAAAGCAGGGCGTCCGTGGTTGCTATCAATGCCGAGATTCGGCGCACCAAAGCTCGATTGCTTGAGGAGGTCCCTAAGTTGCAGAGGTTGGCCGTGAAGAAGGTGCGATCTGTTCGAAATAGTGTTTGATTTGATCATGGAAATGTCGACATTGCTCATTTGTTTTTGTGTAAATTTAATTGTGGTAGCATTCGTTGTGGAAGCAAGATTTTACCGCTTTTAAGTGATAGGGTTAGCTCACTTAGTAGGGAGGGAGGGTGTATTGCAAGCACAAATCTCTAGTTTGACTCTCAACAAAGGCAAAGTAATGCTGCCGCCTGCCGTGAAAGTTTTTGTCTAGAAATTATCTAGTCTTGGCGTGAATAGTCTGTCTTTGACCGGACCGGGTAGGAGATTAGGCGGCATATATTGGCCCGGATACCTCTTATTGCTAAACCCAAAAAAAAGAACAAATAACGATTTGACCACCTTTAACTGAAAGGGTTAGCGCACGCAGGAGAAAGGGTGGGGTGTCTTGCAAGCACAAATCTCTAGTTTGACTCTCACCAAAGGCAAAGCCCACGCCACCGCAAAAGTTTTTGTCGTGAAATTCTCTAGTCCTGGCGTGGGTGGCCTGCCTTTGACCGGACTAGGGAGGAGATTAGGCCGCATGTTGGCCCAGATACCTCTTGTTGCTAAACCCAAAAAAGGAACAAAAAATGATTTGACCACTTTGTTAGGAAATTATGGAAACTGAACGTGCGATCTAGGGGATACGGGGCAGAAATTAAACACTGGATACATATTTAGTTCCTTACGCCACAAGGTATATGGCTAGAGTTACATGTGGTTGTAAATACCAAAATTAGCATTGCATAGACATACCATATATGCATGTGTAGAATTGGATCTGTGGCACGCATGACCAGTGAATAGTACCAACAAGCTCCACGCTCCATATCACTTAGCTCAACTTGACTGAATTTTGTCGTACATTTTTTAGTAAGATCATCAATGGGTTCATTGTTTCACAATTGAGGAAATGAGAAGCAATTCTGAGTTTAGCAAGTCATTTGTAGGTTAGTTAACCATTGCGTAAGTCAAGATTGTTTTGTTTTTTAGGAGTTTGAATCAAATATGGTTGCAAGTGGGCTATTAAGGCACGAAAAAGTTAGAAAACGAAGGCTTCAATTAGTGTTTTTACTGGTATAAACCTGACACTATGCAAAGAGCAGGAGCAAGTGAGCAACATCTCACTTAAATTTAGCTTTGTGTTTAAACCAGCATCACATCCGTCGAAAATTATGTGAGGAATTCTGGAATTGTTTTCAATTTTTGTGCCTTTTTAAAAGCTCTGGCAGTCTTTACTCTCTGGTTTCCGGGAGAATGTTTGTCTTCACATTTATGTTTCATAATACTTCCTATCGATGCAAAGTTATTGGTTTAACGGCGACTTTGGACATTCGTGTTAATGGACAGTTTATTGAATAAGACTCTTCACATAGTGTTGCACAAGATTTTCACTTAAATGATGTTGAGTTGGTCAGCTGGTGATGCTGCTTAGCTTTATCTATGACATCTGATTTCCAACATGTGCACTCTGTTTCCTAGCCATTTGTTGCTAGCTTGTAAGGTTATGTTAAGGTTTGAAAACTAATGGATCTCTGTATGCTTTTCTATTTTCTTCCTCCCATATCTGTCTTGTGATTGAGTTCTTCCAGCAATTTTTTTTTATTGAGATTTGTAAGCATTAAATGAAGAGTTCTGGGTGAGTTTCACTTGGATAGTTACTGTTAGACAGCTTTGGGCAACTATTTATTAATCTGACTCCAATTGATTACTGTTGGGTTAAGTGCACGAGTAAATTGTAGGTTCAGGACCTCAGGTTCTAATTAGGTATACAGGCCAAGGGTATGTAAAGCTAGAGTTGATTTGAACTTGGTTTGTTTTGGCTTTGACTTTTCTGATTGAATAATCCATGTTGAGGGCTGTGAACCGGAACTCGAGAATCCCTTTTTGGTTATTGTGAGGAGAAGAGGAAGGAAAAGAAGTTGAAGAAAACATAGAGTAAACAAGGAAAAGGTTACCCTTGCAAGGGCTAAGCGAAACACACCAACACATTATCGAGTTTTTTGGAGGTCAAATCAATAAATTCAAGAATTGGGTCAATTTTTTTTGGCTGACATATATTCTGTATCCCCACAAGGACTTTTGGCTCACAAATCGCAAACGAATAGATCCTTGCTAGAGGTGAATATTGTAAACCTTCTGAAATATAAACAAAGGACCTGAAAACTTAACTTGACCCCATCACGACTTGAAGTGACCCCCACAACCCTTGTCCTACAGAACTGGATTTTACTGAAATACCTATGACCTTTAGAAACTGCTAATGAATAACATAAAAATCTGTCCAACAGCCTCCTAGTATCATATTTAGTTTAAGTTAATGATTCCAAAAGTACGATTGACCCTTCCTTTTGACCACAAAGGCTTCTTGATCACCGCAGAACCCATGGTCTTTGTCTTAGGCTCCTAAAGCCTAGTAGGTATGCATGACTATGCGAGGGATGTGGCATCAACATAACGTTTTGCTTTCAGGTTAAGGGGCTTTCGACGGAAGAATATGTAGCCCGTAATGATTTGGTCCTTACCCTACCAGATAGGATTGAAGCCATACCAGATGGAACTGCAGCTGCACCCAAACAAAGTAGTGGTTGGTCAGGTTCAGCTTCTCGTGCAGAAATCAAGTTTGATTCAGGTGATTAGTTGACTTAGTCCAGAACCAGATTTTTAATGCAATGTTTTTGCCCGGGAGACTCTTACTTCTGTGGTTAAATTTGTCGGTTCATTTGGATCATAGACGGACGGTTTGACGACGAGTACTTCCAGCAAACAGAAGAGTCCAGCCAATTCAGGAATGAGTTTGAAATGCGTAAAATAAAGCAGGTATGTGCTGCTTTCGGGTTTTCAAGTTTATACTGAAATGTGTTTCTTGTTTCTATTGGGAAAGAAATTTATTTTTTTCTGGTTTTGATGATAATTTGCCTTGCATTTTGGTTGTCCTATGGTTCCTGCATTCATTCTTAATCTTAAACTAAAGAAGAGAGTGTATGTGTTTTACTTTGATGTTCCCACAGAACCAAGGATTGGAAGTTATATCAGAAGGTTTGGATACACTAAAAAATATGGCCCATGACATGAATGAGGTTTGCTTCCTTCTGCTTTCTATGTTGTTATATATATATTTTTTGGGTGCATTTTAATTTAGGGTTATGGGATTCATGCAGGAATTTGATAGGCAAGTTCCTTTAATGGATGAGATTGACGCTAAGGTTGGTTCATATGTCCTGTCTTAACAATATCTGAGATTCTGAAGCTACAGATGTGGTTTAGTTATTGACTGTGCCTTCTTGATGCCTTACAGGTGGACAAGGCAACATCTGATCTTAAGAATACCAATGTGAGACTTAAGCACACCGTTACCCAGGTGATTGAGCTGCAACTGTAATTTCTGTAAATTTGCATCCATTAATGCAGCAGAGAGAGTGGGAATAATTGCTGTGTTTGGATGAGTTTTTGAGGATTTTGAGTTTGGTTTTCAGGGTAATGAGTGGAGAGAGAAATAGGGTAATGATTGGAAATAGGGGTAATGAGTGGAGAGAAATAGAGAGAAAAATGAGAATAATGATTGGAGAGTGGAGAGAGAAATGAGAATAATGATTGGAAGTAGGTGTAATGAGTGTTTTTTTGAGTTGGAATTTTTTTTTCAAGTTCCCATCCAAACAAAGCTCACGTTCTCTCTATATTTAGCTACGTTCTGCTCTGCTCAAGATCCCTTCCCTGGATTGACAGAATGTTTTCCCTTTTTTCAGCTGAGGTCAAGCCGAAATTTCTGCATAGACATAATACTGCTGTGTATAATTCTCGGGATTGCTGCCTATCTTTACAAGTAAATTCACGCCCTCTTTATGATGTGCTAATTGTATTGACATTGTTGTTACTTGTGTACAATCACTGGAGGTCTGCCTCCCTTGCAAGCCCCTTCACTGTATGGGAAGAAAATGGTTTATCTGAGTTTTAGTAGCTGACATGCTTAATGAACTCTAGGAAAAAATTTCATCCATGAGGGTGGTTATGCAAATATTTTAATCTATTAAACTATTGGAGTTTGGCCTGACTCTTTTTTGGGGAATTTGATAGTTTCCCCACCCCCCCCCCCCCCCCCCCCCCCCCCCATCTTTTTTACTGAAATTCCATTGCTTTGTCGGGCTTTGTTTTTCTTTCTTTCATTTTGGTTTAATACTTGAGCATTCTGATGGATGGTATACCTGCAGTGTACTGAAGAAGTAAGATGATACGACGGCACTGTTCCTGCTTATATTTTATTGGTTGTCTCTGGCATTCTCTTGCACTGATTGAGGCTTTCCTATGCGCTTGCCGCGGGTTTGATTTGTTTTCCTGATTCATTTGTGCGTGTTCTGTTTGTATGTCCTTGCTTGTACTTGGAACAGCGTACTGTCTTTCAAATACAACAACTGGATGTGTCCGACGTTTCTGTATCAATGATTTGGCATTTGTTGAATATTCACTTTCTCCTTAATTGAAGGCTCTTTCCATCACACCACCCCACCCCGCGCGTGTGATTAATCTTGCGATTCCTTTAAACATCATGGTAAATCCAGATATTGATGCCTTCTTTCCGTTTGCTTTTGTTTCTCTCGAACTGAAAACGATTGCGGGAGGTCACCGACAGCGGGGTTTCTGGTTCTGTTATTCAGCCGATTGGAGAAATGGGAGATTTGTTTGTACGGCTCTTCTAACTATGGAGAGAGAGTTTTTCTTACTTAATACGTTCGTTTCTTACAATTTGTACATTTGGGCTCTGTTTGTTTCGACGTAAAACGTTTACGATAGTAAAATATTTTCCATATAAAACATTTTTACAAAAGTTATTTTCCCCAAATTTAGATTTTGGTATTTGAGAAATCATAAAAGACCACAAAATAGAAAATACAAATCAATCTAAGTGAGTATTTTCAGAAAATAACAAAATAGTCAATCCAAACATGAGAGAGAGAGAGAGAGAGAGAGAGATGACTGGTGGGTACTGATAATTTCAGTCTGCAATGGTTAAAGTTACAAGTGAATACCTCAGTTCGGGGTTGCATTAGTTGGGGATCGGGAGCGCTCGCGGGGAGTAAAACAACTTACCGAAGTTTTGAGAGGAAATCATTTTCACCCGGATAAGTAAAATGTTTTCCAACTTTTTGTCCAACCAAACAAAGAAAAATAAGTAAAATATTTTACGTCCAAACAAACAGAGCCTTGGTGATGAATTTTTTTGATAAATTGATTGGTTATGTTTAAAAATGCCGCAATTTATTTATTTATTTTAATCAAAAAGTAAAGGAAATGTACCTCACATTTATTTCTCAATTTTCATGCTTTTTGGTGTTTCACTGACCTGGTCATGAGGGTGAAAAACACACATTTGCAACACTTTATTTTTTATACACTTTTTATATCATACTTTACCATTCTTTCAAGTTTCAAACCAAAAAGATGACTTCTCCATGGTGGATTCGGCCTCCCCAATCACCATGCTTTCAATGATTCCAATCTGTTTAGTTTTCCTATCTATTTTGAAAATAAACTATTTATTCTTAGAAAGAAAAATGTGATGAAATCATCCGGCTAAAAATATTTGGATGAAGTCGATATCTAGTATAGATGGATGACCTATGTTTGAGCCTAGAAAAAACTGAAACCGGAATAAATGATTTGTATGGAACCCATGGTAGAACCAATTAGTCTGGACAACATGTTGAGGAGAATACAATCTATGAGAAATAGACAAATTTAACCTAATTCAGCCCATGCATTTACATCGTCATTGATGACTTGAACACCAAAGGTCGTTCCAAACATTCTATCGGGCCAACAAATGCACTCTAGATTCTCGAGGTTAGCTCCTCCATTTTAGTATGTCAAGTATAATGCAAGGTACAATGATGTCGACTCCTCAAAGATAGATTTTGTTGGAACGGCTAAAATTGTTTTGACCCAATGGTTGCGTTCCTAGTGCCTTAACGAGGCATGAGTTATAGCTAGAGATTCAACATAGCCCCCCGTCTGTCGATATTTCAGGTGTATTCTCACTGGATGCTCAAGAGAAAACTGGACCGCGCCAACAATTCATATATACCTCGTAGTTCGTATTCAAGCTTCGACCATTTTTTGTTCTGCTGCTGCATTGCCATGCATGTACTCTAAATCAACTGAAACACTCGATTCTCGAGTCCGTGGTTTCAGTTTCGGGTCGAGGATCTGTTTCTGGTGTATGTGCAGTTTCAGGCAACTGATGCAGCTGTGGAACCTCCTGGGAACCCTGATGCCGATTTGACCTAGATTGCCTTCTTCCCATCGCTTTGAAAAGCCCAAGAAGGACACGAGTCCCGACCATTGTGCCTCCAAACCCAGCAACAGTGGCAACAACAACTGAGAAAACCGCCTCAACGCGAAACTGCAGATCCCACACATACATATACAAACATTTCTTGTCAGAAAAAAACAGCCGCCTCCTTTGCCGTTAGGCTGGGTTTGCACCACATATAGTCAAATTTTTATTTCGCTTTATGGAGGGATAGGAAACTGTATAGGAAAAGATAGGATAACGAAGTGAAGAAAATAAATTTATTTCTTTTGTTTCTCTAACATTCTTCTGTCAATTCGTGATCTAAAGCCAACAATAAGATATTAGCCATTTAAAATATAAAAAAAATTCCAATGCTATATGCGAGATGGATTTAAATAGGTTAAGCAAGATCAAATAAACGTCCAAGTCCCGTAGACCTACCACGTGTGTTGAAGTTAACACAATCTCTTCCTTACAATTGTATAACGTTTAAGTTGTGTTTGGATCTTCGTTTTGTGCAGGGACTTTATGGAGGGGAGAGAAAATGTAAAGGAAAAAAAAAAGAAGAGAAGGAAGAGAAGAAGCTAAATTTATTTACAGTTACACTATCATTTTCCTTTTCCCTTGGTAAACCCACCACAAAATCCATGACTCAAACAGAGTCTCTATCACCAATATCACTAACGGCATTTCATTCTCCAAATGGGTCATCTTGGTTTTAGCTTTCCATTGCATGTCCTGGATACTGGTATTCAGAAAAAGTAACTCTTACCAGTGAGTAGAAAAGGTGAGCAAAGAGAACCACCAGTCCAAACTGAATAGTTGCATACAGCCAGGCAAATTTTCTCTTCACTAAGCACAAAAGTGTAGAGAAACAAGGGTATAAAGATTTGAAACTGATCCTTGAAAAAGGGTATATAACTACATGAACTTCAAACATATTTATACCCATAGTTGTAGATGTCATGGATGCAAGGAGACCCAATATGCATGAAAATGGCAGTGATATGGCGATTGCACCGGATCCCAACCTTGTAACCTGAGGGAAGAAAATATTAGGAACATTTGTAGGATAGGAATTTCTGTATTGCTAGAAGTCACTTAACTTACCAAAAGCTGCTCTAGAAAACAAAAGTATGCGAGCATGCTGACAATGACAAGAACAGGAACATCCTGCCAAACTCTGATAGAAGTTGCATTACTTTAAGGCAATTTGTCCAAAGGGAAAACTATACAGATTTGATCATCAGCTCAAACCAAAATGAGGAGCAAATCTCAAACTAAATCATATCAAGATAAAAGAACAACGTTGACAGGAAGATAACAGATTACTCCGGCAATAACTAATAAGTATCCAGGAGATGGAACAATTCCATCTTGAGCCCTTGAGACCCCTCTCCACCCCTCGACTCAAACCAAAATAAGTTTTACCCATTCTTGTAAAATGAAGAACTTTTTGCAAACCCAAAGTCATAATGGTTTTATTTGGTGACATGGCATCACTTATTTCATTCTGCCACTCCCAATTCGCAAAGCAGAGATGAAGCAATGATCCGAGCAAATTTTGAGTTCACCATTAGAGATATTTATATCAGGCCATCTGCAGCCTTCACTGAAATTCCAGTAAAAGTTTTGCGTAAAAGCTTTATGTGATATGAAGAATTCTGGTAGACAAATTGAAATCTAAAAGGATAATTTTGTGAAAATCCTTCCTTTAGTTGTAAATTAAGGAGACATAAAATGCTCTTCAAAATCTGAGCTATAACAAGGTTCTCTCCAAAAACTTGAGTCATTGAACCTTTTAAACAAACCCGGGTTTCAGTGGTAGGGCCTTCACCATAGCTTTTGAACTAGTTTTGTTAGCCCCTCAAAATTTAAATCATGAAATGCACTAGTTATATACCACCCCCGAACAATCAAATGAATATTAAACAAGTGGGCTGACAAATATAGAGTGGGTTCCAACTCTGATTGGCAAGAAAAAAACATCATTAACTTGCCTGTATTGAGCAGTTTCAACTTGTCGAGCTCTATTTCCTTGCAAGTTATGGGATTGATCATTTTGAATTCGTAAAAGGGTAACGGGTAGGTTCTGAACCTCTTGTTTGCACACCTCACATGTCTTGTTGCCTTTGATGCTAAACCATTTTACCGCACATCCTTGGTGGGCCAATGCGAGCTCACCTTTACAGCTGCATTCCATCTTAAGGGTGTCAGCACCCTCCCCAAGTTCAATAAAACAGATCCTACAAACAGCTTCTTCTTCAGGAATATCTTCACCCTCGTTATCATTTCCAGCTGAAACGCAAAACCTTTAAGGAATGGATTGGCAATCTCTAAGCTGTAGCAGAAGCTGAAAATGTGTACTATGGGCAGAACCCTGGCATTACAAACTTTAAAAACATCTCTTGCTGAACTGATTTTAAAAGCATTTCCAGCTAATGTCAATGCTAGTAACAACTCCATAACAGGAAACATCTAATAGATATGGGAAATATTTCTCCTTATTCACCCAAAAAAAAAAAAAAATCTCCAAAAAATTATCAGCAACTTCAACTACTGGCTTCTTTTGGACTTGTGGAAGTTGTAAGCCTCAAAAAAGAAAAGCTTGTCAACGGAGCACAAAGAACATAAAATAAGGTAACAAGAAACTGCTTTCGGGTGAAAACAATGGAGTGAAACATATATTTCCAGATGAATTAATGTCTTAAATGGGATTCCAAGTTCCCTTTAATGGAGCCAAGTCCATTTGACACCAGTCTCTTGATTTAGTCAGTTAACTCTTACTTTCATAGGTTGTGTTTTGGATCCTGGACAGGTGGAAGGGTTCGTAGAGGGAAAAGTGAGAAAAATTAGCGTCAAAAAATTCATTTCCTTTTCATTTCCCTCCACCAATCCCTCCATCTAAGATACTATAAACATTCTCTTAAGGGCCTTAGGTGACTTTGAGAGGGAAATTTAAAGTTAGGCAACAATACACAGCTTGTAAAGTTTTACTACCAGCATCTATTGTTGGAGCTATAGTCAATGCTGCAAGATTTCCATCTGCCACTAGTGGAGTGATCGGAACCACACGGATTACACCACTTGAGGAATCAATCTGCCTTATGCTTCCATCTTTATTCAACTCAGGAACTGACCGTGAACGATGAATAGGAAGCTGAGTCCCACTTTTCTGTAAGAATCAAGTTGAGATTTTGACAGTGAATGGGAGGCAAGTCCTGAACATAACCCAGATAAATTGAAACGTAAATAGTGGACCATGTGTTAACAGGAAGGGCAGTAGGACCCAAATGTTGTGTAACGTCAAATGCCACGTCAATGACGCCCTTGGGAACTTGGGATTGCTCTGTTTAAAAAATAGGGAGAATCATAATACTACATACACTAAATGACCCAGTACACATGTAGAAGTCATAGTATTACAGGAGTATGATTACCTGTAACTATGGCTATCCAAAAACATTATGAGCACATAACTTAAAACACAGAATAGCTGTGCCATGAAAAATTTGAGGACAGGAGACTTGGGCTGTTCAAGTGATAAAAACGCTGTAACTGGAAAGGAAAAATCATGAAAGAAAGGGAATCTAGTACCTGTACTGATGGCACTTGCAAGAGTTGACCAGAGATACGAATTATTAAGAATGAACCTTAATTGAAACAAAAAACTGCGAAGAGAGGTATGCACTTATATTCTTCTCCCAGTATAATAGATAGTTGTCCAGAAGAGTTTCAAGAACGTTCTAATCATGATGTCAACACCACTTGTCTCAAAAACATAACCTATAGGGAAACAAGCCAACAACGCACACCAAGCTACCCAACACCAATGATTTGCAACCATGTCTTGCATGTGGAGATGCAAACTTCCGTATATAGAAGTTAGAAAGAAGCATAATCCAACAACCACGATTTGCAACCCTGTCTTGCACGTGGAGATGCAAACTTCCGTATATAGAAGTTAGAAAGAAGCATAATAACGGGTAAGAAACACCAATGAACACTTGGACCTAGAATCTGCCCCAAATCATCATCAAGCAATATTAAGTAAACGCATTACGCTATTACAGTCACCAAAGATTCAGAGCAAAGTATGAGATACTTACAGAATGACAATTGATTGTGTTCCCTCCATGCGTAGATTCCGGATTCGAATGTTCAATTGGGGAAACAGGTAAAGACGAAGTTCTTTTCATTTTGGGTGCAAAAAGTTTTGTGAGAGACATTGTCCTTTGAATGGGCTTCTGTTGTGACCCAATTGGTGAAACCCCCAAAGCTAGGATAGCAGCCTTCTCTATCTCTGAGTTACTATTCCGAAATTTGAAGCTCAGTTTTGGAAGGAGATTTTTCATTGATGGTTTATGTCTTGATGACAATGGACTCGGAGAATCGTTGAATCCGTAAAAACTAGGGCTGGGCCTTGGTGAAAAGTTCACTCTTTTAGGAGTCCGATTGGGCGTTGGGGGCATAGTTATTCTGATAAAATCCTCCGTAGAACCCTCAATTGTTGTTGAGGGTATCTCTATGGGCAGAATTTGCTTCTTCTGGTTTTGACTGGTTTGGGGTTCTTCAATTATTTCACTAACATCTCCAACCTACAATTCAGTGCAGGAATGAGAAAAATACATATTTGACCTAGTTCATTACACAATAACATTACTCCCAAAATCGAATCGAATAAGAACGGTCAACAAAAAAATACTATCATGCACATCATCTCTAGAAATTCGAAAATAATGAAGCACAACAAAAATAAGGAATTACCAATGTATAGGTGCATTTCAAGACATTCCAAAAAACGATATTTATGTCGAAATCAATAGCAATGGCGGCTTTTGGGATCTTCAAAGCTAAGATGTGTTAAAGGGTTGTGATTGGAAAGCTAAAAGAAACCGTGTAGATGCATTACCGCGATGATTTAGAATCTAATTTATACAAGCATAATTTTACAGGTGAAAAGACCAATACAAATAGAGGTATCCACACGGATCAAACAAACAAAAACAGAGGTATCCACACTGAGAGAGAGAGAGAGAGAGAGAGAGAGAGAGAGAGAGAGAGAATCTAGAACAAAATCAGATTTCATTCGCTCAAACATTGAAATAAAGCAACAAACCCTTTATGAAACAAAGGAGAGAGACATACACAAACTGAAAAGAGCACATTTTTACCTTTATACCTGGGTTTTCGTCACAGGCCCTTTCATCAACCTCCTTACCCACGGTCACAGAGTCCTCTCCAGCAGGTTCCATGAGTGATATACTTCGGATATCTGTAAGTGTATACTATCACAGGGCCACAGCAGAGTTCGGGAATCAAACAACCAATTTCAAGGAGCTGGGGTTTAACCAAACCCTTGAAAAACCTCCGAGGCCGAACAAGAACTAGAGAGAGCCACGTACAGATTTTATACAAGTGCCACCACCCAGGCCGGTCCAAGCTATTTGGATGTCAAAAACTAAAGTGATCGAATAGTACCATACATAAATTTTCTAATTTAAAAATAATGAACAGAATTACTTTTCTAGATACAATTTTCATTCGTACCATTCAACATGGTAAATATTTCGGTCTTGATGGTTTGCACGGTTGTAATAATATTATGTGGATTTGGGTTTGAATCACATAGTCCCAATTTGGGTGATGAGAAGTTTTTTTTAGCAAAAGACACTAAGGCCCCGTTCTAGAAACCTTCTTACAAAATAAGCAGTTTATTTCACATTTTCAAACTCAAAAATAAAGTAAATGAAAAATAATTTTTCAATTTTTTTTTTGCATCGTATAAAATATCTCATCAAAATCTTCCAAACAAGATCCATATTGTATATTTTTAGATTTCAATAAGCCCATAATTTTTGAGTTTGAAATTGCTTTCTTAAAAAATAAGGACTTTTTTTAGGTGCCGGAACGGAGCCTAAAAAAAATAGTCTACCAAGATTTAGACCTAGGCCACATCTTATGTGAGAAAACAAGCACTTCACCAATGAATCAACAAAGGAGTTTGTGTTATAGTTGTACACAGAAAATATATATACTTATCTAGGAATGAGTATTCTATTTTTTGCCCAAAATATTAAAGCTCAAGGCGGCGGCCTCTTGGGCCGGCCCTGCCACCAACCTAGAGAGAGAAAAGCTTGTTTTGACAAGAAGCGTGGACTACCACCAATCTAATGATATCTCATCAACTCGTGCTTGATGCTTTAGAGCTCTTATTACTTTACTGGTGAACAATTTCGATAATTATTGTAGGCCCATGAACCACTGAGGTGGTAGCCCAGCTGGTCAGGCTCATCACCTCCCTTAATGCAGGCGGGAGTTTGAGACCCGGTAGGTACTCGAATCTCGTCTGTGAACCAAAGGGGGGAGTTTTCACCAGTTGTGCATTAAATTGGTGCCGTGGTGACTGTCCGTCCTCCCGAACAGTAGCTATGGCTCGAACCGGACATTCCATTGGCGGGTAGGGAGCCCCTATGGTCACGCCCAAGGGGAGTTGCTACGCTGATTGCCCCCTCCCACCCTTTTTGGTTATCAAAAAAAAAATGTAGGCCCGTGAAGGCGTGAACACAAACTGGATGGAAGCAATGGGAGCCAAGTACGCCGAGTGCCATTGGCGTACGATTGACCTACCACTCAATTTGCTTTTAAAATGGATTGGATCGTGTTTTGGGGGTCTTTTACAATGGTTTGGGGCATCCATGCCTCAAAAAAAAAATATATAAAACCTTGTATTGGAAAATAGATCAATGAACCTTTAAAAAGTAGGATGAATTTATAAAAACAAAATATTTTATGAACTTTTTTTTTTGTGCCAAAAATCATCATTTAAAGAACCGAATATCGCATATAACTTATTATGACCACACTTAGTATGACGCCACTTTCAACAATATATGGTATCAAATTAATCATTTACTTGGCAAGTGGTGTGAAGTGCAGTGGGCGCTTTCCTTATACTCTCGTGCACATGGGCAGGAGCAGGATTTGATTCCTGTAAGCACCTCTCCCCCTCCCCGATTACCCTAGGATAAAGTAGATTAGATTTAACGAATGACAAAAAATAATAATAATAATCATTTAATTAACCTTTTTGTTTTTTGGGGGAAATTATGGGAATTTGTAACATTTCCATCATTTCAAGTTATATCCTTCTATTTCTTAATAGGTAATACTAAATAGAACTAAGGCCCCGTTCCAGAAACACAATAAGAACTTATTTTTTTTGTAATAAGAAGGCTTGTTCCTGAAAAATAAGAAGGTTGGTACTTATTTTGGAAGAATTTATATAGATACTGACCGGTCGGGGAGGGAAATCGCACCGGCGGCCTCGCCGGGCCGTCTCCGGCCACCGGACGGCCGATCCGAGCGGTCCAAAAATTCTAAAAAACAAAATTGAGGGGGCCTACGCGAGAATCAACGGCATCCGAGGTGTGCAGGGTGCTTGATCTGAGCACCCCTTTTTCCGCGTACGGTGCTTGATCATATATACACGGACAAGGGCGGAGCCAGGATTTTCACCCAGTGGGGTCGAAAATTGAACTATGTATGATTCAGAGTGCAAGAACGACGTTTTGAGAATTTTTGTGGGTAGAAATTCTATTTTGACTCCTCTTTTTCCTAAGTACAAAACCCTTATATATGGGTTGGGGCGAAAATGAATTTTAAAGGGGGGTCAAATGAGTAAAAATTGGGTAAAAATTATACCAATCTCTAACAAAATTTGGGAGGCAGCGGGGTCGGCTGCCCCCCCTTGTCCCTTGCTCCCTCCGCCCCTGTACACGGAAAAGGGGTGCTCGGATCAAGCACTCTACACACCTCGGATGCCGTTGATTCCCGTTATGGCCCCCTCGGTTTTTTCTTTAAAATTTTTGAACGGCTCGAATCGGCTGTCCGGTGGCTGGAGACTGCCCGGCGCGGCCGCTGGTACGATTTCCCTCCGCCAGCGCCCATTATCATAGCAACAGTCTTATTTTTTGTATAAGGCAACTTCAAGGTCAAAAATCATTTGTTTACGCAAATAATTTTCCAACCACTATGGATCTTGTTTGATAGATCTCATTGAGATCTTTAATACGGTGCAAAAAAAATTGATTTTTTTTTTCATTTACATTATTTTTAAATTTGAAAATGTTAAATGAACTTTTTATTTGGGTTTTGTGGAATGACTCTTCTTATTTTTGAATGAGAAGTGGCAAAATAAGTACTTATTTTTTAAGAAGATTTCCGGAACGGGACCTAAATGACATTTCTTCTGTCCAGCCGAGATAGTTTCTTGTGAAAAGACGTGCTCAATCTTATAAGTTGATTGCATCACATAATTAAACATATATTAACACGAAGGATTTAGTAATTTTTTAAGTCTGAGATTCCGTGGCGGATAATAGCTTTAGATATGTTGCTCACTCATGGGTTCTCCTTGATTGACTTAATTAAAAATCAAATTGCGCAGCCAACGTAGAGAAAGAAGATACGGGATGATGATTAGTAGGATTATGATGTCATGATCCATTTTTTTCCTTTTTTAGGAAACAAGTCTTATTTAGATTTTTTATTTTTTGGAAGGGCAAGAAATATAAGTTGTTAGTGTACGTACAGGTAGTGATCGAAGCTTAAACATTGATCTGGTGCATGGGAGAACATTGTGCGTATTATTGGGCTACTACTCGACTCTACTGGGAGATAGTGTCGTGCGGCAACTGAGTCATCCGTTCGGTAATTTAATGATTCAAATCTCATATCCACTGTGTAGTATCTGAGCTGTTCATTGCTGAGAAGCCGAACGAATAGCTCGAATGCCGTACAACACGGTGTTGTGAGGCAGGGGGACAACACCATCCCCTGATTCCACTTGACTTGCTTTTTAAAAGGGATTGGATCGTGTTGATGGGGTCTTTTTTGGCTCACTCTAATGATAATTAGAATCATTATTTATCTTTAGAGCTCGTCGAGAACATAACTATGCCGAAAATTGCGTCGACTATAGGAGAATGGATTTATCTTGAGGTAAATGGGTTCTAATCAAATGTAGGAGTTTATTTTTCTTCAAGTACTTAAATATGTGTTCTAAAATCATATTGATCAAATTAGTACAATAATAACACGCTTGATTTTTGTTACTTATAACTTAAAGTTCTCGATCGATAAGTTTTAAAAGATGAACAATCACCACATTGTGTCCGAAATCGGCTCGCCGCTCTCCATTAATCCTGTTACATTTTTTAATAACCTTGTATCATTTGCTCTCAGCATCTCTCTTCCAAATGATGACTTGTGGACGTCCCAAATCCTAAACACAAACATTACCTCCTAACTAATATATGCTTGTGAAACAACATGATCCCTTGACCAGTTTCAGTGATTCGGTCTATCTGATGATAAAACCGTCAAATAGCTGTTTAGGCATTTCAATTTAGACATACCGTAAACTTAAAATGGTTATGACCATAAAAACCTGACCCAGACAGCACTCCATTTTTCAAAATTCTACCACAATGTCGATATGATAAAGAAGTAAGAGAAAACACCGTACGTGTCTTTTTTGTTTTTTTAATAACTAGATGTCCGGCTGCACCATGCAAGATCCTTATAACAAAAAGTCAAAATGCTTGAAAATTAAATTAACGACAAAGTCTTACAATCATATACTAGGTGCCGTTTCGTTTTTTTTTTTTTTTTGCAATCTTCTTTTCAAAAAGAAGGTAATTTTAAGCTCAAATATAACGAAAATGAAAATAAGTTTTCAATTTTTTTTGCACCGTTTAAAAGATCTTAATGAGATCTATTAAATAAGATCCATATTGGTAGAAAAATTATTTGCGTAAACACATAATTTTTAAACTTAAAATTACCTTCTTTTTTAAAAATTCTTTTTTTTTTTTAGAAAGCGGAACACTCCATAACTAAGTCGGACCGAATTTCTCGACAGTATACACTTTCTTAACAACTATATACCACAATGATTCATGCCTAATCATCAACGCTACAAAATCTCATACATTAATGCGTACGTGTACTATAGCTTTTCTTTGTATATTTTCACTACTACAGCACGACTGATTTTTTCGGGGGTTTGTAGAGGGTAAGAAATACCCGAACACGTGGCACGATTCTTCATCAACCCGTGGAACGAGAAAAAAAACACGCCAAGGAAAAGACCCGGTTACCCAAACCGTAGGCCCGAGAACTTGTTGCATATGTCACATGTATATCCATGATGCATGTTTTCCCTTGTTGAAATCATCATAATGATCATTAATTTCAAGACAACATATTAATTTCTTATTACTATTAGACATTAAAGAAAGAGATAAGTGTGTAACGATGAGTTGGTATCTTATTCAATTGATTCATGCATAGAAAGTAACGGGCCAATATAACAGGGTTGATTTCGACAGTTTTTTTATTGAATCGTTCAATAAAATTCAATAAAAAACTGTTCGGATGAAGCATTTTTCGGTTAATTTTTTTGCTGATTTCTCGCGGATACCCTTAAAATCACGTTCTGATTATATTGAGCGGCTCAAATCATCAAAATTCGATCGAAAACTTGGAGGTTTTTTAGAGGTTTTTTTAGGGGTCCCATATGAGTCCTCTTCTTATGAGGGATCCCATACTTAGCTTAAATGCGGATCTCATAGATCCCAATCGAATTTCTATGATCGAGCCGCTCAATGTGATCAGAACGTGATTTTAAAGTCTCCGTGAGAAATCATCAAAAAAAAATGGCCCGGAAGGGCTTCATCCGAACAGTTTTTTATTGAACGGTTCAAAAAAAAACTGCTCAAATCAAGCCCTTCCCGGTTATTTTTTTTTCCGATTTTTCTTTGGTACCCTTAAAATCACATTCCTGATCACATTGAGTGGCTTGTATCATCAAAATTCAATCGGGAAATTGAAGAATTGGGGAGATCTGCACTTAAGGAGCCTATTTAAGATCCTCACAGGAAGCTCATTGTGTGTGTCTGTGTGTGTGTATATATATATATATATATATATATATTTTAAGGATTAGAATTTATTTTATTAAGCTCTTGGACGTGGTGTCTTCATGCATTTCACAAGGAAAACCAAAGAATGTATAAGGTACTAGTGCTTGTCCGTGCCTACGGCATTACGCACCCCGGTTGAAATTGTCCGTGCCTACGGCACTTGCTAGCTAGTGGCTCAAACACTAAATCGATTCATTAGTGTGTAGTATGTGATCCTCTTCTTAGTGGCACAAAAGAGAATTATCCATTCTTATGGCACTTCCCCAACAAAACTTTTTAGCTAGGAACAAAAAATTATCAATTTGCTTATGCAATCCCAGCAAATAGCAACAACAAACATAAGCATATTTTCAATAGAGACACCATCATATCGCAGAAAAACAAATTAGCAATAGAAATACACTCAACATAGAGTAGAAATGTATACCATCAACATCAAAGATCTTCACAACACCCTAACAAATTCACTCTTTTTATCTATAGTGAAGTAACAAATTCAATCTCTTTAAAATTGGTTCTTGAATATAGTGAATCTCATAAATTCTGCCATCTCACTTTTCCATAGGTAGGGAAAAAATTAAATGCAAATCGTTAAGGACCCACCAGATTTTTTAAATCTTTGAGAGAAACCCTCCAAAACCCTTACCAATCTTTTTTTCGCACTTAGCTTGAAAAGTGTCCACCAAATTTTTATCTAACTTATAAAAAAACAAAAACACCGGTGTAGCAATAGGGGAAAAAAAACTAAAATTAGTTGCAATGCTATTCGAACTGATTCATGCTATAGTTGCCAAAATTCATTTTTTTTCTTTTTATAATTCTCATGCTATTCGAACCACAATCTTAAGAACTGAATTTGATTAGTTTAGCCAAAGGAAAAGGAACAAAAGAAAAAAAAGAAGAAAGACAACTTCTCTTCTTACCTAAGTTTAAAGGCTCATCGCATAATTTGACGTGAAACTAAACCAATTACCATGTCACACATTCCAAAACAAAAACGAAAGAGAATGCCTATGGAGAACCCTAGATAAGAACATAACCAAAATAAATTGAACATCTCTACCAAATCTTGAGGAAGTGCACAGTTCTACGAAATTCTGCAGAACGTCGTTCAAAAAGGAAAAAAAAAAAACTGCAAAAACCCTCTACTTCACTATATGTATTTCAACTGATAGTAGGAGGACTGTGTTCTCTACTTCACTATAAACCACAAAGTCTCTACAGCGTCAAGAAAACTCATTAATATAAACCACAAAGTCTCTACAAAATCGAAGAGAGATACGAATTTTGCCATATGCATTTTAACAAACACATGATGGACAACAGAAAATACCTCTCAATATATTATATTACCATTTCTTATCCGGTACATGCACTAAGTAATCTACTTGGCTAGAATACATTGAACATATTTTAATAGATTAGTACTCCCACTGTAATTGGAAAAAGGTTTTTGTTTCTTTCTTTTGTTTTATTATGTTATGTTGTTGTTAAAGGAGATGCTAGTTTTGAAAATCTGGTTTGAAAGAGGCCCACTAAAATCTTCATGTCACCCTTAAGGTGCCATTTATAATATAATGGACTAAAAGTAATCAAAAGTCAAAATCTTATCAAAACAATTGTGGAAATCACTTCTTAAGTATCATCTTCATTGGATCTAATCAATGTGACCACATCCACTACGGTTTGTGTATCCTATATATGAAATGAGTTTCCATCCACTAGGAAAATGCCAATGGTGGAGACACAAAAGACAAGCTAGGCTTATGAACTAACAAAAAGGTTATTAGAGTTCTTTAAGTGAATGATTTGGGTATTGACTAATTAAGCTCAAGTTGCACATGGAGCTGATTGGAAATCTGTATCAGATCCTTAAGTTATTTTTTTTATAGGCAAAATTAATTTCATTCATCCCGGAAGATACAAAATGAAATCAGCATAATACAATAGAAAAAAAAAATGCATTGAGCTACTTCTTCTCACCAGATCTTAACCCTACTATTCACCTCGAGCAAGATTATGTTCTTAGGGCATGTTTGATATACTACTGCAATAATAAAGGTCAGACTTAGGTTCCAAAAAAAAAAAAGGTCGGACTAGAGAGAGGGATTACGGATCGGCCCACATGTTTCCTTTTTTTTTTGTTTTTTTATAGTCCGACGTTTATTTGCACGTGGGATTAAAGCCGGCGGATTGGACAGGAGGAGGCTCCAGGGTCAAAGTGGATATCCCACTCCTATTATTTTAATTATGCACTTGTTAGATGATAAGATGGTGTTTTTTTGGGTTGGATTCACTGGAAAAAATGATGATGTTTTCGAATAAATTTTGCTGTGTTCATGAGACTCATGACCTTTGAGCAGAAAATGATTGAATCCTTGGAATTTCATTCAAACTATCATTAAATTTTATGTTGAAAACCGCCGTTCAATAGAAGACTTTTTATGTTCGATCTTCCAAATCATTCTGCAGAAATCCACTCCGCAAAGTAGTAGTGGCATGTCTAGTCAAGTCTTTTAAACAAGTACTCGATCGTCGTATATGTTCACTTCGATCTGAAGAAGATTAACCCTGCGTGGGTATTCGTTTCAAAACTATTAAGGGGTGAATAAGAAATTAAAACTTCCGAGTTTGATATTGGTTCGATAGTTGTTGAAGGATGAACTTTAGTCTCGCCCCTCATTGGCCATATATGAAACCGGACGTGGGTTTATATACTAAGGCCCAGTTTCATGCTAAGGTTCTTGTGGGGGTTCGATTTATCGGGATCTTGACTGTAGGTCGGTTCCTGTTTTTTCTTCCGCCGCCTGACCTGCAATGAGTCACTAGGGCTGTGGTAGCCCAGTGACCCTCTGGCAATCAAGTTAGATGTAAGGAGAAGTGTATAGATCTAGGGTTAGAGTGGAATGACATACCTCTCTAGATTAGAGTCCCTTTGTATTTATAGACATTGGTTTGCTTGGCCTCCAAGCTAGTGCGTGGAGGGTAAGCTCGGGTAATCGCCTCAGGTGACGTTATATGTGACGAATGGGATACGACTGTTGCGGAGCACATGGCCAGGTCAGCCCCATTGATTATCCTCCTGGCGTAACCGTCTGGGGCCCTCCTGTCTTAACTGTCTTCCTTCAAGCGGCCTCGGGATGTCGGGGTCGGACACGCTCCATACCCTTGGACAGTGACAAAGCTCAGCCAGACTCCTCCCATCGAGTGATCTTCCGAGGGGTCCCAGGGCCCTACGCAGAACGAAGGGCAGGGATCTCATAAGTATCGCTTGGTGCAATGTGGCTCGATGCGGTACGAGCCCCAGTTTTCGGAGCCACTACAATAGCCCCTCAACTTGCTGGAGCATCATCTCGAGCTCTAGGGAGTTGATTATGCCCATGAACTCCCACATTGATGAAGTCCTTTGTTCTTAAATAACTGAAGCAGAATCATCAGAGGAATAGCCCCAGCCCTAGGAGCCACGTGTTGATCCTCACTAGGCTGTCTTGTGGTGCAGGGCACCTCAACATGTGCCACAGCTGCTGATTGGTATGAAACGTCCCATCAGGGTCACGCGTCAGCCACCCAGTGGCTCGGTAAGTGGCGCTTCGACTCTCATGCAGGCTTTTCGGTACAGACCGTCCGATGCTCGCCATGTGTCAAGAATCCGATGGATCGGTACGCGTCGCTTCATTTTCCGCATGCCCTTTCGAATCTTCCCCTATAAAAGGGTAGGTCAAGAGAGAGAGAAACATGGTTTCCTCTTCTCCCAGTGCTCCTCTGTCGCCGTTCTTTGTCATTTGATCGAGTTTTGAAGTGATTTGGTAACGAATCTTAGGTATGTTGATCTCCTTGCATTAATCTTCTGCTTTTCTTGCATTTCACGTTGTTTTTTGGGCGCGATGAGGCGGAGACGCCGTTCTCCAACGCTTGAATCGTGTTCTGGCACTGTTCATCGTACTATTCATTTTCTTTCCAACTCTTATCTCCTTCCCGAGGCGCATCTCCTTCCCAAGGCCTTCGAAACATTTCCCGGCCCCAGGAGCTCTTCCCGAGGAAGATATCCTATTACCGATTGTTACCTAGGGTTTCTGAGGAGTGTTGTCCAACCTGTCCCGAGCGTTAGATTTTTTAACTCCTTTAAGCATGTAGCTAATGGGTCTTGCATATCCTTTTTTGATAGGTTGGGGAGGATGGTCGTTGATATCTCCTCGGACAGCTCCAGTAGTTCGGCCTCCTCTCTTGTTGTTGACAAGCTGATGCGTGAGAGCCTTCGGATCCGAGCGTTCTACCGAACTCCAATCGACTTCATTGAGCCCTTTGATCCATCGAGAGCCCCGCGCCAGATCACGTCATTCGATCCACGGGAGATGGAGACTCCCGGCACCTTTTGCGAATGCTCCTGAGGAGGTTCAAGGGCGCAAGATGGGCGATGAGGTCGTGCCCCTACCAAAATCAATTCTTCAGCGTCGCATCAGGCACCTATGAAGAGTTTAGGAGGGTTTACCGTATACCATCGGACGTCCAGGTTTGGCTACTACCCACCACCGACCCCTGTTAACTACCGCACTGCCCGGGGGAGTTGATCTTCCCCCTCATGGCAATCATCGAGGGCGGAATTAGGTTCCCCCTCCACCAATTCATACGTTGAGTGCTCCGAATCCTGTCTATCACGTCTTCTCAGCTCACAATTAATCCTACCGGGTTATAACGAGTATTATAGAGCTGAGGAGGCAGTATAACCTGACGTCCGGAATGGAAGAGCTCTTCGAAGTCTATTAGGTCAGGGTCCACCGAGACTACGACCGCTGGTATATGTCTTGTTGATCGAGATATGACGAGTTAACTGATCACTTGCCCAACTCTAAGGAATGGGTGAGTATTTACGTCTCAGTAACAGGGAACTTCATGTTTGGGCCTGGTGAGAATCTTGATTCAGGCACGACGGTCTAGTTTGGGACCGGTACACCTGGTCAGTAGATTTTCCGTTTCCAAGTATTGCATGTTTTTTTTTTTTGGTAAATCAGCTTGAAATAAAAAAGAGACTAACCGAATATACAGCCTACAAGGGGCATACCCCAGGAGGAAAAGAAAAGAAAGAAAAGAAAACATAGAAAAAAGAGGACTACATAAAAAAATGAAACAAATCCATCCAATGGAGGGATACAAAACAGATGGCAAAAGGGATACACTTAATGTATCCTGAACTAAGAAAGAGTCAATATGAGAATAACTTAAATACAACTAACAAGATGTGCTTCGGAATGCCTCAGTGTAGTCCACAAGAAAGTGATGTTAATGATCTTGGAGGGTCAAGAGCCAACCTCATGGATCTGCCCAACCACCCTCACAGTTAGTACCAGAGCAGCGCTGACTGTTGTTCACCGAACAGCAGCAGCATAGTACCAGAGCAGCGCTGACTGCTGTCATAACAACAACAAACAGCAGCAGCATCACTCGGCAGCACCCTGAGAATCCACAGCGAACAATCATACGTGTAGCTCATAGTTGCTTCATTCATTATCCATTTTCCACAACCATTTTCCATTCATGAGCACCTCTCTTAAGTAGACAGCAGCATGCTCCTTCTTGGTTCGTTTTTCAGCTAATGGTGCTTTGGGTATATGGAGGCATACCACGTTACACATAATGCATATCAAATATCAGGAAGCATGGAAAGCATGGACAGCAAAACAGTCACGGTGCATCAACAAAACAGCAGCAGTAGCAGCTGCAACACCGCACAACAACGGCAACAACAGCAGCAACATTCTTATCTAAACAGAAGTGGGTAGGAGGAAATATGCTAAACAGAGGACGTCCCCCTCTGTGAAGGGAGATCCCAACGACAGCCCCAGATGGTTAGGCATAAAGAACATATACCAATGTCTACAAAACAGTACCAGAGACAATTGGATATCCACATAAAAAACAGAAAGCAGCCTAAGAAAAGTAAATTCTGCAAAAAAAACCACCTATTACATGGGATAGCATTTGTGGAGCTCAACCATTGGAAACTTATTGAAGTCATTACAGCAGAACCAGCAGCCAACAGTCCCCCAAAAAGAAAACAGAAAACAGCGGATAGCAACTGCAAATAACAACAACTGGACAACGACATGCCCATTTGTGACAGCAAAACAGCAACAACAACTATTTATGACAGGTCAGATTCATAAAAAGCTGCCATAGCAGCAACCAAGGACTACCATTGCAATAATAAAGCATTAACAGAATCAGTAAGAGCATCAATCTGGACAGAACCAAAGAATAGTTCAAAATGTTACTTCAAACATCGCCATCTCAACCTCTACTTCTTTGATATCTCACCTCTCCCGCTCACAAACAAATTTAAAGGTTGTGAAATCACTTATTCCCTCCACTGAACCTCACATGACTCCCCCACTAATTATTTCCTCCTCTCTCAAGGAATGTTGGGGCTTTAGCACACAACTCACTAGGTCAATAAACAATATGGTAAGGACACTCATAAGCCGTCTTTCACCCCATCCACCAACAAGGATTAAGTTAAATATCTGAATAATAGAAGTAGATAATGATTCCTCCTGAACTGGAGTCATGTAGGATCAATGGAGATAAAACTTTGAAGCTGATCCCCCTTAAACTCTGACCTGAGCATTTAGCAGAAATAAGAGGCTTCAGAGGGTGGAATTTCTGAAGGATTCTGGGCTAGACAACCCTACAAAACAGCATGAGATAAAAAGTGGTGATTGAAATGAAACAATTTTAAGTACTCCAATATTTAGCCAAAAACAATGTTGTGTTAGTATTTGGAGTACTTTACTAAACAATGTTCCCTTGTACTCTTAAATGTCCAGCACGTAGGCCTCTAGGCAGATTATCAATGGACGACAATCTAGACCTAATATCATTGGAGATTTTACAAGCAACTACAGTGGGAGAGCAACAGAATTCTGGAATTTTCTATAATTCCTTTCCAACCAAATATGATGGACATACACTGTGAATGCCAGCTTTGCTATGGTGTTGGCCAAAGACTTACCTCTCAAGTTAGAGAGACAATCCACCCAAGATTGCCAACCCTGATGTTCACTCATGTGGGGGGCCTTAGGGGACAGGATAAGTCTGATATGGGAAGCCATAGGACAATCAAAAAAGAGATGGGCATGATTTTCTTCAGCAGAGCAAAAGGTACAGTGGGATGAGGATTTGAGGCCAAACAAAACAAGTCTATCTTCAGTGTTTAACCTATTCAGAAGGGCCATCTAGATGATTAGGCTGCACCTAGGAATATGGCCTGGAAACCATACAACTTTATGCCAAGCAACAACGGGAAAGTGGATTCTAAGATTTTCCCAAAGGGATGAGATAGTGAAATCCCCTGAAATGTTAAGTGTCCACTTGCAAGAAACCTTGGCAGTAGATTTGAATGCCACCGTGCGTAGTTCAGCTCTGACCTCATTAAGCTCAAGAGTTTGAGTGGCCGGGAAGGCCCATTGGTTATTGTGAATTATATCATGAACAGTTGCATCTTTATTAAGCCCAGAATCATAGACAATTCTCTGGCCAAACCTAGGGAACAAGGGACCCAGGGGATGCCAATTGTCATACCATAAAGAGGTAGATATTCCATCACCCAGCTTGTACTTAATGAGTGGTTGAACAAGGGGCCTCAGAGATAGAATTTTCCTCCATACGCAAGAGGGATCACAAGGGACCTTAACACACCAAAAGCTCCTACCTCTGAGTAAATAGGACTTAACCCATTGGCACCACATGGATTGTTCCCCGCCAGACATGAGGAACCAAATGTGCTTAGCTACGGCAGATTTGTTCCAGATTTCCAGAGATTTAAAACCCAGACCTCCTTCTTGAATCGGGGAGCAAAGATGCTCCCAAGAGACGTTGGCTCCAGAAGATTTGAGATCAGGTCGAGTCCAGAAAAAGGCTCTTAAAATGGCTTCCACCTCTTTAATGACTTTCTTGGGAAGAATGAAAAGAGATGACCAGTATGTCTGCATAGAGAACAAAATGGACTTGATTAACTGAATTCTCCCGGCATAGGAGAGGTACCTATTAGTCCAAGATTTTGTTTTTGCTGTGATTTTATCTACCATGATCTTACAATCAGAATGCTTAAGTTTAGTGGACAAAAGAGGGACACCCAAATACCTAACAGGTAAAGAACCCTCCTGAAATCCAAGAATGTGCATGATTGAAGACTTGATGGATGAGTTGACACCTGAGAAGAAAATGTTACTCTTGTTTGGACTAGGGGAAAGCCCAGAGAGTGACTCAAACTCTTCCAAAGAGGACTGAATATGTGAAACCGAACTCACGTCCCCCTTACAAAAGATCATAAGATCATCTGCAAAGCACAGATTAACCAGTTTGGTGGATCCACATTTCCAGTGGAAATTAAAGTCAGGCAGAAGGGTTTTCTCTTTGAGAATACAAGTAATTACCTCCATGACTATAACAAATAAGTAAGAGGAAAGGGGGTCACCCTGCCTCAAGCCTCTTTGACCAGGAATGTACCCAATTGCGTCCCCATTGAAGCTTAGAGAGTAGTTGGCAGTGGTAACACACGCCTTTAACCACCTAATCATTTGGGGATGAAAGTTCATAGACACAAGGACATCCCAAAGGAATTCCCACCTAACATTATCGTAAGCTTTCATTATGTCTACTTTCATGGCACATCTAGGAGAGGGGGAATGCTTGTGGTAACCTCTCATCAATTCTTGAGTTAGGAATATGTTATTTGCAATCCTCCTACCCTGAACAAAGCCAGACTGCGCAGGGTCAATCAAGTGAGGAAGAGCCGACTTAATTCTGTTAGCCAGGATCTTGGCAATACACTTGTAGATGAGATTGCAACATGAGATTGGCCTACAGTCCCCAACTTTTGAAGGATTAGGGATTTTAGGCACAAGAGCAATCAGTGTTGCATTGGCTTTCTTTAACAGTTGACCAGATCTGAAAAACAACTTGACAGCAGAGGTGACCTCATGACCAATCACGGGCCATGCCTTATGAAAGAATGTAGCATTGTAACCATCAGGTCCAGGGGCTTTCTGTGGATTAAGAGACCAGAAAATGTCCTTAACTTCTTTGTCAGAAACTTCCATAACCATATCAAATTTCTGTGAATCTGATAATTTCCTAATGATGAGGTCCTGGACTCTAGATGTGCCATCATAATTGCTTTGATGAGGGGAACCAAGCAACTTGGAGTAATAATTGATAAAAGATGCTTTGACTAGTTCAATATCCTGAGTGACAGTACCATCTTCCAAAACCAAACTAGTAATCCTATTTCTATTCCTAGAATTACTAATTGATTTGAAGAAGAATGAGGTACATTGGTCACCCAACTTCAGCCATTGAATTCTAGATTTTTGTCTTGCAAAGCTCTCTTCAGCTCTGGCAAGAGTAAGATACTATCTGCACAATACCCTCTCAGAAGCTTGATTGGCTGCATCACTAGGGCTTGTACCCAGGGCATTCTGAATATCATCTAGCTGTTGCTTGAAGGAAGCAACTCTAGAGGATAAGTTATTAAATTCATTTGTGTTCAACTGCTTGAGTTCTTTTTGTAACATTTTCAACTTTTCACATACACAAAACATGGGGTTACCAATGATAATTCTCCTCCAAACATGCTACACAATGTTAATAAACTTGGGGTGATCAGCCAAAAGTTAAAGAATCTGAATGGCCTACATTTAGGGGGGGTGGTTGGGGCCAGTGAAACACATGCTGAAGAGTGATCAGAGGCTCCAGGGCTTAGGAAATGAGCATTGGACAAGCATAGAGTTTTCATCCAACTCTCATTGACCAGGACTCTGTCCAATTTGGTACTGATGTGAGTAGCCCCAACTTGTTTATTGGACCAAGTAAACCGGCAACTAGAGTATTTTAGATCATCCAGTTCAACAGATTGTAGAAACTCATTAAAGTCATCCATCCAAGGGAGCCAATGGTTATCCCCTCCCACTTTCTCAGATGGAGACCTAATAGCATTAAGGTCACCAAGGACTACCCAAGGTGATGTAAGAGCCAAATTTTGCAAGTGAGACCAAAGAGTTTGTCTCTCAAGGTAGCAATTAGCTCCATAAACAAAAGTGGCTACAAAAGAGTATTTGCTGTCACTAGACTGCACATCACAGTGTATGAGTTGGTCTGACTTACTTACTCTCCCTCTTGCATATGTTGATTTCTTTCTTTGATGACATCTTGCAGGTGAAAGAATCATGCAAGGCTATTAGGAAAGGACGAACTGAGCCTAATCAACGCTGGTTACGCTATCCCTTCGCAAACCGACTCGCCTTGGATCTGCTCGGTAACGTCGCGACTTACACGGGCTATCTGAAGAAGAGACAGAGACAGTAGGGAGTTCCGAGGGCAGGAAGAGGGAGAGGGCGAGGGAGAGGAGGAAGAGGAAGGCGGCTCAGTAAAATGGAAGCTGGGGTGAGCAACTCTCCTCTTTTGGGAAGGATTCGCGAGAGGTGGACAGCGAGACTCCTGAGCGAACCAAATTGAGCGGAGAGATGACGACGCGACCTGCTCGTGTGGTGCAAAAGTTGAGGAGGAGGTCAAGGGGTCGGGAGGTTGAGAACCCCTAATAGTAGGGGTAGGGACCTCGAATATTGCTGCCATTCCATTGGAGGAGCCGCCGGAAAAGAGAACGAGGACTGAGGCGGGCAACACCAATCGGGGATAGGAGAAAGAGACAATTACGATCCGGGATGAAGAGGAGGAGGAGTAGGACGGGGGGTCCATCAGGAAAGAGTCTGAGGCTGAGTGTATGGCTCGAGTGAGGGACGTCCTGTGTGCCCCCGAGTTCTGTCAGTACGGTGGTCGCTTGATCCATCATGCCAACAATGTGTCTCAGAACATCGGGACGGCGTATGGACTACTCCGCGGTTGTATACTTCTGAGGGATGCCAAGCTTGTCACCGGGAGCACAAAGGACCTAGTGGGGGAGTTGGCATATCCCCTCCTTTTTCCTTCTGTTGAATGCAAGGCTTTTTGTGATGTTTTTACCATTCATGTTGGCAGATTGGCGCTCAGGCTTTGGCTATCCATGAGAGGTACAAAGAGCAAAACTTGGAGATTGAAGAGCTGAAGAAGACCTTGGAGTCAAAAGAGGAGGAACTGAGGGTGGCTCGGGGGGCTTGAACCTTTATCAAGCGGACTTCCAAAGGGTTGATGGAGAGCGGGTGGCTGCGGAGAATCGAGCTAGGAAAGCCGAGGAGGCCGCAGACGTTTTAAGAGCCACCCGAGCCCAGGAGGTCGAGGCTACAAGGGAGAAAGGCTTCGACAATGGGTTTAATGCGGCCAGAGTGGAATATAAGAAGCAGGTCCGAGAGATTGAAGATGAACTGCACAGAAACTGCTTGTAGGACTGACACCGATATGGCTATGAGCTGTTGCTGAGCAAGCTCGATCTTTTTGAAAATTCAAAGCTCTACATCGTTCCCGAGTTGCCACCTGAAGAGCTTGTGCTACTCCCCAAAGAAGAGGACGACGAGGTGCAACCCCGATGCCTAAGCTAACCCTGCGGACCCAGCCGAGCCTATGTCTGATGCTGCTCCTGACGCCCAAGAATGACTGCTTCCCTTCTTTTTTTAGAGAAATACTGTACATTTTGAATGCAAATTGGGTGTGACTGGCACCGAAGAATTGGCCTAAGCCAAATCACTGCAATAGTTAAGTAGGACTAGTGCTGAATAGTTGGCTCGAGCCATGTCCTCGGTAGGCTTTAATTGGTACTTTATGCTTTGTTTGGCACTTTTTGTACATTAATGCCCCTTTCAAACACTTGTGTTTTATTTTCGAGATGCTTGCATATGCTTGTGGTTGTTGCTAGGGTATGTCTGCGCCCCCTAGTTCGGGTAAGCTTGTGAGGTGTAAGAAGAAGTATTAACCAGAGCACTAACCGAACCATAATCAGAGAATTAAACGTTCAAAAAATTGAATTGTCAGTGCCCCATGCTTCGGGCGGGCTTGCTAATTATACATGCAAGGCTGAGACTGAAGCGGAGTAGGAAGATAATGCTTTTTTGAAAAAAATGACTTTTTGGTGCCCTCTGCTTCGGGCGGGCTTGCTGTTTCTCGAGCAAGGTGGAATCGAAGCAAAATAGGAGGCTACTTGAAAAAAATATTTTGCGGTGCCCCCTCTTTGGGCGAGCTAAGCCAGAACATTTAGAAGAAAATTGTTTTTAAATTTTCCCGAACCCCTATTTTGGGTTAGGCTGCCTTGGCCACGCGGGGGGAATGTCTGAATCAAGGGGATGGACAAGCAATATCACATGCTAGGTTAAGTCTGCTAGGAGATTAGTGCTGGGGTCCTGTATAGGGCTGGCGTCGGCCAGGGGTTCGGGACGCAGCGTATCCGAGCAGTGGGTGGCTTTATGATGGATCCTGGTAAGGGGCTCCGAGAAAAGATTGAGTATCCTTAGAATGATTCGTCGAAAGCCCGAATGACCGTGTTGGTCGGGACGACTCAGTGGGAACTGCACCGGAAAGGTGTTACCTTTTGGAGGGCCAAATCCTGGAAATTGAGATAAAATGGTTTGTGCAAGAATAAATCGAGCGATGGAGAGTAAAACAACAGTAAAAATGAAAACAAATGCTAGGAAAGAAAAGATAGCTTTTCATTGATACTTGTACGAATACTGCCATTACATTGATAATTTGCTTTAAGGGTGATTGGGCTCTGCTCTGAGGCAACCGCTAACCATAGAACTTCTTGAGCTTATTAGCATTCTAAGATTTTGCAATTGGAGTACCATCTAGTTTTTCCAACTTGTAATTTCCCGCCCCAAGGTGCTTAAGGATGCGGAATGGACCCTCCCAAGTGGGCATGAGCTTCCTCTTTTTGGACTTCTCGATCACCTTCTTCTAGACATGGTCGTCAGGCTTGAACGAGGACACTTCGGTTATAGCCTTTGGTGACCTCTTGTTGATACGAAGCAAGCTTGATCGGCGTGTTCTTGCGCTTCTCTTCTGCCAAATTGAGGTTCAGAGCGATTGTGTCGTTATTAACCGCCTCATCGAAGTTTTCAATACGGATCGTGGAAAGCCTGACCTGGAGGGGAATAACGGCCTCCATCCCAAATGCCAAGGAGAAAGGAGTGCGACCGGTAGAGTGTCAGGGGGTAGTTCGGTAACCCCAAAGTATTCTCGATAGTTCTTTGGCCTACTTGCCCCGTCGGGATTCGAGTTGGCACTTGAGTCCGACGGAGATAGCCTTGTTGGCGGCCTCGGCTTGTCCATTGCTCTGGGGCTACCTTGGAGTGGATGTGTCCCATTTGATGCCGTACTCGTTGAGGAGGGACCGGTATTTTTGCTCGATGAACTAATTCCCATTGTCAGTGATGATAGCGAAGGGTACGCCGAAGGGGAAGACGATGTTCCGTCAGACGAAACAAATGACATCGGCCTCCTCGATGGTAACCATGGGCTTGGCCTCCACCCATTTGGAGAAGTAGTCAGTGACAGTTAGAAGAAATTTGAATCCACTGGGAGCAACTGGAGTTTGCCAACGATGTTTATGCCCCACTGCGAGAATGGCCACGGGTTGGTAAGGGGACAAAGGTCTTGGGTGGGCTGATAGATGATGGGCGAAAATATTTGGCACTTCCGGCACCGTTTAACATATTCCTCGAAGTCATGCTTCTTTGTGGGCCACCAATAACCCTGAGTGATGGCTCGGTGAGCAAGGGAATGACCTCCCGAGTGACAACCACTATCACCAGCATGAAGCTCTTCAATGATGCCAGGCATCTAGTGCGGTGTGCCACCAACAAGTATGGCCGGTAAAGGACTGTCGGTAGAGCTTGCCCTTGGGATTTAACCAGAAGATGGCAGCCTTATTGCGGAGTCGGTGAGCCTCTTTTATGTCGGAGGGGAGGATATCATCCCGTAAGTAGCTGACGATCTCGTCCATCTAGCTCGGACCAAGCTCAACATTGACGACTTCGCGAACTAGAACGTCGTGTTCAAAGTTGGATTTATTGATAGTGCCGAAGGAAATAAAGCGGGGTCCCGAGATTGAACATGCCAAGGCAAGTCCAGCGAGGGCATCGGCGTGTGAATTTTGCCCTCTAGAAATGTGTTTTATCTGGTTGGCCTTGAAGCTTTTAGTGAGTCGGATAGCTGAACTGAGGTATGTATGCATGCGTTCGTCCCGAGCTTCGTATTTTTCGGTGAGCTGATTGACAACCAATTGAGAATCGCTGTAGACGACGAGTTCTTCAATGCCAAGTGATTCGGCTGTCTTGAGGCCTGAGATTAAGGCTTCATATTCTGCCTCGTTGTTCGAGGCGGGGAAGCTGATGGAGAGGGAGCTTTCATGCAGGATGTCGGTAGGGGAAAGGAGTACGATTCTAGCCCTGGAGCATCGGTTGTTTGAGGCTTCATCGTCGTACATTTTTCAGACATCACCGTGGAACAACTTTCAAAAGAGTGAAGAAAGGTTGACACTTGTTGGAGGACTGGTTAAGAGTAGTAGCCGTGCCAGTGAGATGCTGGACATTCCTTTTGTTGTGTGGGACAGAGAGTTTTTCAATTGCACGGGGTCTGCTTTGATGCCACGTTAAGAGACGAGGTGACCAAGGAATTTTCCCGAACTGACTCTGAAGGTGCATTTTTCTGCATTAAGACGTAGCTTGTGCGTCTTGAGGATCTCGAAGGGCTCGGTGAGATGGGCTAGGTGATCACTGGCCAACATGCTTTTCACAACCATGTCATCAATGTAGGCCATTATGGTGTCGCCCAACAAACGTTTGAACATTTTAGTTATCATACGCTGAAATGTAGCCCCGGCGTTTTTGGGACCGAAGGGCATGACGAGATAACCGAAAATAACGTGTGGGGTGATGAAGGCTGTATTTTCAACATTGCCTTCACTCATTGCTATCTGATGAGGCTTCCATGAAACTGAGTCGGTCACGATCAGAGGTGGCGTCAACTAACTGATTGATTCACGGAAGGGGGAAGAAGTCTTTTGGGCAGGTGTCGTTGAGATTGGAATAGTTGACGCACACACGCCACTTGCCGTTCTTTTTCTTGACAACCACGGTGTTGGCTAACCACCTGGGGTACTGAATTTCGTGGATGGCCCGAGCGTTGAGGAGTCTGCCGACTTCTTTGATAACAGCCTCGGAATAGACCGAGGAGGACTGCCTTGCCCGTTGCACAATCAGATATCTGCTTCTGTCGATGTTGAGCTCGTGACAGATGAACGAGGGGTTGATCCCGGGCATCTTGTATGGGGTCCAGGTAAATACCTCGATGTTGCGCTTCAGGAAATCAACCATCTGGTCCCGCTTGGCATCGCTGAGGGAGGATCTGACAAGGAAGAAACGGGAGCCGTCCTCGTTGATGGGGACGGTGGTGAGGTATTCGATTGCCTTTTCGACGGCCCTTCTGCCGACGTCTTCAAGAACTGGGGCGTCAGGGACCTCGATGAGGTTGACCCGAGATGCCTATTTGCTGCTTCGGACATCATTGCCATAGCACCTTTTAGCAGTTGTCTGGTCTTTGTAAAGGTCTTCCTGACGTTTGCAAGCGCCAATGAACCGAACCACCTAGTGATAAGTAGAGGCAATAGCCTTCATCTTGTGAAGCAAGGTGCGCCCAACGAGGGCGTTGTAAAGGCTAGGTACATCCACCACGACAAACTTCATATCGTGCGTCACCGACCCGGTGTGAATAGGAAGGGTATTCATTCCAAGGGGCCATACCGGAGCCCCGTTGAAACCAATTAGGGGAACCTCAGAGGAACAGTTGATTAAATTCTTGACTCTAGTTACAGAACATTATAGAAACTAGAAAAAAAAAAAAAGAAAAAAAGAAAAAAACATGGTCGACGCCAAAGTGTTGGTTTTTTCTTTGAAGCGGTAACAGCATTTTTTATGATTCCATAAAAAAACAAGGTTGACGCAAAAGCAGTGATTTTTTTAAGCGGTAACAGCATTTTTTTATGATTCCGTCTCTTAATTCTGTTGGCCTGTGAAGGCTAATTCGAATTGGGTCGCAATTTAGTAATTTACTGATTATTCAAGATTTGACCGAATAATCATAAGGGTCCGGTGGACATCACCAACGGCGGGGTCATCCACGGGTAGAGCATCATAGATTATAATAAGTACTTGGTTTATGCGTCGGTTATAACCTAGACATCGGAAGGGAAATCCGGCAGTGCGGGCACTATGAAGTACTTAGTTAAGGATATAAACGGTATGAAGTATACTTAAGGATATAAACCGTAGGTTATGACCACTTGCTTTACACAGAACTCGATGTAACTTGTTCTCTCTTTCTTTTGCTACCTAACGAGAAAACTGATGTGAGTCGCGCATGTATTCAAATATACCGTTGGAAACAACATAAAATAATAGTAAAAAAATCTCTATTTCTTGTATTCTTGTTTTTTTGTTCTTGATTAGGCCTTGTGGATTTGTTGGTTAGCTGATCCCTCAAAGAATTCTTCTTGGATAATAAATTTTGATTTTGAAGCAAGCTTCTCGTATACGCATAACAGCTAGCCCATGTAAATGTCATAAAGCAAGAAAGATACCTACCTCTGCAATAGAAGATAGAACCTGATCATTCAAAGAGAAATGCATTGATCTGGACATGGGTTAATCATAGTATGACGAAAGCAAAGAGTCTATTAATGCCTAGAGAAAGGCTTACTGATATTTCTTGATCACCCAACGAATTCGATGAATTAGACACCTCTGCATGATTCCTTGAATTTTAGAAATATGTTATTAAGAGTAAGCAAGAATAAATATCTTCTCACAAGCCAAAGGCTATTTTAATTCAACACTCAAATTACAGAGTACTACTCATTTCATTCATAGCAACATAATTTATAGGCCACTTGGAACAGGGTCGGATTCTGTCCAATCGCTCTGGACCAATTTGGTCCAGTTTTTGCATCTGGATCGTTCAAAAGGGCCAAATTTGTTCGGGGTGTTTTGAATATTTTTTAAGAAAAATTTACCTGGACAAATGTTGGCTGTCCGAAAATTGGACCAAACTGGTCCGGAGCGACTGGACGGGATTCTCTTCCCTTGGAACAACCCTCCAAGAATAGGAAAAGACACTTACATTTCCTAGGCAAAACTTAATAAAGCAAAACTTTGACTACTAAAATTTAGGAAGACTCTTACTCCCTTCTCCATCCCAAATTCTATTCTTGGTCCTCTACAGTTTTACGTGTAATTTTCAATGGCCTATATCTTTCAATGTATATTGTTTAAAATATGTAATATGGATCTTTTTTGATAGATTTCAATTATTTCTATAAAAGAATGTCTTCAGAAACATATAAAATATGCAATATGGATTTTGTTTGATATATTTCAATTATTTCTATAAAAGAATGTCCTCAGAAACATAAAAAATAATATACATTGAGAGATATAAGTAATTTAAAATTGTATGTAAAATCGTAGAAGACCAAGAATTTGAGACGAATTGTGTAAAAAAATGTGTGACTACAAATAACCAAAAAGTTTCGTTGGTAAGTTATTTTCCATGTAAAATGCCTTTTTATGCTTTGAACCAACTAAACAACAGAAAACATGTAGAATATTTTACAGGAAAATATTTTACGTCGAAACAAACGGAGCCTAAATTTGCCTCAGAACTCCCTCGTAAGTCATTTTAGAGCATCCGTAATGTGTTTGTTAACTAGTGTGTTAATTGTGTGTATTAAGACTTAACAAACAAAAATGTATTTTTTGTATCACAATGCTTGTGTACTAGAGTGTGGTAAATCTAGTAGGGTGGTATAATGTGTGCCAAATTTGACAAAGATGAGCAAATAATTAGTGGGTCCCATCTCTATAAATTCAAATTCCAACCATAAAACATAAATGTCCATTACTCTTTTTTTTTTGAAAACTTACCATTGCTTTTTTTTTTTTAATCTATGTTTGTATATATGCGTTGAACACCAAAGAGCTACAATCCATCCCTTCCATCAATGGATTCCACTCACCTGAATAATTTCGACCACTTTGAGACTTGAGTCCCAGCCATATGAACTAAACTCATCTTTAACTTTGTTCCATACCACTAGTTTCCTTCTGAACCATCTCAAATCCCTCCTCATCAATCTTCTAGTAGTGATTTACAACCTCCAACTCATAAAAGAAGAACAAGACTCAGTCCAAACTGCAAGGAATCCAAATTGGAGCTAGGAGGAAGATGAAGCTCTTTGCAAGGCATGGTTGCGCATCTCGGAAGATGCGGCTATTGGTACAGAGCACAGAACAAGCAAGAGGAAAGTTATGGGACCGTGTCCGCGACGAGTTTAATAACATATGGGTTATGAGACAAGAAGAATTAGGAAGGGATTGATGCACCGTTGGTTTTGACATTATTTTAAAGAGTTAATATCAAAAAAATAACACACTCCTAACTAATCCATTGAGGTACTCATATATATACTAACACATTCCTAAGTTAACAATGTCTAACAGACATTTATGGAACTCATTTTTTATCCTAATCCACACTTTTAACAAACACTTCAACACACAAATATAACAAACCCACTGCGGACTTTTCCTTTCCAAAGTCCGGCAACCTCTCTTTTCTATCCCTCTCCCTCTCTCATTGATTCTCCTCAACTGTGTTCAGGCAATATGCACTCTCTCAAAAAGGAAGAGAAACACAAAACAAATAGAGTGGAAATGGGCGATTCTCATAGGAACTTCGGCGATTGAGCAAGTGGTCCTTGTGATTGCATCTGATTCAACCAGCGATCCCCAAATGGCCGATGGGACTATCTCTATTGCAGATGGGTTAGGTCTAAAGGCATTGGACTCTAATGAAGTAAGGAGAAAGCAACAGATCTCTGACCTTTCAAAATCTTCTCAAGTTCGTTCTTCCCAGATGGAGATGGAAATTCAAAAGGTGAACATCTCAGAGGATTTTAATTCGGTTCCCATTCTCGGAAATGCAAACCAGGCAACAACTGGGTTTGGATCATTCAGCCCTAAAACAGCAAAAAGCCGTAGTCCTTTAAGGAAGCTACAGCAGGTCTTCGAAGAAGCCCTTGTGCGAGAAGCAGAGGAGCGAGCAGCCCATCTTCTCGACATTCATCAACAACACTGTCAGCAAGAGGTACTCCCAAACCCTAATCTGAAAACCCTAATCAATGCCAGAGGGACCCCGTACTTGGAAGGGGATCCCAATTTGGGATATAATGAAGCTGATACAAAACCTAGGAGGCCATCCCATTTAGCATCCTAGGTTAATCACTTTAAAACGAAACCCACCCTAATCGACCTCAAACCCACAAACCTAATCCCAATCCCAATGCGGTCCAGACCCAGGGTAAACCTAAGCCTAGAAATTAGGCTTCTCTCCTAGAGTCACCGAGCCCATCGTTGGAAACGAAGCTAGACTATTTTCCAGACCTCCAACGGGGAAAGGAAGCTCTAGTGGAAATTGATCTGGAATTGACTTAGGTGGGTAAATGGAATAGATATTTGGTAGGTCATTTCCTTGATGGGAAGATGGCTTATCCTCTTCGTTTATCCACTGCGCGGAACCAATGGAAAGATCTTTTTGTGGCCGTCAAATCCGATGTAGTTGGGTTTTATTTGTTTGAATTCAGGGATGAGCAGGCCAAAATACAAGTTTTTAAAGGAGGCCCTTAATTTTTATCTCAGAAATACTTGGTACTCAAGGATTGGCATCGGATGATGACACCCGTCAAGGAGCAGCCTTCTAAAATACCAGCTTGGGTAAAATTCCATGACTTGCCATTTGAGCTTTGGAATCAAGACTGTTTAAGTAAAGTGGCCAGTGCAGTTGGAAGGCCTTTACATGTAGACCAAGCCACAGCCAAAACTGCTAGGCAGCCTGGCCTTCTCCAAACCATATCCACAAAAGCGAGAATTTGTATTGAGGTAAGTGTTCAACAAGATCTTCCGGACAAGGGTACAGTTATTAAGGAAGGGGAATCTGTAGTTGTCCCTATTGAGTACCAAGTCCTTCCTCTTATGTGCAATCTTTGCCATGTGTTTGGACATCCCACTTTGTAGTGTGCCAAAAAAGCCTCATCCTCTTCAACTCAAGTAGGTAATGGAAAGCAGCAGGTTGTTCTGGAAGAGCTTAAGCAGATGGGCACCCCTTTGGCTTTGATTTCTACTTCCGAATCTCATCTAGAGGGCAGGGCAGTGGAACCTATTGTGACTTATGTAACAGAGCTTAGTGAATCAAAAGATGAAATTTTGGAGGTTCGGGATGGTACAGCCTCAACTCTATCATGTGTCTCGGGGGCTATTTTGTCTATAGCAGTGAATGGAGAAGAAGGACTATCTACTGTTCAGACTGGTCTTAATTCAGAGAGAATAGCAAGGGTAACTTTGCTTTCTGAGCTACAAAGCCCTCCATCCGCCATACCTCCAGATTTGCAAGACTCCGGAGCACGGGAGAAGGCTGTCATGTTGGTTCCCAATCAAAGTATTGCTTTTAATAAGTATCTCTCCAAGTCTGCCAGGAAAAGATGGAGGAAACAAGCTAGGGAGCAGTCAGCATGTTCCCTAAACAGTGGAGGGAATTAGCGCACCCATATCCTTTTTGTCAAGGGCAGTTTTAATACTTCCATTTCTGCCAATTGCATATCTTTTGTTGCTTAGAAACTTGTTTTAATGACTTTTCAACCTCTTAACATTGGTTTTTGGAATATTAGGGGTCTTAACGATCCAATCAAGCAAAAAGAGGCTAAAAGTTTTGTAAATAACAATAAGCTCTCACTTTTAGGGTTGTTGGAGCATAAAATAAAGGAGGTCTGGGCTGCCAAAATAATGAAATTTGTCTGTCCGCAATGGAATTTTGTGAACAACTATCCTCAAGCTCCCACTGGCAAGATCTTTGTGTGTTGGAATCCTAATGTGATGCATGTCCAAGTATTAGACCAATCTGACCAATTCATGCATTGTGAGGTTCAGCCTAAGTGTGGGGGGTCACCCTTTGTTGCAACCTTTATGTATGGGGCTAACTGCTATGTGGATAGGTAGGCATTATGGTCTAGCCTCTGCCAACTTAGCACTTCATTCCCTTGGATAGTTCTAGGGGACTTTAATGCCATTAGGTTCCCTAATGAGAAGTTTGGGGGGTGATACTAGCTGGCCCTCTCATATGGATGAGTTCAAGCATTGTCTGTATGCATTAGAACTGGATGATCTGAGGTATACAAGATGTTTTTTTAACTTGGGACAACAAGCAAGATCCTTCCCACTTTGTCAATACAAAGTTGGATAGGGCCTTAGTCAATGAGCATTGGATGAAAGCTTTTAGCTTTTCTTCTGCTCATTTTCCCTCTCCGGGGGTTTCCGATCACTCCCCAGCCATTGTGTGCATCTCCCCTAATCCTAGGAACTCCCCCAAACCCTTTAAATTTTTTGACTTTCTGGCTGATCATCCTCAATTCCTTACAGTAGTTCAAAAAGTTTGGAGGAGAGTGATCCTTGGGAATTCCATGTTTTGTGTTTGTCAGAAACTCAAATTTTTGCAAAAGGAACTTAAGCATCTCAACACCAGGGAGTTTAGTGATATCTTGTTGAATCTAAACAACAGCTTGAACTTCTGCAGAGAGAATTGGGATCTCATCCCTCTAATCCTTCCATCATAAGCCAGGAAAGAGTGGTACCTATTCCTCACTTTATTAAGGGCTGAGGAAAGCTTGGCCAAACAAAAATCAAGAATTCAATGGCTTAAACTTGGGGACCAATGTACTTCTTATTTCTTTAAAGCTGCGAGCAACATTTGAAATAGGAGTAAGATTACCAGTCTGGTGCTGGATGATGGATCTCTCATACATGATATTGAGGATATCAAGAGAAGCTTTGTTAATTTTTACACTAATTTACTCGGATCACCTCATCCTACTCCTTACCAGGGGCATTCTAGGATTCATCAAGTAGTCAATAGGAAGCTAACTGATAGTCAAAAGGTTGCCATGATTGCTGGGGTTTCTGACCTTGAAATTAAGGACACCTTTTGGTCCCTTAATCCTACTAAAGCGCCTGGTCCTGATGGTTAAAATGCTGGGTTTTCAGAAAAACTTGGCCTATTAATGGTTATGAGGTCACTGCAGCTGTTAAAGCATTCTTTAGGTCTGGCCAGTTGCTTACTAAGGCCAATTCTACCCTTGTTGCACTTGTTCCTAAGGTCCCTAATCCATCAAAAGTTGGGGACTTTAGGTCCATTTCTTGCTGTAATACTGTTTACAAATGTATCTCTAGGATACTTGCTAGAAGATTACAGGTTTCCCTCCCCATTTTAATTGATCCTGTGCAGTCAGGTTTTGTTAAAGGTAGGAGGATTGCTGATAATATTTTCCTTACTCAGGAGCTCATGAGAGGATACCATAAATCATCATCCACTCCTAGGTGTGCTATGAAGGTAGACATTATGAAGGCATATGATAATGTTAGATGGGAATTTCTATGGGATGTCCTCTCTTACATGAACTTCCATCCCACAATGATTAAGTGGCTTCAGGCTTGTGTTACCATTGCTAATTATTCGCTCAGAATCAATGGGGAAGTCACTGGTTACATTAAAGGGAAAAAAGGACTAAGACAGGGGGATCCTTTCTCCTCTTACCTTTTCGTAATTGTGATGGAAGTTCTCACCTGTCTTCTGAGAGAGAAATCCCTTCTCCCTGATTTTCATTACCATTGGAGATGTGGTCGTACCAACTTGATCAATCTTTCCTTTGCTGATGACCTTATGATCTTCTGCAAAGGGGAACTGACATCAATTAATCATATCTAGAATGCTCTCTCTGAGTTTCAAACTTTGTCAGGACTCTCACCTAGCCCTGGAAAAAGTAGTATCTATTTCTTCGGGGTTAACACAAGCACTAGATCGGCAATCTTAGAGGTTTTAGGATTCAAGAAAGGCACACTGCCTGTCAGATATCTTGGGGTACCACTTCTCTCTACTAAACTTAAGGCCTTTGACTGCCAACGTCTAGTTGATAGCATTATTGCTAAAACTAAGACATGGACGAACAGGGACCTCACATATCCTGGCAGGGTTCAGTTAATCAAGAATGTCCTCTTCTCCATTCAAACATATTGGTCTTCCTTGTTCATAATTCCTAAAAAGGTTATCAATTCTTAGAGCATTTCTTTGGTCAGGCCCTGATCTAAGGAAAACTAGTGCTAAAGTCTCTTGGGAGCACCTGTGTGCCCCTAAGCAAGAAGGTGGCCTTGGTTTCAAGTCAATGCAAGTGTGGAATAAGGCAGCCATTGCCAAGCACATTTGGTTCCTTATTTCTGGAGGGGAGCAGTCCATGTGGTGTTAATGGGTCAAGTCGTACTTAATAAAAGGAAGGAATTTTTGGAATTTGAAAATTCCTGGAGATTGCACTTGGGTCTGGAGGAAGCTGTTGCAACTTAGACCCTTGATTCAGCCTTATATTCTTAGGGTGATAGGGAATGGTCAATCCACTTCTCTGTGGTATGACAACTGGCATCCTTTTGGCCCTTTGATAGACAGAGTCGGCTCCAGCGTTGCTTATGACTCTGGAATCCCCAAGGATGCTATGGTGTCCTACCTCATTCATAATTCATCTTGGGCATTTCCTACTACCCGACCTTTTGAACTAAATGAGGTCAGCAGAACCCTACCTCCTTTAGTAGCTTCCAGGCTAAGTGGGCCTGATCACTCTAGATGGACCCTCTCTCCCAATGGTCAGCTCTCAATTGCTTCTTTTTGGAACAAATTGAGAACTCCCTTTCCCAAGGTTTTGTGGCATCAATTAGTGTGGTTCTCATCCCACATACCAAAATGTAGCTTTATCACATGGCTAGCTATTCAAAATAGACTTTCTACTGCAGATAGGCTTGTACTTTTTGGCCTTAACCATTCTTGTCAGTGTAGTTTTTGCCAGGGGAGTGAGAGTCATGATCACCTCTTCTTTAACTGCCCATTCTCTCAACAGGTTTGGGGATTCCATTTTATGGAAACTCCATGTTACTTGGCTCCCCAGACCATGGGTTGATTGGGTCACCTTTCTCTCTGCGGTCAAAGGCACCTCTCTCCAAGCTCTCATCACTAAACTGGTTTTTACAACTACTGTTTACCATGTGTGGATAGAGAGGAATGTGCGGAAATTCCAAGGCAAGTCCTCTCCTTGGGAGGTAGTTATTCACAAAATTAATTCCATGGTTAGAGCAAGACTTTTATCGTTGTCCAATCTTCCAAGGATTCAAGCACAATGGATTGTAAATGAGTGGAATATTAGTGGGAGTTAAAACATTATTTGATATTCATGTCTTTAACATTACCTGTTGCTTTTTGGCTCACTCACTGTTGTTGTCTATATTTTGTTCCACTGTCTGTTCTTCTGGGCAGAATAGCAGATTGTTCCACTTGCTGTTATTACTACTATCTTAGCAGGTTGCACAGATTGGTACTCAGTTGCTAATACTTCTATTATCTGGTATATATCTTATTATCGGAACCATCTCTGTGTGTCCAACTCTTGTGTGCACCCGTGAGGTGTGCGTTTGAGCCTCAATTTCATTGTGAGAGGAGGTAATATCTAGTGGGAGTCATATGGTGAGGGAGAGGTGAGGGAGTTGGGTTCCACCCTGTTGCTTCCAGTTTTTTGGTGGTCTAGGTCTCGAGGGAGTAGTTGTTTAGCAGATAAAGCAATAGGGTTTTGTTTTGCTGTTTTGTTGTTGCTTCTGTCCCCAAATTTGTTGCGGCCTTGCTGCTATCTATTGTTTTGCTGCTATCTGGTTCTGCTGCTGCTGGTGTAGCCTGGAAATGTTTTGCTGCTCTTGCTTTTATGGGGTTGAGCATCATAGGCTTTTCTTTGGTATTATCTTTGTCTTCACTGTCAATTCCTTTGTTGGAAAGTACTTTGGCATGTGGCTATGATGGTGTCCCGAGTATTTTCTACTTCAATGTGCTAATTTTCTGCTACTGTGGTGTTCTAGCAGCTGTGTATGTTGATTGTGTTGTAGACATCTTTTGGTTGGTTCTTGCTGTTTTTAGTAGCTCACTAATTTTTTTGGACCTATCCTTGGGGGGTTGTCACTTGGAATGTTTAAGCTTTTCTAGGGGCTAGTCCCTAGCCGTACCAGTTGATATATGCCTGTTGCTATCCAGTGTTGGTTGCCTACAATGGCTGCCGCTCTGCTACTTAATCTGTAATCTGTGATGGTTGTTGCTGCTGCTTTTTACTGCTGTAATGACGGTAGTTAGTTGCATCTCTGATGCTCTATTCTTACGTCACAAATTGTAATGGCTGCTGTTTCAAGCCAAGATGAGATCTTCAAAGACTACAAAATGTTGTTTTCAATGGTTGCCTCTCTGTTTTCTGCTGTGTATAGTTCAGCAATTGAATTGTATTGTGGCTGCTATCGGTTTGCTACAAGGGTGCTGTCAAAGATGGTACAAGGTTGCTGTCCAAGATGGTATCAACTGTTTCAAGATCAGATGATGACTTAAGCTCTGGTTCCCTACGATCATTCCACGCTTGATGGAGTTCAACTTGTGGTCTCCCAAGCTCATTTGGAATTTGATACTCGTATTGTCATGAAGGCTCTCTTCTTCTTAGTCAGATTGCACTATGTGTAATCCTTTTGCCATCTGTTTCGTATCCCTCTATTAGATGGATAGGAAACAGATGTTCCATTTTATTCTAGTCCTATGTAGCCGTTTGGCGTAGGCTCTCTCTATATTTATGTTTTATTTTCTTTTTTATTTTTTTTATTTCCTCCTGGGGTTTGCCCCTTGAAAGTTGTATATTCGGTTAGCCTTTTTTTTTTTTTTTTTTTCAATTTCGAGCTGATTTATCCAAAAATATATATGCTCTCTCTCTCTCTCTCTCTCTCTCTCTCTCTCCACGAAGGGTATTTCAAAAATAAAATTCCTCCTTTTCTTCTATTAATCTTGGTCTACTATATAAACATTTCTATCGCAATCCATTGATTAGAGACTACAACTACGCAATTGAAGAAATGTATTCCAAGTACTTCCCAATGTGCTGGTAAACTCATCCGGCAATTAGCAGATAATGATTGTTCAATAGAAATTTTCATAATGATATGATAACCTAATAACAACCAAACACTGGAAAAAGAAATTGACAACTTTTGTTGTAGAAAAATCAATTTGCACAGCAAAATATTTTCCAGCCAAAAATATTTATGTTAAAAACAGACCGAGCCTAAATCAAATATAAATACAAACCAAACACACTATTATGTATACGATGACAAACAGTAATAACGTTACAAGAACTATGACAAGCAAACAGAATCGATTGGCTTGAACTTCCAAAAAGATGTACCATTAATACAAAGCCAAACTGCATACCGACAATAATCTGCTCCGGGTATTGTGAACTCTGAAAGTTGGAGGAATGATAGAACTTCAGAGGGAGAGGTGATCTTTAACCACACGGTAGCACCAACAAAATATTTATACGCTAGTAACGCTACACTCTTCAGGCCCATTATTGACCTTGATCTCCAAAAGCTTATCAACTGGTTGTCTGCAAATTGGGCACCGGTTTGTTTGGAGCCTCAAAACCTTTGCACAGCTGCTGCACATACACTGCACCAACGAGATAAACCAAGGCAATAGCGAATTAGTAACAAGCTATTGACATGTATAATATGGACACAATTGCATTCGATAAATATATGCAGACAATGAATTCCCTTCATATACTCGTCAATAAAACAAAATAATTCCCTCCGTATAGGCAGTAGTAAGAGTGACTACAAATTGGTACAGTGATATGTAAAGCAGATCAATCCGCATGCTAGCAGCGAGGACTGAGTCCACGCCGAGGGTGCTGAAAGAAATAGAGAAAGTGGATTTCCAAGGACACGGGTTAAAGGGGTAAGAAAGGACATATTACGGCCATAGACGCTGAGAATGCGGCTTAACAGAAGCATCTTCGTAGCCTACCAAAATTAGGACAAAGGATAGTTAAGTCCATTTTCTTTGCTATTAAGGAGGCATTGCCAGCAAGAGTCATAAAAAAAACCTACAAGTATACAGGTTGATCCAAATAACGACCTTTAATTGCGTTCCATGTTGTAATGATGGACAATTAAATTAAAATGACAAAGGGGTTGACAAAAGTTTCAGAGAAAGGAAAAAGTTAAGTAACTTGAAAGAAATACATCAGAAAAAAGTCTCCAAATCTTCAGAAAGCAAGCAGTGCCCCTTTCCATTATGACGAGGAGGGCCAACCAACAACATAAGTGAAAGCGTTGGAAAATCACACCCTCACGAAGTGATTAAATTGCACAAAATGGAAAGATGTTGAGTAGAGATGGGCTCGTCTTGTCCCACATCTAGTGTATATACACATGAGAGAGAGAGAGAGAGAGAGAGAGAGAGAGAGAGAGAGAGAACCATGTGTCGGCAAGGAAGGACGGTTGTGTCCCGAGGTTCAGACAGGCAGATAACACATTCTTTGCTTGGATCATTCCCGTCAAAGTCACCATCGGCTGAATCCCCAATCCCATAAATCTCCTGCAGCTCATACCTGATTTGATTCACCCGTACGATCTGCTTTACCACCCTCACCTTGTATTCACCTCTCTCCTTCTCAAACACTGCCTTTGTTATTTGAGAATTCGGGGTCCCAGACTCCACATGTTCTCCTTCAGATCCACTTGGGCTAACTGGGGATGTCTCCGCTTTAACTGCTAGAGGATGCACTTCCATGTCCACCACTTCCAGTAGGTCAGTCTCCTCAAACGTTGAGAAGTCTATTCCAGTTCCAGAAGGTTGTCTGAACTTCTGGCCTAAGCCTTCTTTGAAATGCACCGTCACTGGTGCAAGCAAGTTTTCCTTCGTTGGAGTCAGGATACAATCTTCAGCCTCTTTTGCAAAGAAAAGAACAGTGATGCTGTTTTGCGGCCAAGTAAAAGAAATCCCAAAAGTAAACCTTCACCATCTTAAATGAAGACAATAAAAGTGATGCAGCTAGCAGAGAAAATATGAACAAAACAAAGTAAATGTCATTATGAAACAGCATCCAGAAATCTGAAACAACAATAGCACCAAGACTTGAAAACCCAGAAAATATAGCGGCATATGGATATAAATATATGGCACATCAGCATTAGATTATAAAGCAGGATATGTTTCAAGAAACAAAAAATCCAGCAGTGTCTAGAACATAGCCCTCAGTCAGACAAGCCGGTAACTTGCTAATTATCTATAGCTACTATCATTAAAATGTGCTAAAATACTGGGAAAGAAGGACAAGAACAACAAGGAGAGAAGGAAACATAAATGTCAAAGGAAGTTGAAAAGGGAGCACGCACGTCAACCCATGATGTCGTAAAATCTACAACAGTCGCGATATAATCTACTCAACATGCTTTCACAGTGGTAATCAAGATAACTACAAAGGGTTTTCTTGACTGCCTAATTATGTTTACCGCACAAAGCTAGCTAGGTATGAACTTGATTGATGTTGCCACCTGCCAACATGTCATCTTAGAGAACAAAGGCCAGCATATTAAAGGAAAATAGCTAAAAGACAAACAACTAACCAAAAACATCAAAACTGTAACCCAATTGTTTGAGTGAATCCTCCCCAACTATAATTGGAAGTGCATAATATATTGGCCCATAACTTCATATGTTTCTCCATGGAATCCATTCAAGTCAACTTCTACTTTTCCAGTATTATAAGTTTGCACCTTTAACATAACTGCAGGATACGTCATTGTCACCAACTTAACCATCCCATCCATCTCTCATTCTCTCTATTTCCAACAAAGTGCAAAATCTTTATGCCAGTCAACTCACGATTTGTTGGCATATTCCAATGATCCAAGTTATTTTCATCTAAAGTTTCACTTTGTCTAATCTCACCTTCCAACGAGTGTTGGCAGTAAGGCAATTAAAATAACCTGACTTGTTGGTACCTATTAAGCATGGGAACTTCTGAACCCATGTGACTTTGTTGTCCTCGTACCCATAACTACCAGCTACCGGTAATTTGCGTGGTACTCCCACTAGCATAACAGGTAAGTGAAATATTAACAGTACAGTCAGTACTTCAAAAGTACCCCAATGCATGACCAAGCTGTACCCCATCATACTTGATACGAAGATGAAGCTAATTGATAAGCTCCAACCCCGCCTCCACCCCACCCCGCCCCCCCCCCCCCACACCCCACCCCCCCATTTTAGCAACTTAGCATGCTTGTAGAATCAAGATTTTGGACTATAGCCACTTTAAGATAATGTGTGAATCTGAACTTTGGTTTGATTTTGCTGACATTGTGATTTTTTTTAGGCCATACTCCAAAAGTACACGTACGGACAAACCAGACTTTTTTCAGGCCTTTAGGCATTGGAAACCGTCCATGTGCCATAACATTGTTGTTGCATATAAAATCTAAAACCTTTGGCAAGCGCGTCTTTGCCAAAAATCCTCAAATTACCAAATGTCAAGGTTTCACTTTTAAGTATAATGCAACAGCTTCCAAACGCAAAGCCAGCTTTCTCAATAGAGAAACATGCATGAACATCTCCAAAATCTTAAAACAGTTTATCCTGATCTTTGGAACATGCCAAAACCCCAAAGCATAACTCAATAATATCCAGAATTGACAAAGCTGACTTGAATAAGTGAAAACTATTCATAGAAATAGAATAACTAACAATCCAGAACGAATACAAAAGATATACACACAAATAGAGACAATGGAAGGAAAATAGCCAACAAAAATTCAAGCCCATCATGACTAGTGACTACTCTATAATCATCATCAGAGGAAATTATTCCTGCAACCTAATTGAATGCTATTACACAATTAAACCGACTAAAATTCAATCTACCAATAAAATTGTAGAACATAATGACTTCACAAGGACATGACACCAACAATAAGCGAAATTCCCCACGAGAATGACCAACAATCCAAAATAATACGGAAAGCTAGACAAACAAGCAGAGAAAAGGGAAGAACCAAAAAAAAAACCAAACTGTTACAAATACGATATAATCATCACCAGAGGAAATTATTCCTATGATCTCAAGATTCAATCCTCATATAAACAGAATAATATAATGACTTTCCAAATAAATGACACTAACCAAAATTCACTTAAAAAGATGTACCTTCCGGCAACGGTGGCATCAAATGTGAAAGCAACGAGGAACTGCCCAGGGTTCTTCTCGTCTTGCTCCATACGCAAGCTTTCCTTCTTAAGGTTAACATCATTCCGGATAGTCACTGCCTTTTGATGCTCAACATATGGCGGAGGGGAAGGTAGCACAGGCCCACAAGGGTACATGTGGGGTGGACTGTGGTGGTGATCATACGAGGCAGGAAGCGGCCCTGCCATGGGCGGTGGTGGAGGTGGGTAGTAACCGGGGTAAGGGTAGTAGGGATGAGGGTTAGGGTTAGGGTTTTGGTTTGGGAATTGTGCAGGATAAGGGGTTGCAGCTGCGAATACATAATGGTTAGCCGACATTTCGGGCTGAGGCTGTTGTGGCAGCAGCGGAGGAGGGTGCCTCCGCCGGCTTCCATGCCTCCGCCGACCATTAACATTACTACTTCCGGTATTACCCATGTCAATTCACCTCTTTATATGCTAACAAAAGAAACCAAAATTTCTATTTCCTTTATTCTAAGAGGGCAACAACAAGAAACCCAATTTCACAAAACCCTGTGTCTAATTGAAAAAGTTGTATTGCCAGACCAAACAGAGAACGGCGTAGGTTTGCATAGAGATCAGAATTCGCCAATCTTTTAATCACCCAAAACAAAACCACACTAAAAAACCTTAATCCTCAATCGCAAAGTTGGATTGAACCAGTTTACCTATACGTGTTTTTTATGGTGTTATACAGATAAAATCAGGAATGTTTAAGACTCCTATTTCGTTTCTACCCACAAAATTTTTTGTTCGTTTTCTTCCGCGCTCTGGTTTTCTTTGTGTGAATTTAAGTTCCAAAGGTCTACCCCAGAAATTTTCTTTAATAATTTTCGTTCTGAAAGAAACCCAGAATATAATTTCCTTTCAGAATTTCTGATTCGCCCATAAAATAACCGAAAACCCAGGAGAGAAGATAACGGCGAAAACCTGATTTTGGAGGGGGAATTAAGCGCAGGACCTTCTGGACTTCGTTTTGGAGGTTTTCAGACAACAAAGGAAGAGCGGTATAGACTCATAACGTAAAAACACATCGGTGTAAAAAGAGAGAAAGACAAAGGAAATGGAAACGGAAAAAGGAGAGAGAGAGAGAGAGAGTGGAGCGGGCAATCGGGACGGGAAGGAAAGGTATATGAAAAAGGAAGTCAGGAATCCAATGATGGGTGGTCCGGTGGTGTGGGGGTAATGAGAACATGAGATTGCGTGTAGCTCCCTATGACCATCACCACTTTTCGTTTGAAAATTTTGATGGGCTCCTCTCCAATGCTTATTACGAAAAGGATGCTTTTAAGTCGTATCTTAATGATCGAAGCGATTCATTTTTTTGAATTTAAGGCATGCGAAAAATTGAGTTAATTGCATGTTGTTTGATAAAATTTTAAAATACATTTATATTGCAAAAAGAGGTTGAAAGTGAATTTTGATCAAATGTTGAGATTTTGTTTTTGACAATATAAATGCGTTCTAAAATCATATCAACTAATATCCGATCAACTTAATTTTGCATCTTCAATGTTCTCTACGTGCGAAACAAAATTAATGATCCCGATTACACTGAGGTGAGAAAAAAAAAAATTCCAATTCTGGCTGAAAGTGTACACTCCAATTCATTTAAAGGATTAGAGAGGAGCTGAAATCAGATAAAGGGGAAGGGTCTTTACGAAAGACCATTTTGACTGGTTTTTCAATTAGGGGAAGAATTTGCCGATGTTCTTGTAGATTGGTCTTGCCTTGAAGTTGGAGATATTATTTGATTCTTTGGATTAGTTTATAAGCTCAGAGCATCAGCAGTGGAATAAACAAAAATGCATAATCAAACCATGTCACATTAGATTTTGATTATCCATTTAGAGGTTGTTAAAGTTAGCAATGTCAAATCTCACATTGGTTATTTTTTGCTCATAATCAAATCCAATGGGACCATTGCTTTATTCCCTGAGTTTTCTCCAAATTTCCCCCCTTCATTTCACGTAAATCTTTTGAAAAACTAGTTTATGTTAATACAGTTTAAAAAAAAATATTTGTTCTTGAAAAAAACAGTTTATTAAACAGTTTTTGAAAGAAAAAAAAAACACTTTAAGTTAAAATAGTTGGATAAAAAAATAGTTTATGAAAAAAAATGTGTAAAAAATATAGTTTTGTGCAAATACAATCTTTTTAAAAAAGAGTTTTAAAAAAGATTGAAGAAACAGTTTTTATAAAATAAAAATAAAAAGTTCATATAAAGACTGTTTTTTTTTTTTAGAAAAAGTTTCTGAAAATAATAATAGTAAGAATTGTTTTTTATAATTATTTTTTGAAAATATTGTTGAGAGAGAAGATTTTTGTGTAATAATGGGTGTACTTATTGAGAAAATGTGGGGATCATTAAATTTAGTTATTGGCAAAAGATTGCTAATTTTGATTATTCAAAAGTCAAAATTTGATGAGTCGCTAAGAAATTGTTAAGTTTGGTTATTCCAATGTGAGCACGTTTTTAAGTAAATGTTGTTAACTTTAGCAACTTTTTGTTTTGCTTATTCCACTGTGGATGCTCTCATAATGGCCTTACTAATAACAAGATTGAAACAGATCAAAGTGTTTCTCTATGATCTCTGGTCCCTAATGGCCCAACTTGCACTTATAAGTTATAGAAATTTAGAGGCCGGTCCTCTTTTTTAGGTTTGTTTTGATCCCAACCCTAAATATTGTTCACAAACTTGAATAGGCTCGGATAGATTGCTTAATGACTTTTTTGCCCCAAAAAACTGAACGGGTCACAAACCTTTCATCGTCTCTTATTATGCCCCTCAAGATCTGCTCCCTCTCTCTCTCTCTCGGCAAACTCAATTGCAAAACATGAAAATGATTAGTTCTCGAGGATGAAGCCTCCAATGGCGAGGATGACGGCGGCGATGGAAGGAAGAGCGTCCGCTGTCCGTGATCTTCCAACGCTGTGCACGCTCTCTGTAGTTTGTTTACCAAAGCTATCAAATTCTCCATTATCGGTGACAAAAGGAAGAGCGTTCGCCGACCGTGATCTTCCAATGCTATGCACGCTCTCTGTAGTTTTTTTACCAGAGCTATCAGATTCTCCATTGTCGGTGACGAAGGTTTTCAGAAGCTGTTGTCGTCCATCCCCCAATTTGAAACGTAGGTAAGGAGATCCTCCAATCTTGAAGACAGAAACAATCTTGAAGAGAGAGAGAAATCCATGGGGACGAGGCAAGATAACGACGTGGAAAAAACAAGAACTACATCTGGACTTGTTCGGTGAAACGGAACAAAATAAATGTGAACTATGTAAAAGGAATTTCTCTCTTTTAAAAGGAATTTTCATCAGATTCTCCTGTTAAAGGATTTTCTCTTATAAAACTCCATTTTCTCTCTAGTTGTCGAAGGTTTTCCAAATCAGATGTGCTATGCGAATTGTGTGTGAACATGTATGTGAATTATGTGAATTGCAAATTGTGTATGTGAACTGTGTGGTTCGGTTATGTGAAGTATGTGTAGTAAAACTATGTGAACTGCATAACCATATGTGAACTTTGTATTGATAAAACTATGTGAACTGTGTATTTTTAGTGTGTGTTGGAGCTAGCTAGTTCACTATGAATTGTTTGTACATGTATTTTCTTATATTTTTGTAAAAATTATCTATAATTTCTAATTGATAATACTTTCAAATTGGAAGTGTTTCAGTTATGTGAATTGTGTGATGAGCTTTTTTCGTATATTTTTGTGGGTGTATTTTCTATGAGAATTGTGTATTGTCCATGAGAATTGTGTATTTTCAATTAGAACTGTGTGTTTTCTATGAGAACTGTTTATTTTCTATGAGAATTATGTATTTTTTTATGAGAAGTGTGTATTTTAGTGTGTAGTGAGGCTATGTGAACTGTGCATTCCTATGAGAACTGTGTATTTTTCTTTGAGAATTGTGTGTATTTTTTATGAGAACTGTCTATGAGAACTGTTTATTTTTTATGAGAACTGTGTAATTTTTCTATGAGAACTGTGTATTTTCTATAATAATTGTTTATTTTAGTGTGTGTTGAGGTTATGTGAACTGTGTATTTTGACGTATATATCAATCACATGCATTTGTTTTTGATTACTTTTTGTTTGAGGTTGAGTATAACTATATTTGATTCTTATTTGTGTGAATATTTTTTTTTATGAGAATTGTGTATTTTTTTTATAAGAATTGTGTATTTTCTATGAGAATATTGAGTATAACTATATTTGATTCTTATTTGTGTGTGTATTTTCTATGAGAATTGTGTATTTTTTTTATGAGAATTGTGTATTTTTTTTTATGAGAATTGTGTATTTTTTTATGAGAACTTCCTATAAGAACTATGTATTTTTATATAAAAATTGTATATTTTGTATGAGAACTGTGTTTTTTTTTTATGAGAACTATTATTATCCATGATGATTGTCTATGCGAAATGTATATTTTTCTATGAGAACTATGCATTTTTTATGAGAACGGTGTATTTTAGTGTGTGTTGAGGTTATTTGAACGGTGTATTTTCTAGTTCACATAGCCATTTTACATAAGAACTGTCTATGAAAACTGTTTTTTTTATGAGAACTGTTATTCTTCATGATGTTTGTATATGAGAACTGTATATTTTTTATAGGAACTTCCTATGAGAACTGTGTATTTTTATTATGAGAATTGTGTATTTTCTATGAAAATTATGTTTTTTTCTAAAAATGGACACGCAGACAAAAAGTTAAGAAAAATGGACAAAATAGTAAAAATGCATGAAAAGTCAAGAGAAAAGACTAAAATAACAAAGAAATATTTTTGTCAGGACTATTTGAAATCCTAATCTAGAAAACTGGGCCGGCCTAAAAATTCCCCTATAAGTTATACTACTTCCGTCCTAATTTACTTATCCCGATTCTATTCTAACCGGATTAAAAAATTAGTTATATCTTTAAACCAGTAATGAATTTTATATTCAATATAGATTTTGTTTGATAGATTTCGATTAGTTCTATAATACAATATTTTCCAAATCACGTAAAACATTATAAATTATGAGATATAATCAATTGAAAAGTGGCACGGACTCCCAAAAAGAACAATTAAATTAGAACAAAGGGAGTAGCTTTTTGGATTATCGCTTTTTAGATTGTTCGCTTAAAAGAATTAAAATAAGTTATGAAATGTTTGTTATTTCTTTTTATGAGTTGTAAAAGAGTTAGCATGTTTGCTTGAGTAAGTGGTCAAATATAGCTTTTTTTAAAAGAAATGTCTTATTGTACTTAAAACTTGAGTATAAATAACTTATTCACTTTATGATTTATTTATCCATTCATGTTTTAACAACTTAAAACAAGTTAAAAAAATTGAATTGGAGCTTAAAATAATTTAATATTTTTGGGTTAAATAGGTTAGAAAAACCAAATTTATATTCATAGTTGGTAACAAAACACCCTTCATTGGCTTTTTTTAAGCAAATAATCTAAATATGTTAGATTATAAATGCTAGCAAATGGAGCCAATATCTTGCTACTATCTCTTTTGAGATCGCTCTCTTTTTTTTTTCCAAAATATTTTCTTTCTAAAAACTTTAAAATATATATTAAAATAAAAAGAATTCCTTTGTTTTATCAAGACAAGATTGGGATAATAGCCGGAAAAATTCTAAATAAACAAGTGCAAAAAAGAAAAGAAAAACAATAAAGTCTTACGCTAATGTTAACCAAATGCCGAATGTTTAATGAATCAACAAGCTTGTAGCCCAACGATTATCTTCTAGTCATCCTACAAGAGAGGTCAGAGTTTGAATCTCATCCGAATAATCTTTAAGTTCTCCGATGATAAAATAATGAAAAATATACCTTTAAGGCTTGGATTGTTGCTCCTTTTTCTCTTCTCTAAACCTCAAGAAACTCCCTTTCCAAACATGTAGGGTGGCCCCCGGTTCAATTACAAAGAAAAAAACGCATTTGCTTGGTCAAAAATAACTTTTTCCATGACACACTGATTGTAAAATAGGCACACATTTCAATGTATAAAACGTCTTTGAGTGAAACTAATTGGGTTAGAAAGAGGGCTCGACAAGCTTTCCAAAGCTTTAAACCACGCCCAAATCCGAGTTCGGCAATGTTTTGGGTGCCCCCACTAAGTCCAGTGTACTGTGCTGTCTTGGAAACCGCATGGCATTTCAGAAAATTTAAAAAAATTGCTCCGTTGCATGATATTTCAATATACAGCACGACATTTCTCATATTTTGCGCGGCGTTTCGAAAAAGTTCTGACAGTTGCAGAAAGTTGTTAGCCACGCCTGCAGGTGCAACAATCCGGCCTAGAAGCCACCTCCCCTCTTTATATTGATCATCTTTGGCCCTCTTGCCTATAAATACACCCCACCTCTTAGAGGAAAGGACCCCTCTTGATTCTCTCTCTACAACCTCTTCAACTATTGAGATATGAAGACAATTTTGGAGTTGCAGTAAAAATGGCCCGAATGGTTTTGGGTCCTGCCCAAAGCAGGTTTTAGCGTTTTTTAGGGTTTTAGTGTATTAGCTTGCTTGCACATATAAAAGCAAAGCTAGGGCTGCCTCCTTTTGTAACTCTGACATATTTTCATCATAGTGAAACACCCCAGCACCCCGTGGACGTATGATTAAGCTATCAGCTTAAGTCGGAACCACGTAATCTCTGTGTTTTGTTCTTTTCTTGCTTTATATTGTTTTCTGTTCTTGGATTGTTCTTCGATTGTGTGCGTTTGCTTGTGGGTTTGGACGTTCGAATCCCCAACAACTGGTATCAGAGCTCTGGGTTAGGAGGTCAAGGGTTTACACAATGGCTGAAGAAAAATACAAGATTGAGAAGTTTAATGGTACGAATTATGCTTTCTGGAAGATGCAGATGGAGGATATTTTGTATCAGAAGGATCTATATCTTCTGATCAGTGGCACGAAACCAGAAACCATAAAGCAAGCAGATTGGGATATTTTTTGATCGCAAAGCTTTGGGGACTGTGAGATTGAGCCTCGCGCCGTCGGTTGTGTCAAATATTGCCAAGAAAAGACTATAGTAGATTTGTACAAAGCCCTAGAAATGATGTATGAGAAACCTTCTGCGGTGAACAAGGTATATCTTATGAAAAAGTTGTTTAACCTAAAGATGCCTGAAAACTTTATTGTTGCTGAACATCTAAATGAATTTAATACGGTCACGAATCAGTTAGAATCCGTGGGTATTAATTTTGATGATGAGATTAGAGCTCTTGTTCTACTATCGAGTTTGCCAGAAAGTTGGAATGGACTTGTTGTGGCAGTGAGTAATTCCTCCAGGTCTTCAACAATAAAATTGGAGGATGTTATTGGATTGATATTAGCAGAAGAGGCTAGGAGGAAAGCATTGGGTGAGGATGTTGCTTCGGGTTCAGCACTTAGTACAGAGGACAGAAGCAGGTCTGCGAATAGGGGAGGCAACAAGGGCAAGGGAAGGGGGGTGTTCCAAGAACAGGGGCAGGAGTAAATCTTGCAGTAGAGAAGTGAAACCTGAAGGTTGTTGGAACTGTGGTTAGATGGGGCATTGGAAGCGAGACTGTAAGGCACCACCGAAAAAGCAGCAGAACGAAAATAATCAAGGGGGTAAGAACACCGTCAACGTTTCCGAGGAATCGGATAATGAAGCCTTAATTTGTTCGTTGTATTCTCATAATGAGTCTTGGATTGTAGACTCGAGAGCCTCATTCCATGCTACTTCACGCATGGATGTGCTACAGAATTATGTGCAGGGAAACTATGGAAAAGTTTATCTGGGTGATGATGAAGCTTGCAACATAGTTGGGAAAGGGGATGTGTATATGACTCAGACAGACGGGACAATATTGAAATTGAAGGACGTTAGACATGTGCCTAGTCTAACAAGGTATCTTATTTCGGTGGGTCAGTTGTCAGAGGGTGGAGTGGTCACATCGTTTACATCAGACGCTTAGAAGATGAGCAAAGGGGCATTGGTTGTGGCTCCCGGTAAAAAAAAGGAACCCTATATGTATCTTCGGGTATTTACGGTAGCATCACAGTGGCAGCATCAGCAGTTGATTGTACTACGTGGCATCGTAGGCTGGGTCACATGAGCGAAAAGGGGATGAAAATAATGTTGTTGAAGAAAAAATTGCCGGGTTGTAAGTCACTGGACTTGGACTTCTGTGAGGATTGCATCTTCGGAAAACAGAGGAAAGCTAGCTTTACAAAGGTGGCAAGGACTCTAAAATCAGAGAAGTTGGAGCTGGTTCATACAGACATGTGGAGACCATCTCAGGTATCTTCTCTTGGTGGCTCACATTATTTTGTTACTTTTATTGATGACGCTACTAGAAAATTATGGGTTTATTTTCTCAAGCATAAATCTGATGTGTTTGGTGTTTTCAAGAATTGGAAAACATTAGTTGAGAATGAAACAGAAAAGAAATTGAAGTGTCTGAAATCTGATAATGGCTGCGAGTATTGTGATGGTGAGTTTGAGGCTTACTATGCTGCAAATAGGATTCGAAGGTTGAAAACGATCCCAAAGAAGCCATGGCAGAATGGAGTTGCTGAGCGCATGAATAGGACGATCCTAGAGCGCGCAAGGGGCATGAGGCTACATGCTGGGTTACCTAAGCAATTCTGGGCTGACGCAATAAATCAGCTGCGTATTTGATCAACAGGGGACCTTCAGTTCCTTTGAACAATGGATTGCCGGAAGAGGCTTGGTCAGGTAAAAAAGTAAATTTATCCCATTTATGAGTATTTAGTTGCATGGCCTATATGCATATTGAATCGAGTGATAGGGGTAAACTTGATGCTAAGTCTCGAAAGTGCTTGTTCATAGGTTATAGTACTGATAGCTATAGGTATAGGCTATATGATTTTGAAAATCGGAAAACATGCAGGAGTATGGATATGGTATTTAATGAGTCTGTTTTGTATAGAAACAGACAGAATCAACCCGAGGAGGCTAATGAAAATTCAGACTTTGTAGAGTTTGAGGGGATCCCTGACACTAATGTCTCACAGCTTCAGGATATTAATATGCAACCTACTCCACAGGCAGATCCACAGACTCCTCCACTCAATAGGTCTACACGTACTATTAAACCACCAATGCTTTATTCTCCTGCTTTACACTATTTGTTGTTAACTGATAGTGGTGAACCAGAATGTTTTAAGGAAGCATTGCAGGTGGAGACTAAGGGAGAGTGGGAGCGAGCAATGGATGATGAGATGGACTTTCTCTCATCAAACCAGACTTGGGACTTTGTTCAGTTGCCCAAGGGAAAGAGAGCTTTGCACAACAAATGGGTATAGAGGCTTAAGGAAGAATCTGATGGGAGCAAACGGTACAAGGCGAGGTTGGTAGTAAAGGGTTTTGAGCAGAAACCAGGTATTGACTACACCGAAATCTTTTCTCCTGTGGTAAAGATTTGTACTATCAGATGTGTTTTTAATATTGTGGCTGTTGAGAACTTGCACTTAGAACAGTTAGATGTTAACCTGCTTTCCTTTATTGGGGATTTGGAGGAGGATATTTATATGCATCAACCAGAGGGTAATGTTGTCAAAGGGAAAGAGGATCAGGTATGTAAGCTTCAAAGGAGTCTGTATGGGTTGAAACAGGCGCCTAGGCAGTGGTATAAAAGGTTTGATACCTTTATGACAAATACGGGGTTCATTAGATGTCATGGGGACCACTGTTGTTATTTTAAGAAGCTGGTAAATCGTATCTCATACTTTTGTTGTATGTAGATGATATGCTTGTTGCAAGTTCAAGCATCTATGAGATTGCTAATCTCGAGGCACAACTGTTTAGGGAGTTTGCAATGAAGGATTTGGGTTCTGCGAAGAAAATCCTTGGGATGCGAATAAGTAGGGACAGGATGAACTGGAAGTTGAAGTTGTCACAGGAGGAATATGTTGAAAAGGTGCTCAAAAGGTTCAACATGGAAGGTGCTAAGCTTGTTAACACGCCGTTGGCAAGTCACTTCAAGCTTTCGAGGGAAAAAGGGACAGTAACTGATGAAGAAAAGAACTACATGGCCAAAGTTCCATATGCCTCGGCGGTAGGTAGCTTGATGTATGCTATGGTTAGCACGAGGCCAGACATTGCTCAAGCTGTGGGAGTTGTCAGTAGGTTTATGGCAAATCCAAGCAAGGAGCATTGGGAGGCAGTCAAGTGGATTTTACAGTACCTGAGAGGTACTTCTGATTTGGCTTTGTGTTTTGGGGGTTCTGATATTTGTTTGCAAGGATTTGTGGATTCGGATTTAGCATGGGACATTGACAGCAGGAAAAGCACTACTGGGTATGTTTTTACATTGGGGAGTGTAGCGGTTGATTGGGTCTCGCGGTTATAGAAAATAGTGACTATTTCCACAACATAGGCAGAGTATGTTACAGCCACAGAGGCGTGCAAGGAAATGGTATGGCTAAGGAGCTTCATGAAAGAGTTGGGTAAGGAACAGGACAATTGCAAATTGTTCAGCGATAGTCAGAGTGCAATACATCTGGCGAAGAACGCAGCTTTTCATTCGAGGACCAAGCATATTGACATAAAGTATCACTTTATTCGCTCTTTGTTGGAGAATGGACAGTTCACTTTGGTGAAGATTCACACAAGGGATAATCCGGCAGTTTACGAAGGTGGTTACTGTGGAGAAGTTGAAGTCTTGTTGAGCCTGTGGGTCTCCAAGCTTGAGTGAGAGGCTGGGTGCTGGTGGTGTTAATGATAGTTGGGGATTGGCTGGATGTATGAATATGTCTTCAAGTGGGAGATTGTTGAGATATGAAGACGATTTTGGATTCGCAGTAAAAATGGCCCGAATGGTTTTGGGTCCCGCCCAACGCAGGTTTTAGAGTTTTTTAGGGTTTGAGTGTATTAGCTTGCTTGCACATATAAAAAGCAAAGTTAGGGCTGCCTCCTTTTGTAACTTTGACATATTTTCATCATAGTGAAACACCCCAGCATCCCGTGGACGTACAATTAAACAATCAGCTTAAGTCGGAACCACGTAATCTCTGTCTTGTTCTTTTCTTACTTTATATTGTTTCTGTTTTTGAATTGTTCTTCAATTGTGTGCGTTTACCTGTGGGTTTGGAGGTTCGAATTCCCAACATCAACTCCAGAGAAAATTACTCTTGCATTCTCTGTACTCTCACTTTCTCTCTCTCTAAAAATACTCCCATTATCCTTCTCCTTTTAAGTTCAATAAACTAGGAGGACCTCCACCTCAAAGCATCCAAACAACCTCACATCCTTCATTCCCCATTCAAGCTCAAAAGGGATTTTCAATCCAAATCAACATTCATTCCTCCATCTTCAAGCACATCCAAGCCTCAATCAAAAGGTATAAACAAATTCCTTGGCCAAACCACGTTTAGCTTTGAGGGGAGCCGATCGAGGCCCTTCTCAATCTTTCTATACTGAGTTTGGGTCTCAAACGAGTTTTTATATTCAAAAAGTACAAAAAATAGTTTCTGTACCAGATACTCTATATCGCGTGGCATTTTACAAGTCCACATGGCGTAGTGTATTACACCGTACATTATTTTATTTCTTGTACATACTCTTATGATATTCTATTTAATCTGTTTATTACTTTTTTGTGCGGGTACATTCCAGAGTTAAGTTTCATGTTAAATTTTTTTTTTTTTAAATCTTTTAACATTTCAAAAAAAACTTTTAACATTGCTTTACATGATGAGATGAACAAAAGGATCTCGTAAATCATTTTTCAAAGATTCGGAAAATATAAAAAACTGTTTTGCAGACCTATGATTTGTTTTGTCATGTAAAAGCGAACTGATTCTGGAATGCGTAAACATGTACACCGCACGGTGTTTTAGTGACACTGTGCGACATATCCGAGTCATCGCGCGGTGTTTCACATGAAACTTGATTCTAGAATGCTAGGGATGGCAATTTGAACCGAACCGATGGGTACCCGAACCGATAACCGAAATTATCCCCGAACCATAACCGAAATTTTCCCCGTAGGTACGGGTATGGTTAGCACACAAGATAACCAAACGGGTTTCGGTTCGGTTCTGGTTCAGCTGATACCCAAACCGATACCCGACCCGAACCAAACCGAACCAGTAAATTACAAAATTACCCCTGCCTATATATATACACATACAGTTAGGGGTTTGGCAGTCCTATTTGGCTATTTTCACTTCTCACTTCTCAGTGAGGGAGAGGTGGCGATTTAGATCTCTCTCTCTCTCTCTCTCTCTCTCTCTCTCTCTCTCTCTCTCCCCCCCCTCCCCCCCGACCTTGAATCAGTCTCTCTCACTCTCTCTCAATGGCCACAGCCCGTAAGTGAGGGGATCGACTGGAACTTCCCGTGCCAGATACCTTCGCTGCCGCAGCTCTTGCTGCTCCGGTTGGATCGACTGTGATATGTCTCTCCCTCTCTGGTGCATTTGCCATTTTGTGATCGATTGTCATCGATTTTTTACTGTTTGTGTATTTTTGGTACGATTTGTTTGGTAAGACTGTGGAATTTATATGTATTTTTCTTGTTTGGTACTTTGGTGCATGTGTAACCTAGGATTTGTGAAAGTTGGGAGTCTTGGGACTCTGATCTGTTCTAGTCTTCTTCTATTCCATTCGGTTCGGGGATTACCCGAAAACTGAATGGTTCAGAAATGGTATCATTCTTCCCTCCCCATTCGGGGATCGGGGCGGATATGGGGGGAACTTCGGGTTCGGGGACGGAAAACCCAATTTTCGCCCCGAATGCCATCCCTATAGACTGCTGTAAGGCTGTTATTTCACTTCTTGCACATTGCTTATTCATTCTATACTGTACAGTTCGCACCACAAGCACGTTAATGTGTTATATTAAATTCCATGTCCCTTTCCCGTACATGTTTTAATCAAAGTTAAGTTTTTCAAATGATATTAAATCCCCCATTTAAAATGTTTAGTAGAGATCGGTCTTTACCGGGCGAGCGGGGTGCTTTTCAACAAAATCTTTCCCGTTCGTAATGTGGCTCCCAAACCCAAAATCTCAACGTTTTCGCTTGAGCAAAAGTTTTTCTTTTCAATACAAACTCTCGGTTTCTCGGATCATCCATTTCAAAAATCCAGGTGATGACTCTTCGGACGTGCCGGTCGAGGAGCCCACACCCATGTATACAATATATGTTGGGGTGGGGGAACTCTATTTTTTTTTTTTAATCCGGAAACACGCCTAAAAGGCTGGGGGAACTCTCTTGAATCATTGAAATGTAGTCTTTTAGGTACACTGGGCTTTAAATTCAAAACTGCCTAGCACACCATATCCTCAACCATCAACAAGTCATGTAGAAGATGGCGGCTATTCAGAACTTTAAAATCTAGTGTTCCAATTTTCTAAATATTATTTCTATAGAAGATTCCAGAATCCTCTTTTTGTAATCTTTATAATCTGATTTGTATTTTATGATACTAGAGTTTGTTCGTGCTTGAAGGCATGAGACAACACGTTTTGAACACAACTAAAATGAATTGTGAAACTATTAACCACCTCCGCCAACGAAAGTGATTTATATGGGAAGATTTTTTTCTTACCCTTTTGTTTAGTTTAAAAAACACACACACACACACCAAAAAAATTGAAATTGATCAACCGATAAACAAAAATATTTCTTACCCGTTTGTTTAGTTTACGACTTGCCTTGTACTAAATTTATACATGAAGTTTTATTACTTTCTATCTTCCCATAGCAAAAGAGAGTTGAGATAGAAAAAGTTAGAGAAGATTTCAACTTGCTTCGGAGAGAGAGAGTGCTAAAGTTTCAAAAATTACTTCCCTTTCTTATTTCAAAATGCGGCTCTTTTTTTGGCAATGAAATTTAATTGCTTTCTATCTTTCCATAGCAAATGAGAGTTGTAATAGGAAAGGTTAAAGAAGATTAATCAAAATAGAATTTTCCAGCCCTAGGACTTTTCTCAGCCGTAAGGTTTATGAAGGATAAGTTTTGGCCATTAGACTTATGTACATATGATTCAAATACTGAGCTGTTTTATTATATAGATATACATATCTATTTAAGATTACATTTTTCAGTTTACATTCTTCGAGGAGTTGGAGTACATATTTCACGTAAGAGCTTATCTATATTATAAAACAGAGCGGTTTTTTGTCTACCCATACAAACATGAGCACCCCTCCAACCATTTGATTGAATCATTGATTCAACCTGTTTCCCACGCCTATCTACCCAGTAGTTTTCCTCTTCTCTATCGTGTTTCCTCTCTCTCTCTCTCCCTCTTCGCAGAACCCACTCCTCGGCGCTCCGAAAATAAAAAACAGAGCCCATAAAGCTCCTTCACCAATCAGTCGTCCCGCACACCCACCTATCAGCCATCCACGAAATTGATTTGGTTCTCCTTCTCCGGTAAGACTCCCATCATCCTTAGGGTCTTCCTGCGGAAAAATTAATGTGCCTAACTTGTTGTTTAGGATGAGAATTTTTTTGATGAGTCTTACCGGGGAAAAAAAAAGGGAGTACTAAAAATTCATCCTTATTACCCTCTTCACTTATAAATTAATCTTGTCCTTTTTAGCAACTTATGATTTTGTCCTTCTCATACTTTTAATACCGATATTACCCTCTGAGTGTTGTTAATTGTATATATGTATATTTTAAACCATATATATAGGCCTGATTTTAAACCATATATGTAATACAAGCTTTTTGATTTCATGGTAAATTATTTGTAGCATTTATCATGAAATATGTATGTATGTTTCTATCATTTCATGGTTAATTATTTGGACCATTTACCATAAAACTATTTCATGGTTAATTATTTGGACCGTTTACCATGAAACTAATTCGGCAAAATCTGTTCGGCCGCTGCGTGGACCAATTCATATAAAGATAGTTTAGGATGTACAAATACTTATGTTTACATCCCAAAATTCTTGTCTATATAGGCCAAGAATTTTAAGATGTAAACATAAGTAATTTACATCCCAAAATTTACATCCTAAAATTCTTGGCCTAATTTTTGTCTATATAGGCTAAGAATTTTAGGATGTAAATATAAGTAATTTACATCCCAAAATTCTTATCTATATAGGCCAAGAATTTTAGGATGTAATCATAAGTAATTACATCCCAAACTTCTTGTCTATATATGCCAGAAATTTTAGGATATTATCATAAGTAATTTACATCCCAAATTTTTTGTCTATATAGGCCGAGAATTTTAGGATGTAATCGTAAGTAATTTACATTACAAACTTCTTGTCTATATAGGCCGAGAATCTTAGGATGTAATCATAAGTAATTTACATCCCAAAATTCTTGTCTATATAGGCCGAGAAATTTAGGATGTAATCATAAGTAATTTACTAATGTCATGGTAATTTAACCATGTAACGGTTTGAGCATATCATGTTATTTTTTTTTATGGTAATTTAGCCATATTCCGTTGGCCAACTCGAAGAATGAAGAAATAATGCAAAGATGTGGTCAAGTTATCCATAAGGAGCATTTGAAAGTTGGTATTTTTCCTCTGACATGTGAGGCGATTTTGGCGTTCTCTGACAGGGAGCCATGGAGAAATTGTAAGCTCTATGGCCGACGGTATTGTGTCCATGGCGGAAGGATTGGGTCACAAAGTCCTCGATTCAATTGAACTGCGACGTAAACAACAGCTCCATGATTCTGAGAAATCCTTTCAGATATCTCAACCACATCTGAACCCTAGAAGTCCGATCCTGATTGAGCTTGAAACTCCAAAGGTTGTTCTCTGTGTTGGTTTCCTTTAAGGTGGATAGCAAGTTGCAAGGAAGGTGTAATCAAGGGAGGAGCTCGGTGTTCCAAAAGAGTTGTTTTGAGCACAGGAGCAGGAACCAACTGTGGAGCAGAAGGGTCATGGCTGCTAGCTGTACAAGGTTGAGTTAGCAAGCAGCTTGTACAATGGAGTGTGTATCCCCGTGCATTATATCTCAAACAGTGCAGATGAGAAAGGAGTTGTTGCAGATTGGTTTCTGTGCTATTATTACTTCTAAATAGCAGGTATATATCTTACTCTCATGTGTGTAAATGGCTTAGCTACTGTCCAAGAGTTGAGTGCCTTCGTATATTGTGTGTTTCCCGGTGAGCTATGTGTTCGAGCTCCATCCTTTCTTGGAGAGGAGGTAATAAATAGCGGGGGAATCATGTGAGAACAAGTGGAGGGAGTTGGTGGAACCTAACCATTTTGCATCCGAGTGAAAAGAAGAGTGGGAGATGTGAGTCTTTCAAGGGTGTTGTGGTGTGAGCACCAAAATGCAAAAGGGAATTGTTAATGTCATCTTTATTGTTATGTTCTTTTATCTCTATCTCTATATTAGTCTGCTGTTGAAAAAGTGGTTCCTTATTATAGTTGTGCTATTGGATAGTGGCTGTAATCTACAAAATTTTGCATGTCATGTTGGGTAATGGATGTTGGGTAATGACTGTAACTAATGATTTAGTGAAGTATACAAGCTTTTCCATCTCATTCCATGTTCATTATTGGGAGTAATATTAGGTGGAATGTCAGTAATCAAAGGTCTAAGTGCAGGCTTTGGTGGTTACCTTTTGGTGGTTCAGATGGGTTCTCTATGTGAGTGTCCTTGTTCGTAAGGCATTCTTCATATGTATTCTAAGTTGCTGATCCTTGTGTGATACCAGAAATGTACAGGCTTTGGCATCTCTTGTGGTTCCTAATTAGTGAGTTGGATGTTTTCTGTTACTGTTCTGTTTTAATGGACTATATAATGATTACTGATCTACTGCTGTAATGGATGCTGCTGCTCTGGTATAGTTGTAGTGCTAATTTGTTATGGTTGTCTACAACCCAAATGATGTATCTTATGACTGCAATCTGTTGTGCTTGTTAGTAGCAGCTATAATGACTTGACTGCTGCTAGTTTGAGGTCTTAATGGGTTTCTTTTGACCTATCCTTGGAGGGTTGTCCCTAGGAATGTTTAAGCTTTTCTAGGGGGCTGTCCCTAGCTGTTTTACCTATTTTGCTATTAGTTGATGTGTGGCTGCTGCTAGCCATGGTTGTCAAAGCTGCAATGACTGTTGCTGCTGTTTTACTTCAATTACATGCTGGTACAGTTTTGCTACAACAGCTGCCATTTTTATCTTTCACTGTGATGCTCTGTTCTATACTTCATGTCCCAAATGCCCTGGTTTAGTTTTGCTGCTGTCCTGAATTGTTTCTGAAGCTGCTATTCAGTTTTTGACTCGTTAAGTGGCTGCCTGTTAAGGCTGTAGCTGCTGTTAGCTGTGGTTGCTGCTACTATTTCCCTCGGCTGTTGCAGTACTTCTATTTTGCTGCTGTACAGTTGTTGTTTCTGTTATAGCTTCTAACTACTTATGTTGTTGCTGCTGCACCTATTCTCTGATATGATGTTCGCTGCTACTTCGACTAGTTGACTGCTATATTACTGTAGGGTGCTCCTGTTTGATGCTGCAGCTGAATAGATTGATAATGCTGTCAAGGTGGTCCGTGTACCCAAAGTCAGGGCATTGTTTTCCTTCCCTCTTCTAGATGGATTGGAAACAATGCACACCTTATAGACCATGTAGCCTTTTGGCATTAGCAATTTTCTTTACTCTTTTTTTGTTTTGTCTTTCTTTTCCTCCTGGGGTATGCCCCTTGTAGGCTGTATATTCGGTTAGCCTTTTTTTTCAATTTCAAGCTGATTTAGCCACACACAAAAAAAAAAGAAGAAAAGGTTATCATGTTATTTTCCTAAAAATATCGATTTCTCAAATACATTCTATGATTAAAAAAAAAATGGTAATCAATCATATTGAAATTTACCAAATTCCATTGAATTAGAAAAATAATCCAATCCAATCCCACTAAATTGGGAAAATAATCCAATCCAATCCCACCAAATTAGGAAAGCAATATAACATAATATATGTATATCATAGTGAAAATGGTAAAGAAGGTAATTCACACACTAACAGGATGAAAACATAAGCATGAAAAAAGGGCTTGGCATGGATAAAGATGATGGATATTTAAATATTCCAAAAAAAAAAATGCTGTCTAGGATGGAAATTTTTTTGCTGTTCAGAAAAAGAATGGATTTTCACTTTGTGTTTTTTAAAATGCAAGTTTGACAGAGTGAAAATAGTGGAGAATGAATTAATTCTTTATACCCACTTTTGTGTAGCTCTCTTAATTTTTTGATAGACTTTGTAGTCCGATACTGCGAGGACACGTGACACGACGGAAACAATACGTGGAGACATGTCGGGGGAAGTTCTTTGCTGTTTAGAAAAAGAAAATCGATTTTGCTGTTTAGGATGAGAAATTTTTTGATCTATAACTTTTCTTATTTGTCTTTCAAAGATGCTCTATTTGTTAAAATGCATGTTTGACAGAGTGAAAATAGAGGGAGTGAATTAATTATTTATGCCCACTTTTGTGTAGCTCTCTTAATTTTCGGATAGACTTTGTAGTCCGACACTGCAAGGACACGCGACAAAATAGAAACACGTGAAGACATGTCTGGACATGCCACATGAGATATCCATTACCAGAGGAAATGCTGGGGACACAACAAAGTGAATTCAACACTTTTTAAAAGTTTTACCAGGATAACATATGTATCTTAAAAAGTATTCCAATTGGGAGTTTATTTGTTGTGAACTTTGTTCCTTTTTCGTTTGATTGGTATTGTTTGATCATATCACTATAGGACAAGCACATCCCTTTCTCTAGGTAATGATGTGATCAAATCATTACAGGACCAGCACATTCCTTTCCCTCACTCTCTCCCCTATCGCCAAGCGTATGACCGAAACGTGTTGCATCGTGCCTGAAGGCACCGGTGTGCACTAGTTGTATGACTAATTATGAACTACTCTCTTCGTCCATTTTTAAATGTTTAGTTTGATAATTTTAACTTAATAAATGGATATCATTACATCGGATCCAGCTCCTCTCTAGTCGCACTTTTGGAATGGAGGGGATAGTCCACATTGCGACAGCTCATTGGTATAATCAATTGTTCGGATTTGCTCAAAAAAACTCTTACATGACAGAGTTTTGAATAAATCGCAACCATTCATTGCAGCAAATGGATGGTCTCAATGTGGTCTATCTCCTCTAGTCCAAAAGTGCGACTTTCCATTTCTATTATACTTTTCATATAAACTTTTACCTTCACTTTTAAAATTATCCTCTACTTTTGCGCATTCTTTATCCATTAAATTTTCAAAAGGACAAAATAATAATTGTACAAACTTTTACTTATTAACTTTTCAAACTCATTTAGGGACAACCCTAAAACGAAATAATGGATTCTTATTTAGTGACGGATGGAGTATATGATTTTGTCATACATACAATTTCAACTTGGTATGAACAATTTCAACTTGGTATGAAAATACCCTGAAAAGAGGATTAAGAAAATATATACTTCTTCCGTCCCAAATTGTTGGTCATGTTTATTATTTAGGACCTTTAAAAAAATTGGCTATATTCTCTAATTTATAATATTTTTATATCAAATATAAATCTTGTTTGAAAGAAGTCAAATAATATTGTTACACAAAGTTTTCGAAAACGTTAAAAACATTATAGATTAAGACATATAGGCAACCTTATGGTAAGCGAGTTTGTACGGGCACAAAAAAAAATGAAAAAGAAGCCAAACAATTGGAAAAGGGAGTGAGCATATGTTTAGAATATGTCTTTGTTTAGACTTTGGAGGCCAAAGTGATTAAGGGCTACCATCAAATAAAAAACTATTTAGCCACGCTTTAATTATGTGATGTGCAATTATTCAAATACAGAAAATTAGTCCCATCCAATTAGCTACCTTCTTTGTGGAAGTGATCGATCAATTGTGCACCATTCAAATCTGCATATTTAATTCAGTCAATTTTTGTTGGCGAATAACTTTCTAAGACTAAAAAGGGACCACAAACTGAGAATTTCATTTTTCACAAATGCCAACTTGATTGAATTTTTGTATATAGAGTCCCCGGATAGACTTAATTTTTGTATATAGAACAAGTCGAGGAGTAATTCGTACTTTCTTCTAGGGACGAAAGTTTTAATCGAAAAACCGAAACGGCCGGCTGAACAGGTCATTCTTTAACATGTTTAGTCGGTTTTTTCTTATTGTCATGGTTTGTTTTGTTTTTAAAATTTCACCAATGATTAATAATGTCCAGAGCACTACTAGCACCCGTGGAACCGAACTAATTGAAGCACTACCAAACTGAACGGTTTTTATGCCGATCAGTGTCGGTTGTTTGTGTTCACAAACCGATTACTTTGGTTTGGTGATACAAAACGACTTTAAGCCGATCAAACTGAACTGATTCCATCGCTACAGTTATTTCATGTTAAGAAAACCTGTACAAAATAGTACGGCAATGGTACACTTGTATCCATAACCTCAGTGATGCACTTTTTTTTTACTCCGTATTTAAGTGAATGGAGGAGGTCAGCTTTGGCATTAAAGATCCATTTTGGCTTTGTTAGAGTTCTTTTCCTTCGTCCTTGTGCTTTTGCACTAATGGGCAAATAATAAGGGAAAAATTCAAAATACCCCCCAACCTATACACCCAAATTCAATTAGACTCCCAACCTTTTAAAAACTTCAATTTTACTCTCAACGTTATATTCCGTTAATCAAAATGCCCCCTTCCGTCCAAATTACTAACGGATTCAGTTAAAGGCTCCGTTAAATAGTATTCGGATTGAATTTTGATGATCCAAGCCGTTCAATGTGTTCAAAACGTGATTTTAAGGGTACTTGGGAGAAATCAGCAAAAAAAATGATCGGGAAGGGCTTCATCTGAACAGTTTTTTATTGAATGGTTCAATAAAAAACTATTCAGATGAAGCCCTTTCGATCATTTTTTTTGTTGATTTCTCGCGGGTACCCTTAAAATCACGTTCTAATCACATTGAGCGGCTCGGATCATCGAAATTCGATCGGAAAAGGGGAGGTACAGACCGAAGCAAAATTCGGACGTCCGTACTTGAATAAAATCCGGATCGATCCACACCTCCCCTTTTCCAATCGAATTTTGATGATCCGAGTCGCTCAATGTGTTTAAAACGTGATTTTAAGGGTACTTTCAAGAAATCAACAAAAAAAAATGACCGGGAAGGGCTTCATCTAAACAGTTTTTTATTGAACTATTCAATAAAAAACTGTTCAGATGAAGCCCTTCCTAGTCATTTTTTTTTTGTTGATTTCTCTTAAATACCCTTAAAATCACGTTTTAAACACATTGAGCGGCTCAGATAATCGAAATTCGATCAGAATACTATTTAACGGAGCCTTTAACGGAATCCGTTAGTAATTTGTACGGAATGGGGCATTTTGATTAACGGAATATAACGTTGGGAGTAAAATTGAAGTTTTTAAAAGGTTGGGAGTCTAATTGAATTTGGGTGTATAGGTTGGGGGGTATTTTGAATTTTTCCCAAATAATAATACAGAATGTATGTATCCAGTCCACTATCCTCATGATTTTGTTTTCTCTTTGTCCCCCTTGTTTTGGGCAGTTCTGCTTTGAATGTGGATTGAAGAAGGAAACATTACACACCTGTATTCCATTGGCATATCTCACAACATGGACTGTTCCACAACAAGATGCTAGCTAAATGCTTTATTTCATTTTTTTAAAGTTGCAGTTATAACCCAAGCCACATAATTCGCGTCCGTGAGCATGAATAGGAGTGCGAGCGTGAAAATATTTTTGAAATATATCTTGAATTATTAAAATTCGTGATAGTGAGGATTAAGAGCTGGAGCGCATAGCGAGGTTTTAAGAGCGAAAGCATATGGCATGTTAAAGGATTATCTGAATAACATTATGACCCTTGCTAGTGCATAGAATTGAGAGAAAACAAAGGGTAGTTTATGTATCTTCCCCTTGGAATTACTTGTCAAAAAGGAAACTTCATTGATACAACAACAATAACAGAACTCATGTAGTACCCAATTATTAGGGGTATGGGCGGAAGAGGATTGGAGACAGACGTCCTATCCTTGGCAATATGCACAAAGTGATTGCTCCCAAAATACCACTGAAACAGTGGCCCCCAATATCTGTTTTGTTGCGGAACTATGCTCTCAAATCAAAGCCAAATGGCATCAGAGAGGGCAGGCCTATAGACCCAATTCAATTTATATGTACATTATCATGTTTTCTTCATTGATAGTCCAAAGTATCGATATGCAAAAACAAGAAACTTCATTGATATATCAAATAAAATAGGACAACCGTACAAATACCAACCATACAAACGATCAAACAATACAAGCAACTAAACAAACGAACCATGTTTGAACAAAATGCCATCAAGGATTGAAAAGATTCAACAAAACCCGCCGTCAACCTGGAACTCGTACCAGGGCAGATTCTAGAGGTGGCCCCCGTCATGTAGACTAAGATTGTGCTCTGATACCAACTGTAACAACCCGAAATTTTATAGGGGGCCACCTCTCTCTCGTTGGTGTATCAATTCATTCCATGACATTAAGCCAAGATATCTTATGCTGCATTTATTGGTGGCAATATCTTTAGTCAATAACTAATGACAACGATTCTCGATTCCAATAAATGTATTGTTAGTAGATTTCCTGTCTTGAGGCCAGAATGTAGCTCTTTTTTTTAAGACGATTTTGCTGCTACTTCTTTTTTTCTAACAAATGAAAATGTTGTACGTCTCTATTCCAGTATGAAATGAATTTAGCATTCCAGAATCGTCTCATTCAGTAATCAAAGATTTTCAGTTCATAAGCTCACACTTCCATTTTGGACGAAGTAGGTCTGGTAAGCTAACTAGGATATGCCAAGTGAAGGAACATGTGAAGGATTCTAAATCCGCACTCTTGTTTGGTTGTAACGGGACAAAAAGGAGGTTGAGATATTTCAAGTATTTCTAGTGAAGAACCCATACTCTTGTGTCCCGTTACAACCGAACATTAATAATGGATTTAGAATCTTTCACACATTCCTTCATTTTTGTTCATTTTCCACTATTCCTATGCAAAATCCGGGATCAACATATGCCTTACGAAATGAGAAAAAAAAAAACATATGCCTTACGTTGATCAATCACGCAAACACTTGGGATCGAATTTGAGGCAATTCACTCGATATATTGCAATTCATACTTGAAATTACCAGAGGAAAAATCCTCCTACACTCGTGCACTCTTTTTCTCTCACTTTCACTCTTATTTTCCAAACTTAGGCAATACAAATTACTCACACACACATATATTTATAAGTCAAGTTCTGAATCAGACAAAAAAGGGGAATGGGGAATCGTCCGAATCACACTTGCGCTGGAAGAAACCAACCCTTGGCCAGCCAGATGCTGATAGGTCCCCAACTACATCACGCTTCAGCTGGAAGAAACCAACCCTTGGCCAGCCAGATGCTGATAGGTCCCCAACTACATGACGCGGCAAATCATAGCGAATAGAGATTCGGAGAGAGTATGAAAGTTCACTCTTAGAGAGGCTTATACAAGACAAAACAGTTTCAAGTTAAACGGGTCAGCATTTAGTACTAGTTTTTTCAGGGTGGCGATATGTTGTGTTACCTCCTCTCCCAAAGATTATAATGACAGCAAAATCATAATTCTCTATTGCATGTGGAGGAGTGGATTTGAAATGGAGCGATTCGCGAATTTGTAGGGGAGATTCTTGATTGAATACAATACCGTAGATGCAAATTTGTCGAAATTGTTAGTAATTTATTTTAATCAACGAGTATCTGTAATCTTAATGTGGGGAGATCAATAAGTATTTAATATCATGGAGCTTGTAATATAATTGAGATAAGGACGGAAGTGCAATTATAATTCTGTAGTGGGGTGAATTATAATTAGTGAAATAAGAAATAGAATCCTGGTGGGATTAAGTTTTCTTATTTACACTAGAAGCCAAGACTTATTACTCCTTGGGTCCCTATCATAGCCCTATATATACACGTTATGCTCTCTAGGTCAGATAGTCGTTTTTCTATTATTCACGAAATAGAGGCAGACTTAGAGAGAGCAAACAGATCACGAAAGAGTCCACACTCGGTTCGTGTTCTAGACGTGCAGGGAATACGATAGAAGATCGTAAGGTACGATCAAGCAGTATTCGTGGTTTATAGCAAGGCGTGCTATAACAAGTTCAACCAGCATTCGTGTCGTAGGGAGTTGTAGTAAAACCCTAATTCCGCCTTGTAGGATTTTTTGCAATTTTTATTATCTAATCTGTACGCGTTATTATTGGGTCTTGGGGATTTAGTTTTCCCAATAGTGGTATCAGACCAGGCTGTAATCACGCGTATGGATTAAACAAGCCATGTTGTCCGTAGGTTATAGAAGGTAGAACGTAGAACTATGCTAACCCTGTTTTGCAGCGTTCTTACCCAGCTATTATGGTCAAATATTTTTTTTTTGTTGATTTTATGTGATTGGATCCCATGATATTTTTTTCATGGTTATTGTTATTTATTGGGTACCACAATTATTTTTCGTGATTGTAATAATTAACATAGCATGTGTTATTTATTGGATGCCACGATTATTTTTCGTGGTTGTAATAATTAACATAGCATGTGAACTCCAATGGAGGCATAAGACCAATGTTTGTATGTTTCTTCGATTGTAATAGCATTCGACGGTTATTCGGAGATCAAAGATGGTAGATACAAAAGATACAAGTTATTTGACTTGCAACAGATTTTTTTCCAGATTCGTAGGGTCTGATTGCAGGGCTATTTCGACCAAGTAAACGCTGGAAGTAGAAAATTTGTTCTTCACAAAAGTTGTAGATAATTGAATTTCGAATCCAACCCAATTTGAATCACTTCAATTGGAGGTTGGATGAGGAAGATATGACCAAAATACTTAAGGCTGTGCAGTTTACGCGGGAATATATCAAATCCGAATTTTCTTACCTAAGCACGGTTGGATTTTGGTTTCCTTGATTGATTCAAAGTATCTTTTTCTTCCACACAAGTATAGCTGAAGGATTTCAAGTTTGAAAGGATTGCTTAAGGATTTCATGTTTGGAAGGACTCCTTATTGCTTAAGGATTTCAAGTTTGGAAGGACTCTTTATTGCTTAAAGATTTCAAGTTTAGAAGGATTCCTTGTTGCTCAAGGATTGCATCCTTGACCATAATAGCTAGATTCTTTATCTTGTATTTCCTTATTATTTGTATTTCCATATTGTTTGCATATGTGATAGTTTACCATATTGAGACAACATGGTAATATTTGGCCCTAGATCACGTTTTTTGCAAACTCGAAAATTTGATAACCCTCATAAATTTTTTAAATAACTATGTGGGAGAGGAAATTTATTTTGGATAAATCCCATTGTCTCCATTCTTAGTCCGTAGATGATATAATTAATTTTGTGTGTGGGTTTCAGAACCTTCCTCCCTATCGAACAAAATTAATTGTGGCATCATCGGTACAAACTTCCTAAAGGGATAGCTCTAAGATAATTGTTGTGTGGGTCACTTCTCCATCTGAGGTGATTCATAACGGAACAATAGGTCTAAAAGTTAGGTAATGGTATACACTTAGTTATAAATAATAATATCCTCTCTATCTGAGTCACTGTTATTATTTATAGGACCGAAGGAATATTGGCTATTTAATTTTTCTTGGCATGGTCTAGTGTCTAGATAGTAAAATTAAAAGGTTGTGCCTATCTACACGAATGATGAAAAGTAAACGACCTTCCCATTGAGGCATGCTCTTCACGGTGTGTAGGGTTGCCAATGTTTATCTTTTAACATGTGGTTGAGGGAACCAATATTAAAATGAAATTCAAGTTTTTATTGCCCTTCATAATTGTTATGTGATTCTTAGATTCAAAAATGGGTTTTTTTTTTCAATCCACTTGTCATTATTCTCAAAGAAAATAAACTTACTGGATCGAATTATATTGACTGAAAAAGGAACTTGGATATTGTGTTAATTGCTGAAGGGCACAATTTTGTACTGTCTGAGGTGTGTCCTCCTAGACCTGATGAGAATGCCACAGAACATGAAGCAAAATTTTATAAAAATTGGTGAGTATCACCCATGTTGAAGGGACCCCGATTAGGGATCATGTTCCGAAGAAAATAGCTCTTCTTAATGAACTAAAGATCCTTAGAGCTGAGATTGATGGGGAAACCCAGATCAATTTCGTTCTTAACTCACTGCAGTCTGAAAGTTTTAAGTAATTTCGCCTGAACTATTATATGAAAACAAAATGCATTTTTCTTTGGTGAAACTTTTTAAGAAACTCCAAGCAGCTGAGAGTTTTTTGGTTGTGAAGAAACCACCATCAGTGTAAGTGGCAGTGAAGGTTTCTACTTCTAACCTGAAAGGTAAGAAGAAGCAGAACAAGTCTCAAAAAAAAGGTTGTGGAGGCAGTTTATGCGCTTCAAGGTAGAGTGGAAAAGCCTGCAGGCAAGTGTTTTCACTACAAATAGCAAAAACACTGGAAGAAGGAATGTCTATTCTATCTGAATAAAGTGAATAATTAAGATAGATCTTTTCGCTAGTCATTAAATCATGTTTAGTGGTGTTATCTACCAGTACATGGTGTGTAGATATAGGAACCACTAATCATATTTGCAATTTGTTGCATGGGTTCCAGGAAACCAGAAGATTCGGTGATAAAGAGATTTATCTACACATGGGTAATGCTACGAGAGTGGCAGCAGTTGTAGTGGGAAATGTTATTTTAAATTTTAGTAATAATAGGAGTTTAATTTTGAGAGATTGTCTTTATGTTCTCACACTTAGAAGAAATTTGGTTTCAGTTTCTAAGTTGATTAAAGATGGATATTTGGTTTATTTTAGTAACTTTTGGTTATTAAGTTAAATAAACGTTTTATCTATTTTGGTTCATTGATGGATAATCTCTACTTTATTAATCGTATATTTCCTACCGTGCAACTGCATGAATTGAATAACACTAATAATATGCCATATAAGAGAAATGAGCCTTCTAAATTGAACCAAATGTATCTTTGGCACTTATGCCTTGGTCATATTAATCTGAATAAGATTTTTAGACTGGTCAGGGATGAACCTTTAGGTTCATTGGAAGTTGAGGAATTTCTAGTCTTTGAATCCTATTTAGAAGGTAAGATGACCAAGAGACTTTTTTATCAGTAAAAGGTTACAGAGCCAAAGAGCCATTGAAATTGGTTCATTTTGATTTGTGTGGACCCATGAATGTCCAAGTAAGAGGTGGTTTTGAGTATTTTATCATTTTGATTGATAATTACTCAATGTTTGTTTACATTTATTTGATGCACCGTAAGTCCGAATGCTTTAAAAAAATTCAGGGAGTATAGGGTGGAAACGGAGAAATGTCTCAAGACACTCCGATTTGATCGTAATGGCGAATACCTCTTAGGAGAGTTTAGGGACTACTTGTCAGCTGAAGAGATTACATCCCAGTTGTCAGCTACAGGTATGCCACAATAAAATGGTGTAGCAGAGAGAAGGAATAAGACTCTTATGGATATAGTCAGATCAATGATGAGTTATTCAGATTTACCAATTTCGTTTTGGGGACATGCACTACAAACAGCAGCGTACATTCTTAACTTGGTACCATCTAAGTCAGTACCATCTACACCCACAGAACTGTGGATTGGGCGCAAACCTAGTTTGCAGCATGTTCGAGTTTGGGGTAGTCCAGCATATTTGCTGAATGGGAACACAGATAAATTGGAATCAATGACATAAGTTTATCTGTTTGTGGGGTACCTTAGAGGAATGAAATGTGGATTATTTTATAGTCTTAAGAATCAGAAGGTCATTGTTAGCACCAATGTTCGATATTTAGTGAATGACTACTCCCTCCGTCCCATAATATTTGTCCGGTCCGCAAAACGGAGACTACAAAATAATGTATTTTTTTCAAAAAAAAAATTCAAATGTTTTTCACAAGTTAAAAGAACTCGTCGAGATCTAGTAAGTTGTTGAATTTTTTCCCAACTTTTCTTACAAAAATAGTATTATTTTTATGTCTCCGTTTTGCGGACCGGACAAATATTATGGGACGGAGGGAGTATGTAATAGACCACAAGCCCAGAAGCAAGATTGTTCTAGAGAAATTGAGAGAAGAAGGACCGACAAAGATTTCTTCAACACCAATAGAACAGGAGGTTACACGACAAGAAAGAGTTGTTGACACACCGGTACCTCATCGTAGTGGGAGGGTTGTTGTCCCACCCAATCGGTATACGTTCTTGGGAGAATCTTATGATATGATCCCTAAAGAATAACATGTTAAACCCTGTAACTACAATGAGGAACTAGAAGATAAAGATGCAGAATTTTGACAAAAGGCTGTAAAATCTGCAATACTTAATGGAAATCTGGATGACGCATCCACATAATGGAATAGATGGATTCATAGCAAAGGGTCAACAGCACATGTTGTGCAAGCTTAAGGAGTCCATTCATGGACTCAAGCAAGCATCTAGTTCTTGGAATATACGTTTTGATCAAGCAATCACATTTTCTTGATTTTGGAGTTATGTGTGTACAAGAAGCGCAACGAAAAAGTGGTGGTATTCTTGGTATTATATGTAGATGATATTCTGCTAATCGGAAATGATGTGGGAATATTGTCTTTTGTAAATGTGTGATTATCTAGCCTGTTTGATATGAAAGACTTGAGAAAAATCGGTCACATCCTTGGGATTAAGCTTATGTGAGATCGCAAGTATAGGATGTTGGCTTGTCATAAGCTATTTATATCGATGAGATCCTTGCTCATTTTAGCATGCAGGATTCCAAGAAAGGTTCTTCTTTTTTTAGACATGGAATCAATCTATCCAAGGATCAGTGTCATAAGACACCTGAGGAGATGGAGAAGATGAAGGCAGTTCCTTATGCCTTGGCAGTAGGAAGCCTCATGTATGATATGATGTGTACTAGACCTGATATTTGCTTTGTCGTTGACATAGTTAGTAGATTTCAATCTAATCTAGGACAAGAGCATTGGACTGCAGTGAAACATATATTCAAGTATCTGAAAAGAATTAGAGATCATATGTTGGTGTTCTAGTCAAATAGTCTGGTACCTCATGGGTACACAGACTCAGACTTTATGTTAGATAGGGATTCCAGAAAGTCTATCTTGGGATATGTGTTTACCTTAGGAGGTGGAGCCATAAGTTGGAAGAGTATCAAGCAATCGTGCATTGATTGATTCCACCATGAAGACTGAGTATGTGGTAGCTTCTTAAGCAGCCAAAGAGACCGTTTTGGCTTAGAAACTTCTTAATGGATCTAGAAGTGATTCCTTTAGTGCAATTAGCTTTTACATCTATTGTGACAATTGTGGTGGAATTGCTAACTCTTAAGAGCTATTGACTTATAAGAAGGAAAACACGTCGAGCGTAAGTATCACCTGTTTCGAGATCGTTTAGCGATGTGATGTAACTGTGTCCAAGATCGCGTCGGTAAACAATCTACCAGATCCTTTTACGAATAGCTTACAAGTTAAGACTTTTGATAGTCCTGTAGAGGGAATGGAAGTGAGATGCGTGACAGCATGATTTTGAGTCTTAGTGGGAGTTTGTTAGAAAATTATACTAAAAGTTATGCTTTTGTGTAATAGATTAATATTTGATTGCTATTTATTAATCAGTTTTATCCATTTTTTATGAGAATAATTTATAGGCAATGTTTGCATTATTATTGTATATTGTGCATGTGTGTCTTTTATTCTACATAGTAGATAATCCAGTGTGTAGAGTACGACTTACACACAGAAGATTGGATCATCGATTCTTGTGGAATATAAGTTATGGTTCACAGTCGTAGATGGAATTTGACACACTATCTGTAGGACTGTAGCACAATATTTTAGTAGGTCTGTCTTGACTACAGGGAATAGTACTAATTCCAACTCATTGTGCTAGTATACTTTGTTTGTATTGAACGGGACCGCATTGAGGTAATTGTCTTTATACTAACTAAGACAATTGAAACCTCATGGTTATTATGAATACTTATGCTCTTAATCCAAAAATAATTATTAGAAGTGTATATTTAATGTTGTTGACTTTGATTCATTAAAGAGTGAGATCTTTACATGGTCAATTGTCTCGGTGAGTTGGGTTGCAACATTATGTATATGACAACTATTAATTATTAATGGAATCCATGTCCTGATAGGGATTGATGATACCCCTTGAGTAAGTTTATAAGTTTCGAATATATCAAACCCTGCAGGTGGATTTTGTATCCGACATATCGAATAAGTTAATCGGATAGTCTCAAGTTAAGATGTTGATTAAGTGAGAGATTATTAGTAATTTATTTTAATCAACGGGTATCTGTAATCTTAACGTCGGGAGATCAATAATTATTTAATATCATGGAGCTCGTAATATAATTGAGATAAGGACGGGAGTGCAATTATAATTCTATAGTTGGGTGAATTATAATTAGTGAAATAAGAAATAGAATCCTAGTGGGATTAAGTTTTCTTATTTACACTAGGAGCCCAGACTTATTACTCCTTGGGTCCCTATCGTACTCCTATATATACACGTTATGCTCTCTAGGTCAGATAGTTGTTTTTCTATTATCCACGAAATAGAGGCAGACTTAGAGAGAGCAAATAGATCACGAAAGAGTCCCAGTTCGTGTTCTAGACGTGCAGGGAATACGATAGAAGATCGTAAGGTACGGTCGAGCAGTATTCGTGGTTTATAGCAAGACGTGCTATAACAAGTTCAACCAGCGTTCGTGTCACAAAGAGTTGTGGTAAAACTTTAATTTCGCCTTGTAGGATTTTTTGTAATTTTTATTGTCTAATCTGTACGCGTCATTACTGGGTCTTGGGGATTCAGTTTTCCTAACAGAAATTTCTTCTTGAAGTTGATTATTTATGAAATGATCCAAGATTATTACAGTCAAAAAGTTATGTCTAATGTACTAATCCGTTCTTGAAATGTAGACCTGGAACATATCACTAGAATCCAGTTAACAGCAGTGTAATCTTTGCCCTATTTAACGGTCCGGCTATTATCCGCCCTCCCTCTGGGCTGACCCATGGGAAAAATACAATTTGGTAGTATTCAATAAAAAGTGAACACGTGTGAAATTGTACCTTCTCTCAGTAGTGCTTTCCCAATGTCTGTTGGGTATCTTCATCAAATGACTGTTTTAACCCTAAGCAAACGTCTTCTTTTTTCATAAGGGTCCATCTATGAAAAATTATTCGTTGCCCTTGGAGCAACACACAGGTGGTGCCTTCCACCAATTAAAATTTGTCCAATTGAATTTGTGTCAGACTTCTGCCGCCGGGAGAAATTATTCTTTGCCCAAATTAAAATATAAATTTGGAACACTGACACACGTTCTTCTCTCCCACTAGACACATCATTCTCTCTAAAATTAAGTGTTCTAAATTTCAATCCGTTTGAATGGGTAAGAAAATTTTATTTTTTTATCACTTAATTCTAAAGGATCGTAATTAAATTTTGACTATAGGGCTCTCGTTGATTAGCCCAAAGAAAGTCGTAGAATCAAATATCTCTTAGGATTAACCAACGAGAGCTCTATAGTCAAAATTTAATTATGACCCTTTAGAATTAAATGATTAGAAAAATAAAATCTTCTCACCCATTCAAACGGATTGAAATTTGGAACACTTATGCCTTGTTCCCTTCGCGATTCAAAAAGAATTTTTCAAAAAATTCCCCCTAGATTCCTCCTACTTTCCACCTTTTTCTCTCTATCTCTCTCCACTCATTACCCATACTATTTTTCAAAAACACTTTTCAAATCTCAATCCAAACAAAGCATTAATTTTTCAACTTGCAGTTTATATATTAAAAAATATGGTTAAAAAATTAAGTGCTCCAAATTTCAATCTGTTTGAACCAATAGAAAGATTAGAGTTTTCTGATCATTTTATCTTAAATAGTCATAATTAAATTTTGATTCTAGGACTCTCGTTGATTAACTCTAAAAAAGTTGTACAACCAAATATCTTAGGACTACCGAACGAGAGTCCTAGAGTATAATTTTTAAATAAAATTTATTATGGCAACCAAATGATGCAATGTCGTCCACTATGAAAAAACGTATCATTTTTAAATAAAAAGGACTTATGCATATCATTTCATTTTTGTTGGTAGACTATAATTTTGAAAATGACAAAAACAGTCTACAACCTTTTCCTTTTTGATCGGGGTAGCTTTCATCCTCTTAAACACATTTTTTATTTGATGCACCAATGCTTGTTTGGAATTTCCCATAGAACGACAATAAAAAAAATTATGCTTATTTCAAATTTAGAATAAATTGGGTTCGGGTTGGCTGAATAAAAAAGTTGAATTATTTTATTATGTTTATTTAAAATTTTTTGATTTTTTTATCGAGAAAAATCAATAATCTACAAAATTTTGTTGTAAAATTAACAAACGGGGAATTTTTTTTTGAAGAAGATCAAAAGGAAAAAACCCAAGAAACCAAAAAACTCTTTGGCGGAATTTATCGGGGTGTTTTCGGTAGTGAAAAATTTGTAAATTTTTATTTATAATCGAGAAGTTGTTAGGTGTTTCTAGTAGTGAATAAGTTGTTGAGAAAATATCAAGTTATTTTCAAAAGTGAATAAGTTGTTGATGGATTATGAGTAGAGTTATTGTAGCAATTGTAATATCTGGGTTTTTTAGACTCATTGGGGTGTTTGGATTTCGGTTGAAAGGGTGTCATTGATGGGCTTCTTTCCAATCTTAGGTTTTGTGTCTCGGATTGAACTAGGTTTTGGGTCTCGGATGGGGCAGATGATTGTTCCTTGAGCATGATACTATATTCTTACTCCTATTATTCTTGTAACAATTTCAAGATTAATGAATTTTTTTTGCTATTAAAAAAGAGAGAGTTACTGTAGCAAAAACATTGTTTGTTGACAACTTTTTTGTTTGGGAAAACGAGATGGTTAAATGTTAAAAGAATTTTATTAGTGAAAACGAGATGATAAAATGTATTATATTTTTAATATTTTTTATTAGTGAAAACCGGGTCTTATTTACAAAGGAAAAAAAGAGGGAAAGTTGCTTTGGGAAAAGTGGTCGTCATTTGGTGGTAAAAGTCCCAGCATGCTAGTTTTGTCATTAAAGGGAGGGGAGGGGTTATTTTCGTCATTTTCATTCAAACAATTTATTCATCTTGAGATGGCCTTTTTTACCTGCCACATTTTCAGAGGACACGGACAAAATTTTAAAGCTGTCGGGCCCACTTATAATCAGCCCTAAGGGCTGACAGTAGATTTTGCCTTTCTGTAATATAGGTTTTCTTTGTTTACATGGGGCTCAAAATCCATTTAGTTCAACAAGAGAAGTGAACTACGTACCGATATCTGTATGCATCCAGCACCAATTAGCTGATGTGAACAAGGGTTGTGAACACTGACTAGTAATTGAGGTCTGAAGACAAGGCATAAGTTGTCAAACGCCTGATGAGGTTGATGGTGCTCTAGTTGGAATAAAGAATCAAGTTCTCAGCTCCAAACTACTGCATAAGGTAAACTATGAGAGGGTTTCAACTCAGAGAGAGAGAGAGAGAGAGAGAGAGAAGAACTAAAGAGATTGGTTGTGGGCTTTGGATCAAAGTGTTTGATTATAGTAGTAATAAGAATGAATTATCCATATGTTTGAAGTCAATGAGACACAGAAACACTGGCAAACATGAGGACATGGACACAAGAATTATGTCATCCCCACTATGCTCGTCAAAACACTACTAGGCAGGGGCGGACCCACCATAGGGTATGTGGGGTCACGTGCCCCCACAGGCCCCACGCCTTTAAAAAAAAAAAAAAAATTCTCCGATTTTTTATATATTATTTATGTTGAATGAATGTAAGGAGCAAGCTGTTGGTGCAGTGGTTTAGTGTCCTCATCCTTAACCAAGAGGTGGTAGGTTCGAGGCCCGCCTGTGCTCTCTTGTATGTTCGTCTTACCTTTTTCCCAAAAGTAGAGTAAAATGTGCTCTCTCTTTTTTTTTCCCCCCAAAAGGTAATAGAAAAATCTGTCTTTTGGGAGACATGTGTTTTTTTTTCTTTCTTTCTAAATGGCAATAGAAAATAGTAGTGAGTACCTTGATTTTTATATTATTCATGGATTCGAGTCTACCTCCACATTCCATTTGTATATTTTTTGTCCCTAAAACTGTAATAGTAGAGTTAGTAATAGAAAAATATATGATGAACATGTGATAATGCATATAGTCAAGGTGCGCAAGTTTGCCAAAGTAGCTAATTATTAAAATACATATATACTTTTAAAATTGTTAATTTATCATGAATGTTAAAATTATTTTAGAGTAAATGTGCTTAACTATAACTCGTAATAACTGTTACAAAAAAATTTTGTGCCCCCGCTATGTAAAATTCTTGGGTCCGCCACTGCTACTAGGGCACTCAAATTAAGCCCAAGAACACCACAATTACAACAAGAAAAAGGGAAAATAATAGTAGATCGTAATTTTCTTTCCCAACGACCCATATCACCAATATACACTTATCAGCAATAGCAGGCATCCTTGGGCTGGCTTTCCCAAGGCAGAAAATTAAAAAGCTTCCGCTTCGTATCACTTCTTCTATATGAGAATAGAAACTTACTTTTTCGGCGTTTAAGAAAGACCTTAACAAAAGAAACAGGAAAAAAATAACCGTCAGGACTACTCAGAAAATGGCAGTTTTTGTCTAACATTGTCTTGCCTTAAAATGAACTTGTTAACCGTGAAACCTAGCTTGTCGTCGTTGTCGACCTTTGTGGAAAGTAGGTTGTACAATAGGTTGCACAACTATGAAAGAACATGAAAACAAGCGATGCCATAAGTAGTAGAAATAACAACTTCCACAGTTCCACCAAAAAATGTCTATCAGAAAACGAATGGCAAGATCATCATCCCTCCAAGACAAAATGGTTAAACAACTAATCAAGTCAGATATCGTTCTTGCATAGATCAAGTATAATCAATAAACCTAAGAATGGTTAAAGGAATGCACTCAAATCTTAGTTGATACCGCATGCCAGTGAACAAATTCAAGGGACAATACAAAAACTTTCTTCAAAGTAAATCTTCAAATATTCAATAATAAGAACTAGTAAACAAGAGATTCTTCCCTTGGCAAATGTCTCTACATAATAATCATGACTAGAAAGTATTTTTCCTTAAATACAAGTAAGCATAGCTGATTCTCAACAGTTAAAAGACTGATATTACTGTCTAAATCATAAAGAATCACAGATATAGGCTGGCACAAGAACTTTTAACCTCATTTACGTTGTAACGAGAGTGAAAAAGCCAAATAGCTCATAACAAATGTACATAATCTACAAGAAGCTCATAACAGATGTGATTTGTTTGGGTTTTGGGGTGAGTAAAGCACATAATCTACAAGAAGCTCATAACAAATGTACAAATGCAGGATATCAGCAGTAGCACTCACCTCAAGCTCCTTTCCTTTGTTTTCCTTCTTTGAACAGTTCAATTCCAAGCAATATAGAAGAATTCAATCATGAAACTACAAAACCAATCCGTCCTTTACAAGTTGCTCCAAAGAACCTGCCACATCCGACATAGTAGGACGCTCGCTAGGATTTTCCCTCAGTGCGAGCTCTGCTATTTCAGCAAGTCTAAGTACAGGTTCGACATTTCTCGGAAGAGCCATGTACCTATCAATAAGAGCAGCTGCCTTACTATTTCTCATAAAGGGCAAAGCCCAGTCAACAATACTTTGGGGTGTGGAATCTCTGTCGTACGTTTTCCTCCCACTAAGAATCTCAAGCAGTACAATCCCAAAGTTGTAAACATCCTCTTTCATTGCTCCGTTAATATCCCTGTCATTTGGAGTAAGAAGCCCAAAATCTGCAATCCGTGCACCCAATTCACCATCCAAGAGAATATTTGAACACTTGACATCGCGATGGACAATAGGAGGCACAACTTCACTGTGAAGGTACTCAAGTCCCTTTGCAGCTTGCATTGCAATCTTCAACCTTAGGCTCCAATTAAGTGGAGAAAGTCCCCCATGGAGGTGATCGTGAAGAGTCCCGTGCGGCATGAACTCATAGACAAGCAACCTTTCCCCCATCTCCGCACAGTAACCCAAAAGGTTAACGATATGGCTATGACGGACATTGCATAGGATTTCCAACTCTATTTCAAAGTCGCGGTTACTGGTGCGTATTATCGTAGCTGCATTTGCCCTCTTTACAGCCACTTGCCTACCATCCGCGAGTATAGCTTTGTATACGAAACCGTAGCTTCCCCTCCCAAGCTCATTGAACTCTTTGAATCCATTAGTGGCATCCTTTAGCTCCGAGAGTCGGAAAACTTGAGCGATTCCAAGAGATAAGGTTGAAGGAACTGGAGGACTTGGATCGGTAATCGCATCCTTTTGTAAATCATCTTTCCCAATGCACGATGCAAATTGTTTCTTACCCTCGGCATTTTTTCTGGAAATTATATCCGGTAAGAGACACCACGCCATCACAATCAAAGTGATACCCAAAACCGAAGACACAAGAATGAGCACTAGTCTTTGTAACTGACGGTCATGCTTCTGCTCCATTTCTGCCGATGATTGAAGCTTACAGACATCCAAACAAGAACTGTTCTGGCAAAGAGAACAAGCTGTGCATACTCTATCTGCATTAGCGGTACAAGAACTAGAAGGGAATTGCCCTTCCGAACAATTTAAAGCGCAAGGCAAACAGATATTTAGTTCTTTTCGAACACACAAAGTTGCTAGATCCGGTTCATTAAGAATGCTAGCATTGAATGTGAATTCTCCAATTACACAAGTTCTTGGAGTACATAGACCAGGACTACATAACTCCAATGGAGGATCATAATCATGAGGTAATGAAACATTGGTAAACCAACAATCAAGAACCAAGTCAACTTCCCTGATGCCACAGGTAACAAAACGAGACGAAGCAATTGCGAAGAACCCGGAACCCTTCGGGATTGAAGAGGGGTCAAAACTCCCCCAACACTCAACCCCATGATCATCCTCTCGGATCCCACAATAATGTTTAGCACCGGCAGCAAGCGACACGAACCGAGTCCCAACTGGAATAGGAAGAAAGGAACTTGAATTACCCCAACATATCACCTGTCTAGAAACTTGAGAAATACCACAAACAGAACCTAAACCCGAGGCTAAGGCCACAAAATTATCCGACACACCGGAAATTCCCAATGCTGTTGAGTTCGGGCCCCAACAAACTAACCCGCCCTGACTAGCACCACCACAACTAAACCCATCACCAGAAACAACATTGGTGAAAGCAAGTGTACTGAGATTGGGATTGTAAAACAGAGTACTCTGTTTTGAAGTCAAACTAAACAGGGTACTCTGTTTTGAACTGTCATCTGATTTCCAAACAATGTCCCAACAATCAACTGTCCCAGAATTGCTAGCCGAGTAATACGATCCCCTGACAGCACAGACGTGATTCTTACCTGCAGCAATGTGGGAATAAGCGGTGGTGACGAAAGGCGGAGGGACAAGATCGGTGCTTGAGCCGTTGGAGTTCCAGCAGTAAGGCTGCGAATTGTTCGACAAAATGCCGCAGAGAAACCCGTCGCCGCCAGCAAGAGCAGCCATTGGCGGGATTTGGAGAGATGGGTTTTGACTGGAAGAGGGAGTGGATGGAGAAGAGGCGGTGGAGGTGTTTTGGCCCCAGCAGATGACGGCTTGCTTGCCGCTGGCGTCGATGGTGCAGAAGAAGCCGGAATCCCCGAATGCAGCGGCGATGGGGCCCATGGATCCGAACCCGGATGCTGATCCAGCGATGTTGAGGAGGAAGAAGGGAAGAAGAGAGAAGAACCCATGATGGGTTGTGTGGGATTTTTGTGTCATGGTTTGGGGATTTGGTTTTGGTGAAGTTCTTGAATCAGTTGGAGTGTCATGGATTGATGGAACTGGAAAGGTAGTGGAGGGTGGCGGTGGTGACGGTGGTGTTTGTTTTGCAGGGTGGGATTGACGAAGGTTTTTGGAGATGGAGTTGTCTTATTGGTGAGGGGCAGGTAACGTGGGTGCTGCGTTTTTACAGTTTTGGTTTGGAGACTGACCGTTGGAACTTTTTTTTAAGTTTTGACGAAACTAGTATATAAGTTACCACCCACGTTCCAACACAATTTGAAACATTGAAATGTCTATTATTTTCCTTGTACAAACACGATTTGTTCATATATCAAACAAAATCTAATTAGGAAAACCACGGACCCGAAAATCCTGTGGTGCACAGAGCATATAGCACATATCACAGCCGATGAGTATTTTTAACTATAAGAATTTAAATGAAACTTTTTCGGGAAAACTCTTTTCTGGAAAAATTTCATTTGAATCCGAATCGTTGAAAACACTCACGAACGACTAAGATTTGTCATACAGGGTGCCCTGCAGGAATCTGCCCTCCATGATCCCCGGATCCTAGGAACCACTGCCTAGTGCCTAGTATAGTTGGTTGCCTTCCACTCCCCTCCTTCCATTCCTTTTAGGAGGTGGAGGTTCGAGCCCCTCTGTGGGCAGTTTGGGGTCAAGGTTATGGATAGTCCCTGCACCCCTGTGCTAATCTAACACAATCGCTAACCCCTCCTAACTATACCGTGTGGAAAAAAAATAAAAAACAAAAGTCCAATTAAACTGATTTTTGGCGTGCATGCACTTTTCAACGAGTATTACTAAATGAACAATTCCGATTCTCAGAGAGATTCCAAATAATTGATAACTGGATGGCAACTAAGTCCCGCTTAATGTGTACACGAACGGGACCGAGCGTACAAGTGTTTTCAAAAAATATAAAGTAAGATTTACAAGAGCAAGAATTGGGAGTGTGCCTCAAGAAAAGTACAGTGAAATGAAGTAAAAGAAAATAAAACTTTTTTTTTTTGAAGAAAGAAAATAAAACTTATATATATATATATATATATATATATGTATGTTTGTTAACAAACAATTTGCAAGAAAAATTAAAATTTCTTCTTTTTTCCAAGATCTATTTTACGAGCAAGTGTTTTATGATAGAAAAATTGAAGTTGTGTTCTACAATTTTTTTGGTGACTAAACATTGAGAAAGTTAGAGAGAAGTTGATTTTTCCATCCTCTCGCGTCCAGAGAGAGAGAGAGAGAGAGAGAGAGAGAGAGAGAGAGAGAGAGAGAGAGAGAGAGAGAGAGAGAGATTACCAAATTTTTGTTGTGATTATTGTTTTTGTGAAAAGTCCTTTTTTTTTAAAAATACTATCCTGTCTCAACAAGGTTGTCCGGTCCACATATCGAGAACTTAAAAACAAAACATTTTTAATTTTTTTCGAGCAAAGTTACAAGATGTCATTGAGTTTTTTTCAATTTATGGAAGAAGTTTGAATTTTCTTTATAAAAATAAATTATTTTTAAATTTTGGTTTTGCAAACTGAACAATCTCTTTGGGATGGAAGAAGTTACCAAGAAGAACAGCTCAAACTAGCGGCTGGTTACATGATCATTATTAGGTTACTAAATGAACCTTGATGTTAATGATGGCAGTAAATTGAAGTGTCCATGGTCATATATACTGACAATTAAGCGTTTGGAGGTTGTGAGTTCAAATTAATTGATTAGCATTGGTAGCATCTCCAACAGAAGATGTCAAAGCTGAGGTGGATAAGTTAATGGTTACTTTTGACATCAATTTACAATCAAACCAATCTGCCTTAGGATCAAAAAAAAAAAAAAAATCAATCTGCCTTCACTCATGCCATAGGTGGCGTGGCTTTGACTGCTCATATCCGCATGCCAATTTTGATAGCTCCTAGTCGCTTACCAATTTTTTAAAAAACTTACCGTTTGAAATTTACGAAGTGTGCCATTTGAGTTTTATTTTTCTTGTAAGTTTATGAGCTCTATTTTTTTTTGACATAAGGGTTAGAGAGGGAGCACTTGATGTCAAATTGGAGATGTCAAAAGGCCACATAAACCTTTAAAAAAATTTGACAATCTCCAATTTGAAACCATGTGTTGGAGATAACTCTTTGACTCAATACTGCTACTTGTAGCAAAAAAACAAGGAAAAACAAAGTTGGTATTAGGTACTACAGTATATCTGTTAGTAAGACAGTACCATAAATTTTGACATGTTAATTGTATCCTTTAAAAAAGTGAGCAAAAGTGCTGCACGCACAACAATTGTACAAAACACAACATATAAGCAATCTCTATCCGTCCAATGTTGTAATCAGTGGTCAGGATTCACTCAAATTTTTTTCCGAAAAAATTAAACTTTTTTCCGGAAGAGTGCACAACAATTGTGCAAGTAACATTTTTGGAAGCGAAACACAGTTCAAGATTGAATTCCTGGATCAACTCATCTGATTGCCTACCATATCCACCGACTTCTACTCCCTAGATAGGGGATCTTAACAGAATCATTTTCAAGCTGTATTTTCCTAAAATGCAACACTTTAATTTTGGCATGCACGGTTTTCTAGAGACCACAATTTGTAATACTAGCACAGTTCATTTGTACTTCATCTTTTCATATTTCTTCAGATTAGATGAAATTGATTTTAATTTTCATGTCGAAGTTTAGTTTTGCATTTCATATATATTCCTTCCAAGGAATATTTTGGACTTCCAAGAATGAAATCAGAAACTTTAAAATATCATGTTTATATCACTAGGTGCAAAATTTCGACAACTCGAAAAGCAAAATCCAAGCTCCGTTCCAGTCAGATTACATTTTCACATTCTCATTTTATTAATCGACTCTTTTTTGGTCTTTTTGTTTGTTAATTTTCAATATCGCTCTTCCATATCTATAACATTTCACACATAAACAAAGTTATACATAACTTATATAACATGTAAATGATACTCCATCCGTCCCATATTCTTGGTCCTATTTCACTTTTTGTCACTCAAATAATTGTCTATATGTCATGATCTATAATGTTTTTTATGATTTTGAAAACTTTGTTTAGTAGAATTAATTGAGATTTATCAAACCAGATCCATATTTGATATAAAAAATATTATAAATTAAAAGATATAGCCAATAAGTTAAAAATTCCACTAATATTCATCTTTCCCTCTATTAGTTTTTCCTTTAACAAGGAAAAATATCTCTCAGACTTCCTCTCACAACTCCATTTTATGTTCATATTTCTATGTTAGTACAATTTTTACGGTTAATGTAAAATCGTGCATCGATGAGTGATAAATATCATTACACGACTTGGAGTATCGAGAGAGATAAAAAAAAGGGCATGCGGAGGGAGAGAGAGAGAGAGAGAGAGAGAGAGAGAGAGAGAGAGAGAGAGAGAGAGAGAGAGAGAGAGAGAGGTCTTTGAAAAATCTCTCAGACTTCCTCTCACAACTCCACTTTACGTATGTTCATATTTTATCTGTTTGTACAATTTTTATGGTTAATGTAAAATCATGCGTCGATGAGTGATAAATATCATTACACGATCGAGTTGGAGTATCAGGAGAGATTTAAAAAGGGCATGCCAAGAGAGAGGTCTTTGAAAGCTCTCTCTCAGACTTTCTCTCACAACTCCACTTTACGTTCATATTTTCTTTGTTAGTACAATTTTTACGGTTAGTGTAGGGGTTCGAATTATCAGGACCTAGACTGAATATGGTTGGGCTCCTTCCTTCTCTGCTCCTACCGCTGAACCTGCAACAAGTCACTAGGGCTTGGATTGCCCAGTGACCCTCCGACGATCAAGTTAGATCTCAGGGGTGGAGTTTTAGGTCTAGGGTTAGGGAAGAATGGCATACTTTTCGTCATGAGAGTTCCTTTTTATTTATAGACCTAGGTTTACTTGGCTCTCAAGCCAACGCGTGGTGGTCACGCTCAGGTAACCGCTTCGGGTGATGTCATTCATGACGAAGGGAACAAAGCGGTTACGGAGCACATGGCCTGATCCAAATGATTGTTGCTGTATTGGATTTGAAGTGGGGACCATCCATCGTAACTGCCTTGATCTGATGCATTGGATAGAATTGAAGCCGAAGCATGTATCCGGGCACGGCACCGAACCAAAGGTCAGGACTAACAACACTCTTTGGCTCACCATTGAAGTCCAAAGAGATGATGGCTCAAAAGTCCGGCCCGGTCACCGACGTGATGACCGAGGCCACCACAATAGCCCCTCAAGTCCTTGGAGCCCCAGGCCTTTGCTCCTGGGTCTTGACTCTTTCGTGAGCCAAGCCTCGAGCTTTCTTCAAATGGGGCTGCCGAGGAGCAAACATGCTTCGGTGGCCACCATGTCAGCTGCCTGACAGGAAAAATCCACGTGTCGAACCCACCGAGATGCCAGAAGGCAAAAGCTGTCTCGACACGTGCCGCGTCAGTTGATTTGTATGAAGCGTCACTTCGGGGACACGCGTCATTAGTCCAGTGGTTCGGCCATACGGTGCCCTCTCCTCGGCGCAGAGCCCATACGGTGGCCATCCGATGAGGACACGTGTCAGAGATCCAACGGTTCGGTGCACGACGCTTCGTTTCCCGCGCAACGCTTCGTTCCTCTCGATATAAATAGGGGAGAGAGAGGAAGGACAGCCATTCTGCCCTTTGCTCTGAAGTCGAACCGCCGCCGCCGTCTGCCGCCATCTTTCATTCGAGATTGTGATCGTTTTGGACGACGATCGCCACGCGGATTCGTGGTAAGATGATCTCCACACTTTTCTCTTGGCGTTTTGACCATTTTCTTCAAGTTTTAAGTCGTCTTTACCACGTTTTTAGAATCGAACCACCGCTCGCCGCCTCTGGTTTGCGGCGGTGCTGGGAATCTCCAGTGCTGTTCGTGCTGCGACCGAGGTCTAAATTCTTCCCGAGGCCTACCTTCATCCCGAGACTCTTAGAATTAGTACCAGTCCCAAGGGGAGGCCTTCCCGAAGAGGGTCCCTGATTTTAACCGAGACATTAATATTCCAAGGAGTAATGACCATTCTGTCCCGAGCGCTAGGTCTTCTTGCTTTTCCCTGAGCACATAGCTAACGGGTTTTTGCACATCATTCTTTGTTAGGTAGGGGCGAATAGTCATTGAGCTCTCTTTGGGCAGTTCAAGTAGCTCGGTTTCTTCTGCTGACCTCGAGGGAATATTCTCGGAGGTTCGTTCCCGAGCCGCGTACCGAACTCCCCTGAACCTCGTCGAACTGTCGAATCCTCTGAGACCTCCATAGCAAAAAACAACATTCGACGCGAGAATGACGGAGCCAAGCACCTCGGATCATGGACCGGGGCCCTTCGCCGATGCCCCAGAGGAGGTTCGGGGATGAAGGAGGCCGATGAGGCCCTGTCCTTATCGGAACCAATATTTTGATGGGACGCCGGCCGCCTATGCGGAATTCAAACGGGTTTATAGCGTGCCACACGACGTCGAGGTCCGGCTGCTCCCAAACAACGATCCAAGGGATCTGCCCCACCGAGAAGGGGCACTGATCTTCCCCCTGATGGCCATAACCGAGGGGGGGTCGGTTCCCTCTCCACCAATTTGTTAGGCGAATCCTCCGGACCCTCAACCTTACTTCCTCTCAGCTCACGGTAAACTCGTATAGAATTATTACTAGCATCATAGAGCTGAGAAGGCAATATAACCTGACCTTTGGTATGGAGGAGCTCTTCGGGGTTTACCTGCTCGAAGTCAACCGCGAGCACCAGCGGTACTATTTGTCCTGCTGCTTCGGTTATGACACATTCTTGATCGACCATCTGCCCGACTCCGAGGAATGGGCCGAACTCTATGTGTCGGTCACTAGGAACTTCATGTTCGGTCCCGAGGAGAGGGCAGACACAACCACCACAGTGCAATTTGAAAACGGGTCCCCTGGTCGGTCAAACCTTTCCTTTCGGTATTTTTCTTTAATACGTTGCTGTACTTGGCATGTTGTACTAATATCCCTTCCTTCAGTGTTCTGTTTTTGCAGCCCAGGGTGTTGTTGTTACGCTTCGGGAAAGAGCTGTTTTTGCTCGGATCACTGCTGCCTTCGCCATCCCCCCACAAGCCGGTACGCTCCTGACCTGCTTGGCTATGTCGCATCATATACCAGCTTTTAAAGAAGAAACCAAGGCAACAGGGCGTTCCGAGGGCAGGCAGGGGACGAGGCCGAGGAGGAAGGGTCGGAAGAGAAGCAAGGCGAGGGAGCGGAGCGAACGAAGCAGAGGGCAGCACCTCCGAGCCTCGGGGCGTCATTCGCGAAGAGGTTGACCGAGAGACGCCCGAAAGGACCGGGCTGAGCGGCGAGATGTCTGGACCGGGGACTCTAAAAGTACTAAACTTGAGGCGTCAGAGGCCGAGGGGTAGGGGCCGAGGCCAGCTTTCCATGACGCCGGGTGCGGGGACCTCGAAGGTGTCCCCTGCCTCACCACAAGAGCCTCCGGAGAAGCGGGCTCAGTTGGAGGAAGAGAGGGAAGCTCGGACCGAGGGCCACGAGACCATCACCCTCATAGAGGGGGAGGAGCAAACAGACGGACAGGAGAATGTCGGGGACGAGGACGGCCAGTGGGTCAACCCAAGGGAGCTTCCCTGGGCTCCGAAGTTCCGCCACTACGCAGGTCGTCCGATTCACCACGCCGACACCGTCAAAAACTCAGGGTGGCGTTCGGTATGCTCAGAGGGAGCATCGTTCCTCGGGATGCCCGGGTAGTGACGGGCTTGACCGAGGATATCACCGCTGAGATAGCACAGGCCCTCTTCACTGTAAGTTGCGACTGCTTATTATTCCTGCTGCACTTCGCTCTTTTCGACCTAAACATTCGAACTTCATGGGCTCTTCGGTTTTTGTTGACAGGCCGACGCTCGGGCGATGGTGGTCAATGACCGCTGCAAGGCGCAGGAAAGGGAGATCGAGGAGCTGAGGCAGGCTCTTGGGCATAGAGAAGAAGACTTGAAGGTGGCCAGGGAGACCTGCGATCTCTATCTGGCCGACTTCCAGAGGTGCGATGGCGAGCGAGTGCTTGCCGATGTAGGGAGGTATTCCCGAACAGATACAATTAGTAGCCGAACACGTGATGTATTGGAGCATGTGGTAAATATAAAAGAACATACTGCCGGGCAGCACGGTGAACGGCGATAAGGGCCAATGACATGAGAAGTCATTTGTCCATGCAGTCTGTTCGGCATAAAAGGACAGGAGACATGTGAAGTCATTTGCCCAGCTATAATGATGAGAACCAGTTGCACTTAAGGTCATTGGACCATGTTGTCTGTTCGGCGACGGGAAAGCCAAATAGGAGGAGAAGTCGCCCTAAATCTCTTAAAGCGGCATAAATATTCTAGGAGGATCCCGAGAATATAGGATTTAGAAGAGACACCTAACGAGAATGGGATGTTCGGTCCTTTATGGAAAAGAGTCCTAAAGAAACTAAGGTAGTGAATTGATAAGGGAACGAGAATCCAAGATACCTTAGGTTTCCTATATGAGATAGGAATCCTAAGGTAATAAGGACGCTTGGGCAGCAAACATCCGTAAATTTATAAATACGAGGTAAATCTAGAGGTAAAGGGTACGCAATATCTAGCATTCGTATTACATTCCTACTGATAATTAGGGTTTGTAAACCAGTACGTGATACTAACTTTGGCATTGGAGGGCCTTTGCTACGAGAAGCAAAGGTGCGCTCACCCCTTGTCTGTTTTGCAGATTAGGGTTCCGACGAAGAACTAGGGTTCCGGTGTAGAGGCACGTGAAGCCGTTTGCAGTTTGGTACGTTCAGAGCACCAATTGTTTTCATCCCCCTACAATTGGCGCCGTCTGTGGGAATCGAACCAATTTTCCTTGAAAAACAGCCGTGATGGAAGAAGATCCAGCCACGCCGTTTAATCCAAAGAACCAGTTGAGTGGTGGAGGAGATAAATCTCCACCAGGGGCTCCGAAAAAGCCCACTGGTAGACAAGACAAGACAGCCACAGGCTCCACGAGAAGGAGCAAATCCCACCAAAGAGAAGCATCGGTGGAACACTTAAGGAGTGTGTATAATAGTGAGGATCTCCTTAATAAAAAGAGAAAGGAGATCGAGGAATATGCTCGTTTGATTAAGAAACGAGAATACGAGATACAGGAGTTACAACGGGTACGAGAACACCCAGAAGATTCTGGACTCTCTAGGAGGGATTCAGAGAGAAATAAACGGACTCTTGTAGTCCATAAGCAAGCTCCTTCACGAGGAAGAAGGAGCAAAAGCCCTAGTATAAGGCGATACAGGGCCTCTCCACGAAAAAGGACAGACAGGAGTAAAAGCCGGACTCCAAAGAGACAGAGGGCTTCTTCACGAAAAAGGAGAAGCAGAGACCAAAGTTCTACCCCTGAAGAGGAGGAGACAAGAAAGCATCACCGAGACAGGTACGAGAGACCTGATGCTGATTGGGCCAAGGTTACGGCTCACAAGACAAAAGCATATGAGGATGAGACAGTAACTGCACGTGAAGCAGCAAGAAAAGCCTTAAGCAACATAGCGGCTTCCCCTTTCTCAAAGAGGCTACAAGAGGCTAGGTTGCCGAGCAGAGTGAAGCACGGTACGTTCATACTTTACGAGACAAACGCGAACCCCGTGGCTCACATACAACATTACCAGCAAGCCATGTTCATGCATGAGGGGGATGAAGCCATCCTATGCAAGATGTTCCCGTCAAGTCTTGGCAAGGTGGCTCTGTCCTGGTTTCATAAGCTGGCACCTCGATCCATACGAGGATGGAGGCAGTTGGCCGAAGAATTCACTGCTCGGTTCTTAACAAGTAGAAAGGCCCCAAAGACGTTTGAGAGTCTGTCCACCATGAAACAAACGGAGGACGAGCCGATCAGAGATTATGCCAAGAAGTACTGGGAAACCTTCAATGAGATTGAAAACTGCAGTGAAGAGTATGCCATAGCAACTTTCAAGACGGGTTTACCTGTTCGGGGGGAACTGCGTCACTCGTTGAACAAACATCCGGTAGCCACGTTGGCTAAATTGATGGAAAGAATAGAGCAACACGCCAGACTGGAGGATGACATACTCCGCAAGGATGGAAGGATCATGGCCGAGCAGCCAAAGGTACCTGCCAGAAAAGTGGACAAGCCAGAACCCAAGACTTATAGAGAGAGGAAAGAGTATGGGCAGGCTAAGAAAGAGCCATATAAGGATAAGCCAGCCCCTGACCCCAAGTCTTTCTTCTCTGTCACAACGGTTTGGAAGGAGCCAATCTATAGGATTCTTTATCGAATAAAGAATCAGCCATACTTTAAGTGGCCCCCAAGTTTAGGCTGAGATAAAGATGCGAAACGTGCTACGAATCAGCATTGCAGCTACCACAGAGATGGGGGCCATATGATCGAGGATTGTGAGATGTATAAAAGACACCTCGACGATTTGGTTTCCAGGGGCTATCTTAAGGAGTTTATTCAAGAAGACCCAAAGGAAAAAGGGAAGGCCATGGAATTGGATTACGAGCAGAATCCTAAAGGGGTAATCCATATGATACATGGGTTGGCCGCACCTTATACGAGAAATGAGGTGAGGCTACTGCAAAGGCAGGTTAAGCACAACCAGCATGTGATGCGGTTGGGAAATAAGAGAGGTTGAGAGAGTGGTGTATGCAATGAGAGCATATCATTCACGGATGATGATTTGAGATAAGTCCAAGTACCCCACAATGATGCTTTGGTCATAACCCTACGAGTTGGGGAGTATGACATCGAAAGGATTCTGGTGGATTTAGGAAGCTGTACAGAGGTGATGTACTACGATGCATTCAAGAAGTTGGGGCTGGCCCAAATAGATTTGGAGCAATCCACAACACCCTTGATTGGGTTTGGTGAAGGAGCAGTCTGGCCCCTCGGTAAAGTAACCCTCCCTGTTCGGGCAGGAACAATTGTATTGAAGACAGATTTTCTTGTCGTAGATGTTCCTTCTTCCTATAACGCGATTATAGGCAGGACCTGGTTACACAAGATGAAGGCTGTCTCCCAACTTACCACCAGATGGTAAAATTCCCAGGGTCCAATGGGATCGAAGTAATTAGGGGCAATCAGAAAGTAGCCCAACAGTGTCTGATTTCCATTGTCAAGAAAGTTCCAAAGGCCCACCACGTTCACACACTGGAAGTGCCAGATCAACCAACTATCGAAGATGTTGGGAGGAGTCCGGCGGAAAAGGTGGTCGAAGGCCTGGAGAAAATTCAGATCAACGAGAATGATCCTGAAAGATATTTTCTAATTGGGGAGTCACTGCCGGCAGATGAAAGGGCCGAATTAATTGGATTCCTGATGGAACATATCGACGTATTTGTATGGGTCCCAGAAGAGATGCCCGGAGTTGATGCAAATGTGATTTGTCATCATTTAAATGTTGACCCCCAGCACAAGCCAATCATTCAGAAAAAACGAAAGGCAGCCGTGCAGCATGTGGATGCTGTAATTGAGGAAGTCGATCGTTTGTTGGAGGCTAGGGCTATACGAGAGGTTTACTATCCTGAATGGCTATCCAACACAGTTGTGGTGAAGAAAAAGAATGGAAAGTGGCGAGTCTGTGTAGATTTCACAGACCTCAACAAAGCGTGTCCAAAAGACAGTTTTCCTCTCCCAAGGATAGACCAGCTGGTTGATGCAACCGCTGGATATGAGCGAATGAGTTTCCTCGACGCATATCGAGAATATCATCAAATTGCTATGTTTGGACCTGATCAGGAGAAGACTTCCGTTATCACACCACGAGGGTTGTATTGCTACAACGTCATGCCGTTTGGGCTTAGGAACGCTGGGGCAACCTACCAAAGACTCGCAACCATCATGTTCAAGAAGTTGCTTGGCAAGTCTATGGAGGTTTACATAGATGATATGGTGGTAAAGAGTCAAGATAAACAGGGACACCTAGCAGACTTAGAGGAGGCTTTCGAGATCTTGAGAAAGTACAAATTGAAACTCAATGCCTCGAAGTGTGCGTTTGGAGTTGGTTCTGGGAAGTTCCTAGGCCACTTAGTAACTATGTAGGGAGGTATTCCCGAACAAATACAATTAGTAGCCGAACACGTGATGTATTGGAGCACGTGGTAAATATAAAAGAATATACTACCGGGCAGCACGGTGAACGGCGATAAGGGCCAATGACATGAGAAGTCATTTGTCCATGCAGTCTGTTCGGCATAAAAGGACAGGAGACATGTGAAGTCATTTGCCCAGATATAATGATGAGAACCAGTTGCACTTAAGGTCATTGGACCATGTTGTCTGTTCGGCGACGAGAAAGCCAAATAGGAGGAGAAGTCGCCCTAAATCTCTTAAAACGGCATAAATATTCTAGGAGGATCCCGAGAATATAGGATTTAGAAGAGACACCCAACGAGAATGGGATGTTCGGTCCTTTATGGAAAAGAGTCCTAAAGAAACTAAGGTAGTGAATTGACAAGGGAACGAGAATCCAAGATACCTTAGGTTTCCTATATGAGATAGGAATCCTAAGGTAATAAGGACGCTTGGGCAGTAAACATCCGTAAATTTATAAATACGAGGTAAATCTAGAGGTAAAGGGTACGCAATATCTAGCATTCGTATTACATTCCTACTGATAATTAGGGTTTGTAAACCAGTACGTGATACTAACTTTGGCATCGGAGGGCCTTTGCTACGAGAAGCAAAGGTGCACTCACCCCTTGTCTGTTTTGCAGATTAGGGTTCCGACGAAGAACTAGGGTTCCGGTGTAGAGGCACGTGAAGTCGTTTGCAGTTTGGTACGTTCAGAGCACCAATTGTTTTCATCCCCCTACAGCCGAGGCTCGAGCTGCCAAGGTTGAAGAAGATGCAGAGACGCTTAGGGTCACCCGGGCTCGGGAGGTGGGGGCGGCAAAGAACAATGGGCTATGACGAGGGATGGGACGCGACCGGCGTAGAATACAAGAAACAGGTTCGGGAGATTGAAGCCGAGCTGCACAAGGATCGCTTCCTTGACGGGCTACGCTTCGGTCACGAAGCCCTGTTAAACAAGCTGAATCTCCCGGCAGATTCAGACCTCCGAGCCATGCCTCAACCGCCGCCCGAGGAACTTGTGCTGCCCGAGGAGGAGGATGAGATGGTGCCAAACCCTGAGCAGCAGGCTCCGCAAAGCCGTACCGAACCCTCTACCGCCGCTCCAACCGATGGCGCACAGGATGCGCTTTAGCTTCTCTCCCGCCCACCACCACCCCCCCTTTTTTGCTTTTTGACTTGTTAAACTTTGGCTGGACGGCTCCGGACATTTGGAATTTGTCGTACCAGAACTTATGTAATAGGTTTGTTTCTATTATGAATAGATGTTTTCTTTTTCTGAATCGTTATGCTGGTTTTCATTGTTGCCATGTTGTATCGATGCCCCTGTTTCGGTTGTGATTCTGAGGCAAACTTGCATTGAACAGTTATCAGAAACACGATTCGAAGCAAATGTGAGTCCAGTAAAAAGAATTGAAAACCAAAGCCCCAGTCTAGCAAAATTAGGGACAAACGGGTGACCTAGTCCGAAGTAAGTAAAGAGCATTTTGAAGTTGTCCATGCCCCTGCGTCGGACTAGGGCAGCCTTAAGCATTGTCGACGAGAGTGGTCGTAGTGAGACGTAGGCTCGCGAGATGGTGGTACTACTAGGGGACTTGAGCTGCGTCGCGAAGGGATATGGCCTCCGCCATAGGTTCGGGACGCAGCGAGCTCGAGCAGCGATAGACTTTTGGTGGGTTGGTATAAGGGGCTCGATGGGAAGCTGAGTGTCCTTAATGCGAGTGACCAGAAGTCCAAACGACCGAAAAGGCCGGGGCGACTTAGTGAGAATTTTGTCCAAGGGTATCACCTATAAGAGGACAATATCCCTGAAGTCCGTGTAAAACGGTCCGGTGAAAAGGAACCGAGTGTAAGTAATTGAAACAGCATAAACAGAGGATACAAGTTAGACTCAGGAAAAGAAAGATTTTCATTCAAACTTAGTGGGATGCTGTCATTACATGAGCATACTGCCTTCGATATTGAAAGTAAAAAGAATACAAGTAAGCAGCGAGTTGGGCTTCGGAAACCGAGCGCTAGCCGTAGAACTTTTTCAGGTTATTAGCGTTCCACGTCTTAGCGATGGGAGAACCATCCAACTTTTCCAACTTATAATTCCCTGAACCGAGGTGCTTAAGGACTCGATAGGGGCTTTCCCAGTTGGGCATTAACTTCTTCTTCTTGGACTTCTCCACAACCTTCTTCCAGACGAGATCATCTGGCTTGAAAGACCGAAGGCGGACACTTCGGTTGTAACCCTTGGCCACCTCCTATTGGTATGAGGCGAGCTTTATCCGTGCATTCTTGCGTTCCTCTTCGGCCAGGTCGAGGTCGGAAGCAATGTTCCCGTTGTTACTGATTCGTCGAAGTTTTCGGTGCAGATGGTGGGAAGCCCGACCTAGATGGGGATGACTGCTTCTATACTGAATGCCAGGGAGAAGGGAGTACGACCGGTCGATCGCCGAGGGGTGGTGCGATAGCCCCAGAGAACTCTGGGTAATTCCTCGGCCCATTTACCCCGGCGAGACTCGAGTCGGCGCTTGAGTCCGGAAGAAATAGCCTTGTTGGCGGCCTCGGCTTGTCCGTTGCCCTGTGGGTAGGCCGGGGTGGACGTGTCCCATTTGATACCAAACTCGTCAAGCAAAGCCCGGTACTTCTGCCCCGTAAACTGCTTCCCGTTGTCGGTAATTATGGCGAACGGTACACCGAAGCGGGAAATAATGTTTCGCCACACGAAGCGGATGACGTCTGTTTCTTCGATGGTGACCAGTGGTTCGGCCTCAACCCATTTTGAGAAATAGTCGGTTGCGGTTAGAAGGAACTTGAAGCCGTCCGGAGCGACCGGCAGCTTTCCAACGATATCCATGCCCCACTGGGAGAAGGGCCAAGGGCTGGTAAGGGGGATAAGGTCCCGCGCCGGTTGGTGGATAATTGGGGTGAACATTTGGCATTTCTTACACCGCTTGACGAATTCTTCGGAATCCTTCTTCATTGTTGGCCACCAATACCCTTGAGTGATGGCTCGGTGAACGAGAGACCGTCCACTGGAGTGGCAATCGCTATCGCCCGCATGAAGCTCTTTAATGATGCCCTGAACTTGGTGTGGGTGTGCCACCAGTAAGTATGGTCCGGTGAATGACTTTCGGTAAAGCTTGCCGTTGGGGTTGAGCCAGAAGAGGGCAGCCTTGTTTCGGAGTCGGTGGGCCTCCTTCTTGTCGGTGGGAAGGGTGTCATCGCGCAAGTAGCCAACAACTTCATCCATCCAACTCGGATCGAGGTCGATGTTGAGGATTTCGTGGCTTAATGCTTCGAGCTCGAAACTGGGCTTATCAATAGCGCTGAAGGAGATAGAGCGATGTTCTAAGGAGGAGCAAGCCGAGGCGAGCCCTGCGAGAGCGTCGGCATGTGCATTCTGTTCTCGGGCAATATGCTCGACGCGGATGGCCTTGAAAGTCTGGAGGAGCTGGAGAGCAGAGCTGAGGTAGGTCCGCATTCGGTCGTCCCGAGCTTCATATTCTTCCGATAGTTTGTTAGCGACAAGTTGGGAGTCGCTATAAACCACAAGTTCCTCGATACCCAACGCTTAGGTGGTCTTGAGTCCGGAAATGAGTGCTTCATACTCGGCCTCGTTGTTAGAGGCCGGGAAGTTGATAGAAATGGAGCTTTCGTGGAGGACGCCAGAGGGGGAGAGAAGTACGACCCCAGCTCCTGCGCCTCGGCTGTTGGAGGCGCCATTGACGTACACTGCCAGATATCACCGTGGAAAAGCTTCCAAGCGGAGCTTGGGGTTGCCTGGTGGGCCGCTTCGGGGCCCAGGGGCGGGGTGGAAGTGAGAGCGTCGGTTGGTGTGAGCTCGGCGATAAAGTCGGCGAGGACCTGAGCTTTGATAGCTGTTCGAGGTTGGAAGTGGATTTCGAAGTTTGCGAGCTCGACAGCCCACTGTGAGATTTTGTTGGAGAGATCAGCCTTCCGAAGAAGAGACTTTAGTGGGTACTCGGTCAGGACGATGATGCGATGGGACTGGAAGTAAGGGGCTAACTTTCGAGAAGTAGAGACAAGAGCGAGGATAAGCTTTTCCAACGGGAGGTAGCGAGTCTCGGTAGGAGTCATGGTCTTACTGGAGTAGTAGATAGGCTGATGCTCCCTTCCCTCCTATCGAACAAGCACCGAACTTATAGCATGCGGGGAGACCGCTAGGTAGAGGAATAGAGCTTCCTGGTCCCGAGGGGTGACAAGAAGCGGGGCCGTGGTGAGATAACTCTTTAACTGCTGAAGGGCCTGGTCACATTCCTCTGTCCAAGCGAAGCTGCGCCGGCTTCCTTTCAAAAGTGCAAAGAACGGTTGGCACTTGTTCGAAGAGCGACTTATAAACCTGTTCAATGCGGCGGCCATGCCTGTTAATCGCTGAACGTCCCTTTTGTTGTGGGGAGCTGAGAGCTTTTCGATGGCGAGTAGTTGAGCAGGGTCGGCTTCAATACCGCGTCGGGAGACAAGGTGGCCAAGGAATTTTCCGGAGCTAACACCAAATGCACATTTTTCAGCGTTAAGGCGTAGCTTATGCGTCTTCAGGATTGCGAAGGCCTCGGCGAGATGGGTTAGGTGATCACCGGCGCGCATGCTTTTGACAACCATGTCGTCAATGTAAGCCATCATGGTGTCCCCTAACAGGCGCTCAAACATCTTGGTTATCATTCGCTGGAACGTGGCACCGGCGTTCTTAAGCCTAAAGGGCATAACGAGGTAGCCGAAGATTCCGTGGGGAGTGATGAAGGCCGTGTTATCGACATCACCTTCGCTCATGGCAATCTGGTGGTAACCTCGGAAGGCATCCATGAAGCTGAGTCGCTCATGGCCGGCTGTGGCGTCGACAAACTGGTCGATCCGGGGAAGAGGAAAGAAGTCCTTGGGGCAAGCGTCGTTGAGGTTGGAATAATCGACACAAACCCGCCACTTGCCGTTTTTCTTCTTTACCACGACGGTGTTGGCCAACCATCTAGGATTCTATACTTCGCGAATGGCCTTCGCATTGAGGAGCCGGTTGACCTCATCGATAATAGCTTCTGAGTGAATCGGGGATGATCGTCGCGCCTATTGTACTACCGGGCGCTTGGCCTTGTCGATGTTGAGCTCGTGGCAGATGAAGGAAGGATCAACCCCAGGCATTTCATACGGAGTCCAGGCGAATACTTCGATATTGTGTTTGAGGAAGTTAATCGTCTCGTTCCACTCGGTGTCACTAAGTGAGGAGCCGACAAGGAAAAAAGGGATCCATCTTCGGTGATTGGAACAGTGACGAGGTCTTCTACTGCTTTGTCGTCGGCTAGTCTGCCGACGTCTTCTAGAACTGGAGCCTCGGGGACTTCGATGAAGTTGACCCGAGACGTCGGCTTGCTGCTTCGGACAGCGTTAACGTAACATCTTTTGGCCGTAGTGTTGCCGTGTAGGTCCTCTTGTCGTCCGTTAGCACCGATGAAGCGGACCACCGGTGATAAGTCGAGGCAATGGCCTTGAGCCGATGGAGCCAGGTACGTCCGACAATGGCGTTGTAGGGGCTAGGAACGTCGACTACCACAAACTCCAAGTCCAGGACAACCGACCCGGCACGGACGGGAAGAGTGATCGTGCGATGGGCCAAACTGGGGCTCCGTTGAATCCGATGAGAGGGACTTCAGAGGGGCGGAGGTCGGTGTCGGGAATCTTCAGATCCTTGAACAGAGAGTAGTACATTACTTCAGCTGAACTGCCCTGGTCCACGAGGACGCGTCGGACGTTGAAAGTACCGATGCGTAGCATGACCACAAGGGCGTCATTGTGTGGAAGCTGGACGCGGTCTAGGTCCTTCTCGGTGAATGTTATCGTCCATTTGGAGCCGTCGTCGGTTCTGGGACGCTTCGGTTCGGGGGTGACCAACATGACCTGCTTGGAAGAAGAGGCCGCGTTCAGCTCGTCTCAGATGATGCGAGCGGCCTCGGAGTTTAGAGGACCGTGAATCGTTTGAACTTCTTCCTCGGTGTTAACCTCGGTTCGCTTTGCCCGAGCCGCTTTTTTTTCACGATCGACGAAGTTCCAGAGGTGGCCGCCCGCGACAAGTTGCTCCAAGTAAGCCTTGAAGGGTTTGCACGCCGTGGTGAAGTGGCCCTGCTCGTTGTGGTAACTGCATCGGACGATGGGATTTTTTATTTTCCCATTTTCGGTTCCGAGCTTCTGATTTGGAAATTAAAGGAAAAGAAAGGCTGATCCTTCACTTGGTCGATGATCCGGTAGATAGGAATGGTGAAAACGGTCTTTTCGGAGTTGAAATCACTTGGCTTCGGTCCCCGCTTCTGCGACTGCTTGATGTTGTTGACTTGCTTTTTTGTGGTCGAAACATGTGCGAGAACCGGTGTAGGGACCGAGGTGCTCTGCGCTTTCGCGCCCGTAGACTTCCCGATGCCCTTCTCCGCCTTGGATTCAATAAGCTGACACCAACCCTCAATACGAGTCATAAGGTCCTTCACAGAATTGGGCTTATGGCAGGCGAGGTCGTCATAAACCTGTTCGTCCTGGGAGGTGAGACCGAGCTTGAATCCACGGCCGGAGATTACGCCGTCGCATCCCTCTATCTCGTTAAATAATTCCTAGTAACGTCCGGCGTACTGCCGGAGCGTTTCGTCGTTTCTCTTGCAGATGGCCAGGAGTGAGTCAATCTCATTCTCGTGCTTATTGCTTGTCACGAACCGAGCCATGAAAGCATCACAGAGGGAATCGAACGAAGAAATTGACCAAGCCGGGAGTTGATTGAACCACGTGAGGCCCAGGTTTCCGAGGCTTGTGGAAAACACCTTACATAAGAAGGCATCATCCGAGGGCTCGTTCCGAAGAAACAATGACATAACGAGCTTGTACTGGACCAGGTGGGTGTATGCCTCGGTTTTGCCGTCGTACTTAGCAAATTTGGGTTGGGTGAATCCCTTTGGGGGGGGGACGGAGTCGATCTCCCTCGTGAAGGGGGAGGTCGTGAGCCGTGTAAGCTGCGCATCGTGATGAGGTCGGATCGAACTGTCGAAACCGTCTGGACGCTCACTCGTTGTACGCTTTGTTGGGATAAGCTTGTCCAGCCTGTCATACTCCTTCCTCTTCGGTGCGACGCTGACCGACTTTTGGGGGAAACGCTCATGGCGATTCTTTCGGTAGCTATCTCGAGCGGAAGGTTCGAGGCGCTCGGTGATCGGGCTTCTGCTATGGACGCCGGCAGGGTGCGATACAATAGGGCTCTTGGGTCTGGAGCTCTTCAGACGCTCGCGATACCCCCTAGTTTGAAACTCCACGAGGCCGTCATCTCCCCTGGCTGCCCTTGTGAGGCTAGGGGTAGATTCTCGGCCTGTCTTACCCGCTTGGACTGAGTGGGTGGAGGAAGCGGAGACGCTCCTTGCACCGAGCCTCTCGAAGGCCAATGGTTTCTTCCAAAGCTGCATGGGTGAGCGGGAACGGTCCCTGCGCGTCGTCTCTTTTGTGGTTCGGGGGCCTTCCGCTGCTGATGGCTCGAGACGATCCTTGATTGAGGGGCGGGCTCTGTGCTCCAGCAAGTGACCGACCTCGTGGCTGCGAGGAGGTGACGGCTCTTCCTTCCGCCACGACTCCCGGAGGAGTGAGATGGGGAGATCTGGAGGAGATGCTTGATCTCCGCCAACTCGTCTCGAACATGTCTGTCGCGTTCCACGACCGTCGTGAGATCATCGATTTTCCGCTCAAGGTGGCGGATGTAGGTGTGGAGCTCAGAGGGTGGACCGGCGTCTAGTGTTGAAATTCCGGCGCTGACTCCGATGGACATGTGTGTCTTCCTTAGTGCGGTGGCTCCGCCGGAGGCCAGGCCGTGGTCCACAAGGGAACCGAGCCCGTGGGCGGTACTACCGTGATGCATGTCGCCGACTTCAACCATCTTTGATTCAGGAAGGAAGAACGGAGCTGAAAGTGGGAAATGGGCGTTGAATGGGTGGCTAGGTCCCCAGCAGAGTCGCCAATTGTAGGGGTTCGAATTATCAGGACCTAGACTGAATATGGTTGGGCTCCTTCCTTCTCTGCTCCTACCGCTGAACCTGCAACAAGTCACTAGGGCTTTGATTGCCCAGTGACCCTCCGACGATCAAGTTAGATCTCAGGGGTGGAGTTTTAGGTCTAGGGTTAGGGAAGAATGGCATACCTTTCGTCATGAGAGTCCCTTTGTATTTATAGACCTAGGTTTACTTGGCTCTCAAGCCAACGCGTGGTGGTCACGCTCAGGTAACTGCTTCGGGTGACGTCATTCATGACGAAGGGAACAAAGCGGTTACGGAGCACATGGCCTGATCCAAATGATTGTTGCTGTATTGGATTTGAAGTGGGGACCATCCATTGTAACTGCCTCGATCTGATGCATTGGATAGAATTGAAGCCGAAGCATGTATCCGGGCACGACACCGAACCAAAGGTCAGGAGTAACAACACTCTTCGGGTCACCATTGAAGTCCAAAGAGATGATGGCTCAAAAGTCCGGCCCGGTCACCGACGTGATGATCGAGGCCACCATAGTTAGTGTAAAATCGTGCATCGATGAGTGATAAATATCATTACATGAGTTGAGTTGGAGTATCGAAAGAGAGAAAAAAGAAAGGCATGTGGAGAGAGAGAGAGTCTTTGAAAACTCATTGTGACACAAGCAGCAAAAGGAAAAAAGCAGGAAAAGGCAAGAAGATTGAAATTATTAAACACACTAAACAAAGCAATGTACTATGCTGGAGAGGGACATTTGAATGAATACTGGTGTTCTTGTTGTCTATATATAAATCCATCGCTCTTATGATCCGAAAGCTGCACATGCTTTGCATTGTCACCCTCTCTCTCTCTCTCTCTCTCCAAAGTGTGCATGTAGTGACTAGTACACTAGTGGTATTGTCTGTACTACTCCTACTAAAGGTCAAATGGCTACTCCAGTGTGCATGTAGTGACTAGTCGAAGAGTGGTATTGTCTGTACTACTCCTGCTAAAGGTCAAATGGCCTCCATTTGCGCGCACAGTACCTCTTCTGTCCTCTTCGGTCCAAACATCATAAACTAATCAAAAACCCTATTCCAAAATCTTCTCAATAGTTCTACATTAAAATCAATCAATAATTTGCGCGCACAGTATTTTACTCACTATCAATTATTAAAATCAATAAGTTTAAGTTAATTAATTTTTGTACTCCCCTTCCACATGAATTTATGATATTAATTTTTTATGAGTAAAATAGTACACAAATGGACAGATAATTTTGCAAATTCACATTCGAATAATAATAAAATGAATGGTTATAGATTGTGGGTGTGACACAACAACCCGATTGGAAAATTCTCAACCTAACTTTTATATATAGTAAGTTTCCTAAATTTGACTCTCAACTTATTTGGATAATTCCAAAGTTCCATTTTTGATGTAGCGATGTTGAAGAAAAAAATCCCTACATAGTGCACCCAAGAATTTCTATAGTCAGATTCTGCTGTACCCATGTATGGAGTGGGTTTCAGTCGTAGGATCATATTCTGCGATTTACAATTTTGCGATTGAACTCAAAATAGGATGCTGCAACTGAAACTCATTTAATACGTGGCCGGGTATGTTGGAATATTTTTAATAAAAATAAATATTAGTACTAACTCCTCACCTTTAGTGTTTTACCGTTACAATATTAATGTAGTATTGTAATATCGGTTACAAAATAAGAGTATTTATGCTCTATTATTATCTCTATATTAAAGGCTATTACTCCTATATATATGTGTATCTCATACAAGGAAAAAGAGAGGAAAATAGAAAAGATATATACACATACTTATAGAGATGTACACAAAGAGAGATACAAACATGTTTGTGTGAGAGTTTACATTCTATTTTCTATATTTTCTATGTTGATTGGGCAACTCGGTTCGTGACTCGTTCAAACCTCCCGGTGGTCGTGAACATCGGATGAGGAATGCTTGTGAGCGCTTGGGTTTAATCTTGGGGCTAGTACACTCCAGTGGAACCTTCACGAGGGGAGGAATATTAGCCTTAAGACAGTGACTACACGACTCTCAATCTCACAGGCAACATCTTTCTTACTCTTAATATTTTCATATTATCTTATTTCTAACTTGTTGTATTTCCATATATTATGTGCTCTAATTCTTCTTGTGATAAATAATATTTGTGAATAAAATTCCTAACAAGTTAAGGCTAATATTATATTTACCCTCGATGAATTACGAAATTGATATTGTGTATCTATTGAGCTTAATATCCTTAACCAAATAGCCAAATGAAATATTGTATCTATTGTCTATATCTATTTGCCTAAAAGCTCGGTCATATGGCAGTTCTTGCAAAATTTTACTTTAAGGACATGGTGGTGGAATCTTATAATTAATACACTTGTCCATTGTGTAGCCATTTAAGATATGAATCCATTGTTATTATTAATTAACCTCTGTTCGTGACAAAATATTCTAAGCCACTAGAATTCGGTGCCTCTTTTTGTTTATTGGGAGTAGTAAATTTGTGATTACTAGCTATAGGCACCGGGACGATAATCAACTCACTTAAGATTCGGTTACTACAGTGAAAGTTAAGGTCTAGGCTCTTGAATAATTATAATGTCTTCCGTTTTGTTTAGAACGTGATTTTCAATTATTGCACTACTACAACTTATTATTTGGACCGTTACATTTTGACAATTCTTGGCACGTGCTTTATGGTCCGTTTATGGGACATTCATACCTTCTAATAAATTTTGCATTTGAGCAAAGGTGACTCACATTTACATGATATTTGCTAATGGCATTATCTCAATGTTGCATGTACTGTGGTGGTCCATTTAGTATTTGGAAAAAAAATGGCAACTTATTAATACAAGAGTTTGGTTGGTTTTATTTTTGTATTATATTATTTCACCGGGATCCTAAGGGGGGAACAAAAGGAAAAATAAAACATAGATATTTGTTTTTCCTTTCTTTGGATGGAAAAAGCTTTGTTGGAGAATAAACGGTTAATAAGCTTTGTTTGTATCTTGTTAACAGTATCTTCTTCTCAAGTTATGTTGAGAATGTTACATTGTTATTACTAGTATGTTCAAATTCTCATTCACCAATTTTTTAAACAAAGTTTGAGAGTAAATAAAAGGTGGTCTAATAATGTTTCGGAGGAAGGAAAAAAAAAGATGCAGAATAGTTATGAATTTCACTTGATTTCCGTGGAAAAAGAAACATCGGTTCTATTTTCCAGTAGAAAGATTCTTCTAGAAGTGTTGCTAAAACTCTGAAAAAATTGCTAAGGTTCTTGTCTTTGTTCAAACACATTGGTCATAGTTACTGCATTTATTTTGTGATTGCAATATAATTTGTGTATATAGTGATTGAAGTTGGTTCATACTTAATAGAAGAAGAAAATGTTACACATGAAATGTCTAAGTGGTAGTTTTGTTAATAAATTTTTGACTCCTTCAATATCAACGTACAGAAGAGCAACTGACAAGATCTCTTTTATATGTTATAAATGAATGCGGGTGATAATTGGCGTATAAATATTGCATATTGTGACGGTTATAGACATAAGATTGATGATCGTAAAATGCATGATTAATGCTATGCGATTGTATTTACGTGATTGGTTGGGAAAAGGAGAAAAAAAAAATATAGCTTGTGTATTTTGTTTTATTGGAAGGAAGTTCCGTAGATCTAGATTTGGACTTACTTTTTGTTGGTGGAAGTATTTGGTGATTGATTTTACAGGTTGGAGCCGTGAAATTACTGTTTGATATCATTTAGAGCGTGGTTAATTTGCAGCTCACGGGTTATCATGGTTGTTGGAGCCGTGAAATTACTATTTGATATCATTTAGAGCGTGGTTAATTTGCAGCTTATGGGTTTTCATGGTTGTAAGTAAAAGGTTTTATGTACTTTATGTTGCAAGTATCTATGCATACACCATGAATTTTGATTGGCTTTGAACGGGAAAATGATTGACTATTCATTTTCTCGTGTAGTAATTGCCCTATTAAGTGTCATTGTGGGAGTAACTATTAGTGGTTTTGAAAAGGAAAAAAAAACCCACTTAATTCGGTTTTCCTTCTAAGAAAGACAAAAGATTTTATTAAAGGTTAGCATAACTATTGTGCATATGAGTGGTGAATATTTATGCGGCACTCTTTGGGACTTCATCACTTCAATGCCCAGTTTCTCAAGTTATTTTCTAACAATAGTCTTCACGGTTTTGATCTGTGGGGGAAAATTATTTTGGTGGTTACTTGTAGAAGTATGGACAAGGTTTTAGTGTTCACCATCATCGGGTTAAGACTATTGCTTTGTGTATGGTTGTCTGAAATCCACATTGGAATAAGCACATGTATGCTGTTATTTTTCCAAGTCTTGTGCTGGATTTGGTTTCCCAATTCGGTGGAAAAGGTTTATGTCTATAGATGATCTCTTTATGGGAAAAATAAATGTCATGTTCAATCTTTCTTCGTTACCAAGACTATTATCATATTTCATGACCCTTTTGTTGTCATGAGTAACGTGTAGAGATTTGTAAACTTGGTTTTTCAAAATATTTTTGTTTTGGAATTGGTGATTAGTTTTTATATATTGTTTTGTAAAAAGGCAAAATAAATTAAAACCACGGCTATCAGGATTAAGCTTTGTTAATAGATGATCGATTTCGGTTGCTACCTCATTAATGAGACTTTAAACCATGGTTATAAATCCTTGCATTATTTTGTGACCGTTTGTGAGCATATGTTTAAATTGCTTTTTAATAAAGCAATGGTTTTTCTATCATATTTACTAGTATGAGTTTCATTGGTTAATTGAAGTTTTGAAACTTGTGGGGGATGGTCAAACTTAATTATTTTGTGTAAGTTTCAAAACTCATTATATGAATCTATTGATTCTTAAAATCATTGTATATGATCGATTGATTCTTAAAACCATTGTATATGATCGAGTTTTCCCTTTAACAAAAGCTAGTTATATACCTATGGATGGGAATGTGGGGGTTATTTATAAATAAAAGTGGGTTCTATATTATTGGTGAATTTGTGTAATTTTATAAAGCTCTCAACAATGTTTGGGCCTTTGAGGGAAAAAGGGGGAAGAAATAAAGGGATTTTTATCTTTGAAAATGTTTTCTATGTCTAAGGTGGAGAATTCAAGGGTTTTTATCACTTAAAAGGTTTCAAATGTTTTAGTTTTGAGGCTTTAAAAAAGGTTTCCCTTGGACAATATTTATGTAATGATTTGGAAACATGCATTTTCAAGATTTATAACATCAAGAAGAGTCATATCTCTTTTGGTTAAGTTGATTTTTATTCACCATCTATAGAGGAGTACTCTGAGTAACGTACGTCAAAATCCTTGTGTCGATGATGCATATTTTGTGATGAAATAAGTGGTTAGTTAATCCAATTTCATTTATGAAATAAGAAATTTCTAGTTGCATAGGATACAATCCCTATGAGAGTTTCATTGGAGGTGTATTGGCCAAATTCTTTAAAGGTGCCCAATACTCTCTTTAATATGCGTGCTACGTGGGTATTAAAATTATAAGTATGCTACTAGTGTTATGTGGGGGCATATTAGTATTGATTGTCTGTGAATTTTGTTTATAAGATTAGCAACCAAGTTGATTGCTCATATCAACTTGCCCTTGCTTTATTCCTTTCAAAGGAAAAAATAAGTGATGCATGTGGGGTTTCTAATTTTTGTGAATATCGGTTGGATATTTCTTACTAAGAAATTCATAATACTAATTTTATGTTTGGCGAGTTGTGTTTGAAATTTATACAGGTGCATTTTGTAAGCTAGCAAGACGAAGTTTAAGATCTGCACCGATAAAAGGCTTGAGAAGCCAAAGCATGCATGCAAAGTACAATAAAGTAAAAATTGAGGCATTTATTGAACTCCCAAGAGGAGTTGTTGCCGCTGGACTAGCACGAGGCTGGATCCTAAAAATTGTCGAGGGGAATGAGCAAAGCCTATAGGAAGTCACCAAGGGAGGTAACCCAATCTCTGTGACTGGAGATCCCATGAAGGAGATTCAATGGGTAAAAACAATCCGTATTGCGTGACTTGATATCAGCACTAAAGAAAAGTTGAAGACACCATATAGAGTTGTTCTCCTGCTCATTCCTAAGGCATAGTGCTGAAGAAGTGACAGGTTAAGGATGAGTTTTAACTCTTAATGAATCCAAGGCGAGGATTCTCTCGCAAGGTACATTCCGTCACTATACCCTTGGAGGATTCACCTAAGTGGGAGTTGTCGTGAGGCCGCGACTATTAGGCTTGGGCTAGCCTATAGAAATTCCCATGAGAATCAAGATTGAGTGCATGGCCATTAATAGCACTAACCCGCGAACGAAAGTCCAATATCGGTACTGTGTGTGTGATATGTTGACCTCTGACTCAAAGGGTCTAGTTCAAGACATAGTTCACTATGATCCTTCAGAGGCAAACTATTAACACTAAGTGGGGTTCAAGTCCGGAAGACACCTTCACTTATTGCACAGTATATAGTTGCCCAATTTTGTTTATAGTATGTATTTTCAAAGTCATGTGATTTTAAAAGTCAAACTATAAAATATTTATTTTTATTAAAAGTGGGGGATTGTTGGAATATTTTTAATAAAAATAAATATTAGTACTAACTCCTCACCTTTAGTGTTTTACCGTTACAATATTAATGTAGTATTGTAATATCGGTTACAAAATAAGAGTATTTATGCTCTATTATTATCTCTATATTAAAGGCTATTACTCCTATATATATGTGTATCTCATACAAGGAAAAAGAGAGGAAAATAGAAAAGATATATACACATACTTATAGAGATGTACACAAAGAGAGATACAAACATGTTTGTGTGAGAGTTTACATTCTATTTTCTATATTTTCTATGTTGATTGGGCAACTCGGTTCGTGACTCGTTCAAACCTCCCGGTGGTCGTGAACATCGGATGAGGAATGCTTGTGAGCGCTTGGGTTTAATCTTGGGGCTAGTACACTCCAGTGGAACCTTCACGAGGGGAGGAATATTAGCCTTAAGACAGTGACTACACGACTCTCAATCTCACAGGCAACATCTTTCTTACTCTTAATATTTTCATATTATCTTATTTCTAACTTGTTGTATTTCCATATATTATGTGCTCTAATTCTTCTTGTGATAAATAATATTTGTGAATAAAATTCCTAACAGGGTACACTAAATGACCGAAGAGATTTGGCCTTCATTGCAGAAATTATGCCAGCTCGAACAAACTACCAATTAAATGAGAAAGTGGATGGTATATATGGGCAGTGAAGAGTGGGACTTCCACCATGGTATTCAGTGAGATGTCTCTGATGCAATCAATGCCCATTAATTTGCTGATTTTAGAACTAGTCTGTCGCAATTTGAAGGCAGCCAAGTAGAGGAAGTTATGGAGAGTGAAATTAGTTGTCACACCGTCCCTCAGAGGCTCGGAGGTTCGAGTCCAACGGAAAATGAATTTTGAGGTTCAGAGTTATGAACAATCTCTGCATTCTTTGTTGACTAACATATTAATACTTTGCTAACCTTGTTCATATATATAATATTGGGAAAAAAAAAAGTAGAGGGAATTATTACCAACAAAATTTGAAAAAACAAGTGGATGGAGGTAGTGGTGAGGGGTGGCCAGGATATATTTATTATTTAAATGGAATACAAGGAGTTTGAATATTTGATATAACCTGGTGGAGGCCCCACTTTCTCTGAGTGCATGTGATCTGTTTCTTTTTTTTTTTGTTAAACGGAAATAACATGTGATCTGTTTCAGTTAGCAGAAATGAACACGAAAATTTGCCTCTTGGATTTTTTTTGGCTGAAACTTCAGCATGAATGTGGAAACAACAGAGAAGAAAAGATTTGCCAAATTGGACTGAAAGGTTCAAGTTTCTATCCTATGAAAGTGAAATGCATGTGTCTATGTGCCAGCCCCTGTTGACATGTTCTTTTTTCTACTCCGCTATTTTGTTTGTCGATCGTGCTTCTGAAAAAGTTATTGTAATTTTGCCGAGAGGAGGGGGTTGAGGTCCAGTCCAGTATCGATTTTTAGGCCTGTCTCGGGCCCAACAAAAGGATCGGAATCGTTCATTTTATCGAGCTCATTGAGTACTATAACCCTGAAAAAATTTATGTCAATTGAACACCGATCAATACTTGATCCAAAGATTCAAAAAACATTTATCTTAAAGCAAATGGGTGCGATCAAGTGTGCATAGTGTTTTTTTCCAAGATAAATGTGGCCCGGTTATGTATTGATCAGTATCCGATCGACATAAATTTTTGCATGGTTAAAGTTCTCGACGAGTTTGACAAACTAGAATGATTCCAATTATTTTTTTGGGCCTGGGAAAGGCCCAAAAATTGACACTGGACTGGACCTCAACCCCCTTGTAGAGGTCTTAGTTAACACCACTCCCATACTAGGATTAGCTAATCCAGCCTGTTGGAAAAAACACCGAATTACTCCTCAAATCTTTTTTGTATTCTCAATGCAATGATTTAATGAGAGCGACCAAGTAAGATATCACATTATCCACCTATATCATCTACTACTCAAACCAAGTATAAGCTAATCTCCCCTTCTTAACTATATTCACCCAAACTTTATCCACCCGGCAAATGAGCTACCTAGAGTTCAAGGTCTATCCATCTCCAATGCACCCCCTAACAGCCTATTTACTGATGGGATATAAGAGGCGGATATGTTATCACCCCAGGTAGTATATCCGAATTACTTATTTCCAGTGCTTGCCACCCGGATATAGACCATAGATATATAGTGGGTGCATATAATAAGGATGGGGGAGAGGTGGTGTTATTATATCTGCCCTTACAAAAATGTCACCATTTTATTTTAATTCTATATCCACCTACTCATATCCACCCAAAACAAACCAAGTATATACATATCAGTTTTATAAATTACTCAAACAAACCATCTATATCATACATACATACATACATACATACATACATATATATCCTCCCTTTTATCATATCTCCCCTCATATTATATTCGATTGGCAAACGACCCGTAAATTTGGTTATTAAAATAACTCCTAAATCGTAGTTTTGTTTTCTTTCCTCCTGGGGTATGCCCCTTGTAGGCTGTATATTCGGTTAGCCTCTTTTATTTTCAAGCTGATTAACCCAAAAAAAAAAAACTCCTAAAGTAGACACATAGGTAACAATGGGGTACAATTTTGTGCCAAGGATTTGCTAATTTAGGAGTGAGAGAGTACTCCAACGGACTCTCTAAAATTGACTCTTTAATAACATGTTATAACACCAATTGTTCAAAAGCTTAAACTGCTAGTAAATAGATACACCATTCGTTCAAAAGCTTAAGCTACTAGTAAATAAGTGCAACAATGTATATAACATTATCCAACACCCTCAATTGTTCAGATTTTTCTCATCCGTACTCCATTGTGTACTACTCCATTTCTCAAAATTCTACACCTTCATTAACAAGACTGAAGATGCACAATCAAACGAACATACAGTCGTACACAATCGAGACGCTCTAAGATATTTGATAATGAAATATGAAGAGTCACCAATAGGGTTTGTTATTGAACGCCCGCGGCAAAATGTACAAAAAGATTGCTATCTACAGCAGGCAGCAAGTCTATGTCGATGTACATGTTTACCGATAAAATTCATGACAAAACAATCATGTCCAAAATAGAGTATGGCACCAACTTAACCAACAAAAAGATTAGACATTAACAGTAGTAATATGCTTCAAAAGCATTTGGCTGACGTCAAATGATATTTTTCCAGCCTCCATTTTGAAGTGGTGGATCTTCCCATCCGTCTCTTGTTCAAGGCGCTCCACATTGGCGCCTGAATCTCCACAGCTCTGGGTTTATGATATCCTCTCCTCTTAAATAAGAAACACTTTCGCTTGCCAACTTTTTGAAACACTTTCGCTTGCCAACTTTTTGCCAATTTTACCCCCTGACTTCTCCTAACTCTCTTTAAGAAGAATCAGGGTAATTTTGTCTTTTTAACGATATGACTTTGTTTGCTCCGCCTCCCCTATTTCTTTTCTTCCGCCTCCCACTCTTCTTTTCTTCCTTGGGTTAAGAGAGAGAGAGAGAGAGAGAGAGAGAGTGTGTGTGTGAGGACGATGAAGACGATGACGATGACGAAGCAGACGAAGAGGATGGCAATGAAAAGGCAAAGGACGTGTCATTTTGGTTAACTAACAGAGAGAGAGAGAGAGAGAGAGAGTGTGTGTGTGTGTGTGAGGACGATGAAGACGATGACGATGACGAAGCAGACGAAGAGGATGGCAATGAAAAGGCAAAGGACAGGTCATTTTGTTTAACTATACTAAGTTTCCGCAAACGTAATTACGTGTTCAGTTTGCACTGATGGGTTATTTTGGGTTTAATAGACTGATTTTGTTTAATCTACCCTGTGGTTTTCTCCTCTCCGGTCCCTTTTGGGGTTCCATCGGTTCCTGCAGAACAGATCTTTCCGTCCAACGCTCAAATCTATGGCTCGTGCTCCTCCTGAAAAGGTTTGGCTCCATTCTTGGTTGGCTTTTTCCAATTTATGTTCTTCGTTGTGGCTTGCATGTTGTTTGGTTTGGCTATTATGGTTGCAATTTTTTTTTAGGATTTGTTGGTTGTTGATCGAAGGTTCTGCTGGTTTTTTGTATTTATTTCTCTAAAGAACAACTTTTTGGGCCTCTTTTTGTTATTGAGGAGTCTCACGGCATGCGATCTGATCCGAGCAGCGACGACAATGAAGAAAGATTATTTTTCCCAATTACTCTCCCCTCTTTTCTTTTACTGTTTGTGGTTCTTCTATTGTGCATAACTTTATAGATCCAACGAATACGAATAATATAAGTAAAAGAAATCAAATGACACATAACAAGGGAGAGACAAAGCATCTAATATGTTTCTTTGATCTTTATTAATTATTTCGTACTTTTGGATTTTTCCAGGTGTGGGTTATTGGAAACATGAAGGTTTTGAAGTTTTTAGTACCAATCAATACCTGATTGCTCCTACATCAGAGGATATTAATGGGTATGTGTTGCTCTCCATGGTTTTCTCCATCCTAATTTCTCCTAGGGTTTTCCCTGTTTCGGATGAGAAGGTTTGGGTATGTGTTGCTATGATGACTACATACATAATATTTGGAAGACCCAGAAAAAGATCTCCACAACGGGCATGATGAACGTGCTTTGCACGTAGCCATGCATCTAGTTCAAAATGAAGCTCTGAATTAGACAAACAGTAACAGATCACCATACATATAGCGGTGAAGAAGTCGTATAAGCAGCCTGAGCCTATCAAAATGCATGGTGGAACCTGGATGCGTTTGGATCTCCAATTTGTGGAGGTCCAACAAATATAAAGGAACAAATAGAAAGACAACAACGAAGTATAAGCTAATTTGATCTCTTTTCAGTTAGTTTATGAAAATAGGAACAACATTATGAGTATGAACAACAAACCAAGATTTGTTTATTTAACTGTAAAAGAAGTGCACAATGAATTCTATTTTCATTTCGTTTCACAAATCACGATTCAAACATAGCCACAAATTCACTCGCTAAGAAAACACCAAGAAGCAGTGAACAACTAAGACTCTAGTTGAATTCACACATTATTCGTTGATGTTTGCAATTGTCACCAAAATATTCAGCAATGAAAACATGAAGTTGATAGCGCCAACTCATAGATGGTAAAATTTCACAAAGCTCAACTCATAGATGGTAAAATACTAGCATTTCCTTGTTGCAAACCTACAGAAAAAATAAACTTCCTAGCTCCAACAGCAGACATACATGTCACTAATGAACAATGTCATTTTATTGAACCCCAGTTACCCGAGAATGTCCAAGTATACTATTAAGTATTTAACCCATAGCTAGTGGTATCTAAAAAACTAGGTATTACCCTTTGTGAACAAATTTCAGACTTCAGCTTCTCATATGTATCTAATTGGACGATTAAATTTAGTACTTAAGACTTTTAGTACATAATATGGAACAAGTTTTTTTTTTTTTTTATTATTATTGGCGGAAGTTATTATTTGTTAGAATAGTTAGATTAACACATTGAAAGAGGAGTTTAACTCCCGACCTCCTTTCTCCTGGCACCTAAGTAAACCCCTAATGCCTTTAGGCCAATGGCCTCTTGGCAATACTGAACAATTTTTCCACATTGAAAATTTCAACAATCACTTTTAGCACTGCTAATTTTCCATTTTCAATTTGCAATTTTACCAACCAAGACTAAAGTCATGACCTGAAAATGTAAGAACTCCATAACTTCGATAGGCAAGGCATGATCTCCAAGCATGAAAAGCACAAATGTGCTAAACCCATCAGCAGCTAGTAATTAATTAAAACATTGTCTTCGGAAACTGTTATACATACTTTGACGGCCACGATTAGCACATCAGCAACTTGCAATGGTTCCAAATAAGCCAGCGGAAAGTACTATACATACTTCTGTGGGACAAGGGAAAAAGCTAATTTTTAATTTTTTATGACTGTCATATAAAGTAAGTATACATGGGAATCCTTCCTCAGATGAATTTGCTTTATCTAACTTCATGTATCTTACATGTGCGACCAACTTTGAAAAAGATCAATAGCGGGAATCGATAAGAGAAGATATACAACTTCTGGCAGCATTGACAATTTGTTGAGCTTCTTGTTCAGCAGCTAGCAGTAGTTTAATTCCACCTTGCCGCCTATATATTGGCTTCCATACTTCACCACAATGCTGCATAAAAGTGAAAATATCGGCCAAAAGAGAGGTTAACAAAATAAGAAAGCCACAATTTTTACTTAATGAGGCTTCAATGATAAGAATCTGACCAAGATCATCATGACACCAAAGTAGGTAGTGGAAACCAGATTGTATGAAGATAATATTTTGTTTACAGTTTTAAAAAGGTAAATCACTGAATTGATGAGCCTGTTGGATGCATGATTAAACATCTACGTTCTACCAAAATGTATAATGGAACCAGCTGGAACTACAAATGCAAAATATTGCATAGCATATCCTTCCTAGAGCAAGGATAAAGGTTAGAACTTAATCTTATCCCACCATGCATCTGTAACATTCATCTGTTTGAGCCTATGATGCACGGACGCTGACACGAACTCGGGGACAGGGGAATTTTAAAAAAATGGGGACACGGACACGGCGGGGGACACGCAACATGTATATTTATTTATTTATATTTTTTTCCAATTTTTTTCCAAATTTAAATGGCAAAATATGGACAAAACGAAAATTCCATAGTTCCAATACCATTTAAACAAAACAAGACATCCATAAGTTCAATACAATCCTATTGAAAAATTACAGTTTAACCCCAAAATTTTAAAAAAAATTACAGTTTGACCCCAATTTTTTTTAAAACATTACATTTTGACAAACCCCCCCCCCCCCCCCCCCCCCCCCCGCCTTTGTGTTCCCAACCATGTCCCCCTCAAAAAATTATATTGAATTATGGGACACGCCACGTGGTGTGTCCCATACGTGTTCCCGTGTCCAGACATTGTGAAACATCGACCCTTAGAGGTGTCGGTGCTTCATAGGTTTGCGCCCTATATGGATGTCGATCTGATACGAATGAAAAGCTCCATCCCTTTCGTAATAAGTAAAAAATTGAATTAAAAATGTGTCAACGGGATGTCATCCATGCACAAAAGAAAGCAAAGAACAAAAGGCCCAACAACTTGAAACACCAAAAAGAGACAGATCAATAAAATGGGCCTATGTGCCACTCTAAATGCTAAAACTATCTATAACATGTCAAGGAATTGATCAAGGGTTAAGTCACACTCCCTTGACTCTCAACTAAACAACCTATAAAGGAAAAGGCTCCTAAGTTTAAACAATGGGCTCTCTTCCCAATCAATATATCTTCCATTCCGCTCTCTGCCTCTCTCCAAATAAGCCACATCAAGCATAGCGGGATCAAGCCCATAGCCTCTGGTTTAGGCTTCCAAAGCCTATGAGACTTGTCTAATCACTCCACAACCATGACATCAATTCTCCCCCCTCGAAAAGAACTGGACTTCGATGAGTTAGGTGCAACTCCCAAAATACTAGCATGTGGAAAAGCTCGTTGAATTAGGAAGAACCTTTCTGCAATTTCAATGCTTGGGCATCTGTGGCACAAGAGTATACTTCTTTTTTCCATCAATAAAGTAGTAAGTGTTGCCACGCCCGGCATGGTGTACATCACAATCCCACAACCATGTTCTTCCCAAAAGTATGAGGCTTGAGTGGCAAAACATCACACATGACCGTCTCTTTAAAGCTCCCAATGGTGAAGGCGACAGGACATTGTTTCTCAACCTTCAACTTTGTATTAGTGATCCAAGCCACATGATATGGTTCTGGATGTGGCTCAACTTTCAACCCTAACATTTTGATAGCTTCTTCGGATACGACATTGGCGCAACTACCAGTATCAATGACCAATGAACATACTTGCCCGCCACAACTAACCCTTGTTTGGAAGATTTTCCCTTGATAAGAAAGATGCTCATCACGTTTAGAAACTTTTTTATTTGTTAGCATAAGAAGACGGATAATGCCCATGAATTCATCTAAATCATCAAAATTTACCTCCAAATTAGGATCAATGGGATTACCAACCTCTTCATCGGTTGGTGGTTCATTGCATGTGGGCTCTTTTGGGATTTCCTTTCCAACAAAGGCATTTAACTTGCTTGGACATTAAAAGGATAAATGACCATAACCATGGCAGTTGAAACATCTTATTCTAGAAGTACTACTTGCTTGAGATGTAGATGAAGATGTACTAGGACGAGAGGACTTGTTAACAATAAAAGAATTTACTTGCGGCTTCTCATTAACCTTATTTCAACTCTCATCTACCAAAGTCCTTTCACTCCGGGTAACGCTTTCACTGGTAGCCCTCGCGGGAGTGTTCTTTTTCAAGTCTTCCTCCATCTGGTAAGCCACTTGAACCGCATCTGCCATGGTAATTGATGTCATGACCATGGAGTGGTTAGACAAGTCTCATAGGCTTCGGAAGCCTAAACCAAAGGCTATGGGTAGCACAAGCATCGAGAAGTCTTTTTGGTCCAAGAACAAGTGTCCTTGGTAGTTCAAGGGTTATCATGAATTTAGTACTTGCATTAGTATTCATTTAGATGCATTAAACACATGTTACAAAGTTCAATGTATTCGTTAAACACATTTTAGTTCTTTGCATCTAATTGTTAGTAGGTTCGATGTATGCATTTATATCCAGGTTCATTCATTATCTTGTTAAATGTGTTCATTGATTAGGTTCATGTCACTTAGACTTCTAGGATTTCGAAAGGCCATTGTTTAGCTTGTAAGTATGCATATAATCTTTCTTTCCAATACAAAGTTGAGTAATGAATTGAGTTTTACAAGGCTGAGGCCATTGTAATTGGGTTCTGGGGTCCTTCCTTGCAGAAACCATGCGCAATCGTTGCGGTCCTTCCTTGCAGAAACCGCCTAACCCTTGCGACGGTGAAGCACCTCTATCTCTCTTCACTCTAAGATCTTCTTGCAATCGCTGCGGCCTTGGGGGTGGTGGAGTTTGTCCTTGGGGTTGCTGGAAGGAGGACCCTGGACTATTAAAGGCTTCAAACTCTTGGGCAAAACCCTCTCGATTTTTTCCCATGATAAAAGATGTCAATTTACTTAGTGATGTTTTTATGTCCTCTGCATCACTTTTTAAAGTTAAACACCTTCTTGAATAGCCTGAAGCTTTTTGGAAAGAGCGTCGACCTTGGAATTAAGCTCGCTATTTGTCATCATTGAATAAATAGATCAACTTTGAAGATGCAGGAGCATAAACTCTGATACCAAACTGATGTAGGATGGTTTTAGGACACTTATTGCTGCCTACAATGAATCGTGGTGGTTTTAGGTGGGTAAACAAGAATATTACTTGGATAAGAGCGCAAAGAAGAAGAAAGGAAAGAAGGAGAAGAGAGACAGAGGTGCTTCACCCTTGCAAGGGTTAGGCGGTTTCCGCAAGGAGGGACCGCAATCGAAACCCCAATTACAATGGCCATAGCCTTGTAAAACTCAATTCATTAATCAACTCTGCGTTGGAAAAAAAAAATTGCATCCATACTTATAGGCTAACAATGGCCTTTCGAAATCCTAGAAGTATAAGTGACATGAACCTAATCAATGAACACATTTTACAAGATAATGAACGAACCTAGATATAAATGCATACATCGAACCTACTAACAATTAGATGCAAAGAATAAAAATGTCTTTAATGCATACATTGAACTTTGTAACATGTGGTTAATGCATCTAGATAAATACTAATGCAAGTATTAATTCATATGACCCTTGAACTACCATGGATGACCCTTGAACTACCATGGATGACCCTTGAACTTCCAAGGACACTTGTTCTTGGACCAAAAAGACATCTCGATGCCTGCGCTACCCATAGCCTTTGGTTTAGACTTCCAAAGCCTATGAGACTTGTCTAACCACTGGCCCATGACATCACTCAACATCTTTTCCCAATCTATAGCTGCCACGGTAGTCTTCCACTGAACCACCACCAGGTTTGGACTCCTTAGAGTGTGGGCTTTCACTGCTTGAATCCGGGTCATATTCCAATGCAACTTTTCTGGCAACTTCACCAAAGCTCCAATTTCGTTGGTCTTTTTCTTAATGTTTTTCTAGTGCTACTTATTCTCTTTTGATTTGGCAACGTAGTTTATTGAGTTTAGAGTGGTTTACTGCATTTTTATGTTAATTGTTTCTTTTTGTATCCAAAGCACCCATAGTTCAATCCCAATACCTTCACAAACTCAGGCCAAGGCCAATGCCAAGGGCCTGGTCCCGACCAAGGAAGGGAGTTCCCGGGTCGCTAAAGGCCACGCAAAATGTAGTGCAGCGGTGAGTTATAACAAGGAAGAAGATGTCCCGGTTGCCAATCCTAATTGTTATAAGAGAAGAGATGCGGCGACTATTCATTTGAATCATGGTTGTATGACGTAAGGATGATTTCATCCTTGAATGAATGGTTGAATCATGAATGTTTCCTATTCTATCAATATTTTGTGTTTGTATTCTAGACTTCAAGCACTTGCATACATGGCTTGTCATTGAAACATGGAGTTGCTAGAGAATCTTGGGATAGGCTATACTTCGGAAGCAAGGTGTGCTATTAGATGGACTGTACTTAGATACAGTTTGTACTTGTAAGACAACTTGTAATACAAGAACATAGCCTATGCTAAGCGGTTACGTGGCTATTTTGTGATGAATTGGATGGATAGTCTTTAACTTAGCAAGACTCAAGTTACGGGAGGGAACCAGATTCAAAGCCCTAGAACTTTATCCACTTGAAAGGCATCTGACTAAACAACAAAATAGAGCCCAAAGCAAAAGGAATCATGACAAAGTCTAAAAACTATCTCAAAATAACATAATTAGTCAGGCTTAAGGTTAGCACCTAGAGCTTAAGCAGCGGGGAAGTAATCTAAACTAAGGAGCACAATTTAGAACCATCGAGCAATGTCAAATTTGGTGCCTTATATGATCCTCTCTTCCTTCTTTATTGAATTTTATAGTTCATCAGATTGATGCACATAAGCATGTCCTTTAGCAGTGAACATCTAAGAGCAAGTCCACCCGTTGGTGCCAAAATGGCATTGGCAAAGTTATTTTTTGGCTTACTACTACGCCAAAAAGCCAAAAGTAGCAATTGGTGGGCTGCTTGGTTTATCTTACTGTTACTCGCCCAGATATTTCTTATGCAGTTCACATTGTTAGTCAATTTGTCTCTGCTCCTCGAACTACGCATTGGGCTACCCTCTTACGTATTCTTTGTTATCTTCGTGGTACCATCCATCAGTGCCTTCTGATTTCTTCTACATCAAGCTTAACCCTCCATGCTTATGCTCACTGGGCAAGTGATGTCAGTGACTGCAAATCTACCTCTCTGTGTTTTTCTAGGCGATTCTCTTATCTTATTGAAAAGCAAAAAGCAATCTGTTGTTGCTTGCTTCATTGCGGAAGGTGAATATCGTGCCATGGCCCATGCTACCTCTGAAATCGTCTGGTTTCGCTGGCTTATTTTCGATATGGGGGTCTCTGTTACTACTCCTATATGCCTTTTGATGTAGAACACGTGGAGGCCCAATTCCATGATCAGCTGGACCGAGCCAAGCCCCGAAAATCCAAACGGTGTTTAATTTCAGATTACCCAAATTGGTTAAATTTGGATGAGCTCGGAATAGGCCCAAAGTTGATGATGAATGGTGTTTTTCGGCCTAATTCCTTCGTTTAGGCTTTCAATTGCGCTATTTTGCCGTTTTAGGAAAGATTTGTTTCGTTAATAACTCCTAGATCGTAATTCCTTTTCAGTTGATTCTTTTTGGGAAAGTCTTGTTTTTCTTTCCCGTTTTCAATTTTAGGAAAAGCCCCAAATTCCGAGACTTTTTAATTTCCAAGTTTATTTTTAGAGTTTCGGCCTATAAAAGGGTTTGTAACTTAGGGTTTATGCAGTTTTTTGATTAATCATATTGCAGAGATTTTCTCTTCATTCTTGTGCGCAAGAATTGCTCATTGCGACGGGTTGTTTATCTCGTTTGGATTAGTACGCTAACTAATCTCTCGTGAATTCCGCCGCGTCACCTTTTTACTGTTACTACTCCTACGCCTCTTTACTACGACAATAAGAGTGCTATTCAGCTTGCCCACAACTCGGTCTTCCATGAGCGCACGAAGCACATTGAGATTGATTGCCATTTCAACCGGCAACATCTCCAGTCTGGCACCATTGCTTTAACCCTTCGTCTCCTCCACACTGCAGCTGGCTGATTTCTTCACGCAGACCCATACCATTTCTCGTTTCCGCTTTCTCCTTGACAAACTCTTGGTACTCTCTGCCCTCGCACCTTGTTATAGTTCTGTTATGCTTGTAATGGATTTTGGTTATCCTCATAATGGTTTTGTTATGTCAAAAGTTACGGTGTTCTCAAAATAACCGGAGACACCGAAGTCATTCCCAAAGTTCAAATATTCTGTGCGCGCTAAAATGTGATTATTGTACATTGTTTATTCACCTACTCATAAAGTTCCATCTCATACTGATCCCACTATTACTTATGCAACCTCTCTTACTCCAATCAACACATGTACAGCCAGGCTATATTTTACACTCCAGTCACTTTTCAGTTGAATAACATATTTTGCATGTACCTGGCATTGCCTCTAATCTAACCTTAGTATGTAAGTTGGCATTGGATAACAACTGCACCATGACTTTCGATGGCATATCCTTTGTTGTTCAAGACAAGGATCACAAGCAAATCCTTTTTTAGGGACTTCTTACTAATGGCCTAAAACCACTTTCTTCTCAGGCGCTTAGGTCGGGTGACAGGATAATAGTCGTTATGTATTTGATTGCAAATCAATGAAAGAGAGGAGAACGAGAGGAAAGAGACCAATGGGTAGGGTGATCAAAGTCTAGAAGAGAGAGAATTGTAGAGAATGTATTGCTTACTCCAAGGAGAATTTCTAACTTCACAAAACTTGTTTGACTCCGTTATAAAAACGTAACAGAGGGATCTATTAAACGAAAACTCTTGAAAGGTTACCCCGGTTCATCGTTTTTTAATAGAACAAAAAACCATCACGAATGAACCATGACGCTAAGTAGCAGTAGTTATAGAGTTATTTTTCGTTTAGAAAAACAAGAATATCACACAATATGCTAGGGGGTTTGTGAGGATTAGAGAGTCAAACTCCCGACATGATCATCAGCGATCTGTATCACGGGCGCCAGCTAAACCCAATTTAGTAGTAATTAATTTTTTTTCTCGGTAATCAGTAGTATTAATGTTGGCTGATTGAAATTCTCAGAAAAGCACTTCCTCATATATTATGTGAATGCTTGGAACACCATGACAAAACAACATAGCACAAAGTCATTGTTAAATTAATGGAAGCTAGAAAGCTTAAATCTTATTGAATCTCAAACTATGTATAGAGGGTACATTTATTTCCTCTAAATCAATTGCAAAAGATAAGGATAAAAATCCTTCTATCAGAAAGATAAAAGAAAAGGGATAAGTGTAAAAAAGGATAAACTACAACAAGTACGCATCCCAAGGAGATCTAGGTATAGTTATCTAGTGCTAGCTTTACATGTGACATGTGCTTTCCAACAGGCAAAAACAAAAGAAAACGAAAACAGAGCAGTTGACGTAACAATTGGGCACGGTTAAAAACAAATGTCAAGATCACGAAGCCAACCCGATTGACACACGGTGCTATCCTCCACACCAGAACTTATTTACAACTCCACCCGATATCCCAAATTCCCCTTTGCAAATACAGACTTGAAGTTTTGAAATACTCACACAGTTCTTAGTAAGTAGAGCTTTTGAAATGTCCCAAAGCTTTAACTGCTGCCGCTCCGAGGACGTAGTGGTGGTAGAAGGCGGCAATGGCAGCACCAATGAACGGTCCAACCCAGAATATCCACTGAAACATTATCACCACAAGTTTTAAAACCATGGAGGAAAAGACTTTTGAAATCAAGTGAAAATATCACGTATTCGCTTACATGCTCAAAAGAATAAACAGAACTCGGTCCAGATTGGAGGAGGGAACCTTGTAGTGCAAGAATGTACTACGGGGTTGCAGTTCATCTTGATGGGACCCTCTGAACAGTTTATTTTACAGAAGTACATAAAACTTTATTTGTGCGAAAAACCCATGTGAGTGAATTGTTACTTCAATGTGAACATCCAGAGCTTAATTTTTGTTTTCTAGTCTGTTCAGATAGGAGGGTGGAGGAGTATATAGACCTGTTCGTCCCAGGCTTTTTCTTTGCCATAGACCACAGCTGCTCCGAAGCTTCGGGCTGGGTTTATGCCAGTACCGGTGATTGGGATGGTGGCCAAGTGAACCATGAATACGGCGAACCCAATTGGGAGTGGTGCCAAAACCTGTCATTCCAAAAATCAAAATCCTGTGATCATCATGATTTCGAAATCCCTATCAACCACATGTATTCAAATGATACTTACCGGAACATGAGAATCACGGGCATTTCTCTTGGGATCAGTGGCTGATAAAACAGTGTACACAAGAACAAAGGTGCCGATGATCTCTGCCCCAAGTCCAGCTCCGGTATTGTACCCGGGGGAGAGCTGGTTGGCTCCACCACCATACTTAACGTAATAAGCCTTTTGGAAGGACTTGACTAGCCCACAACCACAAATGGCTCCTAAACACTGAGCCATCATGTACATTATGGCTCGGACCAAGGACACCTTTCTGGCCAAGAACAGCCCGAATGTCACGGCTGGATTTATGTGGCCCCCTGCAATGGTCATAAAATAAAAATTAAACACATGGAGAATTAGGCATAATAAACATGTTTTGGAGAGATAAGCTATGCTAAAGCTTGTCCCACGTTGTTTAATTATAACCTCAAATACTACTATACTTGTCTGGCGGCTTCTCCAACATTTTGTGCACGTAAAGAGGTAAACATGAGATTAATTTATTTATTTTTGAATGGCAAAGAAATTTTATTAATCTTTGAATAAGAATTACAAAGACTAAAGGGTAACAAGGATATCTGGCATCACAATTCCGAAGCAAACATCCCAACTAGGTTGACACATAATTAAGCCCCTGAACAATCATATGCCATCCAAGACCCGAAAGAGGAAAAAAAAAAAAGAAAAAATGAAAAGAAGAAAACACTGGATCAATTCATCAAGGGAGGAATTAAATAAAGTACACTTTTTAGCTTAAACAAGTTGGAATTAACCAAAAAAGATTATATAGGCCAAATTGCGTCTATTGGTTACACTAGCTACTGGTTATACCAGTAATGAGATGTGCGGAATTTCTTCACTTATTGTTAATTGATTGTTTATTAATGCCTCCAACATTTCTAATATGAATTTTTGATTTATACGAACATCCGAAACTTTCAAAATGTCAAATGGCACTTGCAAAGAAATTTTTCGCAACAGTATAGAAAGAGCTACACATTTCTGGTTCGAATAACACATTCAGAAATCAGGTGCTTAGAAAACTACAACGAAAAACACCAAACCAGGGGTACTTACCGGAGACACCGGCAGTGCAATAAACAAGGACGAAAATCATGCCACCAAATGCCCAAGCAATGCCCAGAATTCCCACGCCACCGCACGCATCGCTATTCTTGGTTGGGTCAGTTTGGCTATTGTATCCAATTACAGTCAAAACAGTGATGTAAAGGAACACCAGAGTTGCAATGAACTCAGCAATTATAGCCCTGTAAAAGGACCACCGGGTAATTTCCACAGCATCGATCAACGGCGCAGGTGGCGGCTCTTTGTAGTCCTTGGTGGCATACTCGCCGTCGGGCCCTCTGTTGATCGCCGGTGGCTGTTCCTTGGTGGCATACTCGCCGTCGGGCACTCCGACTTCTATGTCTTTGGCCATAGCAAGAGAGAGAGAGAGAGAGAGGTGAATTTGAGGTGTGGAGAGAATTGTAAGGATGTTGTAGTGAATCTTGGTGATTCATCCATTTGCAGGAGAGGAAGCTCTTCCACGGGAAGAGGCATTAAATGCTTATGTTGTGTGTGGCCTTCAACCTATGATTTCCAACTATTTCGCCGAATCCCACTTTAGCCTAATTAGTTACCTATGTTTACTATAGGTCAAAAATTTTTACTTCTTGCCCGCCCATGATTTCAACGTGGTTTCAAAAAAAAATTTGAATGCAGGATGTCTCTGGTCGGTTTGCGCACGTGTGGGTCAGAGGGTGAGGTGGCCCTAGAAGTTTCTGGCAAGACTAATCGAACCCGAGACCTTAGAAATGAGCAAATTCCTAAGTCTCTGGCCAAAATCACTTGGCCAATCTCTTGGGACTAAGTAATTTCTGAGTAAAAAGAGCAGCTTAATTTTCGCAAAGTAAAGCTTGTTTTGGCTTAATAATTAAGTTGCATTATTTTTTGTCCTTGTTCCAAAAAAAATCACATTTGTTAATTTTGCGTCAAATTTTTTTGCGCATTATTAGTTCGATTCGACAAGAGAAATTTTAAAAAGTAAAAAATTATAAACAAAACTATAATACTTTTGAATATTTTAAACTATAATACGAGATTTTGTGATGAAATACAATTTTTCGTGGCTCAAAATACAAAAAATGCATACAGTACACCTCAACTATATCCCATCTGTACTCTACTTTGTTCTTTTGTTACCCTAAAGCAAGAAAAAAACACTGCTAAGGTTGTGTTTTTTTTACACTTAACTTATTTTTTTAATTCAGTCTATTCTTCTAACTGAACTTATATTATAAAAAATAATGTGTGTGTTACGCAATTAAGTTTAAGTTTAAAAGAATGGATGAACTTAACTTATTTTCATTTAAGTTCTGAAAGGGGAGAAAAATAAGTTAAGTTTAAGTTAAAGGGTAAAAAAACGCAGCCTAAATATTGACTAGGTTAAAAATTATTAACCAAAGTTTAAATTGGGACCCACTAAATAGTTGCCTCTTGCATTTCTCCCCGTGGAAGAGCTGCAAATGGATGACATGGCTTCGGTTAATTGGACATCCGGACACGAAAGAGTAACTGGGAGGAACGAGAAAAGTTTTGCCGCCCCACTCTTAGCTTTTTTGTTCATTCTTAAATTTCTTTCCTTACATACATATGTTTTAGGCTCCGTTTCGATTTCTTAGAAAAAGAACTTTAGAAAATGAAGGTCATTTCAAACTTAAAAATTATATATTTACGGAAATAATTTTCTTACCAATATAGATATTGTTTGATAAATTTCATTGAGATCTTTTAAACGGTGCAAAAAAATTGAAAAATTATTTTTCATTTTCATTATATTTGAGCTTGAAATTACCTTCTTTTTTTTAAAATGAAGGTTTAAAAAGAAAGCGGAACGGCACTTCACCCGTACTATGTATCAATTTCTTGCACTAGTATTAAGTCCCGTTCTACTAAGATTCTTATTTTTCGTTTTACAAAGCAGGTCATTCTTTTACAATACATCACATTTAATTCAAAAAATAAGTATTCACTAGAATCTAGCATATTACTATTATCAATCAATTATGTCATTTGATTGCATTTTCTTTTCAGTTTAAGTCTATAAATATGTAGATGCCGTATGTCTAATTAATTATGTAAGAATAAAGATCACAATTGCCTAAAGGCTTTGGAGGTTAAATCCCCTCGAAGTGGTCTATTTGGAGGTTTCTCCCCCATTCTCTCTTTTTCTTTTAATTTTTGAAAGTGATCCTATCAATTTCATCTTCTTCTTCTTTTTGTCAAGTTTGGTTTTTTTGGTTTTTATTTCACTTGTCGCAAGATATAGTGCAATTCATGGGATTGGTCCAAGTTTTGCACCAAATTAAGAAGAAGAAAATGTGGATAAATTATTTGACAGAATTATAAGGAGACAAATCTTTGGGATTTATGATCCAGAATTAATTTTGATTTTGTTAGGGCAGATAAGAAATGAATATTATCCAGACTTTTCTTTTTGGATGGCCTTGAATATTATCCAGACAGCTTGGATGATGCCCTTTCCGGTCATTTTTTTTGCTGATTTCTCGCGGGTACCCTTAAAATCACATTCTGCATACAATGAGCGGCTCGGATTTTCAAAATTTCATCTGGAAATGAAAGTCCCTCATTTTAAAAAAATGAGGAATCCCTCACTTGAAAATTCCTCTATATGTATGAGTATGTGTGTGTGTGTGTGTGTATATATATATATATATACTAGTGCTTGCCCGTGCCTACGGCACTATGCACTCCGGTTGGAATTTTCCATGCCTATGGCATTTGCTAGCTAGTGACTCAAATACTAAATCAATTCATTAGTGTGTAGTATGTGATTCTCTTATTAGTGGCACGAAAGAGAATTACTCGTGCTTACGGCACTCCCCCAACTAAACTTTTAAGCTAGCTAAAAAGAACTATACTAAATCAATTCATTAGTGTGTAGTATGTGATTCTCTTATTAGTGGCACGAAAGAGAATTACTCGTGCTTACGGCACTCCCCCAACTAAACTTTTAAGCTAGCTAAAAAGAACTATCAATTTGCTTATGAACTCCTAGTAAATATCAAGTAAAAATACCATCGACTACTATCACAGCTCCCAATTATGCAACAGGCTAATTATTGCAATCCATATATAAAAATAAAAATAAAAACAGTGAAAAATCACGAGTAGTTTGTGATTCAAAACATACAGATGGAATGCAATAATCAAACATAAAAATGACAGAGTCTACATTTCCTGATCATTCAATTCAATTTTTATGAGGCATTTTTACAAACATATGGAAAGCAATAAAAAAACTGGATAAGGAATTGTCAAGAATCAACCTGTTATCACTTGTGCGCCACTTGTAGCGAACCAAGGGTTTGGAAAAGAGACAGGTGGTTACCAAAGTGAGCCTGAAGAGGAAGAAGATACATTATCATCAATAAGCCATCTGGTGGAAATGTCGTTTCGAAGAAAAGGAAAGCAAAGAAACTCCAGAGCCCGAAGTACGTTTAACGACTTCGGAACGACATCGTAATATAAGTCATCTGGTGTATTCTTGTGCAGTAGTTTGAAGAGGCAATTTTACAAACACATGGAATGCAAAAAAAAATTTGATTGGGATTGCTTATGTGAAAAGGAGAGAATGAAGTCCAAGAAATCAAGCCTTGATTGACAGAGAGCAACGGAAGTGGTTGACGGTGGCAGTTGCATAATTGGAAGAAATTACTACTAAACCCACCCAGATGAAGTCCCCAGCAACGACGACGACGATCTTCGTCTTCGGAGTAACTGGGCTTACCACCAGTAAACAACCCCTTTAGTCATGTTTTTCTCTGGAGCCATTTCTTTCACGGCAACGTCGCAGTAACTTTGAAGGCGGAGAGAGAGAGAGAGAGAGCATTTAGTGCTTGTGGGGGTTCTGGTGAGGGGAAGCGAGGTTGCGGGAGGGGAGGGAGGAGGCGCGGTTGAGATTGAGAAAGTGGCCGGCTGCGGCCATGGGGGATAAGCGGGAGGCGACAGAAGCAGAGAGAGAGAAAGAGAGGGGGAGAGGGAGAGGGGCGGCAGAAGCAGATGGGAGAACCGAGGGGAAACACCTAGCAAATTACAGCTTGTATTTTTGTCCAAATACTGCAAGTTATTTACGAAGATGCAATTGGTTTGTATGGAAAGAGCAGAGAAATCTGGACCACTAAATTTGTTTGTATGAATATATAAAAATTTGTGTTTGGGATTAATCTGAACCGTTGAGAAAGCATATGCTGTTAGGAATATTCCTAAAACCCTTCTGTTTTATAAGATAGATATATATATTTATATTTATTTATTTATTTTAGTGTTTTGACCCCTTAAAATCTTGATAACTATATCTTCGCCCTTCGGAGGTTGAATTTTTCTTATCATCACTCCAAAGTTTAAATAATTATTTGGGGATGGCAACGAGTATAGTATGGATTGGGATACCCTATTCAATATCCAATCCTCAATTGGAGGGTTCTTCACCATTCTTGGCCCAATGTCCATTAGAGATATTTAACAAAGAACCAAATCCACCTCCCGATAGGAATTGGGGTTTCCCCAAATATACCCATGACCAAATCAAAAAAATGTAAGAAGTCAAAAATTACAAAATTGACATTTCTATTTAGAAATATAATCGCAGTTGGTTTTCTGAGGATATTAAGTATTTTGTAATAGGTAGTACTCCCTCTGTCCCTTTTTAAAAGTCCTACTTCGTAATTCCAACTTATTAAAAAGACATCATCGTTATACTTTTCACATCAACTTTTTACTACATTTTCCTTATTTACCCATAATCATTACACTTTTACTCACTAACTTTTCAAAATGGAATCTACTTTTAGGGACAAAATAGACAATACACCAACTTTTACCCACTAACTTTACAAAATGTACGTTTATTAAGGAACAGCCCAAAATAGAATACCGGACTCTAAAAAAGGGACGGAGGGAGTAATTGATAAGTTTCCGAATTAAAAAGGTAATTACTTGCATATATATAACTAGAGTCTGGTTCCCATAAGGGATCCCACACGATCTTACTGTACGGGACTCCCCTTTCCCGATTGAATTCCTACGATCCGAGCCGTTCAAAGTGATCAGAATGTGATTTTAAGGGTACGCACGAGAAATCAGCAAAAAAATTGATCGGGAAGGGCTTGATTTGAACAGTTTTTTATTGAACGGTTCATGTAGGGGTTCGAATTATCAGGACCTAGACGGGGTGAGATTAGGCTCCTTCCTCCTTCGTTCCTTCCGGCGGACCTGCAATCAAGTCACTAGGGCTTGGATAGCCCAGTGACCCTCCGATGATTAAGTTAGATCTCGAGGGAAAAGCTTAGGTCTAGGGTTAGGGAAGAGTAGCATACCTCACACAACGGGTATCCCTTCATATTTATAGACCTAGGTTTGCTTGGCCTTCAAGCCAAGGCGTGGAAGTCACGCTCAGGTAACCGTCTCGGGTGACGTCATTCACGACGTAAGGAACGAAACGGTTACGGAGCACATGACCTGATCGAATCGATTGCTGCATTAATGGACTTAACGTGGGGTCCATCCGTTGTAACCGCCTGGCTCTACTTCCCTGGATAGTTCTGAAGCCGAAACGTATCCCCGGGCACGGTACCGAACCAAGACTGGAAGACAACAACACTCCCCGGCCAAGCGGCCGGGCTCGAGGAGACATTGGCTGGTGCACACGGCTCGGTCACCGGCATGATAACCGGAGCCCACACAATAGCCCCTCAAGTCCCTGAAGCTTCACTCCTCTGCTTCAGGGTCTTGACTCTCGTGGATCAGCATGTTTTCAACCTTCCTGAAGGAGGGTTACTGAAGGGTAAAGATTCCTCGGTAGCCCTTGCTTCAGCTGTTTCTGTCAGAGAAATCCACGTGTCGAAGCCGCCGAGATAATGGAAGGAAAAAGCTGCCTCGGCACGTGCCATGTCAGCTGATTGGTACGAAGCGTCACTTCGGTGACACGTGTCATAAAGCCAGTGGTTTGGCCATACGGAGCCCTCGCCTCGGTGCAGAACCTAACAGAAGGTGACCGTCTGATGGGGACACGTGTCAAAGATCGAGAGAGCCGATGCACGACGCTTCGTTTCCCGCGCAACACTCCGCCCACCTGAGTATAAATGATGGCGTGAAAGAGAAACGGGCCACTCTCCCTCTTGCTCTGAAGTCGAACCGACGCCGCCGTCTGCCTCCGCCATTCAACCACGATTGCAAGAGTTTTGGACGTGGATCATCACACGGATTTGAGGTACGTTGATTCCCCCATCTTAATCTTCATTTCTTGACCACTTCTGTCGAAGTTCCAGTCGTTTTTGGCGTGGTTTAGAATCGCACCACCGCGCGCCGCCTCTGGGTCGCGGCAGCGCTGGGAGTTTCCAGCGTTGTTCTTGCTGCGACCGAGGCTAAAATTCTTCCCGAGGCCTACATCCTTCCCGAGCCCTATCTTCAATCCTAGACTTCAGGGTTGGTCAGTCCAAAGAAGGGAAGACCTCCCGAAGAGGGTACCCTGAACTTAACCGAGGCCAATAGACTCCGAGGAACAATGACCATTCTGTCCCGAGCGTTTAGGTCTTCTTGTTTTCCCAGAGCACATAGCTAACGGGTTTTTGCACTTTTCTTTGTTAGGTTGGGGCGAATGGTCATTGAGGTTTCTTCGGGCAGCTCCAGTAGTTCGGTTGACCTTGAAGAGATCTTTGCGGAGATACAGTCCCGAGCCTTCTACCGAATCCCAATCGACTCGATCGAGCCTTGCAGTCCTCTGACAACTCCTCCGCCAAAGACAGCTTTTGACCCTAGGATGACGGAACCAAGCACCTCGGACCACGCGCCCGGGCCATTCGCCGACGCCCCGGAAGAGGTTCAGGGGCGCAGAAGGCCGATGAGGCCCTGCCCTTACAGGAATCAATACTTTGACGGGACGTAGGCCGCCTATGCGGAATTCAAGCGAGTCTACAGCATACCTCACGATGTTGAGGTACGGCTGCTCCTAAACACCGACCCAAGGGACTTGCCCCACCGAGAAGGGGCACTAATCTTTCCACTGATGGCCATAACCGAAGGGGGGATTCGATTCCCCCTCCACCAATTTGTCAGAAGAATTCTCCGAACCCTCAGCCTTACCTCCTCCCAGCTTACGGTGAATTCGTATAGAATTATTACGAGCGTCATAGAGCTGAGAAGGCAGTATAATCTGACCTTCGGTATGGAGGAGCTCTTCGGGGTTTACCTACTTGGGGTTAACCGCGAGCACCAGCGGTATTACCTGTCTTGCCGCTCCGGTTACGACTCATTTCTGATCGATCACTTGCCCGACTCTGAGGAGTGGGCCGGCCTCTATGTGTCGGTCACCGGGAACTTCATGTTCGGAGTCCCGGGGAGAGGGCAGACACAACCACCACAGTGCAGTTTGAAAACGGAACGCCTGGTTGGTTAAATCTTCCCTTTCGGCACGTTTATTTAACTTAGCTGCATTTAGCATGCTGTACTGATATCCTCATCTTCGGTATTCTGTTTTTGCAGAACAGGGCGTTGTTGCTGCGCTTCGGGAAAGGGCCGTTCGTTCCAGGATCACTGCCGCCTTCGCCATCCCCCTTACGAGCCGGTTCGCCCCTGAATTGCTCGGCTACGTCGCGTCGTATACCAGCTTTTTGAAAAAGAAGCCAAGGCAACAGGGCATCCCGAGAGCAGGCAGGGGACGAGGCCGAGGAGGAAGGGCCGGAAGAGGGGCAGGACGAGGGAGTGGAGCGAACGAAACGGAGGGCAACACCTCCGAGCCTCTGGGAGTCATCCGAGAAGAGGTTGACCGAGAGACACCGGAGAGGACCGGGCTAAGCGCTGAGATGTCTGGGCCGGGGACAAGAGAGGTACTAAACCTGAGGCGCCAGAGGCCGAGGGGCAGCGGCCGAGGCCAGACTTTTTCGACGCCGGGCGCTGGGACCTCGGGGGTGTCCTCCGCCTCTCCACAAGAGCCGCCAGAGAAGAGGGCTCGGTTGGAGGAAAGGGGGGATGCTGAGGGCGGGGGCCAAGAGACCACCGATCTCGCCGAGGATGAGCGTCGGGAGAACGAGGGGACCGAGGGCGGCGAGTGGGTCAACCCGAGGGAGCTTCCCTGGGCTCCGGAATTCCGCCATTTCGCAGGTCGTCCGATTCATCATGCTGACACTGTGAAAAACCTCGGGGTGGCGTTCGGTATGCTCAGGGGGAGCATCCTTCCTCGGGATGCCCGGGCAGTGACAGGCCTGACCGAGGACATCACTGCTGAGATTGCACAATCCCTTTTCCATGTAAGATGCAACTGCTTATCGCTTCTATTGCACTTCGCTTCTTTCAGCCTAAACATTCAGAGCTCACATGCTCCTTGGTTCTTGTTTGTAGGTCGGCGCTCGGGCAATGGTGGTCAATGACCGCTGCAAGGCGCAGGAGAAGGAGATCGAGGAGCTTAAGCAGGCTCTTGGTCAGAGGGAAGACGACCTGAAAGTGGCCAGGGAGTCCTGTGATCTTTATCTGGCCGACTTCCGAAGATGCGACGGCGAGCGAGTGCTTGCCGAGGCCCGAGCTGCCAAGGCTGAGGAAAACGTACAAACGCTTAGGGTCACCAGGCCTCGGGAGGTGGAGGCGGCCAAGAACAAGGGCTATGACGAGGGCTGGGACGCGGCCGGCGTGGAGTACAAGAAGCAGGTCCGGGAAATAGAAGCCGAGCTGCACAAGGATCGATTCTTGGACGGGCTTCGGTACGGACACGAAGCCTTACTGAGCAAGCTCGACCTTCCCGCCGACTCCGAGCTCCGAGCTCTGCCACAGCCACCTCCTGAGGAACTCGTTTTGCCAGAGGAGGAAGACGTAGTGGTGCCGAATCCTGAGGAACAACGTGCCCCAGGGAGTCAAACCGGGCATGACACCGCCGCTCATACCGCAGAGTCTTAGGATTGCTTTTTACCGACTTCGTCCCCCCCCCCCCCCCCCCCCCCCTTTTTTAATGTTTCTGCAACTTGACTTGTTTCTCCTTGGCTGGACGGCTCCGGACATATGGAGTTTGCCGTACCAGGTTTTGTAATAGTTTAAATAGGGCTGGCGCCGAACTTTTGGCCTAAGCCAGGTCCTTGGTAGAATTTTAATTTTGAATTACATAACTCTTTGGCTTCCGTTGAATGAACGTCTTCTTGATTTATACCCGCTTTGATTGCTTGTTTGGATATGTCTATGCCCCTGCTTCGGTCACGCTTCTGAAGCAATGTTGCACCAAAGGATCTGCGGAAGCATGACCCGAAGCAATTTGAGCTCAAGAGGTGATGGAAAACCGAAGCCCCAGTTCAGCAAGAGTAGGGCTAAACAGGTGATACGACTACGGGACTTTGAGTGGCGTCGTAAAGGGATATGGCCGAGACCATAGGTTTAGGACGCCGTAAGCCCGAGCAACAATAGACATTGGTGGGTCGGTGTAAGGGGCTCGGTGGGGTGCCGAGTGTCCTTAGCGCGAGTGACCAGACGTCCAAACGACCGAAGAGGTCGGGGTGACTTGGTGAGAATACTATCCAAGGGTATCACCTATAGGAGGACAATATCCCAGAAGTCGGATAAAACGGTCCGGGAAAAAGGGAACCGAGTGTCAATGAGTAAGACAGCATGAACAGAGTAAAAATTAAGAAAAAGAAATTTTCATTTAAGCTCAAAGGAGTGCTGTCATTACATGAGCGTGTTGCCCGTAACGCTTAAAGCAAAAAGAAATACAAGGAGGGGAATCGGGTAGTGTAACCGAGCGCTCAACCATAGAACTTTTTGAGGTTGTTGGCATTCCATGTCTTAGCGATGGGTGAGCCGTCCAATTTTTCCAACTTGTAATTTCCTGAGCCGAGGTGCTTAAGGACTCGGTAGGGGCCCTCCCAATTGGGCATTAACTTTCGCTTTTTGGACTTCTCTACAACCTTCTTCCATACGAGATCGTCTGGCTTGAAAGAACGAAGGCGAACGCTTCGGTTGTAGCCCTTTGCAATTTCCTGTTGGTACGAGGCAAGCTTTATCCTTGCATTCTCACGTTCCTCCTCGGCCAGGTCGAGGTCTGCAACAATGTTGTCGTTGTTGACTGATTCCTCAAAATTCTCTGTGCGGATGGTGGGGAGCCCGACTTGGATGGGGATGACAGCCTCCATGCCGAATGCCAAGGAAAAAGGAGTACGGCCAGTGGACCGGCGAGGCGTTGTTCGGTAGCCCCAGAGGACCCTGGGTAGTTCCTCGGCCCATTTGCCCCGTCGAGATTCGAGTCGGCGCTTAAGTCCGGATGAGATCGCCTTGTTTGCTGCTTCGGCCTGTCCATTGCCTTGTGGGTAGGCCGGGGTAGATGTGTCCCATTTGATGCCGTACTCATCCAACAAAGCTTGGTATTTCTGACCCGTGAACTGCCTCCCGTTATCCGTTATGATGGCGAAGGGCACGCCGAAGCGTGAAATGATGTTTCGCCATACGAAGCGGATAACGTCCGTCTCTTCGATGGTGACCAGAGGCTCCGCCTCGACCCACTTTGAGAAATAGTCGGTTGCAGTTAGGAGGAACTTGAATCCGCCCGGAGCAACCGGCAACTTTCCAACGATATCCATGCCCCACTGGGAGAAAGGCCAGGGACTGGTGAGAGGGCTAAGATCCCGTGCCGGCTGGTGGATGATGGGAGCGAACATCTGACACTTCCTGCAACACTTGACAAATTCTTCAGAATCCTTCTTCATCGTTGGCCACCAGTACCCCTGAGTAATGGCTCGGTGGGCGAGGGACCGTCCGCCGGAGTGGCAACCGCTGTCGCCCGCGTGAAGCTCTTCGATGATGCCCTGAACTTGGTGTGGATGTCCCACGAGCAAGTAAGGTCCGGTGAACGATCTTCGATAAAGCTTGCCATTGGGGTTGAGCCAGAAGAGGGCAGCTTTATTCCGGAGGCGGTGGGCTTGTTTCTTATCGGGAGGGAGGATGTCATTGCGTAGGTAACCGACGATTTCATCCATCCAGCTTGGACCGAGGTCTATGTTGAGGACCTCGTGGGATAAGGCTTCAAGCTCGAAACTGGGCTTGTCGATGGAATTGAAGGAGATGGAGCGATGTTCCGAAGAGGAGCAAGCCGAGGCTAGCCCAGCGAGAGCGTCGGCATGTGCATTTTGTTCTCGGGCAATATGCTCGACGCGAATGGCCTTGAAAGTCTTTAGGAGCTGAACAGCAGAACTGAGGTAGGTCCGCATTCGGTCGTCCCGAGCTTCATACTCTTCCGACAGCTGGTTAACGACAAGTTGGGAGTCGCTGTAAACCACCAATTCCTCAATACCGAGTGCTTGAGCGGTTCTGAGTCCTGAGATGAGTGCTTCATATTCGGCCTCGTTGTTAGAGGCAGGGAAATTGATTGAAATGGAGCTTTCGTGCATGATGCCAGAGGGAGAGAGGAGTACGACCCCAGCTCCGGCGCCTCGGCTGTTAGACGCGCCATCGTCGTACATCTGCCAAATATCGCCGTGGAAGAGTTTCCAGGCGGAGCTTGGGGTTGACTGGCCGTGCTCTTCGGGACGCGGGGAAGGAACCGAAGCGAGTGCGTCGGTTGGAGTAAGCTCGGCAATAAAGTCGGCGAGTACCTGAGCTTTAATGGCTGTCCGAGGCTGAAAGTGGATTTCAAAGTTAGCGAGCTCAACAGCCCATTGAGAGATTCTGTTAGAAAGGTCGGCCTTCCGTAGGAGAGACTTGAGGGGGTACTCGGTTAAGACAACAATGCGATGCGACTGGAAGTATGGGGCAAGTTTTCGAGAGGCGGAAACGAGGGCGAGCGCAAGTTTTTCCAAAGGGAGGTAGCGCGTCTCGGCTGGAGTCATAGTCTTGCTGGAGTAGTAGATAGGCTGGTGCTCCCTGCCCTCCTGTCGAACGAGTACCGAACTTATAGCATGCGCGGAGACCGCCAGGTAGAGGAGCAGATCTTCCTGGTCCCGGGGAGTGACTAGGAGTGGAGCCTCGGATAGGTAACCTTTCAACTGCTGAAGAGCTCGGTCACAGTTCTCTGTCCAAGCGAAGCTGCGTCGGCTGCCTTTCAGAAGCTCGAAGAAGGGCCGGCATTTGTCCGAAGAGCGGCTGATGAACCGATTCAGGGCGGCGGCCATGCCCGTTAACCGCTGAACGTCCTTTTTGTTGCGGGGAGCTGTGAGCTTTTCGATGGCGAGGAGTTGAGCAGGGTCGGCCTCGATACCGCGTCGTGAGACGAGGTGACCGAGGAATTTCCCGGAGCTAACTCCAAAGGCACATTTCTCGGCGTTGAGACGTAGCTTGTGTGTCTTCAGGATCACGAAGGCCTCGGCGAGATGTCGGAGATGATCGCCGGCGCGCATGCTCTTGATAACCATATCGTCAATGTAAGCCATCATTGTGTCGCCTAATAAGCGCTCGAACATCTTGGTTATCATCCGCTGGAACGTGGCACCGGCGTTCTTTAGACCGAAAGGCATAACGAGGTAGCCGAAGATGCCGTGAGGGGTGATGAAAGCCGTATTCTCGACATCATTCTCACTCATTGCAATCTGGTGGTAGCCTCAGTAGGCGTCCATGAAACTGAGTCGCTCATGGCCGGCCGTGGCGTCAACAAGTTGGTCGATCCGAGGGAGAGGGAAGAAGTCTTTAGGGCAGGCGTCGTTAAGGTTGGAATAATCGACGCAGACGCGCCACTTGCCGTTCTTCTTCTTAACCACGACGGTGTTGGCAAGCCACCGAGGATACTGTACTTCACGGATTGCATTCGCATTGAGGAGCCGGTCAACCTCCTCGATGACGGCTTCGGAATGGATGGGGGAGGACCTTCGTGCCTTCTGCACTACTGGGCGTTTAGCCTTGTCGATATTGAGCTCGTGGCAAATGAAGGAGGGGTTGACCCCTGGCATCTCGTACGGAGTCCAGGCGAATACCTCAATATTGTTTTTGAGAAAGTCGACCATCTCATTCCGCTCGGTGTCACTAAGTGAGGAACCGACAAGGAAGAAACGGCCTCCATCCTCAATGATTGGGATCGTAACGAGTTCTTCCACTGCTTTATCGTCGGCCGGCCTACCGACGTCTTCCAAAACTGGAGCCTCGGGGACCTCGATAAGGTTGACCCGAGACGTCCGCCTGCTGCTTCGGACAGCGTTGACATAACACTTCTTCGACGCGGTTTGGTCACCGTACAGGTCCTCCTGTCGTCCGCTGGCGCCGATGAAGCGGACCACTTGGTGATAGGTCGAGGCAATGGCCTTGAGCCTATGGAGCCAGGTTCGCCCGACGATGGCATTGTAAAGGCTAGGGACGTCGACTACCACAAATTCCATATCCAGGACGACCGAACCGGCGCGTACTGGAAGTGTTACTGTGCCGATTGGCCAGACCGGAGCCCCGTTAAAGCCGATGAGTGGCACTTCGGACGGACGGAGCTCGGTGTCTGGAATCTTGAGGTCCCTGAATAGAGAGTAGTACATGACTTCGGCCGAGCTGCCCTGGTCCACGAGGACGCGTCGGACGTTGTACGTGCCGATGCGTAGCGTGACCACGAGGGCGTCATTGTGCGGAAGCTGGACACGGTCGAGATCTTTCTCGGTGAATGTTATCGTCCACCTAGAGCCGTCGTCGGTTTTCGGGCGCTTTGGTTCAGGGCCGACGAGCATTACCTGTTTGGAGGAGGAGACCGCGTGCAATTCGTCATGGATTATACGGGCTGCCTCGGAGTTGAGGGGCCCATGGATAACGTGAATCGTCTGAACTTCCTCCTCGGTGTTGTTTTCGGCGCGCTGAGCCCGGGACTTCGTTTTTTCCTGATCAATGAAGTTGCCGAGGTGTCCTGCTGCAACGAGCTGTTCCAAATAAGCCTTGAAAGGCTTGCAGGCTGTGGTAAAATGGCCCTGCTCGTTGTGAAAGCTGCAGCGGACGATGGGATTCTTAATTTTCCCGTTTTCAGTCCCTAACTTCTGGTTTGGAAAGGAGAAGAAGGGCTGGTCCTTCACTTGATCGATGATTCGGTAGATCGGAATGGTGAAGACGGTCTTCTCGGCGTTGAAATCGCTTGGCTTCGGTCCCCTCTTCTGTGACTGCTTTATGTTATTGACCTGTTTCTTCGGCGTCGGTAGGGTTGCCGAGATCGGTGTTGAAGCCGACGTGTTCATCGTCTTCGAGCTTGTTGGCTTTCCGATGCCTCTCTCCGCCTTGGATTCGATGAGCTGGCACCATCCCTCTATTCGAGTCATGAGGTCCTTCATGGAGTTGGGCTTATGGCGAGCAAGATCGTCGTAGACCTGCTCGTCCTGGGAGGTGAGTCCGAGCTTGAACCCTCGGGCGGAGATGACGCCGTCACAACCCTCTATCTCATTAAATAATTCCCAGTAGCGTCCGGCGTACTGCCGAAGCGTCTCGTCGGTTCGTTTGCGGAGAGCCAGAAGAGAGGCGATCTCCTTCTCGTGCTTGTTGCTTGTCACGAATCGGGCCATGAAAGCATCACAGAGGGAATCGAAGGAGGAAATCGACCGAGCCGGGAGCTGATTGAACCAGGTGAGGCCTAGGTTTCCGAGGCTTGCGGGAAATACCTTACAGAGGAGGGCGTCGTCCGAGGGCTCGTTCCTTAGAAACAACGACATAACGAGCTTGTACTGGACCAGGTGAGTGTAGGCCTCGGTTTTGCCATCGTATTTGGCAAATTTTGGCTGGGTGAATCCTTTGGGGGGCGTGACCGAGTCAATTTCCTTTGTGAAGGGGGAGGTTGTGAGCCGGGTAAGCCGTGCGTCGCGGTGAGGTCGGATCGAACGGTCGAAACCGTCTGGACGCTCTGTCGCCGAACGCTTTAGTGGAACAAGCTTATCCAACCTGTCGAATTCCTTTCTCTTGGGTGTGGTACTGACCGACTTTGGAGGAGAACGCGTTTGATGGCGCTCTCGGTAGCTATCTCGAGCCGAAGGCTCAAGGCGCTCGGTTACCGGACTTCTGCTGTGGACGCCTGCGGGGCGCGAGACGATAGGACTCTTGGCTCTGGAGCCCCTCTGGCGTTCACGATACCCTCTGGTCTGGAATTCCAGAGGGCCGTCACCTCCCCTGGGTACCCTTGTGAGGCTAGGGGTAGATTCTCGGCCCGCCTTGCCAGTTCGGACCGAGTGGGTGGAGGAGGCGGAGACACTCCCTGTACCGAGCCTCTCGAAGGCCGATGGTTTTCTTCGGAGCTGGACCGGGGAGCGGGAGCGGTCCCTGCGCGGCGTGGTTCTCGCGGCTATGGCGCCTGACGCCCTTGGTGGCTCGAGACGATCTTTGACGGAGGGGCGAGATCTGTGGTCCTGGAGGTGGCCGACGTTGTTGCTGCGCGGAGGAGTGTGGCGACTCCTCCTTCCGCTTTGACCCCTAGAGGAGTGAGATGGGGAGATCAGAAGGAGGTTTTTGATCTCCGCGAGCTCGTCTCGAACATTCTGATCGCGCTTCACGACCGTTGTTAGATCGTCGATTTTCCGTTCGAGGTGGCGGATGTAGGAATGGAGCTCGGAGGACGGGCCTGCATCTGGAGCCGAGATCCCGGCGCCAACTCCGACGGACATATGGGCCTTCCCTAGGGCGATGGCTCCGCCAGAGGCCAGGCTGTGGTCCACGAGGGAACCGAGCCCGTGGGCGGAACTGCCGTGTTGTGGGTCGTCGACCTCCACCATGCTTGAGTTCCCGGAGCGAGGAATGAAGCTGAAGGATGAAACGGACGTTGGATGGATGGCTAGGTCCCCAGCAGAGTCGCCAATTGTAGGGGTTCGAATTATCAGGACCTAGACGGGGTGAGATTAGGCTCCTTCCTCCTTCGTTCCTTCCAGCGGACCTGCAATCAAGTCACTAGGGCTTGGATAGCCCAGTGACCCTCCGATGATTAAGTTAGATCTCGAGGGAAAAGCTTAGGTCTAGGGTTAGGGAAGAGTAGCATACCTCATACAACGGGTATCCCTTCATATTTATAGACCTAGGTTTGTTTGGCCTTCAAGCCAAGGCGTGGAAGTCACGCTCAGGTAACCGTCTCGGGTGACGTCATTCACGACGTAAGGAACGAAACGGTTACGGAGCACATGACCTGATCGAATCGATTGCTGCATTAATGGACTTAACGTGGGGTCCATCCGTTGTAACCGCCTGGCTCTACTTCCCTGGATAGTTCTGAAGCCGAAACGTATCCCCGGGCACGGTACCGAACCAAGACTGGAAGACAACAACACTCCCCGGCCAAGCGGCCGGGCTCGAGGAGACATTGGCTGGTGCACACGGCTCGGTCACCGGCATGATAACCGGAGCCCACACAGTTCAGAAAAAACTGCTCGGATCAAGCCCTTCCTGATCCATTTTTTTGTTGATTTCTTGCAATACCCTTAAAATCACATTCTGAACACATTGAGCGGCTCGGATCGTCGCAATTCAATCGGAAAATGAGAGTCTCGCACGGTAAGACCGTGCTGGATCCCTCATTGAATATATTTTGATATAACTATACTCAAGATTTATACATACGTTCCAATATCTATAATACAAATCGCGATGGTGTGGTGGCCCACACATTTTTCCTGCATAAATCTTGACCGTTGGCTTAACAAATATTTTTCTGCATTAATCTCCACCCTCTATTAAACCTTGGCATTTTGGTAATTACTTTGCATTTTCTGGAAAAAATGATTGAGTAATGATTTTTCCAGTTTTGGCAATGATATTTTTCGTTTCGGTAATATTTTTTTTCTAAACAATTGCTTAAGTTGATTATAATGAATTCTAAATGCAGTTTTGGTAAGTATTGGCGTCGAATGCTAAGAAATTTTGGTAAGGAGTGCTGATAATGAATGCTAGTAAGCAATCTGTATTATTAGCTTTGTTCATTAACATATTTGGTAATGAATTAATGTTGGACCATTTTCAAACGTGAATGCTAACAATTCACGTCGTGCCTTCATTTAGAATTTTACCCAATGATTTTTGCCGTGCCTTCATTTAGAATTCTCGGTAATGAATTTGGGGTAATGACCGAATTATTGGTTACGTCGAATTTTTAATTTATTTTCATTGTTTGTTTCCTAATATTCTCTTACTCTCTCCCTCCCTACACTTTTTCTTTCCACTTCTCTTTCCCCTCTCTGACTCTCGCCCTCTCTCCAGTTCTCCCTCCACAAGTATGACTGTTTCGTTTTTTTTTTTTTAAACGGCAAAAATTCTCTATCCACAGTGAATTAGTTCTTTGTTCTCTTCCATTCTTTGTTCACTTTTTTTTTCCCAGTTCTTTTTTGTCTCATTTTAATTTACTTCTGGGCTCTAATTGAGAGTTGGAGTGAATCGAAAAATTCTTTAGGGTTCGATTAAATCAAGTCTGGTTTGGATTTAGTGTTGATGAACTTTAGGTTTGTGAGCAGTAAACTAGGGCTTGATTTAACTCGGTTTGGCCTCCATTCAGCCTTCAAACTAATCAAGTCTGGTTCTGTTTAATTTGTTGACGATTGATTTAGGTTTGTTTATATACTCCTTGATGTAGTTTCAGTTTTGGTTTCTGTATCTCTTCTATTTAATTGTTATGGTCATTTCGTCTTTGTTGTGCCGGTCCTTTTGGTTAACCAGTTGTTTGTCTTCCTCCTCGATTGACAATGAATCCAGAATTCATTTGTGTGTGCTAATCGTTCGTACTGTGCCTTCAAACAGGAGCATACACTAGCCACCTTCTCCCACTTGGATAAAGGCCGTTAAATCTTTAAAGAAAAAGACACAAGGCTCGTATATTTGAAAGTAAAAGAACAAGCAGTTGGGGGAGGCTCTCCAAAATAGAGGAACACAAGACTCTCATATCGAATCGTTCTCTCTCACTCACGTGTATCCCAGTGCAGTAGCTCTCTCTCTCTCATTGTAACTGTGAAAGAGAAAATTGATTTCTCTCTCATTAAATTTTAGACATTTGAAATTAGATCATTTTCATAATTTGAATACACACTCCTCAACCAAGGGAAAAAAAATTAATATAATTCGCGATGGTGTGGTAGTCCACACATTTTCTCTGCATAAATCTTGGCCGTTTGATTAAACATATATTTTTCTGCATAAATCTTAGCCGTTGAAATCTTGAGATCTTCAACATGGTCAATTTCTTTTGGCAATGAACGAAATTTTTGGGTTGACATTATATTGAGTTATGGACAAAATTTTTTGTCAATCTTTTGCCCTTATGGACATTATATGTTTGGGTGAACAATGTTTGACATTATAGGGAAAAATTTTGGTAAATATAATGACTGATTTAAAGGGAAGAATTTCGGTGATTATACGGGAAGAATTTTGGTGACTTGATTGGGTGATTATACGGGAAAAGTTTTGGTAATGAATTTTTGTTGATTGGGTGAACATGCTATAATTAAATCGGGTAAGATAAATTGCTGTTGTTTAATTGGGTGAACAATGCCATGCTATTATGGAAATAAAAAATACAATGACATGCTAGAAATTGCCATTGATTCTCATTTTCAGTTTTTGGTAATGAATTTTGGGTGAACGAATTTCTCCTCCCCTCTCTCTCTCTCCCTAATCGTTTTTATTTCCAGGTCTCTTCCCTGTCTCTCTCACTCTCGCCCTCTTTCCAGTGAAATCATGATGATGAATGTACCAAAAGTTTGAATTGGATTTGACTATGGTAAGTATTGAATTTGGCTTTTCATGTGTTTTTTATTTCATTTGTTTAAGTTTGGTTTGTAATGGTTGTTGTTTTATACTATGTCGATCATATATACAAACACATTATTTTTGGACAAAGATGAGTTTGTCTGTAGTATTAATCGATGAAGTCAATAGCATAACGAGTAATTGATTTTTGGTGGTGATAAAATTGTATTGGTATGTGTCTTTAGGCACAATCAGTTTGCTCATACTTAGCTAAGGTCACTCGAAATCATATTGAATAACGAATTTTTTGAAGGCACGGGCAATGATTCAGTAAAAGTGGAATTACATTTTTATAGTAGATGATTTTAAATCGAATTGCGGTCTCTATTTAGGATGAACCACGTAAAATCCAGTATGTCATGGTTTGCTGTTGTTTACTTCTTTTTTTGGCAAGTCGTATGACATTAAATTTCTTACTAGATAATTGAAATGGTATATGAACTATAGCGCCATCTGTTTTTTTTTTGATAGGTAGCATTTGGTTAACCAGTAACAGATCGATATTCATGAGTTGATTGGAGCTTGAAACTTAGAAAATCTACAACTTTGTTATCAATGATTCAGTAAAAGTGAAATTACATTTTTATAATCAATTGAAAGGCTTATAATGTTTTATCTTTTCTTCTTGATTTTAGAAAACTTAATGAATAAAAACTAGATGTTGCTATATTATCATTAGTTTAATTACTGGTTTTGTATTCTTACAGTTCGAAGCTTGGTTTTTTTAAGCACATAAAGTGCATTTTATGATTACAGTCGGGTTTTGCCAGTTGTGATCTGTAGTTTGTAATGTGGTCCAACTGGTTGTGAATTTAAATGGCTGGTTTTGTTAGTTTGTTTATGTGGTGATTCAAGTTAATCGGTGGATATACTTGAGCTATTGTTTTTTATTTTTTGCGGAGTTAAAATTTTGCGAATGGACCTTGGCCTTCAAAATTGGATATGAATTGAATACTGATTTCGAGCCGTGCCTTCAGGCACGGATAATTTCTAGTGTTTATATACATATGGAGTATATTATATGTAGTATGTATAACCAAGTTCAGGGCTGGTAAGTGTATTTGGAGATGGAGACTACAAAACAGTACCCGCTCCATACTCGAGTGGGTTTTCTTTAAATCTCAATTACACCATACCCGCTACTTTTGGGAAAAGTTTTGAATAAACTTTACCTCCATATGGCCAGGGCAAGACAGGTATCCATCGGATACGGAGAAGTTGTTATTCCTATTATAATTATTGTATTTGGGCCCTCCTCCTTTTTCATATTCCTGTTTGATAACCTAAATTCAGCACGTAAAACTGAATCAATTAAGTAATAAGTGATTCAGTAGGTTTGATAATGACATTATCTATTGTTTTAACAAATTATGTGCTACTTAAAATGTAGGCTAAAAAGATTAAAATAAAAAAAAGTAGCTTTGAGCTATTTAATTCTGGCTGAATTCTTGTATACTTGTATTTAATCACCATACCACCACCACCACTCCTACAACCGCTCCACCACCATCACCACCACTCCACCACCACCACCACAACCACCACTTCACCACTACTCCTCCACCATCACCACCACCACCACTCCCATATCACTCCATCACCACCACCACCACCACCACCATAACCACACTGCCACCACCACTACCACACTGTCGCCGCCGCCACCACCACAATGCCACCATTGCACAACTATCAATCCACCGACACCACTCATTGTCACCATTACACCATCACTCCACCACTACCACCACCATTACACCACCACCACCACCACTCACTGCCATCGTTACATCACCATCACTCCACCACCACCATTACACCATTATCGCCAGCACTCCAACACCGCCACCAACGCTGCCACCACCATTCCATCACCACCAACACACCACCACCACCACCACAATCACCATTCCACCATTATTATAAGTACATTGTGAGCATTAGTAAAATTAATTTATCATTTTTTTAATTCAGTACTTAATATGTTTACCAAACAGCTTTTCAGCTTAAAAAATTCAGCGTTCAGCTTTCAGTACTTAATTTTTCAACATTCAGTTTCAATTTTCAATTTTATCAAACAGACCCTTCTTCTAACACTTAAATATCAACGGGTCATAGCCATCATACTGAAAAGCGACACAGGTTGTTATTGCCATGTAAGAAAAACAATATTTATTTATTTATTTATTACAAGCTGTAGAGGAATACAATTATGACAATTACATCAAACGGGAGATAAAAACAACACCATGACAAAACAACATAGCACAAAGGCAAAAACAGAGCAGATGACAGCACAATTGGGCACGGTTAAAAACAAGTGCCAAAATCACACAAAACCAAACCAATTGACACAGTACTATCCTCCACACCAATACTTATTTACAACTTCACCCGCTATTCCCAAATCCCCTTAGCAAAACACAGACTTGAAGTTTTGAAATACTCCCACAGTTCTTAGTAAGCAGAGCTTTTGAAAGATCCCAAAGCTTTAACCGCGGCCGCTCTGAGGATGTACTGGTGGTAGAAGGCAGCAATGGCAGCACCAATGAACGGTCCAACCCAGAATATCCACTGAAAACATTATCATCACCACAAGTTTTAAAATCATGGAGGAAAAGACTTTTGAAATCAAGTGAAAATACCACGAATTCGCCTACATGCAAAAATGAATAAACAGAACCATGTCCAAATTGGAGGAGGCAACTGAATGCACTACCGGGTTGCAGTGCACTTGATGGGACCCTCTGAACCGTTGATTTAACAGAGGTCGCATAAAACTTCATTTGTGCGAAAAAACTATATCAATTCATTTTCTCGGAAACTGCATAATCCAAGAATATTCATTCTTAAAAAATGAGCGGCTAGTATTTTTGAGAAATAATTGTGAGAGGATGTTAGCTCAATCATGTAGTTGCATGTCAATGTCCAACTAAATTGATTTCCAAATAATTTTAGTGTGTAATGTACTCTACAAAATGACCAGTTCTGATCATGATGTGAAATTATCTAATGCACTACAAAGTCCCAGAGGAGGGTGAATGGGACGACCTAGTTAAAATTAATTCAGCCACCAACTTAAACAACTATCCAATCTTCACGCCAAACTATTCAATTCAACAATATAAGTAAAGAGCGATAAAACTAAAGAACGCAAACACGAGATACACGTGGAAACTATTTAGGGTCAACGCACCCTAAGCATAAAACCACGGCCTTATCTACTCAAATTTCCATACATCAAAAGGTTAGGCAAAAAGACTACAAGTTAGGAATTATCGACTTTTACCCCAAATCACACCTAACTCCACTTCTTGCCTAGCACCCCGTGCCCCTTCTTGATTCCATGGACTCCCCGAGCAACACCATCTCGATCTCCGCTCTAGAGCGGCTTCGGTATCATCCGGCCATGTAGATTCATAGGCATAAAAGTATGGATTTTTGTAAAGTGAAGATTTTTTATGCAAAAGAATCAACCTAGAGAGAATACATGGTTCAAGAAAGTATTTCTCTAAATTGAACAAAGATGATTGAATGCTAGATTCAAATCATCCAAATGCAAATGAAAGCACAAGAGCAAAAGAGATAATGCTTTCTCTCTCTAAAGTGGGCTATATGACTCTCTTCTTACCCTAGAATGATGAAAAACAAGTTTATATATGACCGAGCAAGAAAAATCCTGGAGAGCCCTTCAAAGGCGCTCTTAGCACGCGCACAAGGGCCTTAGTCTGCTAAGGCATTACTAAGGCTCTCTTAACACGTGTGCAAGGGCCTTAGTCAGGTAAGGCGCTGCTAAGGCGCTACTAAGGCGCAAACACTTAAAAGGCCTTAGAAAAAATTTCCCTTCAAATATAACAAGGCCAATAATATAAGGTTAGTGCATACATTATATTTCATAACAGATTAAGACATTGAAAACCTTTAATGATGCATGGAAAAATATTAAGCTAAATGCACATCAGATGCATATACCTTTCCAAGCAAAATGCAAGGCACAACCTTCATGATCAACTCTTGAACCAACGGGCGGAGTATCTAATCTAGACAAAATATAATCACCTCCCAAACCCAAAAGGGAAAAGAATAAATACAGACTCTAACGGTTTGTCGCATCTGGAAATCGCCAATTACATTAACATGATGATTTTTCAAAAACTCAATTGAAGTCCACTACAACTCGGTAGTGTTTGGTGCACTACAAGACTTTATGAGTCAATCACAAACGAGTTTCTGTCGGGACCTCAAAAATAAGAGTCGAACCCATGTGGGTGAATTGTCACTTCAATGTCAAAATCGATATTCCAGTGCTTAATTTTTGTTTTCTAGGCTGTTAGATAGGAGAGTAGAGGAAAATACAAACCTGATCGTCCCAGGCTTTTTGTTTGCCATAGACCACAGCTGCTCCGAAGCTTCGGGCTGGGTTTATGCCAGTGCCGGTGATTGGGATGGTGGCCAAGTGAACCATGAATACCGCGAATCCAATAGGGAGTGGTGCTAAAACCTGCCATTCCAAAGATCAAAATCCTGTGATCATCATGATTTTGAAATCCCTATGCACCACATGTAAATCACATCATTCAAATGATACTTACTGGGACATGAGAATCACGGGCGTTTCTCTTGGGATCAGTGGCCGAAAAAACAACATATACAAGAACAAAGGTGCCGATGATCTCAGCCCCAAGTCCAGTTCCGGTATTGTAACTGGAGGAGAGCTCGTTGGCTCCACCACCGTACTTAACATAATAAGTCTTTTGGAAGGCCTTGACTAGCCCACAACCACAAATGGCTCCTAAACACTGAGCCACCATGTACATTATTGCTCGGACCAAGGACACCTTTCTAGCCAAGAACAGCCCAAATGTCACGGCAGGATTTATGTGGCCCCCTGCAATGATAAGAAAGTAAAAATTAAGCACAAGGAGATTAATTAGGCATAACAAACATGTTTTGGGAGGAGAAAAACTATGCTAAAAAATGTCCCACGTTGTTTAATTATAACCTCAAAAACTACTATAGAAGTCTGGCAGCCTCTCTAACATTTTGTGCACTTAAAGAGATAAATACTGGATCAATTTATCAGGAGAGGAATTAAATAAAGTGCACTTCTTAGCTTAAACGAGTTGATATAATAACAATAGATTGTATAGGCCAAACCACGTCTATTGGTTATACCAGTACTGAGATGCGAGGAGTTTCTTCAGTACTCATTGTTAATTGATTTTCAATTAGTGCTTCCAACATATCTAATATGAATTAATGACTTTTTTGAACTTAAGAATTTTCATCATAATGTCAAACGACATGAACAAAAAGATTTCTTTACAATAGTATGAAAAGAACTACAACTCCTACATATTTAGATGTGAGCATTTCAGGTTTAAATGGTTTTTACTATTTTTTCCCTTAGTCAGAACTAAAATCCTACAACCAGGGTACTCACCAGAGATACCGGCAGTGCAATAAACAAGGACGAAAATCATGCCACCAAATGCCCAAGCGATGCCGAGAATGCCCACGCCACCGCACGCGTCGCTATTCTTGGTTGGGTCAGTTTGGCTCTTGTATCCAATCACGGTCAAAACGGTGATGTAAAGGAACAACAGAGTTGCAATGAACTCAGCAATTATAGCCCTGTAAAAGGACCACTGGGCCATTTCCTCGGCATCGACCAACGGCGCCGGTGGCGGGTCTTGGTAGTCCTTGGGGGCGTACTCGCCGCCACGCCCTCCGACTTCGATGTCTTTTGCCATAGCAAGAGAGAGAGAGGAGAGTGAGAGATTGGATTTGAGGTGTGGAGAGAAGAGTAAGGATGTTGTAGTGAATCTTTTTCGTGGGTGTTTTGAGAAGTGAGTGAAGAGTGGATATTTATATATGGAGAGGTCTACTGCCCACAGTGGGGAGTCTAAAATGATTAATGAACTTAAAAAGTACTTTTGCCGCCCCACTCTTGCTTCTTTTTTTTTCCTTAAATTTCTCACTTTCAATTGACTAGTAAGGAGTGGTTCAGTTTTTTTCTGGCCAATTCGGTTTTGTCAGTCTTTATTTCACTCTCGACAAGTTATAGTGCATGTATGTCAGATAAAGAATGCAGGCTAGTTCAGATATCTCAAGTTATCAAGAAAAGAGTATTGGAATTCATGGTTTCAAACTAGTACCAAAGAAGAGGAATTGTAGATAAATTCGACAGAATAAGGATACAAATCTTTGAGACTTAGAGTATCCACAATGCTATAATCAAAAGTAAAAAGTTTTTAAAGTTAACAATGTTTGTGCAAAATATGGCTCACAATGCTATAATCAAACTTAACAACCTCCTTAGAAATAATCAAATTTTAGACTTTTGATAATCAAAACTAGCAACCTTTTAACAATAACCAAATTTAATAGACCATACAGATTCTCAATCAAATACATCAATCTTTACACAAAAATATTATCTCTCTCCCATTTTCCTCTCTCAGTTTCTTTTTGAACAATATCTTTGAAAATAAAAATTTTACTAATTTTTTTATTTAGAAAAAAGTTTTTAAAAATAGTTTTTTTTTTCAAAAAAAAGTTTCAAAAACTATTTTCTATTTCTAGTAAATAGTTTTTATTAGTTTCAAAACTATTTTTAGGAAAACTATTTTTTACTGTTCACAATTTTTAATTTTTTGTACTTTGAAAAGATGATGTGACAAATTTTGGTTATCCAATTTTGATTATGTCATTGTAGACATCTACATTGCTAACTTTAGCAATCTCTTAAATGAATAATCAAAAGCTGATGTGGCAACTTTTGATTATCAATTTTTGATTATAGCACTGTGGATACCCTTATGATCCAAAATTAACTTTGATTTTGTTAGGCCAGATAAAGAATGAATATATATTATCCAGACTTTTCTTTCTATATGGCGTTGAAGTCGGCTTGCCAAGATTTTATAATCTATGTTTATATGGTTTAATTATAGTACTGTTCTGACCCCTCAAAATATCGTTAACTTTGTTTTAGCCCTTCTCAAGTTAAATTTTTTCTTACCATCCCCACAAATTAGGGCCCTCTTACCAAAAAACGATAGAAGAAGTTATTGGCATATAAGAAAATTATTGTTTTATTACAAGCGGTGGACGAATATAACTATACAAGTATCTCAATTACATCATATTCAGACCCTATGCCCAACTGAAAGCCCATTAAGGAAATGAATTAACTAACAGATGATCTACATTCAGAAGAAGAAATAATCAATTGTTGCTTTTGGCAAGGATTGACACTCTGACATTTCCAATTGAAATGTACAAGGGTGGCCAGTTGAATTAGCTTCAGTTGGTGTATAAGAAAAATACTTATACAGCAATATGAAGTTAAAAAAAAAAACGCATTAGAGGACATAAATAGCAACCGAACGAAAATAAGTTCAAAATCAAATTATAGTGAATCCGTTTGATATCTCAGTATTATTACCACTAATAAAATATTTTACCTCTAGAATTTGTTTTTAGAGCCTGAGCTGTAACTCAAGCAGCCGTGAGTGGACACTTAGGTGCTAGTCTGTTAGCGAGTGAGGTTTCATGTTTTAATCAATGACACAACATAGTTTGTCGTACTAATCCTATTGTCTCGCAAAAAAAAAAAAAAAAAAAAAAAAATTTTTTATCTAATATCTTCTACCAAAATAATAGCACCTGGTATAATTAATTTGGAGTAAGTTGGAGTTGGTGTCTGCCGCATGCACTTGGTGAGGATAAAGCTATACTATTATAAATGCTCGAATCACAATCAAATAAAACTAAACTTGAGTTTAATATTCCAACTAGTCGTGCCGAGCAATTTTTTTTTTTTTAATTAAAGCTCGTGTAAAATTTAGAATCCATTTTAATTCATTATCAAAAGTTGCAGTCACGGAAAATTTCTTCTTCCATCTTCATTCTCGAAATTTTATCATCAGTAAACACCAATACCTAATTTTATCATCTTTTTGTAGGATAGAAATTTTCACATTTTAAATTTTAAACGATATATTTATGTAAAAGTACTTATGGAAAAGCGTACCAAAATTTAAGAAATGAAACAATAATTTTGTTCACTATCAAAAGTTGCAGTCACGGAAAATTTCTTCTTCCATCTTCATTCTCGAAATTTTATCATCAGTAAACACCAATACCTAATTTTATCATCTTTTTGTAGGATAGAAATTTTCACATTTTAAATTTTAAACGATATATTTATGTAAAAGTACTTATGGAAAAGCGTACCAAAATTTAAGAAATGAAACAATAATTTTGTTCACTAGTACTCTCTTTGTCCCCAAAAATTTGCCGGTCTATGAATGAAGACTTAAAAATAGTACTTTTTTTCTAGAAAAAATAAATCTCATATATATATATATATATATATATTTGCAAGACGATAAGATGTTAGTAGATATTAGAGGGTTAGTAATTATAACGGGAGCCGAGCACCTTCGTCCCAAGGACTTGAACTTTAGACCTTTTCTTGGAAGAGAGAGTGAAGAGCCAACTACACCAACTTATTGTTCTTCTCATGATTTATTAAAACTGTGTTTCACTAAATAAAATAAGTACTTATTTTTTAAATTAAAAATAATGTATTATAAAAAAGTAACCCATCTTACAAAATAAAAATAAATAAAATTATTAAAAAATAAAATCTTAACAGAACAAGGCCTAATAAAAAGAAAGTCGAGTTCAAAACCATAACCAAAAACAAAACACAGAAAAACAAAACGAGAAGTAATCAATGGTTGATGCATTGCCATGTGTTGTAATCAGATGGAGTCGGCCCCACTCGTGAAAAACAAGGACATGACAAACAGGTCATATGACTCATACTATCACATAGGGTGGGGCCGACATCACCCGAACCGACCATCACCATTTTAATGTAAACATCCACCGTCCATCCCACTCACCGTCCACCTCCTTTTAACTACTCACGTCCTGCCACGTCTGCTCATCCTGGCCGCCTCCTTCTGGTCATGAATACGACACCCGCTGCCCCAATCATTTTTCCATTCGAAAATTCCGAATATGACTACGTACATTCATTTACATACATCGCGTTTTGGATACGTCTCGGGTTTTAAAAATGTTCTGAGTCGCTTATTTTGTTCAAAATAGTTTATTTAGACCTTGTTCGTTTAAGGGTTTTAAATTTTAGATTCTAATCATTATCCTATTTTTTTACAATTATTACTCTCATTTTTTCTCTTTATTTTTCTCTAATTATTACTCTTATTTTCAATCATTACTCTATTTCTCTCTACACTCATTACCGACAAATCTAAAATTTCAAAACGAACGGGCTATTAGGGTCCCTGTAAAAAATCAACACAATTGAATATCGGTAAAAGTGTTTACAAAACATCCAATTTTGCTTCAAAATTCAAGCCTGAATGTAAAGCAAAGCTGGATGTTTCGTAAACGTCTCTAACGATATTTGATTGAGTTGATTTTTTATTGAAATCCAAAAAGAAACTATTTCACACGAAATGAGCAACTCAGATCACTTTTTTTTTGGAACGCAAGCCGGATCCAAAATACGTATATTTGGGTTGTATGTGCATGAATATACATGAACCTATAGCAACTCTGTTTTCCATTAGCCTATATGCTCTGCTAATGCTTAATCATCATCTTAATTTCCTCATTATTGCCCTGATCTCAAAATAGGACAGATGAGGAACTTGTGGAGGGGGATGATGTTATGGTGTCCCCGGTCATTTTGGGGACACCGTAATTTTTGGCATAACAAAACCTTTACAAGCATAACAAAAATCATTACAAGTATAATAGAACCATAACATGGCATAACCAAGGTATAACCAAAAACCAATCAAGGCATAACCAAAAATCAACCAAGGCATAACCAACCAAGTTATGCCTTGTTATGGTTTTGGTTATGCTTATAATGGTTTTGGTTATACTTGTAATGAATTTGGTTATGCTTATAATGGTTTTGTTATGCCAAAAGTTACGGTGTCCCCAAAATGACTGGGGACACCGAAGTCATTCCCTGTGGAGGGTAGCATGCCATTCTTCGCTTGGTTAGTTGCGCAACGAGTTTTATTTTGTTTACCCTTAAAACTGTCTTTTGTTTCTAAATTAATTAATTCAGAATTGGATGATGCTATGGTGTCCCCGGTCCTTTTGGGGACACCGTAATTTTTGGCATAACATAACCCTTACAAGCATAACAAAAATCATTACAAGTATAATAGAACCATAACATGGCATAACCAAGGCATAACCAAAAACCAATCAAGGCATAACCAAAAATCAACCAAGGCATAACCAACCAAGTTATGCCTTGTTATGGTTTTGGTTATACTTATAATGGTTTTGGTTATGCTTGTAATGAATTTGGTTATGCTTATAATGGTTTTGTTATGCCAAAAGTTACGGTGTCCCCAAAATGACCGGGGACACCGAAGTCATTCCCTTCAGAATTTGTGGAAAGCTCGCTGATTTCTTGCACTAGGACTCAACTCAAGGTATGATGAGAAAACTCCGAGTATGGGTTGGGTGATTTCTTGCCTTCTTTGGGTTTTGTTATGTTTGTAATGGGTTTTAGTTATGCTCATAATGGTAAAGTTATGCCAAAAATTACGGTGTTCCCAAAATGACCGGGGACACCATAGCATCATCCGAATTGTTATGGATGACGGCAACGACTTCGGTGTCTCCCCTTGTTTTGAAGACATCGTAATTTTGGCATAACAAAATCATTATTAACATAATTCAAACTCCTTATATGCATAACAAAACCATTACAAGAAATAACCAAACCAGTAAAGAGCATAACCAAACGGATGGATGAGATTTTGCCACACCACCAGTTTGACCAAAAGTGACCGGTCAAACAGGTAACCTCAACGGGTCAAAAAGTTGGGTATAACAAAAACCATTAAATGGCATAACAAAAAACCGAAAAGGCATAACACAAAAATTTGAAGGCATAACATGAGTATAACATTTCGCAAACTAGTATAACATGAACCGAAAATGGAGTAATAAAATCATTAAATGGAATAACTGTTGAGTTATGACAACATTGGCATACCAAAAACCATTTAAAAGCATAACAAATAACCAAGGTTGGCATAACAAGAACCATAAAGGAAATGAAGCATAAGAAAACCACAAAAAGTATAACAATAACTACTAAAAGGCATGACGAAAAAACCTCATGAAGCATAACAGTATGACACCTGTCCCACCTGTCCCCACCTGTCTCCCGATTGTGAGTTGTTGTAAATATTTTTTTTTTGAAAGGGTTAACCGTGGGTTAAGTGGAAAATTGGGGGAAATTTTTAAAATGTAAACGTGTTTTGCGATTATGTTGACCAGTAAAATGTAACGGACCTTGGTAAATAACTTATTTGAATAATCAAGGCCGTTGATTTGGTTGTTATTGGTTCTTTAGTTGTTTTTGGAAATTCAGGGATCCATCCGGTTTATTCTGGTTTATGATCCTCTTCAATTTGTAAAATAATTCAACATAAAAATGATAACTTATGTCTGATAAAGCTTGTAACGATAAGTAATTTGCCTTATTTTTTGCAGGAATGATGTAATCTCTCTTACGCAAGAGATGGACGGTTTTGATTTTCAAGAAATTGATAAAGTGGTCATCGAGTTGTGAACTATAGGCGTTAAAAGACGTACGTAAGCATGTATTGTGTTCTGATCATTTGGTTGCCGACATCCGATTATCATAAAAGTTTGTGACAAACACATAATCAATAAGATGTGCAATATTAACGTTTAGATCGGTCATAAGGAAAAATATTGAACACTTTACTTTAAAATTTATGTGTTGAACCATATTAACGGTTTCTTATTTCTTTTACCTTCCCTAAAACAAACTCAAGCCCTCCACTTTACATACCCTTCATTGCCTCTATGTGGTTTACTTTTATGTTTGCGTGCATTAAAACCCATTGCCTTGGCATATGCATTGTAGAATAGACCAGCCTCTTCTTCAGAAAAAAATTTCATTTGCACAATATCCGTATCATTCAGCAAATGAAGATTATCATCTACATTAGAAACTGACCCTTCCCCTTTCCCTTCAACATCATTACCTCCAAATGTATTACTGTGTGAATATTCCCCACTAGGACAACATTCAGACTCAAAATTGGATTCACAATCATACGACACACTCTTGCTATTGGTACTCCTATTGGGAGTTTCCATCACACCTAAATAATAAACCACAAACCACATTGCCACAAGTTTTACTCCACTTATCGGCATCAATTATGTTGCATACACATGAGCTGTAACTAAAGTGATCAACAAACTTGAATGGACTCAAGCTCCAATCCAAAAAAATTGGATACAATCGCAACAAAATTATTTTTCATTTATAAGACTTCAAAGGTTTACCGATTATACATTGAAAATATTTCAAGAAGTCTACGCATAACACCATCCCATGAAGCTAAAACCGTAAATATGCCAAGCAGGTGGTAGAGACCACAACCAAATACTTAGCCCAACACCATGTACTATCACTAAGCGATGGCTGTTGGAGGAAAATATGAAAACTCCATACTACTACTATATAGCTTTGAAACACATAAACAATTGTTACGTGTTTTAACCATTGTTATCAAATCTTATCATCGTATTGGATATTGCAAGAATTTGTACTCACATGGACTCTTACACTCAATCCAAATGCACAACGAACCTAAATGGCCATCTACTTATGTTTTCAGAAACAGAAACACGAATACAAATAATGTTCATCCTGAAAACACATCCAAGCTTTTGTGAGGTCACCAATGGTTGTGAGAGAGAGGATCTTTACAGAGAGACTTGTTCTATCTCGTATCTCATACAAATTTCAAAAAATATGACAAACTGAGAGTAAGAGTCGGAGAATCACCAGTAAACACCCCTGTCAACGATGCATCTCATAAACAAAAATAATATAACATGTTGTAAGGACTTAGAGGCCTCGCCTAAGGGTATCTCTTGTGGTAGAAATAATGTCAAAAATTGACTCTTGGAAAGTGACTTCGCGTGTAGGCAAATGTTTTACTGCAAACAGTACGGCGTCAAAGGTTAGCAATCTTAAAATAGAGAGCTTCAGGGTTAATAATCAAACTCAGAAAATTGCATGAAACATGCTAAAGCTAACTCTATCATAGCACTACTACCTTAATTAAGGGCCTTAATAGCAGCCACACATCAATTTCATACTTTGAGGAGAACCATTAAAAATGAATAGTTACCACACTTCGCCAAAATCACCAAATCACATCATGGAAACAACAATCTAATATAGAAAGTACAAAGTACTACCTATTACAAAAATATTGATGGCAAACACACATAGACACATGTTACAAATCGGTAACCAAAAATCCATTTGCAAATAGGAATTGAACTTTACAAATTCTTCAAGTTATCCACAACAATGGCTACACAATCCAAATTCCATACACCACTTGTCAATTATTCTTATACATTGGCTCAACTTTCAAATCCACCAATAAAGGAACTTAGGAAAATTAGACCCAAAATCCAGTAAAATTGATCCTCTTGTTCATTACACCCAAAACAACTAATTTACAAACAATTTCGTCATGCTTCATGCTATTTTTCCAGACTATACAAACCCATTTCCCCTACAATGCCAAAATAAATAAAAAAAACCTTATTAATGTCTAATTATACGCGTTACACATTTGTCTCACATGAAATGTCCATTCAAATTGAACAAATCTAATTACGTACACATCTGCAGCAACGATAATAAAGTACCCAGTATCTTATTTTCCTAATTCATTTAAAGAGTTTAGACCACCCAATAAGCAACTAAAGAAAACAACCAAAACAAAAGAGTAAGGAGGTGTTCCACTTTTGGGTAACAGAACTTTTTGAAAAAGAAAGCAATTTCAAGCTAAAAATCATGTGTTTACGTAAATAATTTTCCTACCAATATAGATCTTATTTGATAAATCTCATTAAAATCTTTTAAACGGTGCAAAAAAGATTGAAATAATATTTTTCATTTTCATTATATTTCAGTTTCAAATTACCTTCGTTTGAAAAAAAAAGTACTTTTTTTAAATGTGGAACACCATCTATCACATCATCAAGTTATCCTATGCTGTTATTCCAAAAAGTTGAATATCTTATCTATCAACCTGACAATTCCTCCAACATACACCAAATATATGTTTCCCTTCACTGACCCACAAACCACAGATTCTGAAAAATATTCCTCTCAAAAGAAGAATCCAACACATGGACAAATCATAAGGGATGTAAACCACCGCCGAACTATCAAACATACAAGGGACAACATACAATCCACACACCCACAGCCTCTCAAAAATCCACATTCATCATTCCATGTTCTCAAAATTAATACCGATGAATCCAATTAAACAAAATCCTAACTTCCTAACTCAATGGGGACAAGGTTCCAGCATGGGCAGTAAAAACAAAACATCAAACATGCATTTTTTTTTTCAACAAATATGAAGAAGAAGATCTAGCGGAAAAATAAATGTGCAGTCAAAAAGATGCCTAGAAAAAATTTTCTGATTCCAACCAAAATGACAAGTAAAATCAAATAATTTCAACAAATACACTTAACAGATCTAACACAAAATATTACATTTCTACGAATGTAAATAAATTAGTTCTTAAAAGCAGGGAGGGAATAAATATTTACCCAAACCCAAATATTCGGTTGAGGTCCGCGAGATGTGGCGCCCTTCTTCTTCTCGTCGAACCTGGGCTGCAGATCGAAGGAGTTGCTGATGGGGGCGGCGACGCTGGTGTTGCTAGTGAGGGCGACACCGACGTACACGGTGGACGTAAAGTGTGACGGAGCAAAAGAAGAGGGACGGACAAAAGAGAAGAATGGGATGGGAGCTTCTACGTGTGGGATAAAGGAGTCGTGCAGATGGATCGACTTGTATACATGACAATGTGAGATGTTAGAGAATAATATTCTTAACCATGGTTAAGGGAGTGGGGTTGGAGTGGGACTAAGAAGGTTTTTTTTATTTTACCGGTTCTTTAGGTGACAAGTTTGTTTTGTTATACCCTCGTTTACACATTAACTGGTTTTGGTTATGCTTCAAGTGGTTTTAATTATGCTTCCAGTGGTTTTAGTCATGCCATTTTTTACGGTGTCTCCAAATCAGAGGGAGACACCGAAGCGTTATGAATTGGATGATGTTGCTAAGCCAAAACATGTACTAGTATTACTAATGTGTTTGATGCGTATACATTGTACGATCCATAGTATTACGGTTGGCAATGGGGACGGATTGGAGCTGGAGAGTACTATTTCCGTTCCGGATCTCCAAATCCCTTTTCAAGAGCGGAACAAGAAATTGATTTTGTCCTAGGCTAACCTAAAAAAAAAATTCAGTGGACAAAATAATGTATATTATATGCATATGGCGTCACACCTATCCTGGATATTTAGTATTTTAATTCACGTATTTAATTGAATTATACGTATCGGGGTTGAATTGCATACATTAGAAGTGTGGGGGCTTGTGTTTAATTTGTGGATTGGAGCATGTTAGCATATAATTTTGTTTGCACACAATAATTCTTCTTAGAGTTTATCAAACTGGAGTATGTGTTCTCTTTTTTTTTTCTTCGTTTATACACGTAGAGAGAGAGAGAGAGAGAGAGAGAGAGAGCGGCAAGAAGGAGAAATAAGAGGAGAATAGGGAGAATGCTAGGAAATTGTATCTCCTTGCTTGAATTGATGTTTGATATTGATAATTCTTTTGTTCTTGCACTTGATTACATGCCTTTGTCTTGAATTTCATCTTCTAGGGCTTATATCTCATGTTTTGAGGTGAATTGATATGACTTTAGTTACTTTGACCTCCTGTGAATTTTGGAAAATCTGGATACCATCCAGAGCTGCGTTTTTCATTCAATTCATTATGGTTAAACAAGTTAATTGGTTATGGGTTCTTATGGATTTTAAGGATTGTTGAGTTGGTGATGTTTTGGAGCAAGAATCATCGAAAAATATTAAGTGTACGATTTTTAGTGATTTTTTTCGATCACAGACAGTTCTGCTGAATTTCGTATTTGCTACATGGACACGTCTTGGAAAAATAGGCATATCTCTTAGCACGTATATCGGATTTGCGAACCAGTTTTTGATTTGGAAACTAGACTCTTATACCTTTCAGAACGTGTAGGGTTTGTACCTTAAAATTTCGTAGGTAAATACAACTTTTGGTTTGAAGTTGGCTGATCTGCAGAAACTGTAGATTTGTGTTTCTAATTGTGCATCTTGGGACGTCCTAACTTTGTCATCCGAAATCTATTTAGGAAAATTTTTATATCGATATTGGTGTACTGGAAGTCTACTTTCTAATAGTGGCGGTTTTCATGACCCAATTCTGATCCTATAAAATGCTAGTCATTTAAAGACAGACTGGTTGTAGGATGTCTTATCATTTTGGGGGTTTTGTTGTGTTTGAACTTCATGTGTGTTTTGGTATATCTCTAGGCCTCTGAGATGGACATTCTTGCATCCTTTGGGCATTGTTTTGTTTCTTATTAGCTTTATATTATTTTGTATTTGATCGTTCGTTGAACTCATTACTAATACGATTAAGCGTGTAGCTAGGTAACGAGCTGAGTAATCGGGAGGTGCCAAAACCGTAATTTGGCATACTTCGGTCGACTCACAGGTGAGTGTCTTTGATATCTTAAATCTTCAATAAGATGTTAACATGTTAGTTGTGTATCATGCTATGGTTGATTTAGTAATTGATGTGCATGATTGGTGTATGTTGATTGTACCCGTATAAGGTTTGTGGAGCGAGTCACACCTTGTCGCGGGCCGTGCCATTCTATTCACGGTGAATGGGAGCTTGGTGTTCGGGACACAATACCTTGGGTACATGGGATGTGGCAGACGTGTCACTGCATGTGTTGTAAATATAAATTGTAGTTGTTCAGTTAGTTGTTTATGTTGAGTTTTATTGAATTTATTCTATATCTCACACACTCCTAGTTTTCCTTTGGATTGTCAGATAGCAGAGGTTCGTAGGATGGTCCATTACCAGTCGGCGTTTTGGGGTTGGCTTGAGGTTGTTAATTGTGTCGGTGGTAGTGAGTGACTTGTATAAATTATTGACTCGTTTTGTGACAAGGATGTCATGCACTTTAGTATGTCAAGTATGTAAATGATATGGGTATAACGTCGACTCTTTTACTAACGTGTGAGATATGTTTTTTTTAAATTGTGTTTGCTATTAGTTGTTTAAGTTGTTTAAACAGGGTGATATGACTGTTCCAAAATACAAGGCGAGGTTCGCGGAGCTATCAGAATATGCTACAGACTTAGTTGACACAGAAGCTAAGAAGGGTAAACGGTTTCGGTTGGGACTTTCTTCAAAGGTAGCACCCATGTTGACAACTTACGAGACAGAGGATTACGCTGCTTTGGTGGAGATGGCTAGGAAGGTAGGAAATGCTATTTAGGATTATCAGGACAGTCGACAATCTAATAAGAAGAATCACAGGGCTTCGAAAATCAAAATTTTGGTAAATCTCAAGGTGGTTCATCAAGATGGTGGAAAGGGAAATCGGGTCAGGGGACTAACAAGCAAATCGCGGGTGGTTCAACAACGACAGTGTCACATCAATGTTTTAATTGCGGGTCCGCAGATCACTTGTTGAGGGAGTGTACGAGTGGGGTTAAGAATTTCAGGTGTTTTGCGTGTGGGGAGGCTGGACACATGGCGGCGCAATGCCCTCGAAAGCAAGCACCGGCGGCATCATCTGTGGGTAGTGTTCAAGGAGGCAGAGGAAGGGGAGCTAATGGGTCTACAGCGCCGGGTAGAGTGTTTGCAGTTACACGGCAAGGGGCTCAGCCTTCACCGGGAGTAGTGACAGGTACTTTGGTTATTTATGGTACTTATGCACATGTGTTGTTAGACCCTGGGTCTACACAGTCTTTTGTGTCAAATATCTTTACTAAATATTTAAACAAGCCTGCTAGAGTGTTAAATATTGCTTTAGCTATTTCTACACCGGTGGGTGATGTAGTTGTTATAAACGTGGGTTTTTTGGGGGTGTGAGTTGGTTGTTGGGGGAAGGAAGTTGTTGGTGGATTTGCTACCATTAGACATGACCGATTTGGATATTATTCTGGGTATGGATTTCTTGTCGGGGTATCATGCTATTATGGACTGTTTTTGCAAGGAAGTTGTGTTTCATCTACCGAGCAGTGATGAGGTCAAATTTTGTGGGGATTCTGTGGTAAGTTCTACATGTCTTATTTCAGCACTTAAAGCTAAAACTTTGTTGAGTAAGGGATGTGAGGGGTTTATTGCTTATGTTGTTGACACTGAAAAGAAAGCACCTAAGCTTGAAGAGATATTGATTGTGAATGAATTCGCGGATGTATTTCCGGACGAGTTGCCGGGTATCGTACTAGAGCATGAAGTTGAGTTCACTATCGAGTTATTGCCAGGTACTAATCCGATATCTATTACTCCATATCGTATGGCACTGGTTGAATTACTTGAGTTAAAAGTTCAGTTGAAGGAGTTGCTTGATCCCGGTTTCATTCAACCTAATGTATCGCCGTGGGGAGCATCGGTTTTCTTTGTTAAAAAGAAGGAAGGCACTATGCGAATGTGTATCGATTATCGACAATTGAATAAGGTGACAGTTCGGAACCAATATCCATTGCCGAGGATAGATGACTTGTTTGATCAGTTGCACGGGGCTACAGTATTCTCTAAGATTGATCTGAGATCAGGTTATCATCAGATTAAGGTGAGGGATTGTGATGTATTGACAATGGCTTTTCGTACAAGGTATGGTCATTATGAGTTCTTGGTTATGCCGTTCGGTTTGACCAACGCTCCTGCAGTTTTCATAGATTTAATGAATCGAGTATTTCGATCATTCTTGGATGCTTTTGTTATCGTGTTTATCGATGATATTCTGATCTATTCTCGCACTAAGGAGGAACATGAGGGTCATTTGCATATTGTGTTACAAGTTTTACGTGACAGGCATTTGTTCGGGAAGTTTAGTAAATGTGCATTCTGGTTGGATCGTATGGAATTCTTGGGGCATGTGATCTCTTCTGATGGACTTTGTGTGGATCCTAAGAAGATTGAGGCAGTGGTGAATTGGGAAAGTCGTAAAAATGTTTCAGAGATTCGAAGTTTCCTTGGCTTGGCGGGTTATTATCAAAAGTTTATTCAGGGCTTTTCTGCCATTGCTTTACCAATGACAAAGTTGACGAGAAAGGATGCCAAGTTTTTGTGGTCTGATGAGTGTGAGGGCAGTTTCCTGGAGTTGAAGAAAGTATCAGCACCGATTTTAATGATTCCGATTGGCACAGAGGACTTGGTAGTCTACACCAGCGCTTCATTAGAGCATCTCCAATCCAATGCTCTATTTGAGAGTATCAAAATACTCTATTTTATTCATAAAGTGATTTTAGAGGAAATCACTATTCCTATGTACTCCAACCACAAACCCTCTATTTTTCCCTCTAAAATTTTTCTCCAAAATTAACCTCTACCAATTCCCTCCAAAATTAACCTTTGCCACAGCTTCCCTTCCTTTTTTTTTTTACGCCAGAAGGGGAACTTCAAGCCATGCACAACATAGAATTTTGTCCTCTTCAACTAGGAAAGCTCTGCCCCGTTGGGAAGATTTCCCAGCAAGTTCCATACTTGGAAGAAAACTTGAGAGGATAATTTTTACTAGACTTCAGCTCTTGGAGAGGAAGAACTGATCATCTACCAGTTGTTGTGGAATTAAGGTGAATAGTGTTATAGAGGGATCCTCCATATTTTCTCCCATCCTCTAAATATGGAGGATCAAAATCCCATCCTCTCAAATAGCGGAGGCTTAAGAGGATGGGTTGGAGAAGTTTCATACTCTTAAATGGAGAAATAGAGCATGGATTGGAGATGCTCTTATAGGGTTTGGGTTGCATTTTGATGCAGCGGGGTAAGGTTATTGCCTATGCGTCGAGACAGTTAAAAACTCATGAGCACAATTATCCTTACTCATGATTTGGAGTTAGCGGCTGTGATATTCGCTCTCAAATTATGGAGGCATTATTTGTATGGAGTATCGTGTGAGATCTATAGTGGAAGGAATTGAATTTGAGGCAACGGCGATGGATGGAGTTGATAAAAACTATGGCTGTTCTATACGTTATCATCCGGCTAAGGCAAATGCGATCGCCAATGCTTTAAGTCGAAAGACGGCGGGAAGATTGACATGTATACAATGTTCGAGAGTTTGAGTTTTTACAGAATTGAAACAAATGGGAGTAGAGTTTTCATTGGGGGGTAGTGGGGCTTTGTTAGCTCGTTTCAGCGTTCGACCTTTGTTTATAGATCGGATCAGAGATGGGCAGTGGCAGGATCCTGATTTGCAAGAGTTCAGGCAACGTGTAGAGAAGGGGAAATGCCTGAGTTCAGTGTTTGGGATGATGGTATGATTATGTTTGGAAAGAGAATGTGTTTGCCAAATGACATGGTTTCAAAGAAGGAAATTTTAGATGAAGCTCATTGTTCTGCATATGCTATGCATCCGGGAAGCACTAAATTGTATCGCGATTTGAGAGAATATTTTTGGTGGAGTGGTATGAAAAGAGATATTGCAGAGTATGTAGTTGGTTGTGAAACTTGTTAACGAGTGAAGGCGAAACACCAGAGACCGGTGGGTTTATTGCAAAAGTCTTCCTATACCGGAGTGGAAATGGGAGCATGTGACAATGGATTTTGTGATAGGTTTAACATGCTCGAAAGGAGGATGTGATTCTATATGGGTTATTGTAAATCGATTAACAAAGTTAGCTCACTTTTTATCGGTTAAAACCACTTACACCACAGATAGGTACGCAAAACTGTATGTTGATGAAATAGTCAGATTGCATGGGGTGCCTATGTCTATCATTAGTGACAGGTATCCAAAGTTCACTTCTAGATTTTGGAATAGTTTGTAGCGGGCTATGGGAACCTCTTTGAAATTCAGTACCGCTTTTCATCCACAGACAGATGGTCAGTTGGAGCGAACTATACAAATTTTAGATGATATGCTGAGAGCTAGTGTTCTAGATTTTGGTGGCGGGTGGGACGAGAATCTATCATTGGCAGAGTTTGCTTATAACAATAGTTATCAAACTAGTATAGGGATGCCACTGTATGAGGCGTTATATGGCAAAAAATGTAGAACACCGATTTGTTAGGAGGATGTAGGTGAAAGAAGAATGTTGGCTCGAGAGTTGGAACAACAAACTGCCGAGGAGCAAACGTTGGTTCCGGAGCTAATACAACAAATAATTGATACGGTAAAATTGGTTAGAGAACGTCTAGAAATGGCACAGAGCCAACAAAAGAGCTATGCAGATAAGCGAAGACGTGAGTTTTGGAGTTTGCGGTTGGTGACTTTGTATTTATTCGTGTTGCGTAGTGGAAAGGGGTTATACGTTTTCAAAAGAAAGGCAAGTTGGCACCTAGATACATTGGACCGTATGAAATTGTTGAGAGAGTGGGGTTTATGGCTTATCGTTTGGCAATGCCAGTTGAGTTGACTCGACTACACGACGTTTTCCATGTCTCTATCCTTCGAAAGTTCGTGGGGTATTCGTCACATATTCTGAGTTCGGAACCGTTGGAACTTTGTGAGGATTTGTCCTACGAGGAGACATCGGTTGAGATTTTACATCGAAAAGAGCAAATGTTACGCACTAAAGTGATACCTTATGTGAAAGTTTTGTGGCGGAATCACAAGGTTGAGGAGGCTACATGGGAGGGTGAAGAATCAATCAAAAGTATCCACATTTGTTCTTGTCAGGTCACACCCGTCCCGGATATTTAGTATTTTAATTCACATATTTAATTGAATTATACGTCTCGGGGTTAAATTGCATACATTAGAAGTGTGGGGGCTTGTGTGTGATTTGTGGATTGGAGCATGCTAGCATATAGTCTTGTTTGCACACAATAATTCTTCTTAGAGTATATCAAACTGGAGTACGTGTTCTCTTTTCCTTTTCTTCGTTTATACACGTAGAGAGAGAGAGAGAGAGAGAGCTGAGCGGCAAGAAGGAGAAAGAAGAGGAGAATATGGAGAAGGCTAGGAAATTATATCTCCTTGCTTGAATTGAGGTTTGATGTTGATAATTCTTTTGTTCTTGCACTTGATTGCATGCCTTTGTCTTGAATTTCATGTTTTATGGCTTATATCTCATGTTTTGGGGTGAATTGATTTGACTTTAGTTACTTTGACCTCGTGTGAATTCTGAAAAATCTGGACAGCATCCAGAGTTGTGTTTTTCATTCAATTCATTACGGTTGAACAAGTTAATTGGTTATGGGTCCTTATGGGTTTTAAAGATTGTTGAGTTGGTGATGTTTTGGCGCAAGAATCATCGAAAAATATTAAGTGTACGATTTTTAGTGATTTTTTTCGATCACAGACAGTTCTGCTGAATTTCGTATTTGATGCATGGACACATCTTGGAAAAATAGGCATATTTCTTAGTACATGTATCGAATTTACCAACCGGTTTTGATTTGGAAACTAGACTCTTATACCTTTCAGAACATGTAGGGTTTGTACCTTAAAATTTCATAGGTAAACACAGTTTTTGGTTTGAAGTTGGCTGATCTGCAGAAACTACAGATTTGTGTTTCTAATTATGCATTTTCAGACGGTCATAACTTTCTAATTATGATTGAGTTCTTGGACATGATTGCGAGACAGTGAGTTATAACGATTGGACAATGATTCCCAAACTTGGTGAGCATTAGTTAGCCCTAGAACATAGGGTAAAGTAGTCTGAGACAGTGAAGCCGTAAGACACGACAGAAGTTGAGCATCAATTAATTTCCAGAGTGTATAGGCCGAATTGGTACTCACTACACCTTCATCATTCCGGGTCTGTGCAGGTGGACATGCAATTGTGCCTTCTAAGTATTCAAAATAACCATTGGCATGCATGCTATTTTTTACTTGAATGCGCCAAATTAGGTAATTCCTTGCATCAAGCTTTACATTGACCAACGCATGAAAATTAGAAACGAGAAAAGTCAGAGAAGTAGGTAGGGTTACCGTGGTTGTTGCCATTGAAATGAAGAACTGAGAAACTCGAACAGACGAAGACGAGAAGAGCAACACTGGGACCAGAAAACCTAATTTTACTCGGAGAAGAAGATGGAAAAATGAAGAACTTCAGGATCGATCGACGTTAGTCTTCTTGAAGCTCTGATACCATAAGGAAAAACAATTTACAGAAATGAAAAAGATGGAGAGAGAGAGAGAGAGAGAGAGAGAGAGAGGAAACTCAGTTCTCGATTCCCATTTTCGGTTCTGTTCAACTTTACACAACTGGCCTTAAATCCCCTCAACGGAATGCCAGTTCAGCAACACATTCCACTAACAAACCATTCCACTAACCAACAAACCACAGAATTGCTACACGTGTAACTAAACACCAGATTAACTAATGCTAATCAGAAGTGGAATTAACTAACACTAAGTATATTAGTGGTTCTGTCTAACAAGCCCAAATTCCTTTCCAGAAATGCTCGAACCAGTTTTACACCGAACGCAAACCTTAAACGGATTGAATCAAATATACCAGTCAAGAAAATTCCGAGAAGGATATTGAGGAGAAGAGGCAAAAAGGGTTATGTTTTGGATGTGATGAGAAGTTTTTTAGAGGGCATGTTTGCAAGTGTTGTCCAAGAAGAACCACAGATTTCTCTTCGAAGCAAAGGGTGAGGAAGAGTTGTGGGAGGAAGCAGATGTTCCTCCATTGGAAGACCCATTGTGTTGTCCAAGAAGAACCACAGACTTCTCTCCAGGGTTATGCACCCCTCTTTGCCCAACCAAAAAAGTAGCACGGCCTCTAGTTGTTTGACATAATGTTTTTCTTTATTTCTTTTGGTTTTGCAATGAATTAATTTAAAGCCATTAGACCAGTGATTAATATGGGAAAAAAGGTAAAGGGGATCTGGGGATGGGAATACATAATGAAGAAATAAAAATAAAACAAAACAAAATTGTGTACACTGATGACTGATCGATTGCTCTGATACCCCATGTATCACCCCAAGCAAATCACTAGTCTAGTATATTGGTTTTGATCCATAAGCCACACTATATGGCCCAAAATGTTTATGTCCAAAGTCCTAATAGTAGTAGCTTACATGGTTCCTTACAGGATATATAAGGAACCATGTAAGCTACATCTAGTACGTTGATGCGACTTGTGATCAAAATTAAGGTATAGAGCCAGTGGTTAATTTGCTTGGGGCTTTCTAGGTGGTATCAAGGCAACCGATGTACAAGACCGTTTTTCATATTTCCTTGTTTGGTTTTGTTGTAGGAAAAGGTGAAAAAAATATAATTTTGTTTTGCATTGGTAAAAACGTGGACTTAGATTAATATTGCTAGAAAACGCTAATCGTATATATGTTAGTAATTTATTTTAATCAACTGGTATCTGTAATCTTAACGTGGGGAGATTAATAAGTATTTAATATCATGGAGCTCGTAATATAATTGAGATAAGGACGGGAGTGCAATTATAATTCTGTAGTGGGGTGAATTATAATTAGTGAAATAAGAAGTAGAATCCTGGTAGGATTAGGTTTTCTTATTTACACTGGGAGCCCAGACTTATTACTCCTTAGGTCCCTATTGTAGCCCTATATATATACGTTATGCTCTCTAGGTCAGATTAACGTTTATCTATTATTCACGAAATAGAGGCAGACTTAGAGAGAGCAAACAGATCGCGAAAGAGTCCACACTCAGTTCGTGTTCTAGACGTGCAGGGAATACGATAGAAGATCGTAAGGTACGATCGAGCAATATTCGTGGTGTATAGCAAGGCGTGCTATAACAAATTCAACCAGCGTTCGTGTCGCAGGGAGTTGTGGTAAAACCCTAATTCCGCCTTGTAGGGTTTTTTATTTTTTGTTGTCTAATCTGTACGCGTTATTACTGGGTCTTGGGGATTCGGTTTTCCAACAGTGGTATCAGAGCCGGCTGTAATCACGCGTATGGATTAAACAGGCCATGTTGTCCATCGATTATAGAGGGTAGAACGTAGAACTGTGCTAACCCTGTTTTGCAGCGTTCTTACCCAGCTATTATGGTCATATGATTTTTGTTGATTTTATGTGATTGGATCCCACGATAATTTATTTCGTGGTTATTGTTATTTATTGGGTACCACGATTATTTTTCGTGGTTGTAATAATTAACATAGCATGTGTTATTTATTGGGTGCCACGATTATTTTTCGTGGTTGTAATACTTAACGTAGCATGTGAACTCCAATGGAGGCATAAGATCAATGTTTGTATGTTTCTTCGATTGTAATAGCATTCGACGGTTATTCGGAGATCGAAGATGGTAGATACAAAAGATACAAGTTGTTTGGCTTGCAACAGATTTTTTCCAGATTCGTAGGGTCTGATTGTAGGGCTGTTTCGATCCAGTAAACGTTGGAATTAGAAAATCTGTTCTTCACGAAAGTTGTAGATAATTGAATTTTGAATCCAACCCAAGTTGAATCACTTCATTTGGAGGTCGGATGAGGAAGATATGGTCAAAATACTGAAGGCTGTGCAGTTTACGTGGGAATATGTCAAATCCGAATTTCCTTGCTTAAGCACGGTTGGATTTTGGTTTCCTTGATTGATTCAAAGTATCTAAACCTTCTACACAAGTATAGTTGAAAGATTGCTTAAGGATTTCAAGTTTGGAAGGACTCCTTATTGCTTAAGGATTTCAAGTTTGGAAGGATTCCTTGTTACTCAAGGATTGTATCTTTGACCATAATAGCTGGATTCTTTATCTTGTGGTTCCTTACTATTTGTGTTTCCATAATGTTTGCATATGTGATAGTTTACCATATTGGGACAACATGGTAATAATTGGCTTTGACCTAGATCACGGTTTTGCAAACTCGAAAATTTTGATAACCCTCACAAATTTTTTTTAAATAACTAAGTGGGAGAGGGAGTTTATTTTTTATAAATCCCACGGTCTCCATTACTAGTATGTAGATGATGTAATTAATTTTATGTGATGGTTTTAGAACCTTTCCCCCCATCGAGCAAAATTAATTATGGCCTCATCGGTACAAACTTCCTTAAAGGATAGGTCTATGATAATTGTTGTGTGAATTACTTCACCATCTGAAGTAATTCATAACAGAACAATAGGTCATGGGGCTAGGTAATGGTATACACTTAGCCGTAAATAATAGTATCCTCACCATCTGAGTCACTATTATTATTTATAGGACCGAAGCTATATTGGCTATTTAATTTGCTTGGTACGGTATAGTGTCTAGATAGTAAAATTAAAAGGTTGTGCCTATCTATACAAATGATAAGGAGTAGAGACTTCCCATCGAAGCATGCTTTTTACGGTGTGTAGGGTTGCCAATGTTTTTCTTTTAACATGTGGTAGATGGAACCAATATTAAAATGAAATTCAAAATTTTTATTGCCCTTCATAATTGATTGTTATGTTATTTGATTCTCAGATTCAAAAATGGGTTTTTTCAATCCACTTGCAATTATTCTCAAAGAAAATAAACCTACTGGATCGAATTATATTGACTGAAAGAGGAACTTGGATATTGTGTTAACTGCTTAGGGCACAATTTTTGTGCTGTCTGAGGTATGCCCTCCTAGACCTAATGAGAATGCCACAGAACAGAAAGTAAAATTTCATAAAAGATTGGTGAGTATCACCCATGTTGAAAGGACCCCGATTAAGTATCATGTTCTGAAGATGATAGCTCTTCTTAATGAACTAGAGATCCTTAAAGCTGAAATTGATGGGGAAACTCGGATCGATTTCGTTCTTAACTCACTGCAGTATGAGAGTTTTAAGTAATTTCGCCTGAACTATTATATGAACAAAATGTATTTATTTTTGGCGAAACTTCTTAAGGAACTCCAAGCAGCTGGGGGTTTTTTGGTTGTGAAGAAACCACCATCAGTGTTAGTGGCAGAGAATATTTCTACTTCTAAGCTGAAAGGCAAGAAGAAGCAGAACAAGTCTCAGAAAAAAGGTTATGGAGACAGTTTATGCGCCTCAAGGTAGAGTGAAAAAGTTTGCGGGCAAGTATTTTCACTACAAGCATCAAGAACACTGGAAGAATGAATGTCTATTCTATCTCAATAAAGTGAATAATCAAGATAAATCTTTTCGCTAGTCGTTGAATCATGTTTAGTGGTGTCATCTGCCAGTACCTGGTGTGTAGATACGTGAACCACTAATCATATTTGCAATTTATTGCATGGGTTCCAGGAAACCAGAAGACTCAGTGATGGAGAGATTTATCTACACATGGGTAATGCTATGAGAGTGGCAGCAGTTGTAGTAGGAAATGTTATTTTAAATTTTAGTAATAATAGGAGTTTAATTTTGAGAGATTATCTTTATGTTCTCATACTTAGAAGAAACTTGGGTTTTAGTTTCTAAGTTGATTAAAGATGGATATTTGGTTTATTTTAGTAACTTTGTGGTTATTAAGTTAAATAAACGTTTTATCTATTCTGGTTCATTGGTGGATAATCTCTACTTTATTAATCCTATATTTTCTACAGTGCAACTGCATAAATTGAATAACACTAATGATATGCCTTGTAAGAGAAATGAGCCTTCTAAATTGAACCAAATGTATCTTTGGCACTTATGCTTTGGTCATATTAATCTGAATAGAATTTTTAGACTAGTCAGGAACTTCTAGTCTGTGAATCCTATTTAGAAGGTAAGATGACCAAAAGACTTTTTTATAAGTAAAAGGTTATAGAGCCAAAGAGCCATTGAAATTGGTTCATTCTGATTTGTGTGAACCATTGAATGTCCAAGCAAGAGGTGGTTTTGAGTATTTCATCACTTTGATTGATAATTACTCAATATTTACATTTATTTGATGCACCATAAGTCCGAATGCTTTGAGAAATTCAAGGAGTATAGGGCGGAAACGGTGAAGCATCTAGGTAAATGTCGTAAGACACTGCGATCTGATCGTGGTGGCGAACACCTCTTGGGAGAGTTTAGGGAGTACTTGTTAGCTGAAGGGATTATATCCCAGTTTTCAGCACCAAGTATTCACGTCAAAATGGTTTAGCAGAAAGAAGGAATACGACTCTTATAGATATGGTGAGATCAATGATGAGTTATTCAGATTTACCAATTTCGTTTTGGGGACATACACTAGAAACAGTAATGTACATTCTTAACTTGGTACCATCTAAGTCAGTACCATCTACACTCATAGAACTGTGAACTGGGTGTAAACCTAGTCGGCAACATGTTCGGGTTTGGGGTAGTCCAGCACATTTGCTAAATGGGAACGCAGATAAATTGGAATCAAGGACATAAGTTTGTCTGTTTGTGGGGTACCTTAGAGGAACGAAATGTGAATTATTTTATAGTCCTAAGAATCAAAAGGTCATTGTTAGCACCAATGCTCGATACTTAGTGAAGGACTATGAAATAGACCATAAGCTCAGAAGTAAGATTGTTCTAAAGAAATTGAGATGAGATGGACCGATAAAGACTTCTTCAACACCAATAGAACCGGAGGTTACACTGCAAGAAAGAGTTGTTGACACACTGGTACCTCATTGTAGTGGGAGGGTTGTTGTCCCACCCAATCGGTATGTGTTCTTGGGAGAATCTTATGATATGATCCCTGAAGAACAACATGCTGAACCTTGCAACTACAATGAGGAACTAAAAGATAAAGATGCTGAATTTTGACAAAGGGCTGTGAAATCTGCATCCACATAATGGAATCAGATGGGTTCATAGTAAATGGTCAAGAGCACATGTTGTGCAAGCTTAAGGAGTCTATTCATGGATTCAAGCAAGCATCTAGATCTTGGAATATCCGTTTTGATCAAGCAATCAGGTTTTCTTGGTTTTGATTAATGACCGGATAAGTCATGTGTGTACAAGAAGCGCAACGGAAAGTGGTGGTATTCCTGGTACTATACGTAGATGATATTCTGCTAATCGGAAACGATGTGGGAATGTTGTCTTCGATAAAGGTGTGACTATCTAGCCTATTCGATATGAAAGACTTGAGAGAAGCCGATTACATCCTTGGGATTAAACTTATGTGAGATCGCAAGTATAGGATGTTGGGCTTATCATAAGCCTACTTATATCAATGAGATCCTTGCTCGTTTTAGCATGCAGGATTCCAAGAAAGAGTTCCTTCCTTTTTAGATATGGAATCAACCTATCCAAGGATCAGTGTCGTAAGACACCTGAGGAGATGGAAAAGATGAAGGTAGTTCCTTATGCCTTGGCAGTAGGAAGCCTCATGTATGCTATGCTGTATACTAGACCTGATATTTGCTTTGCTGTTAGCATGGTAACCATGGTTAGTAGATTTCAGTGTAATCCAGTGTAAGAGCGTTGGACTGCAGTGAAACATATACTCAAGTATCTGAAAAGAACTAGAGATCATATGTTGGTGTTCCAGTCAGATAGTCTGGTACCTCATGGGTACACTGACTTAAACTTTATGTCAAATAAGGATTCCAGAAAGTCTACCTCGGGATACGTGTTTACCTTAGGAGGTGGAGCCATAAGTTGGAGGAGTATCAAGCAATCGTGCATTGATTGATTCCACCTTGGAGGCCGAGTATGTGGTAGCTTCTTAAGCAGCCAAAGAGGCCATTTTGGCTTAGAAACTTCTTGATGAATCTAGAAGTGATTCCTTTAGTGCAATTAGCTTTTACATCTATTGTGACAATAGTGGTGGAATTGCTAATTCTAAGGAGCCATTGACTCATAAGAAGGAAAACACGTCGAGCGTAAGTATCACCTGTTTCGAGAGATCGTTCAGAGAGGTGATGTTGCTGTGACCAAGATTGCATCAGCAAACAACCTGGCAAACCCTTTTATGAAGAGCTTACCGGCTAAGACTTTTGATAGTCACGTAAAGGGAATGGAAGTGAGATGCGTGGCAGCAGGCAGCATGGTTTTGAGTCTTAGTGGGAGTTTGTCAGAAAATTATACTAAAAGTTATACTTTTGTGTAATGGATTAATATTTGATTGCTATTTATTAATCAGTTTTATCCAATTTTGATGAGAATCTTTTATGGGCAATGTTTGCATAATACTATTGTATGTTGTGCATGTGTCTTTTATTTTACAAAGTAGATGATCTGGTGTGTAGAGTTCGGCTTACACACAGAAGATCAGATCATCAGTTCTTGTGAAATATAAGATATGGTTCGCAGTCTTAGATGGAACTGGACACACCATCGGTAGGACTGTAGTACAATGTTTAGTAGGTCTGTCTTGACTACAGGGAACGGTCTAGTTCTGACTCATTGTGCTAGTACACTTTGTGTGTATTGAACTGGGACCGCATTGAGGTAATTGTCTTTATACTAACTTTATAAGACAATTGGAATCTCATGGTTATTATGAATACTTATGCTCTTAATCCAAAAATAATTATTAGAAGTGTATATTTAATGTTGTTGACTTTGATTCATTAAAGAGTGAGATCTTTATACGGTCAATAGTCTCAGTGGGTTGGGTCGCAACATTATGTATATGGCAACTATTAATTATTAATGGAATCCACGTCCCCATAGGGATTGATGATACCCCTTGAGTAAGCTTATGAGTTTCGATTATGTTAAACCCTGCAGGTGGATATTTGTATCCGACATATCGAATAAGTTAAGCGGATAGTCTCAAGTTAAGATGTTGATTAAGTGGGAGATTGTTAGTAATTTATTTTAATCAACTGGTATCTGTAATCTTAACGTGGGGAGATTAATAAGTATTTAATATCATGGAGCTCGTAATATAATTGAGATAAGGACGGGAGTGCAATAATAATTCTGTAGTGGGGTGAATTATAATTAGTGAAATAAGAAGTAGAATCCTGGTAGGATTAGGTTTTCTTATTTACATTGGGAGCCCAAACTTATTACTCCTTAGGTCCCTATTGTAGCCCTATATATATACGTTATGCTCTCTAGGTCAGATTAACGTTTATCTATTATTCACGAAATAGAGGCAGACTTAGAGAGAGCAAACAGATCGCGAAAGAGTCCACACTCAGTTCGTGTTCTAGACGTGCAGGGAATACGATAGAAGATCGTAAGGTACGATCGAGCAATATTCGTGGTGTATAGCAAGGCGTGCTATAACAAGTTCAACCAGCGTTCGTGTCGCAAGGAGTTGTGGTAAAACCCTAATTCCGCCTTGTAGGGTTTTTTATTTTTTGTTGTCTAATCTGTACGCGTTATTACTGGGTCTTGGGGATTCGGTTTTCCAACAATATATACATGTTCTTCCTTTGAAGATGTTCCTGTGAAGGTGAAAGATGTCACAATAAGCCGAAGTAGAGGTGATATTGAGAACGCAGTTGACGACCCTGATCAAGTACTTACGGGACATAAATACAATTGGGCTGCTGCTAGACTTTTGGTGGAATACTTCTGCATTACCGGTTTGTCATCAATTTCTTGGAATTGAATAATTTTATCCTCCTGCGCATTCCTTTGTTGTGCACTTCATTTCTTTTCTTCAAATCATTTCCCCTATTTATTTATTTGTTATTAAGGTAACTATGAGTACCATATATAGGTACTCATTAGTTTTGTAATTTTTTGAGGAATTTCACATTTTCTAAATATTCAATGAGATTTAAGAGATTAATTAATATATAGTCATAAATCTATATTTTGCACAGACTATCTACTCTAATAAATTAATCATATTTCGTGTTCTCTTACTCATCAATATATCTTCCAGCGCATTTACTTTTTACAAAACGATAAGCTAGCTAGCTATCTAATAAATTAATCATTTTTCGTGTTCTCTTACTCATCAATAAGCTAGATATCGAGTTGTTTTTATAACTTAGAGTTGGAAACACTAGCAAATATGTGGCAATTTTTTGAAATCGAAACATGCAGTAGGATTTTAATTGTTGTTGATCTTAAAAGTAGTAGTTAACTGAGTCTTAACTGGGTACGGTTACTACAAATAAAACATTAATCCAAGTAGCAATGTGGGAAAATTTTGAGTTTTAAGACCTCACACAAACAAAAAAATATTTTTATTCTTCAGTATAATGGGAATTGTTTTAAAAAAGAATTGAACCTTTCACGGAATTCCCATTTTAAGTTTTATATAATTAGAAGCATCATTAGTCTTTTGTTTTTTCTTATGAATATGCTAATGATGATCAACGGAAAGTTACTACATCCATGACTTTTGTAATTGCAGTGCCTTGTATTAAACACATCCAAGAGCAAAAGGAGATGCATCTTCAAGCCCTTAAATTGCTCAAATGTTTGTGTGAGCGAGTTAGATCGCTAAATGACTCAAACGCTTACGAGTCGCATATAAGAAATGCAATCAATAGTGCAGCAAAGCTAGGGATTCACGAGGTTATAGAAGAAATTGTGGAATCATTTCCTATTTCTGTTTGGGCTAGGGACAAGGAAGGACGGAACTTATTTCAAAGGGCAATTATAGAGCGTCATGAGAATGTTTTCAACTTGATATATCAGATGGGAGATTATCAACGCATTATAGTGTACATGAAAGATGGTTCTGGAAACAACCTCCTGCACTTAGCCGGAGGACTAGCACCTCCAAACAAACTTAACTTGGTTTCTGGTGCAGCTCTACAAATGCAACGTGAGTTACAATGGTTTCAGGTAATACTGTGCCTTCATTAATTATGTTCCACTTAAATAAATAAACTCAATCTTCTGAAACAACTACTATTTTCCATTGACAGAGAGCCCAGAGGTTTAGTTTGAAAATGGAATTTTCACGATTTAGTCTTGGCAAATGCTACAATAAATACCCTTGTTTGCACGTATATGATAAATGTCCCTCGAATTTAGTTTGAATTCAAAGAGTTGGTCGTTGACATATTGGATCCCACATTGATTTCACGAACTTTTCGGCCCACACTTTGTTTTTATTCACGGAAATGCAATTCTTTGGAATTCACAACGGAATGCAAGGTGTGTATATCATACTCTATATCGCATGTGAGTGTCTATTATATATAGCACGTACGCTTTGGAGTGGTCATTGACATTGTTAACAAATCAAATATTGAAAATATCGATCCCTTATTTAATATATTTGGCTATAATGCAGGAGGTAAAGATGTTTGCGAATCCCGAAGATATAGATTGGCCAAATAGTCAAAATGAAACTCCGGCAATGGTATTTACTCGAGAACATAAGAAATTAGTAGCAGAAAGAGAAACGTGGATGAAAGACACAGCAAACTCATGCACAATTCCGTCAGCACTGATTGTCACTATGGTATTTGCGGTTGCAATTACCGTTCCAGGCGGAATTAATGATACAGATGGCCTACCAATTTTCTCCAAAGTAGCGGCATTTAAGATCTTTGTTATTTCCGATGCAGTCTCGCTATTCGCATCAATCACTTCTTTGTTGGTAGTCTTGTCCATCCTCACTTTGCGCTATGCTGAGGGAGATTTTCTCTTTGTTCTTCCCAATAGGCTGATAATTGGTTTGGCTACCCTTTTCCTCTCCATTACCGCAATGGTGATAGCCTTCAGTTCTGCACTCTATCTTCTGTTTGGGGACAATGATATGGTGTGGATACTTTATCCAGTGGTTGCATTAACATTTATACCAATCTTTTCCTTCACCTCCCTACAGTTTCCCCTCCTTCGAGATCTCATGGTGTCAACATATCGCCCTCGAATTTTCGGCAAACAAAGTAATCGTGCGTTATATTGAGACGGCCGGGGTGTACACAAGCATATCCCAAGCAAGCATGGGCGGCATTAAAATATGTCTACCGTACCGATTCTGTTTGCATTGACTCAAAGGGAAGTTAGGGCCTGTATCATCAGTTCTTGGAAGCATGCATGTGAAAAACAATGTCTATAATTATATATAGGCTAATTGTAAATGATTGTCCTAAATTAATCTCTCTTAAAGACAATCAGTATATTGACTTTTGATGATCTTGTGTTCAGCTTTTTTCCCCAAAAAACCTGGGATTAATCATTTGTCTCGAAGAGAAAATAAAAATAAAAACCATACAATTTGAAGTTGAAAAAAGTTGCTCCCTTCGTCCATTTTCGATGTCCAACTTTGTATATCCAACTTTTATGGACACGTTATAATTGCATTATAAACATTTTAACTTTTCACAATTACTCTTTATGCGGACATCACCATTACATTTTTTTCCACAAACTTTTCAAATGAAATTTACTCAAAAGGACAATGAAAAACTTATCTGTTTTTACCCACTAACTTTGTTAAATAGACACTTATTAAAGGATAGTCCAAAATAGAATATTGGATCTTAAAAAGGGATAAAAGGAGTACATAATATGATATCGAACACACTAACTACCGCTTTTGAAATTGTTTCCTGTCGTTATTGAAATTACTTGCCTTTGGTATTACTTGTTACTCTAAATTTCTCACGTTTAGTTGAATGATTATTTTCAAAATTTTAATGTAAATATAACAAAAATTCAAAAAGAACGAACTAAAAACCCATAAACAAAAAACGGAGTAAGACAAAGTGGCTTGGAGCTGTTACTGGACGTTTGTTTTTTCTTTTCTTTTGGGAGTCATACACTTGATAATAGAGCCTTCACAAATGGAAGAAGGTCCCTTGAGCCGCGTGATGGTGCTACTGGAGCAAGTAATAATTTTTCGTTTTCACGGTTTAAAATAGCCGGCTCACCGCTCACCTCTTAGGTGAGGTCAGCCATAGGTACATCAGCTTCGTGACACTACCATGATGTGATCAGAACATCTATATTTTGCTCGTCCTGCATGGCAAAATGTTGTTCAGTGGTTGGATTACACCTTATCTACATCCCTATATCTCTTCATGCGTGATTACATGTAATGAATGAGCTCCCTTTCGCGCTCTCCCAATCATCCCTCTTAGTTACGGATGGAGCTTGGAAGGTGGGCACAGGTTGTGGTACGGCGGCTTGGGTTCAGTTGCATGGAGCAGGGCAAAATGCGTCTTCAGCGGCAATGGGGAAATTCGAGCAGGATTGCTAGCTCTTCAATAGGCTTGTGAGCAAGGACTTCCTGAAGTTTGTATACAAACGGATTGCATTGTTTTCGTTCAGGGTCTTTGTAATCCTAGAGGTTCTGATATTAGTCTACGGGAAGCTCTTATGGACTTTTGTCTTGTTGGTTTAATTTAATATTTTACTTCAATGTTAATATTAATTTCATGGGTTTATTTATAAAAGAGGATATGCAGTGAGAGATAGAGGAGTGTAAATATCTTTGAAGTGGTCTCCTTGTTTTACTCCTAATTATTACTAGCATGTGTTGCATACTAACGGCAGAAAAAACCCTTTAGCTTGATTATCTCCTATTTCTTCTCTAAAAAATCAGAGAAGTTTGTTGCTTAAACTGCATATAAATCTAAACCCTTTTTTCGTCTGAAACACACAAGTGAAAAACTCATATCAGTATCTCCTTCTCTACCCTACCTAACAAACATACAGAGTGGTTATCACATATTTCCTATGTACTGCTTTTGGTCCGATTGAATACATTCAGCCATTCTTTTCCAATATAGATTATATTTTATTTGGATTTCGAGTGTCAGAAAACTACATGGTTTGTGAGTTCAATTCACTGCACGGAAGAGAACTTGAAGGTCGATGTATCTTAGAGAAGGAGATCAAAGAGTTCAGGCCTGGATAAGGCCCCAATATGCAATGCAACATGGTTGTGATCCTACCAACAGATCTGAAGGCCAAAGCCAATAGTCCGACAGCCATGGAGGGAGATGTTGTAGAGATGGGGTAGATAGCTGAAATTCTAAACGAGTCCTTTTCTGTAGGACTGAGCGGGCCTTCAATGATTGTGCTGAAGGATGAGACCGAAGGAAAGACTGAAGATCGAGCAGCTAGCGTGATCTTAGAGAGGCTAAGTCTTATAATGAACAAACATATCAAACCCTTGTATATTGCTAGTTGTCTTGTTGGGATGTCAATCAACCGTATCTTGGTGGATAATGGGTTGGCGACCAATCTCATTCCTAGGTCTATGATGCAGAACCTTGAGAAGACTGATTAAGACCTAGTCTCATGCACTTCAACCCTGACTGATTTCACTAGGAAAGAGATAGCTTGTCATGGTATTTTGATCATGAACTTAACGGTGGGGTCCAAAACCTTAACAACACCTTTCTTTATTGTTAATTCACACTATTCCTTCAACAGTCTATTGGGGAGAGATTGGATTCACTCCTGTTTAGCAGTTCACTCAACCCTTCACCAATGTCTTATCTTCTATAATCAAGACAATGTGGAGGTGATATGGGCTGACAGCAGACCCTTCCAGGCCTCTACTAACCATGCTGAGGCCCATTTATATGATGAAGGAGTTGGTCCAATGAAGGTGGCATGTCTTAATAAGTGCGGCCGTCACAAGATAGCCCATATACATAACAAGAAGTTACCCAAAGAAGTGAAGGCACTTTTTCAAGAGTTAATCGATCCAATGATCACGGAGTCAAGTAGGCCGATTACAGCTTCATTCAAATGCCCTTCTCAATATCAGTAAGCCCTTCAGAAATAGAGAAACATGTGGCCCTTCAAACCACATTATCAAAGTTTGAAGCTTATTTACTAGAGAAGAGGCTGATGGGAAGTCAAGAGTCAGAAGAAGATTATTCTGCCTGTGCGGCCGAAATAATCAACGAGGATGAAAGCCTGGTTGAAGATCTGGATGAAATTCGTTTAGAAGACCTTGAAGTAGCCCTAGCCAAGTTGGATGATCTAAAGGCTGACGTGCAAGATCCTTCGGAAGAAGTTAATTTGGGAGACTCAGAGAATCCCAGACCTGTATATATTAGCCAACTTCTGCCAGAGGACGTGAAAGAGAAGTTCATCCAGCTCTTAAAGGAGTTCAAGTCCTGTTTTTCTTGGACTTACGAAGAGCTTCTAGGTCTGTCCAGAGACCTACTGGAGCACAAGTTGCCCATTCAACCAAAATTCAAACTTTTCAAGCAACCGCCTAAGAGGATGTCCAATGAGGTCTATTTGCAAGTCGAAGATGAGATTGAATGCCTCTTCAATGCTGGGTTCATACGTAGAGCCTGGTATGTTACTTGGCTCTCTAACACTGTGCCAGTAACGGAAAGGTCAGATTATGTGTAGATTTCAAAAACTTGAATTTAGCATCCCCAAAAGACGAGTATCCAATGCCAGTGGTAGATCAGTTGGTGGATGGAGCTTCTGGTCACAAGGTTTTGTCCTTCATGGATGGACATTCTGGCTACCATCAGATATTCATTGACGAGGCCGATATGGCTAAGACTGCTTTTGGGTGTCCCAGAGCTTTGGGAACCTTTGAGTGAGTCGTAATGCCCTTCGGCCTAAACAATGCAGGTGCTTCGTTCTAATGAGCAATGAATGCCGTATTTCATGATTTCATTGGCCGTTTCATGGAGATCTACATTGATGATATTGTGGTCAAGTCTCAGTCCTATGATAAACATTTTGGACACTTGAGGAGGTTATTTTTGAGAATGCAACAATTTGATTTGAAAGTAAACCCCTTAAAGTGTGCCTTCGAAGTTTCCGCAGACAAATTCCTTGGATTTTTGGTCCACAACAGAGGGATTGAAGTTGACAAGAGCAATATCAAAGCAATCATGGAAGCCAAGCCTATTACCACCAAGAAGGAGTTACAGATCTCTTGGGTTCATTCAACTTCTTGAGAAGATTCATCTCAAACCAAGCTGGGAGAGTTCAGGTCTTTTCTCCACTCTTGAAGCTGAAGGACCATGACATTTTTGTTTGGGAGGCAAGCCATCAGAATGCCTTTGATGAGATCAAAGGCTATTTAGCAACGGCTCCAGTCCTTATGCCTTCCATCAAGAACAAGTCGTTGAAGCTTTACATATCAGCAGCTGAATGCTCTATTGGAGGCCTTCTAACTCAAGACAACGCTCAAGGAAAGGAACCGACAGTTTATTATTTAAGTAGGTTGTGACTCCTTGTGAAAGGAGATACACTCCTATTGAAAAGATTTGTCTTGCCTTGTACTTTTCAGCAATAAAGTAGAGACACTACATGCTTCCTATTTTGGTTTACTTTATGAGTAAAACGGATCCAGTTAAATACTTTCTTTCTTGGCCGATCATGAGAGGTCGGATTGGCAAATGGTCTTTAGCTCTAATGGAATTCAGTTTTCAATACATTCCTCAAAAAGCTGTGAAGGGCCAGGCCTTAGCAGATTTTCTTGCTAATCATCCATGCGTGGATATCGGCAATGCATATGAAATTGGACTGAGCGCTCTTGAAATATCACTCACTTCTTGGACACTGCTCTATGATGGATCAAGGACTCAGGAGGTGTCAGGCTGTGGAGTAATTATTATTTCTCCCCAAGGCCTGAGGACTGAATTATCCTTTCAATTTGATTTCCCATGTACAAACAATCAAGTTGAATATGAAGCAATTGTTATAGGCCTTGAGATCCTTAGGGATCTAGAGGCCAGAGAAGTGAAAGTTATTGGGGATTTAAACATTGTAATCAATCACTTGGCAGGAACATTCAAATGCTATAGTGAGGACTTAGCTCCTTATTATATGGCAGCGGTACAATTAATTCAAGATTTTGATAATGTAACTGTCAACCACATTTCAAGTAGTATGAACACCAAAGCCAACAGTTTGGCTCAAGCCTCAACAGATCTGAAGTTAGCTCTAGAAACAATCCACAAGATCACTACAGTCCAAAAGAGATTGTTACCTTCTGTTAGGAGAAGAGGTTTAGGACTGGAGGTATTTACTTTTGACTTCATAGGAGAAGAAACAAATGATGAACCCGAGAACGATTGGCGTACACCTATTATTTCTTTCCTAAAGAGGCCTCATCATAGGACCTCTAGAAAGGTAAGAAGGAGAACCATGAGCTATATTCTTGTGGGAGATGAATTATACAAGAAGAGCCCTGAAGATGACTTACTTTTAAGGTGTTTAGGGTGCCCTGAGGCCATGAGGGTCACGAGTGAAGTCTATGAAGGAGTCTGTGGAGCCCCCATTAGTCAGGGATAAAGATGAGATGGCTAATAAGAAGGTATGGATACTATTGGCCAACCATTTTAGAGGATTGTATTCGTTTTTCCAAAGGATGTCAGCCCTGTCAAGCCCATGGCCCAATTCAGCATGTACTTGCAGCTGATTATCATGTTGTGGTCAAACCTTGGCCATTTAGAGGCTGGGCCCTAAGATGTAATTGGAAAATTTTATCCTCCTTCGTCTGGAAATTATGCTTATATCTTAGTAGCCACAAATTACTTCACTAAATGGACAGAAGCGGTGCCATTAAAGTCCGTGGATCAACAAGAGGTAATCAAAGTGATCAAGAAGAAAATAATCCATAGGTTTGGATTACCTGAACACTTGGTTGCAGATAGGGGTACAATATTCATGGGAGAACAAGTGGTCAATTTTGCTGCATAGAAAAATATCATTGTTTCCAATTTCACTCCTTATTATGCACAAGGGAATGGCTAGGCCCAATCCACTAATAGGACTCTGGTCAATATTATACAGAAAATGGTGGAAAATAATCCAAGTGCCTGACACGAGTTGCTTTTTGAGGCCTTGTGGGCCTACAGAACCTCAAAGAAGGAAGGTACCAATATAACTCCTTATATGTTCGTATATGGACATGTTTCAGTCCTAACCATGGAGGTAGCGATAAAATCAGCAAGAATATCATATCAACATGGCCTTACCCCTGCAGATTATACTCAAGTCATGCTGATAGAACTTGAGGACTTAGATGAAGTCTGGCTCGCCACCCTTGACCACGTGTTGGTCCAGAAGAGAAGAGTTGCTAGATCTTATGACGAACGTGTGAGAAAGAAGAGCTTTTCTAAAGGTGACTGGGTTTGGAAGGCTGTGTTTCCTTTGGGGGAAAAGAATTCAAGGTATGGCAAGTGGTCTCCAATGTGGGAAGGAATGTACCAGATTTCCAAAGTCCTTAGAGTTAACGTCTATCTTCTTACGGATTTAGATGGGGGTTTACATAAACATTTAACAAATGGAAAGTACTTAAAGAATCATTATCCTATCATGTGGGAAATGAGTGATTTTGGGAAAAATCAATCTAATAAACCATAGAATAATTTGCCAACATGGCCTAAGCGGAGACCATGATTCCTGTCATGCAAAAGTTCATAAAGGCCTCAAGATTAGGCCACAAATTACCAAATTAAATTAGTGCCTCGGGCCAGTTAAAGGAAAGTTCCAGGCTAGGCATGAAAATGAGAATGTAAAGTTTTTACAGGCCCAAATCACAAGAAAGATTGAGTTCTTAGAGATCCAGACCTACAGAAGGCCTTTGAGACTGTTTTTGAGATTCTCCCAGGAGGTGTCAAGACTTGCAAGCTAGGCTTCATGTGTTTTCCGCTATCCATGGAGACTTGGAACTTCCTCAACCAGGAGGTTCAATTTCATCTTCTGGCTCTTGGATCTAGCCTTCAACTTATCATGGTGCAGGGCCAGGTTTTTGGATTCATTCCGAAGATCATCCAGGCGACCTTCAGCTTGTGCCAATTTGCCCTTGAGGCCCTGGATTTCTGTGGAAGAAGCAGTGATGTTTGCTTCATTGGTCTTGATGTCCTCCTTCAACTGGTTCCATTCGATGCTGAATCTGGTAAGCTCTGCATCAACGGCCTCCAGTTCTGACAACTTGGTATTTCTCTTGTTGAGCTCATGGGTGGAGGAGTCATGGGACTTGATCAGGTTGGGGAATTCTTTTTGAAAGAACTGGAGAGAGGCCTCCTCTGTTACCAAGGCTTGGGACTTTACCAACACATCCATGGCCTTTTAAATGTTTGAAGCCCTGACGGGATGAACTACTGCCTTGAAGTTTTGGAGAAGGGTCATTCTAAGGGCTGGTTTGGCCTCAGCAACTTCTTCTGAAGTGAACTAGGATTGAGAAATTGAGCCAAGACCAATACCTGAGGTGCCAGAGGCAGCTGCCTTCAACAGGTCCTGGGCAGATTTGAACAAAGAATCAAGGTATTCATCCTCTTCCTCTTCTTGCAAATTGACAAACTCAGGTTCAATGAGAGGATCGATTAATGAAATGGCCTGGGTGACTGAGACCTCTGCTTCTCTGGAGTCCTCGAGGATGCTTCATGTTCAGGTTCTTACTCAGGCATGTCTAATCCTTTCACTTCTGCCTCTACTTCTTCTTCAAAGTAATCGTCAAGTTTCTAGGGATCGAAAACAAGTGGAAGTTGTTGATAATATGGGAGCATAAAAGCTGTGAAATTCATGTCACAATACATCCTTACAATAGGGTTGTATTCGGTGGCAGACACGGTGTTTTCAGAGTCAGCCGATGTGGAAGTTTTCTTTCTCAACCTCTTCTTTTTAGACGGAGTAGATTCAGCTTGCTTTTGTTGCCCGTGGGGGTGGCCTGTGAGAAGGAAGGTCAGTAAAGCATTCAAATAGAGCAGAGGCAGAGCCAAGATGGGCACAAACCTTTTCCGGGGGATCAGTTTCAGGAGAGCTGGTCTTGTCACTGCTTCTTGTCCTACCAGCAACCACCTTCTCAGAGGCCTACAGAAGAGATAAAGGCATATTTACCTTATTCTGAAGAACTAAGCAAAGGGCTAAAGAGTTCATACCTTTGGCCATTTCTTTTTGGTAGTAGTCTTCAACCTTTTTGATCTTTGAGAATGGGTTGCAGAAACTTCCTTTGGCACATTTTCTAAACCTGCAAAAGAAGAGAAAAAATTAATCCAGATTTTGGAAGCTTAAAGGGATCAAAGCATTAAAGGACCTCTTAATTACCTTTTCTTTTAACGCTTGAGACCGTGGAAGGACTGATTTGTTGTAAGGGAATAGTTATGGCAGATTCAGGAGCTCCAGCGGGGTTGGGCAGAAGATTGGTCAGGGCATCCAAGTATGGAGTCGAAAAGTGCATTTTTATGTAACCTCCCCACCAGCTATCGAATTTGGCTCCCTTATCAGTACGCTCAACATAGGCATGAAGGGCAAAGTTCTTTCTCAGCTCAGGGAGAAGGTTCCTAACTCTTTCCAATTCCCTCAGTAGGATCACAGGCCTGTCAGTAAAGTCCTCATTCAAGGACTGATATGGGGGCACTAGAGTAAGCAGACAAATGCCAAACTGCCTGGCGAATTGAGCTACATTGTAGCACTCGACTCCACATTTATAATTTGTTGGAGTGAAGTCCATTCCATACATGAGGTCCCGTGAGATTAAAAAGCTGGTCCAGATCTCTATATGGTCATCATAATCGTCTCCTGGGTCTGATGCACCTCTTTTTAACCACCAAGGTACGATGTCTCTCACAAAAGGTGTCCAATTCTTTCCTATCCCAGTGAGTTCGTGGTAGAAAAACTTGAAGTAGACACTGAATGCATATCTAGGACCACAGGTGTCAACGTAGTGGAGACCATAACAAGTATTTTCTGAATTTTTATTCATGGGTGGGGCCAATTTGGGAAAATAGGACCATAACCGCAGGGTTATGATCCACAGTGGACCAGGGGCAAAAGTAAACTTGTAACTTATCAATTCTTTCATGTCACGATAGAGATGAGCCAAGACTAGAGAGCCTAGTGCTAGTTTCTGTCCTGCGGCTAGGGCACAGGCCAGATCTATGAAGTCTTTGGTAACCCTATTTGCAGAGACGCAAAAAATAAACTTGTTTAACCAATAAAGGAGAAAGGCTACGTGTTCACTATCTTCAACAGGGCCCTTTGTGGCATAGTGATTTATGAAGGGGGTGAACGACAAGGGTTCTTTGTACTTTTTTTTTTTTTGGATAAATCAGCTTGAAATAAAAAAGAGGCTAACCGAACATATAGCCTACAAGGGGCATACCCCAGGAGGACAAAGGAAAAGAAAAAAAAGAAAGAAAAAAAAAGATAAAAGAAAAGACCAAGAACCTATGCCAAACGGCTACATAGGTCTAAACGTAATTGAAACACCTGTTTCCTACCCATCTGATAGAGGGATACAAAACAGATAGAAAAGGATTACACATTGTGCAACCTTGCAACCTTGCAATAGAACAATATTTACGAAATAGTATAATAATTAGACATCAACTTGAAGCAGTCCAGACATTTTACTCGTGGCAAACCAGTAGCAGCCACTATCCAAGTCTTCTGAAGACCGAAATAGAAAACAGAAGGGGCAGCTGTGCGGTAGAGAAGAACTGCAGAGCAGCTGGTCACGGCTGCTCCTTGCTGCAACAAGCAGCAGCGGCTTAACAGCAACATTCAGCAGTAGCAGCAGCGGCAAATAGCAGCAGCAGCACCAAACTACAAACAACAGTAGCTATGTAGCAGCATACATAGCAAAAACTAAACAGAACCCATGAAATTCTAACAGGACAGCGGCCAAATAAAGGCCCTAGCAAAACAGAGGCAGGTGATCAGCAGCTACAGCAATGCATCACAGATAGCAGCAGATATCAGAAGTGCCACAGCACCAAAAGAATTGGCAGCAAGGTGTGCCAGCCTCAGCACTTAATAGAGAGAACGAGAGCAAACATCAACATCCATTCAAATCCACAGTGGAGGACATCGGCTCGAGAGCATACAATCATAACCGATAGAATTAAATCCTACACTGCAGAAAACAGTCCTAAATGCATAACATCAGGGCAATAGGGTAATAAAACAGAAGCTCAGACGGCCACAGCAAAGCAGCAACCCAACTGAAGAGTCAAAATTCAGAGGCCATCCCCCTCTGCGAAGGGAGATCCCAATGACAACCCCTGATGGTTAGGCATAAAATAAAAATGAAAACTCTGAAGAGAAAACTTTCTTACAGAGATAATGAATAACTAAAACAATATACAACTTGGAAGCTACAACAAACCCAAGTATAGCAAAGATGAATATGGAAAAGAACCGTCATATCCCGTACTGAATGCACAACAAACAATATAGAACCCATGAGATTAAAATAAGACCAATAAAAGACAAGAGGTCAAAGCCACACACCATCCACAAATAGGTTGCAAGAACAAGGAATTACAAGTTATGTAGCCTTAAAGAACTGCTCACTCTGCTACTCCCTCAAAGCCTAGACCTCCAGCAAACTACAGCAAATAAGGGGCTCGAACTCCCTCGACTCTCCCTCACCATATGACTCCTACTAAATATTACCTCCACTCAAAAAGAATAGGGGCTCAATCACACACCTCACAGGATCACACATATGCTGGAACACACAAGGTAACAGATTACCCATAATGCTAGCATTGAGATTAAGATAAGAACCTTGTATATAGAAGTATTAGATACGTTCTCAAATCAAACTCATAAGGCACCCGCCATGCACAACCTGTTAGCTAGCCGCATGAGAAGATAGAATTTGGAAAATTAATGCAAAGCATAATCATGTACCCGCAACATTCCACTCATTTACAATCCATGGTTCTTGTGAATGAGGCATTCTAGGAAATGATGAAAGTCTATTCCTAACCATGGAGCAAATTTTGTGAACAACTGTCTCCCAAGTACAGGAGAGGTTTTGGAATTTCCGTACGTTCCTTTCGATCCAAATATGATAGATGGTCACTGCAAAAACAAGTTTAGTAATGACCGCTCTAAGAGATTTACCCTTGACACCTGATAGAAATGTGACCCAATCATCCCAAGACCTACTGTGCCAAGAGACATGAAGCTTGGTCTGGATGGCACCCCATACCAAAAGAGAGTACGGACAATTAAAGAAAAGATGGTCATGACTTTCCAACCCTGACACATACTACATTGGGGAGAAAGTAGGTGTTTTTTGAGAAAGAAAGTAATTGGCCTCGATCCCGTGGGGACGGAGGCCTGTTAAGAAAGCAATATCCTGAAGAGTACGACTCATAAGGCCTACCTTAAAATGGAAGGAATTCGTGGTAACGGACCAGAACTGAGAGGCGGCAAGGAACAGGTTTTCATCCATGTCGATGAGGGATCAACTAAGTAGAATAGCATTTCGGATCCCTATTTGCCTCCACAAATCGCCTTTGGCTTCAAGCATTCGATCAAACCACTCCACGTTCTTTGCATCAGGCCTATACCAAAGGCGGTTGGGAATGTCAGTGGTGAATCGATTCCAATCAAGGCATGGGACTCGAAGGGGAGCACCTCCTCAGCCAGCGGGTACACAAAGGCAAGTTGAGAAGGAACCCTAATTGAAAAGCAGGCCCTAGCCCAATTCGATCAGCGTTAGCAATCACCAAGACGTCTTTGGTGATTGCTATGTGCTCTTCGGCCAAGATCTTTTGAATTTGAATAACAAGACTGTTAAGGTTTGGAGGAGGTGTATGGGCTTTATGAGTGGCCATCTCCTTTGAGGTTGCGAGGCTTGATCGAGGAATAATGGTGGATTAGGGTTCCTGGGTTCTTTCGAGTTCTGATGAATGAAAAGGCAGGGAAGACATAGAGAGATAATAAAGATGCAATAATGGGGTTTAAGGATGACGGTGCAAGATTCAAGAAACGCCATCGCACTTATCTCTCTTTTGGTTCAAAATTTAAATGATAATTCAAGAGATTGGACTCTTGATTGACCCGAAGAGTCCTAACGGCTTGAAAGGCTGAGTGGAAGCCAATGCAAGGCCTGGGATGACACGTCCCCTAGGCCTAGAGAAGTGGTAATTGCCGCAGTAGATAGGACTCTTCGGTGGGATTTCTCTCGGAAATTGTTGAGGAGTCCAAACCCAACTAAAAGGTATATTCTGGAATTTGAAAAGTTTGGCTCAATTTTTCTTTTTAAATTTAAGGATTCAAGAGGATTTTAGGCTAAAACTTAAGCCTAATCATCTTCTCATTTCAAATTTGATGATAAGGTTTCGTTTGGTTTGTCTAAAACTATACTCTGTCTTAATCTACAAGCCCAGATCTTGAACAAGATCAAGGCATGGGGGGCATTATTTACACCCGTTTTTGACACCCAGTCCTAGACAAGCATTGGAAGGCCATTTAATTAAAATTGGACCATGAAATGAAGATTTGTTGGATCAAAATTAATGGGCCAAACTCATGTTGACTAGGCCCGATTAATTTTAACCCACTCTGATTATAAATTAAAATTATGGGCAATGGGTCATATCATTTTTTGAAGATCAAAACAAGGCCCAATTAATTTTGGTGTGATTAGGTCACGGGTGTAGACACCCCAATTTGAACCTCTTAAAATTCCTTAGCTTGTGGCTTTGTGGCCTCCCGATGATGAATTTGGAACGATACGTGCCTCGGTTGTCATAAACCTCGCTTCCTAGATTTCTCAAGAGTCCCAAGTGCTCTGGATCATTTCCAAGCGCTCGGGACTTATTTTCAAAAAATCAGATTTTTGGCTCATTCCTGAGCGCTCAGGAGCATTACTCTCGAGCGCTCAGATTCACTCCCGAGCGCTCAGGTCAACAAGATTCTCATAGAAACTTGAATTTCCAGTTTTTTCAGCCATCACATGGCTATGTTTTCCATCACGTTGGTCATTGCTACAGTGTTATTGACTTGAATTGACCGGATTCCACTTGGCTAATTGTCCCCTTAATTATGTTTTTATTTTTTATTTTACAATTAAATTTCAAAATTCAAATCTCACCTCTTTTGGCCTATAAATACCAGTTCCTATGCTGCATTTTGGGGACACCAGAAAATACCATGAAATCCTCTCGTTTTCAAAGCATAAACCACATTTGCAAAGAAAGTCATCTCTAAAAAGTCTTGTTCAAAATCAAAGCCATTCTAAGAAAGTTCAGGAAATTTAGGCATTATATTCTGCCTTATTTTCTGGAATTTTCTTACTTCATTTCACTTCCTAAATCCAGTCAAGAAGCAAGGTCCCATTCAAGAAGGTAGATTTCTTTACCTTCTTAACTAAAAGGGCTACTGCCCTTCTGAGAGAAGCCATTCAGTCCTGCCCAATTTGGCATATTGAATGTATTTTTGAGGGATCTTAGTATGGAAATAAGGGCAAAGGGGCTACAAACGAAAATTTGCAAATAAGCCTAATGGCACTCCAGAGCGCTCAGGAGTACTTCCGAGCGCTCAGGAGTGATATTGGTCATGTTCCTCATTTTTTTATACGAGTTTCAAGGAAAATGAGGATTTTTAACGGATTCAGTATATTTCCCTCCCAAACCTCATCACTGGAAATGTGAATTTCCCTTAGTTTCCTATGGTTTTCAACTTTCAAAGTACACAGGAAGGAAACGTGGCTGAAAGTAACATGTTGAAACCACATTTTCCTTGAAAATCCTTTTCTTAATAGCATACTTCAGTATTCCAGAGCATACTTCAATATTCCAAAAAAGTTTGTTCAGCTTCTCAAAGTTTTGGTTACGATAAAGTAAAACCTTGGGCAGTCCTATTCAGCCCCAAGACATTTGATCCTTTTTCTGAGCATTACTTCTTGTGGGCCTATCTGTCTAACCATGATTTGCAGGAGAAGGTAGCAGCATTCCTGAGCGCTCAGGAGTGCAGTCCCGAGCTCTCGAGAGTGATCTCAGAAACAGATCTCCATCATTCACACACCATTTTATGCTTCATATTTTGTACATTGTACACCAGCACATGCATACACAATTCTATTTGATACATCTGTCCGTACGTGCTAATTTCTCAGTGAAAGATAGACAATGCAACAAAAAGTATATAAAGGAATTTTTCAAAAATGATCCCGCAAACGTTTAGTAGAGACTGATTTTAAACCGGGCGAGAAGGGTGCCGTAAAATCCTTCCCCTCTTGTAACATGGCTTCCGAACCCAAAACAATCTCTGGTTTTCAATTCAAACTATCATTTTCAAATCAAAACAGTTTCTCGGGTGGCGAACCATAAACCTGGGTGGCGACTTTTCAATCTTTCAATTTTTCAAATCAAAACTTTATTTTTTGGGCCGCCCCGATCCACCCGGGGCTGTGGTAGCCCACAACGGGCTATGGGAATTGTAGGCCTTGACTATAAAGGCCTATGATTAAATATGATTATTTGGATATTCTGGAACCATCCCATGAAAAGGGATAGTGAAGTTAGCGGGGGGTAATTGCCACGTGGCCATTTGACAAGTCAAATGGTCCATTGCTCTTGGAAACCCACGAAAAAAGGAGATGGAGGAGAAACATGTGGCCCCCTATTCTTCTAACTGCCCATGATCAAGAATTAGCATGTGAGTAATTGGTATTCACTTCTAGTAACTCCTTTCAACCGCCCATGATCCCATGATTGGGAAGTTACATGGGACACATGTCATCTCAGGAGAAGGGTGGGAAAACCCTCTTGCATGCAGAAAGCTGAAGACCCTTGTCTATAAATATTAGAAGCAAAGAAGAAAAAATGGTTCAAACACCAATCAAGCTCAACGCTTAAAACCAAAGCCTTCCCAGTGAAACAATTATCTCACTTCTCTCACATTCACTCAATTACTTCTTTAAGTAATTCGGGTTTCTATCTCTCTTGTACCCCAAACTTTATTATTACGATATAATAAAGTTATTCCGTCTCTCTTGTATCCCCAACTTTATTATTACGACATAATAAAGTTATTCTACGTTGTTACTTCTTTTCCTACATGGTTAGGAAATTATTAAGTCCTTGCTCGTAGAGGCAGAACCACGAACCAACACTGCAATCCAGCCCTTAGATTTGCAGCACGATCGCTCTTACAGATTCAAAGTCAAAAAAGGGACGCTCAGCCCTTACGTTGAACGCGACAAGTCCTGGCACGTCTGCCCAGTCCTTGAGCCATTTCGGAGCCGAACAAAATCTAATCCCTTTTTTCGGCTGAAACACACAAGTGAAAAACTCATATCAATGTCTCCTTCTCTACCCTGCCTTATAAACATACACAGTGGTTATCACATATTTCCTACGTACTGCTTTTGTTCCGATTAAATACATTCAGCCATCCTTTTCCGATATAGATTATATTTTATTTGGATTTCAAGTGTCGGGAAACTACATGGTTTGTGAGTTCAATTCATTGCACAGAAGACAACTTGAAAGTCAATGTATCTTAAGGAAGGAGTACCATTCAACCCTGTGCAAGAGAGGGTATATCATTCCTTAGGAGAGCGCTATCACGTGCCTCGACTACCCCACAGGCTATTCTATTCCTTTATCTATCTATTTATATTTTGTGAATTTGTTGATGAGTATTTAGTTTGAATTATTATTCTACCAGAAATTTCCAATCATATATTTTTTCCAACAATCTAAGGAACAATAATTATTAAGATTTTCTGTAGAATAAGTTCTAACTTGGGTGGTTGTTGTAAATGTTATTTTTTGCAATAAAATGAAGATTGAAAAAAAAAAAAAAGACGATACACACTGTCTAGGGTGCATTAACCGTATAGATGGAATTGATCAGATCAGATGCTCTATATCTTTTCAATTGATGGGAGGCCATGAGATATTACTATTGTTGCACTTCATCCAGTGTAGTTATGCATAATGAGTAATATGGATGTTTGTATTACTCTGTGTGTGACACTAGACTTGGCTTTGCAGTTTGCCAAGTCATCTAGACATTGTTCTTGTCTAGTGGAATAAATTTCATATGGATGCATAACAAACACGAAAGTACCTACTCTGTTTTATGATTATTAAGATAAGAAAGACAATAGTAGATTGATCAGTAAAATGAAGGTGGTAGTTTTGTTGTACAAGGAATTCACAATTTGAGGGGAAATTTTCGTAGTCTTCCTAATTCCAACAGAGTTTTCCAAGAGAAAAAGAAACAATAACGGAAGACAATTTTTTGGGATTCAAGTCTAAGATCTGTTAATATGTGGATATTGTGCTTGCATTCTGTAGGTATTTGTGTTAAAGTCGGTATGTTCAAAAAGGAAAAGTTTCAATTTAGCCATGGTTAATTGGTTAGTTAACTGCTAATCTAATTGTGTTGTAAACTGTATGCTTCATCTGTGAAGAGTTTCAACACAACATCGAACTTAGATCCAAGTCGGGGATTGAAGTTATCCGTCTACTCCTATCTTAGTTATATGGCCTTTTACTGATCACCTCTCCAACTTATGGAGATCATTGCATCACATTGCTCTATTCTTAGTCAATATAGTGGTTGCTAACTAGATCTGGGGTCTTTAGTCCTCTTGTGTTTCCTTATAGAAAGTGATCTATGTTCAAAAGAGAAAAGCGCAAGAAATATTTCCCTGCAACTGTCGAACCAAGTTTAATTGGCATATGAGATTTTTCATCTGGAAAATTTATTGGGCTGTTCAACCTTCGTACGCGGATTGGAAGGTATGATCTTGAGTTTGATTTTGAAAATACATTATTGCTTTTAAATTCCATATGTGGCTCTTATGTCATCATAAATTCTTTGGGCTCACAGAACTCAAGCATTTAGCGTCATCCTAGACCTCTAATGGTGATTACGGATAAAAACAAAATGTGAGGTGGCTGCATTGTTTGTTGTCATTAGCATTATTCAGCTTGTTAGTATGGTAAGTGTTGTGGTAGTTACACTTTGTGATATGAAAAGAGAGGAGAAAAAGCTATAGAGTTACATTGTTATGCTACAGAAATTTGAATTGTCAATTGGGGTACTCAAAATCATTTTTGGATGGATGCTTGTAATTGTGGGGGCAGATATGCACAAACATGCATGATCTTTTCTTATGTCTCGAGAAAAGTTATGTGAAGGTTTTATTTTTTACAAAGATTAAGAGATGTAAATTTGAAAATGATATTGAGTATACTAATTTTGTTTTGGAGAATGGTATTTAAATATTTTTCAAGCTGCGAATGTTGGTGAGCTTGATGTGAAGCAATAATGGAGCTCTTATAAACTTCTAAAAATGTGGGGCCTGATCAACCTCAAGAGACAAAAAGATTAGCGTGTAGGCTAATTCTTGTTAATCTTATTAAAGGCTTAGCGCGAAGGCTAGTCGTTGAATCATCGAGGGGAATGGGACTGAAGCCTATAAGTTATTCACCTTGGAGGACACCTAACCTTTGTGATTGGAGATCCCATGAATCAGGTTCAATAGGTAACAACGAAGTTGAATGGTGACTAAGAGGAGCACTAAAATTATTAGAGGGGAAATCCCTGGTCCTATTCCTATGGTGATAGTGCTCATGTTGTGTGACGATAGGAAGAGCTTAACTCTGAATGTGTCCAAGGTAGAATTTCTACAGGGTGTTGTTCACAAATCACCCTTGGAGGATACACCTATATGAGTGTGGCAGCGGGGTCGCTGCCGTGAGAAATTGGGTTATTCTCTAAAGACACTCATAGAAAAAAGATACGTGCGCATGACTATCTATTACGCCAAACCGTTCCAGAACCATAATTGTTTCCCGTACTGTGTCTGGTAGGCGTAAGTTTGATTTCAAGAACCTAGTTCAAGACTTTGTTCACTACGGTTCTTCAAGCTGAAACTTGCTAACACTAAGCGTAGGTTCAAGTCCGAAAGACACCTATGCCCATTGCGCAGTAAAAGCACTCTTGTAAAATTTTAAATTATGTGGGGGATTGTTGGTTTAATTTAATATTTTACTTTAATATTAATATTAATTTCGTGGGTTTATTTATAAAGAGGATATGCAGTTAGAGATAAAGGAGTGTAAATATCTTTGAAGCGGTCTTCTTGTTTTACCCCTAATTTTTAGTAGCAAGTGTTGCATACTAACGGCAGAAAAACCCTTTAGCTTGATTATTTCCTATTTCTTCTCCAAAAAATTAGAAAAGTTTTTTGCTTAAACTGCATATAAATCTAATCCCTTTTTTCGGCTGAAACACACAAGTGAAAAACTCATATATCAATATCTCATTTTCTACCCTGCCTTACAAACATACGCAGTGGTTATCATATATTTCCTACGTACTGCTTTTGTTCCGATTAAATACATTCAGCCATCATTTTCCGACATAGAATATATTTTATTTAGATTTCGAGTGTCGAAAAATTATATGGTTCGTGAGTTCAATTCACTGCACGGAAGAAAACTTGAAGGTCGATGTATCTTAGAGAAGGAGTACCATTCAACCCTGTGCAAGAGGAGGGGCTATATCGTTCCTTAGGAGAGCGCTATCACGTGCCTCGACTACCCCATTAGCTATTCTATTCCTTTATCTATCTATTTATATTTCGTGAATTTGTTGATGAGTATTTAGTTTTTTTTTTTTTTTGATCCGCGAGTATTTAGTTAGAATTATTATTCTACCAGAAATTTCCTATCATGTATTTTTTCCAACACTTTTGTCTCTAATGTTCCTATTTCAGTGATGTAAAAGTTATTAAGGTAGAAAGACATGTAGTCAAAGCAGCTCATGTTAAAAGCCAAAACTGCTTTGGCTTGTATCAAGGGTGGGCAAATTGAACCCAAATTCATCTATTAAAAAATAGACCCAGCCCAATTCATTTATCAGTGGATTAGAATGGGTCCAAACCCATCAACCCATTTATTACTGGGTCTTCATTGGGTTTCAATTGGGTCAACTTAAATGCCCAATGGGTCATGAATATCACCCATCAAAAAAATAGAACTACCACAAAAATGAAAGATAAACAAAAGTAAACATGTTACGTTAAGCGAACTTTTTTCTTGGTCAAATCGGGAACCAGTGACTCAGTTTGAATGGTTTCATGTTACGAATTCCAGTTACAGTACAAGCCGAGTCGAGCCGAGGTTTGTAGTGAACTCGTACACTAAACGAACCAAAAATTCGAACTCAAACTTCGTTTGTTTGTAAATGAGCCAAGTCCGGTTCAAGCCGAGCTTATACAAAATAAGCCGAGGATTAGCCGGAATGCGAAACACCGAGATGGAGTATCTATTTTCCCGACCGGGTTCACCAAAAGCCTCGTGCCCACGAGCCTGTGGTCCGAGTCGGACTGCACCCAGTGGCTCGACACCAAGCCTCGTGGCTCTGTTTTGTACGTTTCCTTTGGCAATTAAGCCCATGTCACACACAATGATCTAGTAGAATAGCAACCAGGCTTTTGCTCAGAGGAGTGAGTTTTGTTTGGGTGCTTCGCGCTGATATCGTGAGCTCCGAGGACCTCGATCCTCTGCCCGAGGGACTCAGGGAGGAACTTGGCGACGGTTCGATGATCATACCTTGGTGCTGCCAGATACAAGTTCTGGCACATTCGTCCATATGAGGGTTCTTGACCTACTGTTGATGGTGCTTATAATGTCGTGTTTGAAAGAAAGAACATGAAAAGAAATGAAACGGGAAACGACTTTCACTTTTTTTTTTTTTACACTTTCTTTCCTTGAAATCAATTTTGCAAGTTACTATTGAATATTGTTTGTTAAATGTACATTACCGTTATAAGAGAGATTGGGGGTGGAGATAGCCCACAAGTTTGGCCCAATCTTACAGAAGGTTTAAAGAAGCTAATTTGGACATAATAATCACCAACAATTTAGAAGAGAAAATCAAGTAAAAAAAACACTCAATACTTTGAACTGCTAAGTCTAAAAATTCCTAAAATTTTAGTCGAATTCCCAATTCGGTTCAGTAATTTTATTATACAGGGGTAATTTGGTCATTTAGTATATAGGGATATTATGGTATTTTTAGTATGCAAGGGTAATTTGGTCATTTAAATGTACAAGGATGATATGGTCATTTCAATGTATATGAGTATTTTAGTCATTTTTAATTTTAATTGGTTAATGGATGGGTTATGTTTGATTTTAAATAAATGGGTTGGGTTGGGTATAAGTAATTGAACTCCTAACTAATTGGGTCTAAATGGATCAATGAACCATTAAAGACCCAACCCATTTGTGACTTACACAGTTTGACCCAACCCCGCCCATTTGACACTCCTAGTTTGTATGTGACTTGGTTTATTAATGGGATAAGACATAAGTTTGTTCGTCAAAAAATAAATAAATTCGCGTTTCGTGGGCTACACAATCTTTCTGGTATGAAATTAGTAGATGATACAAGTTTGAAGTTAATCCATCAAATTTCTTATGTTCTGACATTTGCTCCCTCTAAAGCCCAAGCTTAACAAGCCCAAAAACTTTCCCAAGTCCAAACTCAAGTGTAATGGTGAACGGGCGCATTGGGCCCATGGCTGCCTACCACCGAACTTTCTTTTCTCAATAAACTATCATTTGTGTCCGTTCAATGCATGGGATAAAAAATATTTCATTGGTTTATTTTCAGTCCCGTGTATGGAACGGGCACAAATGCTAGTTGATAAAAATTTTAATATTCTATCCGGTTCCGTATTCGATGCACGCTAACATTGGTCTCATTCTATACACTGAAAAACGTGTGATGAAAAATGAATTTGGAGTATCACATGATGGTACCCAGTGGCATAGAATAATTTATTTTCTCTCCCTCCCTCTCCCACATTTCCCTCCCTCTCTCTCCCACTTCCTCACATCTCTCTCTCTCTCTCTCAACAAAAAAAAAAGTTAAAAAAATTCAAGAAATTAGAAATGGAGGTTTGAAGGCTTGTGTGACTTAAATACATTTCTATAGTATATCTCTCTTTCTTTTTATAAACAAAAAAAAAAGTAAAAATTCAAGAAATTAGAAATGGGGGTTTGAAGGTTTGTGTGGCTTAAACACATTTTTATAGTAGATAGATAGATATGGGATTGATGGTTTTTCACACCTCACTATTCACACCCACTTTGAAAGTTGCCCATTTTGAAAGTCAATTTCTATTCAATACTTAACGGAATTTGTTCATTCTTTCCATGGATTAAACTCCTTACTGATTAGGAGTATAAAATCCCAAATGGACCCACCACAAATGGTATTAGGGGCCCATTTAAATTTTGGTACAAAGATGCCCAAAAATCTGATGGAAAATCCTTAGTATAGAAAAAAAAAATTGAGCTCGGTGTGGGGGTTCGACCCCCATCGTGATTGTGGAAATTGGCATTTTATAACATCAATTTTATTGCTGGAATTGGAGTGCGCCCACTGTTTTTGTTTTGCAATCTAGAGTTCCAGTGAAGAAGAACGTGTGGTTGGTCTAGCAATACGTTATTCAAACACTGCGCAGATTTTATCCGAATAAAATAAACACTAATAAACGACAAACATTACATGCATATTAACAATACATAGTGTAACGACCCTAATTTTTCCACTAATTTTTTTTTTGAATAAAAAAAAATTTTATATTTTTTTATTTTTAAACTGACTAGTATCTGTCAATATTTTTTTTTTTACCCGTATGTTATGATGATCCAAAAATTTAAATAAGTTAAATTATAATTTTATACAAAAAAATTATTTCCTTATAAAGTTAGTTAGATAATTATAGATTATACTCTATATTAGTTTAAATTGAATTATCAAAATTTCCTTATATGAGTGTGGTGTGCCACATGTACCATAGTATTTTTCCATCACCCCTTTATCAAAAAAATATCTCGGCTCTCTCCCTCTCCCAGCCGTCTCTCTCTCTCTCCATCCATTAATTCTTTTCCTTTCTTCCCAAGGAAACCATCCCCCTATTTCTATTTTTTAGGCTAAACTTTTTATCTTTTCCAAATCATTAAATTCGACTTTATCCCCTTCCTCCTTGCACCCCACTCCATCCCACCTCTATAAATACCTCCCTTCTCTCTCACAATACAACACTCCTAGTCCACTGCAAAAACAAAAAAAAAAAAAAAAACAAGAAAAGAGGGATCACACCCTTTCGTTTTTCGTCCATATCACGTCCCTCTATTCACGGCGTGTTTCCTCCCAGTTTCTGTCATTTTTAGGTCTAAGTTTCTTCACGAAAGTTGTAGAGGCCGTCGAGAGCTTCGATTTTGACCCAAGAATCACCCAAAACGGTTAAAGATTGAAAGAGTTATCGCTGTCCAAAGTTCAGTGAAATTTTCGGATTTCTATTTCCAGACAGCAAATAGGACTTATGAAAACACCCACTTTTCTCCTAGTTCGAATGGTTTTCGGGCTTCGACTTCTTCACAAAAGTTGTAGAGCGTTTCAAGATCTTCGCGTTAGACACAAGAATCGTCTAGAACGGCAGAGGTTTGATCAAGTTATTCCAGTCCAAAGTTGCTGCTAGAATACCGATCTTTCGCCGCCAAACGAAAACCCACCGGACTCCACCGAATTGTTTTGTCCAGATTAAAGGTATTATAATCCATTCCAACCTCTTCTCTAAGTATATTAATCTCTATTTTACCACTCTCTAAGTATATCAATGTTCTAATATGTTAATTTGAGGTTTGGTAGTGAAAAGAATCGAGCCCGCGGACGAAAGTTTTCCAAGACCGTCGAAACCCATTCTCGGCAACTTCACTGTACATAACCGTTGGATTTTTTTTTTAAATTTGACACCTAAATTACAGCTCTCCCCTTTATCTATTAAAGTGAAATATTTCAGCCCTTGGAGTTTATTAAGGTTATATGTTTCGGCCCAAAAAGTTAATTACTCTAAAATTTTAATTTGATAAAAGTTCTTACTTTAGACATCGTGGCCATACAAGACTAAGGGCAACGGCCCATTCATAAAAAGTTGTGTGATTGCATTGATTATTATTATCGAATTAATTGTATTTTATATTGGTACTTGATTTAAATACTAGATTGGACCCTAGAGACATGGGGTGGTATGCGAATAGAATTCACTTAGACGGTGCTAAGTAATGGGTAAATTGGAAAGTTGTATTTTTATTTTTAGAATGTCTGTTGGCGGGATTTTGAAATGTGATGAGTTGGATGTGATGGTTTAAAACTGGCAAAGTAAGCCCAGTGGTGATTGATGAATTGATACTGGCGAGAGTCCAGTGATGAATTAAAACTGGCAAAGTAAGCCCAGTGATGACTGTATGGTGGTGCATAAGATAGGCGAACCCTAATTATGATTCAGGCATGATAAGCTTCTTTTTATTGTAATGAGAGGGATACACGCTAGATACATAACTGAGGTGCAATCCACGACAACAAAAGAAAGTGAGCTCATGGGACAGGGCATAGCTAGCGGTTGGGGAGGAAAGACTCCGCGGAGGAGATCTTAGATTACACGTCAAGTTAAATGGATAGTAATAAACTGGTTTATGTGGAACAAACTCCGTTTTATTTTTATTCGCAATACTATTATCCTGTTGTTGCTAGCTGTAAAGTAAGAGGGGTGGTTGGGTTGGATTATTCTACTGGGTGATTTATCACTCACGGATACGTCTGTATCCTGGCAAATCGTTTGCTTCGGCGATCAATTTGCCAGATGGCACAGGATTCAATGGAGGGGAATCAAGGAGGGTGCAGTTCGACATGAAAAGAATATTAAGAACGAAGATCGAGTATGCCTGAAATCTGTATCAAGGAGTCAGCTCGGAAGTTAATGTATTTTAAATCAGTAAATTTTCTTGAGATTGTAATAGTTAAACATTTATTTTGAAAAATCATATTTATTTAGCAAAATTTTCCTAAAGAATTATTTTAATTTACCCCCGAAAAGTCGGGGCGTTACACATAGTCTCACTCATGGGTGTACATATGAGTTGATTAATTGCCATTTTGCTCTTAAAGGTACTCAAAAACAAAACTTCGCACAAGTCCAAAAATCATAGGAAAACCTCCCAAAAAAGACAACATATTATGAATCTTCATCCAATCCCTCATGTAGCTCTTCAGCAATTGTCTGCAACTCGGGAGGATTGGAAGGCCTTCGCCGGTAGACGATAAGGACTGGAGCCACCTCCTGCATCCATGAACTTTTGGAGTTTTTGATTTTCTTCTCCTCCATTGAATCCACTGAGCGCGATTTGAAAAATAACGCGCGTTTGTTTGGACTAATGACTTGATTGTTGGGAGAAAATTTTGAAACTTGCATGTACCAAATTTACAGACTCAAACCATGAAGTACTCGTGAAAACAATCTCTCTCTTCCTCCTGGTTCAACAGAAGAAAGAAAGTGAGATGGAATGAGAAAAAGTGGAATCATTAATTGAGAGGTTTTGATGTGGAGGCCTTTATATAGGTGGTATTTCATAGAAAGGCCAATAATTTCCATGTGGAAAATTAGAAAAATGTTTGCCATTAAAATCCTAAGAAAAAGGAGAGGCATTTCCACTTTTAAGGGAAGACTAGTGGACACAAAAGAAGAGAGGCAAAACGATTGGCGTCTGAGAGAAAAGCTCTCTCTCAAAAAAAAATTGAACAAAAAATTGAACAGCGAAAAAATGATTTCATTAATATTTGAAAGGAGAGTAACAAAGGTTAAAGGGAGCACATGCGAACGGCATCAGTACTACAAGGAGAAAACTCTCTCTCAAAATTGGTAGAAGAAAATCTCATGTTGCTTCACAACAAAGACTATTATGTGACCGACAAAAGAGATGAAGGGTAGATATTCTTTCATGGCGTTTTACAACGTTGCATTATTATGACAATGTTGCTTGAGAAGAAGTCATCATAGACGTAGCGTCATACACACGGGCAGAACGGGCCAATAATTTGTTTACGTGAATTCCCACACTCGAGAGAGAACTTTTTAATTACCAATCGACACTATTGATGTATATTTTCAAGTTATTGTTACTCATATTTTCAAGTTGAACCATGAGAAACTATACAATCCGATCGAGGCGAAAGTTATACAAGAAAACATAATCGATCAGTTAGTCAAAAAATTCACTTTTATTTCGGTTTAGGACTGTATAGAGATGTATAGTTTCAAGTTCACATTACGCATATTTTAAGTTGAACACTTGATTAAAACTTTGAGTGTGTCGAAATTGCCAATGCAATACACCTTTGCTTGTTTATGAGAACCAAGGGCAGACCTACACTAGGTCAAGGTGGGTCACTTGACCCCACTAATTAAGTCCCAAAATATATCTAGAGCAGATATTGTTTTGAGGAGTATTCTGTAATTTTGTCCCAAAAGATAATATTATTGCCCTGAAAATCCCACGGGATTTACAATTCTTGCCCTCTTTGATTGTGACGTTATACAAAGAACTCAACGTTTTTTCTCTTTCCACAAAGTTTTAGAATCTAAAGAACTCAATGTTTTTTCTCTCTCTACAAAGTCTATGAGTCTATGGACTTCTGTACTCTGGTTTGTTCCTTTCTCTCTCTCCCTCCCCAAAAGCAAGCATAGGCTCCAGCAAAAACAAAAGCAAGCAGTCTAACTAGATAGAAGTTGGGTCAAACAATTACCAATTAATGTGAAAAAGCTTAAATATGATAGTTTCTTCAAGTTCAAATTAAAAACTCTATTGGTGCACAGTCTTCTAGATAGAAGCTAGGTCAGACAATTACCAATTAATGAGAAAAGCTTGGATATAATAGTTTCTCCAAGTTAAAACTAAAAACTCTATCAGTGCATTTTACACTGTGGTAAGTAATCTTTTAGTGTTGTCCAATTTGTTACTCCCTCCCTCTCATTTTGTTTGTCCATTTTTGAATGTTCTATTTTTTAATTGTTTATATCTTTCAATTTATAAAATTTTGCATAATTTTTGGAAATTCATATTAGAAGATATAAGCAATTGAAAACAAGCAAAGATATCGAAAATAACAAACCAAAAAGGACGGATGGAGGAATTAGGATAAACTTAGGTCTTATTGAAATGTGTTACGTTTCAGCAATTTTTTTTTTTTTTGCAGTTCTAAAGAGATATTTGAAAAAAAAAAATGCAATAAGAATCATCAATTTCTACAAGTAACAATTTTTCTTAGCAACGGTAGATGAGTTTTGTACTAATATACTAATATGAATAGTTTCTACTCTTTGTTTTTCATTTTCGTATAATTCAATTCCTTATCCGATTTTTATGTACGAAAAATCAATTATATATGTCTTAGATATTTGACCCTACTGCGACTAAATCCTAGGTCCGCCCTTGATGAGAACATTATTTGAAAAGAAGTCCTCATATTTGTGTCATGCATGCGCACGGGCAGGGTGGAACCATGAATTTGTTTACGTGAATGCCCACACTGGAGAGAACTCTTTCTACCAATCGATATCATCGATGTATATTTTCAAGTTATCATCCCACATATTCTTAAGTTGAACTATGAGAAATTTCGGTAGAAGGCGGGGCTAAAGTTTTACAAGATAACATATATTATAATTAATTTGTCAAAAACTCACTTTTAATAAACTTTGAGCATGTGAAATTGTCAACGCAATACACCTTTGCTACACAAAATGCTTTTAACTAGATCTTCCCAAACTCAAACTATTGAGGAAAGAATGCAACCACAATCCTTCATTTGTAGTACTTCTTCTATCAGTTCTGAACAGAGAAAAAACAACCTTAAGAAATTGGTCATATTACGGGAAATTACTATCTGGAAACAATTTCCACTATTTTCTGTTTACAATTTCCTAGTTTTTGCAAAAATATATTTTAGTATATCTATCCGCGATGAACTAAACCCAAAATAAGTACCTCAAGACCAAAACTATATTTTAAATCCTTTTTTTTTTTTTCCAACACTAGTGAACTAGGCCAGATTTCTGTCCTAGCTGAGGTCGATCATTTTGGGGCAAGCGGAGCATTGCTGATGAAGAGGATGAGTTTCAAGATGATGAAGAGGAAGATGATGAGCTTGCAGAGGTTTCTGTCAGGAGCGGCTAGTATAGTTTCCCAATCGCGTTCAAGATCTGCCCATCGAGAGGAGCATAGAGTGATTCAGAATTCACTTCTTAGCAAAACTTACGTGCAAAAGAGTTGTATATGAAGAGGAAACTACTCATATATATGAAGCTCCAGTGCAGACTTTTTTCGCTGTTTTAGCTGAAAGATCCAATGAACTTTTTTCATACTCTATTGAAAAAAAAAGGGCCGGACTTGCTGAGACTTGTTATCACTGACTGGATTATTGCTGGGTTGGGACTAGAGCCCGATGGGCTTCGAAGAAGCCCATGTTCCTCTCTGTCAAGCTTAGCTTGTACCTATATAGTAGTATATTGTGAAAGAGTCTCATTCTACTACGTTGGCCTTTTTTTTTTTTCTTTTTCCAATATTGCATATATATCAGCAGGGGTTAGCGGGATATTACTATGTTAGTCCACAAGGGGTTTAGAGGTTGTCCATAGCCTTGAACCCCAACTCCGCCCCTCGTAGGGCTCGATCTCCTACCTCTATTGAGGGAGGAGGTTGGCCTTTCTTTTTGCCCTACACAATTACATAAAAGTCGTTTATCAAAAAAAAACTTACATAAAAGTCAACAACAAGCTTGCCCCAAAATTATGACACTCAACTTGTATGAAACCATTTTGGAGTCTTAAAGGGTCCGATGTAAATTATCGGAGCCATTCAATTTGCTTAAAACATGTTTTATAGTTTTCTTAAAAAATCAATTCATTCGAATATCGGTAAGAACTTGATCAATTAATTTTTTGTTATTCAAAACTGGAGCGGATGGAAGAAGATCGAGGCCTTGATTCCTTCCTCTTGCGCGCATCCGTGATCCGACCAACAGATTTGGAATTAAGAAGAGGCCTAGCATCCAAATATGCTCATTAAATGTGGTCGATTTCTTGAATTCGATCACATACTCCATTAGACACACTGGAGCGGACGGAAGAAGAGGCCAGGCCCCCTTATTTTCCTGCACTACAACTTGTACCGCTATACATTAATACAAAATAGCACTCACCCCCTTAGAAAAGTTATTCTAATCTCCTATGTTCATATCTAAAGTGTGTAACAACAGATTATTAGTTCATCTGGTCGTACGGCTTAGCTTCTAAGGGAAACTCTTAGATTCGAGTCCATAGAGATACATTGAACTTCCTTAATTTCCCACTAATTTCTCTCTAACCACCTACTATATATACATGTTAGCAAAACATTAAAAATTGTGTAGGAAACTATGGCTTTTTTTAACTTGTCAAAAGAGCCTCGTTGTTATAAGTACCTCAAAATCAACGCAAAACCTTATTAGGTATGTATAAATGCATTAAAAAAAATCAAGTTTTATCTATTTCTCTAAAGTATCTCGACGAGAGGAACCGAAACATTAAAAAATATGGACCAAGTTTTAAAATGTTCACCAAAATAAGTGAACAAATTAGTATAAGCGAAATTTGATGATGCAATTTCCACCATTCATTTTGATGAAATTCGTGACAGTCAATTGAAAATTTATTGGTTAGTCGATCTTGGGGCACTGATACGTGGTGTTGAGAGTTGTGGGGTCTATAAACTTATCTGTGGTCTCCACAAAAATGTGTTGCATTTAAAAATGTTAGGGCATCAAGTGGTAGTGTCCCCAATCAATTGGGCTTATAATTAATTGGTGTCTCCTCACTCTTAAATTTTAGAATCCATCATTGATAAAACCAGTGGCAGACGCAGGATTCTTAATGTGGGGAAACTAAATTACACGTATTCATAAATTAACAAAATCTCATCCTTAAATATTAATAACTGAGATATAAACAGAGAGAGAGAGAGAGAGAGAGAGAGAGAGAGAGAGAGAGAGAGAGCAAAATAAATTACATAAGCAAACTTTTTGGAAGAAAATGAGTGGTATACGTTTTTTCAAGGAAAAAGCACTATAAGAGTATCTCCATTGTAATAAGCAAATAAGTACGTGTAGATAAACAAATTTAACAACAATGTTCAAAAAACACCACACATTGTAATGAACAAAGTTACAAGTATTTTAGCAAGTAACCAATTTTCACTCATTCCATAACCAAACGTATCAACTTTTACCAATAACCAAACTCAAAACTCAAAAACTCCCCACAATGGAATCGTCTCATCAAGATGAATAATTTGGTTGTCGGGTGCGTGATTGGAACTCATTTTCGATTGGACAAATATGCATTGCGTATTGTGGGGGTCTTTTGGTTAATGATGCAAAATTAACCAATATGGAGGTAGAGGCTGTTAAATTTAATTATGAACTAAATAGACAATCAAATGCTGACGTGGCATATTTTAATTATTGATTTTTATTATTACCATTGCGAATGCTCTAAGAATTTTAACAAAAGAAGAAATATAATTGGAATGTGTGCAAGGGCCAGGCCCCTTCTTGCACCCCTAGGGCCGCCCCTGCACAAGACATGTTTGTTTAGGCATCTCATAGGAAGAAACAATGCCATGTATTGTGGGATGTAGCTAGGAACTGAAAACAAAGAAGAAATATTGCAAATAAAAACAATTAAAATGCTTTTGGAAATGGGTATTAAATGTGTCCTCGATCTCTCTTCCTGCATTTGTGCTCTTGACCACTGGTTTGTTGACTCACTTTGGCTTCTCCGCTCCTTAAATGTATGCATTGCAAAAGAAACCCTATATTGATAAGTGATCTGTAGTCCACCTCCACATGCACAGCAGCTAGCACAGCTACTTTATGAAGGAAATCCAAAATATTGTTAATTATATATAGGATTGTTTGGGATTCTATCTTTTTTTTCGGTCAAACGAAAATTCATTTGGGATCCTATCTACCTACTAATTAAAGAGCATGATCAATTTTCACTTATTTGAGTACGGTAAATTGCTTATGCATGTAGAAGTTGAAATAAGAAATCTTGTTTGAAGTTACCCGAGCGTACTCATTCAGTGTGACAATGAAACTACATGGTGCTACAAGCTAGCACAAAATACGGATATGAAAACGTAAGGCATTACGTGATTTGTAAACATCGATCTGTTGATGTGGGGTTGAAAAATATTTATCTTCAAAGTAATTAATGATAAGTGAGTTTCAATTCAATATTTGTTTTTACTTTTTTTCTCCATAGAATATATCTCGAAATTATATATATCCACCAATATTTGATTAACGTAATTTTCGTCATGCTTGATGATCTTGACAAATTCTAAACAATAAACGATCTCGATCAGCTAGTTGGAGGTCCGAAACACTGCTTGAACTCTACCCTCGGAATCCATTTGAAACACCAGAAAGGAGCCAGATCTTTAAATAAAATAAAATAAAATTTGACAAAATCCAAAAGTTTGATGAAAACCAAGTGAAGTAATAATCTCGTAAGTTTCAGGTGTCCACGGTTTACGTGGTCAAAAGTGAAAACCCATGAAACAGTCCAATCGTCAAAACGCCGTAATACAAGCAAGTGACGCACCCGCACGTGAACCCCCCAAATTATTAACGTTATTTGACTTTCACCATCACCAATGTAGGGTCTCTCACTCTCACGTGTGCATGACACATAGACACCCTGTAGGTGTTAAATGGGTAGGACTGGCACGGCACAATACGTTTAAATGTGGAACGGCACAACACGGGTATGGTTTTTAACGGGCACGATACAGTTTTAGCTAGACACGGACACGGCACAGTTCTTGCCAGGCACGGAAAAATAAATACTAATTCCAATTTTATTAGACTCTATATGTTATTAATTAAGGTAAAAATAAATTGACTCGCTATGTGCCTAATATAAGGTAAAAATAGTAAACAAGGCATTTTAGATTCGTAATTTCACTAAAATAAGCACGGCATGGGCACAGGCACGGGAATGTGTGCTTTTTGAGAAGATTTTTTTTGGACGAAAATTAGTCGGTGATGTGCCAGCACGGGCACGGCATGGCACGACACAATTAAAATACGGCACGACATGATTGGAAAACGGCAAATACTATGAGTGAGTTTTTCCTATTGACTAAATGGATCCCATTCCAGAAACCTTCTTAAAAAATAAGTACTTATTTTTATTTTGAAACTTCTCAAGGAAAAATAAGAAAGGTTGTTCCACAAAACCTAAATAAACAGCTTATTTCACATTTTCAAACTAAAAAATAATGTAAATGAAAAATAATTTTTTAATTTTTTTGCACTATATTAAAGATCTTAATGAAATCTATCAAACAAGATTCATATTTTTAAGAAAATTATTTGTGTAAGCACATGATTTTTGAGGTTAAAATTACTTTCTTAAAAAATAAGTACTTATTCACCTTTTTTGTGAAACATGCCTTATTATTAGACAAAACAAATTAAAATATCATTTAGTAAAAACAACTTAACTATATTTTCATAAATCAAGACAAAAAATCTAGCGAAAACTCACCCCAACATGGTAATCCGTTCCAGAACATGAAATAAGTACTTATTTGTTAAGAATGCAATTTCAAACTCAAAATGATAAGCTTATTGAAATATAAAAATATGCAATATGGATCTTGTTAATGAGATCTTTAATACGGTGCAAAAAATTCAAAAAATTATTTTTTATTTACATTATTTTTGAGTTTAAAAATATGAAATAAGTACTTATTTGAGTTTTGTAGAACAATCTTTCTTATTTTTCTTTGAGACAGGCCCTAACATCCTATCGTCCCGGGAAAAAAAAAAAAGGCATAAAAAATTGCTAGCCACCGAATTGCTGATGTTGCCTTTGCGTAAACTCCTCTTGACTTTATCTTTGCTGCTGCTCTCTCTCTCTCTGTCTCTGTTGTCTGGGTCTGGGTGCAGAAAGCAAGGATTATTATACTAATTTAGTATTATGTTCACAAATCCCAATTAGGTAAAGTTTGATTCTTTAATTAGTAGTAATTAAATCACTCCCAAACTTGCGGCATTAGGCATTGGACAATGTCTAATGACTTTTTTTTCCCATCTAGGCTTTGTCTGACCAATGCCTGTGACTTCTTTCCCTTTTACGGTACTGATTTTGCTATTTTTTTTTATTAAAATCACTCCATTATAAGTGTATTTTTTGTGCAAAAATACATTTACAGGAGAATGACGTTAACAAAAAAGTGAGTGGCGAAACCATTTCTCTTTACTTAATTAATAATAGGGAAGTGTTACAATACACACCTCTTATTTGGGTGCATATTATATGCACCATCATTGAAACATACTAAAATGTTATGATTCCCAAAATGTTATGAATCTATTGCTAAAAAATTACGAATCATATTGATTAAAAATTACGAATTTTTAGTATAAAAGGTTACAATACTAAATAACATGTTATGAATGACCGGTCCTACAAGTAATTTTTTATGAGGTGACATAATATGAACCACACAATAGGTGTATATAGGACACACCTTAAAGTATGTGTATTGAAGACTTTCCCTTAATTAATAATACTAACCTCTATGATCAATTTTCTATGATTAATATAGAGTATTAGTTTATATTTAAGTTTGGGTCTATCTTCGACTTGGGATTTGAGATCTGTCGCACATGATATAAGACATCGCATTACCTATTTGATCGCCCAACTATCACTGTTCATGATCTTTTTGACAGATTTTAAAGCAAAGTGTGATTAATTAGTCAACTTTAAGCCCTTAATTTTATAAACACTATTATTAGTCTGTTGATTCGACCTTTTAATCTCCTCATTTAGTTGTGCACGCAACATAGACCTAACTCCTAGAAATAAACACTAGAAATCAAAAAAGGAAAAGAAAGTTGGTAGCCAGCATAAATTCTGGCCCCATTTTTCCTAACATTTTTATCTAGTATTTTTAAGTTTTCGTAATTCTTTATTTAGCTTTCCATCGTTATTTTTGGGATTAGATATTTATCTCGACGAGAGCAATCAGAAAAGTATAAAATTACAGACCAATGTTGAAAAAAAATCATACTTCCTACGTCCTAATTTGTTTGTCTATTTTTTAGAATCTAACTTTTTTAGGAAACATAATGATTACACCTAAAATCATTTAACTTTTCAACATTGACCCTTTTAACTTTTTTAAAAAGTTACTTTATTTGAAAAAAGCAAGGGCAAAAAGGGCATTTAATTCATTAAAAAGTTAAATGGACAAATATTTTGAGACATGAAAAAAGTTTAAGAGTGGACAAACAAATCGGAATGGATGGAGTATAATACTACACTCCAGACAATAAAAACAGAGTGATTTGCTTTTATATCCCTTCGATTTATTCGAAAAGTTCAACTTAGTCCTTTCATTTTCAATTTCACCAAACTAAACCTTCGATTTGCAAATTGATTCAATGTCATTCTTCCGTTGACTCCCGTCAATAATTTGGACGGAAAAGGGCCATGGGCCCATCACGTGAGCCTCCCCGAGGGGCATATTTGCCCATTCCCCTCCCTCCCACGGTTCACCTCCCCTCCGTGCACCTCCACCCTCGGTCTCCTCCGGTCGCCACAGAGAACTCCATAACCACCAACCGGAGCTCACCTCCTCCGTACCACCGTCACCACCCAAAACTGAACCCATCACCACCCACTACCGAACCCATCACCTCCGGCCCATAACCGCCACCACCGGACTACCGTACCTCACCACGAACAGTGAAAGAGTGAGTTGTGTGCCGTGAGTGTGTGTTTTAGTGTGTGCCGTGAGTTTCGTGCGAGCGCCGCCACCGCACGGCCCTGACGAAGTGCCACCTGACGCCGCCTTGCAAGAAAACAAATCTTGAGCTAATACTTCGTTTCCATATCCATTGCAAGAAAACAAGTATTTCAAGAATTTTGAAAACACCCACAAAGTAGAAATCAAGAAAAACAAAGGAAAACAACAAGCTAGGCATGGAAGGATTGATTGGGCCGTAGGACTCGGTCGACGGCTCGTCCCACCATCGCCGAGCCCGGTCCGAGTTCCAGCCTTCCACCGTTGATCATTTCCAGGACCAGAGATTTGGTCAGGAATTCTCTCGCTCGACCAGTTTCAATAAATTGGGCTCCGGGCTCGCATCAGTTTTCCCTGGAATTGTTTGGTGTTTGTGTTGTGATTCTTTTATTTTTGCCCTCTTCTAAGTGTAAGCTCGGGTAAAAATTTGGCATTAAAAAAGAGCTGTGTACTGCAGTCCGGTGGTGGCAGGTATGGGCCGGGTGGAGGTGGTGTTTTGGGTGGTGATGGTGGTACGGAGGAGGTAAGCTCCGGTTGGTGGTTATGGAGTTCTTGGTGGCGACCGGAGGAGACCGAGGGTGGAGGTGCACGGTGGGGAGGTGAACCGTGGGAGGGAGGGGAATGGGCAAATATGCTCCGGGGGGAGGCTCACGTGATGGGCACATGGCCCTTTTCCGTCCAAATTACTGACGGGAGCCAACGGAAGGATGACATTGAAATCAATTTGCAAATCGAAGGTTTAGTTTGGTGCAATTGAAACTGGAAGGACTAAGTTGAACTTTTCGGATAAGTCGAAGAGATATAAAAGCAAATCACTCATAAAAACAGCTGCTTGGTATTCTTTTCCCCTCGTCAAGCCGGATGATTAAAGCAAAACAATATAACACGAATTTAACTAAAGCTTAGAAAATACGAACAAAAATACCAGACGAAATTGTATGCAAATCCTCAATCATTCGCGACACTGGAGCAGAACAACATTTTTCATTGTGCTAGCTAAGGAACCCTACGAAAAACTTGTATGCAAATTTCGTACATAAAAAGTTCAGTATTATCTGTTTGGTGCACGAATGAAGGGTCCAACTCCAGGCCATGTTTAGGCAATGTTTGGAACATGCAGTTATCAGTAATGAAATAAATAAAACAATAAGTAAAACACCAAAGAAAAAAATTAACATCTTCACTTCACTGACTTCTTATTTTTTCTATTACCCTTTACAATCCCCCTAAGTACATGATCCTAGCAGAGCCTTAAAAAAATGGCAGAAAATGCAATGATGAAAGCTAGCTCATCCAATTCCAAAGCCAAAATGCAAACTACTCTGTACATCCAGAGAGACAAGTCAAAGACACAAGGCTTTATTTCCCCTAATTCACAATCTAAACTATACAAGCACATGGAAAACCAAAATGTATCTCTGTCAATTACCGTCAAACATTAAAAAATTTCACCCTTGTAGAAAACAAGCACATTATGCTTTATGCTTAATCAAATTGCTTTCTCACAAGGCAACCCATTATCAAAAGCCTAAAAATCTAAAATCACAGACACAATCCTGCAAAAAAAAATTTGTAGCAAGTCTGAACAAAACTAGACCTATTACCAACAAAACTTGAAGATCGGATAGTTAGCACGAGACATTGCATTCAGTCATCAAGCTGTACAGCTGATAATTCATGTCCTTTTATTTTGTCTTTTCTTTCCATCTTTACATTGTCGCCACTTGAATCCATTTGAATTGTCAATCTTTTTGCTGTCTTGATAAAGTCACTGCCATGTCAATGAGAAAAGCACATCAGATTACTACAGTTATTATATTTTTGATCAGCGAAATTCAATAGTGTTACTTATAGCTGGTGACGTTTGAATACCGGTCAAATGCATGACAGTACTGTTATTATGTTATAGGCTGAGTACGGACAAAAGTTCATTTCCGTTCAAAATATTCCACCTTAGGAAACAAACTTGAGTAGAAAGTGATTCCTAAATACCTACCCAAGCTGAAATCACATTCCCAAAATATGCAGGATTTTAATTCACAACCCCTCCCATGGTAATCCACCATTCCAACTAATTTGTTTGAAGAAGACAATGACAGATTCTATGAAATTTTCAACTTCTTCTTCTGAATTATTCCTCTCATAGAACCCAAAGGGGCAACCTTGGGTACTTGAATTCCAGTAATGAGATTTTGATTCCATTATAAATAATGGTCATCCAAAAATAGCCTTAGTTTAACAGACTAAAACAAAAATTAACACAGAATCTACTGCATCCTTACCTGAACAGTTCGCCTCCAATCTGCTTGACAGAACCGGTCAAATCCCGATAGAGCACATGGTTAAGAATCTCTGAAGTTTCAATGCCAAACATGTTTGCTAGCTTTTTGTACAATTCGTCATAAGACCCAAGCACGGAAAGATCAAGAGTACGGCCAACGTCTTCTGATTCCATGAAAACCTTACAATGACCAATTTCCAAGACGGAATCTGCATCTGGCTGGTTATATCTACACGAGTTCACCGGTAGATGAAACGCAGCAGCAAAACCGTTAGAAATATTTTCCATCTTATCACCAGTCCCTTCTAATGAACTATTTCCATTTTGAACTGGGGAAACTGTATGCCTAGAGCAACTCAAAGAGATCTGCTGCTCAGTGAGTATAGGTCGACCAAAAAGAACCAATTGGTTTCCTTTTCCATTTTCTGGTTTCTTTGAAGTGTGGTTAGAAATCCCCATTGTTAGTAAACAAGAAACATCATCACAGCTATTTGGTTTGTAGGTGATAGGGGGATTCAAAGGTCTACCGTGGATGGAGACATTATCAAACCGTGGGAAGGTGGCTGGAAAAAAGCTCGACTGAAGTTTATTAAGGTGCAGATCTGATAAAGATAACCCATATGGAGCATGCCTGGCTCCCTGCATGCCAGCAGGTGCATTGTCGGGAAGACAATTGAAGGGGCTGGTGGGCCCAAGGAGGTTGCTGGAAAATGTTGGCATTGGAATTTGTCCGTCGAAAGGAAAATCAGGGTGGTGTGGCAGTCTCATCTTCTTTCGCGGAGGTGAGAAAGGCGAAAGATGGATGGTGGGCACGTTTGAGACCAATTCCACCAGCCATGGGCTTATGTGTTTCACATTTTGAAGTAAATCAGGCTCATCCCATGTCACCTGCAAAATATAGGAACAAATGACATGAAAAAATGGATTTTATAAAGAGTCTTACAAACCATTTAAAGGAGGTATCACATAGAGTTATACACAGAGTCATAAATTGCTTAATAAACAATGACCATAAACGCAACTTCATATGAAGAAATATGACCAGCAAATTATCAATTACCAATCCAGAATACAGTAATTGCCTCATGTGGGAGAATCATGTCCATCTTGCTCATTTCCTTACGGTGACATAAAAAAATTCGCATATGCCACCAAAAGATGTGAAGAGATGGAAAAAAGCTACAAGATGCTAAAATTTCCATGGAATAACCAAACACAAGATAATATTCTTACAACATTAAGAATATTACACAAAAAACATACAGCTAATGACATGAAAACATAATTAATACAAATAACAAATAACAATCAGCAGAAGTCCTCCATGAACACCAATCAGTGTTTTCAAATCGGAATACATATCGTGTATCATTTTTTCAATTGTATAGATTGTATCGGGATATATATCATCTACCATAAGATATGTTTGCTGGGAGAGTATGAGTTTTTATTGTTTAGTTGGACAAGATTTTTGGAAGAGTGAGAATACTAAAGACAAGGGTGGAGAATAAGAATATTTGTGTTACGCTTGAGCTCAAACTTGCTCAAACTTTTTTTTGACTGGCTTGATACAAAATGGCTAGAACTCATCCCTATTTATACTACTCCATTGAAAAGTCTATTACAAAGATATTTTCATGCAAGATAAACTTTGACGTAATTCTATAAATGCACATATCTAGATATTTCACAAGTATATTCTAGAGCTTTCTAGAGTTAGCCAGATACTTTTGAGTTTCTATAAACTAGATATTTATATCTTCTTCAATAATATCTTCCATCTTCAGGTTTTGTCAATTGAACCTGTTTGAACTTAACTTTCTTGTGCCAAAATACTAAATTTAGTTTATACTTCAACAACGTTAATCATAATTAAATAGAAACATAGTTTGTTGGCTTTATTAGGTGTCTCTACTTTAAAAGCTCTAGAATATCCTTGTGAAAAATCTAGAGTTTTTTGTGAGAATTAGTCACATGTACAATTCTAGAATTACCTCAAGGTTTATTTGTTTATCTGTTATGAAATATCTTTGTTCTAGAGTCTTCCATAGAGTAGTAGTAAAAATAAAGATGAGTTCTAACCATTTTGTACCAAGCCTTCCCCACTCTTGTCTGTAGTATTCTCCCTTTTCCAAAAATCATGTCCAACTAAACAATAGAAACTCATATTCTTCTAACAAACATATCATAAAATACGCAATACGCATCCCGATACGATCTATTCAATTGAAAAAACAAAAAAAACAATACAGATACGTATTCCGATTTGAAAGCGTTCAACACATAAATAGAAATAACTTCTATTTCTTTTGGTCAACCTAAATAGAACCTTTTTGAACAAATTTTTGAACAAACTATCGAAGACATGAAAATACAAACAGTATTGACCAATAACATTGTGTATTATCCATTTTTTGCAGAAAGAAAAAAGTTCAAAGCTTCAAATCTAGTAATATGGAGATAATTTTTTTTTAGCCAGCACATTTTCTGTCAAAGGAATGTGCAAAGTCAGGAATATTTGTACCTGGAGAAGTCTCCAAGGCGAATCAGGCCAGCGAATGGGATCAGCTACTTGAACAGCAGAAATAGTTCCCATAAACCAACTTATCCGCGAAGAATCCTCAGTTTCAAAGGGCATCTTGAACCTCATTCCCGAACACCACCTATTCTGCAATGCAGCCTTCACAAGTGACGCTTTCACACAGAACTCTGGAGTACTAGCTCGAGGATAATAAATAACCTCAAATGGCTGTCCATTGGAAGCCAAGGTCGCAGCTTCAATAACCGTTTCAGGCCTCACTTTCTCCCTTCTCGTCGAGCTTCCACTGCTACCACTAGAATTCCCAACATCACCATTTCTCATCAACTTACTCTCATCATCCCTTAAAAATGCCGAAAATCCTCCATATGGAATAACACAATTCCCACCAGCGGGATTCCACCCGGAAGACAATTCAGGCCCACCTCCAATTCCCCTCTTTGCCCTCCGGATACCAACACAAAGATCCCCATTTTCCGCTCTTAAGAACACGATAGAATCCCCTGCAACTAACTTCTTTTGGTTCACAAAAGTACTCCATCCGGTGGTTAAAAGATGGCGCCTTGGGGTTCCACGATAAATATGACGGAATTTCCAAGTTTCTCCGTGAACATCCTTGGCTAGAATGGTCTGAACCGGAGGATCGGCAGAGTAGTCCAACCGCGGAAAGATCGTCTCAGCACAATAACGAGGGACCGAAAACCCTCCACCATTATTAGCATCCGACTGTGTCAATGTCTTTGCGAACGAAGAGGGTTTATCTTGTGGATCAGGTCCATTAATCCCCCCAATCCCATCATCTTCGAAATCAACCTCACTACTTATTAGGGGATCTAACCTAATTTTGGCATACACTTCATCCGTTTCAGGATCGGCCATGAACTTAACAGCAGAAATTCTACAGGCAATATAAGAAGAAATTCTCGGGCAATTTCTGAAATCTACGGTTCCAAATGAATGCTCGGCATGCCCCTGAGGGAAATAAAACACTTTGGAATTCACAGATGGCATTTGCACCATACTGCCGGCACAGGCATGCCATAATTGGGAATCTAAACATTTCTCAGTATCTATCATCTTATCTTTCGAATCGATAAACGTAATCATCGAACCCGAAGACTGTGTGTATGACTAATCAAACAAGTTCATGGAAAAAACCCCTTTCTTCTTTACATGCTGTATCTTCCAAAAAGAATTCTGTAAGCAAATAAATCAAAACTTTTAGACACAATATCATCTCTCATGGTCAATCATTTAACAAAAGAGAACAAGTCAAAAGCAGTAAAATGAATTAACTTCTTAATCTTAAACAAAGACAGGCACCATACCAATACAAAACAGGAAGAAAAGAATTGCTATAAAAATATAAAATGAAATGAACTTCTTAATCTAACCTTTCTCTCTATCAGTAATTGTGTGCCGGAGATTGGAGTGTTTGCTACAGGAGCTCCATCTCAATACTCGAAATAGGATACGAATCTCAACAGCTTGGCTTGAAATCTCCCTCAGGGAGGGTTTAAGATTCTAGAAATATCTTCACCCGCGATCTATCAGAAAACGGTAACCGGTATCAGATTCAACGGAAATTCATTATTGCACCAGAAAGCTTCATTTCTTCAATTCCCAAATTATTCTCTGGTAATCATAGATAATCGGTGCCACAAAAGCCTTAATTCTCCGGGAGTAGAGCGGTATTGACTCGTTTCAATAGCACAATTACGCTTCACATCGAACTCAATCAACTGTAAATCATGGAAAATTAAACGGTTCAATTCCCCTGAGTTTCAACAAGATCTATGCTTGACGAATTGCACCGAGGAAAAACAGAGCGTAATATCTCCTCTCTCTCCTCTCTCTCCTCTCTCTACAGAAATATCAGTAACCAACTACCCACACGAAACCTGCGCGCTCTCTCTCTCTCTCCCTCTCTCTCTCTCTCTCGTCAAAATCCCACCGAGAAACAAAACATCAGTCTAAAACCCCTAAGATGAACACACACACACACACACACACACACATAAAAAGGAACTACTATTTCGCTCTCTCTCTGTCTCTCTCTCTCACATCACTTCAACGGAGAAACAGCAACCGACAGACCATAAAAAAAGGCCAGACAGCGCCTATCCCTTTGCTTGCACCAAAATTAAAAACAGATACTCCACCCTGCATTTATTCCATCAATGCTCCACTCTTTGGATCACTACAAAAAACACATGTACGTATCTATATATATCTTCTGCTAAAAATATGTATATGTGTAAAGTGGGTGTTCGGTGGTTTTAGCTTTCTGTGTCCGTATGTAGACGTATTTTTTTGTATACGTAATACTGCTGTCTCTCACCTTTTTCTTCGGATCTGAGGAAGCTCTGGAGTTGTTTCAGAAGCCAACAGAACAACAAAGATCTCAAAGCAAGCAATCCAATTTTTTATTGACTATTATTATTAGTAGTATTTTGTTGTTTATTAAACTATGCATTTATTCATTCTCCTTCTTAATCGCCCGGATTATATATTAGACTGGGATATTTAGTAGTAGTTTACTAGTTTAGTGATGTATCGCGAGATATTGGGAAGACCGGATGAGATAACGAAAAGCAAGGGAGTTGTTAACTGGAAAAGTTTTTGACTGTGGTTTATTTTTAATTTTTTTGTACTAACAAATTGCCCGGACCAGCTTACGTGTATTTCGAATAATTTTGGGAAATCATAAATTTATCGTCCACTAGCATTGGCCCCACTTGATGCGAGTGCTCCGTAGAGTCACTGAAGGAGTTGATAGCACTTGAGAAATTTCAAACCTGAGATCTTAAGAGAGAACAAACTCCTAAGTTACATGCTTTGACTACTGGGCCAACCGATTGGGGTAATCTATGGTTAATTTTTAGTGTACTAAATTTCTCAAAGTGTAAAAAAAAAAAATTACAAATTTAAAGTAATTTTTTGAAAAAAAATATTAACAACTTATAAACACTATTTTTGCATAACTATATATAAATATATTAGGTCCCGTTTGATAACAATGATAGATAGATGAAATTCGTAAGAAGATGGAATTAGGATTAGAATTGGTAATGAGAAGAGATTGATAATAAGTATGTTTGTTTGGGATGAGATTAGATGATGGGATTATTAATATCATGTTTGTTTGAGTTGGGATTAGATGATGGGATTTGATTGATAGAAAAAATTGGTAATGAGAATGGGTTGAGATTATACTATGAATATCAAGTCCCACGGGGTATTGCTAATACCCCTAAAGTCTAGCTTCCTCATCTCTTGGGATTCATAATCCGGAGCCATTTGTGTTACCAAACAAAGAATTAATAGTCCAAAGAGACTATTAGCTCAATCCCATGGCCAAATCAAGTTATCAAACGGGGCCTTAGAGTATGTATGTAAAGTTAAACGACCTCTAATAGCAGGACCCTAAAATGTTGGCCCTTGGAGTGAACTAGTCATTTTGAACCACCGAGGGTGGTAGCCCAGCTGGCCTGGGTGATGGGGCTTGAGTGCCTTTCCCTCCATGTGCACTCGAGTTCGAGCCCCTCCAGTGGCAAAAAAACTTATATGCGCTGGAGGGACGCATGGAGGGCCCTATGCCAGCTGTGCACCTAGGTGGTGCTGTGGTGACGGCCTGTCCTCACGGATAGTAGCTATGGCTCGAACCGAACATTCCACAGCGGGTTGGGAGCCCCTATGGTCACGCCCAAGGGGGGTTGCTACGCCGGTCGCCCCCTCCTACCCTTTTGTTTATCAAAAAAAACTAGTCATTTTGAATTTTTGGTGAGTTTGACTTTGACTCGCGGCCTCTTGGGCTTCCTTCCTATTAAAGGGCTTGCATGTGGAAAACTTACAAACATTTAACTCGTATTAAAATGCATGGATGGAGTATTTTTTTCAATTGTACAACTTTACCCTTCGGTGGTGTTCCACTTAGATAAAAGGACTTTTTGAAAGTTGTCCTTGTTTAAAAATCACGTTTGTTAATTTTGCGTCAAATTTTTGTGAATTATTGATTCGTCTCGACGAGAGGAATCAGAAAAGTAAAAGTAAAAAATATTTACTTTTACCAAAATAGTTTGACTTTTTTTAGCTGAAAAGTGGATATTTCTCAAAATATTTGGGTAAAAGTAAAAGTTTTCTACTTTTCCGAGACGAATCAATAATCCACAAAAGTTTGGTGCAAAATTAACAAGCGTGAAAAGAATTTAAATAAGGACAAAAAAACCTATACTAGGTTTTGTAAGGAGTTTGGCGCACTTGATAGTTCACTATTGGATTAAACTACCACATGTTATTTAGAGATTTAATTCATCAATTTGTTAAAAATATCTATGACACAAACTAAAGGATCCAAAAATGGTTTTTAAAGACATTCTTATGAAAATTTTCTTTCTTAATTGGCTCTTGTTTTTTTTTGATCCGCCTTAATTGGCTCTTGTTGAGTGCAAATCCTGACTCTTCACGTGTTTGAACTCCTATAAAACTTATGTTAGATACTTCGATGTTATATTGAATAAAAGCAATTAATTCTATTTGAATAATTGAGACTATACATTCTTCTCTGATTCCTTCCATCTAAAGATAAAAGAAAACTAGCACAATTTAGGAAAATAACATCATACGATTTAATTTAACAATGAATTCCAAAATCAAACACAATCTATACTAAATTGAGTCTCGATGACTAGTGTTTTACTTTAAATACAAACAATTAAATGATTGTTGTTATCGAACCGCCTTTCATGCCCTGACTTGCTCTTTAGCTACAATGCTTCATCTTGTTTTGAATTGGAAGGTTCTCCTTGTACCACCATATGGGCCTTAATAAGCCACCATCTAATTGTTTCCTGTCTTCTTATCAGAGAGTTCCTCCAACTTGGAGGCAATTTTTCAATGACAGCAACAACATGAAAAGATTCGCTTAGAATCATGCATTCGGCATGAATGCCTTGCAGAATCAATTGGCTCTCTTGAACTTGACTGATCACTGTTTTGGAGTCAATCATCGAATGGCCTCAAGAAAGTTGTTGACGACGAATTTCTTTGTACTGACATCTTCTGTTTTGTACTTGTCCAAAAAATCCCAAAGTTCTTTAGCTATTGGGATTGGACTATGGATGTTATACAACGAACCATTGAGGATATAGTTCCGACAAAGGAAATGAAATCAGCATGCTTCCAAGTATCAACAGCAACAACATTTTGAACAACAGTTGTGTTGTCCGTACATTAAAAAAAAAAAACTTCTGTAAGAAACCCTTGCCAAGTTTATATACACCCACTAATGAACCTGAGGCATTTACAATTGTGGGTTTCTTGGCTAATTTCTAGCAGAAAATACACTCACAGACACAGTTGAGTATAGGGTGAGTTTGGGTTTTGAATGAGGATTGCTTCCTTTGACGAAATCCAATATATGAATAAAGAAGCAATGTTCCAAAGATTTAAAAGGTGAGAAACCTCTGTTGTTGCAATGTGATCCCTGAGGGGAACAGTTGAGCCAGGGATAGTGGACAATATTGTATCGTGAGCCCAAACAGCCTTCAAAACAGAACCAACCAATGTCGAAGCTGTAATATATACCGTCCTTGCGTACGTTACATTGTTCCTTGCGGACACAAGGATAAACATGGCGCACACCAAGTATTTTCTGGAGTGTGCCGTGTTCTACTAGAAATGCAGATTGATGTTTAGCAATGATTTGTATTTATGTTTCTTGTTCATGATATTTTCTATCTTCTTTACATTCTGTTTATTCTGGCAAGTCGAACACAAGCTGCCTGACACGACATATTCCTTGCGCAAGACAACCTATACCTTGCGCACGACACATTTGTGTTACGTACGACAGAAGGCTCTGCAACAGTTTTGGTTTCCTGTTATAATTCGGGATTGCTTTACTGGTATCCTTAATTTTGTTTTGCATTGGTTTGTTGTGATGCATGCTACATGTTTACTGTTTTCGGTCCCCTTTGCATTTTCCCCTGCCCGATGTGTGGAGCTAATATGAAATAAATTCGATACCCAGGAGTGATAAATAGAGACCAATCGTAAGGTTATGCGGGGTGGGCGCCTAACACCTTCCCACTCCATAACTTAGCTCTAGAGCCGAAAATCTCTCGTTATGAAGGACCAGAAGTCACATACTACTATTTAGCTGTGCAACGGCCGATTTCTCGGGTAAAGCCTAAAACCCGAGTGGCGACTCCAAGAAAATAAAATATGTGGGCAAAGGATAGATGGGAACTGACGGAAAAGAGGAGCCACCAGCCAAGCCAACCAGGGTGGAGGTGGAGGTGGACGCCCACACCTATTAATTCCCCTTTGTTTGGCACAATCTCTACTTCTGCTTGAACCTGTGGGCCGGACACAGCTTTCAAAAGCGGAAACAGATCGAAAGTTAGAGAAATCAGCACCCATTTTGGTACGTGCTTTTAATTGTGAAGCAGATTAACCACCTAAAAATACACTTTTTGACAAACAAAGTGTAGATGCAGCACATAAGTTATAGAAAAAGGAAGGATATGGGCGGGACCAAGGAGGCCCATAGGTTGGTTCTAGTCCCTCAGACATTATTATTGTGTTTATAAACTATGGCCATATATCTGTGACTTCTAGTACTGCTGGTGCTGCTGCAAGGGCACATTAGAAAGGGACTTGTGAACCATATATCATTAGCTGCCAAGGGCCAAACGGGGCCCACCCAAAATTCACAAAAAGCTGATTTGTGTGTGTGTATATATATATACACATACACACACACACACACATACATATATATATGTAATAATTGCTGCACACGCAGATCAGTAGATGTGTTTGTGTGGGATTGGTTGGATCAGGAACAATAGCTACACCAAATGTGATCTTTCTCTCTTCTTTTTTTTAATGGGAAGACCAAACGTGACCTTGAACCCACCTTCATTTCTCTCAAAAGTTTTTAGCTAGGGCACACCTAATGACAACCTAGCGTTCCAACGGACGTCATTATCAAATGGTGCGTAGCGGAATCGAGTATATACAGCTGCGGTATATTTTGTAAAATTATTCTTTAACCAAAGTGGTGATTCTAGTCATGCGTCATCCGTTGCGGTTGTGAAGAGCCAAGATATAGATACAAACCGATACATAGTGGTAAACAGACGAAATACGTGCAAATTTTGGATATCATAAGTATAATATCGGAGTGTAAATAATTAAATAAAAAAGCAAAAACTTAGACATCTAGCAGACAACAGCGACTGGTATTCAAATCTTTGTTCTCAGTATGTACACTGGCAGTTTGTTAGTTTGTGCTCACCTATTTTGGCAATACAATTTGAAACCATTGTTTTATTTCTTCATTTGTAACTCTCTCTTTTTTCCTGCATCAAGCTAGTTGGGGTGACCTATCCAAAATCCAAGACCTTCTGAGGCATGGGCCAAGACGGATGTAGTGAGGCAAGGGTACATCTAATAAGGCTGCAAAACGAATCCAGCTTCGAGCAGCTCGAGACTTGGCTTGACTCGTTTAGTAATCAAGCTCGAGTTTTAGGCTCATGTCATAAACGAGCTAAACTCAACGCTCTAAAATCCGGCTCGACTTGAAAACGCTATGCTCGTTAGTATAGGCTCGGCTCATTTATGGAGCCTTGTTTAGTAGATAAACCAGGCTAACGAGCCGAGCCCAATCTTGAATTTAAGGCTTGTTTAATAATAAACAAGCGAAGCTCGAACAATTGAAAACTCGGCTCGGTTGATTAATTAATCATGACCTTCACCTCAAATAGATGGAGTATTCCATACGTATGCAGTAGAATTAAGACATAGTGGCCCACGTCGAATGTTGGTGGGCTTTGTCCCTTAAGTTCTTGAGACAATATACGACTAACGTATATGTACTCATGACCCCATCTAACAACCCACCAAAAAATATAAATAAATAAATAAACCCCCACATAAAGGGGTCCCAAAATGCGAACGTCTTATTATAAACAATACAATTTTCAATTATATGTATCTTGAATTATGTCGGAAGAAACGTTTAAATGTTCCTGTTTTGTATTTTTACTGTCTTTTCCTCCAGTCAATTTATGCGTCGAATGGAGTTCTAAGTTCTAACTCGGGCCTCGTTTCTCCAAGGTTTTTGGTTTTTTTTTTTTTTTGTTTTGTCCTTAATTTAATTTTTTTTTGTTTTCTAGTTTTGCGCCTAATTTTTGTAGATTATTGATTCGTCTAGACGGGAGGAATCAAAAAAGTTAAAAATTTCTCCTTTTATCCAAATATTTTCACAAATATTCAAGAAAAAGCCCCAAAAGTCAGCTTTTTGGGCTTTATCTTGTTAGACACAAAACTAACAAACGCAAAAAAGAAAATAAAAAAAATTGAATAAGAAAAAAAACCCAAAAAACTTGGTGGAACAAGGCCTCAATAATAATAAATTCATAGTTGCGCCGAATATTAAAAATATGGGAGACTGAGAGCTGAGGTAATCGGGGAAAAAAAAAAGAAAGAGCTGAGGTAATTATTAATTAATATTGTTTAAGGGGAGCGATTTTGTCACTCCTCTTTGTGTCTTGATTAGATTATTTATTTTGTGAGAGAAGGGGAGTGATATTAACAACAACAAAAAAAGAAGATTTGAACCTACAATTTCACTGTACCTAAATGCGATTAGACAACAGCGGGGCATTGGTTCTGATTTAACTGTTTTCGAAGTTCACAGACCTCGAGCGCTTATTTATAATTACCACACTCATGTATTGTCACTAAGCTTAACCATTCTAATCTGTTCAGTCCATTAAAACTTATAATAATGTGTTTGTACCTTGATCAGTTAATTCTTCAAAACGGCAATGAATTCGCTTTCGTACTCAATTCTCGCACTCATGCCCTATCTCTCTCTTCCTCTCTCTGAACCATAGCCACCACGACTCCTCGATCTTCTCCCTTCCCCTCCTCCCCGTGGGTTCCATGCCCGTATGCGGCGGCAGGAGGGGGAGGTCATGGTACTACCGACTCCCTTTTCTTTATTTTTGTTTTTTTCCCTTCTGTCTCTCCAAATCTACGACTTATCGTGTGATCTGTGGAGTTTTGTCTCTCGTTCAATGAGAGTTATTAGTTTCGTCTTTGGACGAATTTTGTCTACAGATCAGGTTCTCTCAATCGAGATTGTTTCACAACGATATATGTGCTTCAGTGTTCTTCCCTACACGACGTCTTTGGCGAGGCAACCCGTGGCGGCTTGCAGATCTGTAGCTCTTGGGAGTTCATTGGTGCGTTCATACTTGGGTGGAGTGCATCTGATCGTCTGGGTATTTGGTGTCTTTTGTCCTTAACTTTGCACTTTTTCTCTTTTAAGACTCCTAATTAGATGTTAGGCAGTTTAAAAATGTCGCTATTGCGTCAGGCCATGTCTGAATTAAGATGAAAGACATCTATTGCCTTGTGATTACTTGTTTTCTATTTGTTAGACGATTAGTTTGGCTTTGTCGAAGTTCTTTGTAACGATCTCCGTTTTGTAAGTGCCGTTAGGCGTTTATCAATACAATCTTCTCACTTTTGACAAAAAATAAAAAATCTAGATGTTTGGAAGGCTTTTGAAGAATGTTTTCACGTTTGCGCTCCTACACATGCATTATTTGACTTAGGTATGTGCTACGAGTCGTTAGAGCAAGATAAAGTGGAGGTCCCACATTTATAGCCGTAAAGTTGTACATTTAAACACACACTCCCACAAAATGCACACTTTTGCTATTGCTATTCTTTGAGATTAATATCTCAACAATAACGAAATTAGTTAACACGGATAAAAAAAAACTAAATTAGTTAACGTTTATGTAACAAATACTCCATATTCCTTTGAGCTCCACTATTATCTGTATGTACAGTTTAATACACACAAGTCAGAAGCTGAACTAGCACATTAAAGATGCTCTTTAGAAAAATGATCATGCCAAAACTTGTATGCGTAACTTGTACTCTGCACATAGTATTAAACAAACGCAATTTCTTATGTGAATGAACTACTATGTAGGCTCCACAAAATGAACGATTCATATTACTAAAAAAAATACATGATGAGGCCCACAATGTGTGGTAAATCTAAGGTGCAAAGAATTTTACTAACTCTTTGCTTGTTCCATACGAAAAGTCGTGCAATTTTCGAATCAAAAAATAAAATACTTTTTACTTTAATTTTTTGAATTTCATTACACAAGCTTAAACTTGTGTGCGTAACTTGTACTCTGCACATAGTACGAATATTTTACGCACTGGAGTTTTAGCATTTAAAAAAAAAAAATCTTTTACCCTGCACATATGGTACATATGTATATAGACATCACATGTTCATCTTTCATGTAAATTGGATTTATGTCTAGGTATGGGACCAAAATTTTGGTCCAGCTTATCTTCAGAATTTAATGGTTGGTGTACTGTATGGTAAGTACGCGCAAAAGCAAAAATACCTCAGTGTTTCATGAGACTGAAAAAAAGGAGCTCTGCTATTCGCAAGAAAGATTTGCAAGGAACCACGCAAAGAAATTTAGAGTTCATTTTGTCAAATTTTCCCTTATTTTGGCTTCTTTTTTTTTTTTTGTGTTAAAATTTTACGGTCATATCAGCTAGAGGAATTGAACAACTATAGAAATTTGAGCCACATTTGAAGAAAATTTAAGAGATTAGCTTCCGAGATTAATTAATAAGGTCACCTCGAGTTTAGAGTACTCGAGTTTGAGCTCAAGGTTAAGCTCAATTATATTTGTTTGGCAAATGGCAAGACTTCAAGCCGAGCTCGTTTGCCTAGCTAGTTTTTAAACGTAAAGCTCAAATACTCTAAAGCTTAGCCTGGCCCATCTTGTTTTGCAGCCTTGACCATGCCTCTTGGCCCTCCACCAACCTTATTCATGGGTTCAAAGTTCAGTAAAATAAACATATAAGAGTAACATATATATGCTTATTAATTCGGGAGACTTAGCCAAATATTTCTCATATTTTCATTTTTTTAATTCAAGAACAAACACCTTTTACAATCAAACATAAAGACAAATGTGCTTAGGGTACTCTATGAAAATGCCTAAAACCGTAAGATACCTTATGAAAATGTCTTGTGGCTAAAAAACTCAAAAAATTGAAGGACCTCCACTGAAAACTATTTTGCCGGCGTCCACCTTCCATTAAATGAAATCTATTTTTCTTTTTTATGGCTAATTTTCCCTATTAATTCGAACAAGCTTTAAATTGATGGTTTTAGGCCCCATTCCGCATTCCAAAATAAGTAAGAAGTACTTAAAAAATAAGGATTTATTTTCAAAATTAAAAATAATGAGTTTACGAAAATAATTTTTCAAATTTTATTTCAATAAATTTATTATTTTTAAACTTGAAATTTACGAATAAATACTTATTTTTTAAAGGATAAACCGAAAAAGACCCTATACCACGAATGCTCTTTCCCCTAGGTAAGAGAGAGCTGTAGTTATATGGATCCGGATTTATATAGATCTATTGGCGATTTTTCTTTTCCCAACGTAACCTAGTAAAGTAATGTACAAAAGATATAAAAAAGATGGTTTTTTTTTTAATCGACAAAAGTAATATTTTATTAAAAAAAACTTAACAAATTATATATTAAGTTGATGGATAAGGTGTTATGGTTTCTCCTGCAAGAAGATGAAAGATGAATCCTTTTTCCTTGTAAGTCGTAAAAATAAGTGGGCCATGTCGCAACAATAAATATCTAATTTAATACCTCCTAAGGGGCGGAGTCAGGAATTTTGATTAGTGGGGTCAAAAAATTAGATTCGGGTATGCACTTCAAACAATTAGTTGTGACAATTTAGAGATTTTTTTGTGGGGTCAAAATAGCTAAATTATACCTATTCCTATGAAAATTTGGGGGTCAAATTAGTAAAAATAGGGTAAAAATTATACTTATCTCAAGGAAAATTTGACAGTCAGGGGGGTCGGCCGCCCTCCCTTGTCCCTTAGTGCCTCCGTCCTTGCTCCCCCTCTCTCAAATTGCTTCTCCCACATATAACAAGTCGTACGTGCGATTTTCGGATCAAAAAATAAAATACTTTTGAGTATAATTTTAGAATTTCTTTACACCAACTTAAAGTAATATTTCGTGAATTCTTCAACTTGTTATAAAAAAGTTTTAAAAAAATGATGTACTTTATTTTTTATACGAAAATTACATGGCTTTTCGTATATGAAAAATTATTTGGAATGGAGCAAGGGAGTAATAAATTTGGCGTAAATTAAATTGGGACTCCTTTTTTTTTTTTTTATCAAAGTTATATTGTGGCACATCTAATTAGTATATAATTGGTCAAGCTTTGTGGGGAAAGAGAAGTTGATGGTTTCTTCTTCACGGAGGTAAAAAGACCATGACGCCCTTCCTTTCGTTAAATGAGATAGGCCGCGTGAGACCCACATTGATAAATCTACGATATTATCATATTCCTATAACAATATTGAGACTTTTTTTTTTTTTTTTTGCAAAAGGTGAGAAAATTGTTATTCATCTGATAGGCAAAGCCTAAACGTCAGAGAGACGAGAATCCCATGGGGGTAAAATGGACGTCCACAGACCAGACATGCCATTGGAAAGGACTTTTTGAGCACAACAGTGCACAGCCCTATTACATTCACGTTTAACAAAACCAAAAACACAAGAAGTGAAAGATTTCTTCAAGACTAAACAATCATGAATAACGACTGCTATATTGGAGGGAGGGTCTTGATCATCACTGCAACTCCTCACAATCGCCTCCGCGTCCGATTCAATATGCACCTTAGAATACTTTAGAGCAATCCCCAGTCTTAACCCATTGCGAATAGCCAAAGCTTCAGCAATTCTGGATGAGTTGATCCCATCATGAATCGCTAGAAAAATACCTATAACCTGACCATATCCCTTCGAGCCACTGCCCCTGTGCCAACAATATTGAGACTTACTGTTGGCATATAATAAGTCAAGCTTTGTAGGACCAATAAATTAATAATATGATACAATATTAGGCCTTGTTCGGCTTAAAAAGCCATTGGCTTTCCCTCCATTTTTGAGCCAAATAATGCCACAAAAAAACGAAAATAAGCCAATTGTTTTGTCTTTATTCTAAAAAATTAAAATATTGGATTTCGGTAAAAAAATTTTACTTTTTAGATTCCTCTTGTCATGAAGATGCAATAATCCCCAAAAAATTGACAATAAGCCAAGTAATACGAAAAAAATTTGAATAAGGACAAAAAATAAGCCACTTTGGCTTATTTATCCGAAAATCTTGCACAACAATATTGGGCCCAAAAAGTTAATTAGATGGAAACTATAAATTACATATTGATGATTGATTCGCCTGAGATAGATAACAATATATTAGGCTGACAATATATTAACTCGCGCCCTGTACAATAAACTCGTAAGGTGCATGTGATTTTTTTTTTTTTTAGTATATATACTTTTGGCATTCGTTTTTATTACAATTATTTTTAGAATAAATAAACTTTCTAAACTACTAAATTCTAGACAGATGGACAGAACCATATGACAGATATATGAAGAGAGGGTGGGTTGTTAACAATTAGGTTTCTCATGTTTTTGTATTTGTCCCCGATAGGTAGAAATTATTTCATCTTTTGACGTGATTTAGGTTACATAATCTTTCAGTAAGGCCCTTTGCTCTCATTTTCAATTCTCGCTCTATGTTTTCACTCTTACAATTTTTCGTACTTCGCTAGGGGCCTTCGTGCTTCCACTCCCGCTCACACACCTCTTTAAACGACTAGGCTGCGTTCTTGTAAATTTATAAATGTAAAACTTATTTCGGTGTTTTTTTAATTTTCATAACTTTTTATTTAGCTTCTTGTCGTAATTTTTAAGGTCAATTGTTCGTCTTGTCGAAAAAGTATAAAGATATGGACTGATATTGAAAAATTCAAATAAGATGGCACTTTAGATAAATAAGACAGCTGTTTGATACTCTCTTTTTTTGTCTTTAGTGAACTTTTTTTTTATTTTTAGTCATAATTTTGTATTTTTTAAACTGCTCTCGTTGACACAAATAATTAATCAAAAATATATCATACAAATCTAACAAAAATTTAAAAAAGACGAATAAAACACATAAAACGAAGAAATAAGTTAAGTTTACAAGAACCCACCTTCAGGATGTCACCTTAAACCGGTGGTTAAAATTTGGTTCAACCATGGTTATGTCTCGATTAGCGATCAAAGGTAGCTAGGCCCACCCGTCTTATTCAGGCACCCGTCTTATGTGCATCAAATGGTTCCAGACTCAATTATGATCGGAGTTGTATTTTAAAGTTGTACATATAGCATTGGTCTCGTGACGGACATGGAAACAGAGATATAAAAATCACACTCATATACACACCTACGCACGCACGCATACAAGTGTGCGGGGGGTTAGGAGGCGACGTAATTATCTGTCCTATCACGGAAAATAGTTGAGTAGGATGGAACCCCCACCCCACGTGAGTTACCGCTTTTAATTTAATGAGAGTGACTGTTCCTTTGTTGCTTTACTCAACCACTGGGACTGGGACTCTACTCTGCTTTCCCAAATCTCTGTCGTTACGTTTAGTCGTTCAGTGGACTTCACTTCAGTTGTGTGTAAGATAAGTACTGTACATACATGGCTCACCAAAAAATCTGCAAAAATTAATTCTTACATGGAGCCCCAAACTCCTTCTTCAGTTTGTACCGCTTCTTCGTTCTCTTTCCAGGATTACAAATGAAGGATCCTCATTGGCTCTCTCTTTAGGTTCCGTATAGCTAACGTTTTTAATTTTTAAGTATTTGTTTTCAATGAGATAAGTCATTCTCTAATAATACATCACTTTTATTTCAAAAAAAATAAGTACTTATTTAGTTAGTAGAACACACCCTTATCCCTGGGAGATTTTCATCGAGTGACATACGTAGTGCCCCAAACTTTTTCTCCATCGTACATTTTTGTGGGGTATTCATTACAAAGTATGTGTGGAGACCCCGTAAATGTATGGTAGAGAATAGTTAGGGACACTACCAAGTGGTGTCCTACGGCATTGAATAATCTAGTGGCCAAAAAAAAAAAATTTCATAAAGTACTCCCATTTATACTCCAAGTTTGTCGTCCATTTTTTTTTCCGGATATTCGTGATAAAATTATAGGATAAAATATTACTATATTTTATAGTCTTTTTTTTCTTAAAAGATTATTCGGTTGACTTACTTGGTAATCATTTTTGTTTCTTATAATGAATTAATTGGTTTTTTCATATGAATCTGTTTTCGTCAAATGTGGATTTTGAATTGTTTGATATTGAATTCGTTGTTTTTTACTACGTCTTAATCAAGACAACTCACTCTTTGATAAATCGTATTGATAATAACCTATTAACCAATTATTTCATTGATTTTGTCCCTCATTCGTAAGTTTTTTATAGGGCAAACTACTCAAATGGTCTCTGTAGTTTGATTTTTGTGTCACTTTGGTCCCTATAGTTTTAATTGGCTTAATTTTAACCCTGTAGTTTTGACTTTGTGCCAATTAAGTACAATCACTAACTTCCATGTCCTCCAACTAACGGAACCAATTGGAAAAATTGCACTTGACCCCCTGTGATTTGCACTTGGTATAAATTTCCCCTTATTCATTTGGAAACTTCAACACAACCCGTGGCGATTTTTTGTATTAAAGTGAATCGTTACATGTGTTAATGACAAGTTATTTATTCTAATTTTGTTAGTTGAGTCAAATATTTCTTGAATTATTTATTCATCTTTACCAGAGGAATGTAAAATGTAAAAAGTGCTAGGTAAAACGTAAAATGTAATATTTCTCAATTTAGTAATTTTTTAAATTACAACTTTGCGGAGACCTGTGTATTTGGTAAACAGTCGCTCGGGCCTGGTCACTGCGACCCCGTACCAAAGTGCTAGGAGGCATCCCTTCACCCAAAGTTACGGGCTATTTTGCCGAGTTCCTTAGAGAGAGTTGTCTCGCACTTTTAGGTATTCTCTACCTACCCACCTGTGTCGGTTTCGGGTACAGGTACCCTTTTGTTGAAGGTCGTTCGAGCTTTTCCTGAGAGTATGGCATGGGTTACTTTAGCACTGTAGCGCCTGGTACTCGAACAATGGCTCCATGCATTTTCTCTACCCCTTCTTACAGGGTCACCTTACGTCCTTGAATCGATAACCATCTTTCGGCTAACCTAGCCTCCTTTGTCCCTCGGGACCAACAAAGGGTAGTACAAGAATATTCATCTGTTCTCCATCGACTATGCCTTTCGACTTGATCTTAGACCTTGACTCACACTCCGTGGACGAACCTTGCGGAGGAACCCTTCGATTTTAGGGGCATTGGATTCTCACCAATGTTTACATTACTCAAGTCGATATTCTCTGCATCCCTACCTCCTTTATCACTGAGCGGTCATTTAGGGGCTTTAGCTGGTGATCCAAGCTGTTTCCCTCTCGACGATGAAGCTTATCCTTCATCATCTAACTGGCCGACCTTGACCCTTTGGTATTTTGGATATTTTGAGGTCATATCTAGTATTCATATTTTGCCTCGATTTGGTACCGCTCTCGCGGCCGGCACCGAAACAGTGCTTTACCCCTAGATGTCCAGTCAACCGCTGCGCCTCAACGCATTTCGGGGAGAACTAGATAGCTTTGGGTTCGAGTGGCATTTCACCCCTAACCACAACTCATCCGCTGAGATGATCAATCGGTTCGGACTTCCACTTAGTTTCACCCAAGCTTCATCCTGGTCATGGATAGATCACTCAGGTTCGGGTCCATAAGCAGTGACAATTGCCCCTATGAAGACTCATTTTCGCTACGGCTCCGGTGGGTTCCCTTAACAAAGCCACTGCTTTTGAGTCGTTGGCTCACTCAGGTTCGGGTCATAATTTTTTACTTTTTTCATTCCTCTTGTTGAGACTATTAATAACCTTAAAAAATTGGATTAAGAAAAATTAGTCAGAACAAAAAATGAATGTTGATGGTTTGAGATTTAATCCGACAGTGGGATTGAGACACGACAAAACTTCCCAAATATATGTTGGTTTATATTTGTACTTAGCGACTTAGAGAAGTCAAATACAACTTTTTATATTTTATGTTCCTCTTGTCAAGACGAATAAATAATTTAAGAAATATTTTACTCAACACTAACAAAAGTAGAATAAATAATTTGTCATAACGATTCACTTTAATATACAAAATCACCACGGGTTGTGTTGAAGTTTCTAAATGAAATAAGGGGAAATTTATACCAAGTGCAAATCACAGGGGGTCAAGTGCAATTTTCACAATTGGTTCCGTTAGTAGGAGGAAATGGAAGTTAGTGATTGTACTTAATTGGCACAAAATCAAAACTACAGGGTTAAAATCGAGCCAATTAAAACTATAGGGACCAAAGTGACACAAAGACCAAATTACAGGGACCATTTGAGTAATTTGCCCTTTTTTTTAATCTTAGTTCAAAATGAATCATTTCTTTTGTTTCAAAATTCTCTCTCCATCCTAATTTATTATATAATCTCTTTTGGAAACTCCAACTTAATTATTAGGAAAACAGCATCATTGCACTTATCATATTTTTTTCTTTTCTCTCTTTATCCTTCAAAACATCATTATTGCATGTACTTGCTTTTGAAAAGTTAAAATTGCCACTTTTTGCCCATTACTTTTTAATTGGGAAAATATTTTTAGAACACTAAAAAGTGCTAACTAAGACCAAAAATTCAGGATGGAGGGAGTAATCATTTACTGAAGTCCTAAAAAATGATATTTCACGATATTGGAAGTGAATTAATTCCAAACAAAATTTTCCTACGGTTTTCTCAAATAAAAACAAACTTCACTTTTTTTCTTTGGGAAAATTCGAAACCAACGTTAAAGTTTGGACAAAATTACAAACATATCCTACCTTGATTGATAATTTTTATTTTCTTGTAATTTGGTTACATGAATCCTTTTTGTTATTTCCCCAAAGGAAAAAAAAAAAAAAAAAAAGACGTTCTGTTTGAAATCTTCCTTTTATTTTGGGCCGATTGGGCCCGCTCCTTGTATGGTGACCGTTTATGGGCCTTAGTTATCTAACTTGGAATGGGCTGGGTCGTGATGCTTCAACTGAACTGCATAGGCTGCAAAAATAGAGATTTTTTTTTTTTGATCGTTACAAAAATAAAGTTTATAGCTTGCATAGCATATTTGAAGGACTTCTTAGATTTTAGTAATAAAAATAAGTATAAAGTTCAAATTAGAAGTTCAAGAAAATTGATGGTAATTGAAAATTTGGGTATGAAAAATAATTAAAAAAATAAATACTAATACTTGTAACGGCGTTGTCCTCCTTTTTTAAAATAAATTTAAAGAAAATTCAACGGATAATTATTCCTACCTAAGTTGGGTTTCCTGGTTGTGTCAGTTTTTTGGACTTAACGTTACATGAGAAGTCTAAGGTTTCAAACCTCAAGAAATGGATCAAAGATTAATACTTATAAATTTATAATACTCATTCTGCGACTACACTCAATTAGGTGTGAAAACTGCGTGATATATGTGTAAATATGAAATCAACCATATTCGAAATTAGTTACCAAATTTGGAACTAGCCAGATAGTTGAATAAGTCGTAAAAGAAGCAAAATAGGTCCCATTTTGCTAGTAAAATAAGTACTTATTTTTTACCCAATAAGTCATTTGGCAAAAAACTCAACCCTAAGTTGGACCCAACTCATAACCAATTAAAAAAAAAACCCAAGTAAAGCAAGTTGATTGTTGTTATGTTTACTCATCATTCTCATATTTGGTGAAAATTTTCTTACACAATCATACTATTGAGCTCACAAGCCTTGTCAATAAGTTTTTTTTGATAGGCAAAAGGTGAATTTCATTAAAAACCGGGGAAAGGGGAAGGGGCTCCAACAAAAAGTTGGAAGATACACTTTAAGGGCAAAGCCCAAACCACCTAGGGGTCCAAAAGGATACAAAACAGATAAAACATTAAAGCCCGATCCAAAACCCAAATGAAACAATAAAGTCCTGATACACCTGATCCGGTCCAAGCCTGGACCGGCCAGCCCTATCCATCCCCTGAAACCCTAACTACTACAAGCCACCCCCTCCATACAAACCACCGGCGACCCGCCTCGCCGTTAAGCCGAGCCAGTCACTTCCAGAAGTAGAAACCGGCGGCAGGAAACACCGGCCTAAGAAAACAGAGACCGCAGCAGTTAGAGTCAAGGGGCCAAACCACCACCATTATCCGCACCTCCCCAACAGCACAGCAACACAGACATCGTCGGCAAAAGCAACACCCCGAAACGGCAAACTGACAGCCCCACGCCCGATTGAGAGCTCTGATTGGTCGCCGACTGGACTTCAGCACGCAAAACGACCAGAACACTCAGCCATGGGGGCTGCATCCACCTCACCACCACCGGACAAAAACCATCACCGAAAGACGTCCCACCTTCGCCGATCAATTTTAGGAAAACAGCAAACCTGCAAAACAAATTAAAAGCAGAAAAAGCTAACTACACCTAACCCCCCACACAAACTCCCTCCCCCTACACAAACCCTTCCAGATCTACACCTCCAAGCCCCACCACCGACGACCACAAAGCTCGGGCCACCCAACGCCGCTAGGCATCCGGAGGAAGCCAGGGAGACCTCTGGCCGGAGACGGCATCAGCCGCCCCACCCTCCCAACAGAGGAGGGTGAAGACCCAAGAAACGAGACGAGATGGAACGGGAAAAGGCCAAGCTAGAAAGGGAGAGGGAAGGAGAGAGAGGTTGCGGGAGGGAGAGGAAAGGGGAGCCCGGGGGGAGGAGGGACGGAGGCGCCTCCCCCCCGGCGGCGGCGGCGGAAGAAATCAGAGATCCCTAGGATTGGAGGAGGAGACGAAAGGTTTTAGAGAGAGAGGCTGCTTTAGCTAGCCTTCCACTTGCATTTGTAAAGACGCTTTATCGCCTTGTCAATAAGTTAAAAATAATACTACAAAAACAAACACAATTTTCAATACACTTTTAATACTTTTCAAGGTACTTTGACGTATAAATTTTTTTATTTTTGTGATATTTTTTTTACCTCATTGACAACCCATTGGACTATTATTAGCATTTTCTTTTCTCAAAATATTTGTAAAAACTTTTGATACGTTTGTCGAGAGAAATAAAAAACATATGAATTATTAATTTTTAAAACTTGCAGACATCATAAAAATATTCTCTTAGCTTTCAAAAAACAAAATTCATACTCGCTGAGCAAAATATCAATCGAAATTTGATCCGAAACTTTAGAAAGAAAAGACAATAATTAAGAAAAAAGTAAACAACAGAAGTTGTCTGAAATCTCTCTCTTTTTTCTTGGGATCAGGGCCTGACCATCAGGCTGCAAGACAGAATTTTCTTTTAAAATTCTTCTATCCCGGCATGAATAGGTTTTGCATTGAACCATAGTAGGAAATAGTCGAGGTAACTTACTCGAGAAAAAAAATAAGGTGAAATTACATGAAGATCCTCTCATCTATACTTTTTGGGCACAGAAACGCCCTAGCGTTTAAACCCGCCCAAAAGCACCCCCCCCCCCCCCCCCCCCCCCCCCCCCACCATCTATATGAAGTTAAAAATTGGCTAACTCTGTTTATGGAATGAGAGAAAATGCCGATTCTACCCCTTAAAACTTGCCCACATTAACCCCCTCATTTATAAAAAATTGTTCACGCTAACCCCTTCATCTTGACGGTCTTTTGATAGAATGGTGCTGATTGATTAACAGTTATAGTTGAGGAGGTGCTTTTGGACATTTTTAAAGGTGAGGGGAGTTCGTGTCCAAAACATATAGATGAGGGGATCTTCGTGTAATTTCACCAAAAAAAAATTGTCCGAATCTAAACCGTGAAGAATGTGGACAAAGGACAATTGTATAACTGCTTGATATAAACTGCTTGATATACAATCAGCATTTTCGGAATATTACACCGTTTCCTATTTCTCCCCTTCACTCCCTCCACTAGACTCGGGCCTCTCTGTGTGTGTGTGTGTGTGTGTGGGGATGCAATTACCATGTTCATTTTCACTTTGCACCTCTTATGTTTGTCAAAAAGTCGAAAAGAAGTCTTATAAACCATGGCATTCAGGAGGCTCGGCTCTAAATCTGAAGCGTTTCATCGCGAAGGCCAACATTGGTAAGACTTTCATCGTCATTTTCCTCGTTAACCCTTCAGCAAATTGGGATGGGTAGTTGTTAAATCATTAGATAGGAAACGGGGTTGTCCTGTTTTTGCATTTTTTAGAATGGAATATGGGTGGGATGATGTAAGTGTATTGTGTTTGTTAAAATATCAATGTGGACGTGAGTTATCATGGTTTTGCTTTTTTACAGAGGGCTCAAAAATACTCACCCACATGAAAGAACTTAGCTTCTATAAGATTGGTTTGGAGGCAAGCAATTGACATGGGATGTTATTAAATCATAATGTGTAATGGGTTGTTCCTGTTTCGTGTTTTGGGTTTGAGATCTGTGGTGTTAAATTTAGATGTATTTGGATGTCATGGGTTAGGTAATACTATACCATATACGTGAAATTGTGTTTTAAAGTGTGTGTGTGTGTGTGCGCGGATACTAGCTCTCATGTGTTTACCTTTGGTCCACGGTTCAATTCCAACCCACCCACAAGAGCTTGAGAAGAAAGCCTCGTCTATAAGCTACATTCTCACTGAAAAGACAGGATAGTTGATTGAGGTCACATACAAGACTTTCTTAAACATCTTTTTCCAAGAACATCCCTTGTAAGCGGTGGTATGATTGCTTAACTTGTATCAATGCCATTCTTAGTACTTGTGATTAACATAACTGTGCAAATCATAATCTTACAGTGTTTACTAAAGAAGTTTCTTCTACTTCTACTTTCTTGACCAACCAAGTAGGAAGGTGTAGTTACATGCAGTGTGTGGTCCCACCAAGCCATGTCACCGACACCACCTCCAAAAGGGCCAGCTCACATCATCACCAAAAGATATCGCAACAGCAAGCTCCATCTAGGAAACACCGCGACGGTTGCTCACTTCACACCTCCATGTATAAAGACAAGAGCTTCGCAAGAACCTTAGTCATATGAAGCAAGACTTTGGCCCAGCATTAGCCTCGCGAGAACCTGAGGGCACCAATGACACCTCTACCAAGCCTCATCACTATGATATTCTACCAGGCACCCCCTGTTCTGCTAATACCACTACATGTTTAGCAAATCTACATGCTAATACAACAACTTTTGGTTATATTGGCACCTCCCATGCCAAGTCTCACATGGCCCATATAAAATTTGACTAGTTTAGAAGTAAACTTGTATTAGGCTTCAATCTGGGTTTAACCAATAAGTTGGCCTTTTACTTTGATTCTAACCAAATAAATTTGAACTTTTTGTTGTGCTTATTTTGAACATTGGAATAAAATTGTTCCAAGTTTATCATAAACGCAACCATAGATTACTTTTGTGACTTGAAAGAACGTCCAGTTCTATTTTGATAGGTGGTTGGGTTGCAAATATTAAAAAGTTTTACTTTGTCTTATGTTTCACATATATTTTGTGAAGCTTGAAGCAAAATTATTTATGTTTTGTCTTTGAGTTTTTAGTCTTGCATTTTAAGTGTTCTCTCATGCTTGAATTTTTAAAATTTGGCACCCCCTATGCATAATCCTAGTCCCGCTACTGGTGACATCTCTCACAAATCTTATCAATTGGAGATTTCCTTGGCGTGCATCCTGTAATCTAATCATCACATGGTAATTAGTGAAAGTCAAGGTCTACATGATCTTCCTCTCTAAACGTAGATGTCTAAACCACATTTTACATTTAAGGTTCTAGGAGCTCTAACTCTCTCTATCTTTTATCTGGCTGCTCCCTTCCCTTGTCATCTTAGGACTTGTGGTTCCATGTGAAGATTTTAACCCCTTAGTAGCCCTACCTTGATTCCAACCAAGACCTACCATAGAAGCATAGGCCACATATCGCCTTAAATCCCTGATGAAACTTATTTACTTTGCGATAAGTGATAGCCAAGAAGGTTGTCTACACCGTACATCGCCATTTTTCTCATTAACCCTTTAGTTTTGAGTGTGTGTAATACATTATTTGTATAAAAAATTACTAAAATTAGAAAAAACATATGTTTATATTTATTTTTTACTGTGTCTCCCACTGGGAGTATCTCTATTTATTTAGAATTAATTGCACGTCAGGTGACCGCATTCGTGTCCATGTTTCTTAGGCTAAAATGAAATGGATGGTCTATGTCAGAGTTATGATATTTCATTTTGCACCTTCAGAAGTGCTATGGTTTTGGAGCTTTATGAATACCCTTCATTATCTTGTTTATTTTTTTGGCAAGTACTCCTCATTTTCTTCACATATCAATATCTGGGAATAGTTGTTTTGGGGTAATATACTTGAACTCATGATAATAATTTCTGACCATGCTAGGGAATATTAAGAATTCGTCGTCTTATGCCATCTACTTATCTACTACCGCCACAAGCCAGAGTAGTTTTGTGATATTGGTTAAGAGTCACAAGGCTGGTAGAATAGTCTTGACATAGGGTTGTACACTAAAAAGGCTACAGCTTGGTCAATTGCAGTCGAACCCTGGATCAAATATGAGTTGCATACTTGTCTACTACCGCCACAAGCCGGAGTAGTTTTGTGATATCGGTTAAGAGTCACAAGGCTGGTAGAATAGTCTTAACAACCGTACACTAAAAAAGCTACAGCTTGGTCAATTGCAGTCGAAACTTGGATCAAATATGAGTTGCATACTTGCATGTAATATATAATTGACTCGGTTAATTGGGACGGAAGTTTGCATGAATCCAGTGACTCTTGTGGCTAATACGAGGAACCCAAATGGCCATCTCGCTCAACCATATGCACAACTTTAATACGAGCTTCAGTTTTGGATTTCATAATACTTATGAATGCAGAAGGTAGCCATGACTACAACAAGCACCGCATACATGCATGGAACTGTACCTAAATTTTTTCGCTATGAAAATTGCAACTTAGCTCCTAAATATGTGTGGTTGGATTATTGTAATTGATTATCGAAACTGGAGTTACGTACCATTACCCAATGTGCTTATGCTCCTTCATAAATTTTATCATGTTTATTTCAGGCATTGCCCAAGTGGGCTTCCAAGTGATATAACTGTTGAAATTGGAGAGTTGTCCTTTCATCTCCACAAGGTTGATTTTATGTAATTGCCTTATGACACACCAAAAAAAACATATATTCGCATGCATGCTTTCAGCAACTAGAAATTGCTTGAGTTTTTAGCTCAACTCATCCATTGGACATTAATGCTTAAGTTTTCTATTTTTCATTTTTGTTGCTTCAGTTTCCCCTGTTATCAAGAAGTGGAGTCTTAGAGAAGCATATTGGAGAGTTTTCCACTGATGATGGATCAATCTGTGTTGTGCAATTTCACGACATACCTGGTGGAGCAAAAGCATTTGAGCTCATTGCCAAATTTTGCTACGGTGTTAAAATAGAGCTCACTACTATGAATGTAGTTAGTCTTAGGTGTGCAGCTGAGTACCTTCAAATGAATGAAGATTTCGGGGAGAGAAATCTCATTTCCCAGACAGAGGGTTTCCTGAATGAAGTGTTTGGCAACTGGGCAGACACAATCAAGGCTCTCAAAACATGCGAAGAAGTCCTCCAATTTGCAGAGGAGCTTCACATATTCTCCAGATGCATCAATTCCTTGGCAACGAAAGCTTGTGCGGATACAAGCTTATTCAATTGGCCTTTAATAAGCCCCAATAACACAGAAAGCACAAACACGCCAGTTTTATGGAATGGAATATATACTACAAGCAGACCGCAACCCATGGGAGACGATTGGTGGTATGAAGATGTGTCCTTTCTTTCTTTACCTCTTTACAAACAACTGATCCTAGCTATTGAATTAGGAGGCATGAAACCTGAAAAAATCGCTGGCTCCCTAATGTTCTATGCTAAGAAACACCTTCCACTGATGAATAGGCAACTTGGCCTGGACGATGCTAACCCTGGTTTGACCACATCCATCCCTTCTGAAGCAGATCAGAGGGCCCTTCTTGAAGAGATCGTCAAATTACTTCCTTATCAAAAAGGGGTTATACAGTCTAAGTTTCTGCTTAGACTTCTCCGCATTTCCATGGTTTTACATGCAAGTCCCTCATGTAGAGAAAATTTAGAGAAACGGGTGGGGGCTCAGTTAGACCAAGCTTCATTGGAAGATGTACTAATACCCTATATGGGTTACTCAGTGGAGACGCTCTATGATATAGACTGTTTTCAGAGGATTCTTGACCATTTCATGTCCATGGACCAGGCTGCTGTGTCATCATCTTCTCCTTGTATAGTCGAAGAAGGGGAGTTGATGGAGGGGACCCCTTCATTGGTATCGATAACTATGGTGGCAAATCTGGTGGGTGCATATCTCGCTGATATGGCAGCAGACGTCAATTTGAAGTTCCCAAAGTTCCAGTCACTTGCTGCTACCGTCCCTGATTATGCCAGGCCACTCACTGATGGCATCTACCGTGCGATAGATATATATTTGAAGGTAAAAAAAAAATCCTATATTCCTCTAGCTACTTTCATGAAATTTACATTTATATATTGAGGAATCAATGCAATCCAAAAGTTTTTGAAGTAAAAACTATGCATGAAAATTTTGGTAGTTATGAGGAATTCCTTGCAGTAAATGGACTGAGACTGGGTGAGTGAAACTGATGGATATTACGCAATCACTGAATTTACTTTAAGTTTGTTGTGTGCCAATACTTCTATCGTAGGATAACATTCAACTTGTTTTGCTGAAAATCATTTTTCATAAAGGGAAAAAGAAAAAAGAAAAAAGAAAACAGAAACCAAAACTTTTGATAAGCAACCCTACCTGAATTATGAGATGATTTTGTAGTTAACAACATGATGATAATTGTTTGTACAAAAATTTTCTGGTCATGCGTGCCCCAATCTATCGAAAATAGAGTTTAAGAAATTAGGCATTTTCTATCCTCATATCCATGAATCGATAGATGCATTGAAATGGCCATTAATCCTTGAACAATATGATACAACGGAAATGTTGTTTCAATAGAGTTTGCATAACCAAACAATTTTATTTACAAAGTAAAATTGCATCTAGTTCCTATCAATGCCTCTACCGTTGCTGCTCTGGTCCTTCCTCCCCCTCCTCCCCCTCTCAGGTCCTCTACCCTTAAGCCTTGGGCTTGACGATGTCCACGGTCTCTTCCTCTAGCTCTCTACAAGATCCACCCCCCCCCCCCCCCCCCCCCCCCCCCCCCCCCCCCCCCCCCCGATTGACGTTCCTCCTGAACGTCAGCTTCGCTTGCATAGCCTGCTCCTGCACAATTGAGGACACCCTCTAAGTAATCCTTTGCTCGTGGATCTCCATTGTGGCCAGCGACTCACCTACGGTCATGCTAAGGTCTTTGGGGGAGTTTTTTGTTCTTACCCTCAGTACACAAGACCCCACCCTTCTAAACTCAAGCTTAACACAACAATTCAACTCTTGTGGTACCTGTATGTGAGCAGCATGACCCAATTCATGGGCGAATAATGAAGTTTCCTCGTCCGACTGTTTTCTGGTCTTGGATATGCTTTGACCATCCAATATCCGCTGGATTCTTATACAAGGGGATATTTAGGGGCTCTAGGGTTCTTCACAAAGAGTTAGGAGACATACTGGCCTATTGTATTCTGTGTTTCCTTGAGGACTTGTAATTCTGATCTTTGCACAAATGGGGGCTCTTTAATTTTAAAGCATGTGGATCCTTGGATATTTTGTGTTTCCTCTGATCATTGTTTCTCAATTTCTGGTTTTGTCCCAACATATGCTTAAGAGCATACTTACACATTGTAGAACTTCAGGCACACCCTTGGCTCACGGATTCTGAGAGGGAGCAAATTTGTAGACTCATGAACTGCCAAAAGCTCTCTTTAGAAGCTAGCACCCATGCAGCCCAGAATGAGCGCTTACCTCTCAGAGTGATTGTCCAAGTCCTATTCTTTGAACAACTACGGCTACGTACATCCATTGCTGGGTGGTTCTCTGTCTCTGACAGTCTTGACAACTACCAAAATCCCAACACAAACCTTGCACTCACAGCACAAGATAGAGCTGCTGCGGTTGAGGATGTGAGGGAACGCATTTCTGATCTTGAAAAGGAGTGTCAGACGATGAGATGCGAGATTCAGAAGCTGGTGAAGACAAAGAGGAGTTGGAATATATTTTGCAGAAGGAAATCACAGAATGCAATTCTACAGAATCAAAGGCATCCAGCTTGAAGGCTCCACCACCAGCATTAGTGAAAGAGCGTGAAAAGTCATGAAAACATATAGGTGGGAAATTGAATTTTGAAGATGAAAATTTCTTTCCGACGTATATAGGATGATTTTTTTTTATTCATATGTAGTAGTCGTTCGATATCTTGTTGCTCATGGAATAATGGTAAGAGTGTGATATTTTGCAGGTTTGGATAGGTGGTGGTTATACACTGATTCTTATGCCTACATCATATAACATGATTTTTGGTCTCAATACTGTTGTCGCCATGCATTTGAACTTGAATAATTCTTGTACGCTCTTGATAAAGGACGGTTGCATCATTGGCCAGCGTATCCCAACTATAACATGAGGTTTTGCGTTCAGCTCCCGCTGTCGATGTCTTGACTTGCCAAATACAACATGAATCGCAGGTTACTTGCCAAGTACATGAATTGTGGCTTGCGGACCTGTTATTTTTCCTACATAGCCGGTCCAAACTCCAAAGTGTTTCCTCCTTGGATGAATGATGGGATAATTTCACTTAGATATATCATATGGTTGAGGGTAACTCAGTTGCTCCATCTCCCCAGCTCAACTTTGAAGCAACTCTTTCATGGCGAGGAACACACTCTTGCGGTAATAAATAATACTCCCTCCGTCTATTTTTAAATGTCATGCTTCGTAATTCCAACTTATTAAGAAAACATCATCATTATACATTTCACATCAACTTTTATCTCTAATTTCTCTATTTACCCTCTATAGAGACATCATCATTACACTTTTACTCGCTAACTTTTTAAAATGAAATATACTTTTAGGGGCAAAATAGAAAATATACTAACTTTTTTCCACTAACTTTACAAAATAGACACTGATTAAGGTACAGCCCAAAATAGAATACTGGACTTTAACAAGGGGACGCAGAGAGTACTAATTAAAAAAGTGAACAATTTTTCATCTGTATATTCATTGGAGCAGCAATTATATCGAGGAAAATAATTTTTTTCTAGAGGCAAAACTCAAACCCGTGAAAGATCAGTGAAAAATGGGGGTGGGAACATAGCTTAACGCGCCAAGTGTTGAATGCACAAGAACCCAGATTTGGAGGAGCGGCAGTCCGGACTTAAGGGGCAGTCAACCAATCCACTGAGGGTCACTTTGTATATTAACACCCACTCAAACTTACATGGTACGTTCTTAAGATACATCGTTAACGCCAAGTGTTCAAAGCCCGAAGGGAGTCTGGCCTAATAGGCCGAGTAACTTGGTATATTAACACTCACCTAGACCTACGCGGTACCTTCCTAAGATAAGAATTGAGGAATTCAAGTGGACTTACCTAAGCAAAGAAACTTGGACCCATCTAAATAAGAATTGTTAATCAATCTAGCAAGGTATGGAGGAAATCGAGTGCACAAAACATAGTTATGCAAAACAAAGCCAAACAGGGTGCATGCAGATTCACATTTTCCCTGGATCATAATTCAACAATCACGAAGTTTCTGCACTACAACTAACGAAAAGCCAAATGATTCAACAATCCATGCACCTACTCCATCGAAAAAGCAAAAAAAGATAAGGATTACATATTACTATCCTGTCTGCTTCAACAAATTTGTGGGCCTTGTTCATCTGGTTGCACAGATCTCATGCACAATTAGAAGATTACTATGTCGAAAGGAGCACATTCTTCAAAACTTGGTGAAAACAACAAAAGATTGCAGCCGTATGGTCACTGGAAACTGCAGCAGAGATTAAGAGATAATGAAAGTAGTGTTGGCAATGACCAGGAAAAAGCACAATTTAATCAGAATGTTGCACAATGGTAGCCACTTTGGTTAAGCAGAAGAATTTGAATTGTGAAGCAAAAATGAGGTGACATCACTGACATGTTTAAAAGCTTTTGGTTCTCAAGCTAGAGGTAGGCTACTGTAATTTGCAAATATATAAAAATTAAAAGCTGCTTGATTACCTCAAGTGTGTTACTAGTTGAAGAAGCTCGCAGATTCAATCATCAAAACTCACGCTTTGGCCTAGCTTCAGCCACACTTACTCGAATTTGTCTTCCATCTAGGTCCTACAGCAGAGATTATAAGTCAGATAAATTAGGAGAAAAGAGAATTCAGCGGAAAGATACACAGAAATTCTAACAACGACAAAACTCTAACCATAGCCTTGACATGTGAATGGAGTTCAAACTCCGACACACTTAGGAGAATTTGACACATGAAAATAGAGAGAGAGAGAGAGAGAGAGAGGTATGCACCTACTTTGTTTGAACTAATCCATCATGAGACTTTCGCAAACATTTATATCCAGTTTATCAAGTGATGTTTGCAAGAACATTTGCATTACAAGAAGAGCAATCAATTACTGACTCCTCAACTACAACAATAAATGTCCTGTACAGATGACATTTACTCACTGGAATTACCGGTTGTAAAATGCATTACTATTCAAAACTGTACACTTTCGTCATCTACAAGATACTACACAACATCTAACTGTATATGACACAGATAAACAAGTAGATAGTAGCACCAAATGAAATTTTGTCATAGAAATATAGAATCATACAAATAGAAAGAGTCATGAACATCCAATAGCATCTTTGAACTTTAGATCTTTGCCAACTTCTCTCACTGATGCATGTTGGCAAGCAAAGGCAATGACTATATTATTACTTGAACATTTTTTGGCATGATAATATCCACCCATATAACACGTGATCAAACATCTTGGGTGCAGAAAACAACAAGGATATGCATGCCTTTATGTGCCACAAAACCACCTTAGATCAGAAAATAATGTTTACACTAATAAACAGGATTGATTAGAAAAATTCAAGAATTGAATGGAAAATTTAGTTCGCGCTTTGTATTTAGATTGAAACATAGAAAGCTGTTTTAAACAATTAGCTACGGACTCAATAGAAAAACCCAAATAAAAACACAAAAAAAGAAATGAAACAGAAAAAATAATGGGCTTATCTTTGTAAGCCTTTATAAGCAGTGCCTCAATTCTATTCCAACTTCTTATAAATCAATTAGGACAGTTAAAAGAAAGGACAAAAATCACAAAACCGTGTTAAGGAGAATCATATACTCACAGCACCATCCAGCGATTCAATCGCGTTGTTAACCTCATTTGCAGAACTAAAGGTGACGAACCCGAAACCCTTTGATCTACCGCTGTCTCTGTCATAAATTACCCTGGCTTCCCTAACATTTCCTTGCTCTCTAAACAATGTCTCCAGTGCTAAATCATCAACCCCCCATGAAAGGTTGCCCACATAAACCTTATTGCTGTCACCAAAACTTGCCCCACCCCGGGAACCTCCACTGGAGTTATCAAAACCACCTCTATTGCTATTAAACCCACCCCTGAACCCTCTATTGGAGTCATCATAACCACCCCTGGACCCTCTGTTGGAATCCTCATAACCACCTCTGGACCCTCTAAAAGAAGATTCTTCCCTCCGAGGAGGAGGAGGTCCAGAATTCACCCTCATTGGCCTGCCCTCAAGTTCCTGCCAGACATCAAATCCACATTTAGTTTAACGGTGAAGAAAGGCAATGGCAAGTAATATGCATATTTAGTTAAATGGTGAAGAACGTGCTCAGTTCCCATTTCTCTGTATTGAGTATATAACAAAACAATAACAATTCCAATTAAAAACATAAAGCGCCTAACCAAATAAAATTTGCATATGAGCAAAGCTTACATAGCCATTAAATTGCTGAGCAGCTGCCTTAACCTCCTCGACAGTGGACATTGTCACAAAGCCAAACCCTCGGCTTCTTCCAGTCATCTTGTCATATATAACCTGCCAAAACAGCTCAATTCATGAGTACGTATCTACCACTTACCCTTCTTTTCCCAAAAAAACATTGAAATCCTAAATTGCACCAAAGTACGCAATTCTGAACCCCACAGAAACAACTACACCAAAATTTTCACAAACAAGCCTCGAAAAACAAAAAAACAAAAAAAGGAGAGCAAAAATTGAAAATAAAATTTAACGACAAACCATTTGACTTTTTTTCACCAAACATTATCTACAGCCAAGGATGGGATCAGGGGGTCTATTGGTGGCGACAGACACAACAAGAATTTTAGAAAATGGAATTAATATATGTAAAAAAAAATTATGTTTAACTTATATAGTCTCGCCACCGCTAGATTATTTTAGTATATATTTCGCTACTGCTAAGGTAAAATCATGGTTCCGTCCTTGTATACAGCTAAGTAAAATCTCAATTGATTAATATATCACTAAACTCTAATCCAACACAAAAACCAAATCTACAGAAAGAATATTTAACAGTCCAAGCAATAAATTTTGCAAGACCAAGGACCAAAAGACAACCCAGAAAAACAAAAACAAGAAACATCAGTCGCGACATATAATTTTAACTGTTGAACCAATGAAACAACAAATAGAATATTCACCAAATAAAACCTCATCTAGATAAACCATTAACCAAAACCTCCCTAAACCTTAATACAAGACAAAAACCCATATCTATTCCCTAGTTTTTTTAACATTCAAAATAACCCATAAAATCCAAAACAAAAAACACCATTCATTTTAACAGCTTATTTAACAGTAAGAACTGTACATTTTGCAATACAAAGAAGAAAAAATCCCAAACCTCAACCATCTCGACATTTCCAGCTCGTTCGAACAACCCAGCAAGAGTGGCACTGTCAACGTTAAAGGGCAAGTTCCCCACGAACAGCTTGAGGTCAGGCGAGAAGTTGGGTACCTCTTCATCGCTAAGGTCCTCGTCCTGCTCGAAGTCGGAAGAAACGGCGACGTTTCGTGCGAACCGAGATGGCGAGGGCGAGTGAGAAATGGAAATGGACTTGTTGGGATATGTCCTGAGAGAGGAGAGGAGGGAGAGCGATGTGGGTTTGGAGGTGGCGAGAGAGAGGGAGTTGGGGGTTAGAGAGAGGAAGTGGATGGAACAGGTGGAGGAAGCCATCGATGCGGCTGCTGCGGGGTGAAGTGTTTGTCGATGAGGAGGAGAGGATAAGGTTTTGGAGTAGGGTTTAACGGGAGAGGAGGGGATTGGGTTTTTGTTGAGGAGAGTGGATATCTGTAGAGAGAGAGAGAGGGGGTGGGGGGTGGGAGATGGGGTTGTGGTAGCAAGGCCCCGTTCCGCTTTCTCCAAAAACCTTCTTTTTTAAAAAGAAGGTAATTTCAAACTCAAATATAACGAAAATGAAAAATAATTTTTCAATTTTTTTGCACCGTTTAAAAGATCTCAATGAGATCTATCAAACAAGATCCATATTGGCAGGAAAATTATTTATGTAAATCTATAATTTTTGACCTTGAAATTTACCAACCTTCTCAAAAACCTTCTTTTTCTAAAAGCGAAACACCTGACATAACACTCCCATTACTAACTATTTCGGCATCACAATAATGTCACTCCAATCATCACTCTCTAAAACGACTGCCTTCTCCCTGTATTGGAACTTTAGATGTGCTTCTGGTAAGTTAAATGAAAAAAAAAAATAGACTAAAGGCAAATGACAATAGTAAAGTTACTTTTGCTAGACGGCATTTTAGTTGATGTATGTGATAAAAATTATCTGTTTAAATATCCACAAAAATATGGGCTTTCAGCCCATTTAACTAAGCAGAAACGCATATATTTCAAACTTGTGAAAAGATTGGAAATTTTAAAATATTTACTTCCTTTGTTTGGTTTTTGCAAAAGGTAAAGGGGAAATCTTCAAACACAAATTTAATTTTTCTCTCAATTTATCTTCTTTTCTTTTTCCTCATAATCACTTTTCCTTCTTTTCTTTTTCTTTTCTTTATCTTTCTTGTCCTAAGTTTCAAACTGAGCCTTAGGATGGCAATTTCTTTTGCCCTATCCCTGCCTCGGACCTCCCCTCTCCGGTCTAACTGGGTATTTGGTGATCCAACTAGGAAATGGGGCGGGAATAGTAGTTGCACATCCCTGCCTTTGATGTCCCGCAGCAATCCAAACATGTTTTTTTTTTTATCTGATGATAAGAATTAAACAAGATAGAAATGGTATATCTACTTCTCCAGCCCCATTGTACCTAACCAGTCTCCGATTATATTACTTGATATTTTCAACTAAATATTGGTACCCATAAATATATTTTATGAAGATGTCATTTTTGAAATATAAACAAGTGTAAATGATAAAGTACAAATCTATTTTCTTACTTCTTTATCTTTGTAGCACTCCTTACATCAATGTTTTTTTCAAGAACATTAGGGTGGATGTTAAGAGTTAATTTACCGAGTAAATGAATCAGACAGTGTTTTAAAAAATGAGGCTGCTAGGGAGTTTTATAAGCACTACTAATATTTCACACCTTTGTTTAATTACAAATATATTTTCTCATTTTATGGAAACAATAAGATTATCTTCCAACACAACCCGTCGCCCTCTCACTTTCATTTTCCTTTCATCTGGCTACCCGTCTTCTCCCCACATGCTACTCTACTTGCACTTTATGGCTATGTTTGGTAAAGCTGTCATTTTTTTGTTTCTTGTTTTCTATTTGGTGAAATCAGTTTATACTTTTCCTAAAATAAAAGTGAAAGTAGAAAACATGTTTGTGTTAGGGGTGTTCAAGAAAACCGCCCGAACCGTAAAACCGGTCTGATCCGGACCGAACCGTCCTATTTGATCAGGTTCTGTGGTTCTGCGGTTAGGTTATGGTTCAAAAAAATAAGAACCATTAATTTTGGTTCGGTTACTGGTTCTCAATTAAAGAACTGTGGTTAGAACCGGACCGGACCGTTTAAAACTAATACATATATATATATATATAATTATATAAAAATAAATATGTGTGTGTAATTTGGTAGGTTTATCTCTTTCTTGCTAAACTTACTTTATTTAGAAATGAAATCTCATTTGTTATAAAAGTTTTTATTTTCTTCCTTCTTTTTCTATTCTAATAGATTACCTTCATATTCTTTCAATTCTTTGCAACCTTATTTAACGGATTAGTCTTTATAATTTCAATCTCACGTCTCTCTTTCTCACACACCAAAGATAGATTTGAATGCTAATTGGATAGAATCGGAACGGGAACCGAACCAAAATCGGACCGATTTTACGGTTTGATTCTGGTTAGGTTCCACTCATATATTGGTTAGGTTCTGGTTCCCAATTTCCTAGAACCGTTTGAAATGGTCCGGTTACTGGTTTTCTACAAAACTGGACCAATTCGGACCGTGTACACCCCTAGTTTGTGTCAACTTGTTTTTTAAAAAAAAAAATCTCAAACTAGTTTTTACTTTAATTTCCTAAAATTATCTCTCTTGCAATTTCTCCACTAATTGCCAAACACAGAGAGAGAGAGAGAGAGAGAGAGAGAGAGAGAGAGAGAGCTTTTTTCTGGGTTTAGTGGAAGGTTGAGATTTGTTTTTGAACATGTGGGAGCCTAATATCAAGGGTACATGAGATAGGGGAAGATGATTGCAAGTGCTATATGTGACATAGGATTATATTGCCATAGAGGTGTCAAAGCTTCCATGTGGCACGCGCTGTCAGCAACGTAAGGGGCCACATTGGGTTTGGGATGAGATAAGGAGAAGGTTTTGGTGCAAGCGGAAGATTTTGGAAATTTTGGCAGCCGGTTTTTCGATTTTAAAAGAAGTGAAAGTAAGGTTTTGATACTTTCTCAAATTTTCAAAATAGTGAAAGTTGTTACATTATTTGGAAATGAAAGTAGTGCACCAAACATATTTTCATTCCTATTTTTTGTAAATTTTGAAAATAAAAACAGAAAACAGGAAACATAAGTGCTACCAAACATGGCCTATTTATTTGCTATGTTATGCCTTCTTACAGGAAATAACTGAATACAGCCCCAAATACTGAATACAAAGCCAACAAGAACTAGAAGATTACAAGATAAATAAAGATTACAACAAGCATAATTAAGAATGGCAACTTTCAAAGCAAAAAGATCCATCGAGAAGATTAACCGTTATCGAATGGATAGGTTATATCCGCTTTTGAATGAATCTTGGAAGATGCAACAAATCTTGCCAAAAAAAAAAAAAGCTTGATGAACTCTGGTACGATCACACAGTGATATATTGCAAATGTGGATCGATTGAACAAGAAAGCATAAATCAAAAAACAAGGGGCTGCAATTGCGGGAAACTCTGTTCTTAACTTTGTTCTTCTTTGACTGCATCCTTTTCTTCTGTCTCGGAAGGAAATGAAAATTCACAATTCAATTTGAGGTAGTAATTTTTTAGTCGATATAGAATATTTATTTTCCATTGAATACATTAGAACCTATTTATCATTTTTCAACTAACTTTTTTTTATTGACAAAAGTAACATTTTTTTAAGGATATTGATAATGGTACATCAAGAATGGGGATAGGGGAAGAAAATTCAACCAAAATTGGATAAATAAGGGCATAATCCTACAGCATGGGGGCAAGACACCCAAACACCTAAAGGCCTCAAAAGCCTAGATTATACAATGCAGCTCAAACATAACAAAGGCCTAAAGAGCCAAATCGATCTGAAAATTTAAGCTCTAAAACACTCTAAAAGCCTAACCCACAAAAGTGAGCTAGGCCTAGCCCAAGAATACCCAAAACCTAGCCTTATGCAAGTCTTCAAACACTACCACCACAGCAACGCTGACGGCCACCTACTGAACAGGACCACCATCAACGCCAAACAGACGTCACCAGAAAGCCACCATGCCACCAATTGCCACTCACTGGCGAAACAAACCATTCTTCAACAATGAAGTCATGCAATATATGCACAAACTATTGAACAGACCGAAGTGTCAAGCTCTCACACCGCTCTGGTAATAATATTCATCTTTTTAGTTGTCTATTTTGGTATAAGTAGTTCGAGATTAAAAAAAATATAAAAAAAAAAAGTTGTATATGGTTGTATAATTTTTTGTCTTTAGTCAATTCTTTCATTGTAACATTTTTTTTTACTTTCTGAATAGAGATGCGCTATACACATCAAAAAAGTAAAAATTAAGTAAAAAATCATAAAAATTACTAAAGATGAAAAAATATGATTGACGAAAGAGTCAAAAATTTTAAAGATAACTTTGTTGTTTCATGCTTTATAGTGCAAAATCTCCACATTTTTCAAACTACTACTAGAGAGAGACTTAACAACCCTTACTTACGATACATGTAAAAGCAACAAGGTGAAAATAAGCACATAAATTTGGCTTCCGGCTAGTTTGTAGCATGGTATTTTATATGTATACACACACACACACACACACACACACACATATATATATATATATATATATATATCCCCGGCCAAAACAAGGTTTGCATCAGATGTAAAACAAAACTAGTACGGACACCGATAAAAGTCACAAATCCATACGCATCAGTGTCAAGAACTATTATATGTTTATAGGCTCCACATCTACCATATGTTCGTACACCTCATGCGAGCGAGAACCTTAATTCCCCCGACTTTTTAATGGTGGCATCACTCAAGAAAGCCTAGTTGCTCAATAACCAGCCTCAAAGCCTATGAGATTCTTCCGGCTAGGTTCCATACTAATTGAACGATTCTGGACACATTAAATGTGTCCATCTTTACACTTTCATCTTTGTACGAAGTATTATTGGGTGAACAATGGGGCGAGAAAGCCAACAGGCATCAACGATCCAGACCTTACCATAACCAAGTTGCAGCTAAGGACAAAAACTGGCCCGCAAGACAGGTTTCGAAGCATCCAGCTGCAACACACCGAAAGGACGGACAAGGAAGAAATGAAGATAAGATATTCCCTCCGTCTCTTATTTAGGGTCCAATATTCTATTTTAAGTTGTTCCTTAATAAGTGTCTATTTTGTAAAGTTAGTGGGTAAAAGTTTATGCAATGTCTATTTTGTTCCTAAAAGTATATTCCATTTTGAAAAGTAAGTGCAGAAAAGTGTAATGATGATGGGTAAGTAGGGAAAGTGGAAGAAAAGGTTGATGTGAAAGGTATAATGATGATGTCTTTTTAATAAGTTAGAATTACGAAGCAGGACACTTAAAAAGGGACGGAGGGAATATATAGATACTTTTACTGTATTTCCAATAGGGCTGTGAGTGAGCCGAGCTACTCGCGAGCTCGGCTCGGCTCGTTTACTAAACGAAAACGAGCCGAGCTCGAGCTCGAGTATTCGGCTCGTTTACTAAACGAGCTGAGTAGAGCTCGGCTCGTTCGACAAAAGCTCGGCTCGTTAAGAGAGGCTCGGCTCGATTAAGAGAGGCTCGTTTAGCAAATGGCTAAGCTCGGCTCGTTAAGGCTCGAGCCGAGCTCGAGCTCGCCGAAGCTCGGCTCGGCTCGGCTCGTTTACACCCCTAATTTCCAATAGGGGATAACGCATTCTCCAAAATACCCCTGTAGTAGCAAAATCTTTAATGTTTTTGGTATGGGTTAAAATGTCACACGTCACCCTTTGATTTGTGGTCATGCTTATAGATCCTCTGTTTCTCAATTTGTCTACGTGGAGGCGCCCAATTCTTTATCACTGGGGTTTAAGCCCAAAAATTGTAATATTTGGGAAAATGACGGACCAAGATATATTTTGATAATTTGTACCCGCCAAGGACATACTGAGAACATTTGTTAATCCTGAAAATATCATTGGCAGGTATTAATTATCAAAACACGTCATTGACCGTCATTTTCATTTTAACCTTCAAGCTTCATATGACTGCACACTACACTTTAGTTGTGTAGTGGCCCGAAGTGCGGGTCGGCTGCTGGGCCTGCCCGACGGGCCCAATTTTTGAAAAGTCCAATTGGACTTGACAACCAACGCCCATAGGCGACTGTTTGGGTCGCCCAGCGTGACGCTTTGCGCACGGACCAAGGTGTCAGGTCAGATCTAACTCATCCACCGTATGTAGGTCTTGGATATTTCTTTGTTGTATCTAGTTTCTTCAAAAAATGCATCCAAAAATGTATAGCAGCAATAACTAGTTTTCTAATGGGAACCTTGCCCCTTCACTTTAAGGCTATGCCACCCTAATCAATAAGCATAGGTTTCTATGCATTATAAAAGTCATGACCAAATCAAAGCGATTCACGATTCGAAAAATGACCATTTCGATTCACAATTCGATTCACGATTTGAAAACAATGCATCTTGATGCTGCAATTTTTCATTTTAATCTTCAGGCTTCATATGACTACACACCACACTTTAGTTGTGCAATGGCCCAGAGTGTGGATTGGCCGCTGGGACCGTTTGACAGGCCCAATTTTTAAAAAGTCCAATCAGACTCGACAGCCAACGCCCATAGGCGACCGCTTGGGTTGCCCAGCATAGCGCTTTGCGGGCGGACCAAGGTGTCCGGTCAGATCTAACGCATCCACCGTATGTAGGTCTCGGATATTTTTTTGTTGTATCCAACTTCTTCAAAAAAATGCATCAAAAAAGGGAAGCAACAATAACTAGTTTGTTAATGGGAACCTTGCCCTTCACTTTAAGGCTATGCCATCCTAAGTTGTTGCTATATGTAAGGATCTTATCAACATGCATCTATGAAAGATAAATCATAATCGAGCTGCTTGTGTGGGAGGGATGGTCGTGCTTAAGATGGACTGAAAGTTGCTAACTAGGATGGGACATTGATCCAAAGGTCACATATGATTCAAAGAAGCCTATTTGCTTTCAAGGAAGTTTAACGCTTGGAGGATATCGCGTATCAATTGGTCGTGACATATCAGCATCAATCCATCAATCTGGTCCGACCATGTTGCGCGGTCACTTGCTCCTTGACAGCAATATTGCTGCCTTGGAACTTCAACCTTTGTAGTATCAGCCTTGTTTCCGGCCTTAAAGTAGTACTCCTCCCATTGCCCACAATTTTCAACTGGGCCCTCAAATATCAACTAGAGTATGGAAATATTTATGTGAATCTACCAGTAGTACGTTCACCAGTGCGTATTATTATACAAATAGATGTATCTAGATTCAGCGATGCAATATAAAAACTCAAAAAAAGTAGTCATCCAAAAAAAGATTTGAAAAATATTTTGACACCAACAAGTGAACTTGCTCGATCTAATATGACGATTAGAAATGACCAACAGGGAAATCTTGCTTCAGTAAAACTCTCTCTCTCTCTCTCTAAAAATGGCTCTTCCTTGTCTCTAAATTTTCTCCGGTTAGGATTTTGCTGGGGGAGGTGGTAGAGTTCGCTAGCATCCCTCACCTCCATCTCCTTCCCTCTTCGAGCTCCACCATCTCTGCCTCCACCCTCTGCCTTCCACCTCCTGGCCTCTTCCCCCTTCATCCCCGCCTTTTCCATCCGCTCTCCGCCTTCCTCCTCCATCCTCTGTTCCTTCGGTTCTATCATGATGGGGTCCAATTTGCTGTGGCGGGTCTAGCGACATCGTTTTCCTACCAGAGTTCTCTTTTCTTTTCCTTTTCGATCTCTTTTTTCAGTTTTTTTTTTTTATCTCCATTGGAAGTCTGTCTCCTCCCTTTGTGGAGGTTTCTATCTCCCGTTGTGGAGTGGTGCTTGTTTAGATTTCAAATGTGCTTATTTTAGGGGTTGAGTTGGGTGTTCTTGTGGATTCTCTATTAGTTTTCTTCAATTGGTTCTTACGCCTAACGATCTCGTCGGCATATTGAGCCTACGACTAATGCATGTGCTCTTGTATTTTGTGATAGAATTTGTAATGCCTTCGGGCTTTTTGAAATGATATGGAATTGCCTCTTGTTCCCAAAAAAAACAAAAAAAAACCCAACACTTTAATTGGTTAATAACGGTATTACACAACACATCATCTATCGATAATCCTTGAGCACAGGATTAAGCAAGATGCCTATTCATTAAACTTAGATGCCGCAAAGCCTATAAAAGTAGAAAACCAGTGAAAATAGAGAACTACTACTATTCCTTGATTTCCTTAAAAGCTAGATAGTTTAAAGTTGGCAAATGCTTGACAAAAGCCAATAATCTATTTGGTGTACTTTTTACTTTTGTTTACTAGATTGAGATTTTTGGGATTCTGTAGATTGCAACTAGCATGGGATTAGAATTTGGTAGTTTGATCAGCTTAAAGAGACTACTGGTTCACTGTATCTACTAATACATTTTTCAGTAAGTTTATCGTGTGAATTAGTTGGAGTTTGGTATGTATGTTAGACCTTAGAATATCAATTGGCCACTACAACATGTAATGATTTTAGGGTACCATGGTCGGTCAATCGGAAGGTTTGTGCATAAAACATGGTCCAGAAAAGTTAAAATTCACTTTTAGAGGCCAAATTATGGGTTTGTTGCTAATGGGGTGAGCATCAGGGACCAAATGCACAACTTGTCCCTAGCAATTTTGTTTTCGGGGCAAAAAATTTGGTCCCTAAAGGCCTTGCAGATTTGGTCTCCAAAGGTCCATTTTGTGGCTAAAACCCTCTTTTAGCTACTAAATGTTGTCCCCAAATGAGTTACTCATCATCAACCAATTTCAAAAAATGACTTATTATTTACATAAACAAGTTCATACATACTGTAGACACCCTATTCTAGACTGTCCGGAGTAGTTTACTTACGGTTTTTTGTTTCTCCGATGATAAATAAAGTCAAGAACATCTCGAGATCATTGGTGTGTTTGAGCTTTGAGTATTCATAACCTTATCCAATGATGAACACCCATTATTGCAGATTTTTCGTGTGACTAGTCCCACTTTATGTTATTTTATCTTGCATTTATTTAGCTTTTATAGCGATATTGCACGCAAGGTGTCTTTTTAGTGTTTTCAGGTAAAACGTGCAAATAAGGCGTTTTTCAACGCCATGGATGACTCAAGTGTTTCCAAGTACCCGAAGACCTTGTCGGCCCCTTAAAATCTGTCTAAGTATGGAAAAATGACTTTTTGAAAAAGTTTCGATTTTCGAGATAAAAAATGGCAGTAATTGATCCTTGAATTTTTCTTAGAGTAACTACAAAGTTGCAAAGTTTTATTTTGTAGAGGCCCGTAAATTATTAAAATTTCAAAAAAAAAAAATTTTAATACTTGAAAGGAATCGAAATTATTAATAAAGTTGAGTATTTGTTTGTGGGATGTACGGATATATGTTAATTGTGGTGTATTGGATACTTGGGGAATGATAAAAGGTGAGTTTTGATGTTGTGATGATATTCGGAGGTGTTGGTAACAAGTAGGATTGATTTTGGTAAAAGTTACAAAAAAATTTATTTTTTATCCAGCATGAACCGGTACGGGTTTTTCCTGTACCGGTACATAATGCCCAGAACTCGTCAATTTTGGCATTTTGAAGGCTCTTGAACCGGTACGGGATTTTTCTGTACCGGTACATAGTGTGAAGGCTCTTGAACCGGTACGGAATTTTCCTGTACCGGTACATAGTGTGTTTTTCTGCGATTTTCAGCACGCATTTCAGATGCCTATAAATACCCCCTTTTGTCATTTCTCACATTCAAAACCCACGAAATAACCCTAGAAACACCCCCTCTCACCTACCCAACTCCAATCTCACCCAAAGCTCTTGATTTCAACATCAACTCTTCAAGATGCAAGGGTTTCCAACCTCAAAATCACTTGAATCTCACATTTGGTGAACAAGAGGTAAGTTTGGTGTTCCTTTTTCAACTTTTTGGTTCTCACCCACGTTTTTCTCTCTCTCCTCTCAATCACTTGTTGATCTTTGCTTATTCATCATGTTTTTGGGTTTCTTTCTCTCTAGATCTTGCACCTAAACTTGAGAGTAGATTGTTCTTGGAAGATTTGAGCCCTTTCCTCTTAGTGGACCTAGGGTTTTGCTCAAAACCCACTTTGGTAGGGATTTCTCTCATCTTCTACATGTTTGCGATGATTATGCTTGATTTTAAGTGTTTATTTGCCGTAAATGATTGAATGAAATGTTTTGTGACTCAAGGATTGCGTATTCTTTGAAAGTAGTATTATGGACTTGGGTGTTATGATTTTTGAGTTATAAGTGACATGTTTGGTTGTTGATGTGAAGCGGGTGTGGAGAATATTGTGTCGCAAGGTGTGGGAAACACAATTTTCGCGAGGGGTGGAGAATGTTGTGTCGCAATGTGTGGGAAACACAACATCGCAAGGGGTGGAGTACATTTTGTCGCAAGGTGTGGGAAACACAATGCCGCGAGGAGTGGAGTTTATTGTGTCGCTAGGTGTGGAAACACAATTTCGAAAAGGGTGGAGGATTGTTTGGGAGGTGTGTGTGTGTGTGTGTGTGTGTGTGCATATGTGTATGAGTATGTTATGATATCTCGTAAATGGTGTTAGCTTACATTCAATTGGATTTGGTGTTAAAAGTGGTTTGCTGCATTCATGCTCTTCATCTCATTGCATATAGATTTTGTAGAGAACTTCCTACTGGGCTTGTTTAGCTCAACAAAATCCTTCTTTTCAGGTTCAAACGCAGGGCAGTAGGTTGTATGACATGGCATTTTCGGAAACGACGACCTTTTGGGAGCTAACATGATTTAGTTACTCATCCATCTTTGCATTGGTTTACTTTTGGACAGAGATGGTGTTGTAACTGACTTTTCGTTGTTTGATCTTTTGACAAACTTTTGTAATATACACAAGACTTTGTACATGTACTTAACTTGAATTTGGGCCATGGTGCCAAAGTTGTAATCTTTTAAACTCGTGGATCTTGTTGTAATTAAACAGGTGGGAAATCCTATTTTTGGTACTATCCATGTTATGTGAGAATCTTCCTTGAATTGGTTATTTATTTATGGTAAAAATCGAGGGCGTGACATATTTGAAGAGCAAGGTCATGTTTTGAGCCATTTTCTCTTGAGAAAAATGTGTTGTTTTCTGTTTTGTACTAAAAGTGGGGGGTTGACATTTTAATTTAAATGAAATCTTGAAATTCTGGTAATGCCATTGTTTCCAAATGGGGGGTACTTTCTTATTTTCATTAAATAAATTAAAGTAAAGAAAAGGTAAAAGAAAGATTTAAAATGTAGTCTTTATTTAAGTTTAGAAATAAGGTGCTGATGAACTGTGAAGCTGCTGAGAGCTGTTGCTGAAGCTGAAGCCTTAACCTGAATCTGCAGTTTTTGAAGATTGTTATCGATATCTACCACAATGGTATCGATAACATATGTTCCATTTTGGTCCAGAAGTTGTCTAGAAGCAAGGGTAGCGATACCTCCCCTGTTTTATTATCGATAACTCTTTTCTCCGGGGGAATATTTGAAGGATGTTATTGATGCCCTTTTGATAGGTATCGATAACCTTGGGCTTCTGCAGATATTTTTGTTGCTTTTCAGACTTTCCACTTATGGAAACTTTCTTTTAATAGGTAGCTTTTTGGGTTTTTTGCTGACTTTTGAGGAGAGAGAAAGCCTTTGTGTATATATAGAACTCTCTCTCACAATATGTATGGAGGTAGATATTTATGTTTTAAGTCTTTTTTTTCTAGAGCTCCATTAATGGTTTTCAAGCTTTCCTAGTGTATTTCCTTCAAGATCACTTCAAGGTATTAGTCGTTTATTGTTTTCTCGTTTATTAATGTTGTAACTACTAGTTGGATCTTTATATAAATCAAGTTTATTTCCGTTTTTATCGGTTAAACATGTTTTCTTCTTTAAGCAAGCTTTCTAGTCTTTTCATTATGTGTGAGTAGTCATTTAGGCTTAGCCATGGGATGAATAACACCTTGTGACTTCAGTTAATCTTGCCTTTCTCAACTTAATACTTGAGGTTTGGTTTGTAAATGTGCGTGGTTCGCCTTTTATGTAACAAAACTTGTTGATGTTAACCTCCGGTGATCATATGCTCGCTCATATGGTTCCGTGAGCTATGTCTCGCCTCGTGTTTGCCGAAAGAACCAAAGAACTTGCTCGCTTCTAAACTATGCTTCTAGTTCATGACCTTGATATCAAGTTTGAATGCAAGTCTTGGTGTTGTTAATCTCTGGTGATCATGGGCTCGCTCACATGGTTCCGTGAGCGATGTCACGTCTTGTGTTTAGCTTGTTATTCAAACTCTATATCAAGCCTAACCATTTTCACCGCTAAACCTTCCGGTTGATAACCTATGCCGTGTGATTCAACTGTGTTTTCGTTGAGAAAAGTTGATTGGCTTAAGTTACGGGTGTTATAAACTTCTTTGCCTTGCCGTTTTTAATTCTTAGTTAAAACTCTTTTCTAGTCTTTCCTATAAGAGTTTCTCTACCTTTCAAAAGAAAACCAAAAGTTGGCCGTCTAAACGCCACAAACTCTTACATCTACAATCCGAACAAGCTATATTCGAGCTCCCTGTGGATTGACTCGAACTTCCTCGCTGTCACGACCCAAACCCGTGGTTAAAGGTCTAATGACCGGCCAGTGAGTTTACATCACCCTAGGCCTAACATAATAAGATAAGTTTAGGGAATTTATAAAATCCTCTGATCAAAATAGTTTTCCTTAAGAAATTCAATAAACTGCAAAAGCCCAATTTCAATAGTTCCAACATATTCCAGAGTTCTATGTGTAAAGATAAAAATAATTGCTTAACAATACCTGCAAATAATCATAGCATAACCTGACCAGAACAAGCCAGCTATCAAAATTCGTAAATCTTCAAATCAAGTCCTCATAGCTCTATACTCACATCAGAACAGTACGACTATATACAAATAAGAACTGATCACCAAAAGACTTCGGCTTGAGAGAAAAGCCAAGTCCAGCTATTGCTGCTAACCTGAAAAGTATGATTTTTGAAAAATTCCATAAGCTAAAGCTTGTGTGAAACATAGCATATCCAGTAGACACATTAAATCATGGATACAACTAACATCTTATAAAAAGTGTAGTCATACTCTTCAGTTTCAAACATATAAAATATACTTCCGTTCAAAGATATTCAAATCTCAAGTCCATAATAAAATGAGTTCAAGTCTTTCAATAGACTTACGCTAAAAGCAATAATTCTCAGTTATCAGTCCATCAGTTCATTCACAGAATGAAATCCAACTTTTCAGGATAAAGTAGAAAACCATCATGATATTCACAATATCACATTTCATAATACTCGTCGATTTCGCACATCTTTCATGAACAAGTTTCAACCAGAATCTAGAGGAGCGACCTCTAAAGTATAAAGGGAATGACGTCAAACCATCAGGATACCTAGTTAATATCCCCCAACCTTATAACTCCAAATCCACTTTGTCTGTTTAAAGTCCTCAAGCACGGACACTTGTTCAGATGTATCGACAGGAAAAATATACATTTCATCAAATCATTTAGCAAGTTAATCAATATCCATGATTCTATAGAAAACATTTCTAAAATATTTCAACAATGAAATATTCAAACAACACATGTAAACAAGATACGCATGTTTCACCTTGATCCTGAGATGCGGCTAATCTCTACTCGAGTCTTCGCCTATTTCATACTAACAATCACATAGACCTAATGAGAATATCATAAACGTCCAAGTATGAGTACAATTAATGTATTAAATTCGAATAATCCAATTCTAGTCATCTAAGTTACGGCTTAGAGCCGATCTGTTACTAGGGGTAAAACGGCCATTTTACGTTCCAGGGTCAATCTATCCAAGCGCTATGAACTCAGATCTCTCATCTTATCAAATTTGATCCAAAAATCTTAAATTACTCAAAACTCAAGTATAAAACTCAGTTTTAAAACATTTATGACTAAAAATGTCATTTTAGCACACATAAAATCCCAAGGGCAAAATAGTCATTTTAAATCTCTTAACTACAAAGTGTAAAATTTAAAGTATCCTAATTATTCAGAAATTACAATCCTGTAGTCTTTACAAAAATCAATAAGATTTTATACAAAGTCCATTTTTTTGGCGTAAAAACACAACACAATGGATTAGAGGTTCAACAACCTCTAATGGTAAAATGGTAAACACAAGTCCACCTTAAAATCACATGAAATTTCTGGGTAAAAATTTAGTTTTGTCAAAAACTTTCAAAAACTTGTGCATGCATGGTATTTTTAAGAAATAAAAACAGTATTTCGTTCATTTACTAAAATCTGTCACACTTTCTTTGAAAAATCATAACTTATTCATGTAAGGTCCAAAAATACTCAAACCAGTGCCCAAACTTGCATAACATCCACATGTTTCTACTGTAAAAATTTAAAGATTAGTTATCGACTAAATATTCTCCAAATTTCAAAAGAACAAGCTGTTCTACAGGAAAACAGGGCAGCTAAACATGTTTTAGTAGAAAATTCATAACTAATTCATTTCAACTCCAAAAATGTTGAAACCAACGCTCAAAGTTGCGAAACATAAATTATTATTCTCAGTAAAAATATCAAGTTCATAAATTAAGAGAATAGTTCCCGGAAATCAAAAGAAGGTGGCTCTGCCCAGATTTCGGAGCATTTGTATCAGTCCATATTCTGAAAATCATAACTAATTCTGTGTTGATCGGTTTTGCATGTTCTTGGTACCAAAATCTTCGTCTTTAAACGTACTTTAAAAGTTATGAAGACTTCAAAAATTGAATCATAGCAGAAGGGTTCTCAAAATACGAATTTGTGATGATCCAGAAAGCTGACAGGAAGGTTTAAGAAGTTACCCTCAAGATTTGATGGAGAACCTTGGTGTCTAAGGGCTGGTCCAGAGCTTGGAGGAGCTAAAATGGCTTCTCTTCTCTCTCTCTCTCTCTCTCTCTCTCTCTCTCTCTCTCTCCTGCCGAACTCTCCTCTCTCTCTTTTCTTTTCATTGTGTTTTTTTTGTAACTAATAACTAATATAGTAATAATAATATATGTATAATTATGCTAGTATACACTTGGCACATAAATAAGCTAATTGGGTGCCAAGTGTTGGCTTGGTCTTAACACCTAGCCACACATGCATGGTTAATTCCGGAGCTTAATTCCGGAGCGCGACTCGTGCGCGGCTCGAAAAACTGAACAGGTTTCGGACTCAGAAAAATATGAAATTTGCACAGTACCCTAAATAAATTATTCTAAGAATAACCCCATTCTCAAAATTTCAAAGAAAAATCCAGAACATAGAGATTTGAAATGCTTGACCAATTGACTTGTAAAATGTGTTTGTGACCTCGTTCGTGACTAATAATTAAAGTTAGTGACGAATTATCATCGTACTAATTATTTTTAACGTGAGGGATCTCACACTCGCTATACTATGTAAATCTTTAGTTGTAGTCCGGTTAATAAATACTCCCTCTATCCCTTTTTATAGTCTAGTATTCCATTTTGGGTTGTCCCCTAATAAGTGTCCATTTTGTAAAGTTAGTGGGTAAAAGTTGGTGCAATGTCTATTTTGTCCCTAAAAGTATATTCCATTTTGAAAAGTTAGTGAGTAAAAGTGTAATGATGATGGGTAAGTAGGGAAAGTGGAGAAAAAAGTTGATGTGAAAGATATAATGATGATGTCTTTTTAATAAGTTTGAATTACGAAGCAAGACACTTAAAAAGGGACGGAGGGAGTAATTGAATTTGATGGCCATTTGGTAAACTTCAACGACTACCGAATCAGCGCATCATCCAAAACATGTCGAACTCCATTTCAAACCTTTCAAGCCAAAACGAAATGGCCTCAGCAAAACCCTACTTATTTACTCCAGTACTGTGCTGGCGTGCGCTGGTAAACTGCCACGTGTTAGTGATCGACCGTTGACTCAGTTTCCACTGGCGCACGCAGGTATAGTTCAGTCGTACGCCAGTCAAAGCAAGTCAAATATCACTATTCAACCACGTGCACCAAACCTTTGCAGCCACCCCAGTACGATGAATAGTCTCCTGATGATTATAATCGTGCAAGGGATGTTCCCCTCTCTCCTACATGCCCTTTCATGCAAGTCTCATGCATTTAATGCATGGAGACTCTCTCCTCTAACTTAACCAGCCCTTAACCTTAGCTGGTTGCACTCCCACACCAGCACATTTTGGCTATGAATACGGAAATACCCTTCTTGCATTCATATGCAAGGGGTTACACTCATTAAAGGCTCTAAGTCTCTCCCCCTCTTTGTTCTCTTGCTTTCACCTCCTCCATTACTTGAAAGAGAAAACAAGAAACTTTCCCTGCACTCTTTTCACCTCGCTACATTCGTCATCCATACCTCCATCTTCAACCTCAAAGCTCTTTCATTCCATCAACCTCAAAATCAAATGTATATCACCTTTTGATGATGATCTATTCTGACCCCTAAGGGGGGCGAGTAAGGTCCAGACTGGTAATCAATACCAGTCCTGACCCTAAAGCTGGCAAGATTTTAAAGATCGTGTGTAGCTATTAGTGGCGCACGCTAGTAATAATGAGTCGTACGCCAATCATGACAGTATGTGCACCACTGGCGTGGGGACCATTGATCAGCTATTTTCTGCTTTTCTTTCTCTTTTATCACCTTATTGCATGATAAAAACCAGTTTACTGTTCTCTGTATTCTAGAACTGCTTAAGCTGTAGTTTTCAATACCTGCTTTTGCTTGCCTTAAAAGGCCTCTGGGATGTTTCTGGTCATGTTTCAGAACCCAGATAATGCAAAGCCAAGCACTGGACGAGAGATGTGACTGGCTTACGGCTCCACGTGACCGGCATAGGACAATTATGTCAAGATCCAGTGGTTGGCCCTTGCATGGTAGCTAAGTCTTGGCCTTTGTTTATTTCCCCACACTGTTTATGGGGTGTTCTACTTATCTTTTGGGCTTAAAGCCATTTCATCTGCCTGTAACTATATATATAAGCTGCTATATTAACTGTGTGGTTTGTCCTGCGTGCGCACTGGTCCTTTTCAAAGCCCAGAGGGTTGAAAACAAGAAGCTGTGGGTATAGATTTACCGGCACACGCCAGTCTTGGTGTGACGTACGCAGGTCATCTCTGTATGCGGTGGCTTGGCCAGTGCATACAGGTTCTTTCCTGTTTACGTCATTCCGAATCAGTGTGTTCCAGTATGTCTGAAGTGCTCACAACTGCTTGTTCTCAATCTATACTAATTGTTACAATATCATCCATAAAACATATTGTCACATAACTGCAACTTGTTACAATTTTAATCTCCTTTAACTGTTCTCCCGCCTTAATTGGCTAAAAATGATTAATGAGAGAAAGACACAAATGTTTTACGAAATGCCCGAGTAGAGACCGATCTCCGGATTGGGCGAGAGGGTGCCATAAAACTCTTCCCTTCTCGTAACCTGGCTCCCGAACCTCAGATATCGAAGGTGACGACGGTTCAGTCTACAAGCCTCTTCAACTCAAACACGTGGCAAACGTTTCAAGTTCGATTCCTTGGGTATTTCACCGTTAAAACCCGAGTGGCGACTCTGAATCGAAGCGTTTCGCCGTGCTTTTCCAAAAAGAGGGCAGCACACAAATTTTTCATAAAATTTTTTCGGGGCGTGTGCCCACACATACATAAAATTATGAGAAGATAAACATATATAAGTTTATAGTAATTGTAAAATTTTATACATGTAAGTTGTAAAAAATTTATGGCGTACGTACATACTCCCTCCGTCTTTAAACAAATGTCCGACCCACAAATTTAGACCTTTAAAACAATGCATTTGTCATTAAAAAATTCAAAAAAATTAATAACTTAAAACCTGGTCCTTTTAGAAGCATCTTCAAACTTTTAACTCTAGTGATAACTTTAGGTATTCCCCTACTTTCTTTTGCTTTTGATGGTCGCCGAACATTAACAGCCTGTTTGGATGGGGGATTTGCCCCCAGATTTGCCAAGCCCCCGGAGTACATCTCCCCCTTCTCCTCATCTCCGGTGTTTGGGTGTGAAAAACGTGAGCCGGATTTGAGGGGGGAGTAGTTACTATTAGGATTACAAATCAGGGAAGAGGAGGATTTGCCAAGGCTAGGGTACCCCCTGTCGTTAACAAATCCGAGTGTCTATTTGACCATCCTACCCTTGCCTTTTCTCTTCCATCACCAACGATTTAGGCCTCTCTCTCGCCGATCACATATGCATGGATACATATAATGTACAAATACACCCACAATCGCACACATACACACACAGTGAGAGATAGAGAGAGGCACAAATCAGAGAGAGAAAGAGAGATACCGGACTAATCGGGGCCAGAGGCCACCGGTGTCAAGAGAACCCTGGCCTGGCAACGAGACGCCGGTGTCGGAATTGGTATCGCCGAACTGGGCGTAGAAAGAAATGGACATGGGTGAAAGTAGAAAGAGGGGAATTTGAGGCAGTAAATTGGGGGCGTGGGTGTAGTTGGAGAGACAGAAATTGGGTGTAGTTGTCTGGGTGTGGTTTAATTTCCAATTGGTTATATTTTGATTAAAAAAAGTATAAGCATTTGTATTGTAAAATGAAATTATTTTATCCTAAAATTAATAGTAAAAATCAATTTATTAAACCAATTTTGAACATTAACAAATCAAAGTGGGGGCAATTCAGTCATTTGACGTCTAATCTCATCATATCCACCTTTCATATCCTCCTCCTCAAAAAATCATCCAAACACCTCATTATAAATCCACCATTCTTAAGAGGTGGGGCCACCCTTCTTAACATATCACCCCTCGTTACATATCCACCTCCAAATCTACCCTCATTCTATATCCACCCAAAACAAATCCTCCATCCAAACGGGCCGTAAGGCTATTGCCATCATGGGGTGGCCACACTTTCCGCCTGTTTTTTGATGTCTGCACAGGTGGAAGCGCTGCACAGGTGAATCTGACTCTGGTCATATTTTGATAGTAGAATGTTATGACCTTAGCCATGGTTTTTGCTTGTCTTTGTGCCTAATGACATATTCATCCCTGTCTTGGTGGGTTAATTTTTTGTGACTTGTGCACTTGTTTCTTCTGTCAAGGGCGGAGCCTACCTTGGGTGGTGGTGGTTTGATTTTGAAATATTCTTGAAAATTAGATCTAATTTTTGACTATTTGAATAGTAATAGTGCAATAGCTTTATATAATCTTAGTTTGATTTAGTAAAAAATAGATTGTTTTATATTCTTATTTCTTAATTTCTTTCATACACATACAACCAGGCGTGACTATTGTCGTGGCCTAAATAAAGGAAACAAAATAAATTCATATACTTTCTCTTTTAAGCTAGAATATTTTTAATGTACAAATGTATTATATTGGAAATCAAAACTTTATGATGTACTAATGAGTTCAAGTGTAAATAAAAGAGGAGTGCTAGATATAAAGAAAATTGACAAAGAAACGACCCTTAAAATATACATGAACGGTCCAGATTCACTGTGTAGTGCATCTGGACCGTTCATGTATACTCTTTGCATATTTTCTTTGCATGTAGCATTTCTCTAAATAAAAATATGTCTATTAAGATGGGCCCCGTTGGGCCAAAATCCTGGCTCCATCACTAGTTCCCGTTAATTGTGATGATTTTTTACTGAACATACAAATTTGCTTGCTGGGGGTTTTGTGTCGGGGCACTCATTCTGTGGTACCTCTTACTCCCCAAAGTGTCGGGTTGTTGAAAAACAACTTGGCACTTGTAAAATTCCAGGCCCCTTAGAGCAATGTTTAGCGATCTGATGTACTTGAACAAGTCGTGCTTAGTAAGCCATGCGCTGTGGCTAGCTTAATTGTATAAGCTCTCAGTCTTGTTCTGAAGACCACTTTTTATGATTCCTCTGGGAATATCTTTTTCATTTGGTTTCCTGCTTATCACAGGACATGATTCAATACGCCCATTTGGCTTATTTTATTTCTTCAAGACATTAGCTTTGATTAACCAAATTCTAGGAGTAGTTTCTAGCTACTCACAGTGGCGCTGCCGCGCTGGGTGTGTTATTCCTTTTCCGTTGCCTAGCTTTTCCGACTTGGGCTGTTCGGTGCCCGTTAGTCCATTCTGTCTTGGAATCTACATTCAGAATCAAAAGATGTTTCCCCCTCCTTTCTTTGTGACCTATGGTTAACCTTCACATTACTGGACTTAGAAATCTGTGGAAGAACAATCTGATGTAGAAGAATGTGGGCAACTTTACCTTTACAAGATGAACAGAGTACTTGGAAACTGAAGTTATAGATCTTGAGTTGCAGATAATTTATGTTTAACTCCTGGAACAATTAATGTTTTATGTGCTGAACTGTCAATTTCAGATGCACAAATTGATCCATGGATATTAGTAAGGGTTGGAAGCTGAAGTTGCTTGTCGAAGTGCTGAGTTAAGGGTGGAACTAGACCTATTAAGAGCAAGTGATGTTTGTATTTTTCTCATATAAAAATAAGTAATTTAGTAAAATTAGTAAAGATTGTTTGTATTTTCATTATTTTTTACTCAAAGATACACTGATTAAGTATAAGAAAAGTTTTACACGAAAATAGTTCAAACCGTGACAAACAAATCGCCGGTGCGTACTCATCTTCTACCATTCTGCTTTTGCCAATGAAATGATTTTATTTACATCGGAATAGTTTTCATAAGTAAATTTCAGAATATGTAACAAAGCTAAAAAAAATCATGTGATTATTGACAATTCAAGTAATTATGCCAATACATGAAATTTTAGGTAATCCTAACTCCCTACCTCCTTGAAAGTATGATTGAGAAGGATCATGGAGCACCTCCTGAAGCACTTGATAATAAATCGTCAATACACGGGCGACAACATAGCAAAGGTCTGGGTAAGGTTGGGTCATTAGTCACATAATTTTTCAAAATAATTTGGGCTCGCGCTCTCAATCCTCGCTCTCTGCTCGCGATCTCACACCCTTGCGAATTTTAGTTGTTCTGGAGATTGTCAAAAAACGCTTTCACACTCGCGCTCCCGCCCGCACATTATGTGACATGTTCAGTGTGGAGACAAGGGGCAAAATACGCTTAGTTTTCAAAAATTACACTTGTACCTCAATTTATTTTTCTAAGTTTTGTCCCAGGCCAGTTATAGACTATTTTAAGTTCTAACATAGTACACACCAAACTCCAACTTCACATGCACGATCTACTTACAGAGTTACAGAAATGTATTAGCAGATACATTGAACCAGTTCTGTTAATTTGAGCTAATTAATCAAACTACAATATTCTAATCAAAAATGCTAGCCACACAACGTACGGATACACAACCAGCAACACAACCGCTGACGTCATCAAAAACGACGTCGTTTTTCTATAAAAAAAAAATTCCCTCAGGCACGCCTTTCCCTTCTCCCTTTCCCTTTTCACGATCAAAAATTCAAAATACAGACGAGAGAAGGGCTCCCCACCAGCACAACCACTGGCGCCCAGCGCTCCTCCATCGCAAGAGACCTTCACCACCCCCGGATTCTGGGCACCCCGACGGTCGCTCTCTCTTTCTTTCTCTCTCTCTCTCTCTCTCTCTCTCTCTCTCTCTCTCTCAAACACACTCGCTGTGAAAGAAACCCAGCGAAGGAATCCCTCTCGCCCACTCCAGTTGCCGGATTCCGGAGTAACTAACGTCGGACGAATTCCTCACCTCCCTCAAAGGTATTATCAGACTTTTCGTTTCTATGTTTGTGTAAACCTACTGAATTTATAGATAATGTTGTGTTCTTGAAAAAAAGGGCTTTGGGATTTTGATTCCTATTTTGGTTGTGTACATACATGGAAAGAGATGTTTTTGATGGGATTGACAACGATACAATGATGTATAACTTTGAGAATATGAAAACAACTCGTTTTTAGGGAAGAAAACCCTAATCTCACGTTGAAAACCCACCACGATGACACTGAAAACCTAGATTCCATGCTGAAACTCCGCCACCATCGACCACCACTATATTTTGGACAAATGACCCAGAAATCACAGTGAAAATCCACCACCACCAGCAACCACCACTGCGTACCACCGAGCCGTTCGAAATTTGGTTTTCCCTTGAATTGGTGAAAAAGTTGAGTAAAACTCAAATTGATATGGGTTTGGGTAAAGGAGTGGAGCTGATTTTTAATCAATAGTACTTATTGTTCTGCACCAAATTCAACTGAAATAGGAGTGGCTGTGCTTTCCCTGTTCTTTTTTCCTTTTATTATTTATGAAGAAGAATATTGAGAATGGAAATTAATTCACTTATATACATGTTTATTGTAGGAAATACTAACATTAGTATAATACTATTGTCCTTTGTAAGTTGTAAAAGGGACTTGTTATACTTGTTGCATATTCTTTTTACGTACTCGACAAAAATAATAGTACTACTATACAGTCATATAGTTGTAATTCTCAATCGATGATAGAATGGGTGGAGGAGGACTAAAGGCATTTGATATATATGTGGCATTATGTGCGGAGTAATTGTCTTTATAAAGTCTTCCTATGAATCCAAAGTTTCATTAATGCACAAAATCCTTTGACATATTCAAATAATAGAAAAAGTCTATTTTCTATTGTCTTCTTTTCTCCTCGTTTTTTCAACTTTTTTGTTTGACTCTACAAATCAAAAATCGAAATTTATTGTGTGTCCTAGCTATGGCCAATGTTATAAACTTTTTAGTGCTGTATTTTGTTCCTTAATGAACAGTTAACCGTCTAATAACAATAGAGTATTATGATTAGGAGTTCTTTTGGCAATTCTCAAACTGAACAAATGTGATTTCAACACTAGTCTCTTTGTTTTGAAGCTTCGGATAGGAGCTAGTATTGGCTAATGGTTTACATTACGTCTCTGAAAACTGGAACAATTAACTATAAGATAAGAAGCTGGAACAAGTAGTTTTTGGTTGCAGGTAAGAGAGCATTCTGCAGCCTAAAAAGTTTTAGCAGGCCTGATGAAAGTTGTCAACTGCAACTTTCATAGTTATTAAAATAGTCACCTCTTGTACTTGGCTTGAGTATTACCCACCTCTCGTAACCTAAGTTGTTGTGACTACTCCATAACCAATTGGGCTTTCGTATGACTTTATAATGTAACAAAAACAACTTATATTGCCATTGCTTAGTTCATTTACTTGATATTATGCTTCGCAAATGTTGTGATGAGAATGGCCCGGTGTGGGCTTGGAATGTTGTTGTAAGTTTTTTTGAATTGTCGTTCTTAGTTGAGACGTCAGGCGTCGGGTTAGGTCATAAAGCAAGGGAACCATGTCAAATTTTTCCCAAGACTACACCCATGAAAGCAATTATTTGTCTTTCATAAATCTGTTCCAATATATGAGCTTTGTGAAGCATTGTTGATATGGTGGTGATTTTGCAGATCAAGAAATTCAGAGAAGCATTGGCGAAGCACAGCTCATTTCATTACAGCCTGGGACCACCGAAGGGGCTCGAGGAGAAAGAACTGCTAGTGTAATCAAGGTTGGGGAGGAGGACAATCAAATATTTTGGAAGCTCAAGGTCAATATTGGGGAGGACCACAAGCAAGTGTGCTTGAAACTCAATGGCAAGGATGCGGAGGACAACAAAGTTATACGCAAATGATGAATGCACCGGATAATGTAGAAGAGTAGTTCAGTTGCTTGTATTGTTTTATATCGTGCCTATGTCCTGTATCCCCTTTTGTGTCCCGTGTCCCCTTTTGTGTCATGTGTCCCATTTTGTGTCCTTGTAATGACCTTTCATGAGTTAGATAGTGTGGAGATTTTTGTTTCTTGTTGACTTCTTTAATGAGACGCATTTTACTTTTGTTCATAAAATTGTGCCACTTTAGTTGTTGTTCACAATGGGTTATCCTGTTTAATGTTGAGATCATGATATTATTGAACATGACATTCTATTCAGCATTATCATTCCACTATATTTGGTTCTTGAAAAATTTCGGCATGGTCTTCCCTGTTTTTTGAACCTAACCCGACGTCTTGCGTCTCAATCAGTACAGCAATAACAAAAATAGAAACTATCCAAAATTCATTGCTAAATTATTCATTCCCAACAAAAACCATAAAACAATATAGTCACACAAATAGGCTACAATCAAACCTATATTTTCGCAAAACTAAAACTTGATACTACAACTTGATATTTCAACAAATTACAACTTCATATTTCAAATTACAATAATTGGTCATTTTCTTGGCCTTTGATTCACTTGAATATCTTCAATCTCTTTCAACGGCATGTGACATCTTGAAGTTGTTAAACTTCCAAGTTTCTTTGTTCGCTATAAGCACTAGCTGTTCTTTCTCGTCGAGCTCTTTCAGCGTCCAAGTTTCCTATCTTCTTTTTTTAGTCATTGTAGAAAGTTCGATATAATGGTAGCATGGAAGAACCCCGAGAAGGAAGCACATCCAAAACCAGCCCTAAAATTCTGTCCTTGGAGGCAACATATTGAGAGATTGCCTAATTGCCAGAACCAATGTCGTTGCACCAATGCATCTCAATTCTCCGCGACCAAGCATGGGCTTCAAGAGATTGCCAACATCCATTGCACCATTTGTACCACCTGAAACATAAGTGAAGAGCACATTTGCTTTCATCTCATAAATTATGATGCAAACCTCATCCCAAATATTGGAAATCAAAAGAAAATTCTTAAACCAAACTATATGTAATTACCAACGGGAATAGACAATAGAGATACACTACTTGTTATTTGATATAACCAGGTAAGTGGTTTTAAAGATATTCAAGGAACTGGACCCAACTAAACACAAACAGTCAGCAATTGCCTACTCCTGTCTTTTGCACCTGAAACTCAGTTTTCGCATCTGAGGATCTAAATCCAGCAATTAGGGCCAATTTTTAGCACTTAGAGAGCTTAGTTTCGGCAAATTAAAGTCAATTTCCAGCATATAACCGTCAAAATACTGCATTTAAGTACAGTTTCAGCATGAAATACATATTTCCTGCACCTAAGCTACACTTTTCAATGCTTAGTTCTTAGGTTCAACAAGTAACAGCACTTGAACTTGGCGTTTTTTTTTTTTTTGAACAGCAAAGAAGAATTTTATTGATAGAAGAAGAAAGGAAGTACAAATAAAGGCTAAGATAAGAGCATTACAACGCAAAGGTAACATCCCAACAATGTTGAAACCTTATCCCACGACAATCAATTGCCTCTCGGTCCGCAAGTTGATAAGAAATCAACTTGAGATCACAAAAGAATATAAGGGGCCAGAAACAACCACCCCACGAACTACTAATATCAAATCCAAGACACAGGATCAAACTAGCAGATAGGAGCTACCAAAACAGTTTGGATCCGCAATACTTAAGAGAAGCAGCCCGATGACCCATCGGGCATAATTGTCAAGATCCAACCAAATAGACAAAAAAATCAGAGACTGTGGAGCATTTGTGGAATCTCTCTCGAGTGTTCCAAAAACGACAGAGGGTGTTGATACAGACCAAACCTTGATAACAGATGGGACAGAGCCTTCAATGTTCCCATTCTCAGCCTGCAGATCCAGATCATGCATTTCCAACTCAATATATATTATCCAACTTGGTTTGCAGTTCACCAAATTCCTCCTTTGCCCAGCTTTTGTGAGCAGATTTCATACTTTGTAGTGAATTAGTAATTATAGTGACCAAGTCATCAAAATCAACTCTTAATATTAATTTCTATTGCTTCTAATCACAAATTTCGGTTCCAATCGGAAAAAGCAACAAAGAAAAGCCCTAATTAGAGTGCTTAAACCCAACTGATTACAAAACCCCAAAATAACTCAATTCATAAATGCATGAATTCCCAACTGAAAAAAAAAAGAAAAAGGCAGGAGATTGTTCATGTATGTATATGAACAAAGGCATCATAATCATCGATAAATAACTACACACAGAATGACAGAAATTTCCTCCATCATCAAAGCCCATGATTAGCAAAAAATCAAAACCCTAATTTTCGAATTGGGGTTTTTTTTTCCTTCAAGAAACTCAAATTATGGAGCAACTCAGCAATCAGTTCAAGGAGAGAGAGAGAGAGAGAGAGAGAGAGAGAGAGAGAGACCTTCGCAAGCAACAAGTCGGACTGCCCAGAAGCCGGTGGTGGTGGCGGTCGCCGACTGTGGGGAGCGCTGGGCTTGGATTCTGGCGGTGGAGGTGGAAAGCGTGGTCACCGGTGGAGGTGGGAAGTGGTGTCGTCGTCGTCGTCGGTCGGTGGGTGGTGGTGGCAGTCGTCGCACCCTCCCTCTCTTCTCTGAAAATTTTGAGCGTCCATGGGGAGGGAACGACAAAGGGAAGGGGGGGGGTTTGGTTTCCTCTGTTCCGAGACCTTTTGGTTTTTTTTTTTTAAATTATCAAAACGACGTCGTTTTATTATGACGTCAGCATAACGTCATCTGTTGTGCAAGTTGTTGTGTGGGAGCGGTTGTGTTTGTAGCATTTTTGTATTCTAATACCATGCTACAGAGCCCCAAAAATCTCAATCTTTTTAAACAAAAAAAAAAAAAAGTAGACCAAGTAGATATTATTAATTGGCTTTTGTCAGGGATTTGCCAGCTGCTTTAACGACCTTTTAACTGTCTAAGGAATAGTAGTACGTAGATCTCTACCTTCGCAGGTTTTATTACTTGGAGTACTAAACAAATGAATTAGAAAGGTTGCCGATCAAAAATTAATTAATTAGTAAGGTATCTAAGTTCAATGAATATGTTCATCTTCGTAATTATCCTACAACTTTGGATTATCAATAGATGACGTGTTATGCAGTATTGATGTTGTTAAGCCTATGAGCTGTTTTTTCTATTTCTCTCTTGGCTGGCTCTTGCCACCTTCTACGGGTTATGGATAGCATATGATACGTCTCAGCTTTGGATGCCAACCTAGTTAATTGGAATCTTTTGTCTCGGTTGTGATGTTGCCATGTCGTCAATCCTTTTACTCGTGATAAACTTTACTGTGATTAATAATTAAATTCCTTTTGCGTAGCCAAAAAATAATATTGATGTTGTTAACGTTATTAACTGATTAGAGTACTGTTAGTAGTTATTTCTAATCATCTTAGAGCAAGTCCATCCGTTGGTGTGAAAATATTTACCAAATCTGAAAATATTTACCAAATCTTCATTTTGGTTGGTGCCAACCTTAGCATAAAAATTGCCCGGTCAAAATTTTGCATCACATTTCCATCAAATTATGACAAGGCAAAATGATCAGGGGCCGGTGGACTTGCTCTTGGCAGTAGGCACTTCTTTTTTTGGCTGTGGGTATACGTGGGGTCAACTCCGATGGTTGAAACGGCTTATATCCTAGGTCTCAGTGTATCGATATTTCGTTTGATTAATTTGATTCAACCATGTTCCTTTTGGGTTTTGAGATAGTTTTGGGGAGTAATGAGGGGAGACAAATAAATAAGAGTAAAAATTTATTGAGAACCGTGATCCGTGCATAGAGAGAAAAGTTTGAGTCTAGAATCTCAAAACGAACATAGTTAATAAGTTACACAGTATCATTTAGATAATAAAAAAACAAAATGCGTAAATTAAAATTTTCGGATATAAAAGTAGTTCAAAAATTTGGACCATTACAATGGTACACGCAAAGAGTATAGCAATATTTGAACCATGAAGGAGTGAATTAAAACTAAATAAAATGTGGTACTGTAAAACTTACTGGGGACGAGCGAATTTAATGATGGATATTGTAGCAGCAAAAATGTCTGATAGATAATGTAATAGTACTGATGGAAAAGATTCACTGTGCTAATCAAAAGGAACATGATGACATGGCAACTAAAATGTGTGATAAATTAACTACTATTTAGCAGAAAAACTTTTTAAGATACAATGAATGCGAGACGAAAATAGTAGTAGTTGAGTAGATTGACGATTTGATACATGTACAAAATGGCGTACATATATACTAAGGGGATGTTTTGATAATTTTATACTGAAAAATTACTCAAACAGATCTGGGCCGTCTAAAACACATTTGAACGGTCGAGATCGTACTCGGTACCACGTGGCCCGTGACCACGAGGAACTGAAAAACTTCTCATGTATCAATGTTTGTTGATAATCATGTTTGTGCTGCTTTCAACGAGGATAATACCAAACAGATGCATCCACATGCTACGGATTTGAATGGCTCTTCTACATTTAGATCGAATATGTGCTTAATTTTTTTGCTTAAATTTTTTTTTTATGTTACTTTTGTTGGTTTGTATCATGTTTAAGTACTCATTGTATTTCCTTTCCATATTGTATAGATGATGTTCTTCTTTTGTTTAAAAAAAAATTACCATACAGATGCGATGTCCGTCCGCTGATAGCAACAAACAAAAATTTATATATATATATATATATATATATATATATATTTGGTAGTAGTAGTAGTAGTAGTCAGTACTAGGATCCGTTCCGGAAACGGAAATAAGTACTTATTTTTTAAGAAGGCAATTTCAAGCTCAAAAATTATGTGTTTACGCAAAAAAATTTCCTATCAATATGGATCTTATTTGATAGATCTTATTGAGATCTTTAATACGGTGCAAAAAAAATTGAAAAATTATTTTTCATTTACATTATTTTTGAGTTTAAAAATGTGAAATAAGTACTTATTTTTTAAGAAGGTGTTCTGGAACGGGGCCTAATATATGCACCAATGGGGATAACGGAGAATATCACCAATAATATTCTTTTTTCGATAATGATTACATATTCTATTTTTCTATTTTTTCTTAATTAATGTAATCACGCGTATGAATATCTGCTATGCGAATTTATATGAAATTATGCACGTGCCCAATAATAGTAAGAGTCAAAATTAAAAATTGATCGAATGCTCTCTTATTTATCGCGTGACGCAGAAGTTTGATTGTCAAACCCCATAGGTTGTAGCACCATTTTCACGGAACCTATTATTTTTGATGAAATAATACAATAAAAAAATATTTCATTTCTCCTTCATGAAAATATTTTCAATACCCACTTCATTTAAACTAATTAAAAGAATAGATTAATGTCACATCGACATGCATAATATGCTAGATTGATCAAGAAAACTACTACTCCATCCATCCCTTTTTAAGTGTCCTGCTTCGTAACTTCAATTTATTAAAAAAATATTATCATTATATCTTTCACATCAACTTTTTTCTCCACTTTCCTTACTTATCCATCATCATTACACTTTTACTCATTTACTTTTCAAAATAGAATCTACTTTTAGGAACAAAATAGACAATTCACCAACTTTTACCCACTAACTTTACAAAATGGACACTTATTAAGGGACAGTCCAAAATGGAATACCGGACTATAAATAAGGGACGGAGGGAGTATTTAAAATGCAAAAAGGATAGATCAGACTTAAACTTGAGTGTAGACAGAGTACCAAACCCCAATACTGTTTGATCCGGACCATCAACTGCGAAATTTGGACATTTTCTTGAGACTTTTTTTGGGTCCGATTCTCGGCAGTTGTACCGGCGTGCCAGACATCATTCAATAATTGGTTCCATTGATTTAGATATCGTCGAAACGCCTGCATCCGGAACAATACAAACGCCTGCATACGGCCAACTGCACAATACCATGTTGTTTGCACCTTGCACTATGTACGGACATGGCGGTAGTAAAATTTAGGGCCCGTTTGGAAGGGGTATTGTGAAGGGAGATACCACAATCCCTCCTTTTGGTACCTGGGCCCCAGCTTTGGACCCGTTTGGCAACTCCATTTGTAGGGGGTTTTACCTTTCGCCCCTCTTCCGTAACACCTGCTAAGACCGGCTGAGGGGGTCTTAGCGATGGACAGGGTCTGACCTGTTATTGGGGAATACCCCCTAATTCTCTTCCATTTCGGACGATTGTACCCCTCGTAATTCTCCTTTCCAACCCCAGGTACCCATTTCCTGAGCAAAAGCAAAAAAAATTAAGCGTTCCAAATTTCAATTCCTTTGAACCGGTGAAAAGATTTTAGTTTTTTGATCATTTTATCCTAAATGGTCATAATTAAATTTTGATTCTAGGACTCTCATTGATTAACCCTAAGAAAGTCGTACAATCAAATATCTTAGGACTAACCAGCGAGAATTCTAGAGTCAAAATTTAATTATGACCCTTTAGAATCAAATGATCAGAAAAATAAAATCTCCTCACCCATTCAAACGGATTGAAATTTAGAATACTTAATTTTTCAACCTGCGGTTTATATATTAAAAAATATGGTTAAAAAATTAAGTGCTCCAAATTTCAATCTGTTTGAACCGATAGAAAAATTTTAGTTTTCTGATCATTTTATCCTAAATGGTCATAATTAAATTTTGACTCTAGGACTCTTGTTGATTAATCCTAAGAAAGTCGTACAACCAAATATCTTAAGGCTAACTAACGAGAGTTCTAAAGCCAAAATTTAATTATGACCCTTTAGAATTAAATGATTAGAAAAATATAATCTTCTCACCCATTCAAACGGATTAAAATTCGGAACACTTAATTTTTTTCTCAACTTTCCCCAAAATCAAGCCCAACACTTTTTTCTTTTTTCTGTCCCTTGCATTTGCACTAAAAAAAGCAAGTATTTATTCTAATTGTAATGAAACCAACAAATTTTGTCATAAAACACTGCATAAGGGCAAAAAAGTCATTTAACAGCTTTTTACATCAATCCTCCTTCCTTATACCCCCAATTAATCCTACATCCAAACTAAGTACTATTTAATACCCCCTCTATAAATATCACATCAATGTGGGGCATCCCATATTAACCAATCCCTCCTTCTTACATAATACCTCCAAATCTAATCCCGCATCCAAACGAGCCCTTAGTGTTAACCAACCTATCGTTGAAAAACACAGTCAAGAAGCAATGATGCTTTTCTAATGCATGTAGCCGGAGGATTATAAAGTAGAAGGAACGATGCAATTCAAAGAGAGGGTATTTTGGTTAAAATAGGTACTCACTTGGCTTTTTTTTTTCTTTATTCAATTTTTTTTCGCGTTTATTAGTTTTATGTCAAATTTTTACGAATTATTCGTTCGTCTCAACTAGAGAAATCAGAAAATTAAAAAAATTATGGTCCAAACTTAAAATTTGTTGTATAAAGATAAAAATCAACCAAAAAGCCAGATTTTTCGGCTTTATTCAAAAAAAAAAAGTGAGTTTGGATCACAATTTTTTTTTACTTTTTTGATTCCTTTTGTCAAAACGGTTCAATAGTCCTCGAAAATTTGGCGCGAATCTTACAAATACAATTTTTTTAAAATAAAATAAAATAAGCAATTTGACTTATTTAGCCAAAACACCCCTTAAAATTTGAATTGGTACAAACTATTAACACCTGAAAAAAAAAATTGCAGGCTGAACTCTACCAAAATCACCTTTTCTTTGGGTGAGTTTATGATGTATTTTTGGTATTCGGATAGATGCCAAAATACTACTTATTTTCACTAAAAATACCGAAGATACCTTTTAGACAATAGAGTAAACTCAATTGTGCAATGAACTTATTAATGAGATGATCTTGTTCATCTAAAAAAATAAATCAGCAAATGAAGTGCCAATGATATGGGCAGAGATGGCAATATCCTCCACCTCCACCGTCGTCGTCCCGTCCTGCCATCCCCATCAAGTTTATGAACTCTGTACCGTACCGACCGGTACATATTAGTATTGTCTGCTAATTTCGTTCCTCCTTAAATACTGGTCGGTACTATACTGATTTTTTAATTACCAAGTTACCCTTGGCCTTTATTATTATGTTAAAAATGTGTAAATAGTTATTAATTTCTCCCTTTTATTAAGATTTTCAGGTGGTTCATATTCTTATTGATTACTAGCGCGCAAGCGCACACACACACACACACATATATATATATCTTTCTTATTTGGTTATAGGGTTCTCTTAAGTCGTTCGTTGAAAACTCTAAAGTCAAAAATTTATTATGACCATTTAGGATAAAATGATTTAAAAAATAAAATTTTCGCACTGGTTCAAACATACTGAAAATTAGAGCACTTAATTTTTTACGAACGTTGCTACAGGTACAGCAGCGGCTACATAGCAGCCGCGCACAGACCAGTTTCGCTCCCGTCTCGGGTCCTGTAAAGATGATCGGAGCCGCTCATTTTGTTCAAAATGCTTCGTTTAGGGTCCTTGAAAAAAATCAGACCAATCCGATATCGGGAAGAGTGTTTACGAATCATCCAACTTTGCTTCAAAATTTAGGCTAAATTATAAAGCAAAGTTGGATGATTCATAAACACCCTTCCCGATATCGGATGGGGATGATTTTTTACAGGGATCCTAAACGAAGCATTTTGAACAAAATGAACGGCTCCGATCATCTTTGTAGGACCCGAGACGGGAGAAAAACTGGTTTGTGCGCGGCTGTTGTGCAGCCACTGCTGTACCTTTAGCATTTCTGATTTTTTACACTATATATATATATTTAAAAAATATGATTAAAAATTTAAGAGCTCCAATTTTCAATCCGTTTGAACCAGTGTGAAGAACCTTTTTTCTGATCATTTTATCATAAATAGTCATGATAATTTTTTGACTCTAGAACTTTCAACGAGCGTCCTAAAAGAGCCCTATAACAAAAAATTGGAGGGCAGAACTGGGAAAAGCTCCTCTGGACCGAAATGAGAAAATACAAAAATGGGAAAGGCTCCTTCGAGCCTCATTTTGCGTTCTATTTTCTTTAGTGAAAATCGGTGAATCTATTTTGCCAAAATCCATTCCGGGAATGAGGTGCCAAACACCAGTAATGCAGAAATGGGAATGGGAAAATTCACCAACCAAACACCCCGAAAATATTTGTAATGATTATAGCTGAGTAATTTCACAAATCTCAATGAGGCATATCGGAACTTCCGGAAAATATTTGTAATATCGAAAGATACGTGGAAGTCCAATCTATTAATAAATGTGAAAATTCAAATGTTTTAAAACTACATGGAAGTCAATCTATAATTTACTGTAAGATGTAGCGGAGTTGTTTGAGGAATCATAAATCCGATTATAATAGTAAATGAAAACAAATTACACGCCCGGAGGCTTTTGTTTGATGATGTAGTACCATCTTGCGATCGGCAAAAATGTAAATACATATACTACAAAATTTTACTTCTAGAAGCTATTGGAAATTGATTTAGGCTTCAACAAGTTTTGAATTGTTTTCCTTTTATGTACAAAAAAACAAAAGTTTTCATAAGATATATTCCTATTTGTCTTCTATTCAAATCTTAACGGCTTCCACTCTTCCTTTACTCTACATATTTGCATTTCACGGTTTCATTCGCGCTTCCACTCGATCAAACAAACAACTCTGATCCATTAACTCCTTCATCCAGGGTCGGTTTATATATTTTGGAGGTTTAAAGCGAATTTTCTATATTGAGTCCCACTACAACACGAAAAACCTACAACGAGGATTTAGTTTCCTTGCCAAAGCACCTAATTTCCTCGCAAAATGTATTTGTGAGGAAAAATTCCTCGTCTAAACCTTCGACACAAAAAGTATTTGCAAGGAAAAAAATGTTTCCTCGCTAAAACTCTTAAAACTAAAAACAATACAATTCACTTTTGAAACTAAAAACAATACAATTCCCAGCTCCTTGCTTCTGCGCGAACTCAAACCGTGACCTCCTCTACGAAGGCATTTGCTTCATCCATCACACAAACTTCCCTTCCGGGTCAAATCTTCACCTTATATATATACACCTTTTGCACGTCTTCGCACCTCTCTAAATTTGTTTCTTTAAACATTTCTCTCTAATTTTAGTCTCTTTGTAGTGTTTCTTTAAACTTGTTTTTTAAATCTTTAATATTATTCGCTTTTAATGAATTTTTTTATAATTAATATTTTCTTATATATCTTTATACCTTTCTAAATTTCTTTATTTTATACTTAATTTTAATTCTCTCCAAGTTTAGTAACCTTTTGTAGTGCCTAAATTAGTTATTTTTGCAAATGTACAACATTGTTTTTTGGTGCGTGAATCTGTTCTTACTGCGTATACGTGCATCCACAATCTTAACTAAACTATATTTCACAATGATACTTTGTTATGTTTCTTTTTAAATGGGGTTAACCTTACATATTTTGAAAATAGATTAGTGACAATCTAATTTTGAGATATTTTTTAATACAACATCACTGCAGTTATTAAGTACTTTATCTTTTGTTTAGCTTTTCATTAATTTTTTGTATGAATTAATAATCAGTTATCTCTAGGAAAAGCAATCCATATTTCCAATTCTTTTTGTGAAATGTATATCATTCATCCACAAACTTATAATCCTATGTCCGGTCCTTTTTTGGGTTTATAACTATGGCATGAACTTTTTTTAGCATGTCCTTAAAATATTTTTATTCAAACAATAAATTTTATTACAATTTGAACAAACTAACATCGTTAATAAATAATTTAGTTGAGGAAAATTGAATTCATATAATTAGTGCGAAACATATTTTTCATTTCATCAATTCAATGCAATTAGCGAGGAAATTATTTTTTCCCGTTTTATCAGTTTTTATTTTAATAAATTTGATAATGATATTGAACTATGTAGTTGATTATCTCTTACCATCATGATATTACAAATACATGAACATAATTAATAATGACTTCCATATAAAAAAATTTAACGAGTGCTAAAAAGGTGACGAAATATTTGCTTGCCAAAAGGTTATATGTAGCGAGGAAAATAGATTTCCTCACTAGAAAAAGCGACGAAATTGAATTTCCTCACAGATTGTATACTTTTTGCGACGAAATCTAGTTTTCTTGCAATATTTCCTTGCAATAGGTCTTTTGTGTTGTAGTGACCCTTACATATTAATGAACTAGGGTTTGCTCGTGCCTAAAGACACGGCGCAACGTGAGATCTAATTAGTGGCAATTGTGCAATTAATATTGTTTGAGAGAGAGAGAGAGAGAGAGGGAGAGCCGTAAGATTTATGGAGCAAATCAATGGTTAGGATTTATAGAGAGATAAGATTCAAAAACTATTCTCCCTTATCATGTAGATTTCTTTAAAAAAAATGATAAAAGTAAAAAAAAAAAAAAAAATTAAACTAAAAGGATACAATTAAGACAATATAAATGTAAAAAGATATGATTGTAAGTGTTTTTGAAGAAAATAAGATACAATTGTGTTTTTACTTGAAAATATTCTAATATTAATATGTAAGTTACATTACAATGGGGCATCAATTTTAGATCAAAATTTGGAGGCCGAAAGTGGTCGCTTCTCTCGCCTCCCCTATGAGCCGGCCCTGCTAACACATCTGTTATCTGAAAATTTTATTCTAGCGCATTTTTATATCGAGTGCACTGCAATTTCCAAATATAGATATTTAGATGTAATTCTGTGGCTACAAACATATTAAAACAACCAGCAAAATTTTTTAAGGCAAATTTTATGTCTTAAGTTTTAATAGTAACATGCTTTCTTATTTTGGATACTACGGAATGATGTTTACTAGCAAGAGCATCTCCAATTAACCCTTTATTCAGATTGTGAACCCTAACCACACTTTTCGTCACCATCGTCCTTCACCGCTTGCTACCGAAACTGCAACTAAGGTCTCTCTCTCCGTCTCTCCCTCTATGATCTCCTGGGATCACCACAAACTCCAACTGACGACCTTCATAGCCCCTCGATTTGGATTCTATTACCCTCGTGGGAGCTAGAGCTGTGCACCTCTTATGACCACCGGAAACCACAGCCAAACACTAAAAACCAACAACCAACACCGAAAAATGACGATCATTGCCACCGACTTCAAAAACTAGCAGGTGGAAATTTTTGGGTCTCCCTTGATTTGGTGAAATTTTGAATAAAATGCAACTTGGTGAGTTTGGACCAAAGGTGTTCCACTTTCTCAAAAAAGAAACTTTTAGAAAAGAAATGTAATTTCAAACGAAAAAATTATGTGTTTAAGTAAATAATTTTTCTATTAATATAGATTTTATTTGATAGATCTCATTGAGATTTTTTAAACGGTGCAAAAAAATTAAAAAATTATTTCTCATTTTTATTATATTTGAACTTGAAATTATATTTTTTTCAAAAAAGAAAATTTAAAAAGAAAACGGAACGGGAAGAGTAAGAGGGGGTGGAGCTAAAACTGGAAACTTTTTACTAAAATTTGACTTGCAATTTGGGAGTACTTTGAATTTCGGTGAGGGCCGGAGATAGTCTTGTTACTCTTGTAGTTGAATACTTGTATGTTCCGGACACAATTTTCTCGTAGGTTAGGGCGAGAAACAGAGTTGTAGAGAGAGAGAAGTGTATGAAAGGAAAGAAAATGAAAAAGTACAGAAAACGTTAACCGTCTTTTAGAGGTCTCCTTCACAAGGCTTTTACTCCCTCTATATACACACACGCATATGTATTTTTTACTTGTAGACTGTCTCTCTCTCCTCACTTTGTCTCTGTACCTGTCTCTCCCCCCCCTCCCTCTCTCTCTCTCTCTCTCTCTCTCTCTCTCTCTCTCTCTCAATAAATCAATCACTCAACGTGCGTTTTCTTTACAACCCTCTGATCAACTGTGAACAGAAGGATTTGGCAGAAAATCCACAAGGAGACCTCCCCTAGAATTAAGGTAACAGCAATAGTTTTGGTAACCCTAATTTATATAGATTTACAGCTGTAAATCAAATACACGCGTATAATTGTGGAGTACACATCTCTATTATCACTTTCTCTCCCTCTCTGCTGTGGTACCTGCAATGGTCATTTGCATCTAGTTCACGTTCAGATCCACGTCAGTTGCAATCAATTACTGTTGTATATGACCCACTGTGTTAATTTCTGGAAACTATCTGCTGTGGTTTTTGTTTTGAAAATACTGTTTTACTGTTAATTTCGTGATGTGGTCAATAGCACAGAGAAGCTGGAAGCAAATGATTTTTAGGGTTTTTTTTTTTTTTACTTTTGATCAAATGTGCTTTTTAGGTTTTTTTTTTTCCTGCCATTTGATAAAAGTCCTGGGTTCTAGGGACTAGGGTTTATAAATTTAAGTCCTATATTCAGTTTCAGGGGCAACGCTATTGACCAATGTCAGAGGGTTCGGGTAGCAAGGTACCTCATAGTCTTCACCTCATCTCTGTAGTTGGCATCTGCTGACCGAGGGCCATGAGATAGACCTGAGATTAGTTCAAGTTCAAGGCCAGAGACTTGAGGTTTGCTCCTCTTAAGGTCTCAGGTCAAAACCTACCAGGTGCCATATGGGGCTTTGCCCCTGCTTTAATTGGGGCCCAGCTAGTGGACAGTGGAATTGGTAACCCGGATAAGGCTAGGTGTGCGTGAGCTGGCTGGACACCTTGACTTATCAAGAAAAGAAAAAGATAGATAGACCCGAGATTACACAAACACAGGGGTAGCGTTGAGGTTATTAATGTAGGATTTCATATAGGATTGGTTGTACTAGAAGTGTGCGAAAAACTGCTTTTGTGAAGCGCATGAAGGGTCGATAAATTCTCCAGACGGTTCTTGAGACTTACCAACTATGTTGATCACTCAAAAATTTTGACATATAGCACCACATATTTGGTGTGGAGTGGGTTAATGTGAACCCCTGATTGAAAGGTTGTGCTGCCCCTGCTCCGTGTTATACCAGAGTAACCAGAAAGTGTTAATACCTTAGCTAATAAGTTTTTTGAACTCAAGTGTGAAATTTGTTATGCCTACAGTTCCAAATGGTGGTTATAGGAATTTGAAATGATCTCCAAAGATTCTCTATTTATATTCTCAACTTCTGCCTTGGTTTTGTCACTTAGTCTGAGAATGAAATTGAATTGGCTTTGCAGGGCTACATTTGCCGATTTTCTGTGTTAAATTATTTTGCAATCTGTCAGGTCCCTTCAGTCTCCATTATGTTGTTTCTTGTACTTACATGTTTTTCTTGGTAAATTACTTACAGACATTAATATTGGATTGCAGAGATTATTGTCCCTGTGTGTGTGTGTGTGTGTGTGTGTGTATATTGTTTTTATAGTTTCAGTATTCCTTGTTGAATCAGGTTTTGAAGTTTGAACTGCAGTTCAATCAGGAAGTTTTTGGCAATATTTAACTTTGTGGAGATCGTTTCAGTGATTGAAGATTACATCCTTTGATTGGTTATGTCTGGATGAAATGTGGAATGATTATTGGTATCTTAGCACCTTGTCTTTACTGGACATGATTAAATAATTCAAGGTTTACAGGAATATTCTGCATTGGCAGAAGGTGGTATTGATTCTGAGCTAGTGTCAAAGTTTTGCTATGTAAACAGCTATCAGCGACTTGCTACTTACGAAGGAAGCTATTAATTTTGATCCCGACAAGTTAGTAAAATAGCCTGCCAGACTTACTGCACCTGGGTGGTTGAGTTGTGTGATATCTCCAAGGACAATGGGCGATGCACCAAAGTTCTCAAGTATACATGTTATTCTGGGTGCCAATGAAGATTAGCATTTGTGCCCTGAAATGACATTTGATGTATGCAACTATGTAATTTATTGGGCTGGATAGTTGTTAGGAAGTTCTTTTGTTACGCGGAGCTGTTAAAAGGCTGTTGTGCTGAAATCCTATTTGTTGGAAGAGTCTACTACATGGACACTAGAATTTTTACTGCTAACGATCGGCCAAGGATCATTCAGCAGCTACTTCCTGCTGTTGGACCTGTGCTTTTAATTGCAATAGGATATGTTGACCCAGGAAAGTGGGCAGCAGTTGTCGAGGGAGGAGCCCGTTTTGGGTCTGATTTGGTTCTGCTAATGCTCGTTTTCAGTTTTGCTGGTATTTTGTGTCAGTACCTTTCAGCTAGTATTGCTGTTGTCACAAGAAGAGATCTTTCACAGGTATTTCTTCGTTATTTTCTTGATTTTATTTACCATGAAGACCATCAGTAATTTGTTATTTTGGCTTCAATGATTTTGAACTGTTTTGGCTGTTCTTCACATTCCTGTATCTGCCAACTTGAAATGGAATAAAATTTTGAAAAGAGATATGGCGTGTATTTGGGATTAGTTTTCCTTTTACCATTACTAAGTTTACTACTAATACTGGGGTGGTTAGCAATTTATTTTGATCCTAGGTCCCTAGCTATACAGGAATATAGTTTTGTTCCTGATCCTGCTATAGAAATGGCAATTTGTCTCAAAAAGGATGAGTAATTTGATTGTAGTGTAATAGCACGATTTTTGCGTAGGAAATTGAACAGCGTTATGAATGAACTCCTACTATTTCCTCTAAATTTGGGTCCACACTGTTGACCTAGTTAGAGCTGGGAACACTGTTTATCCACTTGTGGTTTTTGATTTCATCATATGTGCTGTTGTCAATTGTTGGTGCAATATTATTGTCCGATCTACTTATGCTCTCTTGGGTAATGGCTAGCTAGTGATACTATTCTCTGTGTTGGCTAACTAGCTATGCTTTTATGCCTGTTTCCTTGTTGATGCCAAAAGATCTGTAGCGAAGAGTATGGCAAGGCCACATGCATATTCTTAGGAGTTCTAACAGAGATCTCCATGATTGCTTTGGACCTCACTATGGTAGTTGCTTCCTTTCACTAATTATTGATGATGCATTTTTTCTTGGTTTCTAAGTCATAAACCCTCTGATAATTGCCCCTATTTCGATAGATTCTGGGCACTGCACAAGGGCTAAATTTAATTTTTGGCGTGGACCTCTTCACTTGTGTCTTTCTGACTGCTATTGATGCTGTCCTGTTTCCTGTTTTTGCCACCCTCCTGGTAAGTCTGATTACTTGCATTTCTTATGATCTCTTAACTGGCAAATTTTGAAGTCTTAGTGGTTTAATCTCTCCAACAAATTTTCAGGACAATGGCAAGGCAAAATTCCTTGGCATATTTATAGCAAGCTTTTTGTTACTTTTTTATGTCCTTGGAGTGCTATTTAGTCAACCAGAAATTTCAATCTCCGCAAGTGGGACGCTAGTGAAGTTAAGTGGGGAGAGTGCATTTGCATTGATGAGTCTTCTTGGAGCGAATATTATGCCACACAATTTTTATCTCCATTCTTCGATTGTGCAGGTATCTCTCTCTGACTTTTGGTATTCTGCATTATATGTTATTGGCTTCTTCAGCATAGCATCATGTGCATTGCAATTTATCTACATGTTTTCTATAATACGACATCCATATATTGAGATTGCTTTGGAACTTGCATTACTATACTGAATTGTGGACGATCAATATTAGGAGTCAAAATACTCAGGAGGGACGTTAACCTTTGGCTCGATACCATCTTTACTTCAAATTTAGTTTAAATACACAACAGCGTTTGAGTCATGGCTGCAATTTTTTCCCTTTGGGTTCTCTGGGTCTTCTAAATTACACCTGTTTTTCTGTTCAAGAGAAATAATTGAACAAATACTGGTTACCACTTGCAGCGTCTCAGATAAATTATAAGCTGGTGGTTGCCTTTTATTTGCAACTCAATGGCAAACATCTCTGGATGAAATTTTTTTAGTGTCAGTTGATGGCTCTAAAATTATACAAGTTCTGGAAAAGTACATGGACGGGGTAAGAGCTGAAGTGGACATTGTTTTCAGCACAGCTGTCTCCCCGGCTATTGGCATCATGTTAAAAAGTCATGGACTGGTTTGCCTATGTTTCACAGTAACTTCATTGTGCTGTTTTAGTGCCTTTTCATACCATCTATTCCTTAGAATGCAGGGCCCATGTGAGATAGTTTGCTCACAGAAGCCTATAATCATCCCCTAGGAAAGCGTGGTGTTCCTATGTATAGGCCGCAAGGCCCACAACAGACGAGTCAAGTCATCTATTGTGTGGTTGGCTCAGCTTTGAACACGTCACACGTCACAGGTCTCAAGTTCTGCTCTAGCTTTTCATTAGATATGATAGTTCTGCTCAAACTATCCTCCTAGAAGTGATGAGTGACTTGTATACAGGTTGGGCTCGACTTAATGATCCACTCAAATTCTTTGGGTGATTGACTTTGTGAGTGTTTTGCAAGCAATGTAAAAAATGTAAAGTTTGAAAGCACTATTATTTTTTTCATTTTAAATTCATTCCTTTTCCTATGTGTCCATATTTTCGATGCGGAATTTTATTCCAGTGCATCTATGAACAAGAAAAGTTTTCTCCTTATTTAAATGGGGGCTCCTTGGTAATTTATGATAATGGACGGCGTACCTTTAAAAGAAGAATAGATGTTGCTCACCTTCAATTTTTTAAAGTTATTTCACCTGATAGTATTTTCCGTCTATTAACAGTTAATGACACGAGTTCAGTAAATAAAGAGTGAGATGATTTCGTCCTTTGTAGTTCTTAAGAGCCAATAAAGCATGATCACCTGTAGGCTAGCTACAAATAAGATTTCTTCAAAGCGGAGCTCATCTTTCATTCTCTCGCTGCAAGAATGAGTTAAATTTTCTTCTTGTAGTACTTATATGGGAATTCATCCAGGTCTTCTCCTGTTTGTTTGTTTTCCCTTAGCAGCAACATCTGGGACCACTGAATGTCTCCAAAGGACTCTTGTGTCATGACCATTTTTTTGCCATCCTCTGCACCTTCAGTGGTATCGCCTTGGTGAACTATGTGCTGATGAATGCGGCAGCAAATGTGTTCTATAATGCTGGCCTTGTCTTGCTCACATTTCAGGATGCATTGTCGTTGATTGATCAGGTTTGAGTTTGACAACCAATTCTTCATGCTTTAACTGTTTTCATATCAGTTGCAAGCATGTTATCGTTCATTATCACTTTAATGTATGGTAAATGAATTCCTCTATCAAAATTTTTTATGCAGGCATTTAGGAGTTCAATAGTACCCTTTGCATTTCTACTAGTTCTAGTTGTATCCAGGCATATCACAGCGGTAACTGGGAATCTTGGTAGACAAGCAATCCTGCAGGATTTCTTCGGAATGGACATTCCTGGTTGGCTCCATCATGTTACAATCAGACTTATTGCTATTATTCCAGCTCTCTATTGCGTTTGGAATTCAGGAGCCGAAGGAATATATCAACTGTTAATATTTTCACAGGTTGTGGTTGCTCTTATGCTGCCGTCTTCTGTGATCCCCCTTTTTCGGATCGCCTCATCAAGATCGGTTATGGGAGTCAACAAGGTTTCTCAATTTGTTGAATTTTTAGCCCTGATCATGTTTGTTGGAATGCTGGGATTAAAGATTGTATTTCTGGTAGAGATGGTGTTTGGGAACTCTGACTGGGTGGGTAATTTGAGATGGAATGTGGGGAGTAGCATTTCTCTGTCTTACATTTTTCTTCTCACCTCTGCTTCTGCCTTACTCTGTTTGATGCTTTGGCTTGCAACCACACCTTTGAAATCGGCCACTTCCAGATTAGATGCTCAGGTATGGAACTGGGATATGAATGATGCTGTACCTGATTCATCGGTGCAGAGAGAAAAGGGTGATTTGAGTGAAACTGGATATTACAGGGAGGAATATGTACGAAACAAAGAACCTGCATTGGCACTGCGAAAGTCCTTGGGAATTCGACCAAATACTTTTGCTTCAAGTTCTGATCTGAATTTACCCAAGATACCCCTCGATTGTGATATAATTCCTAATTCGACAACTAGTGCGGACACTGGTTCGAATATTACATGTCCTACTCCCTTTAAATCCCCTCCAGAGGAACCATCTACCACAGTTGGGGTGGTTGGGGTCTCAACTCTTTGTGATGAAGGTTCTGTCAGTGAGTCAGGACATCCCATTGCCAGGGAGGCGGAATCATTTGACTTAGCAGAGAAAACCGCAAGAGCAGAGGGGGATTTGGAGACTGGGATAGATGGTCAGGGAGATATTTGGGAGCCAGAATCATCATCAAAAGCGATAGCTGGGATTAGCCACTCCTTAACAGTTGATGGTCCAGGATCATATCGGAGTCTCAGTGGAAGAGGAGAGGAGGGCGGAAGTGGGGCTGGAAGTCTCTCGAGATTAGCAGGGTTAGGGCGTGCTGCAAGGCGTCAATTAGCTACAGTTCTTGAGGAGTTCTGGGGACAACTGTTTGATTTCCATGGGCAACCAACACAAGAAGCAAAGGCTAAGAAACTGGATTTGGTGCTGGGGGTCATTTCAAAGTCTGATCAAAAGCCTGCCATTCAGTTGAAAGTGGACAGCAGTGCCAATGAATTTACTGGATACTTTCCATCTGTGGGGGGAGCAGGATCTGATTCTCCTATCAATTCAGGTGTATTCAACTCTTCAGAGCTTCTGGGGTTACAAGGTGGCATAGAGGCATCATATGGGGACAAAAGGGGGTCATCTTCACCATGGTCAAGCCGCTTGCAGTTGTTAGATGCATACGTGCAACACTCTTGCCACAATCCTCTTGACGCTAGTGAGAGGCGCTATTCTAGTTTGCGACTTCCGCCATCTTCTGATAGTGAGAGGCGCTATTCTAGTTTGCGACTTCCTCCGTCTCCTGATAGTGAGAGGCGCTATTCTAGTTTGCGACTTCCACCATCTTCTGATGGAATTGACTATGATCCAGCCACTGTGCACGGCTTTCCAATTGCATCATATCTTAACCGCATTCGTAAAGAGAGGAAAAATGACTACTTAGATGGCCAAATGGAGGCACTAACCCCTAAATCCTCATCTTTGGGCATATCAAGTTACATAGATCCACCTGGTTTCACCTCAGCACGAAAACTGCAAAATGGGTTAAGCACTATGAAGCCACCTGGATTTTCTAACACTACAGTGTCGAGAAATATTTCGGCGCAACCTGGAAGACCATTTAATGATCGATGGTCGCCTGGACCCACTGAGAATGTCAATAGTGCAGTTAACACAAAGAAATTTCATAGCTTGCCAGACATATCCGAGCCCTCTCTTCCTTATAGGGATTCACTCTTTTCTGATAGGAGTGCTCTATTTGATAGGCCAGCTGGATATGGGACATCCTCATCCTTACACCCAAGTAGTTTATCGAAGGTAGGAGCTCCTTTGGCATATGAAAATCTATCTCCTTCTAAGCAATATAGAGATTCATTCCCCTTTCAGTATAGCCCCAGCTCAGAAGCTGGATCACTGTGGTCCAGACAGCCATTTGAACAGTTTGGATCATCTGATAAAACACACAAAATAACGAGTGAGGGAGTTGGGATTATGAAAAATTCAGTTACTCCAGAAACTGCACCTGTTGTGGATTGGGAAGGGAAGCTACTTCAGTCGTTCAGACACCATATCATTAAGCTTTTGAAATTGGAAGGATCTGACTGGTTGTTTAGGCAGAATGATGGCGCTGATGAGGATCTTATAGGTCGTGTGGCTGCTAGGGAGAAATTTCTTTATGAAGCTGAAACTAGGGAGATAAGCCGGTTGGGTCAGATGGATGAAGCTCAGTATTCCTTTGAAAGGAAGCCAGGTTCTTCTCTGAAGAATGGGGAGGCAGATTATTCCAACAATCTTGGTTTGTCAGTTCCTAATTGCGGAGATGGTTGTGTTTGGAGAGCGGATTTGATAATAAGCTTTGGGGTGTGGTGCATTCACCGGGTTCTTGAGCTCTCACTCATGGAAAGTAGACCGGAGCTGTGGGGAAAATACACATATGTACTAAATCGTCTTCAGGTGTGTTTTCCAAATTCTGTGCTCTGTAACTACTTTTATTAGCTTACATGTGGTAACCATGTTATCTTACGTTCTGTTCTTTTGAGGGTGTATGTGTTCTGCTCATAGATTGGCAGTATTTCAGCAATTCACAGTTAGCCCCCCTTAGTGAAATCTAACAAGATACCGTCTTGAATATGAGCCGTTTGAAAGATCCAGTTGATATTGTTTAATTCTTGTGATCTGTGGTTCTAACTGTCCAGTTTACCAAACTTGGCAAGTCCAAAATCCCGAACACGCGAGAAAGGGAAACCCCGAGTTCGTAAGTCTTAGTAACTGACCACTTATGTAGAATTTGAACTCAAATTCTTAGAAATTGTAAAAATTTATTCCCAATTTCTGCTTTTATTTTGCTTTTAATGGTTGGAAAATTTCGCGGAAATTAGCCATATTTTGCTTAGTGCGAGTAATTTTTCGTGCTTTTCCTTGATATCTGGGATAATCTATTTTTGTATTGGAGATGCCAAAGGTGAAATATGATGGCTTGTACTTTTCAAAACCCAATGGAACTTTAAGGAGCATATTACCAACGCACCTTTGCTGTAACATTGATATTATTTATGCACCTCAAGCTGACGAATTATTGCTTGGTGTGGGATTATGTCCTCTTTGACTTGGTTGGCCTCGGCTATTGGAAGAGAAATTCATGCATTTGGTCTGAAGGCTACTTTTGCCAAGTTTGAAAAATCAGGGGGTGCCATTTGCAGTTTTACATCAGCCGAGATTAGTTATATATTTCCACACCATGCAAATTCTGAGAGGGAAATGTGAGAGATCTACTTGATTGGAGCTGATAGACATTTTGAAATATCTCTAGTTTTCTAGTTTGTTTATTTTTTTATTTTTAAGTTTGGTGATTATGAAATTGATGCATCTTTGTGGTGATGAATGTATATATTACAGGGAGTCATCGATCTGGCATTTTCGAAACCTCATACTCCAATGACACCTTGTTTCTGCCTTCAAATTCCAGCGGCACACCAACAGAGGTCAAGTCCCCCACCCATTTCAAATGGAGGATTGCCCCCGCCTTCAAAACAGGGCAAGGGGAAGATCACGACGGCTGCGAATCTTGTCGAGACAATCAAGGACGTGGAAATTGCAATATCGTGCCGGAAAGGTCGGTCAGGCACTGCAGCAGGTGACGTGGCTTTCCCCAAAGGAAAGGAGAATCTGGCGTCGGTCCTCAAACGCTACAAGCGTCGCTTATCTATCAAACCAGTGGGGGTTGCCACATGAAGGCGGGTTTGGGTCGCAGAAAGTTCCTACATCAACTCCTTATGGCTCATAACGATTGTCCGCGCTATAGTAACATACATCTTTCTCTCTCTCGTACTCGCTCACATGAGTATTAGATCTTTCCTGCACTTTCAATATACACGTATCTTATGTATGCTTAGGATAAAACTACATGGTAATTTAATTGCAGCTGAATGGGGTAAAAGGAAGTTGGGAAAAGATTGTCGGTATCTCTCTCTCTCTCTCTCTCTCTCTCTCTCTCTCTCTCTCTCTCATTAAATCAGATCTGTATGTCGAGTTTTCATTGCCGGTGTGTATGGATTTGATGTAAATTACGCGACATGTAGTCAGCATTGCAGCTGGATTGGGGGGAAAACCGTGGATATATAGAAGAAGAAAAGGATCATTAAAATTGCCACTTGAGTTGTCGTCTCAAGTCAATTGAGGAAAAAGAATGGTTTGTTGGCTGCTCTAGAAAAATTAGTGACTGTCTCACTATTTTGTTGTTCTTTATTCCCCCCCTTGGCTTATTGTATATGTTCAACAAGCTATAACCATATTTTTAGAATAATCACCGGTAAGGAGTACCGTGATAATATTGTGAGTGATTGTGATTGTTTGATTACATACGATTTGATTGTAATTAGAATGATATCCTTCTATAGAGGGCTCATTGTACAGTGTTACTCACTCATTCAATAGAATACACATTCTCTCCTTGTCTTTATTTTGACACATACACCATATTATCCGACTCTCTGCGCCCACAAGCGGCTTGCAAAATGCGGGGTTATCGAAACTGAAATAGGGGTGGTGGATTACCGTGCGGCGGATTGCAAAATGCGGGGTTATCGAAACTGAAATAGGGGTGGTGGATTACCGTGCGGCGGATTGCAAAATGCGGGGTTATCGAAACTGAAATAGGGGTGGTGGATTACCGTGCGGCGGATGTCAGCGGTTCGATGATGTGTGGATCTTCCCCACCAACTGTTATAGCTGGGGCTAAATGTGCCATCAGAATGGGTTTTCTTAGCTGTTCGTAAACTTGGACAAAATTATAGTAGTACGTAGCTAAAGCTTTTGTTGTTGGAATTGGGGAAAACAAAACAAAAAACAAAATCTATTGGCGATTTATCTGCATCTCGGGCCAGAAGGCCATAATTATTGAATGTTTTCGTTCCAGATAAAGATTTGGGTGACTGACTAGTTAAAACATTCAGAATATTGACTTCCCAACAACAAATAAAATTTTCATTACGTTCATGTATAAGTTTTTATACATATTCATATGTAAATTGTTTCTGATATGTATATACTCCAGGCTCATGAGGCTAATTGAGTCGAATATTGTTAGGTTCAGATTTAGCTCATTATTAAACGAGCCTAAAAATTGAGGCTCAGGTTTGGTTCGTTTAGTAGACGAATCGGGCTCGAACAGTTCACGAACATCTCGATTCATTTGCAGCCCTTCCCAACGATGAATAATACAGTTTTTTCATCTTCAGGATTATATCGGGTTTTGTTTTAATGATTAGAACAGTTATTTTGTCTAACTTAATATGTTAGGAGACCATGCAAAAAGTTAACTTAATCAGATATAGGTGAGTTCTTGATCAAACAATCTATATTTTTTGGTCAAAATTTAAGTTTTGGACTTTCGAATCAAGCACTTACCGATGTTTGATTACTGAATTTTTGTACGGAATGAATCCAAAATTGATCCTACCCTTTTTTTTAATCAAAAAAAAAAAAAAACTGAGTCCTACTTTGAGTGAGTAAAGTTACCTCCATCGAAGTGAAGGTCAATATTCTCAATACCCTTATATGCACCCATAATTGTAGAATGTGTCTTAAGGTTCGTGTATTTTGAGATTCAACTTGTCTCTTGTGCGCGCGGTCTACATTACTCCATCAGTAATTGAGATGGTAGATAAGGAACTTATAGTTAGCCTTATCAACCATTTATATAAAGGTTGAACAGTTGGTAATGATGTACGTACACATGCAATATGGTAAGTAATGTGATTTGGATCGTTGGTACGTAGTGTCGTAGGAGAAAATCTTGCTTACAGGGCAGCTGTAAACAAATGTTTATGGAGCTCAATCTTAGCCGTCCAAAAGTGTTTTGGACGATTCAAATTAAATACAAACTATTAAGGGTAAGAAATATTTATTACTGATTAAAAATTGAAAACATATCTCAACTGTTGATTGCAGAAACGGACAGCTGAGATTGTTTAACTCCATAAATAAGTTTCTCTCAATATAATTAGTGGGTCACTCGACCCCACTGATTTAGAAAGGCTTATTTATACGAATGGCCCCTAAAGTATGTTCGAAATGTCAATTTGGTCCCCAATGTAAAAATCGTGTTTATTGCATCCCTAATGTTAACATTATGAGTTTAAAAGGTCCCCAAGTCAAACTCCATTACCTTTTGTCGTTTAAAACGAGGGTAATATCGTCAAACCCCCTTCATTCCACACTTTCCCCTTCATTTAGAAGGAAAATTTCCCGTCAAAACCTGTTAACCCTTTGTGATATATACAAAGCTGCAGAAGCAACAAAAAACGATAGAGCAACAGTAGAGGAAAAAAAACAAAAACAACATTGATACAGGAAACACTCTGCTACTGCAAGAGCTTGGAAAAGATGAGTACATAAACAGAGCATAAACTTGCAAAAAGAGCAGGTCATAAACACAACCAAAACAACCACAAATACTTAGCATAGTCATTAAAGTTCACCTAAGATCAAACAAATGGTCACCACAGTTTCCAACATAATGTGCAAGACAAACTCAAATTATTATAGTTTTCAGCATAATGGCCAAGACAAACCCAAAAATAATGGCCTACACATTAAAGTTTCCAAAATATAGAGGTGCAAGTAATAACTAGGGCCGGGCTATTCGCAGCCACATATTTTCTCCCATAGCCCACTCTATTTCGGTAAGTGGTTGTTGAAAATCATAAATAACATTTCGGTAAATAGCTGTTGAAAATAAGATTATATTTCGGTAACTAGATGTCGAAAATATATTCAACTTTCGGTAGACAACTGCCAAACATGCATTTTTGGTAAATAGCTGTCGAAAAAAATATCATGTTTCGGTAAGTTGATGTTGAAAATGTATCTTAATTTTGGTAACTAGCTGTCGAGTCTAATTGAAAATTTTTAACGGGCTGTGGGAGAAAATACGTGGCTGCGAATAGCCCGGAACAATAACTAAGTTCATTACATAACCCAAATAAAACTAAATGGAGAAAATTTCATTTATATCCCTTCGATTTTGACCTAAAATTCAATTCGGTCATTTACCTTTCAATTTGGACATACCAAATACTTCAACTTTTCAATTGGTTCCAATGTCAACCTTTAGATGGATAGTGTTTTGTTTTTGGACGGAAAAAGACCATTTGCCCAGCACGTGACCTTTTTTAGGGGTATTATTGCCCATTCCCCTCCTCTCTCTCTCGTCCAAAAAACTAAAACCCAAAAAGTGCCAGTTGATTACCAGTCCAAGAATCTCTCTCTCTCTCTCTCTCTCTCTCTCTCTCTCTCTCTCTCTCTCTCTCTCTCTTTGAAACACTAAAAACCCATTTCACATATCCTTCTTTATCTTTGCCATAAACCCCCCAAAACCCAGCTCATTTTCAGAACAAAAAAATTAGGGGGCGTTTCTGTGGGTTGGTTTTGGATTATGGAGGAGCAGTTTGTGGGACACAGAGAGGGAGTCCATTAAGTTGAAGAAATGCATTTGTCTTTGTTTCTAGATTCATCTATGGAGAGATCCAAGTCGGCAAGTCAGTAAATGTTGACGATTATTTACCAAAAAAAAAAAATATTGGCGATAAAACTTAGGATCGACCCGATGAGTTGGTTCCAGCTCAGTAAGGCTCGGCTCATCATCATGAGCTTTTCGAGGTCGGGCGGAATTGAACCGGAAAGTTTGTTATTGCTGAGGTCAAGGTGCATCAGGCTCTGGAGATTTGAAATGGATGCTGGAATTTCGCCGAAGGAGATTATTGGCGACGTTAAGGACGGTGACCGTAGAGACCCGTATTAAAAACCTTTTATTTTTAATGTTGTTGATATTATAGGACCTTTTATAAGAATTGATTATTATGGTGGATAATGAATTGGGGATTGATATGCAAGAAGTGGAAAGTTCGGTGCAATTGTGAAATATGTGAGTGTATGGCATGTGATAGATGTATGTGTGGGTGTAGAAGATAATTTTTCCCTCAATTATAATTCTCTCCTTCCTCTCACAGTAAACACAACACACACCCACGCCACTCTCTCATCTCTCCCATGGCTTCTCTCTCTCTTTCTCTCACACCCTCACCAAATTTCTTCCCCAAATCTCAAATTAACCAAGGGACCTTGGAGCATTCTTCACCTAAAGTCGAGTTCTAGCCTTTGATCGCGTTGGCAAGCTTGGAGGAGGTGTTTTCGGGAGAAGTTTTGCCTGAAGCTTCTTGGGATTTTAATTTCAATCTTTTTTTTGCTCGGCAAACGAAACTTTTTATAAAAACTCGAAAGGGTACATCGAGGGATAAATAAAAGAAAGCATACAAACTAGCCCATCCAACACAATATTGAACAGACAACAACCTCAACAAAAACTACAACTTAAGCTTACGAATGCCATCAAGGAACACCTTAAACTCCTCTACTGAATAAACCTTGATCGCGAACTTGGCCTTCATCCACATTGCAACTCTAGTTTTTACCAATTCCCCCACCACCTCAAAACCCGTAGTAGCATTGTTAAACACATAGTCATTCCGAACTAACCACAAAGACCACAGTGTAGCATAAAAGGACGCTTCCCACACATTTTTCTCCAGATTTCTAAACTTGGTATCAAACCACCACAAAGCCAAATCTGGTAACGATTTTGGACATACCCACGAAACATGCCACCAATCCAAAATAAGAGACCAGGTTTTCCATGAAAATTGACAATGCAATAACAAATGGTCCGGAGTTTCTAGATGCAAGGAGCACAAAGGGCACGAAAGCGATTGGCCCTCTTGTACGATATTCCTGCTGTATAGCAGTGATCTAGTTGATATCCTATCCTGAATTGCCATCCACGAAAAAATTTCCACCTTAGGAGGGCAAAGGTTCTTCCAAAGACACCCTAGGACTTGGTTCCTGGAATGAACACTCTTTTCCCACTGAATATACACAGATTTTGACGAGAAGAGTTTATCATCAGTCCATTTCCATTGGAGCACATCCCTTTTGGTTTGATCTAAATGTACCAACTCCAGCCGACGATGTAATTCCTCCGATTGGTTGTTCTCCCACACACTTAGCCGCCGCCTTCTATACCGTAACTTCCATAGCAAATTCCCTGATTCCTCCTTCACTGAACTAACCGAGCTCTCCTTTTGGTTAGATATAAGAAATAGTCTGGGAAATTCTTCCTTGAGAGACCTATCCCCCAACCAGACATGGTCCCAAAATGAGGTCTCCGTGCCCGAATGAACTTGAATTCGAAAACCATCAGAAAGAATCGAACCAACACATGAAAAGGGGTCACTTAGAGAGCAAATATCCCTCCAGATATTTGTAATGCGACCGGACCTAGGTAAAGCAGGTAACCAAGCCCCCTGAGGCAAATTGTACTTTCCTTTGATAACTTTAACCCAAAGAGAGTCTTTGTCCTCATTAAATCGCCACCACCATCTAGACAACAAAGCAAGATTTTGTTGAATCACTCTCCGAACTCCCAAGCCACCATACTCCTTGTTCTTGGCTACTGCATCCCATTTCAATAGATGCACCTTCTTCTTTTCCACTGTGTCCCCCCAAAAGAATTGTTTCTGAAGCTTTTCAATAGACTTTGCCACAGCCACGGGAATCTTGAAGATAGACATAAAGTAGGTTGGCAAATTGGTGAAAGATGAATTGATAAGAGTGAGTCTCCCACCAGTAGAGTTTGTTCTCCTCCTCCACACGTTTAGTCTTCTCTCCATCTTGTCTAAAACTGGCTCCCAGGTTTTAGTCCTCCTCGGATTAGCCCCCAAGGGGAGGCCTAGATATTTGATTGGCAAAGATTCAATCTTACAGCCCATAACCTGGGCAAGGAGTATTACATCTGTTTGAGGAATATTGACACCACACAACGAACTCTTGGAAAAGTTTATTTTCAGCCCAGACATGAGTTGGAAGCACCGAAGAATCCTTTTAATATTGGCCAACTCCTCCCTATCATTGTTACAAAAAATGATAGTATCATCCGCAAATTGTAGGTGGGACACCACTACTCCATTGGCTCCAACTCTCACTCCTTTGATTATATTCCGCTCCCTTGCTCTTTCCAACATAATGTTTAGTGCTTCCACAACTATGTTAAAAAGAAAGGGAGACAACGGATCCCCTTGCCTAAGGCCTTTCTGGATTTTGAATTCTTTAGAAGCTGAGCCATTGATCAACACAGACATGGATACCGAGGAGCAACACTCCTTGATCCAACTACACCATTTCTCCCCAAAACCCAAGCTTGAGAGAAGATCCAGTAAGAATGCCCAATTAACACAATCATAGGCCCGTTCAAAATCAATTTTTAAAATTAAACCTCCCAAATTTCTTATCTTCCAACTATGGATTACCTCATTAGCTATCAAGACCCCATCAAGTATTTGTTTACCTCCAATAAAGGCAGCTTGGGACTCACCAATAACAGAGTGTAAATGGGATTTAATTCTGTTCGCCAAAACTTTAGAAAGCAATTTGTAAACCCATCCCACCATACTAATAGGCCTGAAATCTTTGAAAATCATAGGACAATCCACCTTAGGTATTAAAGACACAAATGTAGAATTAATACCTTTAGTGAGCTTCCCATTGGCATGAAAATCAGAAAAGAAAAGCAAGACCAAACTCTTCATAAAATCCCAGCCCTTCTTCACAAAGGAGAAATTGAAGCCATCTGGCCCTGGAGCCTTTATGTTACTACAACCCTTCAAAGCTGCAACAATCTCCCCCTCATCAAACTGCTTTTCAAGAAAAAGAGAAATATCCACACTCAGCTTCCTAGGGAACAAACCCCCCAAGCAGGGTCTAGATATTCTTTCTTCTGAGAAGTTGTGACTAAAGTAATCCACAGCCGCTGCCTTTATTTCTTGAGGGTCCTCTACTAGTCCACCAGAAACATAGATCAAACCCACCAAGTTCCTTTTGTATCTATTATTAGCCACAGCCTGAAAAAATCTTGTATTTTTGTCCCCCTCCTTAAACCATTTTAACCGGGATTTTTGTCTCCACAGCGACTCCATTAAGCGAGAGAGCCTCCAAAACTCAGATTTGGCTTTGCACTGCGCTGCTTTCTCCTCTGGAGTAAGCTGCCTTTCTTCGACAAGTAGATCAAACTGGTGTAATTCCGCTTCAATTACTTGTAGCGTAGAGTTTACGTCTCCAAATTCTTCTTTATTCCATACTTTTAGCCTTTCTTTCATTGCCTTCAATTTCTGAAATAACTTGAACCCCGCCCAACCAGACACCTGAGTATTCTCCCATGCTTCCTCGGCTATCCTCATACAATCCGGGTGCGATAACCAAATATCCATAAACTTGAAAGGCCGCGGACCCCAATCCCTACTGTCATTAATGATTGCAACCGGACAGTGATCAGAAATCGGTCTTTCCAATCCCCATTGTAAGACTTTGAACTGTTGAATCCATTGTTGCGACATCAGAAACCTATCCAACCGGCTGAGGATAGCTTGGTCTTGGTAGTTCGTCCACGTATACTTCCTTCCCAACATTGGGAGATCCTCCAATTCCATGTTATTACAAAATTTCACAAAATCCCTCATTCCCCGTTCCATCGATGTACAGCCAACCCTTTCACTGGGTGCTCTGATTTCATTAAAGTCTCCCCCCATGCACCACGGGATCTGCGAATTCCCTTTGAGCCGTAGGAGTTCATCCCATACACCCCTTCTAGCCACCACGTCATTCGGGGCATAAATATTAACAAAAATACAAGGGAAATCACCATTAATCACACCTTGCATAAGGATAAAGGATCTGTGAGAAATAATAGACTCAGCTCTAAAAAATTCTTTACGCCAAATAGTTAATAGCCCCCCCGAAGCCCCCACAGCACTCGAGTAAGCGAAATCTACATCAGAATTGCCCCATAGTTTCAGAACCGCTATTCTATCCAGGAATTCCAATTTTGTCTCCTGAACACACAGCATACTAGGCTTCCTCTTTTTAATTAACTTAGACAAGAATCTCTTTTTTACCGAACTCCCCAAACCCCTTATGTTCCAAGTTATGACTTGCATGGAAATTTGACCTACCCACCAATCTCTCCACAGTTAGGGTAAAAACTAACCCTCTGCTTCTCTCTCCAGTGCGAGAGAGTACTCCTTGGCTTCCAACTCTATCATTGAATTTAGAATAACATCATCCTTAGGTAAAAAATTAACACCCAACTCACCTCCAATTGCCATCGTCGCTATAACCTCTCTGCAAACTTCAGAATCGGTTTGGATCGAATCATCAGACGAGGAGGAAACATGCTCCACTGAATTTCGATCAGCCTCCTCCCGAAGAGTCAATAGATTAGATAGCTGTCGGCGTCTCCTTCTTCTGCAATCAGCATTATTGAGATCGACCATCAAGTTGATACTCTGTACCTGTGAGCACCTCACCATCAGGGAGCCATCACCACATGGAGACCTCTCTCTTTCAACGGACTGGGCAAGCAGAGGAGAGATAAAAGACTCAGATACATGGGAAATCTGGGTCTCATCCCCCCCCAACCCATTTTCAAAAAACGGCCCACCAGGCCCATCTCCAGCAAAAGGCTCTGCCTCCCCCAATTGGGCTATCGGTTGGGCTGGAGGGCCCAAAGCCACGCCAACAGCTAACGTGTCCACAGAATCACCCACTTGGGATTCAAACTCCCGAAGCATAGCAGGCGTAGGAGTCTCCTCAAGCATTAAATGCTTGTCTGGTCTTGCGTGTGTAGAAGCCCTGCAACCAGCCCCCTCTTTATCTTTCCCATGCACAGCCGCTCCATCAGCTTTGCTGTCCCATCGTGCACCTACCACCCTTTTTCTATTGGGCTCTCCCACTGTATCCCTTTCCACGTCATCATCTTCACCCTGCCCTTCAATTGAACCAGGCTTCATGGACACTACCCTCCGAGGTTTCTCCAGCTGGAGATTCAGTAGAGGATCGATCCCATCCACCTCATCAGGACTAACGAAGGAAAAGTCTTCTGAAATTTTAACTTCATACACCACCCCCTCCACCTGGAGTTGAATCCACTGATCGATTGGATGGGTTTCCTCAGAAGCAATCAAGACTCTCCCCTTTGCAAAGGATTCATCTCGCAGAGTGGCGTCATCCAACTTGATGAAAACTCCCCAGATCTCGCCAATCTGCTGAAATGTCCTGGCATGCCACCCATTCAATGGCACTCCACGGCAGTTGAGCCAAATAAACCGTTCAAAACTCGCCGGCTCGCCCGTCCACGGTTTCACTGACTCAAACCAAAGCTTCATCCATGGATGCCGAATGAGGACATCCCTACGCTCTTGGCTTTCAAAAGTTACCAATACCTCCCTCCCACCCAGAGGCCTAAACTGAGCCACCCCATCAGTTGCCAAGCTAAAACTCACTTTAAGGGACTTCATTGATACCACTCTATGCATGACTGCTACCACACTCCTAAGCAGCCAACCATTACCACAGGAATTGATATTGAGTTTGATTTTTCGTTCCGAAGCCTGTTTCGAAGATTCACCTTTCAGAGCTTGAGCAAAGGAATAGCCGTGGCTGCGGAGTGCTCCACTAGGCTCAGCTCTGTCTAGCCCCCTCAGCGGAGTATCAATCCCCTTTTCCTTATTCATCTGTACCTTCCCAGACTGAAAACCTGGAGTTTGCTTTTTGGCTGTATTCTCATAATACCCAAAGGAAGCTTCTTTGACAAACAATCTTTCATTGTCCACCCACACACCATTCATCCGAGAGACCGCCACACTAGCTGACGCAAAACAATCGTACCTAACAAACCCAAATTTATTGCCTGACCGTTTACTTCTTTTCCTTGGAATGAAAGCATCCTTAACCACACCAAACTTATTGAAAGTTCTTTGTAGCCAAATCTGATCCTTGTGATCAGGAATATTATCCACGAAGAGGGTCACAATACCCCTGTTTCCTGCCTTTGAGATACCTTGATTCCTATGCTTGATTCAATCTTTGAGGTAGGGATTTCTCATCTTTCTCTACATGCCTGTGTTGATCAGTTCCTCCTCTCTTTTTGTTCCTTGTCTGCCTAATCTTGTAATATTATCCCCTATGGATTACATTTTCGTACCACGTAGCTGCTTTTGTAATGCAGCAAAAATGGAAAATTGATGACAAACCATGTCTGGATGTTAAAAAAACAGGATATTGCATATATTAAAGGCTTTTTTTTCTTTTCTTTTCTCTCTCTCTTTTTTTTTTTCCCCATCATGTGTGGGTTGCCGGTTACTGATTCCATTTGAACCAAAACAATTTCTTGCCCCTAATATTTTTTCTTTGGTCCTTAGAGCAAGTACATCAGAGTAGCAAAGCCAACATTTGTAGCTATTTTACCTAATTAAGGTACCAAAACAAGCTTGCAGCAAGTTCGGCAAACATGGCTCTATTTTTCCTTTGTGAACAGTTGATAGTTATTTCTACGGAACAACTATTCACAAGGTAATGATTAAAATATTATTTTCTTCTCTCTCCTCCCTCCCACTCTCTCATTCTTCTCTGCAACTCATCCGGTTTTCTCTCTACAATGATGAGCTAGGTCCGACGATCTCAATCTTCCACTGAAGAAAAAAGTATTGGGCTAGGTCCGACGATTGACGACCTCGATCTTCAACGGCGTCAATCGTCCACCCACGAAGAAAGTTTTGGGTTTAAAGTGACGATCGGCTTCTTCAATGGCGATTGCGAATGGACGTATGTGCATTGTGTATTATGGGGGTTTTTTTTAGTTAGGAGTTCAAAAATAATCAATGTGGAGGTAGATGTTGTTAAGTTTAATTATGAACTAAATGGATAATAAAATACTGACGTGGCACATTTTAGTTATTGGTTTTGATTATTCCTATTGCGGATGCTCAGGAAACATCTATTGCCCATTATCATCAAATTTTAAAAGTATGTGTTATATTTAAATTTTAAAACAAACCTTCAATAGCGATAATTAATAGTCTGATTTCATTGTACCATTGGAGTAGATTTAAAATGAGAGAAAGAGGAGATGTGATCCTTAGCCCATCTGATTGTATTTCTTGGCTTTCAAGGGTCCGGCTAGGGTTCAAGTTTATGGAGAGAAGTCGAATCCCCTTTTGGTTAACCTATTAATTCCCCGCTATACAAAGAAGGGGACAAGCCAATTAAAAAAGAAAGAAAAAAGAAAGACAACCCTTGATTTGTAGCTGAGAGGAGAAAGGGGGTGGAGACTGAGAGAAGGGGAGAGGCCGCTACACAATTTACGTTATGTGTATATGATAATAAAAAATTGAGATTATGTCAAAATGGTACTAAATCGAACAATCCCACCATATATTTTTAATTTTACTTTTGGACATTGTAACAAGCCATTAAATGGCTTTGACAAAGTCAACTTGACACAAATGGTGCATTTATTCTAAGCCTTGTCAATTAAATACTCTCTCCGTTCCTCCTTAAAAAAGTTACGTAATTTTCAAGTAAAAAATAAAGTAATTTTGCCCATGATTTTGAATTTTTTAAAATTAATTTAATAAACTAATTAAGATCTTTAATTCAGTAGAACCAAATTTAGGAAAAAAATGCAATCTTGTGATCCCAAAATTGCACAAGTTTTCAACGTGAACACTTAAAAAATGCAATCTAGGGACAATAGCTTGCTGTCTCGATCAAGGGGGTCATGCTCCGGTCTTCTTTTCAATGATTCCATCTTTCTGTTGGGCAGACTGGGTCACCAATATTCCCATGCATTATAGATTTTAGGGAACCAATGCATTATGTATGTGATTTTTTCATAGAAACGTGCACAAATTTCGTGTGAATTATTGCATGCAATTGCATTGGAAAATTCCCTTCGTAACCTATATATAAATTCACCACAACTTTGATACAAGGTTATGATGGAGGGACCGGAAATCAGTTAAGATTCACATAGAGTCTAAGAGATACTATTTTAGAAATATTTTTGATTATTAAAATGAGATGTTTGAGAAAATTAAATTACACAATATCCACATTATTTCTACCTACAGAAACACTATGTCCATCGACGGAGGAGTCAGTAACACTGCGTATTTCTACCTACAGAAATATGTCCATCGACAGGGGGAGTCAGTAACACTGCGTCCACCGACCGGCGTGTGAGGCCCATTCTGGGCCTTGCATGGATGATTCGAGCCGTTCTAGGATTTTTTTAAAAAAATTCCGAGTGGCCTTGCGCAAGGATCGGCTCAATCCGATATATGTAGATGCTCGATTCAAACTTCCCATTCTTGAAAAATTGGGAAAAAAGGAAAGTCAATTCTCACGTAGGCCCACTCGAATTTTTTTTTTTAATTTTTAAACGGCTTAGATCATCCATGCGGGATCCAAATTGGACCCCACAGACCGGTCGGTGGTTGGCCATTGACAGGTACGCAGTGTTACTGTTCTACCTATGGGCAAGGCAATTTAACATCAGTATGGGCCAATTTCGGCTCACAGCCCAACTCAACATGTCTCCAACATCGCCCTCTTCCCTCTAACCCTGATTTAGACCCAATTCTCTCCCTCTCTCTCTCTCACTCACAGTGGACCTCTTCCCTACCTCTCAACACCCTTCAAACTCTCATGGCGTGGTTGCCACCTCCAAAGCTCCCACCGCCACTCCCACCATCAAAACCTCCGTCGCTCTAAACAAACAAAACCCAGCAATCCAAATCTCTTCTCACTACAGGGCATTCGCACCAGATTCTCTATATTTTATACCAATTTATACCTCAAAAAGCCACTTTGTTATTTAGTTATCCATTTTAAAATGTCTACGCTATTTACCTCCACTCTCTTTTCAATTAAAACATTCAAAATTGCATCTAAAACCACCTCCTACAAATTTCACCAAAAAAAAAAAAGTAAGGTTACCGATAAAAAAAGAAAAAAAGAAAAAAAAGAGAAAAGTGAGGGGTGCTCCGGTTTTGTTAAAAAAAAACTTTTTGAAAAAGAAGGTAGCTTCAAGTTCAAAAATTATATTTTTACGCAAATAATTTTTCTACCAATATGGATCTTGTTTAATAGATCTCATTAAGATCTTTTAAACGGTGCAAAAAAAATTTAAAAAATATTTTTCATTTTCATTATATTTAAGTTTGAAATTACCTCTGTTTGAAAAAAAAGTTAACTTCTGAAAAAGTAGGAACACCTCCTAAACCACGTGGGCCTTTTTTCGCAACCCCCGAAAAAACCTCCCTTCCGGGCCCACCACATTTCCCCCGCCCCTCCCAACTGTTTTAGGTTTCTTTTTTTTTTTTTTTTTTTGCTTTTACTATTTTTTAAAACTTTTAAAAGACTTTAATTACTGTTTTTTTACTAGTTTTTTTTTTGTTTACTGCCTTAACTATTGTTTTAGTTTTTTTTTAACTTTAACTTTTTTTTTTGTTTTACTTTTACTAGTTTTTTGTTTTACTTTTAAAAGACTTTTTAATATAATTTTAGTTAATAAATGAATAGTTAAAACATAGCTTGTATTAATGCTGATAAGCCCGCGGTAAATGCTTAAAGTAGTCGGTAGGGATGGATGGAACTGAAAATTGAGCATGATTCGCTTGAGTTTTGCGAACTCCGCGCCCCTCCCACGTCTCCTAGATTCTACCCTAGATGATGAAGTGGATGCTTCTGTAAAGGAAGAAATGCATCGTCCACTTTGCTCCTCTCTACTAGTTGGTCGACCTCAATGAGCCATGTAATACGGTTAGAAATAAAATCTGAATAAATGTTTACAAATAAAATATATAAATATATAAATAAATACAAATTTAATAAATTCAACAACATAAAAGAATTATAAAATTTTAAAAAAATGAAATTTACTCACGCATATAATGTGAAATAATTAAAAAAAAAACATATACAAAGTAAAATATATAAATAAGATCGGTGCGAAGATCTAATTTTTCTTATCATTAAAAAAAACATATAAAGAGTAAAAACATATTTTTTTACACCGTTTATATATTAAAAAATTAAGTGTTTCAATTTTCAATTCGTTTAAATCGATGTTAAAATCTTATTTTTCTTATCGTTTCATCCTAAATGGTAATAATAAATTTTTGGCTCTAAGGCCTTTTAATGAGCACCCTAAGACTCCTTAATTAGTTTAAGGTATCTATTAGGGTGCTCATTGAAAGGCCTTAGAGACAAAAATTCATTACGACCATTTAGGATGAATGATAAATAAAATAAGATCTTCGCACCGATTTAAACGAATTCAAAATTGAAACATTTAATTTTTTAACTATATTTTTTAATATATAAACTGTGTAAAAAAATAAGTCTTCCAATTTTTAATTCGTTTAAATCGTTGCGAAGATCTTATTTTTCTTATCATTTCATCCTAAATGGTCGTAGTGAATTTTTGGCTTTAAGGCTTTTGAATGAACATCCTAAAAGAGACTTAAAACTAAATAAGGAGTCTTAGGGTGCTTGTTGAAAGGCCTTAGTGTAAAGACCCATAAAATTAATGCAAATTTCGAAAATCGTTTGTTGTGCATCAGAATACTTTTATTATTAAAGTCGTGCGTATGTTCGTGGGGGTGTATGGATATACGTATCCGGTTGTGTGTCGGACTCTCGGAGATTAGTAAAATGTAAGTTTTGATGTTATAATGTTGTTTGGAGGTGTTGGTATCAAGTTGGGTTCGTTTCGGAGTCCGTTGATCATTTTTCATTTTTCTGCCTAGCCGGTACCGGTACTGGCTTTTCCCCAGTACCGGTACCCACTTTCCAGAGGTGTTCAAAATCGATATTCTTGAAGGCTCCAGTACCGGTACTGGGAGTCGCCCAGTACCGGTACCCGTTGCGTTTTTTCTGCAATTTACAGCACGCTTTTTGGGCTTCTATGAATACCCCCTTATGTCATTTCTCACTCCCAAAACCCACGAAACACACTTGAAAACATCCCCTCTCACCTACTCAACCTCAATCTCACCCAAGATCCTTGATTTTAACCTCAAATCTTCAAGATCCAAAGGTTTCCAACCTCAAAATTACAAGATTCTTGCATTTGGTGAACCAAGGGTGAGTTTTGTGTTCTTGTCCTCTCTTCTTGAAGCTCTACCACGTTTTTCTCTCTCTCTCCTCGATTATTTGTTGATCTTTGCTTGTTATTCTCGTTTTTGGGCTTTATTTGCTCTAGATCTTGTATCCAAGCTTGGGTGAAGCTTGTATTTGGAGGATTCGAGCTTATTGTTCTCGGTAGACTTAGGGTTTTGCTCAAAACCCATTTTGGTAGGGATTTCTCCCTTCTTCTACATGTTTTGCGATGATTGTGCGTGATTTTAAGTGTTTGTTTGCCATAAATGGTTGAATGGAATGTTTTATGACTCGAGAATTGTGTATTCTTTGAAAGTAGTATTATGGACTTAAGTTATATGTGACGTATTTGGTTGTTGATGTAAAGCGGGTGTGGAGAATCTTGTGTCGCAAGGTGTGAGAAACACAATTTCGCGAGGGGTGGAGAATATTGTGTCGCAAGGTGTGGGAAACACAATTTTGCGAGGGGTGGAGTATATTGTGTCGCAAGGTGTGGGAAACACAATGTCGTGAAGAGTGGAGTTTATTGTGTCGTTAGGTGTGGGAACACAATTTCGTAAAGGGTGGAGGATTTGTCGGGAGGTGTGTGTATGTATATGTGTATGAGCATGTTATGACATTTCATAAGTGGTGTTAACGTATATTCATTTGGATTTGATATTAAATTTGGTCTGCTGCATCCATGTTCATCATCTCAGTACATATAGATTTTGTGGAGATTTTCCTACTGGGCTAGTGTAGCTCAGCAAAATCCTTCTTTTCAGGTTCGAACGCAGGGCAGTAGGTTGCATGACTTGGTGTGTTTGGAAACGAAGATTTTTGGAAGCTGACTTGACTTAGTTACTCGCCCATCTTTGTAAATAGCTTACTTTTGATTAAAGATGGTTTTGTAACTAATTTTCGTTATTTGATTTTTTGACGGAACATTGTAATATACTTAAGACTTAGTACATGTACCTAACTTAATTTGGGCCATGGTGCCAAAGTTGTAATATCTTAAACTTGTGGGCCTTATTGTAATTAAGCTGTTGGGAAATCTCACTTTGGGTATTATTCATATTATGCGAGAATCTTCCTGGAATTGGTTATTTATTTATGTTGAAAATCGAGGGTGTGACACTTAGAGTCAAAAATTTATTATGACCATTGAAGATAAAATTAAAAAAAAAAAAAGATCTTTACACTAATTCAACCGGATTGAAAATTGGAACACTTAAATAATATTAAATAAATAAAAAGAAAAAGGATATAAAGATTATTAAGTAAATAAAGAAGAAATTGGGGTGGGGTATTTTTGGGTAGGCGGGGGTATTTTCGGAAGAGGGAAGTGGGGTCGGGGGTGTATGTGTCAGGGGGTGTGAGAAGAGATTTACGTAAACCACCCCCACTCCTTCTCCTCTCACTCCTCCCCGGTCACTGTTCCCCCTTTCTCTCTCCATGTACCCATACCCACCCAAAACCACCGCCCCCAAATTCCACAAATCCACCTCCGCCGGTCCGCTCCCTTTATCTCTCGTCCATTTTCATCTTCTTCAATCACAGTAGAGGAGATGCAGCTATTGCCGTCACTCAATCGATCTGTACCCAAATAAAATAGAGCCTTCGGCTATGGCGGAGAAACCCTAACCGACGGCGGCGATGGCCGATTGTCCTCGACCTCCCCTTCCCTTCTGACGCCGACCTCGAGCAGCGGTATCAGGTTTAGGTCTGGTACAGTTGATAGGAGTAATAAAATATTATGGTATATTAGAAAACGAGTGAACATCGACTCGGTTCTTGTAGCTGGTTACTGTAGCAAAGTTACAAAATCTTCACAATAACGAACTCACGCACGAGTCTGGTGCAGCCCTGTTTTTCGAGTTTTGCTCGTTATTGTAGTTTTGAAGATGAAGAAGCAATCCTGATGTCAAGGGCGGAACCAAGAATTGATTTTACCCCGGGCTAACCCAAAATCAGTGTTTTCAATTATATAGATCGTAATGGGATACGTATCGCATATCTTAAAGATACGTTGTTGGAAGAGTAGAAATTTCTATTGTTTAGTTGAACAAGATTTTTGGAAAATAGAGAATACTAAAAGAGTGGGGAATTAGACACTTGAACTCAACCTTTTTTTTTGGTTGATACAAAATAGGTAGAACTCATTCATATTTATTCTACTCCATGGAAGACTCTGGTACAAGAATATTTTCATACAAGATAAACTTTGAGATAATTCTAGAATTACACATGACTAATTCTCACAAAAAAATCTAGATATTTCACAAGTATATTCTAGAGTTTTTAAAGCTAAATATTTTAGAATTCCTAAAAACTAGATAACATTTATATTTTCTTCAATAATATCTTCTATCTTTGGGTTTTGTCGATTGGACTTGTTTGGACATAACTTTCCTGTATCAAATACTAAATTTTGTGTATACTTCAACAATGTTAATCATAATTAATAGACAATTAAAAAGTAGATACACCTAATACCACCTACAAATTATGGTTACATTTAAAAAAAAAGTTAAGATGCAAAATTTCAAGTCTCTCAATTAGAACCTATTACATTAAGGTTTTCTATACCCTTTGTTAGGAAAAAAAAAGAGTCAAGCAAAATACAATCAAACTATGGTTCTTTCTTCTATATAAGCCATACGTTGAGGCTGGATGTCTATCAAATGGTTTGAAAGATTCCATAATTAGATCAAATGGCTTAGATTATGCATTCGGGGTTCCACTTCTTGAAATAAAGTCCAACTTTTTCTCAAAAAAAAATCAGATGATACGTACCGAATTAGAATACGTGTATAAATCGTAGGATACACGGTCGTATAGTGTAATTTCTATACAAAAGGGATAGAGGGTGGAATACGTACCGTTCTCCGAATGAGACAATGCAAATCGTAGTATACATGTCATGTATTGTAGGTTTTTAGCAATTATTGGCAAAATGGTGTATATAGTATGCATACGGATACGGGCAATCTCTAATAAATAAAGTTTATAATCCAATCCATGCACCGCACGTATGGCTAGTATCATCATACCATTGACCTTACATATTGTGAACTAGTGCTTGCCCATGCCTGAAGGTATAGCTCGAACGCTCAATTAAAGTTCTACCGTATATGAGTTTTACTTCCATAAAATCAATATGGATTGTATCGATTACCATATATATCAACTAAAGTTCTGCTTCCATAACAAATAAAATCAATCCAAAATCAATCGTTTTAGATAAGTAAGTGTTTGAAAACTTGATCTTAGCCGTTGGTAGTGGATGATTTAGATTTATAGATACTCTTAACACTTGCTAACCATAGGATTTAGAAATGAAGGTCTAGGTTTATAACTACGTATATAAGATTCAAAAACTGAGCTCTGTTATTATATAGATGTTCAGATTGTAACGAGTGTGAACATTGGATATCTATTTCTTAAGAGTTAATATAGTGGTGTCTTTAAATACATAATATGAAAAAGTCGCTCCCAAAAAAATTCTTGGACATCAACAAATCTCAAAAAATGCTTCAGATTTTTTGTTGTTATTACATTATAATTTAAACCTAAAAAAATAAGATTGTAAGAACAAAAAATTTAAGCACACAAAGCCCAATTTTTTGGTTTAGCATAAACCCTAAATGTCAGTCCTTCGCCCTATTTGAAAGATGGTAGCTTAATGAACCAATTTTAATCGACATCTTGACCAATGGATAGTTTGAAGTCGCTTTTTAGGGTTTTTCCTGTGGCATCCGAATCAAAAGATTGAGCACCATGAGATTTCATGAAATTCCTTGAGTCAATTTAACTGAGTTTTCAGCTCTAAACAATCAACAACTACCCCTGCCTTGACGGTAGTAGGAAGGGAGAGTATAGGAGAGAAAGTAGGAAAGAGGGAGAGAAAATAGGTGGGTGGAATGGGTTGGGCTAAAAAAATGAATTAAGCAAAACTTGTACATATATATATACAATCCGGATCCCCTGAGGGATCCCGGATTTGGGTGTAGTGCGGCACTGTCATGTGGTCCGTTGGATTGAAATCAAACGGCCAGGATAAGAGATGGCATAAAAACCCCAAGTAATTACACTTTGCCCCCTAAAGCCCTCACACTTCCCCCCTTTGAGCCATTCACGCAGAACAGAGAGAGAAAGAGAGAGAGGCGACGCAAGAGAAACGAAGAACGAAGCTGCTGTCGACGATTGAAGCCCGACGAACGAACGAATATCCACCCAATCGTTCGTTCGAAGATCCACCGAGGTTTGTCTGTCATCTTTTTCTCTCGGAAAAAAAAAAATTTCTGGATCGTAAGAAAGTTTTTCTCAAAATGACCTAGGCTATAGCCTACCTTAGCCTTCAAGTACTTCCGCCCTTGCCTGATGTGGATGCTCTCACAAATGAAATTGAGGAGGAGGCTCTCAATCACCAATCCCTACCCGACCTTCTCTGTCCTCACTCGCCCCATAACCCGCGTGACTTACGCCTCCCACCATAACCAACAACAACAACAACAAGAGGATCATTCACAACCACAGAATCAGCCAAAGGCTTCATTAGATAAGAGCTTGCTCAGCTTGGTAACTTATGTTCTTTCAAACCCATCTCTAGATACCTCTAAATGTAAATACATTCTAACCCATTTGTCTCCACACCAATTCGATCAGCTTTTCATTGACATTGGGTCCTCTTTTCACCCCAAAACCTTGTTGAATTTCTTTCATTTTGCGTCTAAATCACACGGGTATAGGTTCACTTTGAGATCTTATTGTCTTTTGATTTGTTTGCTTGTTTTTTCGAACTTTGGGGCACCCGCTCGGTTGCTTTTGATCCGGTTGATCGATCTTAAGCTTCCCGTTTTGTTTGACAACCACGAGAATAGGCATATTGAGATAGCTAATGCAATGGTTAATGTGAAATCAGCGTCGGAGTTGGCTCTTAATAATAGGATATTGGATTTGTTGATTCATGTTTACTGTACCCAATTCAAAAATGTGGGTCTTGACACTGCATTGGATGTGTTTCGGTTGTTAGCGGGTAAGGCAATGTATCCATCGTTGAAGACTTGTAACTTTTTATTAAGTTCTCTTGTAAAGGCTAATGAGCTTCAGAAGAGCTATGAGGTGTTTGAAATTGTTTGCCGAGGTGTTGTACCGGATGTTTACTTGTTTAGTACTGCAATTAATGCATTGTGTAAGGGAGGGAGAATATATGATGCAATGGGTTTGTTTCGCAAAATGGAGGAGATGGGTATTTCTCCAAATGTTGTTACTTACAATAATATAATGAATGGGCTTTGTAAGAACGGGAATTTAGATAAGGCTTTTGAGCTAAAAGATAAAATGATGAAGAACGGTGTGAAACCGAGTCTGATCACTTACAGTGTCCTCATAAATGGGTTTATGAAATCGGGAAAATATGATGAAGCCAACAGTGTTTTGGATGAAATGTTGGAGGGGGGTTTTATCCCAAACGTGGTTGTGTATAACACACTGATTGATGGGTATTGTAAACTGGGCAAAGTCAAGAATGCATTAAAGGTAAGGGATATTATGGTTTCCAAGGGGTTTGATCCCAATTCAGTAACTTTCAACTCGCTTATTCATGGTTTTTGCAAGATTAAACAGATGGATGAAGCCCAACAGTTATTGGAGGAGATTCTATCAAGGGGTTTATCCATAAATCTGGGTGCTTTTACTTCAGTTATTCACTTGCTTTGTATGAGTCATAGATTCAACTCTGCACTGTGGTTCATTAAGGAAATGCTATTGAGAAACTTGAGGCCAAATGATGGGTTGATGATCGCATTAGTTGGTGGGCTTTGTAGAGAGGGTAAGCATTCAGAGGCCATTGACCTCTGGTTTCGGCTACTCGAGAAAAGGTTTGATCCTAATATAGTTACCTCAAATACCCTTATCCATGGTCTTTGTGAAGCCGGAAACATGCTTGAGGCTCTTAGGATTCTCAAAGAGATGCTAGAGCGAGGTCTTCAATTCGACAAGGTTACATACAACACGCTTATCTCAGCGTGTTGCAAAGATGGGAAAATGGAAGAAGGTTTTAAGTTGAGGGAAGAGATGGTAAACCGAGGAATTCAGGCAGACACTTTCACCTACAATTTTCTGGTGCATGGGCTATGTAACGCGGGTAAGATGGAAGAAGCTGTGGCCCTTTGGGAAGAAAGCAAAAAGAATCATTTGGTTCCTAATGTTTATACATACGGGATCTTGATTGATGGATATTGTAAAGCTAATAAACTTGAAGAGGGGATAAGTCTCTTCAATGAGTTGCTAAGGCAGAATGTGGAACTAAATTCAGTTGTTTACAATACACTTATTGGAGCTTATTGTAAAATTGGTAATTTAGTGGAAGCCTTTAGGCTTCGTGATGACATGACAAGAAGAGGGGTTCCTCGAACTCCTACCACATATTCTTCTTTAATACATCAATTGTGCAATATTGGTCAGGTTGAGGAGGCTAGACACCTTATCCAGGAAATGAGAGCGGAGGGACTGTTGCCAAATGTCGTTTGTTATACTGCTCTTATTGGTGGCTATTCTAAGTTAGGTCAGATGGATAAGGTGGAAGATGTTTTGCAGGAGATGTCATCGCATGGTATATTCCCTAATAAAATTACTTACACTGTCGTCATCAATGGTTATTGTAAATCAGGCAATGTGAAAGTAGCTGAAAAGCTTCTTGCTGAGATGGTAGAGAAGGGAATGGTCCCGGATACTGTTACGTATAATGTTTTGACAAATGGATTTTGCAAGGAAAATAATGTTGAAGGCGGCTTTAAGATAGGCAACCAAATGTCCCATAGAGGAGTAGCTTTAGATGAAATCACTTACACAACATTAATTCATGGGTGGGTGCAGCCATCAACCGTTACAAAGCAAGAATGATCAGGGAATTTGTAAGGTTTGCCTTTTTATTCGTACACTAAATGTTCTTGTACTGAACAATTCATCAAATAGTAGGCTATACTCAACTTGCAAGATAATTAGGATGTGGGAATGACTTGGATGACATGAGAATGGACTGGTTAATACATGAATGGAAATGCAATTGTCCTGTTATTTGCTTCCTTATATTTAAATTGTGGTAGTGGAACTCCCACCTTTTGCATACGATTGGGCAAGTGAAATTTATTTTCTGAAAGCGAGTTTGAGTTATTCGTTTTCGTTTTCGTTCTATTGAATGGAAGTGGAAGTTCCACATTGCTACACTGTGTTCTTTGTCACCTTGTAATGGTTGAGGCCTGAAGAAGTGTCCCATCTCCAGCCCATCCGGGTAACTTGGACATGGACTTTTTGCACTACTTATTTTTGTGGATGATGTAGATTTCATATTTTGTGATAGTGATGTCTAGCGTACAACAATTTAAATGTTCAATTTGTTCTCATCAAATAGAGTGGATTTGTAGTCTTTATTTGTCCTTTCAGTACAACTCTGAGACTGCTGTGAAATGTGAATTGAAGTTTCACCCTATCGGCTATGGGCTTCTCAGTATATTTTTCTGTCTATCAGAATATGATTATTTATGTGATACAACTTGTGTTTGATAATTTTGTTTCAGACTTCTAAAGCATCCAAATGAGCCTCTTGGATAATGACATCTGGAAATAATGTACCAATAAACCATATCTTGTGACGTAATAAATATTTATAGAGTTTGTCCCATGTTGGTTAATTACATTCTCCAAAACTAGTATAAGCCTAGGTGGCCTCTCTACTAGTTGCCAATTGGTTTTGAGTCGGATATTTTAACATGGTTTCAGTGTTTGGCTTTAGGAGGCTTTTGGAGAAGACTTTCTTCATTGATTGCCCCGTTGTTTATGCTCTAAGCACACCTTCTTCGTTGTCATCCTTATGTTCTGGACGCTTCGTGTACGTCTCCACGTGCGGGTTAGGGGTTGCACATGCAGGGGAGTGTTAAAGCTTGTTCCACATTGATAAATTACAACCTCCCAAACTAGTATATGAACCTAGGCAGCCTCTTCATTGCAAATTGGTTTTGAGTTTGATGCTTTAACCACTATGATAGTTGACATAATTTTGATTAGTAAGGCCTGTTACTCCTATGCATTTGTTAATGGAAGCTTGACATTGTTTGAGTCAAGTTGCAACTTCTTTTATTTATGAATTGTTGAAAAGTTCAAGAATATTTAGTACTGGAGCAAAGAACCCCGTAAGGGCCATTACTCTTCTGCTGATCCATAAGTAGCCTCGTCTTTGGCTAAATTTTATCAATGTCTAATTCAATCTGCAAAACGTTATACCAAGTCAAGTCCTCCATAAGATATTCACCAACCCATCATCTTTCATCAGCTCTCGCGTCCATCGATCAAACACCAAATAAAACTCATTCTTAGTCAATTACCTCATAAACTCATTGTGTTTGCTCTAGGAAAGGCTATAAAAGTTTCTAAGCAAATCAATTTCAAAACCCCAGAATAGCCCGACTTTGTTATTGCATTCTTCTGTAACCATGGCTTCACCAAATCCCAAGCCTCATATTGTCCTTGAAGTCCCTCATATCCTTTCTAGCACCCTCAAATCTCATTGTATGCAAAAGGCCTGATTAAGAAAACCAATGCTGGCTTGAAGATGATGCTACAGTCTCCTGAAAAGTTGTTCATAACAAAGTTTATGAACTGTACTAAAGAAGTAGCTCCTGAGCTATTGAAGTTGTGCAAGTAAAAATTGGCACTTACAAAATGGTTAAGATATGGATATGAGATAAGAATGGAGTGGTTAATTGAAATATCTGCTCAACAATTGTTCTGCTATTTTGCTTCCTCACGTTTAACTTGTGGGTGTTGAATTTATAGCGTTTTGATACGTATGGGTAAAAGATTGAAATTTGTTGTTGGTAAGCAAGTTCTATCTATCAGTTTTCATTCCTATCAGTTTTCATTCCTATGTAGGGTCTGGAAGTTCCACATGGCTAACACTGAATTCTCTTTCGCTTTGTAACGGTTGAGGCTTGATGCAATGCACCGTCATCTTTCATGTGAGTGGCTTTGTCTTTGTAATTTTCTCTCTTATTTTGTTTTTATGACAGATTCTAGAATTTGTGGTATTCGTTTCCAATTTGCTCATTTTGCTGATGGTTCAATTTTTTTGTTGTTGCAACAACACAGGTGTATGCATGCTTTTCTCATTCATTGTTTTTCGTTAAAAAGTATGGTCAAATAGGTTTGTTCTCTCTGTGTTGTGGAATTTAGGTTTCACTATGCCATTGGCTTCCAAGTTCATTTTTGATCAGGAGATGTAGTAGTTAAGAGAGTGTATAGGATAGCTTTGGTAGCAATGTTACGGAGAGGGATAGATCTAAATTGACATTAGATGCTGTGGTGTGCAAAATATAAGTATAATTGGTTTGTGTGAACAAGTGGCCCTGGACAGAGCTCAATGGAGGAAAATGATTCATATAGTCGACCCCAAGTGATTGAGACATAAGGCTCGGTTTGGTTTGGTTTGGTTTATGGTGCATACTGTGAATTTTCTACACTGCGTTCTATTTCTGCCGGATGATTTTGGTTATACTTCCTGTAGTGGGACTATCAAGTATGACTGACTCTTTAAGCTAACATGCTTTTTAGATTATGATAATCATGGACTTTTTTGTCAGTAAGATGGTTTAGGACTCTTTTGTTTGGATTGGAATTTGAAATTTTTTTTGAAAAATAATAGGGGTAATAAAGAGAGAGAGAGAGAGAGAGAGAGAGAGAGAGAGAGAGAGAAATGTTGAAAGTAGGAGGAATCTAGGGGGAATTTTTTGAAAAATTCTTTTTAAGTTGCAAAGAGAACAAAATTTGTTGCAAAATGATGAGGATTTTTTACTCAAAGCTTGGGGTATAGAGTATTGTTTCATTGGGTATGGTAATTAATTACCGAGTTTTATTTTCGGGGGTCTTGTTAATAACAATGAAATTAGCTTGAACACGAAGAAGAAACTCTGTGAAGATTTTTAACACTGTAATACGAACCTGAATCATCTGTTTTGAACACAATGGGGCAGTCATTTGAAATTCTCTGTTTGTAAGTAAGTTTAAGTTTTCTTTTTGATGAACGAAAGGGAAGTTCCACATTGCCGAAATCAAACAACTGTTGAACACTCCTTGCTCAAAGGTATTACCAATGATGTGTCTAGTGTTAAATCTGCTTATGATTTGTCAACTTCAGAAGACAATAACCTGACCTACTGGGCTTGGATTGGGAAATTGAAATCATCAAAATAACTGAAAGGGTTTCTTTGGATTGGTTTGGTTGGTACAGAATAGTCTCAAGGACAATTCTAAAGTATCATGATAATATTCCTGGGAACACTTTATTTACTGCCATCATCGGGCATTTTGAAATTGTCGGAATAGGGTTTTGAGAATTCTAGCAGCGATATGACTACTATATTGTCTAGTATCTTTTGTTTTTGGATGGCTTTAGTGTCTAGTATCTTAAAGTATGTCAATGAAGTCAAGGAGGCTCTTAATCTGCATATTTCTACTGGAAGCAGAAGCATTAGACTAAAAAATGGTCTTTTGCAGTTGGTTTACTCAAGCGGAGTACATATGGCAGTGCCATGGAGCTTGGTTCGGGGGAAGTTTCAGATGAGGAGGGATTGACTGGCTACTTCGGACGCTTGGCAGATAGCTCTCTTTTTGATACATAATTATGGGGCATCCTCAAGGGGCTTACCTTTATGTAGCAGCAAGATTGGAAAAATGTGGAAATAGAGTCTGATTGCATTATGGCTGTGACTATAGAGGCCGATGGATCCTCTGAAAACTCTCTGCCGTAGGAACATATTGACGAACTTAAAGCACTACAGATGAAGTCCTAGAGTTACACAATTCGACATGGTTTAAGGTTGCCAGCAAGTTGCAGACAAACTTGGCTAGATGATGGGTGCAGCTCAAGACCTTCAAATGGTGCCAATCAAAGGCCCCAGTTGATGTTATGAGATTGCTGGTGATGCAGTTGGATAGAATTTAAAAGACTTCAAGCTTAGTTTGTTTAGATTTTTGTATTAACAAAAAGGATGATTGTCTCTTTGTAATGGTTGAGCACAGATAGTGTATACCATCATCTTTTCATCTGGGGTAACTTGGCCGTGTTTTTTTTTTTCGCTCCTTGTTCTTTTCAGCTAACGTAGAGTTTGGATTTGTTGCCGACCCCAATGGAGGATAATATGATTCTTGTGGCTGAACCAAATTGATCCGGACAAAAGTCTGGGTTTACATGTTATAGTGGTGGTCTCATTTGCAACATGCTATGTTTTGTTGAAGCCAATTGTTGTTTCATTGTATTGACACAATCGTTAATGTTTTTGTTCAACAAATAGAGTTTATTCATTGTATTTCATTTAGGCCATGCTCAGTGTACTTGAACTTTCAAATATTCTACTCCGTACAATAGAAGCAAACCCTCAATCATGCGTGATAGTTAAAGAGTTCACAACAGAAGGCTCCTAGATCATTATTTTTTCGCTTTGGCTAATAAAAATGGGCAAAATTTCATAGCTAGACCTTTATTCGGGGTGCTCGGGAACATCCAGAATGCATCCTCGATTTTGCGTTTTCAGATTTTCGAAGCTTGGGAGTAAATCCTCCATTTTGCATTTTTAGATTTTTGGGAGTTTGAGAGTAAATTACAGAATTCATCATCGAAGAATTCATTCTCCAAGCTGAACAATGAAATCACAATTTGAAAATTTCCCCATGAGGAGGGTTTGCATTCTCATTTTGTATATGATCAACATCCATTCGGGGGCGGGCGGACCTATGTGGATCCCATGGGGCACGTCTTTCTCCCGATTTTTTAAAATTAAGCTAATATTCTTAAAATTTTCAATTATAGCCAATAAATTTATTTATGATAGTGTTTCAATAAAATTACTCTAAATATCCTTTATGGGGATATTTGTTTGATCTATGCTAAATTTTCACAGGAAAGTGGTACTGACCAAGGAAAGTGGGCAGCAGTTGTCGAGGGGGAGCCCGTTTTGGGTCTGATTTGGTTCTGCTAATGCTCGTTTTCAGTTTTGCTGCTATTTTGTGTCAGTACCTTTCAGCTAGTATTGCTGTTGTCACAGGAAGAGATCTTTCGCAGGTATTTCTTTGTTATTTTCTTGATTTTATTTACCATGAAGACCATCAGTATTTTGTTATTTTGGCTTCAATGATTTTGAACTGTTTTGGCTGTTCTTTATATGCCTGTATCTGCCAACTTGAAATGGAATAAAATTTTGAAAAGAGATATGGCGTGTATTTGGGATTAGTTTTCCTTTTACCATTACTAAGTTTACTACTAATACTGGGGTGGTTAGCAATTTATTTTGACCCTAGGTCCCTAGCTATACAGGAATATAGTTTTGTTCCTGATCCTGCTATAGAAATGGCAATTTGTCTCAAAAAGGATGAGTAATTTGATTGTTGTGTAATAGCACAATTTTTGCATAGGAAATTGAACAGCTTTATGAATGAACTCCTATTATTTCCTCTAAATTTGGGTCCACACTGTTGACCTAGTTAGAGCTGGGAACACAGTTTATCCACTTGTAGTTTTTGATTTCATCATATGTGCTGTTGTCAATTGTTGGTGCAATATTATTGTCCGATCTACTTATGCTCTCTTGGGTAATGGCTAGCTAGTGATATTATTCTCCGTGTTGGCTAACTAGCTGTGCTTTTATGCCTGTTTCCTTGTTGATGCCAAAAGATCTGTAGCGAAGAGTACGGCAAGGCCACATGCATATTCTTAGGAGTTCTAACAGAGATCTCCATGATTGCTTTGGACCTCACTATGGTAGTTGCTTCCTTTCACTAATTATTGATGATGCATTTTTTCTTGGTTTCTAAATCATAAACCCTCTAATAATTGCCCCTATTTCGATAGATTCTGGGCACTGCACAAGGGCTAAATTTAATTTTTGGCGTGGACCTCTTCACTTGTGTCTTTCTGACTGCTATTGATGCTGTCCTGTTTCCTGTTTTTGCCACCCTCCTGGCAAGTCTGATTACTTGCTTTTCTTATGATATCTTAACTGGCAAATTTTAAAGTCTCAGTGGTTTAATCTCTCCAACAAATTTTCAGGACAATGGCAAGGCAAAATTCCTTGGCATATTTGTAGCAAGCTTTTTGTTACTTTTTTATGTCCTTGGAGTGCTATTTAGTTAACCAGAAATTTCAATCTCCGCAAGTGGGACGCTAGTGAAGTTAAGTGGGGAGTGTGCATTTGCATTGATGAGTCTTCTTGGAGCGAATATTATGCCACACAATTTTTATCTCCATTCTTCGATTGTGCAGGTATCTCTCTCTGACTTTTGGTCTTCTGCATTGTATGTTATTGGCTTCTTCAGCATAGCATCATGTTCATTGCAATTTATCTATGTGTTTTGTATAAATACAACATCCATATATTGAGACTGCTTTGGAACTTGCATTACTATACTGAATTGTGGACGATCAATATTAGGAGTCAAAATACTGAGGAGGGACGTTAGCCTTTGGCTCGATACCATCTTTACTCCAAATTTAGTTTAAATACACAGCAGCGTTTGGGTCATGGCTGCAACTTTTTCCCTTTGGGTTCTCTGGGTCTTCTAAATTACACCTGTTTTTCTGTTCAAGAGAAATAGTAGAACAAATACTGGTTGCCACTTGCAGCGTCTCAGATAAATTATAAGCTGGTGGTTGCCTTTTATTTGCAACTCAATGGCAAACATCTCTGGATGAAATTGTTTTAGTGTCAGTTGTTGGCTCTAAAATTGTACAAGTTTTGGAAAAGTACATGGACAGGGTAAGAGCTGACGTGGACATTGTTTTCAGCACAGCTGTCTCCCTGGCTATTGGCATCATGTTAAAAAGTCATGGACTGGTTTGCCTATGTTTCACAGCAACTTCATTGTGCTGTTTTAGTGCCTTTGCATACCATCTATTCCTTAGATGCAGGGCCCATGTGAGATAGTTTGCTCACAGAAGCCTATAATCATCCCCTAGGAAAGCGTGGTGTTCCTATGCATAGGCCGCAAGGCCCGCAACTGATGAGTCAAGTCATCTATTGTGTGGTTGGCTCAGCTTTGAACAGGTCGCAGGTCTCAAGTTCTGCTCTAGCTTTTCATTAGATATGATAGTTCTGCTCAAACTATCCTCCTAGAAGTGAGTGACTTGTATACAGGTTGGGCTCGACTCAATGATCCACTCAAATTCTTTGGGTGATTGACTTTGTGAGTTGCAAGCAATGTAAAAAATGAAAAGTTTGAAAGCACTATTATTTTTTTCATTTTAACTTCATTCCTTTTCCTATGTATCCATATTATCAATGTAGAATTTTATTCCAGTGCATCTATGAACAAGAAAAGTTTTCTCCTTATTTAAATGGGGGCTCCTTGGTAATTTATGATACTGGACGGCATACCTTTAAAAGAAGAATAGATGTTGCTTACCTTCAATTTTTCGTCAATTCTTTTAAGTTATTTCACTCGATAATATTTTCCGTCTATTAACAGTTAATGACACGAGTTCAGTAAATAAAGAGATGATTTCATCCTTTGTAGTCCTTAAGAGCCAATAAAGCATGATCACCTGTAGGCTAGCTACAATAAGATTTCTTCAAAGCGGAGCTCATCTTTCATTCTCTTGCTGCAAGAATGAGTTAAATTTTCTTCTGTAGTACTTATATGGGGAATTCATCCAGTTCTTCTCCTGTTTGTTTGTTTTCCCTTAGCAGCTAGGTCTGGGACCACTGAATGTCTCCAAAGGACTCTTGTGTCATGACCATTTTTTTGCCATCCTCTGCACCTTCAGTGGTATCGCCTTGGTGAACTATGTGCTGATGAATGCGGCAGCAAATGTGTTCTATAATGCTGGCCTTCTCTTGCTCACATTTCAGGATGCATTGTCATTGATTGATCAGGTTTGAGTTTGACAACCAATTCTTCATGCTTTAACTGTTTTCATATCAGTTGCAAGCATGTAATCGTTCATTATCACTTTAATGTATGGTAAATGAATTCCTCTATCAAAATCTTTTATGCAGGCATTTAGGAGTTCAATAGTACCCTTTGCATTTCTACTAGTTCTAGTTGTATCCAGGCATATCACAGCGGTAACTGGGAATCTTGGTAGGCAACCAATCCTGCAGGATTTCTTCGGAATGGACATTCCTGGTTGGCTCCATCACGTTACAATCAGACTTATTGCTATTATTCCAGCTCTCTATTGCGTTTGGAATTCAGGAGCCAAAGGAATATATCAACTGTTAATATTTTCGGATCGCCTCATCAAGATCGGTTATGGGAGTCAACAAGGTTTCTCAATTTGTTGAATTTTTAGCCCTGATCATGTTTGTTGGAATGCTGGGATTAAAGATTGTATTTCTGGTAGAGATGGTGTTTGGGAACTCTGACTGGGTGGGTAATTTGAGATGGAATGTGGGGAGTAGCATTTCTCTGTCTTACATTTTTCTTCTCACCTCTGCTTCTGCCTTGCTCTGTTTGATGCTTTGGCTTGCAACCACACCTTTGAAATCGGCCACTTCCAGATTAGATGCTCAGGTATGGAACTGGGATATGAATGATGCTGTACCTGATTCATCGGTGCAGAGAGAAAAGGGTGATTTGAGTGAAACTGGATATTACAGGGAGGAATATGTACGAAACAAAGAACCTGCATTGGCACTGCGAAAGTCCTTGGGAATTCGACCAAATACTTTTGCTTCAAGTTCTGATCTGAATTTACCCAAGATACCCCTCGATTGTGATATAATTCCTAATTCGACAACTAGTGCGGACACTGGTTCGAATATTACATGTCCTACTCCCTTTAAATCCCCTCCAGAGGAACCATCTACCACAGTTGGGGTGGTTGGGGTCTCAACTCTTTGTGATGAAGGTTCTGTCAGTGAGTCAGGACATCCCATTGCCAGGGAGGCGGAATCATTTGACTTAGCAGAGAAAACCGCAAGAGCAGAGGGGGATTTGGAGACTGGGATAGATGGTCAGGGAGATATTTGGGAGCCAGAATCATCATCAAAAGCGGTAGCTGGGATTAGCCACTCCTTAACAGTTGATGGTCCAGGATCATATCGGAGTCTCAGTGGAAGAGGAGAGGAGGGCGGAAGTGAGGCTGGAAGTCTCTCGAGATTAGCAGGGTTAGGGCGTGCTGCAAGGCGTCAATTAGCTACAGTTCTTGAGGAGTTCTGGGGACAACTGTTTGATTTCCACGGGCAACCAACACAAGAAGCAAAGGCTAAGAAACTGGATTTGGTGCTGGGGGTCATTTCAAAGTCTGATCAAAAGCCTGCCATTCAGTTGAAAGTGGACAGCAGTGCCAATGAATTTACCGTATACTTTCCATCTGTGGGGGGAGCAGGATCTGATTCTCCTATCAATTCAGGTGTATTCAACTCTTCAGAGCTTCTAGGGTTGCAAGGTGGCATGGAGGCATCATATGGGGACAAAAGGGGGTCATCTTCACCATGGTCAAGCCGCTTGCAGTTGTTAGATGCATACGTGCAACACTCTTGCCACAATGCTCTTGACGCTAGTGAGAGGCGCTATTCTAGTTTGCGACTTCTGCCATCTTCTGATAGTGAGAGGCGCTATTCTAGTTTGCAACTTCCTCCGTCTCCTGATAGTGAGAGGCGCTATTCTAGATTGCGACTTCCGCCATCTTCTGATGGAATTGACTATGATCCGGCCACTGTGCACGGCTTTCCGATTGCATCATATCTTAACCGCATTCCTAAAGAGAGGAAAAATGACTACTTAGTTGGCCAAATGGAGGCACTAACCCCTAAATCCTCATCTTTGGGCATATCAAGTTACATAGATCCACCTGGTTTCACCTCATCAAGAAAACTGCAAAATGGGTTAAGCACTATGAAGCCACCTGGATTTTCTAACCCTACAGTGTCGAGAAATATTTCGGCGCAACCTGGAAGACCATTTAATGATCGATGGTCACCTGGACCCACCGAGAATGTCAGTAATGCAGTTAACACAAAGAAATTTCATAGCTTGCCAGACATATCCGAGCCCTCTCTTCCTTATAGGGATTCACGCTTTTCTGATAGGAGTGCTCTATTTGATAGCCCCGCTGGATATGGGACATCCTCATCCTTTCACCCAAGTAGTTTATCGAAGGTAGGAGCTCCTTTGGCATATGAAAATCTATCTCCTTCTAAGCAATATAGAGACCAATTCACCTTTCAGTATAACTCCAGCTCAGAAGCTGGATCACTGTGGTCCAGACAGCCGTTTGAACAGTTTGGATCATCTGATAAAACACACAAAATAATGAGTGAGGGAGTTGGAATTATGAAAAATTCAGTTACTCCAGAAACTGCACCTGTTGTGGATTGGGAAGCGAAGCTACTTCAGTCGTTCAGACACCATATCATTAAGCTTTTGAAATTGGAAGGATCTGACTGGTTGTTTAGGCAGAATGATGGCGCTGATGAAGATCTTATAGGTCGTGTGGCTGCTAGGGAGAAATTTCTTTATGAAGCTGAAACTAGGGATATAAGCCGGTTGGGTCAGATGGATGAAGCTCAGTATTCCTTTGAAAGGAAGCTAGGTTCTTCTCTGAAGAATGGGGAGGCAGATTATTCCAATAATCTTGTTTCGTCAGTTCCTAATTGCGGAGATGGTTGTGTTTGGAGAACGGATTTGATAATAAGCTTTGGGGTGTGGTGCATTCACCGGGTTCTTGAGCTCTCACTCATGGAAAGTAGACCAGAGCTGTGGGGAAAATACACATATGTACTAAATCGTCTTCAGGTATGTTCATCAGATTCTGTGCTCTGTAACTACTTTTATTGCTTGCATGTGGTAACTATGTTATCTTACGTTCTGTTCTTTTGAGGGTGTATGTGTTCTGCTCGTAGATTGGCAGTATTTCAGCAATTCACAGTTAGCCCCCCTTAGTGAAATCTAACAAGATAGCTTCTCAAATATGAGCTGTTTGAAAGATCCAGTTGATATTGTTTAATTCTGTGATCTGTGGTTCTGACAGTTCCGTTTACCAAACTTGGCCAGTCCAAAATCTCTAACACACGAGAACGGGAAACCCCGAGTTCGTAAGTTTTAGTAACTGACCAATTATGTAGAATTTGAGTTCAAATTCTTAGAAATTGTAAAAATTTATTTCCTAATTTCTGCTTTTATTTTGCTTTTAATGGTTGGAAAATTTCGTGGAAATTAGCCATATTTTGCTTAGTGCGAGTAATTTTTCATGCTTTTCCTTGATATCTGGGATAATCTATTTTTGTATTGGAGATGCCAAAGGTGAAATATGATGGCTTGTACTTTTCAAAACCCAATGGACTTTAAGGAGCATATTACCGACGCACCTTTGCTGTAACATTGATATTATTTATGCACCTCAAGCTGACGAATTATTGCTTGGTGTGGGATTATGTCCTCTTTGACTTGGTTGGCCTCGGCTATTGGAAGAGAAATTTCATGCATTTGGTCTGAAGGCTACTTTTGCCAAGTTTGAGAGACACTCACTCCTTTGCTAAGAAAAATCAGGGGGTGCCATTTGCAGTTTTACATCAGCCGAGATTAGTTATATATTTCCACACCATGCAAATTCTGAGAGGGAAATGTGAGAGATCTACTCGATTGGAGCTGATAGACATTTTGAAATATCTCTAGTTTTCTAGTTTATTTATTTTTTTATTTTTAAGTTTGGTGATTATGAAATTGATGCATCTTTGTGGTGATGAATGTATATATTACAGGGAGTCATCGATCTGGCATTTTCGAAACCTCATACTCCAATGACACCTTGTTTCTGCCTTCAAATTCCAGCGGCACACCAACAGAGGTCAAGTCCCCCACCCATTTCAAATGGAGGATTGCCCCCGCCTTCAAAACCGGGCAAGGGGAAGATCACGACGGCAGCGAATCTTGTCGAGACAATCAAGGACGTGGAAATTGCAATATCGTACCGGAAAGGGCGGTCAGGCACTGCAGCAGGTGACGTGGCTTTCCCCAAAGGAAAGGAGAATCTGGCGTCAGTCCTCAAACGCTACCAGCGTCGCTTATCTATCAAACCAGTGGGGGTTGCCACATGAACTCCTTATGGCTCATAACGATTGTCCGCGCTATAGTAACATACATCTTTCTCTCTCTCGCACTCGCTCACATGAGTATTAGATCTTTCCTGCACTTTCAATATACATGTATCTTATGTATGCTTAGGGTAAAACTACATGGTAATTTAATTGCAGCTGAATGGGGTAAAAAAAAGGAAGGGGGGGGGGGGGGGGGGGGGGGGGGGGGGGGGGGGGTGTGTAAAAGGAAGTTGGGAAAAGATTATCGGTATCTCTCTCTCTCTCTCTCTCTCTCTCTCTCTCTCATTAAATCAGATCTGTATGTCAAGTTTTCATTGCCGGTGTGTGTGGATTTGATGTAAATTACGCGACATGTAGTCGGCATTGCAGCTTGATTGGGGGGGAAAACCATGGATATGTAGAAGAAGAAAAGGATCATTAAAATTGCCATTTGAGTTGTCGTCTCAAGTCAATTGAGGAAAAAGAATGGTTTGTTGGCTGCTCTAGAAAAATTAGTGACTGTCTCACTATTTTGTTGTTCTTTATTCCCCCCCTTGGCCTATTGTATATGTTCAACAAACTATAAACATATTTTTAGAATAATCACCGGTACGGAGTACCTTGATAATATTGTGAGTGATTGTGATTGTTTGATAACATACGATTTGATTGTAATTAGAATGATTTCCTTCTATAGAGGGCTCATTGTCCAGTGCTACTCACTCATTCAATAGAATACACATTCTCTCATTGTCTTTATTTCAACACATACACCATATTATTCGACTCTTTGCACCCACAAGCGGCTTGCAAAATGCGGGGTTATCGAAACCAAAATAGGGGGTGGTTGATTACCGTGCGGCGGATGAAACCGAAATAGGGGGTGGTGGATTACTGTGCGGCGGATGTCAGCGGTTCGATGATGTGTGGATCTTCCCCACCAACTGTTATAGCAGGGGCTAATTGTGCCATCAGAATGGGTTTGGGCCGGGCTATTCGCAGCCACGTATTTTCTCCCATAGCCCACTCTATTTCGGTAAGTGGTTGTTGAAAATCATAAATAACATTTTGGTAAATAGCTGTTGAAAATAAGATTATATTTCGGTAACTGCATGTCGAAAATATATTCAACTTTCGGTAGACAACTGCCAAACATGCATTTTCGGGCATTTTCGGTAAATAGCTGTTGAAAAAAATATCATATTTCGGTAATTTGATGTTGAAAATGTATCTTAATTTCGGTAACTAGCTGTCGAGTTTAATTGAAAATTTTTAACGGGCTGTGGGAGAAAATATGTGGCTGCGAATAGCGCGCCCATGGATTTTCTTAGCTGTTCGTAAACTTGGACAAAATTATAGTGGCTTAATTTCAAAAACACCCCCTAAACTATCACTTTTTTGCAACATCACCCCCTAAACTAAAAAATTGGCCAACATCACCCCTTAACTATCAAAACTCGGCAACTTCACCCCTTCCCCTCATTTCCGTCCAATTCTGTCAACATTTTGAACGGAAAGGTGTAAAACTTGGATGGAAAATGAAATATAATCCCAAAATGCTCTTCTAAGAGGCGGGATACAAAAATAAGTTTTACACACTTTCTAACCCTAATCCACACACTTTCTAACCCTACCAACATACCAAAAAAAAAACACAGATTTGTTCCTCCCTCTCTCTCTCCCCAAGTTTAAACTTCCATAACCACAACACCAAACCCAGATCCACCCAACCCACCTGATTTTCAAACTTCACCACCTGTCCAAATATTCTCTCTCTCTCTCTCTCTCTCTCTCTCTCTCTCCAAGCTTAAGCTTCCATAACCACAACACCAAACCCAGATCCACCCCAACCCACCTGATTTTCAAACTTCACCACCTGTCCAAATACAATAGTAATGAATGAAGCCATAGCTTGAGCAATATAGTCTTCCATTCCATACACTACCTGTCCAAATACAACACCGAAATGCAAATTTTTTTTAGAAGAATGATACCAGATTGAACAATATGAATGAATGAAGCCATGAATGAATGATAGAGTGATATAGTGCTTCCATTCCATACAGCAGCTGCCCAAATACAACACTAAATTACACAATGTTTCAAGTTCCCAAATACTCCAGATTATACAATGCATTTCCCAGATTATGCAATGCCATGCTAGTCCACAAACCAAGCCACAGCCCAGAAATAATGATCCATTGATTACAAAACAAAACATTCAGTCAACAAAATACCAAAAGATTACACATCGACTACTGCCAAGCAAAGGCAATACCAAAGCAATTCAGTACAGTCAACAAAATGGAACGTACTATTGCCATTTGGTACCCCAAAACCATTACATATTTACATTAGGTCAACAAATTAGAAAGTACTAGTGCCATTAGGTACCACATAAACCATTACACATTATTACATTGAAGCCAAAAGCCTAAGATAAAGCTTATTCAAGCGGTAGATTTTTTGGGTACTATGGGTTGAGGTTGCTCCTTGGGAGAACTGCCTTGGGGTAGTGCTTGGCATTGTGCCACTGCCACTGCCACACGAGCACACTGCTGGCTGAGTCATAAACATTGCATTCCCAAACCTTGTGGATCTCATTCATCCCTACATTGACACCATATAATCAAGTTAAAAAATATTTAATGCATAGAATATACTAAGCACTAACTCTAAATATTTCTTAGTTAGGCTTCATTCTTACTTGTGGGTGGGCAGGCCTACCCTAGGGGCAATAAATCCTATACCTCCCAAACTTGTCCTTGGTCCATGGCAACAAGCCCCTTCACGTATTCAACCTGAGACCCTCTCACTATTTTACCACCAACATGAATTGCACCTGAAGTCGCCCTTGTTTTCTGACCTGAAGTTGTTCGAAGACCATGCAAAAAGTTGACTTAATTGGATATCGATGAGTATTTGATCAAACAATCTATATTTTTTGGCCAAAATTTAAGTTTTGGACTTTCGAATCAAGCACTTACCGATGTTTGATTGCTGAATTTTTGTACGGAATGGTTACCAAAATTGATCCTACCCTTTTTTTTAATAAAAAAAATAAAACTGAATCCTACTTTGAGTGAGTAAAGTTACCTCCATCGAAGTGAAGGTCAATATTCTCAATACCCTTATATGCACCCATAATTGCAGAATGTGTCTTGAGGTTCGTGTATTTTGAGATTCAACTTGTCTCTTGTGCTCACGGTCTACATTACTCCATTAGTAAGTGAGATGGTAGATAAGGATCTTATAGTTAGCCTTATCAACCATTTATATAAAGGTTGAACAGTTGGTAATGATCTACGTACACATGCAATATGGTAAGTAATGTGATTTGGATCGTTGGTACGTAGTGTCGTAGGAGAAAATCTTGTTTACAGGGCAGTTGTAAACAAATGTTTATGGAGCTCAATCTCGGCCGACCAAAAGTGTTTTTGAACGATTCGAATTAAATACAAACTATTAACGGTAAGAAATATTTATTACCGATCAAAGATTAAAAACATATCTCAACCATTGATTGCAAAAACAGATGGCTGAGATTGCTTAGCTCCATAAATAAGTTTCTCTCAGTATAATATATTAGTGGGTCACTCAACCCCACTGATTTAGAAAGGCTTATTTGTACGAATGGTTCCCAAAGTATATCCGAAATGTTAATTTGGTCTCCAATGTAAAAATTGTGTTTATTGCATCCCTAATGTTAACATTATGAGTTTAAAAGGTCCCCAAGTCAGACTCCATTACCTTTTGCCATTTAAAACGAGGGTAATATCATCAAACCCCCTTCATTCCACACTTTCCTCTTCATTTAGAAGGAAAATCTCCCGTCAAAACCTATTAACCCTTTGTGATATATACAGAGCAGCAGAAGCAACAAAAAACGACAAAGCAACAGTAGAGGAAAAAAAAATAAAAACAACATTGATACTGCAAACACTCTACTACTGCAAGAGCTTGGAAAAGATGAGTACATAAACAGAGCATAAACTTGAAAAAAAAACAGGTCATAAACACAACCAAAATAGCCTCAAATTCTTAGCATAGTCATTAAAGTTCACCTAAGATCAAACAAATGGTCACCACAGTTTCCAACATAAGGTGCAAGACAAACTCAAATTATTATAGTTTTCAGCATAATGGCCAAGACAACCCTAAAAATAATGGCCTACACATTACAGTTTCCAAAATATAGAGGTGCAAGTAATAACTAAGTTCATTACATAACCCAAATAAAACTAAATGGAGAAAATTTCTTTACGTCCCTTCGATTTTGACCTAAAATTCAATTCGGTCATTCACCTTTCAATTTGGACATACCAAATACTTTGACTTTTGAATTGGTTCCAATGTCAACCTTTAGATGGATAGTGTTATGTTTTTGGACGGAAAAAGACCATGTGCCTAGCACGTGACCTTTTTGAGCGGTATTATTGCCCGTTCCCCTCCTCCCTCTCCCCTCCTCTCTTTCTCTTGTCCAAAAAACAAAAATCCAAAAAGTGTCAGTTGATTACCAGTCCAAGAATCTCTCTCTCTCTCTCTGAAACACTAAAAACTCATTTCACAGGTCCTTCTTTATCTATGCCATAAACCCCCCAAAACCCAGCGCATTTTCAGAACAAAAAACATTAAGGGGGCGTTTCTGTGGGTTGGTTTTGGATTATGGAGGAGAGGTTTGTGGGACACAGAGAGGGAGTCCATTAAGTCAAAGAAATGCATTTGTCTTTGTTTCTATTCATATATATGGAGAGATCCAAGTCGGCAAGTCGGTAAATGTTGGTGATTATTTACCAAAAAAATAAAAAAAAATATTGGCGATCAAACTCAAGATCGACCCGATGAGTTGGTTCCGCTCAGTAAGGCTTGGCTCATCATCGTGAGCTTTTCAAGGTCGGGCGGAATTGAACCGGAAAGTTTGTTGTTACTGAGGTCAAGGTGCATCAGGCTCTAGAGATTGGAAATGGACGCTGGAATTTCGCCTGAAGAGATTATCGGCGACGTTAAGGACGGTGACTGACGGTGACTATAGAGACCCGTATTAAAAACCTTTTATTTTTAATGTTGTTGATATTATAGGACCTTTTATAAGAATTGATTATTATGGTGGATAATGAATTGGGGATTGATATGCAAGAGGTTGAAAGTTCGGTGCAGTTGTGAAATATGTGAGTGTATGGCATGTGATAGATGTATGTGTGGGTTTAGAAGATAATTTTTTCCCTCAATTATAATTCTCTCCTTCCTCTCACAGTAAACACATTACACACCCACGCCACTCTCTCATCTCTCCCATGGCTTCTCTCTCTCTCTCTCTCTTTTCCCCAAATCTCAAATTAACTAAGGGATCTTGGAGCATTCTTCGCCTAGAGTCGAGTTCTAGCCTTTGATCGTGTTGGAAAGCTCAGAGGAGGTGTTTTCGGGAGAGGTTTTGCCTGGAGATTCTTGGAATTTTAATTTAGGAATTTCTCATCTTTTTCTACATGCCTATGGCTCTGTTTGATAAAACTAAAAACTGAAAAATAAGTACTGGAAACTGAATACTGAATTGTTTAAGCTAACAAGCTGTTTGATATGTACTAAATTTTAAGTACTGAATTAGGCTCTGTTTGATAAAACTTAAAACTGAAAAATAAGTACTGGAAACTGAATACTGAATTGTTTAAGCTAACAAGCTGTTTGATATGTACTGAATTAAATAAGTTGTTTGATCTGTCCAGTGAGTTGAAGTCTGAAGGTCATTAATTTTTCAACTTTACCCTTCATACATTCATGACTAGTAAATCACAATTATATATATAGACAAAGATACCGCTATCAAAATAATAACATTATATACAAAATATTAGAACGACACTCAAAAACTATTCTAAATATTGTTGATCATTGAAACTTCATCAAATATTAAAGTAGCAAAATCAAATTTAACACTCAAGAGTAGTTTATAGCATTCAAACGCATTGCAATTTGCTCTCGTAAGGTGAGCATAAAAATCTGATCAGCTTGGATCGATCCTCCACCTGCTTCGAAATTGTCCACATGATGTTGAGCATTGCTGTAAAAAGCATTTGGATCATTGAATTCATCAAGAAATTTATCTGAAATGCAAGTCCTCTAAATAAAATTGTGCATGGTTATGCAAGCAATCACCATATTTCTTTGTACTGCGAAAGGATATGATGACATCCTTTTTAGTATTGGAAAACGAGACTTCAGAACTCCGAAAGCACGCTCAATCACATTCTGTAACCTCGCATGTGCGAGGTTGAATCACTCTTCTTTATTCTTAGGATGCCGACCATTTTGGAAATCAGCTAACCAATACTGCACATTCCGGTATGGTGCCATAAATCTACGTGTATGAGTATATGCTGCATCACATAAAAAGTATTTTCCTGCACAGTAGAAGAACAATTATGCTAGGAAATATTAGCATCTAATTCAAAACAATCATCTAACCTGGAGGAAGAATTGGAAAGTTGTTAGCTGGATCACTCATAGTTTCTCTTAGCACCCATGAGTCATGTGCTACCCCTTCCCAACCAGCCCACACAAATGTAAACAACATATCAAAGTCATATATAGCAAGCACATTTTGGTAACATTCTCCCCTTCCTAGTCCTCTGTATGGAATTTGTTGATCATGTGGCACAACTGCTGAAATAAGAGTTCCGTCAAGCGCAACTACCGCACCTTTATAAGATTTTAAATTATACATTAGAAAATGGAAGCACAATAATTCATATTATGCACAGTGTATAAATAAAAACCAATTGAAATGTGCACCTTCTAAATGAAATAGTACCTGAAATATGTGTCTAATACGACAGTTCTCTCGTATTTGATGTGCCGGCTGATCATAAGGTGTGTCAACAATCATCTCTTTTGAGAAGTTCAGCATCGCATGCAATACTTCATAAAAATACCTATGTATTGTTTGTGTTGAATGATTGAATCTTCTTTTGACAAAACGATTCCATATATTGTGACTCAATGCTATGAGGAACATTGCGACCTTTTCTTCTACAGATATTTAACGACTATTTTAAAGCCATCCTTTAATACGAAAGTGATGACACATTTACGAATGCTTCTATTTTCATTCGTAACATTTCCTGACAATGTGGGGGGTTTCCTGTTACAAGTTCTTTCACATATTCAAATCCGGTAAGCATAGAGTCAGTATCAGGCCTTCTTCCAATATGTTTTTTCCTCAATATTTTGATGATCAAAATGAGTGCGATAATCTTTAATGCACTCTTTTGCTTATCAAACAACATTCTGCGCCAAACATTGCAAGTATTTAATTAGATAAAGATGAGATAAATATCATGACATGTCAACCAGAAAATACCAAGGTATAAATATTAAACTTTATAACAAAAACAATTCCAATTTCCAAACAAACCCATTCCTAACCGTAATCAAAAAGAAAAAGAAAAGAAAGAACAAGCTCAAGCAATGTCTCAAGTTCAAAATCAACTGCCTATTCATTATAATTCAAAGTAATCCTAACTTTTTGCCATTCAACTCTATCCAACTCTTTCTAACTACTTCTGGTTTTTGACGTACTAGCATCCATTGCTCCCTGTGTGCCTTGCTCTCGCAAAAAATGCTACATGCAACTATATATAATGGGTCGCTCATATCAAAAAGTTGCATCTCATCCAGAATACGATTGCATTCTTCTAGTGTTGGCCCATCAGAACTTTGTAAAGTGTGAAGAGCTTCAAGCAGTTGTTTATCAAGATCATCGGATGACTTGTTTTTCTTTTGCCGTTTACTACCATGTTTTTCTGCGTCACCATTTGGCAAAGAAGGTGTCTCAAGAGATCCAATGTCAAGATTAATGTACGTTTGTGATTGTGAATGAGTGCCATCAGTAGGAAACCCATCTTTTTATGGTCCCCATGAAAATCTTCCTGTCGTTCTAACACCGTCAAATAATGCTTTTAACTCGTTCGAATATTGTAGTCCAGTATATCGAAATTGTTTGGCGATGGGGTTGGCCTGTAAAATTGTAATTGTATAAATCTCATATTCATTGAGTATCATTTTAGCTTTCAAAAGCTTTGAAACCACAAGATAAAAAGTTTAACATAAGAGATAAATAATACCTGTATGTACTCACTCCATTCCTCTGTACTCCAGTTGACGGTATTAGTTACAGGATCATAACCGTTACCAATTTTTGATATTATCTTTGACCACTCTCCATATTTTGATTTCAAAAAATCCCATTGATTTTTCACCTGTTTTTGAGTTAAGTTGAGACCCTTCTCTTTGCTCAAAGCTATCAGAATCCCATCCCAACTTTCTTTTTTATACAATTTGCTGTTGCATGGGCTATGTAACGCAGGTAAGATGGAAGAAGCTGTGGCCCTTTGGGAAGAAAGCAAAAAGAATCATCTGGTTCCTAATGTTTATACATACGGGGTCTTGATTGATGGATATTGTAAAGCTAATAAACTTGAAGAGGGGATAAGTCTCTTCAATGAGTTGCTAAGGCAGAATGTGGAACTAAATTCGGTTGTTTACAAAACACTTATTGGAGCTTATTGTAAAATTGGTAATTTATTGGAAGCCTTTATTCTTCATGATGACATGACAAGAAGAGGGGTTCCTCGAACTCCTACCACATATTCTTCTTTAATACATCAATTGTGCAATATTGGTCAGGTTGAGGAGGCCAGACACCTTATCCAGGAAATGAGAACGGAGGGATTGTTGCCAAATGTCGTTTGTTATACTGCTCTTATTGGTGGCTATTCTAAGTTAGGTCAAATGGATAAGGTGGAAGATGTTTTGCAGGAGATCTCATCGCATGGTATATTCCCTAATAAAATTACTTACACAGTCATCATCGATGGTTATTGTAAATCAGGCAATGTGAAAGTAGCTGAAAAGCTTCTTGCTGAGATGGTAGAGAAGGGAATGGTCCCGGATACTGTTAGGTATACTGTTTTGACGAATGGATTTTGCAAGGAAAATAATGTAGAAGGCGAGTTTAAGATAGGCAACCAAATATCCCACCGAGGAGTAGCTTTAGATGAAATCACTTACACGACATTAATTCATGGGTGGGGGCAGCCATCAATTGTTACAAAGCAAGAATGATTAGAGAATTTGTAAGGTTTACCTTTTTATTCGTACACTAAATGTTCTTGTACTGAACTATACTCAACTTGCAAGATAATTAGAATGTGGGAATGACTTGGATGACATGAGAATGGACTGGTTAATACATGAATGGAAATGCAATTGTCCTGTTATTTGCTTCCTTATATTTAAATTGTGGTTGGAACTCTCTTCCTTTTGCATACGATTGGGCGAGTGAAATTTATTTTCTGGAACCGAGTTTGAGTTATCCGTTTTCGTTCTATTGAATGGAAGTGGAAGTTCCACATTGCTACATTGAGTTCTTTGTCACCTTGTAATGGTTGAGGCCTGAAGAAGTGTCCCATCTCCAGCCCATCCGGGTAACTTGGACCTAGACTTTTTTCACTACTTATTTTTGTGGATGATGTAGATTTCATATTTGGTGATAGTGATGTCTAGCGTACAACAATTTAAATGTTCAATTTGTTCTCATCAAATAGAGTGGATTTGTAGTCTTTATTTGTCCTTTCAGTACAACTCTGAGACTGCTGTGAAATGTGAATTGAAGTTTCACCCTATCGGCTATGGGCTTCTCAGTATATTTTTCAGTCTTTTAGAATATGATTATTTATGTGATACAACTTGTGTTTTATAATTTTGTTCCAGACTTTTTCTAAAGCATCCAAATGAGCCTCTTGGATAATGACATCTGGAAATAATGTACCAGTAAACCATATCTTGTGACGCAATAAATATTTATAGAGTTTGTTCCACGTTGGTTAATTACATTCTCCAAAACTAGTATAAGCCTAGGCGGCCTCTCTACTAGTTGCCAATTGGTTTTGAGTCGGTATTTGGCTTTAGGAGGCTTTTGGGCAAGACTTTCTTGGTTGATTGCCCCGTTGTTTATGCTTTAAGCACACCTTCTTCGTTGTCATCCCTATGTTCTGGACGCTTTGTGTACGTCTCTACGTGCGGGTTAGGGGTTGCACGTGCAGGGGAGTGTTAAAGCTTGTTCCACATTGATAAATTACAACCTCCCAAACTAGTATATGAACCTAGGCGGCCTCTTCATTGCAAATTGGTTTTGAGTTTGATGCTTTAACCACTATGATAGTTGACATAAATTTGATTAGTAAGGCCTGTTACTCCTATGCATTGGCTAATGGAAGTTTGACATTGTTTGAGTCAAGTTACAGCTTCTTTTATTTATTAATTGTTGAAAAGTTTGAGAATATTCAGTACTGGAGCAAAGAACCCAGTAAGGGCCATTACTCTTCTGCCTATCCATAAGTAGCCTCGTCTTTGGCTAAATTTTATCAATGTCTAATTCAATCTGCAAGTCCTCCATCAGATATTCACCAACCCATCATCTTTCATCAGCTCTCGCGTCCATCGATCAAACACCAAATAAAAATCATTCTTAGTCAATTACCTCATAAACTCATTGCGTTTGCTCTAGGGAAGGTTATAAAAGTGTCTAAGCAAATCAATTTCAAAACCCCAGAATAGCCCGACTTTGTTAATGCATTCTTTTGTAACCATGGATTCACCAAAAACCCAAGCCTCATATTGTCCTTAAAGTCCCTCAGATCCTTTCTAGTACCCTCAAATCTCATTGTATGCAAAAGGCCTGATTAAGAAAACCAATACTGGCTTGAAGATGATGCTACAGTATCTTGAAAAGTTGTTCATAAAGAAGTTTATGAACTGTACTAAAGAAGTAGCTCCTGAGCTATTGAAGTTGTGCAAGTAAAAATTGGCACTTACAAATGGCTAAGATATGGACATGAGATAAGAATGGAGTGGTTAATTGAAATATCTGCTCAACAATTGTTTTGCTATTTTGCTTCCTCGTGTTTAGCTTGTGGGTCTTGAATTTATAGCGTTTTGATACGTATGGGTAAAAGATTATAATTTGTTGTTGGTAAGCAAGTTGTATTCATCAATTTTTCATTCCTATGTAGGGTCTGGAAGTTCCACTTGGCTAACACTGAATTCTCTTTCGCTTTGTAACGGTTGAGGCTTGATGCAATGCACCGTCATCTTTCATGTGAGTGGCTTTGTATTTGTATTTTTCTCTATTATTTTGTTTTTATGACAGATTCTAGAATTCGTGGTATTCATTTCCAATTTGCTCATTTTGCTGATGGTTCAATTTTTTTTTGTTGCAACAACACATGTGTATGCGTGCTTTTCTCATTCATTGTTTTTCATTAAAAAGCATGGTCAAATAGGTTTGTTCTCTATGTGTTGTGAAATTTAGGTTTCAATATGCCATTGGCTTCCAAGTTCATTTTTGACCAGGAGATGTAGTAGTTAAGAGCGTGGATAGGATAGCTTTGGTAGCAATTTTACGGGGAGGGGTAGACCTAACTTGACATTAGATGCTGTGGTGTGCAAAATATGAGTATAATTGGTTTATGTGAACAAGTGGCCCTGGACAGAGCACAATGGAGGAAAATGATTCATATAGTCAACCCTAAGTGATTGAGACATAAGGCTCGATTTGGTTTGGTTTATGGATGATTTTGGTTATACTTCCTGTAGTTTAGGGACTATCAAGTATGACTGACTTTTTAAGCTAGCAGGTTTTTTAGATTATGATAATCATGGACTTTTTTGTCAGTAAAATGGTTTAGGACTCTAATTTGTTGCAAAATGGTGAGAATTTTTAACTCAAAGCTTGGGGTATAGAGTATTGTTTCATTGGGTATGGTAATTAATTATTGAGTTTTGTTTTTGGGGGTATTGTTAATAACACTGAAATTAGCTTGAACACGAAGAAGAAACTCTGTGAGGATTTTTAACACTGTAATACGAACCTGAATCGTCTGTTTTGAATACAATGGGGCAGTCATTTGAAATTCTCTGTTTGTAAGTAAGTTTAAGTTTTCTTTTCGATGAACTAAAGGGAAGTTCCACATTGCCGAAATCAAACAACTGTTGAACACTCCTTGCTCAAAGGTATTACTAATGATGTGTCTAGTGTTAAATCTGCTTATGATTTGTCAACTTCAGAAGACAATAACCTGACCTACTGGGCTTGGATTGGGAAATTGAAATCATCAAAATAACTGAAAGGGTTTCTTTGGATTGGTTTGGTTGGTACAGAATAGTCTCAATGACAATTCTAAAGTATCATGATAATATTCTTGGGGGCACTTTATTTACTGTCATCATCGGGCATTTTGAAATTGTCGGAATAGGTAAGGTTTTGAGAATTCTAGCAGCGATATGACTACTTTATTGTCTAGTATCTTTTGTTTTTGAATGGCTTTAGTATCTAGTATCTTAAACTATGTCAATGAAGTCAAGGAGGCTTTTAATCTACATATTCCTACTGGAAGCAGAAGCATTAGACTAAAAAAATGGTCTTTTGCAGTTGGTTTGCTCAAGCGGAGTACATATGGCAATGCCATGGAGCTTGGTTCGCGGGAGGTTTCGGATGAGGAAGGATTGACTGGCTACTTCGGACGCTTGGCAGATAGCTCTCTTTTTGATGCATAATGATGGGGCATCCTCAAGGGGCTTACCTTTATGTAGTAGCAAGATTGGAAAAATGTGGAAATAGAGTCTGATTGCATTATGGCTTCGACTATAGAGGCCGATGGATCCTCTGAAAACTCTCCGCCGTAGGAACATATTGAAGAACTTCAAGCACTACAGATGAAGTCCCAGAGTTACACAATTCGACATGGTTTAAGGTTGCCAGCAAGTAGCAGACAAACTTGGCTAGATGATGGGTGCAGCTCAAGACCTTCAAATGGTGCCGATCAAAGGCCCTAGTTGATGTTATGAGATTGTTGGTGATGCAGTTGGATAGAATTTAACAGACTTCAAAGCTTAGTTTGTTTAGATTTTCGTATTAACCAAAAAGATGATTGTCTCTTTGTAATGGTTGAGCACAGATAGTGTATACCATCATCTTTTCATCTGGGGTAACTTGGCCGTGTTTTTTTTTTCCGCTCCTTGTTCTTTTCAGCTAACGTAGAGTTTGGATTTGTTGCCGACCCCAATGAAGGATAATATGATTCTTGTGGTTGAACCAAATTGATCCGGACAAAAGTCTTGGTTTACATGTTATAGTGGTGGTGTCATTTGCAACATGCTATGTTTTGTTGAAGCCAATTGTTGTTTCATTGTATTGACACAATCGTTACTGTTTTTGTTCAACAAATAGAGTTTGTTCATTGTATTTCATTTAGGCCATGCTCAGTTTACTTGAACTTTCAAATATTCTACTTCGTACAATAGAATCAATCCCTCAATCATGCGTGATAGTTAAAGAGTTCACAATAGAAGGCTCCTAGATAATTATTTCTTCGCTTTGGCTAATAAAAATGGGCAAAATTTCTTAGCTAGACCTTTATTCGGGGTGCTCGGGGACATCCAGAATTCATCCTCTATTTTGGGTTTTCAGATTTTCAGAGCTTGGGAGTAAATCCTCTATTTTGCATTTTTAGATTTTTGGGAGTTTGAGAGTAAATTACAGAATTCAGCATCAAAGAATTCATTCTCCAAGCTGAACAATGAAATCACAATTTGAAAATTTCCCCACGAGGAGGGTTTGCATTCTCATTTTGTGTACGATCAACATCCATTCAGGGGTGGACCTATGTGGATCCCATGGGGCATGTCTTTTTCCTGATTTTTTAAAATTGAGTTAATATCTTAAAATTTTAAATTATAGCCAATAAATTTATTTATGATAGTGTTTCAATAAAATTACTCTAAATATCCTTTATGGGGATATTTGTTTGATCAATGCTAAATTTTCACACCATCTTTTTGTATACATACACACCACTTTCTGTTAAGTTGTAAAATGAAGTTACATATATACAGTCAAAAACTAGTCATTTTACCGACAAAAAATTACTCCTATCAATTTATGAAGTTATAAATAGGGATGAACAAAAAATCCTTGAAACTACAAATCCAGTCCCAACCAATCCAAGCCAAAAGGTTTGGTTTGGTTTGGTTTGGTTTTTTAGTTGTATGATTTGATCATGGTTTAAAAAAAATTAGAAACCACGTTATATGGTTTAGTTTGTGGATTCACGTTCACGGTTATGGTTCCAAACCGATCCGAACAGTATAATACATATACATTATAGTTCTAAATGTATATGTAATTTAACTATTATTCACCCAATAAATATGGAGCCTTAGTCAACTACTTTCCAAATTTATTGATCCTTTTAAATCCACCACAATATTTAGTTTTTCTTCCTTGTTGAGGAGTATAATTTAGACTAAGTTTCTACATATCACAACCCATTCCTAATTTCCTATAGTTATTAATTTATTATAAACAAAAAGCATATGAGATCACCAGATCAGTCAACACTTCAACTGTCCAATTCCTAAATTTCTATATGTGAAAATCAATTCCATTCCAACTATTTGTATAGTTCCTTCACTACCAAGACTAATTACCGTAATTTTAATTTCTATACAGTTCCTATTTTCTCTATATAAAGCTAGCGTGGTAAATCTAAAGGGCATTCATATCTTGCCCAGCCAACAATAAATCCTCTAATCTTCTCCAAATCGTGGTTTAAAATCGAAACTGAACCGTAATTTAATGGTTTGGATTGGTTAGGTTTAATGCCTGTTGTGGGTTGGTTTAGTTCTCCAAATTCATAATCTGTAGATGTTGGTTTGGTTCTTGGTTTACTATAAAACCGAACCAATCCGGACCATACTCACCCCTAATTATAAATAGGGTGAATTTCAAAAAAAACCCTCCATCTACCACGGAAAAACAACAACCCCCCTCCATTTACCAATTGAATCATTATCCCTCCTCTATCTATTTTCGAGTTTCAATGTCCCACTTTTTGAAAATTACCATTAACGGAAAACACGAAAGGTCCATAGTACCCCCTAACCCTAAAATCATTTGGGCAGGGAACAACTCTCATTTTCCCCCATTGACCCTTGTAAAATCCTTATAACCCTAAAATTCTTAAAGTCCTCTCCAATCCACCTCCCTTCGTAAAAAACATGAGCTCTCTTGTTTCTCTCATGCGTGATGGAAAAGAAGGTTTGAGCCCCATACGCGACACACTAATGAAGTAGCTGAGAAAGAAATCGCAAGCCCTATTTTTCTCTCATTCTTCTAGAAGAATCGAAAATCCTTTTCCTGAATCTTAAGCTGTCTTCTAGGTAATTAGTGATTAAAAAAGGTTAAATTCATAGTATAAAATTGCGATTTTATCCATGTGTTGGGGTGTGGTATGATATCCCTTTTGGTTTAATAATAATGTATCGATCTCCTCCTATTTTTCTATTTATAAAGATTTGTAGTGGTCCCCTCCTGCTTGTCTTGTTGTATTAAATATGGAGTTGATATGCCCTAATTCATTGAACTGGTCCCTTTTGTTCATTTGTAGGTCATAAAAAAAATGGTGGAAATGTGGGTTACATTGAATATTCATTTTGGGGGTAGGTTTGTCGATGCACCGCAGAGAAAGTATGTGGGTGGGGTTGTAGGTATAAGCAACGTTGGCCGAAACCTTTTCACTTATGCTAATCTTGTTGATGTTATTGAGGAAATGGGTTGTCCAAGAAACTCTATCATATACCATAAACTACTAAGTGCTGACTTAGATGTTGGTCTTGTAGGCTTGACTGGTGATATTGATTTGTTAGACATGTTTGCAACTCATAAGGGGTTTAATGTCCCAAGTGAAGTATATGTTGATTCTCCTGGGATGTATAATGGAAGTGAAGATGATGATGAGGAGTTTAATGTCCCAAGGGAATTAGACCTTGACACTGAACATGAGGGTGATGAGGGAGATAGTGAGAGTGATACTAGTGGGCTTGTAATGTCAAGTGAAGAGAATGAGTATGATGTCCCTATTGAAGATGAGGTTCAAGAGGTTCAAAAAAGGGTTTGTATAGGTTCTAAGTTGATGGATGACCTTTCTGATGGTGATAGTAGTGACATTGATCAATTAACATTTCCTAGTGAAACACAGGAACATGGTGATGGAGTTGAATATACTCAGTTTGATGAGGTTAAGGACATGGCTAATCCTGAAGCAGTGAAAGGTATGATGTTCAAGAGTGTGTATGAATTCAGGAAATTTCTTAGAGAGTACCATGTAAAGATAGGGTCTGATTTCACAAATGTCAAAAATAACAAAGATAGGGTCACAGTAATATGCAAGGAAAAATGTGGTTTTCGAATTCATGCATCCAATGATGGTGACAGTACTGCATTTCAAATTAAGAGTTACATAGGTCCTCATGAATGTGGTAGGAATTATAACAATCCCAAGGTTTCATCTGCATGGTTGGCTACAAAATACATTGATAAGCTAAGTCATGAATCTACACTGAAGGCCGGTCAAAGGGATGAAAAATACTATTAGGAGGGAATGGATGGTTAATGTTTCAAAAATGAAAGTATACAGGGCTAAGAGAAAGGCACTTGAATTAATTCAAGCAAACTATGACGAACAATACCTCAGGTTATGGGACTACTGTGAGATGGTTAGAAGACATAATCCCGGTAGCACAACGATGATTAAGGTAGAAAGGAATTGGCTTCAAAATTTACCAATTTTCTAGAGGTTGTTTGTAGCTTATCAGCCCAGGTTGGTGGGTTCCTTAATGGATGTAGGCCTTTCATACAGTTAGATGCATGTTTTTTAAAGGGTCCATATGGTGGCCAACACCTAAGTGAAGTCACTAGAGATGGGAACAACCAAATGTTTGCTGTTGCAGAATCAGAGAACAAGAGTAGTTGGATATGGTGTCTTGAAAATTTTGTAAGTGCCTTAGGAAGATGTAGTGGGATGGTGTTCATCTCGATCTGATAGGCAAAAGGGACTACTTTCCTCTTTTAGTTGAGTTGTTCTGGATCAGGAGTCCAACAGTTGGTAATTTACGTGTTCTAGGGATCCTTATCATTCCTATGAATATGCTTATGCTACTTTGTCTTCCTTTTTTATTTATTTATTATCTTTGGCATCTAGATTAGGTCATGTTCCTAGTGAATGCCTAAGTGTTTATCTTAAACGGGCGTTTTGGTAAGTGTCTTCCACTGACATCTCTGAATCCAGTGCGTGTAAATTTGCAAAAACATGCCTTGTCCTTTTCCAGGAGCAACTCGATTTCTACTTCTCGTTTGTCTCCTTTTGGTATAGATGTTTGGGGACGTTCTGCAATAGCTACTAAGGTTGATCTTTATATTATGCAATTTTATTGATGAATACAGAAGCTTTAGTTGGATTTATGTAATGTCTCACAAATCTGAATTCTTCTGTCGATCAAAAAAAATCTGACTTCTTCTACATTTGTCACACCTTTTACTCTATGGTTCAGAAACAATTTTCTACCACAATAATAATCTTTTGTCATGATTCGGGAGGGGAATATTGTGTGAATGAGTTGATAGATTTCTTAGATATGGTGGCACCATTCACCCGTTCTCTTGATACTCTTGTACAGATTTATAAAGCTGAAAGAAAACATTGGCACATTCTTGATACCGTAGATCACTTCTTATCCCTTCATCGCTTCTGAAGTGTTTCTGGGGTGAGGACGTTCTGACAACAATTAATATCTCCTCAATCATATGTCCACTCTTTCTTTTTTGGATGTCACCCCATAAAAGGTTGTATGGTGAAGTTCCTAATTACTCATTTTTTGTTCAACAGGCTTTGTCCTTCCTTGGTGGAAGTACTAAGCTTGGTGCATGCTCTACTCTCTATGTTTTCGAGGGCTTCCTCCTACAACAACACCTGTGTCCAAAGTGAACTTGATTCCTATTGATTCATTTGCTTCTGATATGCCTTCTCAAAAGTACACCTCCACGGTCGAGGTATATATGATATTCCCATTGCTTTTTCTGCACTCTTTAGGTCTACTTTCCTCCCATTGTATCTCGTTGTCGTGAATCTTCTCTGCCCCAGCCTCACAGCTCTACTATCACTTAGTGTGCTTCTTTAGACTCTGATCTGTCTGATTGCCATTATCCTACTTGTGATCGTTGTCCACCGGCAAGATTTGGTTTTCCTAATACTTATTTATCTTCTTCCTATCGTTTCTTTCTATCTCGTATACACACTTATCTTGAACCCATGGCGTAAAAAGAAGTTTGTGCTGATCCTGACTGGGTAAATGTCATGAATGATGAGTTAACCGTTATTGCAAAAACTCACACTTGGGAGTTGGTTCTGTTTGCTGAGTATTAAAAATCTTCGTGGCTGCAAATGGGGTCTCCAAAGTGAAAACTCATTTTGACAACTCTTTAGAGTGGTATAAACTATAAAGCTTGTTTAGTTGCCAAGGGGTTTTTCAAGGATGATGAGATTGATTCTGAGGAGACATTTGCTCTTATTGCCAAGATGACTGCCATTCTCACTCTGATTTATGTGGATATTGTGCATTAGTGGCTTTTCTTTCAGTTGGATGTAAGAAAGGTGTTTCTCTACGAGTTTCTTTCTGAAGAAGTTTATACACGTCCTTCTCTAGGTTTCTCTCATCCCTTTTGGCTCGTTTGTTGCTTTCATTATGCTCTCTATGGCCTTAAACAGTCTTCCCGTGCTGTGTGAGTGTATTCATTCCGTTGCTCTACATATTGGATTTTAGTGTAATACACATAATTGTGCTCTTTTCATTCACCATAGTCTATGTGATTGATTATATATCATAATGTGCGGTTCTGGTGTCATTAGTGATGTACAACTCCATGTGTTTTGCAAATTTGAAATGAAAGATTTGGGTTTCATTGCTACTTTCTTGCTATTGAAATTGTTTCTTCTCTTAAGGGATATCTTTTTTCACAGCCGGGTACAAAATGAAATTCTCCATCATGCTAATCTTATTCATGATAAGGTTGTTGATATTCCTATTGGGTTTGAATGCTAATTTTTTTGCTTCCTATGTAATTCCTCTGATCATTCTAGAGCGTGTCGTGAGCTTGTTTGTTGCTTAGTTTCTGGGTATCGTGAGCTTATTGGTTGCTTAGCTTATCTCACCACAGCTTGTTCTGAAATTGCCTATGTGGTCCATATTTGTAGTCAATTTGTATTGGCTCATCGTTCTACCAGCCAGTCCATCTTCTTACGGATATTGCGTTATTGTGGCACTACATATTCGGTGTTTATTGCTCTCTTCCATTAGAGCTTGACTCTTTAGTCCTATGTTGATGCTGATTAGTCAGGTGATACCTCTTATGGGAAATCTACCTCCGGGTTTTGCATTTATCACCCAGAAAAGGAAGAACCAGTGAGTCCTTGCTTACCCTATAAATAGTTGTTAAGGGTGAGCCGCACTAAGGTCCATTGGGAGCTGGCCAGGCAAGGCGTGGGCCTTTTTGAAGCGAGATGCACCTTGGCAAGAAAAATAGAAAAAATAGCATTCATCACTACGTGTTTCAAATAGACCCTAAGCCAATGGATTTGACTATTCGAGAAAGTGTATGATCCGAAAGATCCATAAAAACATCCACCAACTGTCAAATAGTCAACAATTCTTGTACAAAGAAGAACTAAAACGTCAAAATCAACAAAAGACAAGCATCCAACATTTGAAGTAAATTAAAGCAAGTAATAATCCTACTTGAACTTCCATTCACCCCGCGGAGGATTGACTAATCATCCTTGACATCAACACCAAAGAAATCCAATTGATTAATAATCATCGAACAGCCTCTAAGCCAATGGATTCTAGAAAGTGTATGATCCGAAAGATCCATAAAAACATCCACCAACTGTCAAATAGTCAACAATTTTTGCATATAGAACTAAAAGGTCAAAATCAACAAAAGACAAGCATCTAACATTTGAAGCAAAATTAAAGCAAGTAATAATCCTACTTGGACTTTCATTCATCCAGCAGAGGGTTTACTAATCATCCTCGACATCAACACCAAAGAAATCCGCATCTTCATCTTCATCTTCATCAACGGATTTGTATCCCTCCACATCTTTCTCTTCTTCTATGTCTTCAGAATTTCACTCTTCTTCACCAAATGAATTGGATTTGATGCGAAACCCCTTGATCGTGTTGCTCTCATAATTTTGTTACTTTCTCCCTCTCTAGAAGCTCTAGCAAGATCATCTCATGCTAAACTATCATCCCCAAACATCCGGCTCATCATCTTCATTTGATTCTCCATCATCCTCTCACGCAACCACTCATTAGTCTCATCAACATTCGACAAAGAAATTGAATCAATTGTATCTCACATATCATATCTCATGGAGGAGGTTGGTCCCATCCTCCTTGAGATATGGAGCTACATTGTTAGGGTTGTGAAGGAGAACAACTTGAGAATTTCTTGATTTATTTGATTAATTGATTCACTTGTTCTTTCATGTAAGAAATCAATCTTCTTTGCTTTTTCAATGGTTCTTTTTCTCTCCATTACATTGTGCAATGTGCATCATGTTTCTTATCAAAGAAAAACCAATTGGATTTTTTTTCCGCTTTTTGTGTTATAGTTACCCAAGAGTTTTAATTTCATCTGAGATTGGGCTCTGCAAGTGGAGCTCCAATAATTAAATGCATGTATGAATCAAACATTATGGCGTGGTCCCTACATCCAAATGCTCTCAGCTGGATGAGTTGCAGTGCAATCTAATGATAACGCTTGTGTTATGGAGTACTTGCCAAAAAATATTGTAGGGTCGTTTGTCACTGTATGCACTGCTTGCTTAGAGGTACCGAAGATGGATTTTGATGAGCCCTTTACAATTTCGTGACGTGCCGAAAATCACCAGGATTGGAATCTACTATTTAACTGGTGAATATCCAATCTTCAGAGAGTGCTTTTATACTAATCAAATTCTCGTTGCAATGATCCTTCCATAATGAAATGCTTTAGTATCTTCCTGACAAAAAGATACAGACATGAAGATTGGCAAAAACTTCAGCTTCATAATAGGAGTTGAAAGGAGTATATTCAAGTAAGACGGCTGATAAAATGGCATTTGCGTTCAAAATGAATCGCTTCTCATTCATGGATACAGGTACTGATCAACATTCAAAGATTTATAAAGTATTTGCTTATCAGTGCGGTTTTTTTCGTGTCTCATTTTCCTTCTTGGTGTCTTTTGTGGAAATTCTCAAGTTGGGTATTTTTCCACTTACTAATTAGTAATAATGAATTCCTTGACAATTAGGAGAAAAGAAAGGGTGGAACTTGGGACTTGTGGGGATGGGGGGCTTTCTACCAAATTTTGAGACTAGCTAATGTAGAATCTAGCAAAAATTGATTTTCGGAATTTGGACTACTATTCTCATCAAAATCCAACAATCGCCGATTTTTAGGTATTGGACTAGTTTTTCTACTGTCTCCTATGCAGTCAGTTTTTAGTTTCTTCCATTCCGTGGTTTGACTGTTTGAGTAATTTTATTGGGGATCAAATTAGTGTATGCTTTCATATTTGGATCAGCTCTTATATGTGGACTGTATAAATTGACAAATATAGAAGTTCTGTTGTTCTTTTGTATATGCGGCTTGCCTGAATGTTTTACATTGAGCTCATTTCAATTCTCTCGCTTGCTATTTGCTTTGTTTTGATGATTCTGGAATAATATTATTCTTCATAGAAATGCCATTTTTAATTGGAATACAAGCGCCATTCTTATGGTCCATGGATGTCTAACTATATGACGGTTATATGAATTTTACAGTGAAACAATCTGCTATGACTGTTCTGGCTTCAATAATGATGTGAAGATAGAAAATTACATGTGGCTTCTTTATGAGAGTACAAAAGAGCATATGCAAGGAAGACCACCAACATAATGGCATGTGGGTTCAAAATAAATCAGTTCTCATTCATGGATGCAGGTGCTAGCCAACATTCGAAATTAGCAAGTTTTAAGGCATTTGAGATTCTGAGTGTGGTTTTTTACCCTTTTATTTCTTTTGTTGGGGTCTGACTTGGTTATTTTCAACTTCGCAGATTCGTTCATTGATGAATAATGAGTCTTTAAAGCTTGTTTGCCCTCTTTTTATTAAGAATTTTCTTTTAAGCTAACCATTTGCTTTGGTCACTGAATGAAAGTCTTTATGATTGTTCTGGTGATTCTTGCTATATAGTCATTGTTATGGATGTCTGACAATTTCAATGCTATGGATTTTACAGGTTAGCTTTAGAAGCACCATCCTGCATATGCTTATTTCTCAGGGAACATGTCTCCACATGTGGTGTTACCATTGTAGCCTCTTTGCTTGCTATAACTCTCTTTTAACCTCGAATGTTTCTATGCCCAGTCACTTACCTTATAGAGGCAAAAATTGAACTTGCAGTGGGAATTCTCTGTTATTGTTTCCACAACAAAGCATACGAGCTCTCTTTTTCAGAAGATGAAAAAGACTCCCGGTAATTCATTATGGCACGCACTCTTGCTCGAAGTCGTTTGCACCAGTATAAAATATGGTTACTTGACTAACTTTTATTTTGTTCTTGTTTGTTTTTTCGTAAAAGGATGCCAAGAAGAAGAAATTAATTCTGGTCCGCCAATTTGTTTCTTTGTCTATCAAAGAGCTACGTACTTCAGCAAAATGACTTGTGTCAAGTGATTGCCTATGATTCAGTCTCACCATTGAGTATTATTAGTGTATAAGCTATAAGGTATGTAACACTTGGTTTTGGTGGGATTAGGTCGTTTATTGATAAAAAGAAGAATAACCAACAATAAGAAGATTTTAAACCTTCGAGTAGCAAAATTTTTTTTGTCGGGGTTTAGCGGTAACAAGCTTTATTCAAGAAGAATTCAAGAATTACTTTGTGCGTTTCGGTGCAACTAAGGATGTGATTGTGACATATGACAATTAGGAAATAAATAGCCCTTGGGGCTTTGGGTTCGTCACTTTTTATTCCAAAGAAGATATGGACAATGTGTTGTTAAGAAGATTTTACGGCTTGAATGATAAAAATGTGTAAGTAAAAAGGTTGAGCCCAAGAATAGGAATAACAGTCATACACATAACACCAGTAATAATATAGTACTAGGTTGTGAAAGATTGTCAGTAGCTTTAGACGTCGTACATTTTCCTTCGATGTAGCTAAGCTTTATCCCCAAACACAAACATAAGTGTGTTGTCTCACATACTTATGTGGATGAGAATGCATTTGTTCGTGTATTTTGGGGTGATTGTAAACTTGTTGCGTGCTAGAAAGAATGGCATTGTCTAGATTTATCTAAATGACAATCCAAACAAGCCCTACGCTATATGATCTCTATTTTGTTTGTTACATTAAAAGCTTTTCAATTTTGGATATTTTCTTAAGGTGGTCAACTCAATTCAATTTTGACTCAACTTTTTAAGCTTATAAAAGTACCAATGAACTTGAATCAAGTTGAAGTTGAGTGGTAATCCAGCGAAAAGTTGGATTACAAGTGGTAGTTTCAAACCTCATCAGAGTAAATAAACGACATGCACATAACAAGTTTAGGCGCACGAATTTCACAAAGACGCAATCAAATGTAAAGTTATTTAGAGCTGGTTGAAGGAAACCAAGTTTGAAAGGGTCAAAGACCGAATTTCATTATAGGTACAAAATATATATAAATATATATATACAACTAAAAAAATGAGATTATATCAAGTTTTTTGTTTGTTTGTTTTTGTTTTTTTTTGTTTTTGTGTGTGTGTGTGTGTGTGTGTGTGTGTGATAATCTGTTAGGTTGAGTTTGAAATAAATATCCTACATTACAATGCTCGTGTACAGCATTAGGCCAAGACAAATTACTGCATTTAGTAATGAGAATGTGAGTTGAAAATTATACAAATGGTCTATATTCGATTTTCTCCCAAACAAAATCATAACTGATTTTATTTTGTTACAAGTGGTAGTAAAATAATATTTTCTCTTCAAGTTAACTGAATCATTTCAAATTTTCTTCCATGCTTATTGTGGTTGTTGAGAGTACCAAACCAAACTAAGCCTAATACCCAAATCAATCATTTTTTGCCATACACTGATTACACTCAGTCAAGGGTTTATTAGCAACCCCTTAAATTGATAACCAAAAGATGATGTAGCAACTTTTGATTATCCACTTTTGGTTACGCCATTGAGGATGTTCTTATGCTTAGTTAATTTTTTTTGATCAGCATATGCTTAGTTAAATTGACATAGTAAAAAATTTCGGAAATCTCTTTTCAAATCTTGGCATGGAAGAAAAGAAGGGGGGCATCCACAAGCTGTGATGTTATTTGATACAATCTTCCTACATAAAACTGATAAAAGGTTTGTAATTTCCTGCTTGTGGGACTTGAGAAGGTTCAACACAAGTCTCAAATTACAAGATACATGAACCAAACTATTAGGCTCTGTTTTGGTTGGTATTATAAAATCATTTAGGGAGAACGATTTCTAGGAACTGTTTCCAAAAACACGCAAATGCACCTTATCTTTATATTGTACGTAATTTTTTATTGACCATAAATTCCAAAATTTGAAACTTGATTGTTCTTTAAAGAGTTCCCCGGAAACAAATTTTTAAACTGTTGGTCAATCAAATTTTCTATTTCCTAGCAACTCCTGAGCATATATTTAACCTCAATTTTCTTCCCCTTAGGTGTGAAACAGAGATGTGCACCAGAAATGGATTGAGGGAGAGAACTATGAGCTATGCATTGAGGATGATAGAGATGAAATTTGGGATATGGTGAAACCAGTTGACCCTCTAAGGATAACCCTGTCCGATCTACTGGGTTGTAAACAGGGCGGAACTGTTGCCAGCATGCTTACAGATGTGCGTGGTTTCTGGGCCCATGACAATAGAGAGAATCTTCCCCAAGAAGAAGAGCCAAAAGAAGAATGACATATGCAAGGGAGCTCGCTGCTGGTCATTTGTTTGTCTCGTGTCAATTTCTGTGTTATTAATGTTGTAATTGGATGTCTGTTGTAGCGTTGTTAGAGTGGAATCCATGGGAGAAATTATTGTTGGAATACTTCTGAAATCTGCAAATTGTGTACGCATGACAAATTTAGGTGCCCCAGTACTGGCTAATTCAACTGAAGTGAATGCAAGCGAAGGTTGTCACTTGTCAACACATTGCCATTTCTGTTTGGCTACGTGAGTATTCGAATTTGCGGCCGTAGTTTTTTCAAGATTTTGTTCATTTTGTGATATACACAACTATGGTTTAGTACATTGCCCAAAAAAGGTGCATGGGCATTTTCTTCTCCCAATTATTCGCTTGCCCTTTGAAACTTATTTGATTCAATCCTAATCAAGCTGACTTTTCAACGTGGTCATGAAATATTGAATGCAGGATTTGAGTGTGGGTTGGGCGGTGAATAATATAACAAATTAAGTTTAGAACCTATGAAAGGCAACACCAATTGAGCCTAGAATAAAAGTTGCAAGAACATTATGAGCAAGACTATCATTATATAGTTTCGATCAACCTCTACAATTACAAAAATATGATTGTAAATAAGTACATGCATAAAATATAGACTGTATATTGCATTCACCATTTATATTCCAAAAGCAAAATGCAAAACCTAGCATTCCATCACTATACAAAAGTAAGAACTTGTGTAAAGTTGCGCTCTTCACACTTTCATAATGTACTTAAAAATGCATTTATAATGAAATCAATGCCAAAGCACCGATCCATATTTTTCTCAATGTAAGTAAGCATATTCATGGCTGAAAAATGCTCGCTCTATTGTAGCCATGAAACTGATAAAATTAACCCCAAATTTTAAAACTCCAAATGCTTCAAAATATCAAGCTCATAATTTTGCTCCTGAAACTTCAAATATAATTTTTCTTGCTTGGTGAAGTCTTTGGTATAGCATATGCTTGCAAGCTTGCAAATATCATCAATATCTACACGGCCCGTTTGGATAGATGATTTAATTTTTGGTGGATATTGTAGAATGGTGGATTCGTAATGAGGGTGGATTTGTAAGAATGGTGGACCTACCTTCTAAGAATGATGGATTTATAATCAAGTGTTTGGATAATTTTTTGAGAAGGGAGATTTGGAGGGTGTATATGATGAGACAAGATATCAAAAGACTAAACTACCCCACTTCGATTTTTTAATGCTCAAAATTGGTTTATTTTAAATTAGAATAAATTGATATTTGTCATTAATTTTAGGATAAAAAAGTTTCATTCTAGAATGGTTTTTATTAGAGATAAATATTATTTTCCGGAAAAATTAAAAAACGTAATTTAAAAGTGAAAAAATGGCAAGCTGTGTATATGTAAGAAATGTATATTATCTCGGTATCAGTCAGTATATGTATATGTACGAAATTCCGTTTGACAAAAAAAAAAAAATGTAAATGTACGGTTCCCCATTTCCAAATACAGCTCCCCGTTACCCATAAACAGTTCGCCGCCGCAGTTCTCCATTTCCAAAGAACCCCTCCCGTAGATCCAAGGCGTCTTCTCCGTTCGGCGACCTCTGCAACACCCTCGTCTTCTCCGTCTGCCGCCGCCGATCATCCATGTGCTGAGTTTTCCGGCCGTAAGTCCCCCTCTCTCTCTGTCTCTCTTTCTGTCTCTCTCTCTCTCTCCGTCGATCATCTTCTCCATTCGGTCTTATTTTCCACAAATCTTCTTCGGTCTGGTTTCTGTCACTACTCCACACGCGTATAGCATTCCTTACAGCGTTCATAGTTTATGTTTATTGATCTTTGGGGCGGCTTGTTTTTTTTTTTTTTTGTTTTTTTTGTTTTTTGTTTTTTGTAGTTGATTAAATGTAGATGTTTGTAAGGCCACCTACTGCTGCTGCTACTACTACTACAAGGTTGGTTTATTGTTGGGGTGCGAAATTGATCAAAAACTCTCATGCTCACCCTATTGGTAGAACTCAATTTGTTAGACTCAAGTCGGCGGTTTCAGCCATTGCTTCCGAGTTAAGGAGGCCTCCTCCGAGTTAAGGAGCCTGGCTTAGTTGCTTCTTACGAAGACGAAGATATAATTTGTGCCCATAAAAACAGCGGCAATGGCGTGTGTATCGCTTTGGGCAATTGGATACTTGCAAGGTTGTTGAAATCTTGAACAGTTTGAGAGAAGAACCATGCCATGCACTCTCATTCTTTGACCAGCTCAAGGAACAAGGTTTTGTGCACAATGTTAGCACTTACATGGCCATTATTAGGATATTGTGTTATTGGGGTATGGATACGAGGTTGGATTCTATCTTATTGGGGGTTATCAAATCCAACGACAAACATTTGGGTTTCAAAGTTTCTGATTTATTTGAAGCACTAATCGAGTGGATTTCAGCAAAGGGACCGGAGTCGTTGATACGGGCGTTTGATGCATTGGTAAAGGCTTATGTTAGCATTGGCAACTTCGATGAAGCCATTGATACTTTGTTTCAGACAAAGAGGCGTGGTTTAATTCCTAACATAATGACCTGTAACTTTCTTTTGAATCGTTCGATTGAGAGCAGAAAAAATGATACGGCTGTGGCTGTCTTTCGGCAATTCAAGTGGCTTGGTTTGAGCCCCAACGACTCTATCTACTGCATTGTGATTAAGGCATTCTGCAGAAAAGGTAGTTTGGAAGAGGCTGCTGACATTTTTCAAGAGATGGAGGAAGCTGGTTTGACCCCAAATGCCTTCACGTATACAACCTATATCGAGGGGCTCTGCTTGCAAGCGAGGTCAGACTTGGGGTATGAAGTGCTCAAAGCATGGAGGGAGCAAAATATTCCAATTGATGTGTTTACTTATTTGGTAGTTATTCTTGGATTTGTTAATGAGTCGAAGTTAAAAGAAGCTGAGTGTGTGTTGCTTGATATGGATGAACATGGAGTGGTTCCAGATGCATACTGTTATGGTTCCTTGATCCGTGGTTATTGTAAGATTGGGCATATACTTAAAGCTTTGGCGCTTCATAATGAAATGGCAGCAAAGTGTATCAAAACCAATTGCGTGATTGTTGGTGTGATTCTTCAATGCTTGTGCCAAATGGGCATGGCTGATGAGGCAGTGGACCAGTTCAACAACTTCAAGGAGTTAGGGATATTCCTCGATGAGGTGGCATACAATATCGTAGTTAATGCATTATGCAAACTGGGAAAATTAGAAGCAGCAGTTGGGTTGCTTGATGAGATGAAGGGTAAGAAGATGAGTTTGGATGTTGTGCACTATACTACTTTAATTGGTGGATACTGTCTTCAAGGAAAACTTGTTGATGCCTTGAAACTATTTGAGGAAATAAGGGAAAAAGGTTTGAAACCTGACATAGTTACTTACAACGTACTGGCTCGTGGGCTTTCGAGAAACGGCCTTGCACAAGAGGCCTTAAATCTTTTGGATTACATGGAGGGACAAGGATTGAAAGCGAGCGTTGTTACCCATAAAATGATCATTGAAGGCTTATGCGCAGGAGGGAAAGTCAAGGAAGCTGAAATGTTTTTTAATGGTTTGGAAGAAAAGTGTCTAGGCCATTGTGATGCCATGGTCAATGGCTACTGTGAAGCAGGCAATACAAGAGAGGCTTATGAACTCTTCGTTGAGCTGTCCAAGCAAGGTTTTTCATTGAGTAGGAGTTCGCGCTTAAAACTTCTAAGCAACATTTGCATAGAAGGTGAGAATGATAAGGCTCTTGCGCTATTTGAGGCAGTTCTGGGTTCAGATGATGCCCCTTGTAAGATAATGTACAGCAAGCTCATGGCTGCTTTTTGTAGCTCTGGAGATATGAGAAAGGCCCAGTGGGTGTTTGATACAATGGTTCGGACTGGGATAACTCCTGATGTTATTAACTACACCATGATGATAAATGGTTGTTGTAGGGTTAATTGCTTGCAGGAAGCTTGTGAAGTTCTCAAGGATATGAAGGCAAGGGGTATTGAACCAGATGTTATCACTTACACAGTTTTAATTGATGGGCATTCTAAAGAAAAAATGAAGAAGGACCGCTGCCTTCCAAATGCAAAAGGGAGCGAAGGAGAACAGAATGAGGTTGCCACTTTGTGGAGTGAAATGAAAGAGATTGAACAAAAACCTGATGTTATTTCGTATACGGTTTTGATTGATTGTCATTGTAAATCAGACAACCTTGAGGATGCTGCTGTCCTTTTTGATGAAATGATTGATAGGGGTCTAGAACCGGACAATGTGACGTACACAGCTCTCCTACGTGGCTATTGTCGTCGGGGATACGCGGATAGGGCTGTAACCCTTCTTAATGACATGATATCTAGGGAGATTCAGCCGGATTCCCATACCATGTCAGCGTTGCACCATGGAATATTACAGGCCAAGAAGGTGCAGTTTTGTCACTGAGGACTGAGAAAAACTTTGGCTAGACAAATCAGTACCATGGCAGTGTTGTAACATTGCTTGTTAAAGGCCAAGAAAGGATGAGGATGGCGGTCACTATTGAATTGTGATTCCAAAATTGGGTTGAAGAGGTCGTCTTTTTATCTCCACAGTAGATCCTTTAATGGCAACATTCGGTCCTACCGAACTGTAATGATGTCATTCACCATATGACAGGAAAGGTAATTGTTTGGGTTTTTTAGTTATATTGTTTGACAACTCAGTGGGCAGTATGTTTACTCATTCATGTCTCCATCAGGTACATGACAAGAAAAATGTTGGACAAAGACTATTTTACGGATTGCTCCTGCATTTTGTGTGTTGCTATTTCTGAGGTGGTCACTGTTCACGTTCTTTTTGAGGCACTGAATTGTTCTTCTGGTCATTGACTTCTTCTTGATCACATAAAATGACAAGTACCTGAATCCTTTGAAACAATACCCATACTGTTTGAATTAGAATCACTTTTGTCAACCTTATTGGTTTCTCTGTCAACTTTGTGTGCTTGGTGGGGCGAGTTATCTTCTTTTTCTTTGTCAATTTTCTCTTTGGGGGGCAGGGGTGACGTTGTGGGGAGTAGGTTAGCTGAATTAGTGAATTACTCCAGAATCTACTTGATTTTTGAGGTTGATTGTGTATGTAGTGAGAGAGAGAGTGAATGAATCAAGAGAGAGAAGAAGATAAAAAGAAAACCCAAGGAAATGGAAAAAATGGGGGAGCCGATCTCCCCTGGGAAAAAAATCTATTTTTTTTTGGAAAAGTTACACTATGGGTCCCTCTAGCTTCATAGTAATATCGATCAACTCCCCAAGGTTTGTGAATTTCTAGTTCGACCCCCAAAACTCAATTTTTGCATCGAATGTAAACCTAGTCATAGTAAAAGGTCTTGCACACTTGGGTCTCACAGCACTCAGACACAACATGCACATATGTGCGCGTGGAAGATATGTAACATGAAAACAAAATACTCCCTCAGTCGCAGATTGTTTGACCTATTTGGGATTGTATACCATTTTAGATTGCTCATATCTTTCGATTCATAAAGTTTTATGTGATTTTGAAAACTTTGTCTCATACAACTAATTAAAAAAAGCAATATTTATATTACATATTTTTTAACATTCACATTAAAAGATATAGACAATTGAAAATGACACGCTATCCCAAAAAGGTCTTTAACATTTTGGGACGGATTATCCTGCACGTGACGACACGAAAAGAAAGCTCTGTAAGGTGGACACATGTTCTCATGAATGGAATGCCAATTGTCAGAAACTCATCTCTTTCCATCTACCCACTCCCCATTATCCATAGGATCAAATAGGACTTCAATTCCAGTTATAACGTTAAGGTAAGGGAAAATGTTAGAGTCATCACCGCCTTTCCGGATGATATTGGAAATTTTTGGGTTCCTCTAGAATGTTTTGGATTCTAGATAACGATGGAAACCTTGGGACTCCGCCGGTCCGGATATATCCAAATCCTACCGGAAACTTCCAATCCTTCAAACTTCTAGATTTCTCCACCATCTTTCCCTCACCATCCACATATATCTACAACTTTCTTGTACTATATCTAGGAATCTTTGTCTATAATTGTCCTGGTCTATAATTTTTTAATTGTCTATAAATAGGAGGGTGGGTCCCATTTATAAGTATGTGCAAAGAGTGAGTGCATGAATTGTAGGGCATGACTCGTCCTCAGAAACCAGAAGCGAATCCACCTCTCATAGGAGCAAGCCCATTTACTTCAATTACTCCACCAGCATTGCAAGACCACACCCAGCAGTAACCCACCAAATATCTCTGACCTGTCGTGCTCTGAACATATGTATCTCACCTTGATACTACTTGCTAGCAAATTCAGTGCCTTCCATAGCACTTTAACATCATCATGGCATGTTATTATTATGGTGCTTCTACCATATTTAAATTTCCGCATCTTCTCCTTAAGTTGCCGCTCCAAGAACTCATGTCGCCTCTAAAGTGTTGGCAAGCCCGCCTCCAGCTCAGTCATCTATGCCTTGCAATCTCGAATTGCAGCCTTCAGGCCAGCCACCCTATCCTCCCCTCATTCCCTTCTAGCATCGCGATGTAGCTCTGTGATCTACCTCCTTGGTGATAAGGTAAAGCCTTGCCATCACATGCTTTTCCTTCCTGATTGCATCATCATGCTCGATAGATAATAACCGCATCATCGCCCATGTTAACCGCTCTTTGATTAAGAGAAAGTTAGCGATTGTACACGACTGGTCACATCATTCCCAATAGAGAAGAAAGCTTATAACCCCTTCATGTGCGACAATGCCAGCGACTGTACATGACTGGTCACATCACTCACACATGCCAGTGACTGTCTTGATTATTTTGGAGACGGTTGCTCTAGAAGTACCTTAACTACTATAGATAGAATAAAATGTACAAGTCTATCCTAAACATTCATTTGTACCGCACTTTAGAGTATGTAAGTTACCACGTCCTTGTCCCGTTCCTCGTACCCGAGCGATCCAGATAACATAGCGTTGGACTTGCCTAAGGATATGGCTTTACTAGAAGCCTAAGGAGTGCACATGTCTGGGAAATGATATGCACCAACATGTTTTAGATTCGGTCTGAATGAAATGTGCAAGACACGTTTGGGGCCTTGGCCCTTGCTTAAAGTGAATAGAGTAAGGATGTGAAAATCAAAAGAAGTTTGGATACAGAAGCAATGTACAACTTAATTTGTGCCTTGGCCTTTTACAATAGAATTTCTTGTTTTTTCCCCCTCTTGTATACTGTTGCTTTCAGCTTTGTGCTGTTCAAGTCATTCTTTGCCCACTTTGATATGAACAATTCATCTTTTTTTAGTGATTGATGGGCTTTATTGGGGTTTTGCTGATTGTTTGATAGTTTGAAATCTAGTTCTGGATGGTTGATGTCACATATATTAGATTTTTTCTTAGGGTTTTTATTACACGTTTCATCTCGCTACGCACCACAAATAAAGCAGAAGCAAGATGATATTCCTGGGGATATTCAGCATGTTGATTCAGTAAATGGAATTTCATATAGTCCAAATGCAGATGATGTCTCGCACTCTGAATCTATGCACAGAGTGGACATGACAGCTACTGCCTCTTCAGCTGATACTGAAACTTATGGTTCCATGTGTACAAAATCTTCTGATTCCATTGATGAGTCAAGGAATGGTGGGAGTGATGCTTCAAGCAGTGGATCCCCATTGTTCCAGCTGAGGAAGGATGCTGCTACAGTATTTGTTTCACAGACCTTGCACAGAGGTCACAAGAATCTTTGGCAACTAACAAGAAGCTGCGTATCAGTGTTGCTTTCCTCTGCTGCAGTTTGTTCATTGAGCATCCATCAATTTTTGAGAAATTATGAAGATCTGAATGTCTTCATCTTGGATGGGGAAGCTTTTTGTGGTTCTAAAGCAGTTGAGTTCAGACAGAAAGTGAAGGCCGTTTGTGGAAACTATTTTGCTGCTTTTCATCTGCAAAATATATATGTAAGTCCTTACAGTGTTTATTGTTATTTCATTAGAAAAACTATCTTCTATTCTAGTGAGAGTTTGTCATCACATTTCTCCCAAACTACTCCTATTGCAAAATGTATTATGCACATATCATCCAAACACTCTATCAAAATCAAAATACATTCTGACCACAATCCAAAAAGCCAAAAAATTAAAAAGTTGAAATTGAAAAACCAAAAAATAGGCTCCCAAACACCCCTTAACATTTACCACTCCACTTCTCACAAGTCACATCACAGTCCCAATTTATTTACTACTAGTGAATGCCCGTGCCTGAAGGCACGACGCAACGCATTCTAAACACATCTATAGGCATGGCGTGACACGTTTTCGGAAACAACTGGAGTAAATTGATCATTGCCATGTTTGTATTTTTTGTTTTATGGAAACATATTTCTTTTTGGGTTTTTTTATTTATCAAATGCCATTGGACATGAATTTTCTTTTCCCTTCCATGTAGTGGGTACTTTTTCTTTCCCTTTTCTGTGACTGTTCCTTTTGTGTTTTCCTTAGCCATTGCTTTAGCCTTTCCGACAAAAAAGAATAAAATCTATATCAAAGCTTTAATGTATAAACCAAGAGATCATGACATGAAGAACTGAAAGTTTTTTTGTCAGGATTCAGACATTAAGAACCCATATATTATCAAGCTACAGAAATTGGCTATACAGAGGCGATGACATGAAGAACCCATATACAACCAAGCCTGATAATCGTTTTATTGAACCTCTAGAACTAACACATCAATACACCAATCAAAGGCTGAAACTTCAATACACTGAACTTTTTCGTGGATTAAACAACAATTTAAACACCTGGTAACCATATTTTTTTCCTTCTATTTTTTCTTTGTTTTGAAGATTAAACAACAATTTAGAAAAACCCTAGTCTAGTGCAAAATTGAGAAAGGGGATTCTTACTAGAAAAAGAGAACCAAATGGATTTTTTGTGTGTGTGGATATGGAGAAGTTGTGTACCGAGATTGAGGCGATCAATCGGCGAAGAATTGGGGGGGGGGGGGGGGGGTGCCAACCTGAAACGTCGAATGAGTTGGTGGGCGCTGAGTGTTTTGTTGTGCGTCGAGGAGTGGGTTCTGGGAGAGAGAGAGATTTAAAGACAGTACCTATGGAGGGAGAGAGGAGAGAAGAGAGAGGAAGAGAGAAACGACTATAACCTATTGAAAACATGTTGGATTACAGAAATGGGTAGACAGACGTGAGACTGAGACTTGTTAACAGGTTGGATTCAATCATTCAATCCAACGATTGTAACCTACAGCTAGAGACGTGCTTTTATTTGTATGGGTAGACAAAAACCGCTCTGTTTTATAATATAGAATTTTTTGGGGTAATTGTAGAGACCCGTAAATTTATTTTATAATTTTATTGTCTTATAAATGGAAAAGTGATGGATTAATGAAAAATAAAATAAAATAGAATTGGGGGTCGATGTGAAAGAAGTTTAAAGTCGTGGGGTGTTATTGTGATTAGTGCATGTGTGTGGCGTGTATATCTCCTGGGGAAAATTCTTTTTTTTTTTACTTTTTTCCATTTCTCTCTTATCTCTCGGCTCTCTCTCGATCTCTCTCTCACCTAATCACTCAAAACCCACAACAATCACTCTCAACTCCATCATCTACGTGCGTATCCGGGCTCGTATCGCGTTGGATAGGACTTGGTTTGGAGTATTTGTGCTTGGTTTGGAACTCCGGAAGCAAGGCTTGCTCCATTTGTTCGATTTGTGTTTGGGTACTCGAGGTAGGAAATTCTACCTCTCTTTATATGTTATTTGGGTTCTCCTATGTCCTATTTGAGTATCTCCATGCTTTGTTTGAGCTTGTATTGATTGTGGTTTGGTCTGGACGAAAATCTGTTATCTGAAGAAAAATCGCCAATTTTTGGATTCCTAGCGGTAGGACCTTTTTCTCTACCGATAGAATCTTGTTTCTGTGATTAAGTGTACTCGCTGTTTTGTGTTTGTACTGGTAGAACTTGTTCCCTACCGATAGGACTGCTAATTTTTCTCACTTACCGGTATCAATTTTTCTTTTACTGATAGAACTCTTGTGGACCAAAAATTTGTTGCTTCTGTTTTGGATTCCTACCAGTAGGTTCCGACTACCAGTGAAAAGCCAAATTTCTCTGTCGTTGCCTTTTTCTTTTCCAAGCCTTAAGCCCTTTCCATGAGTTTAAATTGATTGTTATATATATACAATGAAAGCCAGGGGAAATCAGGCATGACACCATGCACAATGAATTATCCAATTTGGATCTATTCGAATTGGTGGAGTCTTTTCTCTTTAAACGATAAGTATGAGCTTTTAATTGCACGGCAATTGTTCAAACGATACACTTGAGCTTGTGAATGACGCACGAACATTCGGGGCCCATCGACGGGTGGGTGACCTGGCAGGGGATATTCAGGGTCCCATAATTAGCCTGGCAGGAGCTAATGCTCAAAATAATCACTCAAGGCCTAACCTTTAAGGTGGGTGCTTGGCAGGGGATATTCAGGGTCCCAAAATTAGCCTGGCAGGAGCTTCGGCTCAGACACACAAAAGCGACACGACATGTTGAGACATAATTTGACGAGTATGATTTATGGGTTGAATAAAAGAAAGATTGGAGATTTTGGAACACTCGTTCATGAAAATTGTGCTTCCTCAGTTGTCTTGATCATCCATTGTTCATTCGTTTGTCTCGCTCATTTGCATATAGAGTTTGCGTAGACTTTTCTACTGAGCCAGTGTAGCTCAAGCCTTAAATTATTTTCAGGTGCTAATCCGGAACCGTAGCTTGCATTGCTTGGAGTGCTTGACGTGTGGACATTTCTTTTGAAAGCTAACCAATGAGTTACTCTTCCATCTTCGTAAATTCCTTTTGAAAGATGTATTTGTAACTAAATTGTAATTCTTTTGACTTGGAATATTGTATCTATTAATTCTCTTCGAAATTCAATACTTATGCTAATTTGGGGCCGTCGAGCCAATATTGTAATATTTTGGAACCGTGTGAACTTGGAAGTATTTGTTGGGGAAATGAGAAGATGGAGATTATTTTGGGTACCGTACGGACATTTGTGAGTATTTTTATTATGAAAATCATTTATATTTATGTTGAAAATTCAGGACGTGACAACTTGGTATCAGAGCGTGAGTTTAGAACACCTAGAGACCGTGGGGAGACGTTCCGTCTCATGGGTTCAAAATGTCGCGCCTTCTAACATAATTTGTGCATGCTTGTGTGACTGACATTCATGTGACTACTTGACATTGCATTTTCCGATATTGTAGAGTGGAGTGGAGTCGTTATTGCCCGTGTTGGGAAGTCCGTGGCTTTGACCTCATAGTAATAATGTTGTGATTAATAGTTTTTCCTCTTATATCATGTAGTAAGATGCCTCCGAAGTCGCGCGTTAGGCGGGGTGCAGCCGGGAACCGGGGTGGTCGTGGCCGTGGAGTACCTCCGGAGGATGAGGTTAGTCAGCTCGGGGAGAACCCTGTTGGGAATCCGGGGGCTGGGGCCGGTCGTGGTGCAGGAGTACCGCCTAATCAGACCCAATTTGCTAGAGACCTCATCGCAGCACTTACGGCTGCAAATCTTGTAAACCAAGCTCCTAGAGAGAATGCTGAGGATCGAGCCATGGTGGCAATGCGAGAGTTTAGCCGTGAAAAACCCTCCAGTGTTCGATGGGACTAGTAGCGACCCTTTGGTAGCGGACCATTGGCTAGCCCAAATTCGTAAACTTTTCAGAGCTCTCAATATCACGGAAGACAACATCAGGGTTGGTATTGTGGCCGTTCAGCTAGTCGGGGAGGCCGGTGAATGGTGGGAATCTGTCCTAGAGAGTAGAAAAGATGCGAGGAGGGCGGCAAGAACCGCAGCTCAGGTAGACGAACCGGATGTTGAAAATTTAACATGGGCGGAGTTTGAGGTGCTCTTTGAGGAGCAGTACTTTCCAGAAACTAGCCGTGAAAATCTAAGGGAACAATTTGAGAAACTGGAGCAAGGTAATCTGACGGTGTCAGAGTACGCACAGAAATTCCAATCGTTGTCTCGTTTTGCTCCAGAGTTGGTAGCAACAAAGGAGAGAAAGTGTCGACGATTTGAAAAGGGGCTGCATAGCACTTTGAGGAGAATGGTGGCGGTCCAGCGTAGAATGAAGTTCTCTGAGGTGGTAGAATGCGCAAGGAGCATCGAAATACCGAAGGAGGCACAACGAAATGTGAGGCCTTGGGAACCAAGGCAACCGGTGGGAGGTTTGAGTTCTTCTTCAGGCAGCTTCGGGAGTCAAGGGAGGAAAAGGCCGAGGGAACCATCTCAGGCACCACAGGGTAGTTCGTCTAACTTTAGGCTGCCTTCTTCTTTGGGGACTCGGGTTGCTCTGGCTAGACCTCCGTCTGTGTGCTACAAGTGCAACCAACCTGGACACGTTCGTGCTCAGTGTCCGCAACTCGAGAAGGCTTGTTTCATTTGTGGTAAAACAGATTATTTCGCAAGGAACTGTTCTCAGGGGTCATGGGCGCGTAGTGAATCGGGTTCCGTGCAGCAGCCAGGATCGGGGGGTAATGCGGGCCGACAGTTTAGGGGCACTCAGAGGCAGCAACAGCCTTACTTTCGCCAGACTACGTCAGCTCAGAGTTCCGGAGTTGATAAGGGAGCGAGTTCTTCCGCGCCTACTCAGGGTTCTTGTCAGAGGGGAGGTTTTGTGCAGGGTCAAGGCACCCAGGGACGAGTTTTCAACATTACTTCTGCTATTCTACCTACCACTTCCCAGGCTCCGGAAACTTCAGTTGAGAGGGGTACTTTTCTTTTGTTCAACTCTTTTGCTAAAGTACTCTTTGATTCTGGAGCATCGCATTCATTCATTGCTGCATCATTTGTGTGTGCTTTGGAATTGGAATCGGAGACAATTGATTCTCCTTTGTTTGTTGAGACACCTCTAGGGGGTAAAACACCTCTTAATCGTATTTGCCGAGATTGTGAGTTGATTATTCGTGACCGTCGCTTCGTATTTGACTTCATTATTTTGGAAATGTCGGGATTTGATCTTATCTTAGGGATGGATTGGCTATCCACGTTTCATGCTACCATCGATTGTTTCAAGCGTCGAGTTCGTATTTGTCCTCCCGAGGGTCCTTGTTTCGAGTTCTTTGGGGAGCGTCGGGAATCATTGGAACCGTATTTATGTGGGTCTCGTGAGCTAGAGTCGGTTTATTCATTATTGGCGAGCCTGACGTTAGATGAGGATGCCTCTATGCGTGGGGAGTTACCTTTAGTGGTTTGCGACTTCCCGGATGTGTTTCCGGAAGAGTTACCTGGCTTACCTCCCGAAAGAGAAGTCGAGTTCACGATAGATTTACTTCCCAGTACCGCTCCTATCTCCGTACCTCCATATCGTTTCGCGCCCGCTGAATTGAGAGAGTTAAAGACTCAGTTGCAGGAATTGGAGAATTTAGGATTCATTCGTCCGAGTACATCACCGTTGGGAGCACCGGCTCTTTTCGCACAAAAGAAGGATGGTTCACTCCGTTTATGCATTGATTATCGTAAGCTCAATCGCGTAACCGTTAAGAATAAGTATCCCATGCCTAGAATCGATGATTTGTTTGATCAACTTCGAGGTGCCACTTGCTTTTCCAAAATCGATTTGAGATCTGGTTATCACCAATTAAGGGTTCGTAGAGAGGATATTCCTAAAACCGCTTTTCGTACTCGCTATGGCCATTATGAGTTCGTTGTTATGCCTTTCGGATTGACGAACGCTCCAGCTACATTCATGGACTTGATGAATCGTATTTTCCGTGCTTATCTTGATCGTTTCGTTGTCGTCTTTGTGGATGATATTTTGATCTATTCGCCTGCGGAGGAGGAACACCAATCCCATCTTGCCATCGTCCTTGAACTTTTGAGAGAGCACCAATTATACGCTAAACTTAGTAAGTGCGAGTTTTGGTTATCCGAAGTCAAATTCTTGGGTCATGTGGTTTCGAAAGGTGGAGTGTCGGTTGATCCAGCAAAGATAGAGTCCATTATGAATTGGCAACAACCAAAGAACGTGTTTGAGATTCGAAGCTTTTTGGGGTTGGCCGGATACTACCGTCGTTTTGTCCTTGACTTTTCTCGTTTAGCAGCACCGATGACTAGATTGACGCGTAAGGGAACCCGTTTTGTTTGGAGTGACTCGTGTGAGACTGCTTTTCAAGAGTTAAAGAAGCGATTGACTACCGCACCTGTTTTGATTGTGCCCGAACGTGGAGTTGGCTACTCCGTGTATTGTGATGCATCTAAGGAAGGGTTGGGGTGCGTGTTGATGCAAGCGGGGCGAGTAGTAGCGTATGGGTCACGACAATTGAAAACTCACGAGCGGAATTACCCGACACACGATTTAGAACTTGCGGCCGTCGTATTTGCTTTGAAAAGTTGGCGCCATTATTTGTACGGTGAAAAATTTGAAGTCTTTTCCGACCACAAGAGTTTGAAATACCTATTCTCTCAGAAAGAACTTAACCTGCGTCAACGCCGTTGGATGGAGCACTTAGAAGATTATGACTTCGAGTTGCAGTAGCACCCGGGGAAAGCGAACGTCGTGGCAGATGCATTGAGTAGGAAACCGACACATCTAGCGAGCCTAGCGATTCACGAGTGGAAAGCAATGAACGATTTGGGCTCTTATGCCATGCACTTTGAGGAAGTTCGGGAAGGGGTCACGTTATGCAACTTGACGGTGCAATCAACTTTATCGACCCGAGTGATTGAGGCTCAACAACGTGATGAGGAAGCGGAGGAACTCCGTACTAAATTCCTTAGTGGAAAGGCTCAAGAAGGATGGATGATACACGCTGATCAAAGCTTGCGTTATCAAGGAAAGTTGTTCGTACCCGTATCATGTCGGGAAGAAATCTTGCGAGAATTTCATCATTCTCCGTTAGCCGTCCATCCAGGAGGGACGAAAATGTATCACGACTTGCGTAGGCAATTTTGGTGGTCTGGAATGAAGAGGGACGTTGTGACTTTTGTATCCAAGTGTCTTACATGCCAGCAAGTGAAAGCGGAACATCAACGACCCGCGGGGGAGTTACAACCATTGCCAGTAGCCGAATGGAAGTGGGAGCATGTGACCATGGATTTCGTTACGGGCTTACCGAGGTCGCCGAGGGGGCATGACGCTATTTGGGTAATTGTGGACCGTTTGACCAAGACCGCTCATTTCTTACCGATTCAGGTCACCGATTCCGTCAATACGCTTAGCCGTTTGTATATTCGAGAGATCATTCGACTTCATGGGATTCCCGTATCCATCGTGTCCGATCGAGATCCGAGGTTTACTGCGCGTTTTTGGCAAAGTTTGCAAGCTACTTTAGGCACTAATTTGTTATTTAGTACCGTGTATGACCCTCAAACCGATGGGCAATCCGAGAGAACGATTTAGATTTTGGAAGATATGCTTTGGGCTTGTGTGATGGATTTCCGGGGTAGCTGGGAGGATCATTTGCCGTTAGTCGAATTCGCGTACAACAACAGCTATCAATCTAGTATCGAAATGGCACTGTACGAGGCTTTATATGGGAGACCGTGTCGATCGCCTGTCTGTTGGACCGAATTGGGAGAGGCTACGCTTATAGGGCCGGATATGATTAAGGAGACCTCCGAGAGCATGAAAGCAATACGCCAACGCCTTAAGAAAGCTCAAGAGAAAACGACCGAACAAGTTAAGGTGATTCGCCAAAGGTTGTTGACCGCGCAAAGCAGACAAAAGAATTATGCCGATCGTCGTCGTCGCCCATTGTCGTTTGAAGAGGGAGATCATGTATTCCTTAAAGTGTCGCTGCGGAGATGTTTGTCTCGTTTTGGGAAAAAGGGAAAGCTATCGCCGCGTTATATCGGGCCGTTCGACATTATTGAGAAGATTGGAGAGGTTGCGTATCGTTTAGCCTTGCCACCAAGATTATCGGGCATCCATGATGTGTTTCATGTGTCTATGTTAAGGAAGTACGAACCGGATCCGTCGCATGTATTGGAGTGGTCCGAACTCGAGTTAGAAGCCGATGCATCTTATGGGGAAGAGCCGGTCCGTATCTTAGATTCGCGAGATCAAGTGTTAAGGGGTAAGACGATACCGTTAGTATGAGTCTTGTGGAGGAGTCAGGGTAGCGAGGAATCGACATGGGAAAGGGAGGACAAGGTTAGAGAAAAGTATCCGCATCTATTTTCGGAATGAACTAATGTGAGTGTTTGAAAATTTAAAGTATCATGGTATTTGATTTGTTGCATAATATTGGTGGATAGATTTTTTTTGCACGTTTAAATGATGCATAATTTAGTTGAGCATGGTTGTTTAAATTTCGAGGACGAAATTCCTTTAAGGAGGGTAGGATGTAGAGACCCGTAAATTTATTTTATAATTTTATTGTCTTATAAATGAAAAAGTGATGGATTGATGAAAAATAAAATAAAATAGAATTGGGGGTTGATGTGAAAGAAGTTTAAAGTCGTGGGGTGTTATTGTGATTAGTGCATGTGTGTGGCGTGTATATCTCCTGGGGAAAATTCTTTTTTTTTTTTACTTTTTTCCATTTCTCTCTTTTCTCTCGGCTCTCTCTCGATCTCTCTCTCACCTAATCACTCAAAACCCACAACAATCACTCTCAACTCCGTCATCTACGTGCGTATCCGGGCTCGTATCGCGTTGGATAGGACTTGGTTTGGAGTATTTGTGCTTGGTTTGGAACTCCGGAAGCAAGGCTTGCTCCATTTGTTCGATTTGTGTTTGGGTACTCGAGGTAGGAAATTCTACCTCTCTTTATATGTTATTTGGGTTTTCCTATGTCCTATTTGAGTATCTCCATGCTTTGTTTGAGCTTGTATTGATTGTGGTTTGGTCTGGACGAAAATCTGTTATCTGAAGAAAAATCGCCAACTTTTGGATTCCTAACGGTAGGGCCTTTTTCTCTACCGATAGAATCTTGTTTCTGTGATTAAGTGTACTCGCTGTTTTGTGTTTGTACCGGTAGAACTTGTTCCCTACCGATAGGACTGCTAATTTTTCTCACTTACCGGTATCAATTTTTCTTTTACTGATAGAACTCTTGTGGACCAAAAATTTGTTGCTTCTGTTTTGGATTCCTACCAGTAGGTTCCGACTACCAGTGAAAAGCCAAATTTCTCTGTGTCGTTGCCTTTTTCTTTTCCAAGCCTTAAGCCCTTTCCATGAGTTTAAATTGATTGTTATATATATATATATATAATGAAAGCCAGGGAAAATCAGGCATGACACCATGCACAATGAATTATCCAATTTGGATCTATTCGAATTGGTGGAGTCTTTTCTCTTTAAACGATAAGTATGAGCTTTTAATTGCACGGCAATTGTTCAAACGATACACTTGAGCTTGTGAATGACGCGCGAACATTCGGGGCCCATCGACGGGTGGGTGACCTGGCAGGGGATATTCAGGGTCCCATAATTAGCCTGGCAGGAGCTAATGCTCAAAATAATCACTCAAGGCCTAACCTTTAAGGTGGGTGCTTGGCAGGGGATATTTAGGGTCCCAAAATTAGCTTGGCATGAGCTTCGGCTCAGACACACAAAAGCGACACGACATGTTGAGACATAATTTGACGAGTATGATTTATGGGTTGAATAAAAGAAAGATTGGAGATTTTGGAACACTCGTTCATGAAAATTGTGCTTCCTCAGTTGTCTTGATCATCCATTGTTCATTCGTTTGTCTCGCTCATTTGCATATAGAGTTTGCGTAGACTTTTCTACTGAGCCAGTGTAGCTCAAGCCTTAAATTATTTTCAGGTGCTAATCCGGAACCGTCGCTTACATTGCTTGGAGTGCTTGACGTGTGGACATTTCTTTTGAAAGCTAACCAAGGAGTTACTCTTCCATCTTCGTAAATTCCTTTTGAAAGATGTATTTGTAACTAAATTGTAATTCTTTTGACTTGGAATATTGTATCTATTAATTCTCTTCGAAATTCAATACTTATGCTAATTTGGGGCCGTCGAGCCAATATTGTAATATTTTGGAACCGTGTGAACTTGGAAGTATTTGTTGGGGAAATGAGAAGATGGAGATTATTTTGGGTACCGTACGGACATTTGTGAGTATTTTTATTATGAAAATCATTTATATTTATGTTGAAAATTCAGGACGTGACAGTAATTCACAGGCCCAACTTTACTCTCTCTCTCTCTCAGCATAGTCCAAACCCAGCGTGAAATCACAAATCACACCAGATGAAACCCAATCAAACCATGAAACCTTAGCAATCTCTCTCCTCTTTCTATGTGAAACCCAGCGTGAAATCACACTAGATGAAATCCTCCTTCCATTGTTTCAGCTGCGATTTCAGGCCTTCGATCAGTAGCATTGATCAGGTTTTGTTCTGATTAGTTCCTCTGACCATAGGAGGAAAAGGGGATCACGTCGTTGTCGATCAGTGGTGCTAACCACAGGTTTGGATTATTTTGTTCAGCGGATTTCGTTTTCATTTTTGGCTTCGATGATTTGCGGGTATATTGGTCATGAGATGATTTATGCCTTGTTCTCTTTACAATTCAAAAAGAATTTTTCAAAAAATTCTCCATACTTTCAACATTTCTTTCTCTATCTCTCTCCACTTATTACCCCTACTCTTTTCTAAAAAATTTCAAACACCAATCCAAACATAGCATTAACCTTTGGATTCAAAAGGCCCGGGTTTGAATACCATGTTTGTGGGTATTATGAATACCCCTAAGGCTTGGCTTGCTAGTCCTTTGGATTAATAGTCCGAACCAAATTTGGGTTACCAAACAAAGTATTGGTAGTTCAATCCTAAGGGTTAAGAGCATCCCCATTTTAATAAGCAAATGAGTGTGAATAAACAAATTTAACAATAATGCTAAAAAAAACACCCCACGTCGTAATAAGCAAAGTTAAAAATCTTTTAGCAAATAACCAAATTCCACCCATTCCATAACCAAACTTAACAACTTTTACCAATAACCAAAACTCAATAACCAAACTCAAAATCAATAACTCTAAAACACCCCACATTGGAATTGTCTCATCGAGACGAATAATTTGGTGTGGTCGGGTGCGTGATTGGAACTCTTTTGCGATTGGACAAATGTGCATTGTGTATTGTGGGGTTTTTTTGTTAGGGATGCAAAAATAACCAATGTGGAGGTAGAGATTGTTAAGTTTGATTATGGACTAAATGAATAATCAAATGCTGACGCAACACATTTTGATTATTGATTTTGATTATTACCACTGCGGATAACAAACGGGGCCTCAAATATCTCCCTCGCTCCTCTCCTTGTTTCTTGTTGCTAGGGTTCCACTCGATTAGTTCTCTGCACGCGCTCTCTCTCTCCCCCCACCCACAACCAAGCGCGCGCGCGCGCACACATACAAATGCAATAGTGTGATCTGTATAATCGAAGGCCATGGAGGCTATACTCATCGACTGTGTGCAGAACAGTTTGCGCCACTTTCTGCACCAAAACGCCATTTTCATGTGTGAGCGCCTTTGTGCTGAGTTCCCCTCCGAGGTACATCTTCATCCTTGCAATCTCTCTTATATATCTGTGTGTGTAACGCACTTATATGTGGGGTGGGTGATTACTGGCCGTCGTGTTGTCCGAGATAAGTGAACGTTTTTTTTACGTATCCTCATTGGCGAGGAGGTAAATTGCAGTCTGGCGCCAATGAGGGGTTGGTTCAGTGGTTGGAAACTCGGACTTGGACAATGGTAAAGCTTGATTCTTGATAGCCCTTTATTGGGGTTAAATATACTCCTGACACCACCAGCACGTGGAGGGACCTTAGCCTCAGTCTAAGGATCTGGAAGAGTCATTGAGAAAGAAATTCTGGTTTGGGATCTTTATCAATCCATTCTGGGGCCCCCTTCCTGAGCATTTCGGATGATATAAGGCGCTGCCGGAAGTGGAGTAAGCAAGACATAGGTGCGGTGGCTGGTGGGTTCTCCTATCGATTATGGTGTGGTGTGACATGCAATACTCCCCGGCGGAGGTGACGAGTACCATACCGACATTTCCATTTTGCTCATCCAAAAATATTGCAGTCTACGACGTTCGCTACCCGAATGGTTTTAAGGAATTGCTTGTAATCTATTAGCTACCATAAACCTACAACTCCATCACCTCTAGGTTTTCAATGCAGGAAAATTGAACATAACCCCTTCAGTATTAATGAATTTCGAGCTATGAAGCACCGCATAACCAAACCAAACCAAACCAAGCCTTACGTCCCAATCACCTGGGGTTGGCTACATGAATCCGTTTCCTCCATTGAGCTCTGTCAAGGGCCACTTGTTCACACAAATCCATTATAATCATATCTTTGTGCACAACAGCATCTAATGTCAATTTAGGTTTACCCCTCCCCGTAGCATTGCTACCTCTATCCTATCCGCTCTCTTGACTACTGCATCTTTTGGTCTACGGTAGACATGTCGAAACCACCTTAGCCTATTTTCCCTCAACTTCTCCTTTATAGGTGCTACACTTACTATTTCACGAACCGTTTCATTTCTAATCCTGTCTCGTCTAATCTTACCACACATCCATCTCAACATTCTCATTTCTGCTACACTTATTTTGCTCACATGTTTCTTAATAGGCCAACATTTTGTCCTATAGAGTAATGATTACCCAAGTTGGTATTGACCAATAGTTATTAGCCTCATTTGGTAAAATTTAAGATGGATGATTTATGCTCAAATAGGATTCAACTCTCTTCGTCAACTTACCATTTATTTTTGCTTGTCCTAATTTAAATCGTGGCTCCGTCCCTGCAACAACTTATGTAATTCTCAAGGATTTATAAAATTCCTTTTTGGCATGTTTTAAATGAAATGAATGAAACTTTTCTTTTTTTCTTTTCGTTTGAACCTTACTTTTGAGGATCTTTAGAGAATAGCAGAATGGGAATGAGCATGAATCGGTATTTTACTGGACTTTTTAGTGCCATACCTCCTCAACATTTTTGCTGTCTCTTTCCTACTTTTTACTCAAAGTCAGAAAACGTTTCCACTGCCATTAGTGACTGTAGAAGTTATCCTTTTACTCATCCTGTGGGTGAGCGTTACCTCGACCGATAAGGGGAAATTGTAGTGCCTTTTCCAATAAAGGGGAGCTCTTTTTCTAGTTTGAGACCAATGCAATAGTTCCAGAGTTACGTCTGGTTTAGTTTCTTTATTCTCGTATTCACGCCAGAAATGCAGTTTGTTGGGCAAGACGAACTTTGAGAAAATTGACAAAATTAAGACATTGTTTGAGCTTGTCCCACATTGGTTGATTGCAACCTCCAAAACTAGTATATGAACACTGGTACTTGTGGACTGGGATATGGATTTTTATTGAATAAGCTGGGTTGTATTGGTTTAAGCTGGGTTGGATTGGTTTCCCTGTTACATCCTCATTACTTCTCTGTTTCTATTTTCTAACATTATCAGTTACCGCGCTAGTATTCTTTACTACTGTAGTGATGTATATGACAAGTTTCTTTCTCTTTTTTTGGGTGAAATTTCTCGTAGTTACTGCTCTCATGATCCTCTGTGGTTTCTTCATCAAATTTCAGACAAATTCTCGAAACTTCTCGTGTTCTTCATATTTATCACATAACGTGATCCTTTGTGGCTCCTTTATCAAATGCAGACAAATCTACAATTGCTAGCGGGCTGTTACTTGCATAATAATCAAGCTTACGCTGCATACCATGTTTTGAAAGGTATCTACAAAATATTGATGTTATGGTTCAGTATGTTCTACTGCATAAGCATATTGTCTTGATTATCTTTTGCTACGGTTCCTTTTATTTTTGTTTTCGTAGATTGACATGTTCTTCTCTTTATTGTGATCTATTCATTAAAGTGCTTATCCAAATTTTCCCTTGCTTTCTTGTTCATTTTGCTCTGAAGGAACACAAATGGCTCAATCGCGGTACTTGTTTGCAATATCATGCTTTCAGATGGATCTTCTTAGCGAAGCCGAAGCTTCATTGTCTCCTGTTACTGATCCTAATGCAGAGGTACTCCTGCGTGTCACTCTGCATGATAAATTATTGTTTTCCCAAATATATTACATCCTTTGGTTGGAAGACTTCACTTCTTATGGCTGGTTGTTGAAATGTGCTAAATAGATGAACGAGGACACTTGCTCATTGGTGTTTATCCTTTTGATCCAGGTTCCTAATGGTGTAGCTGGTCATTACCTTCTTGGTCTTATTTATAGGTACTGTAATATTTTTGACTTGCTGATTTACCAAGTGCTTTATGTTATTGGTTATAAGTACGTGAGGGAACTTATATCGTCCATCTGACAACTTATATTCCTGTTGTTGAAAGAGCTTTATAACAATGCAATGTCACAATTGTTAGATTTTCTTTCTTTTTTGCTCAGCAATTATTAGATTTTGTTGATATTCTTAAATTTTGAGAAATGAAAACTGGGGGCTGGGGAATGGGTATTATTTTAGGTTTCTTTTCTAAATATACCATTTCAATTTAATAGCTTATGGTTTTTGGCTTAAAAGAAATACCTCTGTCCACATTTGTTTGCCCCTCCTGAAAGAACGTGCTTTTTTCGTGGGAAAAAAAAATTTTGCATAGATAATTTGTAAAGATTCTTTACACCAATTAGAAGTGCTCAATCAAATCTTTTAAAAATGGTTTACAAAATTAGAAGAAATATTGCCGATCAGAAGTGCTCAATCGAATCTTTTAAATGGTTTACAAAATTTGAAGAAATATTGAGGAAATAAATATTTTTCGTTGGCAAAAATGCATGTTTCTTCAATAGGGACAAACAAAAGCAGACAGAGGGATTACTCCATTTTGGGTTGTCCTTTATATTTGTCAACAACGTTGAAAAGTCAACGGAAAAATTGATATTACTTCAGTTTTACTCTTTTGAATTTTGAATCCAAATTTCAGCTCACAGTCGGTTTTGGGTGACTGGAATATATAGGCTCACTCTTTCCCTCCTCTGCTTCCCCTTCTTCCCCCAAGTATCTGTCCTATCAAACAACATATGATTTCCTGATGAGTACCTATCTAACAATGGTATGCCCTTCATTTTATGTTTCTTAGCCAGCTGGTTTTGTTTGTAGGTCAGGCTTATTACTTGGTCTTGATTTTTTTTCATGGTATGTGGCTTCTGCCTCTGGAAATTTGAATTGTAGTTTATTGGACTACGTCGAACCCTATAATTCCGTAGGGACAATATTGCCATCCTTTCTAGTAGTATCAGCATTGCTTTCTTTTTGTTCTTGTTAGTAGTTTTGAAATCCATGTAGTTAGGAAGAATTCTCTTATTGTCCTTTTTTTCTTTTCCTTGTAACTTAATGTATTGTTGTATGGAACTATGGATCCTATATACTGAATTCCTGAGATAACTGCTGCTTATGAAGGGATGGCAGCATTGAAAACAAAGCATCTTATTTCCTTGACAAGAAGTATCTTTATATGACTTCAAACTTTGCTTTATCTGTATGCTCAAGTGTTTTCAAGTATTGATTTTAATTTTGTTGGCAGGTATACTGATAGAAGAAAAAGAGCTGTTCATCATTTTAAGCAGGCATTGTCAATAGATCCATTGTTGTGGGCTGCAAACGAGGAGCTGTGTTTATTAGGTTTGTATGAAAAATATTTAAACTGTTCTTCTAGTGGAGAAGCTCTTCATTAATAGATGATTTTGTACTTAATTTGCGTTCTCATGAGCATGAGGCCTAACAAGGCAATTTTTTCAAGTCATGATGGTGAAAACTTCAAGTTTACTTGAATTAAGTTTGAATTAACTGTAGTCTTCCTTTGGTTGCTCCTGCATTTAGTAGAGTATTTCTCAAAAAACGAGATTCAACTTATCACTGATTTTATATTGCTGAGTCCATAAATGGTAAAAAGGGGGGCATATATTCACTTTACTGTGCTCTTTGGCTGCGAATTTGTAGTTTCTGCATGTTTTTGAATTGTGTATGGTGTGTAGACTTTCAGCGCCTTAGCCGCACAATTATACTGTATTGTTCACAATATGAAGAAAACTTCATTGCTGAGGGTTTGAGTGGCTTACATCATGATGTGGTGCACACTATTGATACTTTTGGGCTTTTGATATGCATCTGTTACCTGTTGTTGTATATGAGATACATTATTTCATGTCCACTTCCTCTTGCAATCTATTGCAGGCCTCGTCCATTACATTGTGACAGTTCGACTAGGATAACAATTTAATCCACAAAAGTTGGGTTATCTGCTACCAATCTAGCCTTGTAATGGATGCCTGGATCTAGGCTAGGATGGAATATGAAATGCTAACTGGCAGTGCATCTCTGGCCATAAAGAAAACATGATTGCTTCCCTTCCCAAAGCTAGTAATATATATATATATATATATATATATATATATATGAGTCCCCTTCTCCTAAGAACCACCTTAACTTAATAAAATGAGGACCTCCCTTTCCCGATAGAATTTCGATGATCCAAGCCGCTCAATGTGTTAAGAACGTGATTTTAAGGGTATCCGCGAGAAATCAGAAAAAAAAAGACCGGAAAGGCTTCATCCGAGCAGTTTTTGTTTATTTTTTATTGAACGGTTCAAATAAAAACTGCTCGGATGAAGCCCTTCCCGGTCATTTTTTTGCTGATTCCTCATGGGTACTCTTAAAATCACGTCCTGAATACATTGAGCGGCTCGGATCATCAAAATTTGAACGGAAAATGGGAGAAATAGAGAGGTCCTTATTTTAATTAAAATAAAGACCTCATTTGAAAATGACTATATATATATATATGTGTGTGTGTATGTATGTATGTATGTATATATCAGTGGGTTTCAAGTCCGGATGGGAGGTTTGGTCCGGACCTATAACATGAGCCGTTGGATCTCATCCAACGGCTGGCGTTTTAAAGAGCCATCTCGCGGATCCAAGCGGTCGGGTCACGGGTAATTAGTTCTCGGGTGACTGTTTGAGGGACAAACGGATCCTCACTTTTCACTTCCATTTTGTTCCAAACACACAGAGAAGAGAGAGAGAGAGAGAGGCGACGAAGACGAAGCATACGAAGAACAACGAAGAAGATCGACGAAGGGCTGGACACAAGAAGGTCTCTCTCTCTCACTCTCGCTCTCTTTGTCTCTCTTTCTTACTCTCTCTCTCTCTCCCTCTCTCTCTGTCTATCTCTCTTCCGTATGAGAACCAGAAACCCTAACCCGTTGTGTTCGAACACAGGAGAACGGAGAACGAAATCGACCACGTTAGGGCTCTAATTTGAAGAACAACCACACCACCTAAGGTCTCTCTCTCTATTATTAGGTTTTTTTTTCCGAACCAGTTTAGGGCTTTTTTCCCCCTAATTTCACAAATCAAATTAGGGCTTTTTGTTCTTTTTTCCCCCCTAATTTCACAAAAAAGAAAAGAAAAGGAGGAAACTGATTATCATCTCTGTATATATACATGATGGGTGAATGTACGTTGAATTTGAGTTTACTCTGTATCATTCTGCAACATAATAGTTCACTTGGTTTTGATGTATGAGTGTCAGATTAAAAACGGTAGAAAACATTCTAAGTGAAGAAAGGTCTCCAATTTAATTATTTTCCTTATGCTGCGAATTTAACAAGTGAATTTAATAAAAAATTGGAGATATGCTGAGAGAATGATATAGGAAGAAGGTGGCCTAATTAATGTGTGTTCTGACAGGTACTGGAATTGGCTGAAAACTTTCGAGGGACAACAAGAAGACCAGTACCGTCGTGACACATTCAACTCGTGGTGAGGAATGATGAAGAATTGAGCAAGCTATTTGGAGATGTGACAATTGTGAATGGTGATGTGATACCGAATATTCACAACCTCTTGCTTCCAAAGAAGGCCGATGGCTCATCTAATCCCTCTGTTGATGAGGATTAACATTTTTGAATTAGGGTGTTTTTTACTGTTTAGTTTACTGGAGTTTAGCACTGTTGTTTTAGTTGGCAGAACGCATGTTAGCCTTGCACTTATCGGACATCTTGGAGACAAAATGCTCTGCTCTGATTTTGATATGATGGAGATTAAGCAGATAACTTATGCTGCTATGGTGTTGAGCTGATGATGCTAAGGACCTGTTCTCTACTTGTTTATTTCTTATTTCTTTCAATTCTTCAATGTATTTTTTTCTGTTTCTGTTTTTCTTTGTATTTTGAACTCTGCTTCTTGCCTTGTCTTATGCTTTGTGGCTTGTACACTTTGCGTTTTTATATAGAATCATTGTTTCCAATCAAAAAAGAAAGAGAAAAACCTGTTATGGAGTTATTTGAATTGTGGAGACTTGTTATCCACTAGCTCTCCTGTTGGGTTCTCATTGCACGTGTCTATTCCAGCTCTAATGCATGCATTTAGCGGCATTTGATTTAGTTTTATGCTGTTAGAGTACGAGCAATGCCATGCTTCTTGGTGCCACAAATAATCAAAGAAAAAAATGATATGGAACAGAAGCTATATCATTACAGTTGTTTTGCTGGGAACCTGAGTTACTTTCAACTGCTATGGAAAAAGTTTGATTAATGTGTGGCTGTACAATTTTGTCCACATAAAAGTTTAAGTATTTTTCACATTACCAGTCTACATATGGCTCAATTCATTAGGACACGACACAGATTACTTGCCAAAAATTTCTCAACTTTTATTACTTGCCAAGTATCTCAATCCAAGAAATCAAATTGTTACCAACTCAGTTTTTGCAACAACAAATCAAGAGGTAAAGTAAACAAGCTGAGGAGAAGCTACAACTACATGTCATTAAGCAAAACACAACCACAAAACAGAAGGTCGCTAAACAAGGTCATGGTTCAACTAAATTTCGATACAAATTAGCCATCCATTCTTTTATAAAGAATCACATATAAAAAATGAGCAAGGGTATATAACCTTGAGAGCCAGCCAAAGGAAACACTAGAACCAAAAAAAAAAAAAGATCAGAAACTGGCCAATTGAACCATCCATGAAACTGCCATCAATTATATAGAGTGAGTGAACTAAACACTTCAATCCTTCTCTCAGAAAGAAAACCATAGAATCTGAATTGATGGAAACCAAAAGGCAATAACTTGGATGGAAACACATTATCTTAAGTCTACAGAAATTGTTCATTCTAGTCTACAGAATGTTTGGCCATTGTTATGAAACTACCAAGTGGCTATGAAACTATAAAAATTCGAACATTTCAGTCTCTATATTGCCTTGCCATTTTCATCTCCACCTCCGCAAACTCATGTAGTTCCTGAAACATTTTATTTCTTTCACTCTAGACATGTAAAAAACTGCAGCTAGAGAGAGCTTAAAGACCAAGCATCCAAATTGGGGTTCAGGGCTATGATGAATAACCATTGAGTCTCCACAACAGCTTTGCAAAAAAAAAACACTATGAATCTAGGACAATCCCCCACATCGCCATCTCCGTCTTGTCAACCTTGCGTTTTCCCATCCTGAAACACAACTAACTCATAATACGAAGAAAGCTACAAAAAAAAAAAAAAAAATGGGTAGCCAGTGAGTTGGATTGACGCTCACACTATCTTCTTCTTCCATTTCTTTTTAATCTGCAACACAACCATGATATTAGGGAAAAAAATAGGTAGCCAGTGAGTTTTCCTTATTGGTTTGCAAGACAAAACTGGGACTCCATATATTTTCTTGTCCCTAACACTGATATTTCAACACCATGGAATGGTCTGCTAATGTTTGTACTGAGATTAGGGAAAAAATGGGTAGCCAGTGAGTTTTCTTCTAGGCTGCTCAAAGAAAATGTGTCCACAAATGAGATTTGGGAAACTCAAGAATATATGAATCATTTTCACACACAACAAAAGACCCAAATATGAGCATGACCCCTATATATTTCTGCCAATAATCCAGCTAAACTAATATTCGTGAATTTCAGCTAAATGGAAATATTACAAAAACAACAAACACCGAAATCAAAACCCTAATCTTCTTGTACGGTCGTTCAAAAAAAGCCCCTTTTTTTGTTCGAAACAATTGATCAGCTAAACAGATTGAGATACAGAGAAAACCATTTTTTTTTTGTTTGAATCCTAATTTCTGCATTTTTTTTCTTACAATAGGGCTGTCACAAAACAAACAAACAAACAAATTTCTGCAGAAAATCGAAACCCTAATTTCTGGTTTGCCGGTCAAATGCATAGAACGAAGAGATCGAGAGAGATAGAGTTGTTCTAGTTCGAACCCTAATCTCGGGTTCGAACAGAAATTCCTAGATGGGGAATGAGCTAGAGGGAGAGAGAGAGAGATATATACCTTGACACCTTGTTCTTCTTCTTTGGGTTCAATCTTCTTCTTCTTCTTCGTATCGTCTTCTTCTCCGTCGCATTGTTCGTCAATCTTCTCCCTCTCTTTGAACGGTAAAGAACTGAAACGGAAAGGGAAAAGACTCGAAAGGGGGTTGGATCCGTTTTGTGGGTTTTAACCCGTTTTTGTTATAACCCGTGACCCGCCACTCTAATTAACCCGCGAGATTCCTTTTCTTTTCCTAGCCGTTGGATGAGATCCAACGGCTCACGTTAGAGGTCCGGACCAAACCTCCCATCCGGACTCCCGGACTTGAACCCCACTGTGTGTGTGTGTATGTGTATATATATATATATATATATATATATATATATATATATATATATATATATATATTAGCTTTACCTTGTATCTCCAAAGTTTGCTCATTGGTATTGAGTACCATAATGACTTTTTATCCTGTTAAAATTCTTGCATCTATGGCCATTAAGAAAACATGATTGCTTCCCTTCCCAAAGCTATGAAGTTGTTTGCTATTATCTTTTCTCAACATATTTTTACACTGCGTGTTTGGTATATTTTTATCTGCAGTTTGTTGACTATATTTCGTTTATTTTCAGAAAATTATTTGATGGTGGAGTATAATTTCCCTTTATCCATTTATGTACATGCTGATTTTCTTACATTGCATTCTTGTTTTAGTGAAAACGCTTTTTTTGAATGTACCAGATGCTGCCGAAGAAGCAAGTGCAGTTTTTGGTGAAGTAGCTGCTCTGTGCATTCAGAAGCAGCAGCTAAACAAAGCAGTGGCTTATCAAAACACGCAGCCATCCAGTGATGATCATAGTTTAGTTTTGGGTAGAAACATTGGCTTAGAAGATAGTAGTCCGAGGGAAGCGAGACATATGAGTGGCAATGACATTAGAGTTGTCCCAGGACATTATCATGGAGTAGTTACGTCTGGAAGAGTTGCCAGTCAATCTCTAAATGGTGGTCCTGGCAACATGTCATTCTGTAGTGCTCCTTCACCAATGGCTGTACAGGTAAGATTATGTAAATTACCTTGCATTTCCCATTATATGCTGCCAAGCTTTGGTTGTTTGTAAAGTCTTGCACTTCCATTTTTGAGCTGTCATGACTTTACCCCTTGTTATGGTCGGAAACATCAACTAAAGATCCAACCTCTTGTGCTGTCCTTCATTTGAAAGGAAAACTTGGTGGCCATTGAATTTTTTGTTTTTAATTGCACTAGTTTGGGGAAACTTGTAAAACTGGCGGTTTATTTGTAGTTACTTTGTTGATATGCATGCTTCATTTACTTCCAGCTATCCTTGGTTTGCAAATTATCTCTGACACAATGCTTGTACATGTATTGCACTCCATCCCAATTGAGATAAGCTACTCGATCCCCAAATTTGGCAAAGTAGCCTGTCAATATGGCATGACACTTGTACGAGTACGGGTAATGGATGTGTGTCGGATGCTTCTACATCCAATTGGACACGGCTGAGATAAGATTAAGCCACACCTCTGCTTGACTAAGCCTCAACGTCAAATCTCAAAAATTATCAAGTACCTGTTTTCTTTCTGGCTGAGAATCAGAGATGTGTTTGGTGGATTGGGTTCAGATCTTCGTTGTCTGGCTTCTGATATCACATGCAAGTCCTGCATGTTTTCTTCTTCTACCGAGCTCAGATTTTCATCTTCATCTGGTTTTGACTCTAGATCTTCGTTTCTCTTTCTCTCCCTACCTCTTGTTTGCTGTTTGTGTTGTCTAGAGCATTAGTTATTGGAATACATACAATGTACATGTATCGATTAGCAACAGTTCATTTTTTATTGGGCTTCAAACTCGTGGCTTGTCTCTTAGGTTCCAGGTTATTGGGTGGGCTGTGATTGGGTTGTATATTTGATGAAGTCTTTAAAGTATTGTCATCCATGCATTTGGTCCATGAATTACACATATTGAGCCAACTTTTCAACTCATGTTATTACAAAAGAATATTCTAACAGCCTAACACCAATGATGGTCTTTTATTTATTTCTCTATGCTGAATTAATCATTACATAATATTCAAGGATTGATAACTATAGGCTACCTATAGGGGAGTTGTATAACAATAAAGACATATGTTAGTACAATAAACATATAGCATATCTCCATATCCTTATCCAAACTAGATCCATGTCCATGTATTCTCTATTTTTTGAATTTAGGAATCCAATCCCTACATATACACCCACAACTAAACTGTGTACCCATGTCCATGTAACACTGGTAACAAGCATCCTGTCTTCGAAGTTATTGAATAAAAAGATCATGTCGCTGATCACCTCTTTCCTCTATGAATAAACTATGCATATCTTGTAAGTGTGTAAGTTAAGAGACGCTCTTCATCTTCCTGCCTCTTTATCTATTATGATAGAAAACAGTAATTTTTATAGAAATGAGGGCATAAAAAGGAAGGGAAAGAGCACTATTATTCACGCATTTGGCTTACTTGTATTTGTATCGAAGTAGTTAGAATTTCTGAGTAAAAATAGAGAAAGAGGTTTCAACCAACTGATTGTCCCTGGCTGCAAACGTCCAGGTCAAGAATGCGTCAACTTTTAGTTCTGGGGCATGCTACCGAATTGGCTTCTCTTTTTATTTTTGAGACATTGCGGGGGAAATAATTTGTTGGCAGTGATTTGCTACTTGCTCGATCATTCTCCCCAAGTGGTTTTGAAAGCTGAGGCAAAAGTTTGACATCCTCGTAAATGGCGGAAGTGGTTTCCATTTCTCTGTTTAGACAAATATGCAGTGTTACATATGTAGCATGCCCCAGGACAAATAGCATGCACAGACAAACATAATATGTAATTTCCTCTTCTTTAATTTGTTGGTGGAAGTGGTTTCCGTTTCTCTGATCTAGAAGGAGCATGGTTTGGTTGATCCGTTATGTTACTCATTTGCCACTTTCGTGGTGGAGATATCGTCTTCTATATGAATCTCTTTTTGGTTCTACATCTTACTTATTTTGGGGGTTAAAACTCTATTGATATTACGTCGCATGGAGTAAGACGGTAGACGACTTAGCTGTGGGATTGTTTGCGTAAGGTTGCTTGCACATAAAAACCCGTTTTCCTCGCTTGTTGACAGCTGAAGCATAGCCGACCCCAATTGATTGGGATATAAGGCTCGGTTCGGTTTGATTTGACAGCTGAAGCATTTACCGACACACCAAGCAAAGTCTCCGCTCTCTGGATCAAATCTTCGTTGCATGATCCTCCTGTTGTGGTGATGAATGCACCCCGCTCCACCCCAAAACCTTGGCCCCGAGCTCCAAAGTCAGGATCTCTTGGGAATCTCACTCTCATCAACACGAGCGCGTTTCCAACTTGAATAAAATCTCTCAAGCATTTGAATTCTTAAAAAGAAATAAAAGACGTGCTTACAAGCAAGAGAATATGTGATAAAACGGTTAGATACGAGAAGAAACATAAAACTACTTTTCTCAAGTATAAAGTGTAAACATAAAATTTACAGCAAAAATATTTGCAGTTGATTTCCGTTACTAAATAAATGTTTACTAGAACTAACTAGGAGTAAGATGGGAGGTGATTGGGATTGTTGGCACAAAGTCGCTTGCAGATTTGATTCCGTTTTCTCGTTCTTGACAGCTCAAGCTTTTACCAAGGCACAAGCAAATTCCCCGTTGTTTGGATCAAATCTTAATTGCAGGATCCTCCTATCAGGGTGGCGAATCCATCCTGAAACCTTGCTTCCGTGCTCCAAATTCAGAATCTCCTAGGAATCTCACTCTCATTGATTGAGCTCGTTCCCAACTAGGATAGAGTCTCTTAAGCATTTAATTTTCAAAAGAAATTAAAGAAGAGCTACCAAGCAAGAGAATATTTGGAACGACGCTTAGAAACTAGAAGAATCATTAACTCAACTTTGCTCAAGTATTAAGTACAAAATTAAATCTACTTGTAAATATTTTTTTTCAGTTGACGTGTAATACTATATAAGATGCATAATAGAACTAACATGAAGATTCTATTGTTGGAGGATGTATGTTTTTGTTTACACACACATACATATTTTTTTATTATGTACATGTATATAGATATGTTTAAGAACATATACATATCTACATAGAGAGAGAGAGAGAGAGAGAGAGAGAGAGAGAGAGAGAGGCATATATGTGGTGTACTCTCCTATAGATACACACAACTTTAGTTTAATTTCATCTTTCCTGTCGCTCCCCAGCATAGCTCCCACTCCCGCTTTGTGCCACTAAGGATCAAATACTTTAATTATTCCTCATTTATTGTTTTACCACATGACCTGAACTAACATGGACTTCATGGTTTTCTTGGTTTCTTTTGTCCCCCAACATAATAACACTACCCTCCCTCCTATAGTCTTATATACTGTTTTTCTTTCTTGAAGTCTTCTAAATTATTCTTCATGGGAAACTTTTGGGGGCAAACTCTTAAAATTGAGAAGTCTTGGAGAAACACTTGACAAAGTACAGGTTTTTGACAACCACCCCATTAAACATGATTGCACTGGTATATATTACCACGTAAGGTAGAACTATTGGACTTGTTTTGTTCACTTATTCTCTGTCATTCATTCATAGTAAATTTGCTTTTGCCATCCTAGTCGTGCTGATTCCGAGTTTGAACTACTAGGAAAAAAATCTTCCTCTTGTAAATTGATTTTGTATGTTTTGTGGATATTATTTGTTCTTCTGGCACGAGTCATGTTTTTTTTTTATTTTTCACTATGATGCATGGACACAGACACGGACACGGTTATGAACACAGACACGGGGGCATGGGAATTCTAAAAAAATGGGGACGGGGACACGGACACGGTGGGGACACGCCATGTGTATATTTATATATTTAAGTAACAATAGTTTGACCCCTGAAAATTTAATTAAAAAATTACAGTTTGACGCCCAAATTTTTAAAAAATTATAGTTCGACTCCTAAATTTTTTAAAGAAATTGCAGTTTGACCCCACTGTGTCCCCATCGTTGTCCCCCCGTGTCCCCAGTCGTGTCCCCCACAAAAATTTAAATTAAATTATTGGACACTCCAGGTGGCGTGTCGGACACGTGTCCCCGTGTCCGGACACTGCGACACTTTGACCTCTAGAGGTGTCGGCATAGCTCTCTCATTTTTGTCATCTTTTTGCTCCATAGTTTTGCTATGTGTCTAACTAGTGTCTTTGGTGGAAAAAATGCCGTTTGTTTCTGTTCCACTGAGGGCTCACTGAGGACTGTATTCTGCTAATGGAAGTTGTGTCAGTCTTGCTTATGGACTTGCATGTGGGGTTCTGTTAAACTTTAACTTCTTCTAAGGAGAAAGATATTGGACACTTGTGTGCTTGATATCAATGACTATTCTTTTTACTGGGGACCGAGAATGGATAATTGCTCTATGCTCTTTTATATCTCGCAGCTGTCAGGTGTTGCTCCACCCCCATTATGAAAAAATGTGCAACCTAATGGCCTAAACCCAAATGCAGTTATTATGGATGGTTCACCAAGGTCAATTGTGAAATACGGTCAATTGTGAACTCTACAATTCAAGCCCCTCGAAGAAAGTTTGTGGATGAAGGAAAATTGAGAAAGGTTTTTCACTTTGTCTTATATATCTGATGTGTTGTACGTATTATTTCAGTTCATAATTTTTATCAGCTTGACTGTAGGAATTTGTCCATTTTAAAGAGTCCTTTCCTTTTTGGGGCCATGGTTACAGTTTGAATTTGAATTTTCCATAATCTTAAATTAGGCCCCTATATGTGGCATATGTGCAAGAGATTTTGACCCGTAAGGTTTTAGTAAAATTGCAAATTCAAAGTTACACAGTTGGCTGCTCTGATTAGTCTTGCTTGATCAAGGCAATCTGTGCAGATCAGCTAATACACAAAGATTTTCCCTATAACTTGTCAACCTCGCTAGGTAAAGATTGTATCTGGTTTTTTTTTTTTGGCAGCTTTGCATTTATAAGTCCCTCCTTCCGGCCTTTCCCTACCATAGTACGTGCTTTGATTCACCCTTGTATTACCTAGCTCTGTCCTCTGATTAAGCATTCTTTTCCGCATCTCTATCATTCATTATACCAAAATTTGTACTTTTCTGTGGTTGAACTTGAGGATATCTTCCAGCTTTTTCTATGTTTGTTCAGAAAACTTCAACCTGTGGCATTTTGTAATGCGTGGTTACATTTTTTTGTGCGGCTAGCTTATCCTATAATTTGGCTAGGCCAGGTTTTGGTTTTGGTTACCGAAGGAAATTTTTGTGGTCTTGTCCAATATTCTCCTAATATTAGCTGGTAATGAAGTTCCTTATTGGTTTGAGACGCTTTCTTTCAGATATCAGGGAGGTTATTTTCTGATTCTGGACCTCGACGAAGCACCCAGTTTGCTGCAGAAACAGCAGCGAGCACGAATTCAAATGCCACTACATTAACTGGAAATGGAACTAGCCACTCCTCCAAATATATTGGTGGTTCCAAGTTGAGCTCGGTGACATTTCGGTCAGTGACAGTTCGCAAGGGGCAGCCGTGGACCAGTGAAAGTTTTGATGAAGGTGATTAATTGATCTTATTTTTCATTGTCTTACTGATTCAGTTGTCGTTGCTGATAGCCTGATACAACAGCTAGAACAGAATGAGTTTGCTTTATTACTATGCTCTTCAGCTAAGTCTGGTTCTTTATTATTGGCGGTGCCCATTAAAGCATATAATAGATCTTTAGTTTGCCTTTGGTAGCATAATTCGTAGGCCATAGCGCTCTATAAAGAGTTGTTTCCCAGAACAATTAGGCTTTGGACTTCCCGAATGGAATGTGGTTGGCTACTCTTCGGCTGGTGTTGTCCATTTTCTAAACTAATGTGGCACATTGCAGGGGCTGCCTCCTCGTTCGCTAATAATTCTTTATTCTTCCATGATGACCCAAAGAATCCTTCTAAATATTTTAAGCACGTTTCTGAGTCTCAAATTGTCTCTGAGACGTCCCGGACCTTCCCGGCGGCCTTATTGCTAGTAGAATCACTGTTTGTAGTTTATTATCTTTTGTTTGATTGCATGCATATCTCAATCGGGACTCCCGTCCTCTCGTACTTCACCGGTGTATCTATCTGAGGGCTTGCCTACTATTAGGTGAGCCATTACCCATTGGATTCAGTCTATGAAGCACTGATACGAATACGGAGATGACACAATATGGATACGGCAATATGGCAAAAGCTTAAATAATAGGATACGGATATGTTGGGGATTCGTTTGTCAAACTAGGCTTAAAAATAAAGCTGAAGAAATAAAAGATAGTTGAATTGCTAGTATGTTACAGTGTATTATATATGTTGCATACGTCAGTATGTATATAGAAGTGATTTACACTATATACAAATATATAGTGTATATAGAGAGAGGATCAGTGAGCATATAGCCATGTAGTGTTTGAGTGTGTTACAGTGTAACTATCTCTGTGTTTGAGAGATTGAGAGAGATCTGACGAAACAAATCTACCTCCAAGTATGTTTCAACTTTCAAGATTAGTTAATACTGATGCAATCCATTCATTTGATAGGCATGAGTTGAAACAACTCATTATTTCCTGATGGTTTCATTAATTCACTTCCCCCACCCCCACCCCCTTGATAAAACCAACGAAGAAAAGCCATATTTGTCGGCGCTGTTTTCTCGGTTCAGCAATAAACAATGATACTTCTGTGCTTTACATCACACTTGACCTGTGAGGCTACTAGTAGGTAAATAGTCTGTACCAGCGTGTACAAACCAGTTTTGGGCCCGTTTTAGGTCCCAAAAAAATGATTGGAGTCACTCATTTTGTTTAAAATACTTATTTTTACGGTCCCTACAAAAATTAAGTTCAATCCGCTATTGGTAGAAGCGTTTACAAAACATTCAACTTTGCTTGACAAAGTTGGATGTTTCGTAAACGCCCAAGCCAATACCAAGATTGAGCTTATATTTTTTTGAAGGGACCGTAAACAAGGTATTTGAAAAACAATGAGCGGTTCTGATCATTTTTTTTGAGACTCAAAACAGACCCAAAAATAATTTGTACTTGCTGGTACAGATGAATAATCTGTACCAATAGCATCTCTGAATAGTACAAGGGCATTTGTGAACCTGTTAATGCAGTTGGATTGCGTTCTTGCTAATTCAAGTTCAGTGACCTGCTCAATCGAAGTTTAGAAACATATGTTTATGGTTTCTAGGAATACATCACGAGGTTCGTGATGATTCTTGTTCTAATGCAGCCACCTCAAGTTCATCTCCTGCTGGTGATCTTAGTTCTCATGATCAAGAAGAAACAGCAATGCCAATGGGTGGGGTGGTTATGAGTAGCTCAAGAGTAATAACTGGTACTTCTGAAATATTGGATCTCTTAAGGACTCTCGGGGATGGCTATAGGCTATCCTGCATCTGCATGTACAGGTGCCAGGTATTACAAAGCCATTGTCTAAGGAACAATGTCCTTATTCTTCTTGTTTCACTCTGCTGCTTTTAGTCGTCTAAGGCTTCTTGGTGAAACAGGATGCGCTGGATGCATATCTGAAACTTCTGCATAAACATTATAATACTGGATGGGTACTTTCCCAGGTAATTTAGTGGGTTAACAAATTCTACCTTCGGTGGTCTTGCAGATTAGAACACATTAAAACAGAAAGGTATACCTGTTTCTGGAAAGTGGAAACTAAGGGGTGACATGACATTGACATATGAAGTTGCTAAAATTGTTGATTCGGAAAAGTGCCTGACCCCTTCCTTTAATGGATTTGATACTTAGCCATTTATCAGCTAAAACTAATGACAACTACCTTTTGACTTGGTGATATCAGTCTCAATGCCTCATTTAACACGCAGTTTTTCTTACTTCTGTATTATACTTGGTTGCAAAATTCTCCTGTACGAGGAATGAGGACTGTTTTTGAATGTCCAACATCATGTTCGTTGTGCCTTATTTTTAGATAATGATTTGACTGTTTGTTTGAACATGATTGTTTAGTTCTTGATTTTAATGCTTTTACCTATTTTTTTTATTTAACATCTCATCAAGCATTTCTGCAACTGCAGGTGGGGAAATCATATTTTGAATTGGTTGATTACCAAGAAGCTCATCGTGCCTTCAGTCTTGCCCGTCTAGCAGCTCCTACAGTTTGGAAGGGATGGATATACATTCTACTGTTCTATATGTGAGTTTCTTATATTTTGCGTGATTGAGTTTTGAGCTGCTTAATTTTGTGAGATGCAATTTGTTCATTTTCTGTCCAAATATCCACATTTTTCCCCCCTCACCGTGTTTGTTTAAAGATATTGTATTTATTATCTTTTGCAATCTTTAGAGCGGTTCTTTGTTAATTAATAAACGACTCGCGTCAGTACTCTCTCAATTCACCCGACTATCATAAACCTTCTATACTAGTCCTTGGATATTTGTAGACATTCTGTTGGAAATTCTAGTACTTTGACCAAAGAGATGTGCATGAAACCCACTCAACGCGCCTCAAGCCCTCAACACTGCTGGTCTGAGGCAATTGTAACGTTGCTCAGGTGCTCAAGGTGTGCGAAGCGCTGCCATTTTCAATTGTGCCAAATTACGTAATTTTGCCATTGCTACCCTGTGATCTAGTGATGCCCGTTGTGATGCTATGTATCCTATCAATGCCTCACAAAATAAAAGAAAGCCTTGTCCTTAGCTGACAAGGCAACTGTAATGAAGTGTTGCCGAGGTGCTCAAGGTGTGCTAGGTGCCCACCATTTGCAATTTTGCCTAATTACTTAATTTTGCCATAGCTACCCTGTGATCTAGTGATACCCATTGTCATGTTATGTATTCTATCAATGCCGCTCAAAAAATAGAAAGCCTCTGCCTTAGGCGACGAATGGAGTATGGAAACTTTTATATTTTAGGTCAAATTGTAATTTGCAGATTAAGTGTTTACTGCTAATGACCTAATTTTCTTCAGTCCTAATTTGATTTACTCAATTCGTGTATTATTTTAACTGCTTTAATATGTAAATTGCTTAATATATGTGAGAATTTGGTCCTAGCTTGTGGAACAAGAAAGACATGAATATGTAAATTGCTTAATTTGAAAAGATGTTGGTTTGGTCCAAGTCTGGGTAGTATTTACATTATATGAGAAACACATATGGCATTAGTTAATGCATTAGGATAAACGAAAAGAGAACTATTTAATAACTATAACACATGTGTTGCTTGCGTGAAGCCCGTGTCTCATGCTAAGCTATATGGAGAGTTTTGCAGCGCAATTTTCCTCTGGCCTAGATAACTATTGGTGTGTGAATGTGTCTTTGCATCAACTCATATAATTCCTATCTCAAGGACACAGTGACACGCTATAAGAATCAGATTTTGAATATCTTTGTGATATTTTCCAGTGTAACATAATATAGTGTTTGGCTGTTTGCAATGTTTCATTGAGCATTTCGTGGAAATCCTCTATAGTTTTATGCATAGCTCTATGGTGAACTCCAAATTACATAATATCCTTCTTATCAATTAAAATATGAAACACGTACACTCAATCCAACTGATATTTAAACTTTTAAAGTGTCTTATGTTATATAGATTCTGTGTAGAAGTTGACTCTCCTAATTTTTTGTTCTTGAGGCTTACTTGTAACTTGTAAGCATAGCTGGGATGGTCAAAGTAACTCTTATACAATCCTAATGTGTTATTTACCTACATACAAATTACACATTGTGTAGGCAGGAAAAACACTTCAACTATATAACTGAGTCCACCTCCCTTAGTCATAGCTCTTGTTGAAATCATGAGGGGTCTAGTTGACGCATCATTGTAGCAAAAGAACAACTAGATATCATTCTAGTAAATGAATGAATTAGATATCATTCTAGTAAATGAATGGATTAGATATCATTCTAATATAAGTGTTTTACTAGATCTCTTCCAGGCTTACGGGCTCTTGAATGCAAAAGAAAGATAGAGACACTTTGATTACAAGGAATATAAAGAGAAGAATAAAAGATAAACAGATTTAACAGAAATCACTTACTGAAAGGTAATAAAATCATGCCAAATCAAGCGGGCACTGGAGCTAAAAGTTCCAAGGATCTAGGAAAACAAATTCAACTCAAATAAGTAAACAGTATATTTCTAAGCTTACAAAGACATTCCTAGTAAAAGTCTAATTCAAGAATGAGAATATAAATCTTCCAAATCTTGTCCTACATCGCTAGCACAAAGCTGACACTATCATTACTTTTGGGATGGGGACGTAGACGTTACATGTGGTGTCAGCTGTATGAGCCACCTCTTGGTTCCCATGAGTGGTGCCAAAGTACTGCATATAGCGGAGTGCTACACCATGCACCACACAAGGACACATGGCCCTGTGAATGTAACATCTTGTCTCTCATCAGCTGGGCTGGAATAATGATTCTATTTAGTTGACTCACTGTTATTTATGATTATCCTAGTTGTTATGTAGAATTTATCTTGTTTGTTATTTATTAGGCTATCTTTGTCTTTTCTTTATTGGTAAGAGTCTATTTAAAATCTCACATTATGTTTGGTAGGATGGGTGGAATCAATTCAGGTTTATTGAGTAATGGAATGGATCACGTTTTGTCCCCTAGAGCTGGATTCCGAGGCTTTCTTAAGGTTATTTTTTTATTGCTTACATCGAACTATAAGTGAGTTTACCTCCCTTACTAGTAAGGATGCCGATGCGTTCTAAAGCCATGAGGACCTAGCCCAAAGTGGAAAATATCATTAGGTTCAGGATGAAGATGTGACAGTATATGCTTCATTTGGACCCAGCAACCATGGAACCTTGTTACTCCACATAGGTTTTCTCTGAGACTCTTTTTGATCTTTCTTGCAGCATTTGAAGGAGGATATGAAGTTAAGTTACCTGGCTCAGGAGCTGATATCAACTGACCGCTTAGCTCCTCAATCTTGGTAACTGCAATCAAACATTTTGAAGACAAAGTGGTGTGCAGCTTCAGTTTTCTTGCAATTAATTTTTTCCACTTGCTTTTTTGTTCTTACCTTCAGTGCAGTGTTAGACAGAATTCTATCTGTGAAGCTGATTGCATTAAGTAAGTACTTTTTGTCTCGTGAGTTTATACTGTAGGGCTGTGTCTTCGCTCTTGCCGCTTGTCAACTGCTTATCCTCATGTCCTCACTGCAAATAGCTGAAAGTGTCTTTTGCAATGTCTTCAAGCATTTTTATTATCGAGCTCTAGAAGCATTAAAGTTTTGGTTATGGTTAGCTATAGGTTACTGTTTTCTATTGTTGGCTATTAGTTTAGCAGAGTATTTGTGAAGGGCTTGCAAGTTATTGTACTTGCATTGGCATGATGCGACATAAGCAATTAAGCGACCTTTCTAGTTGTCCTTAGTCTCAATAGTGAGATCGTTTGGAGCAGATTTTGAGGTTTTAGAGCTTTGAAAACCTTTTAATGTGTTTGTTGGAGGCGCATGAAAGTGTGTGGTTGTTATCTTTCTTCGCCGTCCTTATACTTTCTGTTGACTTGATATTGCAGGTGTGCTATGGGAAATTGCTATAGTTTGCAGAAAGACCATGAAACTGCTCTTAAAAATTTTCAATGCGCCGTGCGACTGAAAACGAGATTTGCTTATGTGCACACCCTTTGTGGACACGAGTAGGACGTGCATCTTTTTTTCTGAAAAGACAAAAGGGATAAGATACGGAAGATGTTTTGTTGGTGATATATTTTGTTCATAGATATGTTGCGCTAGAGGATTTTGAGAATGGAATTAAGAGCTACCGCAGCGCCCTTCGAATTGATGGGAGACATTATAATGCTTGGTATGGACTCGGAATGATCTACCTTCGCCAAGAGAAATTTGAGTTCTCAGAGCATCACTTCCGCATGGCTTTCCAAATTAATCCTCGTTCGTCCGTTATAATGTCTTATCTTGGAACAGCTTTCCACGCCTTAAAAGGTTTGTGCATTTCCTACTTGATTGTGGTTCCCCAGTTCCAAAAAGGAAGTTTTATCTCCTGCAGCTGTCTGAATTTGGTTCTCTATACATCTGGCAACAAAATGATGAAGCTTTCGCAATGATGGAGAAGGCTATTTTGGCAGATAAGAAGAATCCTCTGCCCATGTAACAGAAGGCTAATATACTTGTGAGAATAGAAAAATTTGATGAAGCTTTGAAAGTCCTAGAGGAGCTTAAAGAGTATGCCCCTCAAGAAAGCAGTGTATATGCCCTGATGGGTAAGATTTATAAAAGGAGTAACATATATGACAAGGCAATGCTTCACTTTGGATTAGCTCTGGATTTGAAACCACCTGCGACAGATGTTGCTACCATCAAGGTGACTTGCATGCATTATTCATTATATGATTCTGGAACTGTTACTAGTTTTTGAAACAGACCTTGATTATTTTAGAGGTCTGCGTATATTTACATATTTTCCATCTGTTGTGAGCATATGTTTCCATAATATGTGGGCATAAGGAACTTTGGTTACTGAGTCAGTGTTAGCTTTCATTCCTTCCCCATCATAGTTGTCAAAATCATACGGTTCACATGTCGGTTCGTAATTCACAGAGAATCAGTACGAACCTGTAAGGTGAATCTTGTTTATTTTGGGATCAAAACAGCAATGGTTATACGATTCATGATTGAATTCATATTTATGTGATTCTTAAACTGATGGATCTGACAAAATCTAAATGTGTCGTGCCCATGCCTGTGGCAGCCCGGCCCTTCTTATACCTCTAAGCTATGTAGCTCGTACACGAACACGGGAATTCTAAAAGAATAGGGACACAGACACTGCGGGGAACATGGTTAAATTGCAAAATGTAAACAATTACTAACATTCACCACAAATACTAATAACCATAGGTATTTATAATTATAACATACTGGATGAGTACCAATACTATTAAGACGAAACAAAATAAAACAAACATCCATAGATTTTTTTTTTTTGTGAAAATGAACATTCATAGATTCAATACAACCCAATTGAAAAGAAAACATCCATAGTTTCATAGTAATAAGCAAAATAAATAAACTATTTAGGCCCCGTTCCAGAACACCTCCTTACAAAATAAGTACTTATTTCACATTTTCAAACTCAAAAATAATGTAAACGAAAAATAATTTTTCAATTTTTTTTTGCATCGTATTATAGATCTCGATGAGATCTATCAAATAAGATCCATATTGATAGGAAAATTATTTGCATAAGCACATAATTTCTGAGCTTGAAATTGCCTTATTAAAAAATAAGTACTTATATACCGTTCTGGAACGGAGCCTAAGCATGTCTCCAAATTTCAACTATACCAAACTTCCATCATTTTGTCATCGTTGGTCACCATCCCCATCGTCTGTAAAGACTACAACCTCCATGTCGGTGGATTCATATCGTATATGTAGGCATATATTGCTGAAACTAAGACATATATACTGACATAAATTTAAGACGTGTATACGTATATATAGAGATACACACAATTTTATATATGTACATACTACATACTAAGATATATATACAGCTATACTTATGTATGTACCAGCACATGTAAATGTTCAGAGAGAGAGAGAGAGAGAGAGAGAGAGAGAGAGAGAGATGCTTCAATTGACTGATTCTCGGTCTAGGGTTTCATGAATGTCTTTTCCTCCTCTTTTGGCTTCCATAGCTGTGTTAGGATAGGTTATGTTGTTTAATTACACTATAACCCAACCCAAATATTTGTAGTAATACCTTGTTTACCCCAGAAAAATTAGAAGATATTACAAATCTACCCCCGCCATCTCCTCGTGCGTTTCTCCACGTGTCCATGCTGTGTCCCCCGCATGGACACAACATGGAGAGAGAGAGAGAGAGAGAGAGATGCTTCAATTGACTGATTCTCAGTCTAGGGTTTCTTGAATGCCTTTTCCCCCTCTTTTGGCTTCCATAGCTGTGTTAGGATAGGTTATGTTGTTTAATTACGAGTGCAATTTTGTTCACCCTCTTTAAAATAGGGTGAACACTACTCTCCTTCCTATTGGTTGGAATGGTGTGGATCTCACCACAAAGTGATGCTATGCTTACTATGCAATACACTTTTTGGTAAGCATGACATCACTTTGTGGTGGGATCCACACCATTTCAACCAATAGAAAGGAGGGTAATGTTCACCCTCTTAAGTGGAGGGTGAACAAAACTCAACTCGTTTAATTACACGACAACCCAACCCAAATATTTGTAGTAATACCATGTTTACCCCAGAAAAATTGTATGGGGCACGTCACGTGGCATGTCCTATATGTTTTCCATTCCCGTGTCCCGTCACAAGTACGGCGACCTGTTTGGATTGTCGGTGATTCATAGCCTCGAAGCATAATCAAGTATGTTATGTAGGATCATAGGACGTGGTGGGCTTGGAGCCTCAAACTTGCATGTTTCTCCCATAGAAGCAGCTAATAACCTATTGGCTATTAGCCTTCATTATATATATATATATATATATATATATATATATATATTGATCCGAGACTTCATTATATTCACTACAGACAATTTTAATCTTGTTTTGTCCTAATCTTTTCCGCTTCTTTAATATCTCTTATAACTATTTGGATAGTGGTATCTTGTGACCTATTTTCACAGCTATGACCTGCGATTCACAATTTGGCTCAATTCACGATTCAGGCAAACATGATTTGATTTGTGATTTGACAACTATGTTTCCTAGTTTTCACACATGCATCATAAAAGATCAGTGCCTTTGGGCTATGGAGGTTCCTTGTGATGACTCTTGGACTATGAGAAAACTGCTTGGTCTTAGAAGGTTAGGTCAATCCCTTATTAAATACCAGATTGGTAATGGAGAGAGAACCTTCTTGTGGTGGGATAATTGGCACCATCTTGGCTCCTTATATGCTAGATTTGGGGATAGAGTGGTGCATAATGTTGGCAGATCTTTAAGGGCTAAGGTGGCTTCAATAGTTAACAATGGGGCTTGGTAATGGCTCAGATTGAAAACCCCCCTTATTCAGGCCATTATCTCTCAAACTCCCAAAGTTTGGTTCCACACCCTGAGGTGGAGGATTCAGTTCATTGGGTGCCTCACCCTAGTGGTATTTTCACTACTAGATCTGCTTGGGAAGCTATTTGGTAGAAATACCCTATTCAGCCTAGGTTCAAGGTTATTTGGGGAGTCACAATGTCCCTGGATGGTCTTTTATTCTTTGGTTGGCAGCTCTTCATAGACTGAGTACTAAGGACAGATTGAGAAACTGGGGTATGGCAGTGGATGCTCTTTGTTGCCTCTGCCAGGATGAGGAGGAATCACATCATCACTTGTTCTTTAAGTGTTTATATTCTGCAAGAGTTTGGCAGCACTTGGCCTTAGAAACAGGGTGACTGGCATTCCTAATAATTTGGAAGATGTTCTTGAATGGTTACAGGGCAATGTATCTGGGAATAGCTTTAGATTTATTAGTCTAAAATGTACATTGGCAGCTACAGTTTATGGTGGTCTTTGGCAGGAAAGAAACTCTCGAATTTTCTGTGCAAAGATGAAGGGGCATACACAGGTGGCAACAGATTTAGCCAATGGAATTCGTGCTTTCCTTAGCTCCAGAAGGAATGTTAAACATTCTTTGCAAAATAGGCGTATTTGTGAGATGTGGGGACTGTCTGATAGGATTCTGCATTCTGTATAGTTTTACAGTGTGTTCTGTGTCTTTTTTGTTTTGTTTAGCGCTGCCTTGTATGGCTGATTGTATAAGCTGTTTCTTGTACGGGATTTTATCCCTTGTACTTTGTATCTTGGTTTGAGTCTAATAAAGTTTTGTGCACGTGTCAAAAAAAAAACCTATGTTTCCTAGTTGGTTGCCAAATAATGATTTGTTATATAAAATAAAATAAAAAGAAACTAAATTTGCTTCCTTAGTTTCCTACCATTTTCCTTATCGTTCATTAATCCTCCACAAGTCTACGTCTAAACCCAACCTTAAGCAAAAGTAAATCAGTCAATGACATTTTACTGAACTGCCTAAATCCATGTCTCTTTCTCCTCTGTCATTGGGAGGAGTGGCCCATAAGATAATGGGGTCAGTTCACCCTGTCAAACTGAAAGTAGCTACAAATTTTTAAATATACAGAACCGAGACTGAGTGGGATTTCTTCTTGTGATCCTACTGAAAGAAAATAAGATCCTAGGTTCCAGTCTTTCTTGGAGTTGGCAGAGAGGAGATGGGTCTTAATTTTTCACTTTTCATAGTGGTTTGTGGGTTTTCATTTAATGCTTTTGTTTTGTGCTGATAAACTCTATTTGATGCTGGCGCATAGCCGTTTCACTTTGGTCTTTGGCTACTCTTTTAAGCTTGCTTTACGATGTTTTCATATCTGGCACTGTAAATTGTCTTATGAAGTAAACTGTTCTATTTCTGTTTTATGTTGACCTGCAGGCTGCGATTGAGAAGTTGCATGTGCCAGATGAATTAGAAGATACACTCTAAATCTGTTTAATGGTTATTAGCGTACAGAAACAGAGAGAGAGTTGTAAATTATTCGGCTTCAAGTGCTTGGTCAGGCTTGTACCATAGACTTCTGCGGAGTGGAAATGACCTGATCCTTGGGAATTAATTCATTCTTACGGGAATTTTTTGTGGAGTCTGCGGATGTAAGTTTTGTCAGCATTTCACTCACTACTAGCAAAGGATCCTAACAATCATGCAAGTAAAGTTGCACGATTGTTCCAGTGGCTCCTAATACCGTAGATTCTGACTTGTCTTAGGGGTTCTGAACCTGATTTTAGTTCCTTTAATTTTGAAAATAGTTGCAGTGTTCACCGGCCTACAGATTGCCTTACCCCATGGTTTTGGTTATTCTCTCTTAATTTTTTCTGTGTAAATGCGCTGGGTAGCCTGTGAGATAGGCCAGGATCCTCAAGCTCTATAAATGCCCAGTCACTTTGTTCCGATATAGCCCCAACCCCAGAATTGTGTCGCTAATGTAAAAGTGGGATTGCTTTGAGATAGTAAGACGTTATTTATTGGGACTCGGTCCTGGGCTGTTTGTTTCGTCGTTTGAGATAAAGAGTAAGCCTGGTAGATGAGTTGTTTCTCTTATTGGGTGCGATTCCCCAACCTGAGGGCTTGAGCTGCTTCGCTGCAAGAATAGACTATCCAGGTGCGATGCCCCAACCTGAGGGCTTGAGCTGCTTTGCTGCAAGAATAGACTATCCTGAACATGATTATACTTTGGGTTGATGGTTTGGAATGGATGAATTGGTGCTGAAATGTTTTGGCGATTGTTCATTGGAGTTGCTATTACCTCACTAGTTATTGCCGCCTTCCCAAGTCCCGTAGGGTATAATATATTAGGATTAAAAAAAAAAAAACAGAAAAAATGATGTCCAACGCACCCTCCCTTCACCCACCCAACCAGCGCCGCTGTCACTTTTGCCATTACTACCACCTCAATTTCTCCCTTTGGTTTGCCACTTCTCCACCTTTGAAGGCAACCAACGGGCCCCTACCCTCCGGGACCTTCCACAACTACCTTCCCCGGTATCCCCAGTCCATTGTCATTCCTCCACAACTAACTCCTCGTCATCCGCTACCCTGCCATTCCTCCGCATCTCCATCGTTCCCTAGGTGGGTTTCGCAGCCATTTCCAAAGCAATTGTATCATGAAATAACTTATGACTTTAGCAGGAAACGTAATTGCCCTGTTACACTTTTCTGTAGTATATGTTCGGACAAAGTTAAGGCGTTTTGTATTGGCATGTCGAAGTACACTAGATGTGAAAATTATCTTTCAATGTCTCTGATGAAGCGATTTTCGGCATGCTCGACCAACAACCTGCAAAACAGACAAGGTAAACTATGGGCAAGGTAAACTATGGGCACCAAGGCGTGGCTGTTGCCAACGCTCCTCCGATGCCTAAGTCAGTCGAGATATGGAGAGAATGGAATTGATTGTGTATGAGTTTCGTACCTTTCTCTTATGGTGGTGGTGTCTTTATATAGGCATCTTGGGAGGAGTCTCATTGGGACTGGGACCTTGGGTCTAATCCATTCATAACTAGAATGGATGGGAGAATGGATGGGTGTTGTGTCCTCCTCACCCAGGACTCCTTTGTTTTTGTTTTTTGATCCGGGACTCTTTTGTTCCTTATCCCCTAGGATTTGCAATCTCATCCCTTGGGATGAGATAAGGCCTTGGTTGTTCTTGAAGTCTCCTAAACTATTTGGGTTTCACTCATAGTGTTTTGTAATGTTGGTCCTTATCACTTCCTTTGTTCGTCTGATTGTGTTCACTGTGCAGGATGTCATGTCCGCCAAGCTCACCTTCTGAGCTGAGCTCGGTGCTCCTTTATTAGCTGAGGTCACCAGCACAACTAGTGAGTTGTCATTCCCTTTGGATCGGTTGGTTGAGTCTATCCTTTGTGGGTTGAATGTAGCCCTTTGGGCTCGTCTTCTTATTTATTAGGCCTTCTAAGTTGGGATGATTGTGTCAATTGGGCTGTGACGGGCTCCTTGCTCTGGATTTTCTCTGAGAGATCTTTCTTATCCTTATCAGTCTATTAAACAACGTTAAGGGCAAAAGGAAAAAATAGTAACAAAAAGTTGATTTTCCAGCTTCTGCAACAAATACTATTTCAATGTTTTACGTAAATCATTGTGGTTTCTTGTGTACCAAAAAAACAGTTGTTACTCTTGCGATAATCCATAGGCGGAAGTGTGTGTGTGTGTGGGTGTGGGTGTGGATGTGGGTGGACTGTTATAATCACCTCCAACATTTTAGAGACACTCGTGGTCAAGTGCATATATAGTTTATGTGAAAATATTAGTGACGTATTGTATGGGGACATCTCCCCAAGGCTTTAGAATATTTCTGAAACTTATCAAATTCGAAAAGTTAATATTGAGTTGTGATTCCTATTTTCCCTCGATCTGTTTGACTTACTTGAAATTCTCCTTGGCTGAGATTCTTACTTACTCTTATACTCCCTCCGTTTCATATTGAGAGTTCACCATGAAAAGTCGTGCCATTTTTCAAATAAAAAAATCAACTACTTCCGTGTATAATCTTTTGATTCGCACCAAATTAAAGTACTAATTGAGATTTTAATACTGTGCGAAAAATTTTGAAAAATTATGCACGGAAGTAGTTAATTTTTTAATTTGAAAAGAGGCAAGAAAGAGAAAGTGGGACTGTCATTGTGGAACGGAAGGAGTAGCAATTTGAGAAATTGGTGAGCAAATTGTTGAGCCATTAGAGTGACTAACTGTGAACCCGACTCCACTCCAAAGGTGATTCTTCCGATAAAAAAAAAAAAAATCTACTAAGCCGGCCCCCCGGGGTTAAAATTCTGACTTCGCCATTGCAATTTTGTCTAATTTAATATATTAGGAGACCTTGCAAAAAGTTGATTTAATCGGATGTCGGTGAGTACTTGATTCAAACAATTTATATTTTTTAGTCAAATGAAAGTTTTGGACTTTCGAATCAAGGTCTTACCGATGTATAAATTGAGCTGAATTTTCGTATGGACTGGATCCAAAATTGATCCTATATTTTTTTTTAATCATAAAAATGAATCGTACTCTGAGTGAAGATGAATAAAATTATTCTCAATACCCTTGCCCGGCTTGCCCCTGATCCAATGCACTCGTAATTGCAGAATGTGTCATGAGGTTCAACCTGTCTCTTGTGCGGTCTAAATTATTTTACTAGTAATTGTATAGTCAGCCTTATCAATCATTTATATAAAGGTTGAATAGTTGGTAATGATTTGCAATGCATTGGTGTATGGGTTTGACTTGATTGTTTATACACTTAAAGATAGCTACACAACTTTTTTACACTATATAGTTATACTACATCTTATGTGGCGACTATTTCAGGTTCCAAAAAAATCCAAAAACATATCGATAAATTTTGAAATATTGTTTTATGAGGTTCTATAAAAAAATCAACTAGTTTCACCTCTACGAATCTAGAAATAATACTTACTGATATCCGTTGGAGTTTATTTTTTATAGGGCCCCATAAAACAATACTGTATTTTAGAATTTATGAATATTTTTTTAAATTTTTGTGGGACCCAAAATGGGTCATTCATAAAATATAGTTTAACTATATAGTATATGTAGCATCTCTCTTGTTTACCATGTTATGGCTGAATTTGTGTCATAGTTTCAATTACTTCACTTCTTTTGCCATTTCCGCAAACTAGTGCTCATCGCCTTACAAATTCAGCAAATGCTTGCGATATGGTATGTAATATGATCGTTGATAATGCCGCAGACACGGATAACTCGCTAATCCTATAGAGTCATAGACATAACCATATAGTTAGTGGGTCACTCGACCCTACCGGTTTAGAAAATCATCCAATATAACTACTACGCACTTTAATGTTTTTTTTACTATTTTTATTTTATAGAATTGATGATTTCTAAAAACTCGTGAACGTGCCTGAAATACCCTCACTAAAAGAATTAGAGGTTTGATGTTTATGATTGACTTACCTCAAACACAAAGAGTAGGTAACAGTTGCCATTAGTCAACTTTGATCAAAGAACAGATGATAGGTATGAATTCTCACCAACCATGTTAGTAATTTGTTTTAATCAACGGGTATCTGTAATCTTAACGTGGGGAGATTAATAAGTATTTAATATCATGGAGCTCGTAATATAATTGAGATAAGGACGGGAGTGCAATTATAATTCTGTAGTGGGGTGAATTATAATTAGTGAAATAAGAAATAGAATCCTAGTGCGATTAGGTTTTCTCATTTACACTGGGAGCCCCAGACTTATTACTCCTTAGGTCCCTATCGTAGCCCTATATATACACGTTATGCTCTCTAGGTCAGTTTGATGTTTTTCTATTACTCAGTAAATAGAGGCAGGCTTAGAGAGAGCAAACAGATCACGAAAGAGTCCACACTCGGTTCGTGTTCTAGACGTGTAGGGAATACGGTAGAAGATTGTAAGGTACGATCGAGCAGTATTCGTGGTTTATAGCAAGGCGTCTAGACGTGTAGGGAATACGGTAGAAGATTGTAAGGTACGATCGAGCAGTATTCGTGGTTTATAGCAAGGCGTGCTATAACAAGCAAGGCGTGCTATAACAAGTTCAACCAGCGTTCGTGTCGCAGGGAATTGTGGTAAAACCCTAATTCTGCCTTGTAGGGTTTTTATTTTTGTTGTCTAATCCGTATGCGTCATTACTGGGTCTTGGAGATTCGATTTCCCAACAAACCAAACACTTGATTAAACCAAACCAGACCAGACGTTCAAGATTATGGGTCACCTTCAAGATAAATTATAACACCATACTGAAAATCAATATATACAGAAGTATATTCATTTTTTAATTTTTGGGGGGGTTGAAAACCTTTCTAAGTTTTTATCCGAATGGATCTACAATTAATCCTCATGTCAAATGTATCTCATATACTAAATGAATATTGACAGGGACATATTTGAGTTCCAAAGAAGGCTTTTCTTCCTTTTCTCATAAATATTGGCTCCAGTGATTGGTTTAGCCTACGGAACTGGATTCTCTCTGATAATTTTCCCAGACAGTTCAATAATTTTCTCATGATGCAAGAGATTTTTACCGATAACAATTTTATGTGAAGCTCACATTTGTGAAAGAACTCCAACAATTATCCGGTACAATTACCGGAGAGGATCCATTCCAATCTCCTATCAATACCAAAGACAAATGTTCTTTTGATATCTTGGTTAGCTTATTCGCACATTAACTAATTTTTGGGAGACGAATTTGATCATTAATTCATCTCATTTAAAGCCGGAGCAAAACTCTGTATGAATGGACTGTCACCATCAGAATTGTTAACAACTCGGAGGTTTCAAACCTTAAATCATAAGAGGAAGTAAAATCCCTAAATCGGAGACTTTGACCACCAAGCCAATCCATGTGTGCCAAAGACACATGTTTGATACTCATGTACACCAACCAACAAAGTTGATAATGAGACTCCTAATTTCTCTTCCAGATTTTCAAAAGGGAGTAGGTGGGAGGCTGAAGTGTTCATCATATATCCACTACTTCCTAAAACCTACTGGTCCCTTTTGAATGGCCCTTCACAATCATGGGTGAGGATTATTTTACATTAATTTTGTCTCCGAGGCATTAGATGTAATAGAAATTATCCATATATTGGTTCGGACTTTTTCTCGTCACACAAATCAAATGTACAGAGTGTATCACCATATGTGCATGAGCTTGGATGAATTTATTTTATAAGTGGTGATTTTCCCAGTTTTTTTACAAATTGGGGTGCTTATTTAAGCAAATTCTAAAAATAAGAAAATAAAATTGGGTGGCCTCTCCTTTTGTTTTTTATTCATTACCATCAGCAGTTTTGTTAAAAATGGCAATTGGAATAAATTGATGGGAATTGATTTTAACACTCCCCTTTTTACCATCTACACTCTCTCTTTGTTTTTATTTGGTGTGAATTTAATATATTGCTCCTTCATCTTCATGTGTGGAATAGTGAACTTCTGAAAGGGTAAGACAGTAAATTTCCATAAATAAATGGATTGTGAAAATCACTAACCTAATTAAATTGATATGGGTTTTTATTTTATTTTATTTTATAATGGGTTATGAAATCAGAACTTGATGATGATGGTCCTTAAGTCCCTTATGTATAACTTAAGAATTAATCATGGCAAATTTTAGACAAAAGTGCAAGACCAAAGATATAAGAATTTGTCCTGGTTAGCATCTCTAATATTATTATTATATCAGACTTTCAATCTGGAAATGCCAATTGTTTTATTTACTTTAGTCACTAATTAGATCGTGATTTGACATTTTCAACCAAAATGCGAAGTTGTTTGTGCCTTTACAACCCGAGATTTACAAGTTTTCATACAATTCAAAAACTACAAGTGATAATAGTAATTTTTGTAATAGCATATATGTAAGAGTATAATAAGGTTGAGTTTGGACTATGGAGTATTAGAGCATCCACCGTAGAATAAGCAAATGTGAATAATCAAAACATGTCACATCAAATTTTGATTATCCATTTAAGGTTGCTAAAGTTAGTAATGTCAAATCCCACATTGGTGTTTTTTTGCCCATAATCAAAACCAATAGGCCCTCCAAACTTTTTTCCTTCATTGCACGCATGTTTTTTGAAAAAAAATTATTTATTAAACAGTTTGAAGAAAAACAAAGCAGTTGGATAACAAAAAGTTGGATTAAAAAAAAAAACAGTTGTGTAAAAAAACATAATTTTTCGAAACAAAAAATAGTTTTTTAAAAAACACATTTTGTTCACTTAAAAACTGTAAATACAGTTTTGAGAAATTTTGAAATAACTGTATTTACACAAATATTTTTGAAAATTTAAAAACTATAAAATATATATTTTTTAAAACAGATTTTGTGTAAAAAAAAAGTTTTAAAATCTCAAAATCTGTTTACCAAAAAAACAGTATTTTAAAAGTTGTGTAAAAGACTTTTGAAATTTCAAAAACAGTTTTTAAAAAACACGCACTTTATTTACTTACACTTTTTAAAATTTTTGAAAAAAGCAAAAAAAAATCTGAAAAGTACAGTTTTTTAAAATTAGTTTTTGAAAACATTATTGAGAGAGAAAAAAAAAAGAAAGGGAAGAGAGAGAAGGTTTTTGTGTAATGATGGTGTACTTGACTGAGAGAAAAAATTTGGTTATTGGCAAAAGGTTGCTAGTTTTAATTATTCAAAGGCTAAAATTCGATGAGTTGCTAAGAGGTTGCTAGATTTGGTTATTCCAATGTGATCATTTTTTTGAGCAAACATTGCTAACTTTAGCAACATTTTTGTTTTGATTATTCTACTGTGGATGCTCTAATTAGTTATTGTTATAGAGAGAATAGATATTTTATAACGTTTAGTTTACTTTATCCAGTTTTCGTCATAACTTTTACATCATATCGTTCGTTTCATTGAAAAGAATCAGAAAATTATAATACAAAGATAAAAATTTAATAAAAAAAATCATATAAGACAACGCTAAAGACACAAAAGATCATATTTTTCATATTTTTTTAATCTTTTTTCATTGTTAGAGGTGTTTTGTGTATATATAAATAAGTCACTTGGCTTATTTTTTGGGTTAATTTCACTGACCTCCGGTAAGGTTTCTAACAAAAACAAAAACCTCCCCTCGGGTTTCTAAAACAATAGATACCTCCCCTGTCAGAGTTGACACCTTAACTTTATGAACAGAAGCTGTTACTTTACTAGTTTACCCTCAAATGGTTCTCTTTAGAAGATGAATTCTGCCTTATTTGGTTTGGTTTTTGAAAACAAAATTTCAACTAAAAAAATACTCATTATCCCTACTTTCAATTATTACTTTTCACTCATTACCCCTATCTCCAATCATTTTTCTCATTTTTCTATTTCTCTCCATTCATTACATCTACTTCCAATCATTACTCTATTTCTCTCTCCACTCATAATTTCAAAAAAATTCTCAGAAACTCATCCAAACACAATAAAAGTGAACTAGTAAAAAATGACACATCATCACCGGAAGCAAAAACTTGGAACAGAGCTACTTCTATTTTGAGGGCAAAAGCCAACTTATGCACTACATTAAGGTGTTGTTCCACTATGCAAAAAATGTTTTTTTTTTTGAGGTTTTGTCTTTATTCAAAAAAATCATGTTCGTTAGTTTTTGCGCCACGCTTTTGTGGATTATTCAAAATATCTTGAAAATAACAACTTTTCAGCCAAAAAAAAAAAAGCCAAATCAATAATCCATAAAAAAAAAAAAATCTTCTTAGGTAAAAGTAATTTTTTTTACTTTTATGATTTCTCTCATCGAGACAAATTAATAATCCATAAAAATTTGACGAAAAACTAACGAACGCGAATTTTTTTATTGAATAAGGACAAAACCTTCAAAAAGTGCTGAAAATTATGCGGAACGGGACCTAAGTACAACAGTGTGTGCTTTGAACTACTATTAGACATTCTTAGGCAAAAGTAAAACAAGACTTGCTATTATAACCCCACCCCATCTTCCAGTTCCCACCCATAATTTCGGAATCCAAATCCACCAAGAACCTCACAGTTCATCTGTGTTTCCATCACCGACTCACCATCATCCCACACAAACTATTAATCAACCATAAGCTTCACCCTCTTCATTATGAATCACCATCTCGCCCACCATTGAATTCCACCCTCACCGCCATAGATAAACCCCTTTTTTGCTAGATAATATTTCAGATAAATAAAGCTAGGACCATTAACCCACTCCCTCAATTTCCATTTGACCCATTTTCACCCAAAATACCGAGCACCTCCACTCCCACGGTTGAACTTGTTCTAGAATCATAGCCCTTGCAAGAGCACGATTTCATCAAATCTCAAATCACTATTTTAGAGAAATCAAAGGCGGGTGTGCATTGCTTCAATTCTTTGATTTTGACACAAACCAAATAGTTCAAGATATGGGGGTGGTGTTTTGGATATGGTGGATAGTTAGAAGTGGGTTTATTAGGGAGTGGTGGTGGACCTGGTGGTTTTGGTGGATGAACGACCAGACGATTGGGAAAGAGGACTATACACAGAAGATCCTCTGTTAGTTAGGGTGTACTAAATATTTCATATTTGTAAATATTTTTTTAAGAGCATTAAGTGTTTTCTAAATAAAAGGAAGGGCAAAATTCGGAAGTAAAATATGAAATTTAGCTAATGTCATTACTTTCCGTTCATCTCTTTGACATTCAATTGACAGAAGGGGGAAAATGATACTGACAACTAAAGCAGAGGGGAGGGTATTGTCATTTTTGAAACCTGAGGGAGGTTTCTGCAATTGTCATTAGTGAAATTTACCTCTCTTTTTTTGTCTGTATTTAAATTTTTCTCGTGTGTGTTAGTTTCGCATCAAAGTTTTATGGATTATTGATTCTTTTTTATGAGAAGAATGAGAAAAATAAAAAATTATGGTCCAAATTTCAAATTTTTTGAATAAAGACAAAAATCAGACAAAAAGCCATATTTTTTAGATTTATTCAAAAAGAATGAGTTTGGATAATAATTTTTTTACTTTTTCGAGATTCTTTTTATCAAGACAAATCAATAATCTGTAAAAAAAAATTGACGTGAAATTCATAAATGCGAAACAAATTTGAATAAAAAAAGAAGAAGAAGAAGCTAGGTGGCTTTTTTAGCCATAACACCCTTTGAACTTTTTTCAATGTTGATCTCTATCTCTATACTTTTGCGATTTCTTTTGTCAAGACAAATGTTTAATCTAACAAAATTGACCCGAATCAAAAAAAAAAGAAGAAAAGGAAACATAACCAAAAACACACAGTCAAAGAGACCCAAAAAAAATTAGGCCATGCTATGTTACAACCACCAAGTCCACTAGAAATTCATGGATGAGGGGGAGTGGGGAATAATCCACTTAATTTTTCCACAAACAAGAAAAGGGGGATGATTCCGTTTTTTACCAAACAGAGGAAATGGTTATCTAACATTTAAAAAAAGTTTAAATTTCTAATAAGATGATTATTAATGTCATAAAGCAAAGGTATGTCCCCTGGCCTGTGTAGTGTGAAGAACAGAACAATAATCCCTATATTTTGGTCCTCGTGTCTTAAATTTTACTCCATCCGTCCCTTTTTAAGTGTCATACTTCGTAACTCTAACTTTTCAAAAAGGTATCATCATTATACCTTTCACATCAACTTTTTCCTTCATTTTCCCTACTTACCCATCATCATTACACTTTTACTCACTTACTTTTCAAAATGGAATCTACTTTGAGGGACAAAATAGACAATTCACCAACTTTTACCCACTAACTTTACAAAATGGACACTTTTTAAGGGACAACCCAAAATGAAATACCGGACTATAAATAAGGGACGGAGAGAGTACTTTAGATTTTGTTAATGATCGCTTTTAGAGCATCCACAGTGGAATAACCAAAACCACAAGGTTGCTAAAGTTAGCAGTGTTCTTTCAAAAAAGTGCTCACAGTGGTATAACCAAACTTAACAATCTCTTAGCAATTCATCAAATTTTGGCTCTTTAATAATCAAAACTAGCAACCTTTTACTAATAACCGAAACCTTAACAATCTGCCTCGTTGGATGCACTACAGAGGGTGCTCTATTTATGGTTGTACATTCTGAATAAAAGTGAATAGTTAAAAATTGTACAACTATTTAAAGCTTGGTTAAACAATAATAATTCTAACACCATACCCAACTACACACCCAAACACACACCCACACTCATAAAAATGGTGGGGCCCACACACACTGGATGTGTAGTGTGTGAGGGCTCCACCTCTATTGTGCGTGTGGGTGTGTATTTGAGTGTGTAGTTGGGTGTGGTGGTAGAATTACTCGTTAAACAATGCCCACAGGCCACATTATGGCTAATACGGGGTGGTTGGTGATGGACATAAATTTGACAAATGGCGCATTTTTGTTGGCTTTTTTTAAAGCTATTTAACTGTATTTCCTATTGTTTTTATTTGCGTCATTCAGGTAACACAAAAATAATTTTTTAGTGATACCTAAACTGCTTAATTGCTATAAGAGCAAACCGAGCAATGTTAGCTCGAAAAACTAATTTTTTAATGTTACTAATTTATCCCTTCGGAATTAATCTTTGTTTCTTCATTGAGGTTGGTGGATAGATTTAAAAAAAAAAAAAAAACTTGTAGCGAAAACTGTTGGAAAATACTTAGGTTGTATGATGTATTTGATATAATCAATTTTTTAAAAGAAGAAGAAAAGATTTTAGTTTCTTCACCTTGCTTTCTTCTTATTTTTCGTTCACTTTTTAGCTTTTTCTGTTTTATATTTAAAGGTACAAATCTTATCATTCGCACAAATCCTTTTGGTAAAATATTAAGAAGCTTCATATGACTAAAAATGTCTCTTATGCTGTGTTAGATTGTAAATCTATAAAAATAAATGAAGGCGCCCGTACTCTCTTGCCCTTAGCAAATTTATCCCTTTTGTCGTCAGTTGTTTGTTCATTTGCTTATTTTCTAGTATAATCTAAAAGTCGATAATTTAGATTATAAAAGTTGATAATATTTAGATTATATTTTGGTTATAACAGTTGATAATGTTATTCTTTTGTTTTTCCTTTTCAAATTAAAATTATAATAATGACTTCTCATCTCCTTCTCAAGGGTAATAGGAGCTAGTAGCAAAAAATCAAAATATATACATCAAAATATAAGGATGATGTCTCCTTTCCTTCAATGGTATGTCCTCTCAAGACTCTATCTATTTTATAATTAATGGACCAGTTATGAGGGATGGAGTGAGTAATTAATTAATTGTACATCTTCATTCGCCCTCATAATTTTGCTATAAAAAATAGTATGGTTTTTTTTTTTTTAGTGATACCTGAAATGCTTACTATATGAGCCAAACGAGCAATGTTAACTCAAAAAAAAAAAAAATATATATATATATATATATATATATGTATATGTATATATAATCTTCATTACTTCATATCGAGGTTGGTGGAATAGAAATTTTTGATATTGACTAGCTACATTAACTTAACAGGTGAGATAGCGAAAGCTGTTGAAGAATACTTGCGTGGTATGATGCATTTGATAATGAAATTGTGAGAGGATTTGTAGAAGGAAAGATTTAGTTTCTTCACCTTCCTTTCGTATTATCTTTTCTTTCACCTCTCTCTCTCTCTCTCTCTCATATCTATATTATAAAACAGATCGGTTTTTGTCTACAAATATAAATAAGAGCACCTCTCCAGCCGTCGGATCAAATTTTCAATAAGTTATAGCCGTCCAATCAACTTCTTTAATAAATTTATCCTCTCCCTTCCTTTTTCCTTACTTCTTTGGCAATGTTGCCATTTCTAGATGCAAATATATATTTTTCCTTTATTTAATAGTGAGCCTTTTATTATCAAAACGTTTTCTTCTCCCTATCGTCAATCTTTAACTCTATCATTGGGGTGTTGTGCATTGTCCACTCATCTATCAGAAAACTCTATTCAATTCATTTTTTCTATCAACTGAGGTAACAATAGAAAAACATTATAGAAACTTTAGTCATACAAAAGAATAAAGTTGGGTTTTTTTTTTTTTTTTGTAACGAGTTGTTTCACCTATTTCTTGGAAGCACGATTCAAAGTAGTAGCGCTTGATAATTTGTCTCAGTTGTAGGCCTGTAGCATTCTTTTAATTTGAAGGGGGCAAAAACTCAAGTTGTAGCATTTCGTTGCAAGAATCATTTTCAATGTTAAAGAAAACCAGCATTCGTTAACTTACGGGGAGTGAAGTTTTAAAAGTATTCATTTTTTTTTTTGGATTAGTTGATGGTTGAACTATATTGGATATGGGTGTGATATAAGTATTGGTTTATCGTGACAGCTGTTGACGAATGGTTGTACATAAGTTAATTACAAATTTTATTTGGGTATGTGCTCATACTTTTTCAATGGGTGTGGTATTACTTGTTGTGAAACTATTCTTACAAGAAATTCGTTCATTTTATCCTATTTGAAGATAATTTAAAAAAAAATTATAAAATTTTTCATTTTGGTTTGTTATATAAGATCACTAGAACGGAAGGATAATTTTTTTTAAGTTGTAATAAAAATGTGTTCTGTTGTGCCTTTTTATTTTATTTTATTGGCGTGTTGTGCGGTGCCTAAAGGCACGGGTAATCACTAGTTTATGTTGTGTTAGGATTGTGAATTTATAAAAAGAAATATAAACCCTCTGTTGTCTTCTGTTGTTTGTTCGTTTGCTTACTTTATAATCTAAAAGTTGATAATATTTTGACTACATTTAGATTATAAAAGTGGATAATTAATTTTTTTTCTTTTATTTTTTCTTCTCAAATTAAGGGTATAACGATGAAGACTCATTTCCTTCTTTTCTTCTCAACGGTAGTAATAAGAAATCCAAATATACAAAGTGTAATTTTAATGTCGCCTTAATAATCTAAATATTTTTGTGATGGACCAGTTAGGGTGCATGTGTTCCACTAACTAAAATAAATTACTTATTTTTTAAATTAAGGGTTATTTCCAACACCACCCCTTCAACTATCACGTTTTGTCAATATGACCCCTTCATGTTTAAAACTCATCAACCTCACCCCCTCATCTATCAAAATCAAGCAACATCACCCCTTCCGTCCAAATCCGTTAACAAATATTACCATTTTGGAAGGAAAATAGATAACTTTAACAGAAAATAAAATCCTAAGACTAAAATGCCCTTTCACCCTAATTTCCGTCATTTCCTCACCCACATACTAGGTCTCAACCATCTCCTCCATCCTCACCGTCTTCTCCTCCATCCTCACCGCCGCCGCAACTGTCTCCTCCATCGCAACCCCATCCCCTCCGCCACCATCGCCATCAAGTTCGCGGCCCTCAACAACACCACCCTCCTTGCTGCCAGCAACCCGATCTTGCTTTGAGGATGACACCGTTTCGAGGCTGTCTGCCGCATCCAAGGTGTCGTGGGTTTCTCGGTCCCTGAGTGTGGCGTCGAGCTCGATCGAGGCGGTCTACATCATCACACTCGAGGAGGGCGTCGTTGGAGCGGAGGTCGGCTTGGATCTTGGCGAAGAGTATGTCCATTTTCAATTGGAGTGTGATGCTGATTTCTACATTTTTCCTTTTTCACAATTACAATAGCCGAAGCTGGAATGACTGCAGCAAAATGTTACTAATTGTGCAAAACGTGTGCTGGAATGATTGCAGCAAACATGTTTCTCTTAATCCAGTTCAAGACTGGAATGAAGAAATCTGGACTGGAATTTTTGTGCAAGAGTTTCATTTTGAAGTTTGTTTTGATTCGAGACAGGTTGCATTTGATCTGGAAATCTTCAAGTTTGTTTTGATTTGAGATTTTTTTGATCCGTAGATAAAACCGGAACGGACAGCGAGACTTTTGGATTAGGATTGAATTGCATTTTCTAAAAATCGTTACTCACGTATTTTTAGGTTCCGTTTGGATAAATAAGTCAACTGGCTTATTTTTTTTGTCGTTATTCAATTTTTTTCATATTTGTTAATGTTTCGTCAATTTTTTAAGAATTATTACATCTTCATGATGAGAGAAATTTAAAAAGTAAAAAATTATGATCAAAATCTAATTTTTTTAATAAAGACAAAAAAATTGGCTTATTTTTGTGTTTATTAAAAAAATAGGTTTCAATCGTAATTTTTTACTTTTTAGATTCCTCTTATGATGTCGATATAATAATCCCCAAAAAATTGACAAAAAATTAATAAATATGAAAAAAATTAAATAAGAACAAAAAAAATAAGCCAGTTGGCTTATTTGGCCGAACAAGGCCTAGTTAATGATTTGATTTGAATACCAACTTTCGAGTGATTCCTTCATGTCGTGAAAATTTATTTTAAATTTGAGAACTTCAAAATTTGGATAGATGATATTCTTTGATGTAATAACAAAAACAAAAGTTTCTCAGCATTCTTATATGTAACAATTGGGTACGGTGTATGTATCTTTCGGGGAGAGAGAGATCGAGATCAAAGAAACAGTTAAGGGTAGAATTCATGGAACTGCTCATGACTGTTTTGTCGACCAAGGGAGTAGCCCATCAAGGGTTTAACATAACAAGGATATTTTAGTCTTTTCTCTCATTTCCGTCCAAAATTTTAGCGGATTTGGACTAAGGGGGTGATGTTGCTTGATTTTGATAGATGAAGGAGTGAGGTTGATGAGTTTTAAACGTGAGGGGGTCATGTTGACAAAACGTGATAGTTAAAGGGGTGTCCTTGGAAATAACCCAAAAAAATGTGATGTATTATAAGAGAATGACGTGTCTCGTAAAACAGAAAATAAATAATTTTAAAAATTAAAAACTTTAGGGGAACGGGCCTTCATTTGCCCTCATAATTAAACAATGAAAAATAGTACTATGTTTTTTTTAGGGATTGTATTCATTTCGTTTTAATTTTTGAGTAAATTACAGTAAACCCCCCTAAACTAATCCGAATTTTCACTTAATCCCCTCTGACTACAAAACCCAACAGTGTGCACCCTTTAACTATCCAGAATTGACACTTAACACCCTTTTGTTAGGTCTCTGTAGGAAAAATGCACCGACGACCGTCTCCAGCCACTGGGCGGCCGATCCGAGCCGTCCAAAAATTTAAAAAAAAAAAAACCGAGTGGGCTTGGCGGGAATCAACGGCATCCGACGTGCGTAGGTGCTCGATCTAAACACCCCATTTAAATTCTTGGGGTGTTTGGATTGAGCACCTACGCACGTCTGATGCTGTTGATTCCCGCACTAGCCCACTTGGTTTTTTTTTTATAAAATTTTTGGACGGCTCGGATCGGCCGCCTGGCGGCCGAAGACGGCCGTCGGTGCATTTTTCCTACGGAGACCTAACAAAAGGGTGTTAAGTGTCAATTCTGAATAGTTAGAGGGTGCACACTATTGGGTTTTGTAGTCGGAGGGGGTTAAGTAAAAATTTGGATTAGTTGAGGGGGGTTTACTGTAATTTTCTCTTAATTTTTTTACTCTATCCCCACCAAACAAGAGATTCGGGGGGGGGGGGGGGGGGGGGGGTTCACTTTTTTTTTTGAAATAGCAAAAGAAGTTTATTAAATTTTATAAAAAGTTTACAAAAATTAAACGGATTAAGGATACACCGACAATAAATCACCTGAGACCGTAGGAAGGCAAGATATCAACCGGAACACCAAAACCAAAAGAGAACTTTCTCTATTTTTTCCCATAATATCAAGATTCGATGACCGCATTTGCAAATCAAGTGTAAAATTCCCTATCATTGCACCCAAGTCAAGTCTTTGAAGACTGGCGGCCACTGGCCAACTTCCGAACACCAATATGAGAAGTTTAAAGGGAAACATGAACGAAACTGTGCTAGAATCTTCTGGGAGTCTCCTCCTTGTAAAGAAGCTACCAAAGGTGGTCACCACTTTCTTTCTTTCTTTTTTTTCTGTAACGCAGAGTGTTTCGGGTCAATTTTCACGCGCCTCATATTATTCTATGCAGCTTTTTCTATAGCTATTTCACACGTTTACGCGTGCAGTGAGGTGGCTCCAAATATCGCTCACAAGAAAAATTGAACCTGAGATCTCAAGAGAGAGTAAACCCTAAATTGAGTAAATTCCGGTTCAAAACAACTGGGCCAATCTTAGTGGCCCCCACCATGTCTTTGCCTTATCTATTTAATAAAATAGAAATAGATATGAGTACAACGAAAGCTGTACAAGTTGATTTGTAAATGTTCTTATCGATATTGGATTGAGATTATTTTTTATAGGGACACTAAAAAATAAATTTTGAACAAAATAAACGATTCCGATTATCTTTGTAAGACTCAAAACGAATCTAAAATGAATCTTTGCAAGTTGTTTGTACAGCTTTTGTTGTACCTCTAGCCAAGGACGGAACCAGGATTTTACCCTAGCAGTGGCGAAATGTATTTTAAAAAAAAATCTAGTAGTGGCGAGGCTATATAAGTTGGGCATAATTTTTTTTTTACATATAATAATTGCATTTTCTAAAATTCTTGTCGTGACAGTCGCCGCTACTAGACCCCCCGATCCCATCCTTGCCTCTAGCACTCTGTTAATAAAATTGCTCCCAATTCCCAACAAACATTTCCCTTGGACGACATTTAGAAGAACAAATGTTATCAACAGTGGACACAAAGATTGATAAAGACCTCGTACAAAAAAGGGGAAATTATACTTTGCCCCCTTAAACTATCACCCGGCCACACTTTGCCCCCTCCAACTACTCAATCGAACACTTAACCCCCTTTAACTATTATTTCACTGCCACCCCTTTAACTCTGTTAACTTTTTGAGCAAAGTTACGTAAATACCCTTACACAATACAGGTAGATCTACAAACACGACACTCCTACACGATTTCCCCAACCCACAATACGATTTTTCCAACCCTAAAACCTTTCCCCTAAAATTGGCGGGAGTTTTCCCTCCATTTTTTTACCCAAATATATATCCCAATACCCAAAAAAAAAAAAAGTTGCAAATTTTTTGAGAAACTTATGTACAGGTGCATAGCGAATGTTCTTGGCAAATTAATTTGGGTACTCTCTATTTCTTTTTTGTATCTCTTTTTCTGTAGGAGTATTATCTTTTGGTTTATGCTTTTTTTTATAAAGTCAAATCTTATGAATTGTGAGACCGAATTCTACACAAGTTTTGTTTTCTTTGTAGTTTTCGTTAGTTGCTATTGGGAATTACGTGGGTTTGCTATTCTGATTGGATTCTTGGACAATGTTTACTCACTCAATTGGTATGGACTGGAATTGTACTCCGCTGAGGGAAGAAGAAAATGTACTGATCAATGGAGAGAGAGATGGGTTTGTTTGGAAATTTCAACTTTGAGATGGTTGTGTATGCTAGAAAGGGAAGGAGAGGGTAATTTTGTCCTTGGGTTTCAAAAATAATGGCCTGAAAATTTTTTCCATCCAAAACCCTAACAGACAACAAACGGAAGGGTTAGGATAGCAGCGAAATAATAGTTAAAGGGGGTTAAGTGTTCGATTGAGTAGTTGGAGGGGGCAAAGTGTGGCCGGGTGATAGTTTAAGGGGGCAAAGTATAATTTCCCCTACAAAAAACGACTCCCATAACAGTATAATTGTCTGTTTTTTTTTTTGTTTTTTTGCTTTGATCAGTATAATTCTCGTGTTCTGTGACTCAGAGTGTTCTACTAACCAACAAGTTGTAGACTACTTCCTCCGTCCTTTTTTAAGTGTCCTGCTTTGTAACTTCAACTTATTAAAAAGACATCATCATTATATCTTTCAAATCAATTTTTTCCTCCACTTTCCCTATTTACCCATCATCATTACACTTTTACTCACTTACTTTTTAAAAAGGAATCTACTTTTAGGGACAAAATAGACAATTCACCAACTTTACAAAATGGACATTTATTAAGGGACAGCCCAAAATGGAATACCGAACTATAAATAAGGGACGGAGGGCGTATAATTTTTTAATTTTATCTTTATTTAAATTTTTTTGCCTTTGATAATTTTGCGCCAAACTTTTATGTAATATTGGTTCGTCTCGATGAGAGGAATCGAAAAAGTAAAAAGGGTTAATTACTTGTTGCCCCCGATATCTATGCACATTTTTCACTTTACCCCCTCCTACTATAGAACGCTACAACCTACCCCCTTTATCTTTCAATTCCTAACACATAAGGCCTGCCGTTAGTCTGGGATCCAAAAAATCGTCAAAGGAGCATGTGCATGTCACATGATCAATAAAAAAGAAAAAATTAAGTGCTCTAATTTCAATCCTTTTGAATCGGTGCGAAAACCTTATTTTTCTGATCATTTTATCCTAAAGGATCATAATTAATTTTTGGCTCTAGGGCTCTCGTTAGTTAGCTCTAAGAAATATTTGGTTCTACTACTTTTTTAGAACTAATTAACAAGAGCTCTAGAGTCAAAAATTAATTATGATTCTTTAGAATAAAATGATCATAGAAATAAGATCTTTGTACCGGTTCAAACGGATTGAAAATTTGAGCATTTAATTTTTCATAGGTAGTTTATATATTAAAAAATATGGTTAAAAAATTAAGTGCTCCAATTTTTAATTCGTTTGAACCGGTGCGTAGATCTTATTTCTATGATCAATTTATCATAAAGGGTTATAATTAATTTTTGACTCTAGAACTCTCGTTAATTAGTCCTAAGAAAGTAATATAACCAAATATCTCTTAGGATCAATTAACGAGAGTCATAGAGTCAAAAATTAATTATGATAAAATAATCAAAGAAATAAGATCTTCGCACAATTCAAACGGATTAAAAATTAGAGCAACTTAATTTTTTCTTTTTTTTTTTATAGATCATGTGACATGCACATGCCCCTTTGACGATTTTTTGGATCCCAGACTAACGGCAGGCCTTATGTGTTATGGATTGGAAGATAAAAGGGGTAGGTTGTAGTGTACTATAGTAGGAGGGGATAATATAAAAAATGTGTATAGATAAAGGGGGCAACAAGTAATTAACCCAAGTAAAAATTATGACTTTTACACAAATATTTTGAGAAATATCCAAGCGAAAGCTCAAAATGTCATATTTTTTTGGATTTTTTCTTGGATAATTTTAAAAGTACTTATGTAAAAATCATAATTTTTTACTTTTTCGATTCCACTCGTAGAGACAAATTAATGTTACATTAAAATTTGGAACAAAACTAATAAATGTGAAAAAAAAATTCAATAAGAACAAACATAAAAAGTTGTGTTCCACAATTTGATTGGAGAAACACCCCTCAGTAACTCTCTGTCAGTAGTTCTTGTATTAAAGCACAATATATAACGATAACAAACTGTATAAAAGCAAATTTTCTACTATTCAATCAATTCGTGAGGATTGATGTGCATTACAGGAAAAAACACAAATTGTATAGAGACATAAAGTATGGTCACACCACATCTTTACCGATGCTGGATTCAACTTATTTTTTGTAGGGACCGTAAATAAAGTATTTTAAACAAAATGAACGGTTCCGATCATTTTTTTGGAACCTAAAACTAGCACAAAACTGGTTTGTACTTGCTGGTACAAATTGTTCATCTGTACCTTTAGCATTTCTGTTATACATATGCCAAACAAAACATTGTGACGTTGTGTCAGTCCTGTAAAGGTAAAGCACAGATTTAAGCACAGAATTCCAGTTTCCAAACATCTACTACTACGTGCTATCAACGCGGGTCAGTTCATATGGGATAAGGTTTTACCGGGAAAGTAGAATTGATTCTTAATAAATTAAATAAGATGCGTATAAATTAGTCCGAACAATCTGAGCAGTCAAAAAAATTGTTGTAATTTGGGGACTTTTGAACTAAGTCATGGGTTTTGTTTTGGTATGACACGAGATGACGTAAATTAAAATTAAAGGACATTAGTCAGCATGAATTTATTTGAACGAGAAATTATTCAATGCTTATGGAGCACTGTTACGTGATGTTATTGGGGCCTCTACCACCACACATAACACATTCATGTGGGATTCATACGTTTATTCCTTGGTCATACATGAATGTGTGGTTGAAGATAATTTTAGGGCACCGTCACCTAAAGAGCAAGTAATAATCTTTCCATTTGAACCTCCCCGCTAGCTCCCTGTCTTATGCAAGATTATGTGTCTCGATGAACTAAAATAATCTCTTCAGCCCCTCCAACCAGTGGCGGAGTCAGGATTTTGTCCCCGAAGGAGCTGGCTTAATAGTTACTCCCTCCGTTCCAATTTGTGAGTCCCTCTCCGGGAATCCAACTATTTTACCAAACATCATTATTGCATTGATAGGTTTTTTAGTTTCCAATTTTACCCTTAAGTGGTTTTCAATTCTTAATGTTTGAAATTGCCTCTGCAATTTCGGCTACTCACATTTCCCAAGGAGACAGTCAGATTTGTTTCTATACCATTGGCGCCAATTATGCTTTTTTAAAATTGTCCTCTCACATCATTATTTAATGATTATTTAAGTTTGAAGAAGAAAGGGCAAAATGGGAAAGTTCTAGCTTTTTTGGTGTTGACTTTTTAAATGGGACACTCATTTTGGAACGTCCAAAAAAGGAAAGATGGACCCTCAAATTGGAACGGAGGGAGTATATATTATCGGAACATATACTTATTATATCATAAAATTTTTGTTTTCCAATACATTACATTTGTACATTGAAATGATTCTAAACTAATGAAGTTAAAGTATACCAATTATTTTTTTTAGGCTACTTCAATTATCACGTGCTTATTTTTTACTTATGCAGTTTTTTGATAAATGAGAATGTAAAATAACCGATCTTTTCTCAAATCAAGCCAAAATTAGTAAGATTATAAGTAGTTATACACGAATAATTATCAATAATATTCGAAATCAAGTGCATACAAAATAAAAATGTTAAAACTCAAAAACTCAGGGACCCGAAGCCCCCCAGACCCCAAACATAGCTCTGCCCCTACCTCCCACAGCTCTTTCCACGCATTTGTTATGTCGTAGTATTTTGTTTTGTTGCCACCATTTTTTCCTGGGTGAAAGCAATTTTTAACCAACAATCTTACACGGGGAAGGAAGAGAAGAAAACAAAACCAAGTGCCCAAGTATAATTGCCCACCAATTTCATGAATCGAAGTTCATTAGAACATACCTCGGACAAAAATTTTCCAATAACAAAAGACGAGGTACAAATCATGATTCATGACTAAAGTAAAAGCTAGTCCATCATATGAATGTACGCTGTTAGAGTCCTTATTCGGCTAAATGATTCATGCTGGATTATTTTTTTGTCCTTATTTAAAAACAAATAGCATTTATTAGTTTTTTCATTAATTTTTTGAAAGGATTATTACTTCTTCATGACAAAAGAAATCTAAAAAATAAAAAATTTCAATCAAAATTGAATCTTTTTTGAATAAAGACAAAAATAAGCCAATAAGTTAATTTTTTCGTCTTTATTCAAAAAAATTTAAATTTTGACCGCAATTTTTTACTTTTTATATTTTTTTGTCATAACAAAGCAATAATCCTTAAAAAATTAGCAAATGCGATTTTTTTTAATAAAGATAAAAAATAATCCATGATAAAGTGAATAAGTAAAAACTAGTAAAAAAGTAAATAAGTAAAAACTAGTCCATCATATGAGTGTACGCTGTCAGAGTCTTAGAGAAGGGGATAAGTAGTGACGGTTGTCACCCTTACGATTTTAAGAATTTCAGTTACTTACTTGTAGCATTTTTAATTTACCGTCAAACTATATATATATAAGCACGGCACATCTAAAGTTTTTGACTTTTTGGCAATCCTGCAATAGGGAATTTGAAGACTATAAAGCATGGGTATCTACGTACGATATATTGATAGTGTGGATTCAAGGTTTAATTGTAAGACCCCATGCAAATGATTGGAGCGGTTCAATTTATTTAAAACATGTTTTTAAGAGCTCTCATAAAAAATTAACTCATTCTGATAATGATAAGGGGTTTGATTGGTTCTTTCACTTAATTTCTGTCAAATTTGACACGATTAAATTGAATGAGCCGATGAAGCCTTTACCGATATTTGAATGTGTTGATTTTTTACGGAACCTCTTAAAAACATGGTTTAAACAAATTGAAAGGCTCCGATTATTTGCACGGTGCTCCGATTAGATTTGTGTGAAGTGTTTTTGTCCCTTGAACCGGCTCCCTATAAAATAGTATAACTTCTTTGAGTCTTTGAATGTTACTAGTTTAGACAACACAAGTATCGAAATATAGTAGCCTTGTAATATAAATTTCGAACGTCGTAGAATTTTTATACGCAAACCAGAAAATCGAATTACATCTCATCTAGTATTATGTATTGGGATTAAAATATTCTGCATTCATCTGTGTCTCTGAGTTTGGAGGCTATCTCTCGATGATAAAATGAACTCGGTTTGCTCTTGTAGCGATTTCATCACATATGTTTAATTGGGAAAATAGATTGATTTCTACGTTTTGCTAGGCAAACATAATAGTAAAATCAAGTCACTGCCGATATCAACTCCAAGTATACATGAGTACTATTCCAAGGGAAAACATGCATCAAAACCCAAATGAAATTTACATCATACCAGAGCTCATACTGGAGGGAGATTTTGCAATTTTTTTACACTTTTTTACACTTAATGAGAGAATCTATGAGAAATCTATCGTACTTTTTAAAAATTTTATCTTTAAAAGACAATTTGGAGATCCAAATATTTAAAAAGTACGATGGTCCTTCCTAAATTCTCTCATAAAGTGCAAAAAGTGAAATTAAATTATAAATTCTTCATCGAATATGTCATATTCATTCTCCATTTTGGAGTTTTAGAGATTGATTGAAGATGCTCTTATGGGCTCTTACAATTACTGTTCAAAACATATTTTTGTTTTTGTTAATTTATTTTGCTTAACTCATGTCTAGACTATACTTCAAAGTTCAAACCCAACAACCACGCCCTCTCTTTTCCTTCACATTTCCTTTGACGAGTAAGAGGAGGACGCAAAACCCATGTTCCACACCCCTGGCCCACCCATAAACTATCGTCTCTTCATCCCACCCGTCCACTCTCTCGAAACCAACAGCCCTGATCCCTTCTCCACCAACCCCATTTTCAGCCTCGTCTTCACCTCCCACTTCCCCCTAACTCCCCACCCCCTCATGCCTCTACCTACCAAACCCCATCCTCTCTCTCTCTCTCCCCACATTATATACAACTACTACATACATACAACCACCCTTTCTATATATACCCACAACCCTCTTTCACCACAATCCCAGGAAATCAAACCCATCTGCATTTCCTATCTCTCTCTCTCTCTCTCTCTCTCTCTCTCTCTCTAGATTCGTTGTACTCTTTATTGCACCAACAGTCCTTACAATCGGCCTCTTGTTACAATTTGCTCCTTCTAATTTCACTTCCATCAATTTCGTCCGTTTCCTTATTTCTGTTTGTTTTTCATATCAAACTCCATTTAATCCGGATTCAAAAACCAGCATGGGTTCGTTGATGGAAATGGAGTACGAGAACGGGTCGGCTCCGGGTTTCTGCCTGAAGGACCCGCTGAACTGGGGGGTGGCGGCGGAGGCGATGAAGGGGAGTCACCTGGAGGAGGTGAAGGGGATGGTGGCGGAGTTTCGGAAGGGGGTGGTGAGGCTGGGCGGGGAGTCGCTGACCATATCGCAGGTGGCGGCGATAGCGGCGGCGCGAGGCGGGGAGGTGAAGGTGGAGCTGTCGGAGTCGGCCAGGGCCGGGGTGGAGGCGAGTAGTAATTGGGTCATGGAGAGCATGAACAAAGGGACGGATAGTTATGGGGTGACCACGGGGTTTGGGGCTACTTCCCATAGGAGGACTAAACAAGGTGGAGCTCTCCAAAAGGAGCTTATTAGGTAACTTCAACCTCTCTCTTCCTTTCTTAAAAGTTTCCAATTACGCATTGATACGGCACTTATGCTGATATAGATGTGTTCGATATAGATGTGTTCAGACTCGTTCGGCCCATCGGCAAGTCCACTCGAAACCCACAAACATATTCGACGGTTGTGGATGTAACTTTTTTATTTGAATTTGTGTTCAGATATCAGTGTCTTTTACTTATCTCATTTTATTAGAAAAGATAAAAACGTATAAAAGTGCAAAGAAAGCTAAATAGAAAAATTGATGGGGTTCTGGGATTTTAATTATGTTTAAAAACCACAAATTGGATTTGAGCCTTGCATATATTTTTGGCTAAATGCATCATTGTTCGTGACCGTTGGCATCGATGAGGTGCACAAAATGGATGGATACCATTTATGTTATCTAGATTTCATTAATCGCGAGACTCAAACCTGTATCGAGTTTTCGGCACGTATCATAGGGGGCCAAATCAAGAATACTAGCTTGTTCTCATATAAATTAACGTCCCTATTCTCATATCTTGCGATCGAGATTTTTACTATAGATTTTGCATATAAATTGTAGGAACTTGGTAACAATTTCAGCGAGGCAAGTACTAATAATCTTTTAACTGGAAAGGGCCAAATTTTACAAATCCATTATATTTGCCAATATGTCGCATATTTGGGAATTAGGTTGAAGTTAATTAGTAAATATTTATGAAGTAGGTGTGACAACTTAAACCGCGTGATTGTTGGAACTACTTAGGAAACGTTGGTCTACTTTAGAGTAGTTATTGTGTCATTAATTAAGTGTAATGACGTACTTAATTAAAGGCACATTAAAATCACTTACGCAACGCTCCATTTAGTGGTTGCAAACAAATTCCCCTCGTGCGGGTGTGGTCAATTGGATCAAGACTTGCTCCTCTGCACTTATCATTATTCACTTAAGATGATGCCATCTAGGAGAACGGTTTTTAAATCTTATCTCTCTATAAATTCTAACTATTGATTTGCTCCATAAATTTTACGGCTCTCTCTTTCAAACAATATTAATTGCACAATTGCCACAAATTAGATCTCACGTTGTGCTGTGCCTTCAGGCACGGACAAACCCTAGTATCAAATAACTAGTAAAAAAATTGGTATAGATTAATTTGAGTGTTTGAGTCAGCTTATGCACAATTCGAGTAACGTGCGAGCCCAATTAATGCAGAGTCAAAAGCCCCTTATGGGCTAGCCCCCATAAGAGCTGGTAGTACCGTAAAATTTTGAACTTGGAAACTTTTAGGTGAAGTTAAGTTTCATTGGCCACTAGTCAACTTTTTCGTATCACTTGGCTTATTTTTTGGGGATTATTACATCCTCATGACAAGATGAATCTAAAAAGTAAATTTTTTTTTCCGAAATCCAATTTTTTTTGAATAAAGATGAAACAATTGACTTATTTTCGTGTTTTTGTGGCTTTATTTGGCTCATTTTTTACGGAAAAGCCATTGGCTTTTTTAGAAGAGCAACCCCTTAATGGGTTAAAATGACGGTTTTGATGAAGTTACAAACGATTTAAATTCTGTCAATACTTAGCGAGAAACTTTTTTGTATACTGGGTGTACCAACACCCTTAGTATCTCCTTTGATTTATTTCTAATTTTTCGGTCATTTTTCGATCACACTTGGATGATCGACTCCGTTCATTTTGTAGAGTTTGGTGAAAACCTTAAACATACCAAAAATCGTGTTCATCGGATTTTCTACATATATGATCGGCACACATGAAAATTGAAGAAAACGAAAACTGGATCCAAAACCACACTGAATCGGAACCCAATTTTGTTTTTTTTTACAATTTTCACGTTGCCGATCATGTATCTATTAAAGTCCGATGAACACGATTTTTTATATGATTATGGTTCTCGTTGAACTCTACAAAATGAATGGAGTCGATCATCCAAGTGTGATCGGAAAATGACCGAAAAATTGAAAACGGACCGGAGGGTACACCAAGGGCGTTGGTATCCCTGGTATACTAAAAAGTTTCTAGGGTGCATCATTGTAAACTTTGTCTAAATCTATTTTCGGTAATTTCTTACTTTTTGTAACTTTTTGTCGAGTTTTGTTGTAATTTTTAGGATTAACCATTCGTCTTGACAAGAGAAATTATAAAAGTATAAAAACGGCCGATGTTGAAAAGAATTCATATAAAATGACACTTTAGATAAAAAAAGAAAAAGAAAAAAAGACGGAGGTTTCGTATTTAGTGATTTTTTTTCTTTTGATTATAATTTTTTACTTTTTAAACTCTTCTTGTCGAAACGGATGATTAATCCAAAAATATAACGCAAGTCTAAAAAATTTTAGAAAAGACGAATAAAACACACAAAATGAAGAAAAAAAAGTTTACAAGAGTGGAGCGTTATTAAACTAATCTCGTGTCATTGGCTCACTTGCTTTATTATGTGTCATCATTTCATCCGTGTATCGGACTACATCATTTCATCCGTGTATCGGACTACTCAATAGCAAAGAGGTCTAGGACTAAATCTATCTATCTATTCGTCCCGGTTTTAAGGGACCTCCAGGCTAGCGAATGGTGAGATCAATTTTTAGTGAATTAGTTCAGATGAGAGTAAATTGGCCAGAGTCTTCGCGTTTAACTAAAAAAGTTATCAATCCAATGTTAGGGTGGTAGGTGTGAGAATGTGAGCCACGTGATCTAATCCATCTTTAGTGACTAGATTTGTTCAACTCATCAGTCCTGACTCTTGAGGTTGGTGAGATTCAGCAACCGAGCCAAGTGGCTACAAGGACCTGGTAGGCCAGATATTTAGCCAAGTGACTGGAAATTTCTCTGTACATCCAGAGATAAAATAACTGGTACTATACGTCCAAAGTATGGGAGCATATCAAACATTGATGGCATATCAACATTATTCGGTGGTCTGACCACCCCAATTAATTTGGTGTTATTGGGGAGACAAGTGTCCCATAACCATAGTAAATGTTCATGCATTAATAATTTCTTTTTTTTATTGGCTTGTCACTTTAAGACTGCAGAATTTGTCGTGGTACGCCGAAACATCCAATGATCGAAAAAAATAATAATCCACAGATCCAAATATGACTTCCTATGTGACATAGGATGATAGGAACAGTAGTTTTCATTAAAACAGAGAATAGTTGTTTTTTTAAAATGAATAATAAAATAGTTTGGTTGGCCAATCATAACAAAGCATATGTATTGAGATGGGGCCTTGATATGAGTTACATGTCCATTTTATTCAATTTTATTTCTTTAAAACCACTAGATAGACAGTGTAATTTGACTAAGAAGAATGTTAGAACAGCAAATTATATCTTACTAATGTACCAAATATTGTCATGGCAGGTTCTTGAATGCTGGAATATTTGGCAATGGAGCAGAGTCTGCCCACACCTTGCCCCACTCAGCCACAAGGGCGGCAATGCTTGTCCGCATCAACACCCTCCTCCAGGGTTACTCCGGCATCAGATTTGAAATCTTGGAAGCCATTACCAAGTTCCTCAACAACAACATCACCCCATGCCTCCCCCTCCGCGGCACAATCACCGCCTCTGGCGACCTCGTCCCTCTCTCTTACATTGCTGGGCTCTTGACCGGGCGGCCAAACTCGAAAGCGGTTGGGCCTGCCGGAGAAACCCTTCGGGCCGAAGACGCCTTCCGCCTGGCCGGAGTCAATGGCGGGTTTTTCGAGCTCCAACCCAAGGAAGGCCTTGCCCTAGTCAACGGTACCGCGGTGGGTTCTGGCTTGGCTTCTATGGTCCTTTTCGAGGCTAACATACTTGCCATTTTATCGGAAGTTATGTCGGCGATTTTCGCAGAAGTAATGCAAGGGAAGCCCGAATTTACGGACCATTTGACCCATAAACTCAAGCACCATCCAGGCCAAATAGAAGCAGCTGCCATCATGGAACACATTTTGAATGGAAGTGCATATGTGAAGGCAGCAGAGAAGCTCCACGAGATGGACCCCTTGCAAAAACCAAAACAGGATCGATATGCCCTCCGAACGTCCCCACAATGGCTTGGACCACAAATCGAAGTCATCCGAACATCGACAAAGTCAATTGAGCGGGAGATAAACTCGGTGAACGACAACCCATTAATCGACGTCTCAAGAAACAAGGCGTTACATGGAGGAAATTTCCAAGGGACCCCCATCGGAGTCTCAATGGACAACACCCGTCTAGCCATCGCTGCAATTGGTAAACTCATGTTTGCACAATTTTCGGAACTTGTCAATGATTATTACAACAATGGGTTGCCTTCAAATCTATCTGGGGGACGAAACCCAAGTTTGGATTACGGGTTTAAAGGAGCTGAGATTGCCATGGCTGCTTATTGCTCTGAACTCCAATTTCTAGCCAATCCAGTGACCAACCATGTCCAGAGTGCAGAGCAACATAACCAAGATGTCAACTCTTTGGGCCTGATTTCCTCAAGAAAAACAGCCGAAGCTGTTGATATATTGAAGCTGATGTCGTCCTCATTCCTAGTAGCTCTGTGCCAAGCCATAGATTTGAGGCATTTGGAGGAGAATTTGAGGAGCTCTGTTAAGACCACCATAAGCCAAGTAGCTAAGAAAGTCTTGACTATAGCTGAGAATGGAGTACTTCACCCTTCAAGGTTTTGCGAAAAGGATATGCTCCGAGTGGTTGATCGCGAATCAGTCTTTGCGTATATTGATGACCCTTGTAGTGCAACCTACCCATTGATGCAGAAACTAAGGCAAGTCCTCGTGGAGCACGCGTTGAAAAATGGCGAAAATGAGAAGAATTTGGGGACTTCAATTTTCCAAAAGATTGAGGCCTTTGAGGAGGAATTGAAAGTGGTTTTGCCCAAGGAGGTGGAGAGTGCAAGAGCGGCTGTGGAGAGTGGGAAACCGGCGATTCCAAACTTGATCAAGGAGTGCAGGTCTTACCCGCTTTATAAGTTCGTGAGGGAGGAGATGGGGACAGCGTACTTGACTGGAGAGAAGGTTGTGTCTCCGGGAGAGGAGTGTGAGAAGGTTTTCACTGGATTGTGTGAATTGAAAGTGATTGATCCTTTGATGGACTGTCTGAAGGAGTGGGATGGAGCTCCCCTTCCAATCTGTTAAACTGCAAGTCAGTACATTTGTTTGGAGATTGTTTTTTAGTACCCTTATGTTGCTGCTGATTTTGTTTTCTCTTCATGTTTGTTGTATTTCATTGCTTTCTAATGATGTAATATTGATGTAGTAAGATGGAAGAAGTAATGTGAAAGGTCTTTTGCATTTTTTAATCTAGCCATTCTTCAGTTGTTCTTTGGAACACGCATACGACTTGAGCACATGTTTGGTTACTTACTAGTTATTCCATCAATTTAGAATATTTATGAATTCTGGTTAGTCTCACATTTAAGGCCAAACATCAAGCCTGACATATGGCAATGACTTGACTATACAAAATGACTGGACTACTGGAATGAACATTCAAATTGAGAAGGTGAGAGATTGATCAGGATCTTTGGTCATTTTATGACACCAGATTTGTGGCCTACAAACCTAGCAACTTCTTTTTCTGGTAATTGAGATTATATTGAACCAATATCTATAAAAGTTGTTAATCGGGATATGAACTATGAAACCAAGACTGAACTATGACTGATTCTCAGAAACTCTACAACTAGTAGACCAAGTAGCACAAATAAGCCTGTTAACATCTGACTTCCTAACGGTCCTCCAAGTGCTAACATAAGCCCTCACATCCCTCTCAATCCTGAAAACAACCTGCTCTGGCCGGGCTGCCACTCCTATTCTGAAATATCCGTGCATTCCTCTCATCCCATATGTGGTAAATAACAGCTAGCTGCAAAACAAACCTTCCTCGGAATATGTTGAAAGGTGGTCCCACCTCTACGAGTCCCAAACCAGCTCACCTACTTAGCGGAAGCAATATGTCTTGAGTGGATAGGCCGCCCAAAATCGCCATCCATTGGATAATGGACCATCAAGGAACAAAATGCTTGAACTAGACCACTGTATGCCAATTCACTCTTAAAGTACCAGAGTGCACAAATTAACCTAGCAACTTGCAACTCAAATATTGTCAAGATGTTCTTTTCAAAGATTACCGACTGTTTTGAGGCTCAAACTTAGCCATGTTGGGTTGATATTCTCATAAACACTTTCAAAAACACTAGTAAAGAAAATGATATCTATTGGTGGCGGGCGGTCAATTCCCCCACTTTCTCATGTCTACATCAATCTTCATACACGCGCGCGCTATGTATAAGCTAAAAGATCTACCATATCTTTTAAATAAAGTATATAGTATAGTATGCAACGTAACAATTTATCCCATAAGAGATGAAGTGTTTGTGACACATATAATAGTAGTCTTCTACTTTTATATCGTCATCTTGCAAACAAAAGCAGTCACTGTATTTGACATCTTATCCTTCAATACCGAAAATGGAAATCAAAAATTTTCTTGAAAATCTCCTACAAAATAAGTTGGCGAAAATCGTCAATTAGATAAGAGGACATAATGAAATAAAATCACCCAGGCCTTTGTAGCCCAAATCTCAATTCCCTAATTTTTTTGCGGGAAGATTGTGGATTCGAGCTTTATAAAAGTTGGTTGACCCGGGTTACAGCTTAATATGGGTTGGGTTTGGGATTTTTGGTTATATCTTTTTTGTAGGGCAAGGGCAACACTGTCTAAATTTTGAACCAAATTGCCTAGTCAAAAGTCATATTTCTGTTTTAGCTACTTGCTTAGATACACATTGCATCAGCCCCTCTATTTTGACTCTTCTTTATTTTTTTTGATCGACTCTTCTTATTAAAATAATCTTTAATACTCTTCCAAATATCATGCTATTTTACACATACAGGCCATATGCAAACCAAGCTCACAATGAAATTATCTCAACGGATCATATCTTTCGTGTTGTTGACAAGGTACATATTTTTAAAAATTATCTTGATCACGGACATCGATGGGTATCAAATACTGTCATATTTTTAGAATAATTTTTTTGTTCAGATATGTATAAATGTTCAATGAGATGATCTTAATAGATCATATCGTTGGTGTTGTTGAGAATATACAAATTTTTGAAAATTATCTTCATCACTGACATCGGTGGATATCAAATACTATTGTATCGTTGGTGTTCTACGAATAAATTTCTCAACAAGCCCTGCAAAGGTACCGGTCGTTCCATTTTTGTGATCTCTTTATACTCATAACTTATTCACCAGTAAAAAATCCATTTGAAAGTTTTGTGGGTAGAACAAACATTGCACGAACCTAGTGGATAGTGACTCGACGGAAGGCCAGACACCATAGCAATATTATTAATAGTTTTGTAAAATGTCTAGAGGTTTAGAAAGGCTCATTGACCACACTTCTTGAATTTTGCGTAGTTTTTTTTTTTTTGGCTAGTAGTGTTAGTTAACCGAGTCTTTTGTGAATTGTTTGAGGTTAGAATCGTTACTTGGTTAGAGGTCGTTCGAGTTCGATTTGTTTGCTAAATGAACCGAGTCTGAGCCTCAATTTTAGGCTTGCCAACTTGGAGTATATTAGGGTTGCACCGTGAAACCCAACCGAACCGAACCGTACATTTTGGTCCTGATTCGTGGATTAATGATCCTGATACGGATTCAAAAATTATAAAATCATGAGATATGGTTCGATCCACCGATTTTGGTTTTAGAACAGTGGGTTCACTGAACTGGATCGTGGGATATTAATTTATATTTAATACATACAAATATAAATATATATGTATGCAATATTTAGTAAATAAGTTTTACCTATATATAGATAATTTATAGAATGTAATGCTTGAATAATAAGGAATTTTGTTGTTGCACTATGAGGAATGTGGAATGTAATGCATTGATGTTGGAATATGGAATTCGGTTGACGTTAAAATTTGGAATTAGGAATTTGGTTGCTGCTTTTTTGTTTTTGGTTTTTTGGTTGCTGTTACTGCACTTTTAGGAATGAGGAATGAGTTTGCTGCACTATTAGCCATTATGGATGTGGAACTTATATATATACATATATATCAGTCCGGTTCAAGTCCACACCCCTTCCCATCCGCACCTCCCCTTTTCCGATCGAATTTCGTTGATCCGAGCTGATCAATGTGATCAAAACGTGATTTTAAGGGTACTTGCATGAAATCGGCAAAAAAAATGATCGGGAAGGTCTTCATCCGAACAGTTTTTGTTTGTATTTTATTGAACGGTTCAATAAAAAACTGCTCAAATTAAGCTCTTCTCGGTGGTTTTTTTTTTTTTTTTTTTTTTGCTGATTTTTTGTGGGTACCCTTAAAATCACGTTCTGAACACATTGAGCGGCTCAGATCATCGAAATTCGATTTGAAAAGAGGAGGTGCGGACGGGAAGGGGTGTGGACTTGATCTGGACTCTGTGTGTGTGTGTGTGTGTGGATATATATATATGTATGTAATTCAGTAATTCGTGGATAAAAATTAAAATCGAACCGTGACTTAACGTACGGATTGGTTCGGCAACTTTTCTTCCGGATACGGATTGCATTTTCTTAAAATTGTGACTCGCAATTCGACCCTTGGATTCCTAAGAATCTAGACCGTGCATAGTCCTAGATTATATATGTACTAGCAAATGCCTATGCCTGAAAGTACAAGTTTGAGGGGAAAAAAATTACTCTTACGGAAAAAGAAAAGAGAGACCCTTAAGATTTGAACCACGACCTATTACATAGCAAAACTAAAATTTTTCATTGGACTAACTAACTCATATGTTATATAACTGCTAAATTATATATATACAGTTAGGATCTCCTTCGGGATTCCGGATGGAGAGGCTGGTGCGGGATTCCCATCTCAATGGTTGTCGTTTTAAAGAGCCAACACACGGATCCTAGTTGGGTTAAATCGTTCTCGCGGGTCACGGGTATGGGAACCGGGTCCTTCTTTCCCCTTTCTTTCCTGTTCCAAATGCAGATAGAAGAGAGAGAAAGTGAAGCGACAAACGAAGCCAATTTGGCGATTTCGACGAAGACGATGAAGCACGCGGACGATTTCGACGAAGAATAAGATCGAAGCAAACCCACACTAGGTATGTCTCTCTCTTGAATCTCTGGCTCGTATCTCTCTCTCGATTGATCTGAAAATTTCTCACAAATTAGGGTTTTGAACAGTTCGACGAAGAACAAGATCGAAGCAAACCCACACCAGGTATCTCTCTCCCTCTTTCTCTCTCTTCCTTCGAACCTGTATTTTTTTGTAGGTAAGGTTTGTGACATTGGGTTAGAGTTTGTCACATTACTGATATTGGGGATAATTTGGCGATCTTGTTTCCTGAATTTTTGGTCTGGAATATTCCAATGTTGTGTTGTCTAGCTTATACCTGTTTTTTTTTTACTGCCTTGATTTTGGACTGGTTTGTATGCTTCTTTTTCGTGAACACAGGAGAACACCACTCTTTGATGTTCTTCTTCTTCATTCTTCGTCACACTAGGCTTAATTCTTTGTGGTTCCAAAAAAAAAAAAAAAACCGTACGTGTAGGGTTCGAGACCCGTTCGAAATCAGCAAAACCAAAAATTACGGTTTCCCTTTTCTACAGAAATTAGGGGTTTTTTTGTGACAATTCCCTTCCTGAACCATTGGGAAATGAGACAACAAGGTTGCTTCAGACAAAAGGATTGACACTGAGTGCAACATCCCTTGGCAGTACCAGTTGATTTGCCTCGCCTTTGGATACATGAAGCTTGGTGAGGGGCATTAACAGTTAGGAAAAGGGCTTCATCTGTGGAGGAAGGTAAGGACATGTCAAAAGCATGGTTTTGGAGGCGATAGGCCATTTGGTAGTGAAGGGTTGCTGCATATGTGGTGGAAATTTGGGAGGCACCACCAATTTGAACTTGCACTTTCAAGGCTGATAGCAAATGTGGGTTTGCTAATGGCATGTTAAAATTGGGGTAAAAGGTAAAGATCACAGTTCCAGCATTTAGGGTGGTTTGAACTGTGGCAATACAAGCGTGCTGATACTGTAGAAACCTGGTATCTACCAGAATAAGTCTGAAAGTAACAGGCAAACCCTTTCTACCATGGAAAGTGACAGCCAGTCGGATTGCTCCAAATTGGAGATGTGTAAATCCTTGTTGTTGCCAAAGGCGAGGCAAAGCAACTAGGATTTCCAATGGTAAGAGCTGTTCAGCTTCTGTAGCTACTATGAAACACTGGTCAAACTTGGAAGCTTGGACATATTCTTTTATGGAAGTTGGGCGTTTTGTGGAGAAAAGTTGGGTAACGGATTTTTTCACAGAGGTTTGGAGTCTGACTGTAGACACCCCAATCTGATTTCCCAGTCATTTTATCTCTTTTCAGTTTCTTGTTCCCCCGATGATGAATCCGGTCGCGAACAGTATTGAATGAAATGGCTTGAGTTTGGTGTGTGTGGAACCTACCCTTAGCCCCAGAACCATTAAACCCAAACCTTGGCTAAAAGGTTTGACTCTCGCGTGACCCACTGAGACACTCGCGCGATGTTCTACTTGCCAGGTGGTGGTCAAAGTCAAACTTTGACTGATTGACCATCGCGGGGAAGCTGGAACCCTCGCGCGACGGTCCCACTCCATCGCGCGATGGTCGACACCTGTCGTATCCAGCTGGATTTTGTGATGATGAGGCGTCTACCGGCCTGTACGAATCATCTCATCAGCTGAACGGCATTTACAGGGCCAGCCTTGCACCACCTGATCCCCCACTCTCCCATCAACTTTGCACCCTACTTCCCCACCAAGTAAGTGCAGCCAGCATTGTTGGCTGGCTGGACAACCTTGCATCACCACTAACAAACCCCTCCTCTTCTATAAATAACCTCCATTGTTCTCTTTCAAAGGGGTTACCAAAAATTCACTCAAAAGAAGAGCAAGAACTACAATCTTGATCTCTATCAAAGCCACTACCATTTTCTCCTTTACCAAAGGCATACCTCCTCACTCAAACCATATTCAAATCATTCAAGCAAAGGTATAATTTTCACCCTTTACTGTTTTGATCCTTGAAGGGGGCTGACAGGGCCAGGACTGGTAATCAATATCAGTCTTGGTCCCAAAGCCAGCAAATTTACAAGTTACTGTGAATGGGAGACCCGCGCGCGATGAACCCATTCCATCGCGCGATGCTTCTAGCTCGTGTGATATGGTTCTCGTGGGGATGGGCTTCTCGTTCTGTTCAATTTATATGATTTCATGTTTTCCTGCCTAATCATATTTGATACATCTCACTGTTTTGCATGCTAAAATCAGTAGTTCAGCTTAGTTTATTTTCCTGTCCATGTTGGAATGCCCCTGGGTAGCTTCTGAATATGTCTCAGAGCCCAGGCATGCGAAGCCATTCCTGGAAGTCCAGTCAGAACAATCGCGCGATGATATGACTCCATCGCGCGATGGTAGTCTCTTTTCCAGTAATTGCCCTTGCATGGGCAGCTAGGCTCTCAGCCTCTGTTTTAACACCCTCACTGTTTAAGGGTTGCATGTCATTCCAGCTGTGTTAATTTGTAAATATTGATTTATTTTCAGTATACATAAACTGCGTGGTTTGTCTTGGCTGTGCACTGGTTCTTCCAGAGCCCAGTAGGGGATAAAATTTAACCTGATGGTGGGATGTGAATGCTCGCGCGAGGGTTTGAGTCTGTCACGCGATGGTATGGATTGCATGTAACGGTTCCCGTGCATGCAAGTTGGCCACTGTTCGCGATAAATTTAAAACCATCGCACTGTTTTCATATCCCGAGATCAGTGTTAAATATTGTCTCGTTTTATTCATTATTGTTCCATGTATCCATACTATCTACCACATCTTGTAAACATGTTACAGTTTTAACCCCCGATTAATTGTTCTCCCGCCCTAATTGGCTAAAAATTGATTAATCAAACAGAATCGCAAACAAACAACGTTTTCGCAAATGCCTAAGTAGAGACCGATCTCCGGATTGGGCGAGAGGGGTGCCATAAAACCCTTCACCTCTCGTAACCTAGCTCCCGAACCCAGATATGGTTATGACGGACTGGTTCCTTAACTTTTTCAAATCAAACAGCGCGGCAAGTGCTTCGAAATACGGTTCCTTGGGTGTCGGACCTTCAAACCCAAGTGGCGACTCTGTATTTTTCGCGAGCGCTTGTCATCCAGCTTCAAAAAGCGCTCCCGCGAACCGGCAGCATCTTTCCTTTCCCAAAGGGTGGGGAACGGAATCCCTTTCCCGGAGGAAAGAAAGAATCGGGCAAATCGCATTGCCCACAGTGGCGACTCTGCTGGGGATCGAATCAATATTAGTCTATACTTAGAAGTTAATACGCTTGGGAACAATCCCACAAAAGCCTGTCAAAACGGTGAGCTTCGCGGTACCGAAGAAAGGATTGGTGATTTAACAGGACCTCGTGTCCGGCCATCCAATCTGGGGCTTTTTCGATTGTTCTCTCATGTAGTTTCCTCTAAGTATTGATTAATAAAGAGAGCCAAATTTGAAAAGGCATTTGCGAATTTGCGATTCTGTTCCATTAATCAAACTTTTTAGCATTCTTCATTTGCATCGATGTGGGATAAGTCTCGTTGGATCGTTTTGGCAAGTCGGCACGGTTTACCGGAGCCCGGGGACCCCGAATGACCAACAACCTTCGACGATGATGAGTCATTCTACCATTCGACTGTTGCTCTGCGATTACGCGGGCAGCGGGAGGTATATCTGGGCTCTAGTCCGAGGAACCTGTTACAAGCCAAAACCAGCCTTTGCATATACAAAGCACTAGCACTCTCCAAACTAGGACAGGTACCTACAGGGTAAGATTACTTGCATCTAACCCCCATATACTGTCTACGTGTTACTACTTTCCCTATCGCATGTACTGTCATACATTATTTTGCATAGGAGCATGCTTAGAGTGGTTCTTTCTTTCGAGTTTGTCTTGCGCAGTCTAAGACGTTGTTGGACCCGATGAGGAGTTGTTCATTCTGTCGAATGTTCGTTATCAATCGCAAAGTCCTTAGTTCAATGAGACTTTGAGAAATCAAAATTTACTACATCCTTGGCTCATGCCCGGTTAAGAACTCAACCGAAAATATGGAACAATAAAAGTAGTGATGCCGTGTCATTGACACCACCTAGGTTGAAGTGCGAAGTCGCTATACACGGTCGTGTTCAAGGTTAAGGTGCCATGTCATCACCACCGAGTTGTTCCAAATTCAAAGTTGAACCTTCAAATGGAACTAGTCGAAGATTTAGTCTATTTTGACATCTTTTAGGATCTGACGATCTACTCAAGGACACATGGCCGAAAAGAATTCTGAGGATTCTGGCAACGTCTGAAATTCGTGAGGCAAACTCGTCTCTATTTCTGTGCATACATACCGTTTTGCGTAGGAGCATGTTTAGGGCGGTTCCTATGATCTCTTTCCTTCACTGTCTTATGTTTATTAGGACAGTACCATGACCCAATGAGGAGTCGTACACCTTGATGGTGCACGTTTATCAATTTTTAAACATCCTTAGGTCAATTAAACTTTGGGAAATCAAGGCCTTCTAAGTCTTTGGCTAACTACCCTATCGAAATTCCAAACAGAAAACAAGGAACAAAATGGAGAAAATGCCGTGATGCTTACACCACCTTGGTTGTCTTGCGAAGCATGTACACCATTTAGGCTATGGCACTGTGCTGCCTACGCCACTTCGGTTATAGCATCCCGTCGTTTACGCCAAATTGTTCTAAATCCAAAGTTGGAATTTTCGAGATGGAATAAACCGAAACCTTAGATTCCTTTGACATCTCTCGGTATTAGTTGATTCAAGCAAGGATACATCTCAAAAAGATTTCTGAGGATCACCGGTAGTGTCCGAACATCATAAGACAAACTTGTCTACTAGTCTTAGAGTCTAAGGGCGACACTGGCGATGATGGTGCCTGTGTTTTCGCTTTAGTCTTTTATTTAGATTAAAGTTGCTGCAGGGCCCTTATTAAGCCTTTTCTCACTTTCTGCAAGTAAAGTTCTGAACCATTACACCGCCAAGGAAAGTATTGAGGCAGAAAGCCAAAACCACTTGAGAACGTCTACACCAGAATCCAATTCAGAGACTAGTCAGATTGCAAGCCCAGTCAGTCACCACGGAAGACTCTCCGTGTTCTCTGCTTGCTACTCTACAGTCAGCTTCGTCTCCTATTCTTGAGGAAACAGGATCTCCGGGATCACCTACCCCCTCCTCTGCATCAAGCACCTCAGGACCGATAGTCATGGCAGATCAACCGCAACCACTCACTCTGGAAACCATGCTCATGAACATCCAGAACAGTATCACCGCCATACAGTAAAGAGCCGCTCAAACAGATGCCAACATGACCCGTTTGAATCACCTCTTTAACACTCGTCTTCCTCCAGCTGCTCAAGAGGAGAGCGAGGCCGAAGAGGACGTGCACGAGCAACCTATTATGGTCGAAGATCCGGACCATCCAGGGCGTCTAGTCGCTTTGGTCAATCCTTGGGGCACTCGAAATCCCGCTCAGAATCCAGGCATCACCGCTGTTAGGACCACTCAACACCCTGACATGATCGCTCTCGTCGCCAAGATGGCCAAACTGGAAGAATCTGTTTTAAAGTCTGAGAAGATCAGTGCTGGAGGGATCGACTTGAACCGTCTTTGCCTTTATCCCAATGCCAGGCTTCCCGACAAATTCAAAATGCCCGACATAGCCAAATTCGATGGCAGTGGCGATCCTAAAACCCATCTCTATGGTTACCATGCTGCCATGAAGCTCCTGTCCGTCGAGCCTGAGGCCATGTCTCAGCTGTTTCCTCAAACCCTCTCGGGTCCCGCTTTCCATTGGTTTCTATCACTCGACATTGCCAAGCGAAGGACTTGGGAGGATATCGGGGCCGCGTTTATTTCGCAATACAGCTATAACTCCCAGCTCAAGATGACTACTAGGGAGTTGGAATCCACTAAGATGGACGCTAAGGAATCCTTCGCGGATTTCGTCAAAAGATGGAGGGCCAAAGTCGCTCAAATGACTGATCGCCCGAGCGAAAGAGATCAATTTTGTATCATCTCCCGTAACCTCCAACCTGATTATGCTAGGCACTTGGTCCTTGTTCAAGCATCCTCTAATTTTGACACCTTCTTCGACTCTGGTCTGGCCATCGAAGATGCATTACAGAGTGGGATTCTGTCGAAGGGAGAATCTTCCAATCCACCAAAGTCAAAGCCTCGGGCATATTCTGGAAACACTAATGCACTGTTTGGAGGAGGCACTTACTCCAATACTGTAACCAGTGGCACCAATGCCTCTTCCTCAAAAGCTGCCAACCCTATTGCCGAGGTCCATCAAGTTCAAACCCCGCAGAGTAACCGGCCACGTAATCAACCTCGTAGCTTCTCCGCTTTTGAAGCGCCATTGTCTTCAGTCATGGAGAAACTGGTCCAATCAGGACATCTGAAGCTCCTCGACCCAACTCCTCTGCCTAAGAACCCTTCACCGAACTTCAAGGCCAATCTTTATTGCGCCTACCACCAAGGGGCCGGTCATCTTACAGATTCCTGCTTTCGCCTCCATCATGCGATTCAGGATCTCATAGATGAAGGGACTCTTCACGCCCCACCTCCATTGTCTCAAAAGCCGAACATCCTCGCCAATTCCATGCCAAACCACAAAAATGCTCCACGCATTAACTAGATATCCCTCGGCTCCACTGATATATCCCTCAGCTCCACTATATTTAACCCCACTGACCATATAGCCCCAACAAATCAACCTAAGCCGATTGTGCCTATCTCCTCTCAACCCGAGGTAGAGATCTCTTATATCGACCTCGAAGAAGGACAGTCGTCCAATTCCAATGCGCCCTCCGTGCGTCTACAGAACGGAGCGTTTGTGTTCAACGCTTCCATCAGTGACCTGTTCCATCAACCCATCCCTGCTGTGCAGCTCAACTCTGCCTCTACCGCGGATAGCCCATACTTCAATGTGACGGATCCAAACCCCTCCTTAAGTCTGTTGGACCGCTTCAGAGCTACTATTCCCCCTCAACCAGAGCAACAACTAGACATGCAAGCCGTGGGGTGGGCTATAGCTGATAATAATGACTGTGCCACTCCCATAATCAACGAATGGACGGAATTGGAATTAGAGGGTTTCCCGCCTAATCCTGAATACATCCCTTTTGACCATGCTTGGTACGATGCTTGGATGGCCAATTATGAGGCAGCCATGCTTGATCCGTTGGATGGCTTCTCGCTAGACATGCTCTTTCAACAGCCTCAGCCCATTCCGCTTGAGGAAGAGTACTTCTGGGATCCCGAACCCGCTTGGCAGTTTCCATTGGGGTTTGACCCTAACCCTCTCCAGGGTTACGCTCTGCCCAACTATGAAATTTAATATCTGGAGGACGGTCTGGTCCAGGAGGAAACTCGCGTTTTAGGGGAATGCTTCTTCCCTTCCACTCTGGATCGATTGGTTAGCTCGGTGACCGATGTTGAATACGATCCCACGTGTTATATCGTCAATGAAAACCTCCCACGTCCTGTAGTGCCTTCCCCTCCTGAAGAGGATTACAACATCATGGTTACGGACCTTGTGCCGCCGACTGATCTCTGGGATGTCGATGACGTAATTAATATCCAAGTTGGGTCTGAGGTTTGGACTGTCAATCGTGCTTTCGCTGATGGAGGACTTTGGGATGTCCCTTTTGTCGCTAATACAGAGCCTGCCCGAGAGGCTGTAGCCGTTGTGAATCCGGATTTCTGGGAATCGCTGTTGATGAAAGATCTGACTGAAGATTTGGGTTTAGACATGGAAGTACCTGTAGCCCCTCCGACTTCTAACAAAGGAAAGCGCAAATTGGGGGAAGTCCCTACTGATCTATGGGATGATAGTCGAGACCCTCAAATGGTGCCTTCTTTAGAGAACGTTCTTAACGTTACAAGGAGTGGACGAGTTTTTCAGCCTGCTAATCTGCAAGCTGGAAGTTCGTCCAATTCTTCTAATCAAAAGAACGAACCTCCCACTTTCTCAAGGTCTGCACCACTTGAGGTACCTGTTAGCTCCCCAAATGACGACGTGATTCGAAGGCAATTGGAGCGGATTCCCGCTGCTATATCGCTCTGGGGACTAATCTGTTTCTCCCGTGAGCATCGTCAGAAATTCTGCCACACTCTCTCCCGTCTTGAGGTTCAACCGGACGTCACGCCTGAAGCAACGATATCCCTTATTCTCCCACCTGCTGCTAAGCACACTGTAACATTCACCGACAAGGATCTGCCAATTGAGGGGGTTGATCATAATCGCCCCTTGCATATCACTCTTAAGTGTCGAGGACTCTGGGTTCCGATTGTTCTCATTGACAACGGTTCGGCGATCAACGTTTGTCCATTGAGGGTGGCTTATCGTCTGGGACTAACTAGAAAGGACTTCGCACCTTCCAGCATGGCTGTTAAAGCATATGACAGCACACGTCGCATGGTCGAAGGCACACTCGTGCTCAATCTTGATGCAGAAGGATTCAAAATGGATGTCGAGTTCCATGTGGTCGACATCCCAGCCTCCTTTAATCTCTTACTAGGAAGGCCGTGGCTTCACAGATCTGACATCATGGTCGTGCCATCTACTCTTCATTAGAAAGTCATGCTGGGACTTCCCACTGGGACTTTGACTATCTGTGGGGATTCAGGCATTCGCCCGCTTAAGGAGGATGACACACCGGTTCTGGGTATCGCGCATGACAATGAAGACGTCGACCTCGCAGGTTTCTCTTTTGATACTTCTGGTTCGGTTATGGCCATCAACGTAGATGGGGACTTCATCATAAGCTCTGTCGCTCTGGACATTATGAGAAGAATGTCCTATCTACCTGGCCTTGGTCTTGGGATTCACCAACAAGGGATCCCGGAATTCCCTACATTTCCTTCATGTGAGGGCTGCTTTGGTTTGGGGTACTCTTCCCCTGCCAACGATGCCAAAAGAAGGAAACGCACGGGAAAACCTCGATCTCTCTATGGTGATCCCGACAGCTACTTCATCCGTGAAAAGGGGAATGATGTCTATTGTGGGCAAGCTGAGCCCTTTTTCGACTCGGTTACTGGGGAACTACTGCCTGGTCTTGAGATCTTTGCGGATGATACTTGGTCCTCCAGTGACGAAGAGCCAGCAAAGGCAGAATTCAAAAGGAAGCTTAGCCAGCCCAAGCTGAAGACTGACTGGCTGGGATCTCTTGATCAGGGGAGCTTGGAGCAGCTGTTCCGTGAGTTCTCTCAAGTGGGTTTGGCCAAGGAAGCTGAAGAGGCCGAAGTGTTCATGCTCGGGCCCGATGCCCTCGAGAATCCCACCTCTCTCATCATGGAAGCTAAGGGTAGCCTTAAAAATTGCATTTTCAAACCACGCCTTACTTGCATTGGTGATGTATCTGAGTCTGACACTGAGTCTGTCGAGTCTTTTGAGTCTAAGTCTAGCTCTGAGTTGGAGTTTGTGCCTCTCGGCCCTCCACGTCATAGCTTTTACTTTGAGTTCGACTCCCTTGTACTTGGCGACCCTGCAGGGTCTTATGAAATGAAAGACTCATCTTCTGACTACTTGAATGATCTTTACATAAACTGTGTCGACCCCGACGACGAAGGGATAGATTTCGATGGGGATATCCCCAAGGAAATCCGTGCCTTCATCGAAAAGGAAGATGAAAGGCATGCTCAGCCATTAAAAGAAGAGGTAATCTTAATAAACTTGAAAGATGAGAGTGATCCTCGGATGGTTCAAGTGGGCTCCACGTTAGATCCAGAGGAGCATTGTAATTTCAAAGAGCTCCTCACTGAATTCAGCGATGTTTTTGCATGGTCTCATCAAGACATGCCCGGTATCGATCCTGAGATAGTGGAGCATCGAATTCCCCTTTTGCCCGATGCTAAGCCAGTAAAACAGAAGCTCAGACGGATGCGACCGGACTGGGTACAGAAAATCAAGGAAGAAGTCACCAAGCAGATTGACGCTGGTTTTCTCGCAGTCTCTCAGTATCCCACTTGGGTGGCCAACATCGTCCCTGTTCCTAAGAAAAATGGCCAGATTCGTGTTTGTGTTGACTTCCGGGACTTGAACAAAGCGAGCCCCAAAGATGATTTTCCCTTGCCACACATCGATGTGCTTGTGGATAATACTGCTGGGCATGCTTTGCTTTCGTTCATGGACGGCTTCTCAGGCTACAATCAGATTCTCATGGCACCCGAAGACCGCGAGAAAACGACTTTCATCACTGAGTGGGGGACTTACTGCTATTTGGTCATGCCGTTTGGTTTGAAGAATGCCGGTCCTACTTATCAAAGAGCTGCCACGACTATCTTGCATGACATGATGCACAAAGAGGTTGAGGTCTACGTTGATGATATGATTGCCAAGTCAAAAACTCGAGAAGGGCATGTCCACGTGCTAAAGAAACTTTTCGAAAGGCTCCGCAAGTTCCGGATGCGTCTTAATCCGCAGAAATGCACCTTCGGAGTCACAGCAGGCAAAATGCTAGGTTTCATGATCACTTCCCGTGGGATCGAAGTCGATCCGTCAAAAATCAAAGCAGTACTCGAAATGAAGCCACCTGAGTTTGAAAAGGGAGTGCGGAGCTTTTTGGGAAAGGTTCAGTTCGTCAGCAGATTCATCGCCAAGTTAACTTCAACTTGCGAGCCGATGTTTCATTTACTCAAAAAGAACACCCAATTCATATGGTCGGACAAGTGCCAAGCAACTTTTGTTTCAATCCAAGACTATCTACAGAATCCGCCTGTTCTCATGCCGCTTGTACCTGGAAAACCTCTGATTCTCTACTTATCTGTGAGTTCTACGTCCATGGGATGTTTGCTAGCTCAAGAAGGGGACAAGGGAGTTGAGAAAGCTATTTACTACCTTAGCAAGAAAATGGTTGGAGCCGAAGAGGGCTATACCGCCTTAGAAAAGACGTGTTGGGCCCTTGTCTGGGCATCTAAGAAGTTAAGACACTACATGCTGGCTTACCCAGTGAAGTTGATTTCTCGAATGGATCCTCTCAAGTATCTATTTGAAAAGCCAGCACTCACTGGTAAGTTAGCACGTTGGTTGCTTCTCTTAGCAGAGTTCGATCTCGAGTATGTCACGAGAAAATCAGTAAAGGGACGTGCTATTGCAGAATTCTTAGCTGACCACCCCATGGACGGACCCGAGGATTCAGATTTCGTATTCCCGAACGAGGAAGTGCTGACAGTTGTTGAGGATGTTTGGACTCTTTACTTCGATGGGGCAGCCAATCAGAAAGGGTTCGGAATCGGAGTTTTGCTAATCACCCCTGACGGTTCTCATATTCTGCTTGCGTTCAAGCTTAATTTCGATGTCACCAATAACCAAGCTGAATATGAGGCCTGTATTGTGGGAATGGAAGCTGCGCTCGCACTCGGTGTTGAGAAGCTTGAAGTCATCGGGGACTCGAATCTTGTCGTGTCTCAAGCCAATGGAGACTTGAAAGTACGCGAAGAGAAGCTGAAACCTTACCATCAGGACCTGGAGGGATTAATCCCTCGTTTCAATAGGGTGACTTTCACTCATATTCCTCGGCTGAAGAACCATTTCGCTGATGCACTTGCTACCTTGGCTTCCATGGTCGAACTACCGCTGGGTGTCAAACTCCGCCCTATCTTAATCGAACAACGGGACCATCCCACCTATCAATGTGTCAACGCCATCGATGATGTGGATGATGGCCTACCTTGGTACCATGACATATGGAACTTCATCAAGAGTGGTTTGTACCCGTCTGAGGCCTCTCAGAAGGACCAAACTGCGTTACGAAGGATTGCTGCTCATTACATCATCTGTGGGGGGAGGTTGTACAGGAGATCTCATTGTGGGATGCACAAACTCTGTGTCAACGGCGCTGAAGCCGTCAGAATTATGGAGGAAATCCACGAAGGGATTTGCGGTCCTCACATGAGCGGCGTCATGCTTGTTAGGAAGATTTTACGTCAGGGCTACTTCTGGTCTACTATGGAATCTCAGTGTGTGGATTACGTGCGGCGATGTCACAAGTGCCAAATCCATGCTAATCTGATGCATGTTCCACCCTCTAACCTATTTGGCATGGCTTCACCTTGGCCTTTCTCTGTATGGGGCATTGATGTCATCAGCATGGTCAGACCTTCTGCTTCAAACGGTCACAGGTTCATCCTAGTAGCAATCGATTACTTCACTAAGTGGGTCGAAGCTGAATCGAACAAAACCTTAACCGCGGTCCAAGTCGCTCATTTCATTAGGAAGAATATCATCTATCGGCATGGCGTTCCGCAGGCATTTGTGTCGGACAATGGGAATCATTTCAAAGGCAGGGTTCTGGAGCTCTTTGAAGAATTCAAGATCCAAATCCATCACTCTGCCGTCTATCGCCCTCAGGCGAATGGAGCAGTTGAAGCGGCGAACAAGAATGTCGAGACTATCATCAAAAAGTCTGTGGAGTCCGCCAGGGACTGGCACGAGCAGCTGCCTCTAGCTCTTTGGGGGTATCGAACATCAATCCGAACGTCAATAGGGGCAACCCCTTATTCCTTGGTCTACGGGATGGAAACAGTTCTCCCCATAGAGCTCGAGGTACCATCTTTGAGGGTCGTGGTAGAATCAGAACTTTCGGAATCTGAATGGCTCAGTGGGAGATTTGCCGAACTCATGCTTTTTGATGAACGAAGACTCCGGGCCTTGTATCACGTTTAGGGGTATCAACGGAGATTGCCCGGGCATTTAACAAGAAAGTAAAGTCTAGGGACTTGGTTGAAGGGGACATGGACACAAAGGAGATTCGAGCGCCAGTTTTCGACCCCCGCGGCAAGTTCCGACCTAAGCGTTCCGGACCTTACATCATCAAGGCTATCCTTTCTGGGGGAGCAGCTCAGCTCATTGATCTCGACGGCAACAAGTTCAACACTCTGGTTAACCTGGATCAACTCAAGCATTACTATCCCTGAGAGAAGCTCGTTGGACCGAAAACCACAAGGGTGGACGGTTCCAAGTAAAAATTACAGCAAGCCTGCTAGATCGAAAACCTGAGAAGGCGGTTTAGGCAAAAATAAATAGGCATCAATCAAAGCTCGCTAGACCGAAAATCCGAACGGGCGGTTCTAGGCAAAAATTAGAGCGCAAAAGGAGAGCTAAAATACCTGAGCGAACCTCTGCCTGAACTACGTTTTGACCTGATTCCTTGAAAAGGGATACGTAGGCAATCTCTCCGTGAGATTCGGTCACAATCAATCAACTTGATCCGCGGTTTTCCTACCACCAGAGTTCGGATCGATATTCAAGAGACGCAGTGGTTCAACACCTGAAACAAACGGGGAAAGCTCTCAAACTTTCACTTTTATTTTAATTATAACTTCTATTACACAGGCTGAGCAGTCTTAAATAAACAGTTAAGCATCAAAAATAGAATAAAGTGCTCGAGGCCTTAACAGGCTCACAGTTTATTCTAGATCATTCGAGTCTGTCAAAGAGTCAGTTATTGTTTTGTCTACTTGCAATCTCTCTTCTCAGCCATGCTTGATATCGGGGCATGAGCTCTATGCTGAAGTCTGGATCAGCTCCTCTGAGTTGTCTCAAGCCCCAATTGTGCTCGTATCCTCTCAAGTTCTGGAAAGTAAAGGCAAGGACTTGGAAGTCCTCAACCCCAGCTCGGTGAAGCCCTTGGCTTATTTCCAACTGACGGAGAATACGGCCAGGAATATAGAACGTGAAAGCGGTCAACCCAACTATCACCATCCTCTCATAACCTGCAGAATTTAAGGCCATATCCGGGGTATTCAGGCCCTCGTGCCTCCAAATGATCTCATTCGGTAACATCTCCCTCATGAATGTGTACCATTGGTGCACACTCATCTCCGGGTAAATCAGGCCTCGCTGATGCATTCGGCCCGGCATATGGGGCCAATTTGCCTCCGGCGCAGTGAGCAATCCCAACTTGTCAGACAACCAGAGCTGCAAGAGCGGAAAAAACAAGTAAGGAGCCACATAAAGCTTGAGCGGAAAAACAAGTAAGAAACTCTGATATAGCCTTAGCCGAGAGACGAGTGAAAAACAGAATGTGCGAAAATAGGAAAAAGGTGAGCTAAGTAAGAATTTACCTGCAACAGAAGCGGGCTACCACCAAAAATGTCTGTTTGGCCCGCGGAAACCAAATTCAAGCCCATGAGTGTTTCAGCCAAAACAAGTGGCACCACATTCCTTCGGGCACCCATTTGAGCAGCAACGCTCACCAGCATAGGGTTCACCTGCCCGTTCGGAGATACCAGTAAATAAGCAGCCACCACACTGATTTCCAGGGCAAAACGATGCCTAGCCTGCAGAGCCATATCCTCTACGTCCCCTTCTGGCCCGTACCACTCCATAAGACGCATGATGTTGATTTCCCCCCCGACTAGCAGACTCTCGGCTGCTCCCCTAGTGATGTCAAGGCTGGATTGCAGGAGCTTTGGTATATTTTTCCGATAAGGAGGCACGACGATCACACTCGAAGCAATGCCTTGGAGGTACGCTTGGAATTCCTCCACAGTCGGGCACAACTCGTTGACCCCGAACCTGAACACGTGAACCTCCGGATCCCAGAATTGCAGGGCCGCCCTCAGAAATTCAGGACGAACCCTCACATCACGGAGAAAACGGAATGCAGCCAGCCCGTGAGACCGGAATGAGAGCCAATCTCCAGCAACAAAAGCAGTAATCCATGGGCTAATCAACACTGGAAGGTTATTTGCCATTTTAGTCTTTGTGGGAATATCAAACTGTGAGAAGAATGCCTCTACTGAACGAAGCGTCAACCTCTTTATAGCCAGAATGCATAGGCCGGGTATCTTTCTTTCACGAAGCAAATATCTCTGCTGCATGCTGTCCTTTCTTCTGAGACCAAGGCATCTCTGCACCGACCTCTGAGGTACTGTCAACAGTTGAAAAGTGATGACAAGGCCTGACCACCCTGGGACTCTAAGATAGTCGAATAAAGGTAGCCTAATAATCCTTAACCATCGAGCGACGATGTCACTCCATCGCGCGAGTGTTCAGAACCCATCCGTCGCGCGACAAACTTACTCAATCGCGCGATGGTTCAACCTGCAATTTGACAGATTACAGCAGCCACTGCCCAACCTTGGTCATTTCAGATTCCGAAGGTTCTTTCACAACTTTTATGGTTCCAGCGAGTCACTATAAGCATATGTGACTGTATCCAAGCATCGGATTCAAAAAATTGCGTTTAACGAAGATTTCGGACCCTCGGTGGCTCATTTCAAGTTCAAAAGGGCATTTTGGGGAGTCGAAACTCGTTCCGAAGGGGCTTCCCCCATTCTCTGCCATACGGGTCATGGTGGCCTAATGTGACTGTATGGAGGTGTCGGTTTCAATCCGGGACATAATAGAGTCTTATTTTGTCATTTCGTGTCCTTTTTGTGTCCTTTGTGATATTTTTGGGTCTAGTTTGCGTTTTAAAACGTATTTTCCGAAGTCCATCTACTCTCATAGGTCGTTTTGCACACGCATGACCCCACCATAGCGTCAGTTTCACCCCAAGTGAGATATTTTGAGTTTTGACTCACGAATGTCCAAAATTCCGTCATATTTCTCATATCCTAGCCGTGTCCTAAGACACTTTCTCATTTTCTTTCGAGCTAAGTCCCGTTTGTACGCATCTGTGTGTCTGTGGACAGTCTCGGTACATCGTCAATGCAAGTACAGTATTAGTGGTATATATTTGTCTACTTTAACCCATTGCAAAGATAAAATAAGCTGAAAATGCAAATTTTATGGCTAAAACTGTGATCTATCCACATCCAAATAAAGAAAGCTACTGCACGTACGGCACTTCGGCCACTCAAAGCTATCATGTCAAGTTCAGGCACACTCGCCCATCAAGTCAAAAGGCACGCAGGCCTTTAAACATCTGTAAAAGTATCAGCCAAGGCACTCTAGCCTTCTATCTATCTACGTGGGCACGCAAGCCCGAAAGCAAAAATCAAATGCAAAAAGTGGGATAAGGCTCCTCGACGGCCCTCAGTCATCCCCGAACCAGTCACCCTCTCCATCGTCGTCCTCGTCGTCTCTCTCTGTAGGATCCACCCTGAAGCCTGGATCGTCCGCTGAGTCGTCAGACCCACTGCTGTCTGACGCTTCCTCTTCCTCGCCTTCTTCTTCCTCCTCCTCTTCGTCCTCCTCCTCAGAGACCTCCGGCAGGATCAACCGCTTCTTGCGGACCGGCTCGTCCTGTGAGGGCCTCTAGCGCATCTTCAACTGGTACCTCTCCTCGGCGCGCGCCACGGCCTCTCGAGCCGCCCTCTCACTGGCAACAGGTGGCTCTGAGCCCCGTGCCTGTGGTCCGGTACTAGGTGTAGGAGCAGGAGTCCTGGCAGCTAAATTCTTCTGCGGAGGATCCCTCACGCTCTTCCTCCTAGGAGCCGCCCGCCCCTGCGCCTGCATATTGCATACATTAGCTTATCTTTGCATATTTCATGTTCTAAAAGCAGGTATGATCAAGCTAAATCAAGAAGCAATCAAAGCATACTGTCTATTGTGCAAGCATGAACATATGTCTTGTATCGAAATGCAAGAATGTATCGAATGCTAACATGTATCGAAAGAAGGAATGTATCGAAAGCAGGAATGTATCGTTTTCTAAAAGGATATACCTGAGATCTCTGAGCCGCTGGCTGAGGATAGCGCAAGTCCAACGGTAGGCCACTCGTCGCTCTCCTAATCACGTTCTCCAACGCAAGCATGCGCCGGACAGCCTCGTTCACCCACTCATTGGGTACCTGCAAAGGGGATTCGAATATGAACAACTGAATGGCAATTCAAATTTTATCAGAATACGGTAATGAGAGCAACAATATCTTACTGGCACGGTAACGGGCGCTGGCTCAACTCTGGCAAGGGTAAGGTGCAACTCAGCTGGATTGCCTTGGGAGTCTACCACGGCTATCTGCCACGTCAGCTTTGGTGGCCCGCCTCTCACTGGTCCACTCGGACCTCGCCTCGGGCGACTCTCACCACTGCCTGGCCTCCCTGAAACGGCTCTCCTCTCCTCAGCAGCTCCACGGGCCTGGCTCCGAACCTCCCTGAACTCTCGTACTCCAAGTGGCCCCGCCAAACGCTCTCTCTGATAAGCTGCATAGTCCATGTCTGGACGCAAGTGGCGTGTCAGGTCGGTATCAGGCAGCGTGAAGACCTCCAACTCAGCCAAGGTATACTCTCCCATGTGTGAGGCCCGTGAAGCGGTCTAGGCACCTGAAACCCTGCATAGCCAAGTGATTGATTTGTCACTCGGTCACCCAAGTACCACTGCCAACCAAAGGCCGACTCCAGCAGCACCCTGCTCGCCGTGACGACCCTGCTACGAGCCAAGTACTCAGGCTCAGGCTCCGCCACCCTCCAAGGATCCCACTCAACCTGTAAAGGCAAGCAATGCAAGCATCGGTCAGGGACGGCATTGAAGCAATAAAAAGGCAGGTGCATTTGTTATTTCTACGAGGTGTAATGTTATACCTGCGAAGGGCGTAGCTCGTTGAGGTATATCCTAAAACCGTTCAGATCGCCTCTGCCCCTTTTCTCACCCATGTTCTTCTTGCTCCGTATGTGTGCGCGCGGGAGAATCCCCAAGTTCAGGCTCTTCGTCATCGGACGGCACATGTTCAACACCTCATAAGCCCAGAGCTGCACGATTGTCAAATAAATCAAATCAGTAGTGTATGCAAGAATGCTATTGAACAAGTTATGCTATCAAAATGAATGCAAGTGCGAATTGGAAAGTGTGCATTACTCTATTGTGAATCATACCTCCCAGATCCGCCAGTACCTGGCTGTGCTCACCTCTGTCCTCGACGAGTCCCCAAAGAAGCCGTAGGCTGCGCCCAGTGCTGCTCCACCCCAGTCAAAGCGCGAAACTGTCCTCAGGTCCCTCAGCGCAGGCAGGTAGGACAAGTGAACCTTGCTACGCCTGTTTGGATACAGGGTAGCGCCAAAAAGGTACAATAGGTACGCCCGGGCCATCTGCTCTGCCTCCTGGTCAGTCGTCACCTTCTTCTTGAGATATCGGGTGAACTGCCCATATCTCGCCATCCCCTCCTCAATCTTGGGCACCTCGCCCAAAAACCACTCCAAGGCTGCCTCGTCCTCCTCAATCCCCGAGTCAAATGGAATGGGCTCTCCCCCAACCCTCAAGTCTGTGATCGCCGCAAAGTCGGTGGGCGTCACTGTCATCTCCCCGACCAGTAGGTGGAAGGTATTTGTAGTATCCCTCCACCTCTCTGCTAGTGCAACCAAAACGGCGTGGTCATTCCTCACCGGCATGAGAGTCTGAATGAACTCTCCGAAACCCGCCTCGTCCACCAATTGCCTCACTCTCTCCGGCAAACTCTGGTACAACGCTAAAGAGCTGCATGCACCCCCGAAGCCCCGGATATCTCTCGGCCGCGCCCTCTCCTATATTAGACACAAAAACAAACAACAAAGGATATATTAGCATGCGGAGTTGCATTTTTAAGTTCTAAGTAATCAATGCAGCCTAGCTATGGATGGTTGGTTCAAGTTATTATGTCTCATGCACGACATTCAAACATGGATCTATGGTATCGCTGTTCAAGTTCTACTTCGGAGGGTTGCTATTACTCTACAACTTTTAAACATTTGAGCCCATGCATTGTATTCGAATGGCATCTAATGAAGGAAATAAGTATCTGTCAGGAAGTTACCTTAGACCAGCTGCGTGAGATATGGGTATCGGGGTCTCTCAAAACCAACTCGGAGTCGTACTCCGTCTGTCGTGGCCGATATGCTGTGAAACCTGACGGTACGAACAAGTGAGGAACAGGTGGCCTGTACTCCTCTGCTGAAAACGGGACCCGAGTCAAACTCTCCGCCTCCAACATCGCCGACACTCTAGGACCATACACTCTAACACCGACCCTCTCCTCGGTCTCTGCATCCCTCAGTATCTCCTCCTCAGCAACCCGCTCTCTCTCGGCCCTCGCCGCGGCCTCGGAAGCGGCAATCTCCCGCTTTCGCTCCTCCCGAGCCTCCAAAACAGCAATCCCTATCGCGGGATTATCCTCCAAAAGCCGCGCAAGTTGTGCATCGCTGAAAAGATCTACGACGTCTTGCTTTGTGATCGGCCGATGGCCCGATGATGTCGCTGTTGGCCGGAAAAGCACGTCCTCCTCCCTGTATACGAATGAAACCTCTGTGGCACCCTCGGTCGCCACGTCCTTGCCTTTTGCCAGATCCCTCGGCGGAATCTCGCTCGGCCCGGCACCTCCACCATCACTACCCCTACGGCCTGCGACCTCGAGAGTACCACCAACTACAACTGAGACGCTCACGGCCGTGCTTGGGTCCAGTCGCCCGACAACAGAAGCTACTGCCCCGACCAGCTCCGTCCTGCGACTATCTGGCTCCGTCGCGTGATGATCGCCGTCGTCTCCAACCGACTGCATGAGGCCTTGCTCGCCATCACCGCCGCCTGCCGCCGCTGCACCCATGCCTGGAACTATCTCCACCACCGGCGGCTGATCCCCTATCTCGACCTCCATGGGCCCTCCCTCGTCCTCCGGACGATCGACAACTTCTCCTCCGCTGCCCCCGTCACCGTGGTCTGCCATGGATGAATTCGTGTGCGTGGTTTCTTTGATTTTGGAAGGAAATCAAGGGTTTGGGGTTGAGAGTTTGAAGAGAGAGTAGAGTTAAGGGGAGTTCGAAACTGCTGTGAGCGGTTTCAGAACGTCCCCGTCGCTTAAAAGGGAAGAAAGCAGGCATGGGCCGGGTCTGGGCTTGTTTCAGATTCAGGCCCTGGCCGAAACCCTCGCGCGATGGTCTAGGTGCCTCGCGCAACGGTCCAGCTGGGCCGTTGACCAATTTCAGCCTCTAGTTCGGCCCAATCTCAGGTATAACCATCATGATGGCCCACGAGCTTTCCTTAGGTCTCGCGAATGATCTTGTATCCCCAGCAGTGGTCTGCCCCATGTCAAGTCCAAATTCCAGTTCAGCGACGATCCATCCGTCCAATTCAAATCAGCGACGATCTAACCGTCCATTTTCTATCCCCAGCGACGATCCATCCGTCCAATTCAAATTAGCGACGATCCATCCGTCCAATTCCAGTTCAGCGACGATCCATCCGTCCAAATTCAAATCAGCGACGATCCATCCTTCCAATTCAAATCAGCGACGATCCATCCGTCCAATTCCAGTTCAGCGACGATCCATCCGTCCAATTTCAAATCAGCGACGATCCATCCGTCCGAATTCAAAATCAGCGACGATCCATCCGTCCATTTTCTATGTCAGCGACGATCAATCCGTCCAATTCCTTGGTGCACGGTATTTGTACATACTGTCTTGCACTTTTCAATTAATCAGCTTTTGGGTGAATTGGATGGGTGTCTAGAAATCTTTGACGTTACCCGTACCGACTAATGGTGCTCCGCGTGCCGTCAAAGAGGGACTACTGTAGACACCCCAATCTGATTTCCCAGTCATTTTATCTCTTTTCAGTTTCTTGTTCCCCCGATGATGAATCCGGTCGCGAACAGTATTGAATGAAATGGCTTGAGTTTGGTGTGTGTGGAACCTACCCTTAGCCCCAGAACCATTAAACCCAAACCTTGGCTAAAAGGTTTGACTCTCGCGCGACCCACTGAGACACTCGCGCGATGTTCCACTTGCCAGGTGGCGGTCAAAGTCAAACTTTGACTGATTGACCACCGCGGGGAAGCTGGAACCCTCGCGCGACGGTCCCACTCCATCGCGCGATGGTCGACACCTGTCGTATCCAGCTGGATTTTGTGATGATGAGGCGTCTACCGACCTGTACGAATCATCTCATCAGCTGAACGGCGTTTACTGGGCCAGCCTTGCACCACCTAATCCCCCACTCTCCCATCAACTTCGAACCCTACTTCCCCACCAAGTAAGTGTAGCCAGCATTGTTGGCTGGCTACACAACCTTGCATCACCACCAATAAACCCCTCCTCTTCTATAAATAACCCTCATTGTTCTGTTTCAAAGGGGTTACCAAAAATTCACTCAAAAGAAGAGCAAGAACTACAATCTTGATCTCTATCAAAGCCACTACCATTTTCTCCTTTACCAAAGGCATACCACCTCACTCAAACCATATATAAATCATTCAAGCAAAGGTATAATTTTCACCCTTTACTGTTTTGATCCCTGAGGGGGGCTGACAGGGCCAGGACTGGTAATCAATATCAGTCTTGGTCCCAAAGCCAGCAAATTTACAAGTTACTGTGAATGGGAGACCCGCGCGCGATGAACCCATTCCATCGCGCGATGCTTCTAGCTCGTGTGATATGGTTCTCGTGGGGATGGGCTTCTCGTTCTGTTCAATTTATATGATTTCATGTTTTCCTGCCTAATCATATTTGATACATCTCACTGTTTTGCATGCTAAAATCAGTAGTTCAGCTTAGTTTATTTTCCTGTCCATGTTGGAATGCCCCTGGGTAGCTTCTGAATATGTCTCAGAGCCCAAGCATGCGAAGCAATTCCTGGAAGTCCAGTCAGAACAATCGTGCGATGATGTGACTCCATCGCGCGATGGTAGTCTCTTTTCCAGTAATTGCCCTTGCATGGGCAGCTAGGCTCTCAGCCTCTGTTTTAACACCCTCACTGTTTAAGGGTTGCATGTCATTCCAGCTGTGTTAATTTGAAAATATTGATTTATTTTCAGTATACATAAACTGCGTGGTTTGTCCTGGGTGTGCACTGGTCCTTTCAGAGCCCAGTAGGGGATAAAATTTAACCTGATGGTGGGATGTGAATGCTCGCGCGAGGGTTTGAGTCTGTCGCGCGACGGTATGGATTGCATGTAACGGTTCCCGTGCATGCAAGTTGGCCACTGTTCGCGATAAATTTAAAACCATCACACTGTTTTCATATCCCGAGATCAGTGTTAAATATTGTCTCGTTTTATTCATTATTGTTCCATGTATCCATGCTATCTACCACATCTTGCAAACATGTTACAGTTTTAACCCCCGATTAACTGTTCCCCGCCCTAATTGGCTAAAAATTGATTAATCAAATAGAATCGCGAACAAACAACGTTTTCGCAAATGCCTAAGTAGAGACCGATCTCAGGATTGGGCGAGAGGGGTGCCATAAAACCCTTCCCCTCTCGTAACCTGGCTCCCGAACCCAGATATGGTTATGACGGACTGGTTCCTTAACTTTTTCAAATCAAACAGCCCGGCAAGTGCTTCGAAATACGGTTCCTTGGGTGTCGGACCTTCAAACCCAAGTGGCGACTCTGTATTTTTCGCGAGCGCTTGTCGTCCAGCTTCAAAAAGCGCTCCCACGAACCGGCAGCATCTTTCCTTTCCCAAAGGGTGGGGAACGGAATCCCTTTCCTGGAGGAAAGAAAGAATCGGGCAAATCGCATTGCCCACACTGACAAAAGCATTATAAGGGTTTAGGAAAGGGAGATCAGTAAGAGGAACTTTACTGTCATCAGGAAGATATTCAAACTCATACAAATATTCAAAATTAGAAGAAGAAGAGGAAGAGTTTCTACTGGTAGACGATATTGACGGAACTAAAGAGGACGTAGCAGAGGAGTAGGTGGTAAACAGTCGATTCATTTTTAAGTAGAAATTTGGGTTCTCCTTTTCCTTAGTACAACAAATCTTTTCTTTTTTCAAAGTAAAGACTTTTAACCAATTTTGATTAATAAAATTCTGTATACTAGGGAAGATAAACTAAGACACACTCCCAACTCTAGAGCCAAAGTCTGAAGGTACTTTTATCCCACTGATACAAAATTCTTTTAACCAAAATAGTTAGTGAAGTTTCTGATGTGGAGGATCTTGAGAAGGCAACCACAGAGCATACGCTTCAATTTTTTCTTTTAGAAAATATTTGAAGTAGTGTTGGAAAAGTAGTTCTCAGAAGGGGGTTTAAGCTAGAATAGAAGACATGGCTCTGATACCAAATTTACAGACACGAAGTGGGTACAAACACAAAGTAGGTTAGGATCAAAGAAGGAGAACACAGGATGTATTATAGAAACATTGGATTGTATTTACTTTAACTGACTTGCTTACTCGCTTGGTGATTACAGAAGTAGAGCCCTCCTTTTATAGACGTAATGAGGGACTACGGACACGGGAGTTATCATCATGTCTTACGTATTACATCAAGGTAATAGTACCCCATATAATTAAAGGTTACTATTACAAGACTTTAACTCCTGACATATCTACTGTTCTTACAAGACTTTCACTCCTTCTGAAAAGGAAAAGGAAGGACCATTACATTTACTACGTTACACCTATTAATACCTTTTACTTAATAGTAAACACCAACACCAATAATTCACCCTCTTCTGGAAAAGAGGACAACACTATTACACTTTATATTACATCACAAAAGAGCCAGGTGGCCTGAACACAGGAAAATTATTCAGGTTTATCTGAACCACTGCTTCCAGAATAGTCTTCAGTCAAGTGATACTGTTCCAAAAGATAGCGGATATTTTGGCGCCACTCTTCCGGATAAGTATCATTGAATTTCCAGTTTGCAGATTCATAATGGAGGAGAGATGAGGGAACTTTTGCAGGTGTCAATCCATTGAGCGAACACAGTGTTTGAGTCATGACCAGATAATTTCCACTGTGGATCTGAATGCTCTGAGACTCTTGATATGCCGAAAGGAATATAGTGTGATACTCCTTTCTCCAAGTGAAAGAACCATCTGGATTAGGAAGACATCTGTTGTTGCTACTTGTCCAGAAAGCAAATTGGAGATCTTCGTCTGGACCTGTGGGAACTTGTCTGATCTTTTGCTGCCAATAGGGTATGCTTCCAAAAAGCAAGAGAAATTTCAAAAAGAAATCCTCTGGAGGTCGGACTTGATTGAACGCTGTCTGTGCTAGATAAACCAATACTGCTGATTTATTGAAACTGACACTTATAGTATACATATCGACTAAATACCATAAGAGAAGAAAAGCTTCTTTTTTAAAATAAAAGACATTATGGTAAGATACTTCAAACTGGATGAGAAAGGGATAGACATGATGGAAGGGTAGACCTTTTATGAGACCTTCATCAAGACCATACTTGAAAATACAGAGATGTTGAAGGTTTTGACACATTTGGACACACCTAGAAAGAAGGGTTAACTCCAAAAGATGACACTGAAGGTGAATAGGAAGATTAGCTGGGTAGAAACAGGAAATCATGGGAAAACAACCAGGGACAAATGAATATGGTTTTGTTTTGGAAAACTGGTTGATTTCTTTTTTGAGCCTTGACAGAAAATCTGGGAGGACATTTGTTTTTCCTTTCATATGGACAGCGTCAAAACTCCAATTGGAAAACCAATTTGCCCATCTGAGTAGCTGTGCCTTTGGAAGGTGCTTCTGTGTGAACTTAAGCATGCTGGGGAAACTCATCATATCAGTCTCAATTAGGAAATGATGACCGATTAGATGAAATTCAAACTTTTCAATGCTCCTTTTGATTGCCAGAATTTCTTTGTAAGTAGAGTGGTAGTGAAGTTCTGCTGGAGAGAAAGCACCACTCTTGTATCCACAAATTCTGCGCTTCTGTTCTGAATTTTCTTCCAAAAGAACTGCTCCCCAATATAGATCAGAAGCATCTGTCTGAAGATGCCTATTCCTGTCCAATCTTCAAATCCAACTTTCATCACCAAACCTGATGGTACTGTAGGGGGATGAAAACAATTGGTGTTCTGGACAACACTAAAATGCAACAGCTTCACGTGCCTCTACACCGGAACCCTAGTTCGTCGTCGGAACCCTAATCTGCAAAACAGACAAGGGGTGAGTGCACCTTTGCTTCTCGTAGCAAAGGCCCTCCGATACCTAAGTTAGTATCACGTACTGGTTGATAAACCCTAATTATCAGTAGGATAGAAATACGAATGCCAAGTATTGCGTACCTTTTACCTCCAGGTTTACCTTGTATTTATAGGTTCACGGACGCTTGCTGCCCAAGCATCCCTATTACTTTAGGATTCCTATCTCGTATAGGAAACCTAGTATATCATGGGTTCTCGTTCCCTTATGTATAGTAGCTTATTCCTTTTGGGACTCTCAGTCCCTCTGGGACTCTTTCCCCTTATCATCCGAATACCCCACTCACGTTGGGTCTCTTACATTGATCCTATATACTCGGGATCCCACTCTTTTACGAAATATTACCATTCTGGAGCCTTCCAAAGCATTCTTGCCGCGCTACGATTTAGGGCAACTTCTTCCCTGTTCGGTTACCTTGTTGCCGAACAGTCTATACGGACCAATGACCTCATGTGTGCATCTGGTCCACGTCGTTACATTTAGACAAATGACTTCACATGTCTTTCGTCTTTATTAGCCGAACAGACTGCTGGTCCAATGACTTCTCATGTCACTGATCCACATCGCCGCTCATCCCATTGCCCGGTGATAAGCTCGTTACGCCTACCACGTGCCTCCGTGCATCACGTGCTCGGCTACTAAATGTATCTGTTCGGGAATACCTCCCTACAGGTACCGTGGAAATCACTTTTCCAAAAGAAGCCTCTACCTCATCTTCCACCCATCCTGTCATTTTTCCCTCAAGAATTGACATGTTTGTCGATGGTTCTCGACCTGGCCCTCCAATTCAATATTTCCAACCCAGCGGTCGTCCAGTCTACTATTTCAAAATTCCAGAAATAGGTCATTGTTACTTTGATGCCTATGACTGTGATGACTGCCTAGAAGAAAGTCTTTTAGACGATGACGAAGATTTTGAAGATGACCCATGTCCCATATGTCCTTCGTCACCTCCCACTCCTTGTAAATCTCCACTTCCTCCTCAACCCCCATCTGATGATCGTTCTTAGAGTCAACCAAGTGGATGCTTCATGTTCACCTCATCCTCTTCCTGGACAGAAGCAGATTTTCCTCCTTTGGACTTCCATAATTCCCAGGAAAGAACAACCCACCGTCATAAAATTCCAGACCCCACTACCATTCTCCCTGATGGTACTAACAAGGCAGTATCAGCAGCAGAAGCAACGATAAATTGGCAGTCAGCAAATTCTCTTACTCAAAACAAAATTCTTCAAAGAATTGCTAACTCTCAGCAAAATTTGGGGAATGCTATCCATAAGAAGTTTTCAACTCTGGAACTTCTTATCAGAGATTTACAGCAGAAAATTCAGAATGTTCACCAAGAACTTCTCCAGATGGCTTATGCCAACCAAGCATTTTCAGCAGCTTTTTACCAAAAAGATGCTAATATAAAGCATCTAAAAAACCAGCTTCATTCTCTCCAAGCTCAGCAGTATCCCCAACAAAAAAGCCCATTTGACATGTTCACATCTTCCTCTCAACAAAATTTGTTTGGGTATCCTTAAATGTCTCAACCCTTACCTATACCTCCTACTTCAGGATTTGGGGAGTCCAACATCTTTGGGAGCTCATCAGCTTTTCTTCCTCCACCAAAAAGACCATCTCCACCAAAACTTCCTTTCCCAAAGCCCCAGATAAAACCTATTCAGCCTCCAACAATTCCATCTCCACCAGTTTCGTCTCCACCATCTACCTCTACTACCACTCCTCTTAAACCATCTGACCCAAATTCCAAATCACCCCAGTTAATGGTCCAATCAACTTCTAGCCCTTCCAAAAATCCAATCTCCACTCTCCTACATACTTTAGTCACTATACCTGAAACCCCATCTCCTGAACCAACCATTGAGTTTGATTCAGATACTGAATCCACAAACTCTATGCCAATCCCTCATGTTTTCATGATGAACCCAGAAAACTCAGAGGAACATGTTGAAGATCCCATCATTGAAGAAGGTCCGGAGTTTGATACACCTCCTGAAATTCCAACCATTGATTCTTTCTCACATTCCAATATCCATACCCAAGGTTTCTCCTTTGATACCATTCCCCCATCAAAATGGTTGGATAAACTTTATGAGATTCATGCTTGGTGCACTGCTGCTATGCTTTCTCCCAATGCTACACTAAGTATTGTTCTTACTAAGTGTACAACAAAATTTCTTGGCCGACTATGTCAGTGGTACTTAGCTCTTGGTGAGTACCGGCAGCTGCAGCTGAAACAACTTCCAACCCTTGACCATTTTATCTCAGTCTTGCATACTGAGTTCCTTGGAGACCATGACAACACTGAAGAGTTTGTTCGAGAAGAATATCTCAGCATGAAGTGTTGTTCATTCAAAAGAAAAGACTTGGAGATCCACTATAACCGTATGTCTCAACGGTTTTATCTTCTTAACGGCATGGATGATGTCAACCTCAAGCAAGCTTTTCTCAATTCCCTTCCTGAACCATTGGGAAATGAGACAACAAGGTTGCTTCAGACAAAAGGATTGACACTGAGTGCAACATCCCTTGGCGGTATTTACCAGCACTCTTTGATTACCTTGGAAAAACTGTGCAATCACCAGAAATTCCTCAGAACTCTTGAAGAACAGGGAAAACTTCTTGGCATAGCATGTGACCGACCAGACCTATCTATAAAGTGCACAGACAAGAAGTGCACTTGCCGTCCTTCATATCGGAAGACCAAACACTTTCAGAAATGGAAGTTCCGATCCCCTAGCAAGTTTTCAAAGTTTCCTAAATCTGGCAAGTTCTCACGCTGGAAAAAATGGAAATTTTTCAAGAAGAACCAGTTCAGAGGACAGCGAAAGTTTAATCGCTGCTACATATGCAGAAAGAAAGGGCACTATGCAAAAATATAGATCAGAGGCATCTGTCTGAAGAACTCTTTTCCCATCTAAAGGGATGGTTAATGGAGGAAGGGTTTTGGATATACCTTTGAGGTCTTTAACAGCTTTGGTACAGTGAACTGACCAAGGAGGAGGGTTTTTCTTTAGTAGAGCTGAAAGAGGAGTACGGTAATGGGCAAGGTTGGGAATGAAGTCAGCCATATAATTAACAATTCCAAGGAACTGTTGAACTTGTTTGACTATGAGGTTTTCTTCTGGAAAATTGTCAAGTTGTGAGGCTATATGAGGCTGGAGGATATATTGACCTTTAGAGATATGCATCCCTAAAAAATCAATTTCTGGTTGAGCAAGAAGCATCTTTTTCTCTGAGAGCATTATACCATGGGTTTGGACTAAGGAATGAAAAATTTGTAGTAGGACAACATGGGACTCAATATCTGGAGAAAAGAGTAGGATGTCATCAATGTAGACAAGTGTTGATGACAGAATAGGAGCAAATATCTGAATCATGGCCTTTTGAAATAAAGATAGGGCTGTTTTTAATCCAAAAGGCATGACTGACCACTGGAAGTGGTGATCTGGAATGCAGAAACCAGTTTTGGGGCGATCTTCTGGATGGATGCCCAGCTTCCAAAATCATGCTTTCAAATCAAACTTTGGGAAAATTTGAGCTTTAGGCAAGTTTGCAAAAAGAACACTTCGTTGAGGAAGAGGGAATTTGTTATCCTGCAGAAAATGATTAAGAGGCTGGTAATTGATAACCAGACGAAGCTTTCCTCTTATCTGCTCTGTCCTTTTATTCACATAGAATGCTTCACATGCCCACTGAGAGGTTGTGGGCTCAATCAAACCTTCTGACTGGAGTTGCTGGAGTTCTTGAAGAGCAAGCTGGTAGTGTTCTGGGTTCATGCCATGATAAGTAGCTTTGGTGGGGTTGATGTCTTCATTTTTCTTAAAGGGAAGAGAAATGAAGAATTCTGGGTTTTGCCAAAGTGGGTTGGAGCATTTGGAGAGGAACTGAGAATGGGATTCAGCACAGGAAGTTTGGATTATGGCTTCTTTGATGGTGGAGAAGTTTTCTATGGAAAAGAGATTTTGGTTGAGTGGTCCAGGGTAACAGGTAGTTTTTGTATTTCAAGCCTTTTTTGAGCCAGGAAACTTTGCTGAGATTTTGGAGGATATCAAAGCCTAATAATAAATCTTTTCCTGGAAGATCAGAACCATAAACCTGGTGTTTTATGGTGTATCCAGGGAAGAGTTGGATGGTAATAGGCTTACTGATCAGAGTGATGACAAAAGTTTCTCCATTGGCTGCTGTAAAGGGTTTGAAACATGACTGCCAGTATGACCTGGGGAGGATTGCTGGGTTGAGAATGGAGGCTGCTACACCAATATCAAAGAAAGCGATAACTGGTATGGGTTTCTCATATTTGCCAAGTAAGATTTTGACCCTGGCTAAAGGTTGAGCCAGCATGATGCTTAAAAACTCAAAGGCTTGGATTTCATAGGGGAATGACTCAGAATCATCAGAAGAATCACCGGATTCTAAAAAGGAGTCATCAAAGGTGAATGCAAGCACTGCTTCATTTGTTGCTTCATCATCAATAGAAAATAAAGATTCGACATCAGCATCTTCAAGATCATCGTCAATGAGAGCCAAAGAGTTCACCATTTTGTCTCGTGTTGCTTTATTGGGACAGGAGTTAAAGTCTTGTAATAGTAACCTTTAATTATATTGGGTACTATTACCTTGATGTAATACGTAAGACATGACGATAACTCCCGTGTCTGTAGTCCCTCCTTATGTCTAAAGGAGGGCTCTACTTCTGTAATCACCAAGCGAGTAAGCAAGTCAGTTGAAGTAAAAACAATCCAGTGTTTCTATAATACATCCTGTGTTCTCCTTCTTTGATCCTAACCTACTTTGTGTTTGTACCCACTTCGTCTCTGTTGATAAAAGAAATGTGCAATCAATCAGTAAGGTTCCTTGAAAACAAATGCTGGACTAAAAAAATTCTGAAAAGTGGGGATGGAGCCAGGTGTTCCCCACCATCTTTCTCAGAAGTAGTTTTGCTGAACTTTTTATATATGTCTGGTCTGCATGACAGTTGAATGGCATGTAAAGCCAATGCATTTTTTGTTGTCCAGTCCTCATAACCATCTGCATCTTTCGGTGGTTGAGATGTGATTTTGCTTTACACAAATTTGAAGTAGTTTTGTCTTTTAGTGGTTAGAATGCAGTCTTTGGATGATATACAACTACTCTCACCGTCACCTTTTCAACCTTGTGAGGAGTCTGCTAATTCGTCCGAAGTAGTTTACACTCCTGAAGTTAAAAACGAAATGATACCGAAAATTACACAACAATTTAAAAGTGTAGATGATGCTAAGGATTTTTACAACAATTATGCATTCGAAGCTGCTTTTAGTATTCGAAACCATTCTAACAAGACGGACAAGGATGGTCAAACCATTAGGAAAGAGTTTGTTTGTTCCAAAGAAGGGGAGAGTAAAGCTTTTGAGGCCACTCAACGACAGCGGGGTATAAGTAAGGAGAAATGTGGTGCAAAACTGATAGTCGTTAAAAACCGGTCAGGTGAAGGGTTTGTTGTCACCCAATATTTGGAGGGAGCCACCCTCTTACGATGCCAAGAAAGAGGCATTTCTTGAGATCTTATCATCGAGTGTCAGTTGCACAAAAAGCGTTAACGCAACAACTAGCAGTTGCAAATGTGTCAACCAGCCAACAAATGACTATTTTAGAGTTGCAAGGCGGGGGTCTTGAAAATATTGGATGTTTATGAAGAGATATTTATAATTCTCAAAGGGATACGAGGAAATATTTAGATGGACATGACGCCAACCTGTTGAAAGAGTATTTTGAGACTAAAAAAGATAAGAATCCAGGTTTTACATATACAATCGAGGAAGATGATTAGCATAGGATGACTCATTATTTTTGGGCCGATGCTACCTCTAGGAAGTCATACCAGTATTTTGGGGATGTGGTGGTGTTCGATACTACATACGACACAAATAAATATTCCTTGATATTTGCACCTTTATTAGGGTTAATCACCATGGGTAGATGACACTTTTAGGGTGTGCATTCTTAAGTGATGAAAAAACTGAATCCTTTGAGAGGCAAGGAATTCTTGAAAGCGATGCCTGGACCACCACCCAAAAAGATCATAACTGATCAAGATCCGGCAATGACAAAAGCAATTGCCAATGCTCTTCCGAATACATTTCATAGATATTGCATTTGGTACATTGTTAGTAAATTTTCTAAGAAATTAGGTGCATTGGCATATAAACAACATTATGAGGAGTTCAGAAAGTGTATTTGGAATTCCGAGATCCCTGAGGAGTTTGACGCAACATGGGCATATGTTGTAGGAAAATCGAACATGTCTAGCAATCCATGGTTGCAGTATATGTATGAGATTCGTGACAGATGGAATCCTGCATATACGAAACACATTTTCTCTATCCTTATGACAAGTAGTCAAAGAGCTGAAATGTCTCATTCATTCTTTAAGAGATATGTGTCTGAAGAAAATTCAATGTTTGATTTTGTGATACGGTTCGATAGGGCACTTGCACGTATTCGACATAACGAATTATATTGGACCACAAGGATATAAATGAGAGGCCCGTCTTGAAAACCACGTGTTTGATGGAAAAAGGAATGAGTGAATTATACATACTTCATGCATTTAGGAAATTTCAGGAGAAACTATTTCAAGTTGGTGCCTATGTGGTTAAGAAATTTCATGAGGATGAATATCGTTCTATGTGGAAGGTTCAGAGGGAAGAAATGGAAGATTCAAGAAGTCGTGAGGTTTCGGTAGACAACTCATTGAATCATGTGAGTTGCAGTTGTTAAATGTTTGAATTCGATGGTTGTCCATACTGGCACATGTTGGCATATTTGTTCACAATGCAGATTAGAGAACTCCCTTCTACATACATCTTGCAGAGGTGGACAAAAATCGCAAAATCGGGTAGAGTTATGGATGATTTGGGCAGTAATGTTAGAGAAATATGCGGCAGTTCAATTTTTGTAAGGCGAGAGGGTCTCTTTCAACTTGCTTGTATAGTTATTAATGACGTTATATTAGATGAAGAAGGAACTAAAGTTGTGCGAGAAGCTTTACTATCTAGTCAAAAGAAGATTGCATTGATTAGGAGTTCTCGCCAAGATGGTACAACGAGTTGTATTCAATTGCCTATTTCTCTCGGAAGCCAACATGGTTTGAAAGAACCACTTAAAGTTAGGGCAAAGAGTTGTGGTAAGCGTTTGAAAGGGGAAAAAGAGAAGGCCATCAAGAAAAGTAGGAAATGTCATGGTTGTGGGTTAATGGGGCAATCGCATGACAAAAGAAATTGTCCAATGCTTATGAACATGTAAGTATATGTTAATATGTAATTTGTAATTTGAATTGTTTATACACGGATCACATTTTAATTGATGTCTTTATTTGTTTAGGTCTTCACAGGATGTTGGGTTGGATGACGACGACGACGACGATGACTTTGACGTTGAATGTAAGTGTTTTCTAAGTAAAATACGCACTTCAAATAGATATTGACTATGCCTATGCATGGTTTGAATGCTAATTTTATTTGTGTTTCAGAAACTACATGGGTTTGCAGATATGGAGATGCGATTAGGACGGCATATAGAGACATAAAGGTTGTGATGATGCATTTTGTTGGTAATGGACTTTAACTAGACTTTTTTGTTGGAAGATCTTAGACTTTTAATGGTGGATAATGCATGTAGTTGGTAGTGGCATTTGGATAATTTTAGACTGGATAATTTTGTTGGTTTTTCTATTGAGATTCTCATTTTTCGAAAGTCTGTAGTTAATTGGACTTGTGATTTTTTTGGTATTACAATTGGGCTTGGTTAATGTAATGTAATGGTGTCTTCAACATTCGTAGTAGCACTATGATCTGAGTCTATTCTGTTCTATTCTGTTATTGGATTGAATTGAGTTATGTTTTATGGCTGCATTGTTATGGTGTTTAGAGTGGGCTGTATTTCTACTACTGTAGTTCGGTTAATGCATCAACTGCTGTTGTTTTGGTTCTCAATATATAGGTTGATGTTGTTACTATTTGTTGCTGCTGTTCTGGTGTTTCTGCTGCTAATGTTAGTCCACCACTGTTCAGAGTAGTCTCATTTACTAAGGGAACCCCAACGACCCATACATTATACTGAATGACAAACGATACATAGATAAGTCATCAACAGATTAAAGACAAACTTTCACAGGTCTGGCACTTTGCCAAGTAGTGAAATTCTGATGATTTTGATGCCGTGAGGTAAGATAAGTGAAATTTTGCTGAATTTGTTTCAAACTATTCAAGGACTATTTTAGTTTCAAAGGTAAGGACATCCAGTTGCACCACTCTCAGTTAGGGCTGTAAACGAGCCGAACCGAGCCGAACCTAGTGATATTCGGGATCAGTTCGTTAAGTTGCAGGTAAGGCTCGAGTTCGGCTCGGGCTCGATTCGAGCCTGAACAAAAGAGTTCGAGTTCGGCTCGTTGGAATTTTTCAAAGCTCAGGTTCGGTTTGTTAGGGCTCGTTAGGCTTAAACGAGCCGAACCGAGCCGAATTCAAGCTCGAATACAGCTCTTTTTCGAATACAGTTCAAGCTCGAATTCAGGCTCGTGAATTTTTTTTTTTTCTATTTTCAAATCACAATTCACGCATATATGGCAAAAAAAAAATGGGAAAAAAAAATCATGACAAATTTTACCAATAAAATAACCAAACTAAAGAAAGAAAAACTACTACAATAACACAACCAAAAATCAGCCATTCTCCAACAAAATCATCCCACAAAAGACTACATCAGAGATTCAGAATACATTGTCCAACAAGCAAAACACAAAAATAACAAGTGCTTGTAATCCAATTGCAAGTAAAAAAGGACTCAAAAGGTGGTTTCCATCCACAAGTACCAAAATATGTACCCATCCAAAAAGAAGCATAATATGTTCCCATCCAAAACGAAGCAAAATAGGTGTTATTAGATATTTCAGCTTTTCCTAGGCCCTGCATTTCCTATCACCTGCATGAATCTTCAACCTGTGACATTAAACATAATATACATGTTTGGACAATTTAATTATAATCAACACCATAATCACTTGAAAAAAGAGGGATGAAATTGACCTCATAAAGGTATCAACTAAGGAAGTATAATCTCTCGAATTTTTGGCTCCTCAGTCTATATAAAACAAATAAATGGTTAGCAACTTCTCTTATCAATATCTTAAAAATGATAACTACAGCATTTCATATTATAGCCAGTTCTTGCAATAATTAAATAATTTTTTTACTTACTTCTGATCGTTTTTTGAGTCCATGTTGTGCACGTACAAAGTCAGCTCCACAAAATAACATCTCAATCGTTTCAGTTGCCAATGATGAGCAGTATGGATCAATCACCCTACCTCCAGCACTAAATGTCGATTCTGAAGCCACCGAGGTAATAGGAATTGATAATATGTCAGCTGCCATCCTAGACAATATGCGAAACTTCAAATTGTTTGCTTTCCACCACTCTAATGCATCAAAATGGGAATCTGAGTTTTCATCACAAATGTAGACGCCTTCTTCCAAATAAATGTCCAATTCAGATTTCACAGGTTGAATGATGTCTGCTTTTCTAATAAAAGACTCAAACTTGGATCTTCCACCACCCAATTTTTTAATCCCCCCTAAAACAACACTAGAAGAACAAACTTCTTTAGCACTTTGTTGTGAATTTTGCTCAATGTTGACAAGAGAATACGCAGCAACATACTCCTTATAAAGCTCATAAAGAGACTGAAGCACTATGGAACTATTTCTCGCAGCCTCTAACTCCGTGTATATCTCAGGGAAACAACAGTCAATAAGTGTCATTTTGTATCTTGGATCCAACACAGCCCCCAAGGCCATCAGTAGATTACACTCACCCCAATACTTGTCAAACTTTATCTTCATCTTCAAAGCCATCGCTTTCATGTACTCCTTTTCGTTGTCCGAATTTTTATCAATTACTTCTTTCATTCGCCAAACCTCAATGAGGAACAAATTAGAAGTTGGATACTCAGTCCCCGATATAATATTGGTGACATCATTGAAAATTGACGAAAATTCACACACACATTCAACTTTCTCCCAATCCTCAACACTGGGCACATAAACAAAACCAACATCTCTTGCCTTGTACATAGGGAAGACATTTTTGAATGCCAAAGCAGCAGACAACATTGTGTAAGTAGAATTCCATCTCGTAGAACAATCTAATATCAGCTTCTTCAAAGGTAATTGCAAATTCTTAACAATCTCACCAAATTGAATAAGCCGTGCTTCAAATGCAGCTAAGTACTTCACACCTTCCCTAACACGATCAGTAATGCCTTTTATTTCCCCAAGCCCGTCTTGCACCATGATATTCACTATATGTGCACAACAACGCACATGAAAAATTTGACCCTCAAAAAGCATCTTCTTGTTCAATAACTCAAAGGTCGCTTTCAAATTTTTCAAAGCAACGTCGTTGTATGATGCGTTGTCTACTGTAATACTAGACACCTTATCCTCAAGGCCCCAATCAACTAGACACTTGTAAAGAGCATCGGCAATGATAACACCCGTGTGTGGAGGTGGTACATTGCAAAAGTTAAGCACACGCTTTTGCAGCTTCCAAGTTTCATCTACGAAGTGACCAGTCACAACCATATATTGAATTTTTTGGGTTGTTGACTTCCATAAGTCCGTCGTGATACCAATTCTGTGAACACTCCTGAACAATGTTTTCAACTTCTTCTTATGTTGGGTATAAGTTGAGATGCAATCAGCTTTCGCGGTGGCACGACTTATCTTCTGCCAATATGGAGTGGCTGCCCTCATGAATTTGTTGAACAAGACATGCTCCATTTTGTTAAATGGATACTCGTGATAAAGAATCATTTGTGCAGCTGCTTCCCTTACCTTTGCATGGTCATATTTAAATGTGGTGAGACTCATTCCGCTATCGGATCCTATAGTGTCAAATGATAGTGTCCTTTGCCTTTTCTCTTGTCCAATTGTAACTCGACGCAGTAGGCAGTTACGCATGTGCCTATTAAGATGACTAGTAACACCTGATTTATGAATGGCAAACATGGTTTTACATGACTTACATTGATACTTCTTGGTTCCATCGGGAAGCGACACTTCTTCGAAATCCTTCCAAACCTCTGATGTTCGTTTCCTACCCTTCTTTTCAAATGGGTTATTCTCTTTTTCATGAACCTCCTCATCTGGAGGAATATTGCCTTCCACGGGAATCGGATTGTTTGCATTATCTTCATCTTCATTAAGATTCTCCATGACTGGACTAGTAGATGATTCTTCAAACGAACTAAATGCCGCACCAGAATCTCCTTCTAGTGAAGTAGGATAAATTTGTCCATTTGACATATCTAAAGGAAAAAAAAAAATTTAAAAGTACAGCAATAACAAAACGGGAAAGGAAAAAAGAATGGACATGATATGAAGAGAGGAGGAAGACATTACTAACCACAGTAGAGTGATCAATGAGAGAACAAATAGCTCCCGATCCCCTTCACTAGAATAGACCCTGTTTAGGACATAAGCATCGAGATGCCATACAATATCATGAATTAGTTCTAGCAATTGTCCAATACAGGTACAAAAATGCACATACAGAATCAAATAATCACCTATGAACAGAAATCAAGACACCCTAAAAACACAAATACAAACCCTTCTCAAATTCTCCTTAAAAAAAACAGATCAAATAAAAGAATACCTGGTACGAGAGAGAGAGACAGAGAGAGAGAAAGACGTTGAGGAGGTGGCGGAGAGAGGCGGTGGAAGAGGCGGGAAGAGGCTGTGGAGCAGGCAGAGACAGGTGATGTAGAGGAGCGGCGTTGAGAGCAGTGGGTGGGTAAGAAACCCTAAAGTTTTTAAAGTGGACTCATCGTTTGTATCGATGAGTAGTAAAAGTAAAAATTAATATATATATATATATATATATATATATATAAACCGGCTCAATTTTTTGAGGGAACGATGGTACGAGTTCTGTAAAAATAAATATTAAATTATACATACACCCTTAAAATATATAATATTTATAGATAAACCCCCAAAACTATTATTAATTACATTTTGACCCCAAGTTCGCGAGCCTAACCGAGCCGAATACTATTAAGCTTAGGTTCGGCTCATTTAAGGAACAAGCCTAAAATTGAGGTTCAAGTTCAGCTCGTTTAGTAGACGAGTCGAACTCGAACGAGCTTTTACCGAGCCAAGCACTGTTCGTGAACGGCTCAGTTCATTTACAGCCCTACTCTCAGTATTGTTTACCTATTTGTTCGGTGTATATTGTCTCTAGGGGGGAGTTTTCTATTATTTTGCATTTTCATCAGGATACAAAATGCAAGATTAAGGAAAAATCAATGTACGTATCGAAAAACCAAAGCAAAGAAGACCGTTGAAACCAAACTGTTTTTTAATCTGGGTTTTACTAGCTACACTACCACACTTAACTAAAGCTACATTAATCAATTTGAAATACTTAAAGCTATAACTTATTAGAGCATTAGTGTAGAAAAAATCTTGCCAAGGCTACTGAAATTCATTCCATTCAAGAAACATAACCACCATTGTGGCTTCCAAGCAAATATTAATTGAGATTATTCTAGAACATTGTCATTACATTCATATGAACTAAGGCAGGTATTTCATGTTCCTCATGTTTGGAACAGTTTCAGCGTTCTTCGTGAACCACACAACAATGCATAAAACTAATAACATAATCAAACACTTTAGCTTTAACTTCTTGTAATTTATTTCGCAGCTTCTCGTTCTCTCTTGTAAGTTCTTCCACCTCCTTCCTCAAAACTTGATTATCTCTTCTCAACTCTGAAATTTCCCTCTCCATATTCTTATTTTCAGTTTGCAACATTTGTTTTTCCATGTCTATTTCAAGGTCAATCCAGTAGAAGAAACCACATGCATTAGATAGCTGGATAATTTAAAAAAATAAGACCTCAATTTTTAATGGATGGAATAAATAATAAATAACAAAAATATAATATTACTACCTTACAATTTACACAACCTAAAAATCTTCTTCCCCAATTAGCCTCTGTCTTTGAAGTTCTTATAGGTGATGGTATTCCACATTTGCAAGGAGGGCCTTCAATTATGTTATTGAAATGGGAATGAGAAGAAGAAGAAGACATCTTTGTACTACAAAACAAATATTTGATTTACTAACATACAGTGATTATTATTAGTGTGGTTTCTAATATAAGCTAAACAAGTGGGACATGGAAGAATTTCCAATATTTACAAAGTTGAATACGATAATAATGTGATTAGAATGGAGTACAATAAAAACTTGAAATTGCCACCATTATGGCAGTCTCAGAGCAAGAAAAAAATAGGTAAAAGCTAAACAACACAATATTGGAATATTCTAGACCTAAAATTCAGGAACCAAGCAGCAGTAGGGTTTCATTCCCCTCCGAAAAATCACTAGGTAGAAATACAGAAAATAAAATGACAAACACTCATAGCTATATCTCCATTCCTGTATTCAAAAAAATGGTTCAAAAACATCAACAAAATGTTTTTTTTTTTTTGGAAAAATCGAACCCCCCCTAATTAGAGCTTCAAATCGATAGAAACCCAAAAAAATACAGGTTCGGGGTGCAACAAGACTTTCAACAAATGTAGCAACTTTGATATCATATGAATTATTTTTAGGTTCGATTAGAATCTGGTGGCAAAAATTAAATTCCCGACTATATGCAAAAATTCTTCGTATAGGTGGCATTAATACAGGTTCGGAGAGAGAGAGAGAGAGAGAGAGAGAGAGGGTTTGCTTCGATCTTATTCTTCGTTGAATTCGTTCTTCGTCGAACTGTTCAAAACCCTAATTTGTGAGAAATTTTGAGATCAATCGAGAGAGAGATATGAGCCAGAGATTCGAGAGAGAGACATACCTGGTGTGGGTTTGCTTCAATCTTGTTCTTTGTTGAAATCATCCGCGTGCCTCGTCGTCTTCATCGAAATCGCCAAATTGGCTTCGTTCGTCGCTTCACTTTCTCTCTCTTCTGTCTGCGTTTGAAACAGGAAAGAAAGGGGAAAGAAGGACCTGATTCCCATACTCGTGACCTGCGAGAATGATTTAATCGGACTAGGATCCGCGTGTTGGCTCTATAAAACAACAGCCGTTGGATTAACGGCTGAGATGGGAATCCCGCACCAGCTGTTGGATCTAATCCAACGGCTGAGAAGAGAATCCCGCACCATCCTCTCCATCCAGGATCCCGGAGGAGATCCTAACTGTGTATATATATATAGTGGATATATATATATATATATATAGAGCCCGCATCCAATGCGGACACCCGCATCCAAGGAAAGTGCGGACTTTCTTTTTCTTCAGCCGTTGGATCTCATCCAACGGCTGAGATTTTAAAGGAGGAACGCGCGGGTTAAAAGAGCTATGGGTTGGGTAAAATTGGTACCGAGTCAACCCCTTCCCCACACCCGGATCCTTTTCTTTTCCTAGCTTCCAGTGGAAGCTTTGCTTCAAAGTTCGAACGAGAGAGAGAGATTTAGGGCGACAACGAACGATGAAGAAGAGGAGCGATTTGAACGATGAAGAAAAGAAGAAATCCGGTCATTACCATCACGCACGCGGATTTCTCACCCAATCTTCTGCTATACGCCTCCCCCATTTCTCAAAAATCGAACCAAACGAAGAGAATGAGAGAACAACGATCGATCGATCGAAGAAGAGGACGTCCCACAGCCACGACAACACCCACGACCACAAGGTCTCTCTCTCTCTCTCTCTCTCTCTCTCTCGCGTTCGTTCGTTCGAAATCTGATTAGGGTTTTGTCTGATTTGGGTTTTTCCAGTGAACACAAACAGATTGATCGAAGAAGATGAACGACTGGAGGGTACTGTACGAAGACGTTCGACTGAGGTAACTTCTCTTTTCTTCTCTCTCTCGATCTCTGTATTTTTTTTTTGTTAGAAAATGTAACTGGAAAAAAAAAATTGTAAAATACCCATTTGTTGAGGCTTGTTATCTCTTGTTGGATCTTTTTTTTTTGTTTCTAGTAATGTACCACAATTGAAATGTACCTTTGATCTATTTATCATCAGTTTAACTGTTTTTATCTGAATGACAAACTATGTTTTTGATTTATCCAGCTGAACTGTAACAATAGTGTTAATTATCATGACAAGTTCCTTCTTTTTTGCCGTAACTATGTTTTTGATTTATCCAGATGCATAGTTGAGGTAGTTAATTTTGCTGCACTATTTTTACCCATACAATCAAGTATTTTATGGGTTAAGGGTTGTTTTTTTGAAGTTAAGGGTTTTTTCTGGAATTTGAATTGTGTGGATTAGACTATTTTCTCAAAGGACCATGTGTTTTGTGTATTGGTTTTCAAAATGTAGTGCTTGAAAAATTTGGAAGAAATGGACATAGTCTCACCATTACCATCTCAAACGTGTCAATCATCTGCCAATTCTTCCCACATATCTTACATTCCTCAAGTTAAGAATGACGTGATACCGAAAATCAAGAGTTTGTCTTTTTAGTCACCATTCATAAGTTTTACAACAATTGTGGTAAAGAGTCAAGATTTGGTACGCGAGAATGGTCTAGCAGGAAGAATGGGGATAAAGTAGTCGTTAGAAAAGAGTATGTTTGCTACAAACAAGGTCACTCACTGCCCAAAAAAACCTGTAGAAAATATTGGAACCTCTAAACGGCGTCGGGGGATAATTAGAGAGGGTTGTGGTGCGAAATTGGCTATTGTGAGATCCAAGTTCAGTGACAAGTATATTGTCTCCCAATTTGTTGAGGCACATAACCACGCTCTAACATCTCCAGGGAGGACGCATTTGTTGCAATCTCATCGCAAAGTGACAGCTGCCAAAAGAGCTTTGGAAGATCAACTATCGCAAGCAAATGTGCCAACTTGCCAACAAATGAATATTTTTGAGGTGCAATCCGGAGGTTTGGAAAATATTGGATTCGGACTGCAAGATCTCTATAATAGTCAAAGGGATATAAGGACTGCATTACTAGAGCAGGACCCCGATATGTTGTATGAGTATTTCCAAATTCAACAACAAAAGAACTCAGGGTTTATGTTTACAATGGAGAAAGACGATGAAATGAGGTTAACTCATTGTTTTTGAGCGGATGCCATGGCTAGGAAGTCGTACCAATATTTTGGGGACGTAGTGGTTTTTGATACAACGTACAACACAAACTGATACCGTATGATTTTTGCACCCATACTAGGGGTTAATCACTACAGACAGACTAGGCTATCTGGGTGTGGGCTTTTAAGTGATGAATCGAATGAATCTTTTGAGTGGCTGTTCAAAGAATGGTTGAAAGCAATGTCAGGAGGCCCGCCCAAAATGATCAAGATCCGGCGATGACAAAGACATTTGCTAATGTACTTCCAACTACATACCATAGATATTGCATTTGGCATATTGTGAGTAAATTTTTTGAAAAGATAAGTGCATTATCTTATAAAGATCATTATGACAAGTTCAAACAATGCATAAGGAATTCTAAGAACCCTGAAGAGTTTGAGGCTAAATGGGCAGATGTTGTACACAAAGCCAACCTATCCTCCAATGAATGGTTGAAAGCCATGTACGAAATCTGTGAGAGATGGATTCTGGCATATATGAAACATATGTTTTCCGCCCACATGACTAGTAGTCAAAGGGCTGAGATTTCTCATTCTTTCTTCAAGAAGTATGTTTCGTTAAATAATTCATTGTACGGCTTTGTCACGCGGTTTGCTAGGGGGCTTTCTCACATACGGCATAATGAATTGGACTTGGATCATAAAGATCTCAATGAGAAGCCACAACTGATAACATCATTTCCCATGGAGTCTACAATGAGTGAGTTGTATACATTGGCCATATTTCACAAGTTTCAAGATGAATTCTTTCAAATTGGGGGATACATGGTTAAGATGACACATGAAGATGAACACTATCTTTTCTACACTGTTGAGAGGGCAAATGTGAGTGGTGCGAGGGTTTGTAATCTTTTAGTAAATAAGTCATCAAAACATGTAAGTTGCAGTTGTAAGCTGTTCGAATTTGACGAAATTCCATGTCGGCATTTGTTGGCTTACTTCAATAGAATGCAGACTCTTGATTTGCCTCATGAGTTAATTTTGGCGAGGTGACCTAAGTCCGCAAAAATTAAAAAAGTTGTAAATGACGTGGGTGGGTCTGTCCAACAAATATGTGACACTTCTATGTTTAGAAACCACCTAATATATTAGTTCAAGAAACCATGGCTATTTATTACGCATTGTTTTGGCGAATTTCAGTTTTATTCAGGTGACTGGCATGACTATGTTGTACAAGATGGGAGTACCTTTTTGTTGCTTAATCTGTGGAACAAATATATAAGTACCTGAATAAATAGCAAGGCCGTTTAGGCTCTTTGACCCGTTCTCTTGTCTTATAAAATCCATGGGTGTGTTTTACCAGATCATTTATACGCTTTTGCAGCACATGGTCACTATATGGAGCATTTCTAATGAAGCAGGTTGTAATAACTGGTGGAGGTTTTGGTATACATATCAAGGACTGGGTTACACAGACTGAATGGAAGAGTTTATGTCTAATTCGCGAGAAGTGGAAATCTTGCAGTATCAAATGCCTCTTTTCTACTAATTTGTGGGAGTTTCATCATATTACGTTAATTGCATCCATTTTATCCGTTGGAATGCAAGTTACATAAAAAAACTATTATTTCTTCAGCTTGAGGTATCTGGACCTCTATGGATACCAGCCCATTTCACCTCCTCTGATAGATTAAGAACTCGCCTATGAATCTCATTCTTCACCATACAGTACGGCCAAATCAAAGAAGAGAAGGAGCAGCCAAAGAATAAATCATGTTTGAGCACAAATTCAAGCGACAACTATTCAAACTGTTAATTAAGGTCTCGTCATGCATACAAAAAAGATCAATTCTTAACATAATGTACATAACATACAACAAAGATCCCATCCAACAAGCTTAGGACTTCATTATAGCTGTCATGGCCATTACAAGAGCTATTCTAGAAAATATCAAGCTTACAACAATTATTAAGTTCATGTTTGTTGCCTTCCTTTCGACCTCTTGCGCTGGGGGTACCAACTCCACCACAGATATTGCATCCACATTGTCATTAGGTGCATATATAGATGTTGGAACTTGTAGCTGGTTATGCATATTGATGGGGTTGCACCAGTCCCAATCATGGTAGCCACCTTGCTTGAGCTCAAGTTCACAACGATAATATAGCCTTCTTGGATTTTTTTCGGATTCAGAAATTTTCACCACACACCTTTTCCCACAGTGGCATGTCCTGTTCTTATACTTGATATAGTTTTTATTTTTAGAACTTCCCATTGTGCTTGACGACATTTTGGCTTCAAATCCCTAATATTGCAACAAAAACCCTGAAATATGGGCACATGGAATAGGTAATGGATTTTCGAATTAAAGGTAGCAAAATAATTCAACAACTCATTGCAGCTACGCCATAAAGAAAATAAACGAACTCAGAAACTCATTAAAGAGGATTACCAAGAAATAAATATGAGCATAAGCTATGCATGAAACAAATGACAATCGTGGATTCAATTCAACCCCTCACTTCAATTTGGATTCCAATGATGTATCCCACAATAATTCTAGAGCCTGACCTCAATCAAGGTAAGTTTAGTCTCCAGTGTGATTTACAATTTCAACCAGTTGAACTTATACAACACCAACTCTGTTGCCATTAGAAATTCGTAGTAATGAAAGCTTTGAAAAACAAACATTATTCAACTCCTTGTCAAGTTTGGTTACATACATATATGTTTCCAAAGAACTGCTATCTATTTTTTTCTAAGACACAACAAGTGGTAAGTGATTTAATCATGGTCCACTGTGAGGCTTTGAAGGTAAACAATGACATTAAATGGCCACAGCTCAATGTGTCCATTTATGTCTCAATTCTCATAAAGGTGTGTTGGGTTATTCAGCTTTGGTTTCATCACAAACAAGATATACAATGTCACCCCTGGAAAAAGGAATGGCTACTTCAAATTCATTTTTATTTTGGTCTTTGTATCCAAATTACAATGCCTTTATGGTAACAAGGTGAGCAAAGTAAACTTTCATGCAATGCTTGGCCTTTGGAAAATGCCTATTGATTCCATTCTACAACTGCAAGACCTATAGAAGCTAATTGGTACTTGTTTTCACATTCTCCGTCTTGTTTACCACTGTGTAAATGCAGTACCATTTTAATTAAGTCTTGTATACATGTTGCATCTCTATGGTGCTCTTTACTATATTTGCTTTTTAAAAATGAATTGGCAGGAAAAAAAACCAGATTCGGAGAGAGAGAGAGAGAGAGACCTTCAAATCGAGCAGTAATCAAGCCCTAATCTTCTGTAATCGAGCCCTAACAATGCAGAAAATGTCGTACCATGCAAGTTGCAAAACCTAAACTTGAAAAATACAGATTCGAAGCTAAAGAGGGAGAGGGAGTGAGAGAAATACCTTCAATCGTTCTCTTCGTCGTTGTTGTCCTCTTCTTCTTCGTCGATCTGAAGAAAAAAAAACCAGTCGATTTCTTTTTTATTTGAAGAAAAAAAAACCTAGAGTGAGAGAGAGAGAGAGAGAGAGAGAGAGAGAGAGAGAGGGGGGGGGGGGGGAGAGAAAGAGAGAGAGAGAAAGAGAGACCTTGTGGTCGTGGGTTGTCCTCTTCTTCGATCGATCGAAGAAGTTCGTCGTCTTTGATGTTCGTCATTCGTCGCCTCTGTTCTTCTTCTCTCTCTTCGTCCTCATTGACGGGATTTGGGGGTTTTGTTGGATTCGGCTGCTCAACCCGGATGACCCGCGACAGGTATCTTACCCGACCCATGTTCCATTTGACCTGCACGTTCCTCCTTTAAAATCCCAGTCGTTGGATGAGATCGGCTAAAAAAAAAAGTCCACACTTTCCTTGGATGCGAGTGTTCGCATTAGAAGCGGGCTGTATATATAGAGGGATTTTCAAGTGAGGGATCCCTCATTTTAACAAAACGAGGGACTTTCATTTCCTGATCAAAATTTGAAAATCCGAGCCGCTCAATGTGTGCAGAATGTGATTTTAAGGGTACCCGCGAGAAATTAGCAAAAAAATGACCGGGAAGGACTTCATCCGAGCAGTTTTTTTTTGAACCATTCAATGAAAACTGCTCGGATGAAGCCCTTCCCGGTCATTTTTTTTGCTGATTTCTCGCGTGGACCCTTAAATTCACGTTCTGATCACTTTGAGCAACTCGGATCATCGAAATTCAATCGGAAATGGGAGTCCCGTATTTTAATAAAATGAGGGATCCCTTACCGGAACCTAACTCTCTCTCTCTCTCTCTCTCTCTCTCTCTCTCTCTATATATATATATATATACACACACACACACACATATATTACATATTTGCCTGTACCCATCTGCGGCCATAGTTTTGAGCAAAAAATCAAAGGCTTAAGTCCGCCGTATTATTTGTCTTAACTCAGGGCCAACCTGGTATTGCCTCAATTGACGTCAATTAGCAAATATTACTCAACGAATCCAATTTAAGTTCATCAATTACCCTTTTAAGCACACTAAAATGTTAAAATAAATAATAAAAAGTCACACCGATGTGTTTTCGTTCCCTTAGAATAGAGATTGCCTTTATTTTTAGGAATTTGTGTTGATAACAGACCCAATGTGACAAAGGAACGACACATCAGTTTTTTTTTTTTTTTTTATCAAATGACTAAGAATACAACTCCAAGAAGAACTACTTATCCAAAAATTCCATTTTTTTTCCTTTTTTTTTTTTTTATGGATCGTAGTTGAAGGATGAGGACCCTTGATTTATGTATAAGATTCAAAAACTAAGCTTGATTATTATATAGACATCATGAAAATTTCATATACAAACTTGAATATGTGTAACCTTTTTTTTAATTATTTTGAAAAATATGTGTAACCTTATATAAATATATATTAACCTTATACATACGCATAATGGAAACTTATATATGTGCATAGTGAAAATTTTATAGCTTGTACATTTATAAATTTTCATAAGCACCATAAACTTACATATGTTGGTTATTGACTATTTGTTTGTTTCTTAAAAATAAAAAATCTTATAGATGTATATGTTGTCATAATTTTACTTACCTATGAAGTATGAACTTATTTATAAATAGAGAAAATATTCTCTCCGGATGAGCCGAACTACCCCTTTGTCCGGAAAACCAATACAAATATGCCATGTCATCATTTCTTTGGAAAGTTGTCGATTCTTGTGCAGATGCAACAAAGGCCCGTTTCAGAAATATTCTTAAAAAATAAGCAGCTTATTTCACATTTTCAAACTAAAAAATAATGTAAATAAAAAATAATTTTTCAATTTATTTTGCATCGTATAAAAGATTTCATCGAGATCTTTCAAACAAGATCCATATTGCATATTTTTAGATATTCTAGTGTAGTTAATTAAGACCCAGCTTGTGGGCTCCCCGTACCGGCGCGTGCCCAGGACAAAGAGTCGCCATCCGGATTTTTGAGATGGATGATCCGAGAAACCGAGAGTTCGTTTTGAAAAGAAAAAGGCCCTTGATCTAGCGAAAACGTTGAGACTTTTGGGTTCGGGAGCCACGTTACGGACGGGGAAGGTTTTGTTGAGAAAAATGCACCCCATTCACCCGGTAAAAACCGGTCTCTACTAAACTCTTTCAAAAGAGGGGATTTAGAATGTCTTTTGAAAAATCAAGCTCTTAAATAAGCAAATAAAGGGGAAAGAGACAAGGGTAATAAATCAGGTTGGCGTGCGCGTGGTGTCAACTGTACAGTGATGATAAAGATGATGCAAAATGAAAGGAAGAATTTTCAGCAGAAACTGTTTGGGTCGCAGCATCCGTCTGCACGGCATTTTGTAGTACTGCGCACGGTTTTACAGAATGCCGTGTGGGGTTTCCTCCGTGTTTTCAAGTTTTCACAAAGTTTTAGAACACCGCCAGGCATCTTAGATAACACGTGCGGGGTTTTAAGCCAATGATCAAACAATGTCTTCACTACCAGACGACTCTGAAAAGTACCCTTCTCCCAAGCCATGAACGAAAAAGAAGTTCTATAAATCCTTGATCTTTCAGAATGACCAAAGAAGCTTCATTTTCTTTTTTTTTTAAAGAACCACATATGGCTTGTAGATATGGTCTATTTTCGAGAAGTATCTACACCTGATATTTTAATAAAAGACCTGACAGAGGATAGCCTTGATCCAGATGGTTTGAGCAAGAAAAGAGTACCTTAAAATGCCGTGCATTTGAGTTAGGTACGCCGCGCAATGCATCAAGACACCGCGCAGTGTATCCCCCTTAGCACATAGGATTGCTTTTGTTTTGAAAATGGTTTTTAAGTCAGGATCTGACCCAAAGAAGGCCTATCCTGACCACAGCGAGGTTCCCTCAGGGATATGGACAGGACCTATCCCAAGGAAACTAGTTTATACCTTTGATCTTCGAGCTTGGATGGGAATGGACGGCTTCAAGTGAACATGGATGAAAGCGATCAAGGAGAAATGGCAGGTATGGTTTTGATAAAGGAGGTTTTTGGGAAGTAGAAGGTCTTGAAGTGAGTAGGAGAACTCACTTCAATGGCGAGGAGAAAGATGGAGGATTTTGACGAAGAAAGAGCCTTGAGAATGTTTTTGGGAGCACTTTTTTAAGGCTTTGGAATGAGGAGTGGGTATGAAAACATGATGAGAGAGAAAGAGAATTCAGGGCCCTTATCTCGTGAATGGAGGGTTGTATTTATAGGCAAAAGCCAAGGATTTTGAATTTCAAATGGTGGAGGTATTTTCTGGGCAGGCCAGAAGTGCCTTTTCGGCTGAGCTAACTTGTAGCAGTGGCTCAAGTGGGCATGGCCAACAGCTAGCTGAGCCAGTCATCCAAAATGCCGTGCGGTCGACCTCATGACCTCGTGCGGCGTAATGAAATCCATTATGCCGTGCGGTGTAGAGGTGTGTCGTGCGGTACTAAGGGTCTAGTCCTGGGCTCTTGGGTTTGCTCTGGCCTTTTCGTTTTGCTGTGGGCTTTCGAGTTTTTGGGAGAGTCCCATTTCCAAGCTCTCGGAGGTATTTGTTTCCTTTATTTCATCATCGGGATATTTAAAGCACTTTCGAGGCTCAGATTGGGGTGTCTACAGTAGTCCCTCTTTAACGTAACTCGAACACCATTGTTTGGTACGAGTGACACTTAAAGAAAAAGGCATCCCAATCCGCTGCTCCAAAGTCTTTAAACTGAGATAGAAAATCGAAATGCAAGTAAACGATGATGGTGGTCGCGCCTGTGGGGCTGCCTGCGTACCTCGTTGTAGGGATCAGACCAGCGTAGTTCGATTGGGACAATGCAAATGAAAACGAGTCCCGGAGGACAAGTAACGAATTTGTGCAATAAACTTTGAGACGGTCAAGTGCCAATGGTGCTGAGTGTTGTAAATTGAATGCGTTCCTTCGGGAGGTTAATCGAGACAAGCCCTCGGAGGGCGAAAATGGCGAGACGTGCCTTCAGGAGGCTGGTTGAAATGAGACGAGCCCTCGGAGGGCGAAAAATAGCGAGACGTGCCTTCAGGAGGTTGATTGAGACGAGACGAGCCCTCGGAGGGCGAAAAATAGCGAGACGTGCCTTCAAGAGCTTAGTTGAGACGAGACAAGCCCTCGGAGAGCGAAAATAGTGAGACATGCCTTCAGGAGGCCGGTGGAAACGAGACGAGCCCTCAAAGAACGAAAAATAGCGAGACGTGACTTCAGGAGGTTGATTGAGATGAGACGAGCCCTCGGAGGGCGAAAAATAGCGAGACGTGCCTTCAGGAGGTCGGTTGAGACGAGACGAGCCATCGGAGGGCAAAAAATACCGAGACGCGTGAGTACGGCGAGTCCTCGGGGGACGAGAAATTTTAGCTCATTGTTCTAAGTAGACTTTTCTGCAAGACGGCTAGAATATTTGATTCCCAAGGGGATTTTGATGGCTGGTTTGAACAATTTCCGAGAATAAGGTTTTATCCATGCAGAGTCGAAATCCCGCGCGGCGCAGGATTGTGTCACACAGTGTTTCAATTTTCCATGCAACTCTTCGATTTCTGAGAACAACCGGTTGGTTTAAGGGTGCCCATTAATACAGGTGTGCCCATTCGGAAAGTTCAACATCTTTATAAGGGTGGTGGTGCCTCATTCCATGCACCATCACCAAAAATCTTAAGTCCCTTCACTTTCCTCTCCAAAAATTACAATAGTCTTTCGAGAAATGGTAGGCAACAATGATCTCGCTGTGCGAGTCACTTCCCTTGAGGCCGAGATGGCCTCGTACCGGGAGGAGATCGAGTGCTTGTCCGTACAGATTGCGAGGCTCGTTAGCGTGATCGGCACCCTCTGCCGCGTGGTGTCGAACCTCCAGGACTTCGCCTTCGACCAGTTGGATGACAAGAATGATCCGGAGTATGCACCGAAGCGCGAATCCGACAATACTGCAAAGGACTCGGAGGGGAATCCGAACGGTTCCGACGACCGTTCGGATGGTGCGAACGACGCTTCCAGCGGGGGGAGCGATTGAGGCAAAAGAAGAAGAAGAAGGAGAAGAAGAAGAAGAAGTAGGACTTTTCTTTTGCTTTGTTGTTTTTTTTTTTGAACGAATGTAATGAACGATCCCGAGGTTACCCGGTTTGAATGGAATGAAAGCCACTTTTTCTCCTTATATCCATGCTTGTTTTCTGTCTTTAAGCGAACCCTAATAGGATCGAACAATCACGGTTTCGGATGATATGAACTCGTTCAGAATCTGAACTGTCGAATCAACCTATAATGCCGCACGTTGCTTACAGGGAGTCGCACGGTATTATAATACGAAGTAGTATGCCGCGCGGTCTAGACAAAATGTCATGCGACGCTTCGGGCTGGGAACCCGGTCCAGTTCTAATTCCAGACGAACCGATTTAGGGGGAGTACATATACGCGAGGCGTACACTGTACGCCTCACTCCGTTCGAACTCTCCCTCTCGCGCCTTCTCTCTCTCGGCTCTCCCTATTCTCTCTCTCTCTCTCGATCATCTCTCTCTCCCATCTCTCTGCTCTCTCTCTCTCGGTACTCTCTTTCTCTCGGCATTCCCTCTCTCTCACATATTGCAACTATGGATAGCGTAGACGCGTCCACGATCCCTTCGGAGAGTGATATGGTGATCAGGGAGCTTCCGGAGACTCCGGGGTTTCGGTTTTGGCAGTCGCGGCCGAGGAGGAGCTGGCCTCGGCTGCCGCGGTGGCTGCAGCAGTGGTGGTGAGGTGTTGGCCGGCTACGGCCAGGGTGTGGAGAGCTCTGGTGCAGTGGAGTTAGGGGGTGAGGATGTGGCCACGAGCCAGTCTAGGGTTTTCGGATGTTCGGAGGGGAAGGTTGCAGAAGAGGAGACAGAGGCTTCTCCTGCTAGGGAGCCTCGCGCTGACTTGGGGAAGGCCTCCGTCATCGACGAGGAGCTAACGGAGGAGCAGGAGGTGCCGGCCATGTTTGTAGGTAGTGGTGCAGATGCGGGATTGTCACGGCCTATAGGGTTGGGTGACTTTTTGGAGGGTGCATCCTTTGAGGACTTAATTGAGACCCTACGGGGGGTGCCTGGGCTGGCGGAGGCTTGCTCGAGTCCCGGGAGCGGGAGCTTCGGGCTGAGGCTAAGATAGGAGCGGCTGAGGGGCCAGGGGTTGAGGAGGAGGAGGTTTTGGTCCCTCGGAGGACCGTGGTGGACGTGGCGATGCCCGTCCTTGGGCAGGACTGGCTTTTCGACGAAGGGTCCTACGCACCTCTCCGGCACGCGGTGGTGCCTTCACTTTTGGACACTTACAGGCCGGAGGGGGCCATCCACGACGAGTCCCTGGTCTTGAGGGACCCACAGCAGCACTTGTCCTTGCGCCGAGCCGAGGTATGCTTTTATTTTGTATTCCAATACAATGTACCATGTTTCCTAGCTTAATGCCTTGGACTATTATGCCACATTGACCGAGTCGTGCTTCTTTTGCAACAGGAGATACGGATCTCGTGCTACGGTGGTGCGGGGGACGTGCCTCAGTTTTGGGAGAGGCTCCTGGAGGCTTCGAGGGAGATGGTGAGGGTGGCAGGTTTTGGGGAGTTTGTGAGCGTGCTGACGAGGGCAAGCAATGATCGTCAGGTTGCGAGGGCGCGCGCCGAGAGATGGTGGGACACGACGAACTCGTTCCACTTCTCTTTCGGTGAGATGACAATGACGCCCTTGGACTTTGCGGCGATCACCGGGCTGAGGGTCGGAGGTGACCCTATCCCCTATGATGCCATGGCGGGGAGGGATCCGGAGCTGCAGAGGCAGCTTTTGGGGTATAGGCTGAGGGCGGAGAAGGGAGATGCCCCGTACGCCCAGCTCCTGGACTTTTGGGTGGAGCCTCCGGTGGGCAGGGTGCAGGAGGAACAGATTGCCCAATGCTTTCTGCTGTACGTGCTCGATGCGTCCTTGTTTCCAAACAGGCGCAACCGGGTACACTTGTCTTTCTTGCCGGCCTTGGGGGCCATTGGGGAGATAGCCCGCTTCGACTGGGGCGGCGCGGCTTGGGGGCGTGCTACGCCTTTATGGGGTCCCTTTCCCAAGGCGCGGGGAAGAGCCTCGGTGGTTACTGGCGAGTCTGGGAGGTATGTTTCAAAACTCTACTTTCGATACTTAGTTAGCTTCTTATGCATGCACTTGCATTATTTTGTGCTAACTCTCAATGCTTTGGATCTTGCAGCTTTGGATGTACGAGGTACTGAACATTTACCCTTCTACAATGTCGTGCCCCGATGACCTAGTGCTCCCTCGCGCCCTTCGTTGGTAGAAGGAGTTTAGGGGGGTGAAGAAGGGGAAGGGCGACCTGAACGCCTACCGACTGTACTTGGACGAGTTGCGTCCCGAGCAGGTATTCCATGATTCCTTGGTCTTAGTCCTTTCTATTTGTATTCTGAATCGCTTTCCTGACACATGTTTCTCATTGCAGGTGCACTGGCGCATCTGGGATCGTTTTGAGGTCCCATTTATGGCCTGTAGCCGTGCTGTGGCGAGGGGGAGAGTACTCTTGGAGTCCCCTTACGGCTGGCAATGGTACCTGGGCTTCCGGGTGTCACGTCAGTCGCTGAGGCTGGACGCTTTCTTAGTCCCCGGGCCGCTCCGTCCCTTCGTGCCTACGACGAGCAAGTACACTTTGGAGGAGGTGGAGCGGTTCACGCAGCCAGACTCTCGGCTCGAGCCGTTGTTCCAGGCTGGTGTTGACTACGCGGAGTACCGAGCCCATCACCTGATGCAGGGCTTTGGGATCCGTGCCGCTTAGGAGGCGCAGCGGCAGCAGAGGCGGTAGGAGTAGTAGGAGAGGTGGTAGAGGTGGAGGTAGAGGGAGCGAGGGCCCTCAGAGTGGTGGGATAGGTTAGGGCAGAGCTAGCCTGCCTGCGCTCTCCTAGACGATGGACGTGGTGACTGCTTAGGGAGTCCCTGGCCTGGTGGAGGTTCCGCGCCCTACGGTTGCGCCTCCGGAGTTCCTTGCTTAGATATAACTTGCTTCGACCACCTTCGTATTTCCATTTTCAGCATATCTTATGCTAATCATTCTTTGTATTTGGATAGGTGACTCCGGAGTACGCGAGGGAGATGGCGGCGGCCATGATGGGCCTGGAGCAGCTTGTGCGACAGTACGCCATAAGCCACTCCCTGCCCGTACTGGCTCGTGCTGGAGGGTCGCTGGTAAACTCTTACGCCTTTTGGTTATCTCCTATTGTTTTTACTTCATGACTGACAATGCAATCATGTTGTGCTATTGCAGGCTAGGGGAGGAGCTGCTCAGGGGCTACGCAGGAAGTCTGTTCGTATGCCTATGCGACAGGCTTTGTCTACTGGCTCTCGGGAGGAAAGCCCGTCGAAGAGGCAGCGACACTGTGGTGGCACGGAGGAGGAGCCTATTGCCGTCTCGGACGAGACCGAGGAGCCGATAAACATTGATCTGGAGGACACCTCCGGTAGCACTGTGCCCAGGGAGGCTCGCACTTAAGAAGTAACTAGCTCCGAGGCGGTGGAGAAGGTCTCTGAGGAGGATGAGGAGGAGGGCGAGGATGAGGATGAGGACTGAGTCTCTTCTTTTGCTTTTGTCTTTTGATGGAGCATGCATGCTTCCTTTTGTAGGGTGTCTGTTTACCCTCGGTAGATAGGATTTTTGAGCATTAGGCTTGCATGCCTCGTTTTGTACTTTGACTCATGGACTCCTTTGGGATTATATATGGAGATCGCCTTTTCATTTCCTTTTTTTCATTCAATTTCTCTTATTGTTGTTGTTTAAAGAAAAATTGAGCAACTTGGGTGCTCGCCGAAATGCACAACCAACCATAGATCATGAGACTGTGTCTGATACGGAATTCACATCAAGAGACTTATTGACAATGGAATAGAAATCAAAGAAGTAACTGTAAGAGAATTGGTGCAAGACTCAGGAATTTACATTAATGCCCTTGGTGTGGGCTCGAACATGACTATACGCAGTAGTGACAAATCCCAAAGCCCGAGGTGCACCTTAGAAATTTGCCCTCATATTCAGAAAACACCTAAAACTAAGGGAAACGTTGACTTTGAAAGGTGATAACTCCAAATCTTGACCTGGGGTTCAGACTGGAACTTGGACTAAGTCACTTCTGACCATATCGACCTGTGAATTGACTTAAAATAGCTTGAAACGAGATTTGGTACTTCGTCATGACCTGAAAACGGGATTTTGGGGACTTTTTGTCCCACGGCCTCAAATCTCGGGAGTTGACTCGAAGCGAAGCATCCCTGAAGTCCCATATACCTATTGCAATGAGTGTTGCAGCTTGAAAATGGCTCAAAGTGTCCCACACCCATTTCATGCCTCTGCTGTCAAAATCTGCAGAAATGTAGACCCAGTATGCCGTGTGTCTCTTCAAAGTGCCGTGCGTGGCTTCTCCTGGTTTCACGGCACATTGGTATTATGCCGCGGCTTTTCTTTAGTACCTACTATGCCGTGCGTGACCCCAATGTGCTGTGCGTGGTTATTTTCCTGACAGTCTGCATTTTGCTGTTTCCCAAGGCAGATTGCTCGGGGATTGCATTTTGACCCATGCAATGGTATTTCCGAACCAGTACATGTATGCATTCCCTTCTTCAAGCCTTTTCCCATGGAAAACTTACATTTTTGAGACCCAAGGCACTTTTTGAAAAGTTGAAGTTGCTCCCTTCACCCTTTCTATAAATTCAAGCCCTTGACTACAAATGTCTTATACCTTACTCAAGTCTTGTTTCATCTCCTTCTCCATGGCCCTTTCACTTATCAGCTTGCTCCGCTCGTGGTTAATCTCGATGGAAGGCGTTGATTGGCTCAACTTTCGAGCTCATGGCCTTTACTCCATGAGGCACCTCCGCAACATTCGCCTTCGTCTGGAACTCCTAAAGGTAGCTGCGACCTTCTGGGATCCGGAGGTTCACGTATTCCGCTTTGGTGAGCAAGAGCTCTGCCCTATTGTGGAGGAATTCCGCGCCTATCTAGGCGGCTTTGGCTTGGGGGAAGTCATCATCCCTCCGGTGCGCGAGAGCGTTCACAAGGTTCTTTCCGCGGCTCTTGGACTAGGTAACGGTGTTGCTCGCTATTTAGTGAGCGACGGTCGCCTTAATGTGTCGCGGCTTATCGAAATGTTCTCTCCTTCTGGTGACCTCGCAGACACCACTCATCAATCTCGGCGGATGACTGCGCTCTGCATATGTTTGCTTGCGGCCTACCTCTTAGTGTCCCCTACTGGTCATGCTAGCCCCGCCTTGGTCAGCGTTGGCGTTCAAATGAGGCTCGAAAGGACGTGGTTCCAATGGTTTTGGCCGAAACTCTGATGGGCTTGGATAAGGTCCATTACAGGAGGACTGAGACTTTCGGGGATAGCCCTTTCCTCCTACAGGTTGGCTTCTCACTCTGCTTTCTCTCTTTACCTCGGTGCTTGGTTAGGCTTTTAATGGTTTCTGACTTGTTTTCCCTCTTTTGTAGATCTGGCTTTGCGATAAGGTGAATGTCCTGACTATTCCCCCGAGAAACTGGACGTATGAGGCTAAGTTGTTGTCCCTTCGATGCTTTGAGTTTGCGGACGAGCGGATTCCTGAGTGGGTTGATTTCTTTAGGCGTCTTCAAGCCGAGACCATTTCTTGGAGGTGTTCCTGGTTGGACCTCCCTCCCATGACCGTGCATTTCATGGGACCTCAGTGGGTCGTCCTTGCTGGTTTGGAGACTTTCACTTTCTACATCCGACCTCCCTCCCATGACCGTGCATTTCATGGGACCTCAGTGGGTCGTCCTTGCTGGTTTGGAGACTTTCACTTTCTACATCCCGTATCGGATTCAGCGTCACCTTGGCCTTAGGCAAGAGGTTCCGACAGAAGTTCTGATTGATGTTGTGCTACCCTTGTTTTGACATTCCGTTCTTTGTAACTATCAAGAGTTCTAGGGTACTCGTGAAGTGACTAATGCACACCCTTATCCTTCCGTGATGGTTCGCGGGAGTTACCGGAAATGGCTGAGGAGGGATGTTGCAGCGAGGGCCAGGGCTCACGGGAACTGACTCAATCCTACTACTCTGATCAGGAAATAAATCGCGGACCCACCCTTGATCGTGTTGTTGTTCTTCCTCTTTTTTTTTCAAGTTGTGCTCAGCCTTATGTATTGGAAGCAATTATTATAATAAAAACGAGTTATGGAGGGTCTCCCCTTCCTTGATTCAGTACACTGCATTCTTTCAACTTGGATTTTTATTTTGGGGATGGTGGTGACCGAGCCTCAGAGTGAGGCTGCCTACATATCCTTCAAAGAGAGGGAATCAGGTCATAACGTAGTTCAAGCTATGGTTCGGTCTGGTTTTGACACTCTCCATTTGCGCTCTAAATTTTGCCTAGCACCGCCCTTTCGGGTTTTCGGTCTAGCTGTAGACACCCCAATCTGATTTCCTAATCGTTTTACTTCTTTTTCAGTTTCTTGTTTCCCCGATGATGAATCAGGTCGAAAACAGTCTTGAGAGAATGAAATGGTTTAAGCTTGGTGTGTGTAGAACCCATCTTTAACCCTAAAAACCCTTAAACTCAAACCTTGACCGAAGGTTTGACCATCGCGCGACCCACGGGGTCTCTCACGCGATGCTTTACTTGCCAGGTGGTGGTCAAAGTCAAACTTTTGACTGATTGACCATCGCGTAGAAGGTAGAACACTTGCGCGATGGTTTCACTCCATCGCGCGATGGTCAACACCTATCATATCCACCTTTTTCCAGCTGGATTTTGTGATGATCAGGGGTTTACAGACCTATGTAACCCCGTTTTGTGGACTGAACAGCGTTCTGCAGGGCTGCCTTTGCACCACCTCTCCCCCACTCTCCCATCAACCTTCACACCCCACTTCTCCACCAAGTAAGTGCAGCCAGCCTTGTTGGCTGGTTGTATCACCTTGTCCTCCCACCAACAAACTCTCCACTCTTCCTATAAAAAGCCCCCATGATTCATCTTCCAAAGGGTTACCAAAATTTTTAAGAGAGAAGCAAGAGTTACAAGCTTAATAACTTCTTTAAGTCAAATCACTCCCACAAACTCATTTGCCAAGCCATTCTCAAGACACTCAAGCAAAGGTATAACCCTTATTGTTTATTGTTTTGATCCCTAAGGGCGGCTGACAGGGCCAAGGCTGGTAATCAATACCAGTTCTGGTTCTAAAGCCAGCAAAGTTACAAGTAACTGCGGACAAGGTCTCCCACGCGCGAGATACCCACTTCATCGCACGATGGTTCTCGTCAGCGTGATATGGTTCTCGTGGGGATGGGATCCTTGTCCATGTCCATTTACATGATTTCATGCTTCCCTGTCTAATAATACTTAGTATATGCCACTGTTATGCATGTTAAAACCAGTAGGTTAGCTCACTTTATTCCTTTGTTTATTTTGGAATGCCCCTGGGTTGCTTCTAAATATGTCTCAGAGCCCAGGCATGTAAAGCAATTCTTGGAAGTCCAGTTAGAACACTCGTGCGATGATCTGACTCCATCGCGCGATGGTTTGTCTATTTCCAGTGATTACCCTTGCATGGGCAGCTAGGCTCTTGGCCTCTGTTTTGATACCCTCACTGTTTAAGGGTTGCATTTTGTTCCAATTAGTTTTGATTGTAATAACTGCTTGGTTTGACCCTGGGTGTGCACTGGTCCTTCCAGAGCCCAGAAGGGGATAAAATTTAACCTGTTGGAAAGATGCTAATTCTCGCGCGATGGACTGGGATTGTTGCGCGATAGTTTGATTTGCATGCAAGGACTTCCGTGCATGCAAGTTGGCCATTGCTCGCTACAAACTCAAGCCAAGGCACTGTTTTGGCATCCTGAATCAGTTTTAAATGTTATCTCATTTATTCCTCGTCATCTCATCCATCCATGCTATTATCTATCACGTCCTGCAAATTCTTACAGTTTTCAATCCCCGATTAACTGTTCCCCCGCCCTAATTGGCTAAAAATTGATTAATTAAATGGAATCGCAAACAAACAATTTTCGCAAATGCCTAAATAGAGACCGATCTCCGGATTGGGCGAGAGGGGTGCCATAAAACCCTTCCCCTCTTGTAACTTGGCTCCCGAACCTAGATATGTTTATGACGGACTGGTTCCTTAACTTTTTCAAATCAAACAGCACGTCAAGTGCTTCAAAATACGGTTCCTTGGGTGTCAAACCTTCAAACCCGAGTGGCGACTCTATATTTTCCGCGAGCGCCTGTCGTCCAGTTTTAAAAAGCGCTCCCGCGAACCGGCAGCATTTTTCTCTTCTCAAGGAGGGGAACAGAATCCCTTCCCAAAAGGAGAGAAAAATTGGGCACCCGCATGCCCACAGTGGCGACTCTGCTGGGGATCGAACCAATATTAATCCATACTTGGAGTTTAAAACATCTTTGAACAAATACTTAAAAGTCTGTCAAAACGGTGAGCTTTGCGCTGCCGAAGGTTAGGATGGTGATTTAACAGTCTGGCCAATCTAATCTGGGACTTTTTCATTTGTTCAAATCATGTTGTTTCCTCTAAAAATGGACCAAATAAAGGGAGCCGAATTTGAAACGGCATTTGCGAATTTGCATTTCTATTCCATTAATCAACTTTTTAGCATTCTCATTTGCATCGATGTGGGATAAGCCTCGTTGGATCGTTTTGGCGATCCGGCACGGCTTATTGGAGCCCGGGGACCCCGAATGACCAACAACCTTCGACGATGATGAGTCATTCTACCGTTCAACTGTTGCTCTGCGATTACGTGGGCAGCGGGAGGTATATCTTGGCTCTAGTCCGAGGAATCTGTTACAAACCAAAACCAGCCTTTGCATATACAAAGCGCTAGCACTCTCCAAACTAGGACAGGTACCTGTAGGGTAGGATCTACTTGCATCTAACCCCATATACTGTCTACGTGTTACTGTTTTCCCTATCGCATGCAGTGTACATACATACCGTTTTGCTTAGAAGCATGTTTAGGGCAGCTCCTAGGTTGTCGCTCTTTCAAGTCTGTCTTATATTTATTAGGACGTTACCATGGCCCGATGAAGAGTCGTGCACCTCGATGGTGCACGTTGTCAATTTTCAAAATCCTAAAATCAATTAGACTTTGGAAAATCAAGGCTTTCTAAGTCTTTGGCTAATTACACGATCGATGCTTCAAAGAGAAAGCAAGGAACAAACGGAGAAAATGCCGCGATGCTTACACCACCTTGGTTATCATGTGAAGCATGTACACCATTTAGGCTATGGCACTGTGCTGCCTACGCCACCCCGGTTATAGTATCGCGTCGTCCACACCAAATTGTTCTAAGTTCAAAGTTGGAATTTCCGGGACGGAATAGTCAAAACCTTAGACTGTTTTGACATCTCCTAGTGTTAGTTGATTCAAGTAAGGATACACCCTCGAAAAGATTTTTGAGGATCACTAGCAGCGTCTGAACATCATTAGACAGACTTGTCTTCTAGTCTTAGAGTATAAGGGCGACACTAACGACGGTGACTGTGTTTTCACTTTAGTCTTTTATTTAGATTAAAGCTACTGCAAGGCCCTTATTGAGCCTTTTTCTCACTCTCTGCAAGCAAAGGTTCTGAATCATTGCACCGCCACGGAAAGTATCGAGGCAGAAAGCCAAACCCACTTGGGAACGTCTACATCGGAATCTGGTTCAAAGGTTAGTCAGATCTCAAGCCCAGTCAGTCACCACGGAAGACTCTCCACGTTCTCTGCTAGCTACTCTACAGTCAGCTCATCTCCTATCCTTGAGGAAACAGAATCTCCGGAATCACCTACTCCGTCCTTTCCATCAAGCGCTTCGGGACCAACAATCATGGCAGATCAACCGCAACCACTCTCTTTGGAAACCATCCTCATGAACATCCAAAATAGTATCACTGCTATACAACAAAGGGCCGCTCAGACAGACGCCAACATGACCCGTTTGAATGACCTCTTTAACACTCGTCTTCCTCCAGCTATTCAAGAGGAGGGCGAGGCCGAAGAGGACATGCATGAGCAACCCACCATGGTTGAAGATCCAGATCATCCAGGGCGTTTGATACCTTTGGTCAACCCTAGGAGAACTCGCATTCCCGCTCAGAATCCAGGCACTACTGCTGTTAGAACTGCTCAGAACCCTGACATGACTGCTCTTGTCGCCAAGATGGCTAAGCTGGAAGAATCCGTTTCAAAGTTCGAAAAGATCATTGCTGGAGGGATCGACTTGGATCGTCTCTGCCTCTATCCTAATGCCAAGCTGCCCGACAAATTCAAGATGCCTGACATGGCCAAGTTTGATGGCAGTGGCAATCCTAAGACCCATCTCTATGGTTACCATGCTGCCATGAAGCTCTTATCAGTAGAGCCCGAGGCCATGTCTCAGTTGTTTCCTCAAACCCTCTCGGGCCCTGCTTTCCATTGGTTTCTGTCACTCGACATCGCCAAGCGAAGGACTTGGGAGGACATCGGGGTTGCGTTTATTTCGCAGTACAGCTATAATTCCAAGCTCAAAATGACTACTCGTGAGTTGGAATCCACCAAAATGGAAGCTAAGGAATCCTTCGCGGATTTCGTCAAAAGGTGGAGGGCTAAGGCTGCTCAAATGACCGAACGCCCGAGCGAAAGGGATCAGCTTCGAATCATCTCCCGTAACCTCCAGCTTGATTATGCTAGACACTTGGTCCTTGTTCAAGCATTCTCCAACTTTGACACCTTCTTCGAATCTGGCCTGGCTATCGAGGATGCACTGCAGAGTGGGATTCTGTCAAAAGGGGAATCTTCTAATCTGCCAAAGTCGAAGCCTCGGGCATATTCTGGAAACACCAATGCACTGTTTGGAGGAAGGACTTACTCCAATACCGCAACCAGTGGTACCAATGCCTCTTCCTCCAATGCTACCAACCACATTGCCGAGGTCCATCAAGTGCAGACCCCGCAGAATAACCGGTCTCGCAATCAACCTCGCAACTTTTCTACATTTGAGGCTCCATTATCCTCAGTTATGGAGAAGTTGGTCCAATCAGGGCATCTGAAGCTTCTTGACCCGACTCTTCTGCCAAAGAACCCTTCACCTAACTTCAAAGCCAACCTCTATTGTGCTTACCACCAAGGGGCCGGTCATCTTACGGATTCTTGCTTTCGTCTCCGACATGCGATTCAGGATCTCATAGATGAAGGAATCCTTCATGCTCCACCTCCGTTGACTCAAAAGCCGAACATCCTTTCCAATTCTATGCCAAAACACAACGCTGCTCCACGCATCAGCCAAATATCCCTCAGCTCCACTGATATCAACCCCAACTCCACTATATTCAACCCTACCGACCATATAACCTCAACGGATCAACCTAGGCCAATCGTGCCTATGCCCTCTCAACTCGAAGCCAAGATTTTCTACATCCGCTTCGAGGAAGGACAGTCGTCCAATTCCAATGCGCCCTCCGCGCGCCTGCAGAATGGAGCGTTTGTATTCAATGCTTCTATCAGTGACCTGTTCCACCAGTCCATCCCTTCTGTGCAGCTCAACTCTGCCTCTACCTTGGACAGCCCGTACTTCAATGTGACGGATCCCAACCCTTCTCCAAATCTGATGAGTCGTTTCAGATCTGTCATTCCCCCTCAACCAGAACAACAACTTGACATGCAAGCTGTAGGGTGGGTCATAGCTGATAATGACGACTACGCCACCCCCATAATCAATGAATGGACAGAACTGGAATTGGACGGTTTCCCCCAGAACCCTGAATACGTCCCTTTTGACCATGCTTGGTATGATGCTTGGATGGCCAATTATGAAGCAGCCATGCTTGATCCTTTGGATGGCTTTTCATTGGACATGTTATTTCAACAGCCTCAGCCTGTTCTGCCTGAGGAGGAATACTATTGGGACCCCGAGCCTGCTTGGCAATTTTCGATGGGATTTGACCCTAATCCTCTCCAAGGTTATGCTCTGCCCGACCATGAAAGTCAATATCTGGAGGATGGTTTTATCCAAGATGAGACTCGTGTCTTAGGGGAATGCTTCTTCCCTTCTCCTCTCAACAGGTTGGTTAATTCGGTGGCTGACGCCGAATATGATCCCACGTTTTATATCGTCGACGAAAATCTCCCACGCCCTGTAGTACATTTCCCATCTGAAGAGGATTGCAACATCATGGCTACAGACCTAGTACCACCAGCCGATCTTTGGGACGTCGATGATGTAGTCAATATCCAAGTTGGATCTGAAGTTTGGACCGTCAATCGCTCTTTCACTGATGGAGGATTGTGGGATGTCCCTTTTGTTGCTAATACGGAACCTGTTCGAGAGGCTGTAGCCGTTGGGGATCTGGATTTCTGGGAATCGCTGCTGCTGAAGGATTTGGCCGAAGACCTGGGTTTGGACATGGAGGTGCCTGTAGCCCCGCCAACCTCTGGCAAAGGGAAACGCAAATTGGGGGAAGTCCCTGTTGATCTTTGGGATGATAGTCAAGACCCTCAAGTGGTGCCTTCTTTAGAGAACGTTTTTAACGTTACAAGGAGTGGACGAGTTTTTCAGCCTGCTAATCTGCAAGCTTGGAGTTCGTCCAATTCTTCTAATCGAAAGAACTAACCTCCCATTTTCTCAAGGTTTGCACCATTTGAGGTACCTGTTGGCCCCCCGAATGATGACATGATTGAAAGACAACTGGAGCGGATTCCTGCTGCCATATCACTCTGGGGAATAATCTGTTCCTCCCGTGAGCATCGTCAAAAGTTTTGCACACCCTCTCTCGTCTTGAGATTCAACCGGACGTCACGCCTGAAGCAATGATATCTCTTATCCTCCCGCCTACTTCTAAGCACACCGTGGTCTTCACTGACAAGGATCTACCACTTGAAGGAGTTGACCATAATCGCCCCTTGTATATCACGGTCAAATGCCGAGGACTCTGGGTTCCGACTGTTCTCATCGATAACGGCTCGGCAATCAATGTTTGCCCCTTAAGGGTGGTTCACCATCTGGAACTAACTAAAAAGGACTTCGCACCTTCCAGCATGGCTGTTAAGGCTTACGATAGCACTCGTCGCATGGTCGAAGGCACGCTTATGCTCAACCTTGATGCAGAAAGATTCAAGATGGATGTCGAATTCCATGTGGTTGACATCCCAGCCACCTTTAATCTTTTGCTAGGAAGACCATGGCTCCATAGATCTGACATCATGGCTGTGCCATCTACTCTTCATCAGAAGGTCATGCTGGGACTGCCTACTGGAACCTTAACTATCTGCGGAGACTCGGGCATTCGCCAGCTTAAGGAGGATTGCACACCTGTGCTGGGCATCGCGCACGACTATGAAGATATCGACCTTGCGGGTTTCTCTTTTGACACTTCTGGCTCGGTTTCGGTCATCAACGTAGATGGGGACTTCATCATAAGCTCTGTCGCTCTGGACATTATGAGGAGGATGTCCTATCTACCTGGTATCGGTTTAGGGATTCACCAACAAGGGATCCCGGAGTTCCCTACCTTTCCTTCCTGTGAGGGCCGCTTTGGTTTGGGGTACTCTTCCTCTGCCAAAGATGCCAAAAGAAGGAAATGCACGGGAAAACCTCGATCCCTCTATGGTGAGCCCGACAGTTGCTTCGTCCGTGAAGTAGGGAATGATATCTACATTGGGCAGGCTGAGCCTTTCATTGATTCGGTTACTGGGGAGCTGCTGCCCGGTTTTGAGATCTTCGCCGAGGATACCTGGTCTTCTAGTGACAAAAAGCCAACAAAGGCAGAATTCAAGAGGAAGCTTAGCCAGCCCAAGCTGAAGACCGACTGGTTGGGATCTTTTGATCAGGGGAGCTTGGAGCAGCTGTTCTATGAATTCTCTCAAGTGGGTTTAGCCAAGGAAGCTGAAGAGGCCGAAGTATGTGTAGTAGGGCGAAATATCCGAAGGTCCAATGCTCGGGATTTGATATGATATTCCTAACCAGCTAGTTGTCTCAGTTCATCTTTTCCACCAGGAATCCATAGTACATCAGTCGTGCGCGTTATCCGAAGGATAAAGTATCTTGAGAGGCCCGGCCGAGCTTCGATCATGCTCCGAAGGAAGATACCTGTTTGTTCGGATCCGATAGTAGACAGATTTCTTCCGTTCGGTGAGTTACGCTAACTTTGCTCCTCGTTCCTTCGGATACGATGACTTCACTCGGAGGCCACAGATCCAGAACCTTCTGGAAGGTTCCAAAGAGACGTGGGAGAGCCTCTCTGATAAAGGATGGGACAGCTCTGAATGATGTGACCCCCCCCTTTATTCTGATTGGGCGGCTCCCCTTCTTCCCACAAGCGGCGCTCATTTAATGCTACCGACTCGTGACGTCATCCGAGCATCAGTGAGCACGTGGGTGGCAGAGACAACCCATACTCCACTCTTTCTTTCTTTGCCTATAAATAGGAGGATATCTTCTCCAAGGAAAGGGTCAGTTCTCTACGCACTCTCCATTCCCCTAGTATATATTTTCTCACTAAACTTCTTCCCAGCTCCTTTTCTGACTAGATCGTCGGAGCTTCTTCCCGGAGGAACAACCCCCTCCGGTTCTGCAGGTACCTGACGTCCGGTGCCACGTCGCTCGGTCCAGAAGGGTCAAGATTGAGGAGAAGAAATCAGCCCCCCCACAATTGGCGACTCTGCTGGGGAATATTTAACCTAGCAACGTGGACCTGATTTCTACCCCCATCTCGACACTATTTCAGTCCGGTTCGCCCACACCCTCACCTTCTTATGGCTCAACACATCCCACCTCCTGGCCCGGAGAACTTCACTTTGGGGTTGTCCGGGTATGGATCCATCAACCATGAACACGAACACACAACGCTCCAGCATCAGTCGGTCTCTCGACGGCTTTCGTTTCCACCAACAGAGCTGGATGTTGCCCTGGCGGAGCAAAAACGCCAAGCAACGGTCATAGCCATGCTACAACAACGTCTAGAAGAGCGGGACGGTAACCAACTTGTCACCCCCGTTGCTGTCCATCAAGCTGGACCTAGTCAACCGGTGAGGCGCCGAAAAAGAAGCAGGAGGTCCCACCACAACCGAACTACAGAACCAGCAGTACCCGAGAGACGAACCGTCTTCGAGCGTCTGGAACCCAGCGCTCGGCCACAACAAACGGGCTCCCGCCCACGGCTGGAGAGCCTTGCTCGAACGGAAAGCACTCGATCTTCGGCGACACACTCCACGGCGGGAACGCACCGAGCGGAAGCATCGGGCCAAGGGCGTCGCCCGTCTAGACATTACTCGGACGTCAGAAAGGAAAAACGGCCCATGGATCTGAATGATTCACCTCGGCGAAGCTACCATGATGAATTCCCCGAACGATCCGTCTCGCCATATCGAGATTCCGAGTGTCGCCGTGACAAACGGCCAACGGAAGGATCACGAAGTCGTCTTATGATTCCAAGTCAGGAAGGACGTTCGGAGAGGGCTAACACCATCACCCTTTACGACCAATTCACCGGACTTCCGACGGTGTACCAACCGGTGGCTGTTCCTCGGGAGATTCCACAGTCTCGGCCAGAAGGGTCCAAGCGGGCCCTTGAGCAAAGAGGGGAACAGGGAGAACGACGAGGATACCAGGCCGAACGTCCTCGTCGGCCCCATCATGAACGACGGAGGACGCCCGAGCTTCGTCCAAACTTGCCACCTGCAGTAGTCCAACCGAGCCCCGTACCGGAAGACAATTCGAAGCTCGGGAAGGCGAAAGCGTCCCCCTTCGTAGACGCTATACAGCAAGAGCGACCACCGGAGCGGTTCGTCATGCCGAAGCTCAAACGATACGAAGCCAAAGAGGACGCAGTCGCGTTCGTCTGCCGCTTTCGCCAGATGATGAGCCTCCACAATTTCTCTGACGCACTTATGTGCAAAATCTTCCCCCTCTCGTTAAGTGAGCCAATCATGCTCTGGTACAATCAGTTGAAACCAAAGTCCATCACCTGTTTCAACGAGCTTGAGTTGGAGTTCACGAAGAGGTTTGTAACCAGCAACATCCAACCGAAGACTCTCTCCATGCTGGTGAATATGAGGAGAACCTCGGGAGAAACTCTTCGGCTCTACACCGAGCGATATTGGGAGGTATACAATCTCATTCCTGACTGTGATCAGGGCGTAGCTGCTGAATCGTTTATGAACGGTCTGGATCCAAATTCAGCCATGTTTCGGGATCTCTCGAGAAACCCACCCAAAAGCATGGGGGAACTGATGACCATTATTGAGAAGGACTGCGTACATGAGGAGGCAATGGCCGAGCGACACGTTCCGAAGGCCACGGAAACGGTTAAAGCTCACCCTGCGGCTCGAAAGCAAGTGGCCAACGTCGGACAGACGCCGAGGGTAAATCTGCCGAACAACCGAAGTCGACCCCCGCAACACCAGCAGCACGTGGTGCAACAGAAACGGGAACCAAGGCCAGATGAGTACGTTGCCGAGCAAACAACATTCACGGAGCCCATCTACAAGCTTCTCTCTATTATCGGAACACTCCCATTCTTCTCTTGGCCGACGGGACTCCTCGGCACGGCTGGCCAGGGACCTGGGATGTGCTCATACCACAAGGAGCGAGGGCATTACACGACCAAGTGCCAGCCATTTAAAAGGTACTTGGAGGAGCTGGCCGCGGCTGGACATCTCAACCCCTGGATCGACACTCGGAAAAGTCCACTTCCGCCCCCGCCTCCATTGCTCGGAGGTAACGTAAGTGTAATTCAGGGGGTGGCTTCGGCGGAACGTGTATCCGAGCTGCAAATGGAGATCAATACAGCCGTCGCCGCATTGTCAATTTGCAACATTGGTACTTCGGCCAAGAGGAAATTTGAAGATCCGAACCGTGACGGCCCAATTGCTTTTACGTCCGAAGATTTGAAGGGAGTTCAGATCCCACATACCGATGCCCTTGTCGTTACGGTAATCATTGACAAATCCACCGTGCAAAGGGTGTTGATTGATCAGGGAAGCTCGGCGGATGTGATGTTTTATTCTACTTTCAAGAGTCTCGGCCTGTCCCCGAATCAGCTTCGGACGGCGACAGCGCCGCTCGTCGGCTTTACGGGCGCCCCGGTTTGGCCACTCGGTATGATCAACCTCCTTGTGAGAGCCGGTTCCCGAGTGATTGACGTCGAATTCATAGTGGTTAGCTCTCCTAGCCCCTATAACGTCATCCTCGGTCGAGCCTGGCTCCACGGGATGCAAGCTGTGGCTTCAACCTACCATCAAGTCGTAAAATTCATCGGGTGGAACGGCAGACAAGAAAGCCTCCGAGGGGATCAGGTGCAGTCCAAGAAATGCTATATCAGCACAGTCACGACGAAGCAAAGCTGCTTGGAAGTGCAGTGTGTGGATAGTGGGGAAATCGATGTGCTTGAAGATGTTGGACTTCCGGCCAAGCAAAGGTCAACCGAGGAACTTATTTGCATGCCTATCTCGGAAGACGGCACCCGGTACTTTCTCGTCGGTAGTTCTCTGACCGAGGATGAGCGGAATGAAATGTTCGACTTCCTCATGCGACACATTGAGGTATTTGCTTGGACCCCGCAGGAGATGCCAGGCGTAGATCCCTCATTTGCGACCCATTCTCTGAACGTCGACCCGAACAGAAAGCCTGTGGTGCAGAAGCTTCGGCGTTCCTCGGCTCTTCATGTTGATGCTGTGATGGCAGAGGTGGATCAATTATTGGAGGCAGGGGCGATACGAGAAATACTTTACCCCACTTGGTTGGCTAATCCTGTTGTGGTTCCGAAGAAAAATGGAAAGCTGAGGGTTTGTGTGGACTACACGAACCTCAATGATGCTTGTCCAATGGATAGGTTTCCCCTCCCTCGGATCGAACAAATGGTGGACGCAACTGCGGGATGTGAGCGGTTAAGTTTCATGGACGCCTACCGAGGATACCATCAGATCGCCCTCGCAAAAGACGATCAGGAAAAGACAGCCTTCATCTCGCCTCGGGGCGTCTATTGTTACAACGTTGTTCCGTTCGGTTTGAAGAACGCCGGGGCTACCTTTCAACGAACGATAACGTCCATGTTCCCTGGGATGCTCGGACGAATTCTGGAGGCCTATATCGATGACTTAGTATGCAAGAGCAAATTCGCTCGGGATCATCTTCGGGACCTTGGGGAGGTTTTCTCCGTCCTGAAGAAACGAAAGCTGCGGCTCAATGCTGAGAAGTGTGCGTTCGGCGTCAGCTCTGGAAAATTCCTTGGTTACATTGTCAGTCGCCGAGGCATTGAAGCTGATCCCACGCAACTCACAGCTGTGCAAAACCTCCGAGCCCCAACAACTATCAGGGAAGTGCAACGTCTCACCGGAATGGTTGCAGCGTTGAATCGGTTTATACGACGCTCGGGAGATCTCTGTCGACCGTTCTTTCAAGCTATTAAAACCAGCCGCCGAAGATTTGTATGGACCGAGGAGTGTGAGCAGGCTCTGCAATCACTAAAGGACTACTTATCCTGCGCTCCTCTCCTCGTCAAGCCGCAACCTGACGAAGATCTGTATCTTTACCTCGCCGTCTCGGATCATGCCACCAGTTCAGTGCTTGTTCGGAAAGAAGGGACAGAGCATCAGCCAATTTTTTATTCAAGCAAGACGATGACGGATTCTCAGACTAGGTATCTGCCTATGGAGAAGTTGGCATTGGCCCTCGTTTCATCTAAAACGAGCCTTTTGCCTTACTTCCAATGCCATAGGATCGTGGTCCTTACTGAGTTTCCTCTCAAGGCTGTGCTTCGGAAGACGGATTCCTCGAGTCGGATCTTGAAGTTCTCTCAAGACTTGGCTAATTATGACATCCAGTTCGAACCTCGGACGGCGATCAAGGGCCAAGCGTTAGCTGATTTCTTCGCCGAGCTTACTCCGGGCTTGCAAGATGAAGCTAACGCCTTGACTCTAGCGGAGACCGAAGCTCGGATAGCTGCGACCGAGTCCCACATGGAATGGATCCAACAGCCAACCGACGCACGACGCACAAGATTCACGCTCGGCCAAAAGCGCCCTGCTCATGAATGGAGCTTATTTTCTGGAGATGCTTGGCGGATGACTGTGGATGGAGCGTCAAACATCCATGGGGCTGGGGCTGGAGTAGTTCTTGTATCACCCGAGGGCACCGTGCACGAGCATGTTGTCTCAATCGGTTACCGAGCAACGAACAACGAAGCCGAGTATGAAGCCTTAATTGCTGGGTTGCAAGTTGCCCTTCGGCTTGGCGCGGATTCTGTTCATGTATTCTGTGACTCTCGGCTGATTGTGGGACACTTGAATGACGACTATCAAGCCAGGGATGAACGAATGAACGCCTATGTAAGTCACGTTTTGGTTCTTCTGAAACAATTCGGACGTGTGGAAATTGAGTGGATCGCTCGGGAGCATAATGCTCACGCTGACGCCCTCGCAGGCCTCGCTTCGGTATATCGAGCCTCGGGCAGTCGCACAATAGTGTTCGACGAGGTCAACACTCCGAGCTTCGAACCCTCTGACCCACCGGTTGCAGCCATATCGTTCGGCACTAGCCAATTGGATCCTATTGTGTTGTATCTTCAGAATCAAACCTTGCCTGCAGACAAAAAGGAAGCTCACAAGATACGATGCCGTGCCGCTAATTACTTTTTAGATCCCAACGGAAGTCTCTACCGAAGAACTTTCACGGGCCCAGATTTGAAAGTGGTGTTTGAGTCTCAAGTGGACGGTGTACTGGATGAGTTACACTCGGGTAGTTGTGGGGCTCATTCAGGTGGACGAAGTATGGCGCAGCGAGCTTTGACTCAAGGGTACTGGTGGCCGAAGATGGTGAAACAGTCCGAAGACTATGTTAAGCGCTGCGTTCGGTGTCAGAAGCACGCTTCCCTCATTCACCAACCAGCATTTCCACTGAAGATGATCACAAGTCCTTGGCCTTTTGCAGTGTGGGCTTTCGACATTGTGGGCAAATTGCCCAAGGCTCCTGGAGGTTTTGAGTATTAGTTGACTGCCACGGACTTGTTCACTAAGTGGGTCGAAGCCAAGGCAATGGTGAAGACGACAGCCGCTGACGTGGAACGGTTCATATGGAAGCACATCATCTCGAGGTTCGGTGTTCCATATGCCATTCTCTCGGACAACGGCTCACAATTCGTGGCCGCTGCCCTCAAGGCCTTCTACAAACGACGCAAGATCACGATCCAGAATTCTTCGGTCGCGTATCCGCAGGGCAATGGTCAAGCCGAGGCATCCAATAAAACCATCACTCGGGGGCTCAAGCGTCGTTTGGATAGGAAACTCGGATTGTGGGTTGAGGAACTCCCTCATGTCTTGTGGGCCTATCGTACTACGCCTCGGCGTTCCACGGGACGTACCCCGTTTTCAATGGCCTACGGCATGGAGGCCGTCCTCCCCCTATCCACGTTGATTCCCACAGCCCGTACGGAAAATTTCAACCCAGTGGATAACAATGCTCTCGTGGGTTCGGAATTAGATTTTGCCGAAGAACTTCGCGATAATGCTAACCTGCGGCACGCCTCGTATCAACAGGAAGTTGCAAGAAGCTACAACAAGAACGTTCGGTCACGGCCATTCAACGTCGGGGATCTCGTCCTTCGGATGGTTGTGGAAGCCAAAAAGCTGACGAAACTCAAGGATCCATACGAGGGTCCCTACCGAGTGATCGAGAAGATCGGCCATGGGGTTTACAAGCTAGCTGAGATGGATGGTACTCCCATACCTAACCCTTGGAATGCTCAAAAGCTTCGGAAGTTCCATGGCTAGCTGTTGTTTTACTTTTCTTCAATTGTTATTTCTGTTCAACCTTGTAAGCCTTTGGGCCATTATTAATCGAAGTTTCTTTTTTTATCTTGTTTGTTTTCTGTGTTTTCTTTTTGTACGTATTGGGTATCTCACCTAGCCCACTTTTAAGCCGTTGGGCTCCACATCGTGTTCGTCTGGGTCATAATCCCATCGCCCTCGGCACATTCATCCGAGCGATCTGTCCTTCTCCCTCGGTACATTCGTTTGGGCGTCTCTTGCGTCGCCCGCATCATTTCGATTCGCTCGGGGGACATCTTCCTCTGTGTGCCCTCGGTTGATTGTTCATTTACTATCTGCTTGAATTCCCGCATATGTCCTTCGGCAATCCTCGCAGATAAGGGGCTATTATGGGAAGATCGACTAAGATATCCGAACAAAAAGATCGACTAAGATATCCGAACAAAAACATGATGGAGCATGACCCATAACATTTGCACGACAGATACATACTTATCCGAACATCGCGGTTAATTCATAAAGGAACAAAAACGCCGAATGACAATACTTGTGAAACTTGCTTGTATTTCAACAACCGAACAAAAATACTCAAAAATACTTGTGACAATGTCTTCACATTTCCAAAACCCCTTACAACGACCGTCTTACACGCCAACTGGCGAAAGTCTGTTCAAACTAACAAAACAAAAAAAAAAAAAAACACCACCACCAAAAGAGCAACTCGCCCAACTCAAGGGGCTGGAGTGGGGAAGAGAGGCAGAGTAGGGTCATCTGTCGGAGGAGCTGGAGTGGTGTCAACTTCGGTAGCATCTACGGGTGTTACGACAGGGGCAGGCTGCTCCTCCGCCTCGGGCTGTTGTTGTGCCTCCTCGGCCTGTGGCGCTTCGGCAAGACGACGAGGGGGAACTTCAACCAGCATTCTCCGCTCGTCGTCAGCCTCCACGCCGGCGTCATCAAAGCCCGTGTTGTAGCCCAGCATGAAACTTGCTTTATGCTGGTCTTCGAGCATCTCAGCCTGGGCCTCGGCGAGTTCCTCTGCGGCTGTTTCCTCGGCCTCGAAGTACCCCTTGTCGTAACCCTTGCTGAATTCCTTCTCCAGCTCCACCTTCATCTCCTCTCGGCCAAGAGCTCTTCCCTCGGCCAACCCTTCGTCCTTCCCCTCCAACCTGGTTTTTTCGGCAGCTTCCTGCAAGCCTTTTACCAAGTCGTTGAGGTTGAACACTTGCGCCTCGAGTGCTTTGCGTGCTGCTTCGAACTCCTCCCAGCTTCTCTTGTATTCATCAGCTGCGTCTTTATTCACTTGTAGAGACTGCAGTAGCAACTTCTTCTTTTTCTCGTGCTCCGAGAGATGAAGGTTGACGCTCATAATGGACTGGGAGGCCTGAAGGACGAGCAATGTAGTAGATAAGGAGACAAGGAATAAAAAGAGAAAAGGAAGCGACCAGAACCGACGAAACTTACCCTCGCAGCATGGTAGTAATACTCGGTGAGTGCAGCTTTGAGCGAGGGGGGAGATTGGATGTCCCTCGGCAGGCCCACCCCCGACAGTAGTGTCAGAGCAAGGGAGGGGTCCTCCCGAAGGCTGTCGGACTGCAGCACCTGCTTCTTGTCCGGAGTGACAAAGCTCGGCGCCCATGGGACAGTGTCTCCAATCGTGCCCTTCCCCATGGCCGCCACAGCTGCACCGCCTTCGGTACCCGCCTGCACCGTTTTTTGTTTTTTTCCTGCTGGGGCTTCCTTCGGTGGAAGAGGAGCAGGAGGAGTTGCACGTTTCTGAGTTGAGGGGGGAGACACCTTTTTGCTCGGTGCCGAGCTCGTGGCCTCTGCCGCCCCGGCTTTCTTTGAAAGGCCCGCGGCCTTGCCTTTCTCGGCAGCCTCAAGCTTCTTCTGAAGCAAATCTTTCATGCTCATTGGAGGCATGTTCTCTGCTTCTTCGGGGGTCGAGTCTTCGGCCGGTTCTCGGATGAGTCCTCTGAGAGGTCTGTCCTCGCTCGGAAGTAGCTCTTCGGGAAGCTCTGTAGATGCTTCCTCTCCCTTGTCAGCTTCCTTTCTTCGGATCCTACCACCGTACGCCGCTTTGTACTGGAGAATGGTGGGAGCGTCCCTCTCTTCCCAAGGGATGGTGAGAAGGGTGGCAGCAAGCTTGCAATTTCTGGCAGCTCTGGACAACGCCTTGTTCACCCTTGTCGTAACTGTCGAACAAAACAGAAAACAAGACATCAGTCCGAAGAACAGAAATGTGGACCAAAATGGACGAAACAACTTAAGGAGAGCAATAAAAATCTCTTACGAGGTTCGCCCCTGCGTGTGGCAACCTCGAATTGCCCGTACTCCAGCAAGGGAAACTGATAATTTCCCCGAACCTCGACGTAGTCCGAGGCCCATTTCTCGGAGTCATACATCCCTTCAGGAATAATTTTGGCCATGTTCCTTCGGGAACACAGATAGTATCTTGAGTACCTCACGTTCCGAGACATCGTATAGGTCTCAAAAATGTGATGGGCTTCCAATGGGTACATCTTTAGCTCGGCGAGCTTTATTATGGAGTGGATGATTCTATAAGAATTGACGCTCAGCTGGCAAGGCGTGAGCGAGAAGAGAGAGAGGACCTCCCTGAGGACTCTGTGCATCGGGAACCTCAGGCCACCTTCGGTAATGGCCATCAGTGGAACCGTGATGTGTTCGTCCCTGAATCTAATCCGAGGGCCAGGGACTGGTGTGACGACGACATCGTTCGGGATTTTGTAATCCCTTCGGAAGGACCTCATGCCCTCTTCGCTCTCGAAGGATTTCCAGTACGGGCATGGATCCTTTCCTGTTCGTTAGGGAATCACGTCGGGATCTAATGGGACTATCTTCCTTTTCTTCCTTTGGGGTTGGGCTGGAGCTCCGATAGCTCCTTCGGTACCCTCGGCTTGACTGGACGAAGCCGTGGCCGCACCACCTTCGGTGACATCTCTGTCAGATATGGTTTCTTCGGCCTCATCGTCCCCTTCCGCCTCTTCCGTCGGATTGTCTTGCTCCCCCTCCGAGGGGTCGTCCTCTAGGTCGATTATCTGACTCTCTGGAGGCATCGTTCGGAGCGGAGTGATGCTGGCAGGGATGTCGGTTCCCGCAGACTCTCCAGAATCCTCGTTCCTATCCCGAACACGGTAATGCCGAGCTAGGTTGGAGATAGCGTCGGAAATCGCGAGGTTCGACCCTCCAGCGCCTAAGTCCGCGCTATCTACCGAGCGAAATGACTCCCCGGACGAAATCGAAGCAGAAGAAGCCATACCTATAAGCAAAAGTGCAAGGGAGGGACCGTTAGCGAATTGCATGGTCGAGTCCTAATGTGCCTATGTTCAGTGAAGCGTGGATCCGAGGAAACTGATCCTCCCGAGAGACGACTAATCGAAGCCGAGTTCCGAGTAAAAGAGTAAAAACTGGGAGGAGGGTATTTCTATTGGTGCTCGGAAGAACAGATGTTGAAGATTCAACTACGTTCGGAAGAACATATGAATATCTTCAACATGTTCTACAGCTTTCTACAGTGCGCAGGCAGGAAAAACGACCCAAAAACGGTAACTGAGAAGCATGAAGAAAGTGAGAAACCAGAGATACCTGGAAATCAACGAAAAAATCTGGGTCGAAGTCTTCAAAATCGTCGCGAATCTGCAGATGGTTTGAGTTTCTGAGAATGGGAACGGCTGGAACTGTTCAAACGTCTGAAAGAGAGAGAAAAAGTGGTTCTCTCTCTCCTCTCGTCGCCTCTTTATACCTAGGGCGGAAATCGAAGCGTCGCCGAGCCCCCAACCGTAGGATTTGGGCGGGAGATTGATGTGACCGTCGATGCTTGACACGTGGAGACCAATGGGCTGCGCCGTATCGATATCCAATAGCGGACGGACGCGTGGCTTCCTCTGGAGCTGGCGGTTGCAGAAGCATTAAATGAAAGGTACGGGCCTGACGATTCGACATCTTTCTGACGTTTGACATGGTTCTGGCGTTCGGAAGTTCGTGTCAACGGATCTGGTTCGGTGGCGGCTTGTTCCTCGGCCACTACTGATTTTTCAACTCCTCCTTCCATTCCGAAGCGTAACAACTATGGAAACAGGAGTTGAGGGGCTATTGTAGTGGGGCGAAATATCCGAAGGTCCAATGCTCGGGATTTGATATGATATTCCTAACCAGCTAGTTGTCTCAGTTCATCTTTTCCACCAGGAATCCATAGTACATCAGTCGTGCGCGTTATCCGAAGGATAAAGTATCTTGAGAGGCCCGGCCGAGCTTCGATCATGCTCCGAAGGAAGATACCTGTTTGTTCGGATCCGATAGTAGACAGATTTCTTCCGTTCGGTGAGTTACGCTAACTTTGCTCCTCGTTCCTTCGGATACGATGACTTCACTCGGAGGCCACAGATCCAGAACCTTCTGGAAGGTTCCAAAGAGACGTGGGAGAGCCTCTCTGATAAAGGATGGGACAGCTCTGAATGATGTGACCCCCCCTTTATTCTGATTGGGCGGCTCCCCTTCTTCCTACAAGCGGCGCTCATTTAATGCTCCCGACTCGTGACGTCATCCGAGCATCAGTGAGCACGTGGGTGGCAGAGACAACCCATACTCCACTCTTTCTTTCTTTGCCTATAAATAGGAGGATATCTTCTCCAAGGAAAGGGTCAGTTCTCTACGCACTCTCCATTCCCCTAGTATATATTTTCTCACTAAACTTCTTCCCAGCTCCTTTTCTGACTAGATCGTCGGAGCTTCTTCCCGGAGGAACAACCCCCTCCGGTTCTGCAGGTACCTGACGTCCGGTGCCACGTCGCTCGGTCCAGAAGGGTCAAGATTGAGGAGAAGAAATCAGCCCCCCCACAGTATGCATGCTCGGGCCCGATGCCCTCGAGGACCCCACCTCTCTCATCGTGGAAGCTAAGGGTAGCCTTAAAAATTGCATTTTCAAGCCACGCCTTACTTGCATTGATGATGTATCTGAGTCTGACACTGAGTCTGTTAAGTCTTCTGAGTCTAAGTCTAGCTCTGAGTCGGAGTTTGTGCCTCTCGGCCCTCTACATCATAGCTTTTACTTCGAGTTCGACTCCCTTGTACTTGGCGACCCCGCAGGGTCTTATGAAATGAAGGAATCCTCTTCTGACTACTTGAATGATCTTTATATAAATTGTGTCGACCCCGACGATGAAGGGATAGATTTCGACGGGGACATTCCCAAGGAAATCCGTGCCTTCATCGAAAGGGAAGACGAAAGGCATGCTCAGCCACTAAAAGATGAAGTAGTTTTCATAAATTTGAAAGATGAGAGTGATCCCCGGATGGTTCAAGTGGGCTCCACGTTAAATCCAGAGGAGCATTGTGGTTTCAAAGAGCTCCTCACCGAATTCAGCGATGTCTTTTACATGGTCTCACCAAGACATGCCCGGTATCGATCCAGAGATAGTGGAGCATCGAATCCGTCTATTACCGGATGCCAAGCCAGTAAAGCAGAAGCTCAGACGGATGCGGCCAGACTGGGTACAGAAAATCTAGGAGGAGGTCACCAAGCAAATCGACGCTGGATTTCTCGCAGTCTCTCAGTATCCTACTTGGGTGGCCAACATCGTTCCTGTTCCAAAAAAGAATGGCCAGATTCGTGTCTATGTTGACTTCCGAGACTTAAACAAAGCAAGTCCCAAGTACGATTTTCCCTTGCCACAAATTGACGTGCTTGTGGATAATACTGCGGGGCATGCTTTGCTTTCGTTCATGGATGGCTTCTCGGGCTATAATCAGATCCTTATGGCACCCGAGGACCGCGAGAAAATGACTTTCATCACTGAATGGGGGACTTACTGCTATTTGGTCATGCCGTTTGGTTTGAAGAATGCCGGTCCTACCTACCAGAGAGCTGCTACGACCATCTTACATGACATGATGCACAAGGAAGTTGAGGTCTATGTTGACGACATGATTGCCAAGTCAAAAACCCGGGAAGGGCATATTCCTGTGCTAAGGAAGCTTTTCGAAAGACTCCGTAAGTTCCGAATGCGTCTTAATCCACAGAAGTTCACCTTCGGAGTCACAGCAGGCAAGATGCTTGGTTTCATGATCACTTCTCGTGGGATTGAGGTTGATCCGTCGAAAATCAAAGCAGTACTTGAGATGAAGCCGCCTGAGTCTGAAAAGGGAGTGCGGAGCTTTTTGGGGAAGATCCAGTTCATCAGCAGATTCATCGCCAAGTTAACCTTAACTTGCGAGCCAATGTTTCGTCTACTCAAGAAGGATACCCCGTTTGTATGGTCGGACAAATGCCAAGCGGCCTTCGTTTCAATCCAGAACTGTCTGCAGGATCCGCCTGTTCTCATGGCACCGGTGCCTGGGAAACCTCTGATTCTCTACTTATCTGTGAGTTCCACCTCCATGAGATGCTTGCTAGCTCAGGAAGGGGACAAGGGAGTTGAGAAAGCCGTTTACTACCTGAGTAAGAAGATGGTCGGATCCAAAGAACGCTATACCGCTTTGGAGAAGTCGTGCTGGGCCCTTGTCTGGGCCTCTAAGAAATTAAGACACTACACGCTGGCTTACCCAGTGAAGTTGATCTTTTGAATAGATCCTCTCAAGTATCTATTTGAGAAACCTGCGCTCACTAGTAAGTTAGCACGTTGGTTGCTTCTCTTAGCAGAATTCGACCTGGAGTACGTCACGAGAAAGTCCGTAAAAGGGCGTGTCATCGCAGAATTCTTAGCTGACCACCCCATGGATGGACCTGAGGATTCAGATTTTGTATTTCCAGATGAGGAAGTGCTAGCTATTGTCGAAGATGTTTGGACTCTTTACTTCGATGGAGCAACCAATCAGAAGGGGTTCGGAATCGGGGTTTTGCTGATCACCTCTGACGGGTCTCATATCCCACTTGCATTCAATCTCAATTTCGATGTTACAAACAACCAAGCTGAATATGAGGCCTATATTGTGGGCATGGAGGCTGCGCTCGCACTAGGTGTTGAGAAACTCGAAGTCATCGGGGATTCTAATCTCGTTGTGTCTCAAGCCAATGGAGATTGGAAGGTGCGCGAAGAGAAGTTGAAACCTTACCATCAGGATTTGGAGGGGCTAATCCCTCGTTTCAACAAAGTAACCTTCACTCATGTCCTTCGATTGAAGAACCATTTTGCCGATGCACTTGCAACCTTGGCTTCCATGATCGAGTTACCTTTGGGAGTCAAACTCCGCCTTATCTTAATCGAACAGCGGGACTGCCCCGCATATCAATGCGTCAACGCCATCAATGATGTCGATGATGGCCTACCCTGGTACCATGACATATGGAACTTCGTCGAGAGTGGCTTGTATCCGGCCGAGGCCTCTAAAAAGGATCAAACTGCGTTGCGAAGGATTGCTGCTCACTACATTATCTGTGGGGGAAAGTTGTATAGGAGATCTCATTGTGGAATGCACAAACTCTGCATCAAGGGCACCGAGGCTGTCAGAATTATGGAGGAAATTCACGAAGAAGTCTGTGGTCCTCACATCAGCGGTGTCATGCTCGCTAGGAAGATCTTGCGTCAGGGCTACTTCTGGTCCACTATGGAATCTCAGTGTGTGGATTATGTGCGGCGATGTCACAAGTGCCAAATCCATGCTAATCTGATGCATGTTCCACCCTCTAACCTATTTGGCATGGCTTCGCCTTGGCCTTTCTCTGTGTGGGGTATCGACGTCATCGGCATGGTCAGGCCTTCTGCTTCGAACGGTCATAGGTTCATTCTTGTAGCAATTGATTACTTCACTAAGTGGGTGGAAGCTGAATCGCACAAAACCTTGACCGCAATTGAAGTCGCTCATTTCATCAGGAAGAATATCATCTATCGGTATGGGGTTCCGCAGGCATTTGTATCAGACGATGGGAATCATTTTAAAGGCAGGGTCCTGGAGCTCTTCAAAGAATTCAATATCCAAATCCATCATTCAACTGTCTATCGCCCTCAAACGAACGGGGCAGTCGAAGCGGCAAACAAGAACGTCGAGACAATCATCAAAAAGTCCGCGGAATTCGCCAGGGATTGGCACGAGCAACTGCCTTTAGCTCTTTAGGGATATCGAATGTCAATCCGAATGTCAACAGGGGCAACCCCCAATTCCTTAGTCTACGGGATGGAAGCAGTTCTCCCTATAGAGCTCGAAGTACCATCTCTGAGGATCATGGTAGAATCAGAACTCTCAGAATCCGAATGGCTCAGTGGAAGATTCATCGAACTTATGCTTTTTGATGAGCGGAGGCTCCGAGCCTTGTATCATGTTCAGGGGTATCAACGGAGAATTGCCCGAGCATTCAACAAGAAGGTGAAGTCTAGAGACTTGGTTGAAGGGGACATGGTCACGAAGGAGATTCGAGCGCCAGTTTTCGACCCCCGCGGCAAGTTCCGACCTAAGCGTTCCGGACCGTACATCATTAAGACCATCCTTTCTGGGGGAGCGGCTCAGTTTATTGATCTCGACGGTAACGAGTTCAACACTATGGTTAACCTGTATCAACTTAAATGCTACTATCCCTGAGAGAAGCTCGTTGGACCGAAAACCACAAGGGTGGGCGGTTCTAAGCAAAAGTTTGAGCACGCCTGCTAGACCGAAAACCTGAGAAGGCGGTTTAGGCAAAAATAAATAGGCATCAATCAAAGCTCGCTAGACCAAAAACCCGAATGGGCGGTTCTAGGCAAAAGTTAGAGCGCAAAAGGAGAGCTAAAATACCCGAGCGAACCATAGCCTGAACTACGTGCTGACCTGATTCCTTGAAAAGGGATACGTAGGCAATCTCTCTGTGAGATTCGGTCACAATCAATCAACTTAGTCCACGGTTCCCTGACCAGGAGTGTACACAATGTTCGAAACGACGCGGTGTTCAACACTTGAATTGAAAGGGGAGAACTTTCAAGCTTTCATTTTTATTTAAATTATAACTTCTATTACACAGGCAGAGCAATCTTAAAAGATTTAAGCACAAAAACAGAATAAAGCGCTTGAGGCCTTAACAGGCTCACAGTTTATTCTAGTTCATCAAGGTCTGTCAAAGAGTCAGTCATTGTTTTGCCTGCTTGCAACCTCTTTTTTTAACCATGCTTGATATCGGTGCATAAGCTCCGTGCTGAAATCTGGATCAGCTCCTCCGAGTTGCCTCAGACCCCAATTGTGTTCATAGCCTCTCAAATTCTGGGCAGTGAAAGCAGGGACTTGGAAGTCCTCAATCCCGGCTCGGTGAAGTCCTTGGCTCATTCCTAACTGACGAAGAATGCGACCAGGAATATAAAACGTGAAAGCGGTCAACCCAGCTATCACCATCCTTTCAAAACCTACAGAATTCAGGGCCATATCCGGAATGTTCAGGGCCTCATGCCTCCAAGTGATTTCAGTCGGTAGCATTTCTCTCATGAATGTGCACCATTGATGCACGGTCATTTCCGGGTAGATCATGCCCAGCTGATGCATTCGACTGGGCAGATAGGGCCAGTTTGCTTCCGGCGCGGTGAGCAATCCCAATTTATCAGACAGCCAGAGCTACATGAGTGAAAAAACAAGTAAGCAGTCATATAAAGCTTGAGCAGAAAACAAGTAAGAAGCTTCGACATAGCCTTAGCCGAGAAATGAGGTAAAAACAGAGTGTGCAAAAACTGGAAAAAGGTGAGCTGAGTGAGAGTTTACCTGCTGTAGAAGCGGACTACCACCAAAGACGTTTGTTTGGCCAGTAGAAACCAAATCCAAACCCATGAGTGTTTCAGCCAAAACAAGTGGCACCACATTCCTTTGGGCGCCCATTTTAGCAGCAACGCTCACCAGCATGGGGTTCACTTGTCCATTCGGGGACACCAGTAAATAAGCGGCCAGCACACTGATCGCCAGAGCAAATCAGCGCCTGGCTTGCAGGGCCATATCCTCTACATTCCCTTCCGGTCCGTACCACTCCATTAGGCGCATGACGTTGATTTGCCCTCCAGTTAACAGACTTTCGGCTGCTTCCCTGGTAATGTCAAGGCTTGACTATAGGAGCTTTGGTATATTTTTCCTGTAAGGTGGCACGACGATCACGCTCGAAGCAATGCCTTGGAGGTATGCTTGGAACTCCTCCACGGTTGGGCACAGCCCGTTGACCCCAAACCTGAACACGTGAACATCTGGATCCCAGAATTGCAGGGCCGCCCTCAGAAGTTTGGGACAAACCCTCACATTGCGAAGAAAACGGAATGCGGCCAGCCCGTGAGACCAAAGGCCAATCTCTAGCAACAAAGGCCGTGAGCCACGGGCTAATCATGACCGGAAGGTTATTTGCCATTTTGGTTTTTGTGGGAATCTTAAACTGTAGGAGGAATGTCTTTCCTTATCAGAGCGTCGGCCTCTTTATAATCAGAATATGTGAAGCATCCTTCTTTCCCAGAGCAAATATCCACACAACGTGGCATCCTTTCCTCCAAAGCGAAAGCATCTCTGCACTGCCCCCTGAAGTACTCTGAGCAGTTAAAGGGTGATGACAAGGCCTGATCGTCCTGGAAATCTAAAATGGTCAAATAAAGGTGGCCTGGCACGGTTCAACCATCGCGCGACGATCTCACTCCATCGCGCAAGTGTTCCGTATCCATTCCATCGCGTGATGGACTCACTTCGTCGCGCGATGGTTCAGCCTGCATTTGACAGATTACACCAGCTACTGTCCAATCTTGGTGACTTTTAGTTCTAAGGGTTCTTTTTTAACTTTTGTGGTTCCAGCAAGTCACTATCAGCATATGTGACCATGTCCAAGCATCGGATTCGAAATATTGCGTTTAACGAAGATTTTGGACCATCGGCGGCCCGTTTCAAGTTCAAATGGCCATTTTGGGAGTTCAAAACTAGTTCCAAAGGGGTACACCCCGTTCTCTCATGCCGTACAGGTCATGGTAGCCTAGTATGACTGTACGGAGGTGTCGGTTTCAGTCAGGGACATAATATAGTCTCATTTTTCCATCTCGTGTCCATTTTGTGTCCTTTGTAACACTTTTTGGTCCAATTCGTGTTTTAAAATGTGTTTCTTGATTCCGTCAACTCTTGTAGGGTCGTTTTGCACATACATGACCTTACCATAGCGTCAGTTTTATTCAAGTTAGGATATTTTGAGTTTTGACATATGAATGTCCAAAATTTCATTATATTCCTCGTATCCCGGCCGTGTCCTGAGGTATATTCTCGTTTTTCTTCTGAGCTAGTCCCATCTGTACATATACATGTGTCTGTGAGCAGTCTCAGTACATTATCAATGCAAGCATGGTATTAGTGGCAAATGCTTATTCATTCTAATTTATCACAAGAATGAAATAAACCGAAAATGCAAATTTTATAGCTAAGCCATGATCTATCCATGTCAAAGTGAAGAAAATTATTGTGTGTGCGGCACTTCGGCCAACCGAAAATCATCATGTCAACCCGGGCACACTCGCCCATCAAGTCAAAAGGGCACGCAGGCCTCAAAACATCTGTCAAAGTATTAGCTAAGGCACTCTAGCCTTCTATCTATCTATGCGGGCGCGCAGGCCCAAAAGCAAAAAATCAAAATGCAAAAAGTGAGATGAGGCTTCTCGATGGCCCTCAGTCCTCCCCGAACCAGTCAACCTCTCCGTCGTCATCGTCGTCGTCTCTCTCTGTGGGATCCACCCTAAAGCCAGGATCGTCTGCTGAGTCGTCAGACCCGCTGCTCTCGGACGCATCCTCTCCCTCTTCTTCTTCTTCATCCTCCTCTTCGTCCTCATCCTCGGAGACCTCATGCAGGATCAACCGCTTCTTGCGGACCGGCTCGTCTTGTGAGGGCCTCTGGCGCATCTTCAACTGGTATCTCTCCTCATCGCGCGCCACGGCCTCTCGGGCTGCCTCCTCGCTCACGACAGATGGCTGTGAGCCTCGCGTTTGTGGTCTCGTACTAGGTGTAGGAGCGGGAACCCTAGCAGCCAGCTTCTTCTGCGGAAGATCTCTGGCACTCTTCCTCCTAGGAGCCGCTTGTCCCTGTGCTTGCATTGTAATTGTTTATACATTAGCATATGTTTTGCATATTGTATATTTGAAAACAGGTATGATCAACCCTCAGTCGACAGCAATCAAAGCATGCTATGTATCAGACGAGTGTGTGCATATATCCATTAACAAGTGCAGGAATGTATCGAATGCAGACATGTATTGAAAGCAGGAATGTATCGTTTTCTGAAGGATATACCTGAGATCTCCGAGCCGCCGGCTGGGGATAGCGCAAGTCCAATGGCAAGCCACTTGCCGCCCTCCTCACCACGTTCTCCAGCGTAAGCATGCGCCGAACAGCCTCGTTCACCCACTCGTTGGGCACCTGCAAGGATAATTTGAACATGAGCAATTGGACAACATTTCAAACTTCATGGAAGTACAGTAGTGAAAGCAACAATGTCTCACCGGCACGGTAACAGGCGCTGGCTCAACTCTGGCAGGGGTTAGGTGCAACTCAGCTGGATTGCCCTGGGAGTTTACCACTGCTATCTACCACGTCAACTCTGGTGGCCCACCTCTCACCGGTCCACTCGACTCTCACCACTGCTCTGCCTCCCTGTGACGGCTCTCCTCTCCTCGACAGCTCCACGAGCCTGACTCTGAACCTCCCTGAACTCTCGTACTCCTGGTGGCCCCGCCAAGCGCTCCCTCTGATAGGTCGCATAGTCCATGTCAGGACGCAAGTGGCATGTCAGGTCAGTATCAGGCCACGTAAAGACTTCCAACTCAGCCAACGTGTACTCTCCTGTGTGTGAGGCCCGTGCTGGAAGCGGTCCAGGCACCTGAAACCCTGCGTAGCCAAGTGATTGGCGTGTCACTTGGTCATCCAAGTACCACTGCCAACCAAAGGCCGACTCCAGTAACACTCTGCTCGCTGTGACAACCCTGCTACAAGCCAAGTACTCAGGCTCAGGCTCAGGCTCCGCCACCCTCCAGGGATCCCACTCAACCTGCACAGGCAAACAATACAAGTATCGGTCAGCGACGTCATTGAAGCAACAAAAAGGGATACACATTTCCATTTTTACCAAGTTTCACGTTATACCTGTGAGGGTTGAAGCTCGTCTAAGTATATCCAGAAGCCGTTCAGGTCACCTCTGCCTCTCTTCTCTCCCATATTCTTCTTGCTCCAGATATGTGCACGCGGGAGAATCCCCAAGTCTAGGCTCTTCGTCACTGGGCGGCACATATTCAAAACTTTATAGGCCCAGAGCTACATCGTTAACAGGAAATCAAATTGTCAGTACAGTGCAAAAATATTGCTGAGCGGGTTATGTAATCAAATGGATAAATGCATATTGGAAATGTACTTTGCTCTATTAAAATCATACCTCCCAGATCCGCCAGTACCCAGCAGTGCTCACCTCCGTCCTCGACGAATCCCCAAAGAAGCCATAGGCTGCGCCTAGTGCAGCTTCTCCCCAGTCAAAATGTGAGGCCGTCCTTAGATCTCTCAATGCAGGCAAGTAAGACAGGTGAACTTTGTTACGCCTGTTCGGATACAGGGTAGCACCGAAGAGGTACAAAAGGTATGTCCGGGCCATCTGCTCTACCTCCTGATCGGTCGTCACCTCCTTCTTAAGATATCGGACGAACTGTCTGTACCTCGCCATCCCCTCCTCAATCTTGGGCATTTCATCGAAGAACCACTCTAGGGCTGCCTTGTCCTCCTGGATGCCCGAGTCAAACGGGATAGGCTCACCCCCAACCCTCAAGCCAGTGATCGCCGCAAAGTCAGTGGGCGTCACCGTCATCTCCCCAAGCGATAAGTGGAAGGTATTTGTGGTATCCCTCCACCTCTCCACTAGCGCAACCTGGACGGCATGATCGTTCCTTGCCGGAGTGAGAGTCTGAATGAACTCTCCAAAGCCTGCCTCATCCACCAGTTGCCTCACCCTCTCAGGCAAACTCTGGTACAATGCCAAAGAGCTACACACGCCCCCAAAGCCGCAAATGTCTCTCTGTCTCGCTCTCTCCTGCATCAGACATAGAAGTAAACAACAAGAAGTATATCAGCACGTAAAGCTTTCATTTTCAAGTTCTAGGTAATCAATGTAGCCTGGCAATAGATGGTTGGTTCAAGTTATTATGTCTCATGCATGACATTCAATGTGAAACTATGGTATTGCCATTCAAGCCTACTTCAAGAATTGCTTTACGTGTTTCGATGTTCAAATGCTGTAATCACAAAGAAAGGGGGATTTTTAGAAATTTACCTCAAACCAGCTGCTCGAAATATGAGTATCGGGGTCTCTCAAAATGAGCTCGGAGTCCTTCTCCACCTTTCGTGGCCGATATGCCATAAAACCCAATGGCACAAACAATTGAGGAACAGGCAGCCTATACCCCTCTGCTGAAAATGGAGCCCGAGTCAAGCTCTCCACCTCCGACACTGCTGTCACCCTGGGACCATGCACCCTAGCACCGACCCTCTCCTCGGTCTCTGCATCCCTCAGAACCTCTTCCTCGGCAGCTCTCTCTCTCTCTCTCGGCTCTCGCCGCAGCCTCTGAAGCAGCTATCACCCTCTCCCGCTCCTCTCGAGCCTCCAAAACAGCAGTCCCTATCGCGGGGTTGTCCTCCAAAAGTTGGGCAAGTTGTGCGTCACTCAAGAGTTCTGCGACATCCTGTTTTGTAATCGGCCTGCGACCCGACAATGTCGCCACTAGCCAGAAGAGCACGTCCTCCTCTCTGTACACAAATGGAACCTCTGCGATACCCTCCTCCTTGGTCACCACGTCCTTGCCTTTCGCCGGATCCCTTGGCAGAATCTCACTCGGCCCGGCATCTCCACCATCAACATCCCTACTGCTCGCGACCTCGGAACTACCACCGACTACAACCGAACCACTCACGGTCATGCTCGGGTCCAGTTGCTCGATTCCAGGAGCCACTGCCCTGACTCCCTCCATCGCGCGACGATCTGACTCCGTCGCGCGATGCTCGCCGTCATCTCCGACCGCCTGCATGCGACTCTGATTGCCATCGCCGCCCCTTCGGCCACTGCACCAACATTCACGGCCGCCTCTGTCGCCATTTGATCTGTCGTCTCAACCTCCATGGGTCCCTCCTCGTCCTCCGGATGATCAACAACCTCTCCTCCACCACCACCATTGCTGTGTTCCGCCATGGGTGATCGCACACGCGTGGGTTTGCTGATTTCGTGAAAGAATCAAGGTTTGGAGTTGAGACTTTGAGAGAGAGTAGAGTTAAGGGGAGTTCGAAACTGCTGTGAGCGGTTTCAGAACGTCCCCGTCGTTTAAAGTGAGAAGCAAGCAGGCGTGGGTCGGGTCTGGGCTCGTTTCAGATCCAAGCCCTAACTAGAAACCCTCGCGCGATGGTCTAGCTTCCTCGCGCGATGGTCCAATTGGGCAGTTGACCAGGTTCAGCCTCTGGTCGGCCCGATCTTATGTGTCGCCTTAATAATGGCCTAGAAGTTTTACTCGGGCCTTGCAATTGATTTTGGGATCTCTACTAGATGTCCTTGACCAAAGGTATCTTATATCCCCAGCAGTGGTCTGTCCCACGCAAAGTCCAATTTCAAATCAGCGACAATCCATCCGTCCAAATTTCAAATCAGCGACGATCCATCCGTCCAATTTCAAATCAGCGACGATCCATCCGTCCAATTTCAAATTAGCGACGATCCATCCGTCCAATTTCAATTCAGCGACGATCCATCCGTCCAATTTCAAATCAGCCATGATCCATCCGTCCAATTTCAATTCAGCGACGATCCATCCGTCCAAATTTTAAATCAGCGACGATCCATCCGTCCAAATTTTAAATCAGCGACGATCCATCCGTCCAATTTCAATTCAGCGACGATCCATCCGTCCAATTTCAAATCAGCGACGGTCTATCCGTCCAAATTTCAAATCAGCGACTATCCATCCGTCCAATTTCAATTCAGCGACGATCCGTCCGTCCAATTTCAAATCAGCGACGATCCATCCGTCCAAATTTCAAATCAGCGACGATCCATCCGTCCATTTTCAAATCAGCGACGATCCATCCGTCCCAAATTCAGCGATCGACCGATCCTTAAATTCAGCGACCGACCGATCCTTCGATCCCCTGGTGCACGGTATTTGTATATACTGGCTTGCACTTTTCAATTAAATCGGCTTTTGGGTGAATTAGATGGGTGTCTAGAAATCTTTGACGTTACCCGTACCAACCAATGGTGCTCCGCGTGCCGTCAAAGAGGGACTACTGTAGACACCCCAATCTGATTTCCTAATCGTTTTACTTTTTTTTCAGTTTCTTGTTTCCCCGATGATGAATCAGGTCGAAAACAGTCTTGAGAGAATGAAATGGTTTGAGCTTGGTGTGTGTGGAACCCATCTTTAACTCTAAAAACTCTTAAACCCAAACCTTGACCGAAGGTTTGACCATTGCGCGACCCATGGGGTCTCTCACGCGATGCTTTACTTGCCAGGTGGTGGTCAAAGTCAAACTTTTGACTGATTGACCATCGCGGGGAAGGTAGAACACTTGCGCGATGGTTTCACTCCATCGCGCGATGGTCAACACCTATCATATCCACCTTTTTCCAGCTGGATTTTAAGATGATCAGGGGTCTACAGACCTGTGTAACCCCGTTTCGTCGACAGAATAGCGTTCTGCAGGGCTGCCCTTGCACCAACTCTCCCCTACTCTCCCATCAACCTTTACACCCCACTTCTCCACCAAGTAAGTGCAGCCAGCCTTGTTGGCTGGTTGTATCACCTTGTCCTCCCACCAACAAACTCTCCACTCTTCCTATAAAAAGCCCCCATGGTTCATCTTCCAAAGGGTTACCAAAATTTTCAAGAGAGAAGCAAGACTTACAAGCTTAATCACTTCTTTCACTCAAATCACTCCCACAAACTCATTTGCCAAGCCATACCACCTCATTCAAGCCATTCTCAAGACACTCAAGCAAAGGTATAACCCTTATTGTTTACTGTTTTGATCCCTGAGGGGGGGTGACAGGGCCAAGGCTGGTAATCAATACCAGTTCTAGTCCTAAAGCCAGCAAAGTTACAAGTAACAGCGGACAAGCTCTCCCACGCGCGAGATACCCACTTCATCGGGTGACAGTTCTCGTCAGCGTGATATGGTTCTCGTGGGGATGGGATCCTTATCCATGTCCATTTACATGATTTCATGCTTCCCTGTCAAATAATACTTAGAATATGCCACTGTTATGCATGTTAAAACCAGTAGGTTAGCTCACTTTATTCCTCTGTTTATTTTGGAATGCCCCTGGGTTGCTTCTGAATATGTCTCAGAGCCCAGGCATGTAAAGCAATTCCTGGAAGTCCAGTCAGAACACTCGCGCGATGATCTGACTCCATCGCGCGATGGTTTGTCTATTTCCAGTGATTGCCCTTGCATGGGCAGCTAGGCTCTTGGCCTCTGTTTTGCTACCCTCACTGTTTAAGGGTTGCGTTTTGTTCCAGTTAGTTTTGATTGTAAAAATTACTTACTTTCAGTACATATAAACTGCTTGGTTTGACCCTGGGTGTGCACTGGTCCTTCTAGAGCCCAGAAGGGGATAAAATTTAACCTGTTGGAAATATGCTAATTCTCGCGCAATGGACTAGGATTGTCGCGCGATGGTTTGATTTGCATGCAAGGACTTCCATGCATGCAAGTTGGCCATTGCTCGCGACAAAGTCAAGCCAAGGCACTGTTTTGGCATCCTGAATCAGTTTTAAATGTTATCTCATTAATTCTTCGTCATCTCATCCATCCATGCTATTATCTATCACGTTCTGCAAATTGTTACAGTTTTAAATCCCCGATTAACTGTTCCTCCGCCCTAATTGGCTAAAAATTGATTAATTAAATGGAATCGCAAACAAACATTTTTCGCAAATGACTAAGTAGAGACCGATCTCCGGATTGGGCGAGAGGGGTGCCATAAAACCCTTCCTTTCTCGTAACCTGGCTCCTAAACCCAGATATGGTTATGACGGATTGGTTCCTTAACTTTTTCAAATCAAACAGCGCGGCAAATGCTTCGAAATACGATTCCTTGGGTGTCAAACCTTCAAACCCGAATGGCGACTCTGTATTTTTCGCGAGCGCTTGTTGTCCAGCTTTAAAAAGCGGTCCTGTGAACCGGCATCATTTTTCTCTTCTCAAGGAGGGGAACGGAATCCCTTCCCAAAAGGAGAGAAAAATCGGGCACCAGCATGCCCACACTAGCGAGCTCATTTATCTCTTCCCTTAACTTTTGCCTAGGACGCCCATGGCGGGTTTTCATCCTAGCAAGCTATTGCTCTAACTTTTGCCTGGGTCTGCCCGCCCTTGCGGTTTTCAACCCAGCGAGCTTCTCTCAAGGGTAATAGCGTTTGAGTTGATCTAGGTTGACTAGAGTAGCAAATTCGTTCTCGTCCAAATCAATGAGTTGTGTAGCTCCTCTCGTCAAGATGGTCTTGATGAGTACGGTCCAGCCCACATGGCTCGAAATTTCCCACGCGGGTCATAGACTGGTGCCCAAATTCCCTTTAAAACCATGTCGCCTTCTGACAAACCTCGGGATTTCACCTTCTTGTTAAATGCGCGTGCAATCCTCCTTTGGTACCCTTGAATGTGATAGAGAGCCCTCAGCCGGCGCTCATCGAATAACATAAGCTCCGCGAATCGGTTACTCAACCATTCTGCCTCTTGGACTTCACATTCGATCATGGTTCGAAGAGATGGAACTTCCAACTCGATGGGGAGCACAACCTCCATCCCATAGACCAAAGAGTAGGGGGTTGCCCCCGTTGGTGTACGCACAGATGTTCGGTATCCCCATAAGGCCAGTGGCAACTATTCATGCCAATTTCTCGCGGATTGAATGGTTTTTTCCAGGATGACTTTGATTGTCTTGTTGGCAGCTTCTACAGCCCCATTGGTGTGTGGCCGGTAGGTTGTTGACTTGTGCACTTGGATTTGGAATTCATCCAAGACTTCTCTGGCTCGCCCCTTGAAGTGTACCCCATTGTCAGATACAAATGCCTGAGGGACCCCATACCGGTAGATGATATTCTGTTTGATGAAATGAGCAACCTGTACTGCTGTCAGAATGGCGTATGAAGCAGCTTCTACCCACTTCGTGAAGTAATCCACGGCTACGAGGATAAACTTATGACCGTTGGAAGCGGCAAGTACGATCCTCCCAATGACGTCGATTCCCCATACCGAGAAAGGCCAAGGCGAAGTCATCTGATGTAACTCGGACGGCGGAACATGAGTCAAGTTGGAGTGGATTTGGCATTTGTGACACCGTTGCACGTATTCCACGCATTCTGTCTCCATGGTGAACCAGAAATATCCTTGTCTGAGAATCTTCTTGGCGAGCATCATACCATTCATGTGAGGGCCACACACCCCTTCGTGGATTTCTTCCATCACTCTTCTTGCTTTTGCTCCATGGATGCATAACTTGTGCATGCCACAATGTGACCTTCGATATAAGCTCCCCCCACAAATGATGTATTGCGCGGCCATTCTTTATAGGGCAATTTTGTCCTTTTTGCTTGCCTCTGCAGGATATTCTCCTCTCTCCACAAATCTTCAAATGTCGTAATACCATGGGTGGCCGTCTTCGGGTTCATCGACTACCATGACATGCTGATAGACTGGCATATCCCTTTGTTCGATCACAATTGGCCTCAGCTTTACACCAATAGGGATTTCGACCATGGAGGCCAGTGTTGCTAATGCATCTGCGAATCGATTTTCAAGCCTTGGCACATGAGTGAAGGTCACTTTGTTAAAGTGAGAGATGAGGTCTTCCAAATCCTGATGATATGGCTTCAACTTCTCTTCATTGACTTTCCAATCACCGTTGGCTCGTGACACAACCAGGTTAGAGTCTCCTACTACCTCCAGCTTTTCTATGCTGATTTCAATTGCTGCTTCCAAGCCTACAATGCAAGCCTCGTATTCTGCCTGATTATTGGTGACTTTAAAGTTTAGCTTGAATGCGAGTGGGATATGAGATCCATCAGGTGCTATCAGCAATACACCAATTCCAAATCCTTTTTGATTGGCTGCTCCGTCGAAGTATAATTTCCAAACATCTTCAGTTAACATCATTATGCCTTCATCGGGGAATATGAACTCAGCATCTTCACCTCCCTCAATCGTGTTGTCAGCCAAAAAGTCTGCAACAGCCCTTCCTTTGACGGATTTTCTAGTGACATGCTTTAGCTCGAATTCTGATAACATCAACAACCACCGTGCCATTCTTCCAGTGAGGGCTGGTTTTTCAAACAAGTACTTGAGGGGATCCATCCGAGAGATGATCCGTACAGGGTAAGTTAGCATGTAGTGCCTGAGTTTCTTGGAAGCCCAGACGAGTGCCCAACATGTCTTTTCCAAGGGAGTATAACGCTCTTTGCATCCAACCATCTTTTTGCTGAGGTAGTAAACAGCTCTCTTAACCCCATTGTCTCCTTCTTGTGCCAGCATGCACCCTATGGAAGTTGGAGTGACTGATAAGTATAGGATCAAAGGTTTTCCTGGCGTGGGGGGCATTAAAACTGGAGGGTTTTGAAGATAAGCTCGAATGGCGTCAAAGGCCCTTTGGCATTTGTCATCCCACTTGAAGGGCACGCCCTTCTTGAGTAAGCGAAAGATTGGTTCACAGGTTGAGGTCAGCTTGGCGATGAACCGGCTGATGAATTGCACTTTGCCTAAAAAGCTTCTTACTTCTTTCTCAGACCGAGGCGGTTCCATTTCTAGAATAGCCTTGATCTTAGAGGGATCAACTTCTATTCCTCGAGTGGTGATCATGAATCCGAGCATCTTCCCGGCCGTAACTCCGAACGTGTATTTAGTCGAATTCAGGCGCATCCTATATTTCCTAATCCTTTCGAAAAACTTCTTGAGTACTGGTAAATGCCCTTCCCGTTCTTTGGCCTTCACGATCATGTCTTCGACATAAACTTCTACTTCTTTATGAATCATATCGTGTAATAAGGTTGTGGCGGCCCGTTGATACGTGGATCCTGCGTTTTTCAGCCCGAAAGGCATTACCCGGTAGCAATAAGTCCCCCACTCACTGATGAATGTGGTTTTCTCTCGATCCTCTGGGGCCATGAGGATTTGATTATATCCCGAAAAACCGTCCATGAAAGAAAGTAAAGCGTGCCCGGCGGTGTTGTCGACCAGTACGTCAATGTGGGGCAGTGGGAAGTCATCTTTTGGACTTGCTTTGTTAAGATCCCTGAAATCAACACAGACCCTAATCCTACCATCCTTTTTGGGAACGGGAACAATGTTTGCGACCCACTGAGGGTATACATTAAAAACCCTGCGTCAATTTTCTTGGTGACTTCCTCTTTTATTTTAAGTACCCAATCGGGTCTCAGGTTTTGCATCGGGATAAAGAGGAATCCGGTGTTCTACAATTTCAGGATCGATCCCGGGCATATCAGCATGCGACCAAGCGAAAACATCTTCAAATTCTTTTAGTAAATTGGTGAAGGCTCGACACTCTTCCGCGGATAGCACGAAACCGATTTGAATCATTCGGGGATCCCCCTCATCCCTCAGATTTATTAAAACAACTTCTTCTTTTACAGGCTGAGCACGTCTTTTGCTTTCCCTTTCGACTAGAGATCGGATTTCGTTAGGGATATTTTCATTGAAATCGATCTTTTCATCATCAGGGTCAACACAATTTATTTCAAAATCAGAGAAGTAAGCGAAATCAGATTCTTTTATTTCATCACCAGCAACGGCCGCGAGGGCGCCATACACACGGGTTGACTCAAACTCGAAATACAGACGAGGAGTTGGGCCAAGAGGTCCTAACTCAGACTCTAGAGATTTAACAGACTCAGAAGACTTGAACGACTCAGAATCAGACTCGGATCCGTGGTTAGTTGCACTTGGCAAGAAAACCCAGTTCTTGTAATCTCCGATGGCATTCATGATAAGCGAAGTTGGATCTTCAAGGATCTCCTATCCTAGCATTAGCACTTCTGCTTCCATGACTGCACTTTTTGGTTCGTCCCCCTTGAACAAGATCTTCAGACTTCCCTCATTAAAGACTTCGACCCAATCGGCCGGTCCCACCGGTTTCTTTGCAACCTCATATTCTTCCTCACTCTCTGGCCAAACATCGTTGGCGAATATCTCAAATCCTGGAAGCAAAGTGTTGGTTTCCTTGTCCCAGAATGGCTTTGACTGTCCTTGATAGACTAGTTTTGTCTTTTCCTTGACAAAGTAATCTTCTAATCTAACTCCCTTTTTCACCCTGCTATCGTTTGAGGCTAATTAACCAAGGTCGGTAGTGCGCATCAGGGTCCCGCGGGTTTCAAACTTTGCAGGTTCTTTCTTAATCCTAGCCCCGGCATGTAGGACATCTTCTTCATTATCTTCAAGGCGACATTGCTGATGAGAAAATCATCGTCAATTCTGATTGAAGAGACAGAGTTGGAGGTGTCCAACGAAAAGCCTCCCAGAGTAACGTCTTCTTCTCCATGCTGGATTTCTAGGAGCGGGGCATTGTCTTCAGTTGGTGCGCAGATCCCGGAGTCACCATGGATAGTGAGCATGCCTGTTTCAAGACCCAAGAGAACTTTCTGATGGAGGGTGGAAGGTATGGCCATGATGTCAGGTCGGTGCAGCCAAGGTCAGCCTAGCAACAGATTAAAAGAAGCAGGGATGTTTATTACGTGGAATTCCACTTCAGTCTGGTACGATCCGAAAGTCATTGGCAGCATGAGGGTCCTAATCACATCCCGACGTGTGTTGTCATATGCCCGGACTTTGACTTCCGAGGGAGATAAGTCTTTATTTTGGTACCCCAAGCAGTAAGCAACGCGTAGCGGGTAGACGTTGATGGCGGATCCGTTATCAATCAGGATTACTGGGACCCATTTATCGCAGCACTTCAGAGTGACATGAAGTGGCTTGTTGTGATCCATTCCTTCAGCAGGCAAGTTTCGATCAATGAAAGTGATGGCATGTTTGATAGATATTGTCTTGATAAGAGCCACGAGCTCCTCGGGAGTTATGGTGGAAGGAACTTCCAGACGGGAGAGGGCTTGAATGAGTCCCTCACAGTGGCGGGTAGAGTGAATAAGCACATCCTATATAGACATCTTGGCCCGAGTTTGTTCAAGATGTCGCTTGATTGCTCCCTCAGGGTTTTTCTCGGGGCGAGAAGGCTCTTTGATTGGCGGGGTGAAGGGTTGGAAGGTATTTTTGACTGGGGTAATGAAAGGGTCTGAGGGTTGTTTGGCTGGTGGAGCTGCAGTACTAGAGGATTCGCTGATTTGAAGGTTGGGGGGTTGGTAGATACGGCCACTTCGGGTCAAATGATGGATCTGCCGGTATTTTGACTCCTCGCTCCATAAATCGACAGGGGCTTTGCGTTTGGTCTCGATGGTAGTGTCCTGAAGGTTAGAGGCTAGATCGGCGATGACCAAATCTTCCCAAAGGTCTTCCGATGTCCACTGCTCGGCTTCCATTACTGCCTTATTTACGGTCCATTCTTCGTTTCCCACCTTTATATTGATGATTTTAGAGTTGGCCCAGTATCCTCCATTGGCCCTTGGCTCGTCTTCCCACAAGTTCATCATAGCAACATCGACTTCTTTTGGGAAAGTGATTGAGGGTTCTAATTCTGCCGCTTCTTCAAGGCAGTCCATAGGATTGAACTCACTGCTGGCCACTTCTTCTTCTGCTTCTGGGATCCCAGGATTTTTGGGCCAGGGGGCATACCCGAAACTCTGGCCGACGTCATATCCAAAGGGGTTCGAGTAGAGCTCTGGCCAAACCGGGCCTGCTATCTCAGGCTAGTATCCTTCATCAAATATCACTAGTAAGAAGAATGTATCCAGCGGATCGTTTGGAGCTAACAGTTGGTACTCGCTTGGGATCGGGTCCCATTCCCATCCAAGGTAATTTTCGCATCCAAACATCATGTTTAGTGAAAATCCATCTAGAGGATTTGCATGAATATTTTGCCAATCAACTTCCCATTCCGGCTCGAATGGTAGGTCCTCATTTCCTTTGCAAATTGGTTGCTTCAAATGCCTCCCAGTCGGCGATGACGTCTTTCCACGCATCATTTCCATCCCATAAGAAGCAAAGGGTGATTTCCTCGGGGATCTTTACTAGAGGTTTAGGTTTGGTGTCAGGGGTGATGAAGAGGGTCAGATCGAAATCCTGGGCTTCTTGTTTTGAAGCCGAGGCAATTTGGTTGATGCGGAAGGAAGTGTTATGTGCTGTGGTAGAGGGTTGGAAATGGTATTTGGTTTATCTGAGGGTGGAGTTTCAATGACTTTGTTGTCAATGAGGTTTTGAATCTCATGACGAAGGCAAATGCAGTTGTCAGTGGCGTGACTAGGCATCTGGTGAAATTCGCAATAAACGCTTTGGTTCAAATTGGGTGGAATGGTGATTGGTGGGGGAAGAGGATTCAATATCCCGGCTTCTGCAAGTTTCTTGAGTAGCGTAGACCTGGGGGTACTGAATTAAGTGAAGACTCGATTTTTGGTTTTTAGTTTTTCTGAAATCTGGTGAACTTCTGCAATTTTAGGGGATGATGTTCCGGCCTGATTGGCGCTTCCTAGAAGGACATTGCTGTTGCCTGAATATACCTTCTTAGCCTTTGACCCTGTTTCCTTCTTCTCTAAAATGTCATCCCGTAGTGCTTCCTCTACGGCCAAGCCCGAATCATAGAAGGTTTCGAAGTTTGGGGCAGCTAGAGAGAGCACCATGTATGGGGCAAAGGAGCTTGGCAGATTCTTGGTTATGATTCGTATCTGTTCCTTGAGGTCTGGTTTGTTTTGCATTTGCGCAGCCTTGGCCCTCCATCGTTTCACAAAGTCAGCAAAGTTCTCCTTTTCACCCATCTTAGTACTTTCCAACTCTCGAGTAGTCATTTTCAGATCAATATTGAAGTCGTATTGAGCCACAAAAGCTGTCCCGATGTCTTCCCAAGTCCTTTTCTTTGACAGTTCAAGAGTTAGGAACCATTGCAAGGCTGGATCGGACAGAGATTCATGAAATAGTTGTGCCATAGATTCTTTCTCAATCCCACGCATAGAAAGAGAGCCTACATAGCCTTGAAGGTGTGCCTTCGGGTCGCCAATGCCATCGAATTTGGCAAAGTCTACACCTTTGAATTTTTCCGATAATTTGGCATTGGGAAATAGGCATAGTTTGCTCATGTCTACTTCCCCTTTTCCAAGTCGTTGGGTCTTTTGGACTGATTCTTCTAACTTGTTAATCTTGGCCAAAAGAGTGGCCATTTTAGAGTCCCCAGCGGGCTCTTCTTCCTTGTGCTGCTCGGGCTGCAGGTATGGTCTAGCCTGGAGCTTGTCACTCACCTCCTGCATGGCTTCCATCATCATAATCATGTCTTTCCTCATGGATGCAACAGTGGTCTTGAGTGGTGCATCAACGTTGGCCAGAGATTGTTTAAACTGAGCATCTAAGGCGGCCATGTTCTGCCTAAGTTCTTCACTCCATTTCCTTGATAGGCCATTGGCAAAGGATTGACGGGTGAGGGTTCTTGCAGTATTTTGGTTAATGGTTGCCCTTCCTGTATTACCTGAACGTCAAACAACTCAGTGTCTTCCAGGGTGTCTATACGAACCAGTCTTCGAGAGGGACGAAACCAATTAAGTACAGCCTCTTCATGCGGTCGACCAATATCTCAGAACTGGCAAGCAAAAGAGGAAACTCTTAATCCTTTGAGAATATTCATCCTTCTCCATTCGTTCCTCTTGAGACCTACCGCGATCTAACCTTCACTTGAGGTGCTTGCACAGAAGATTTTCGATAATCCAGGTAGGTTCTGTCAGGCAGGTGTAATTCCGAACGCTTCGGAATCAGAGCCAATCTCTTTATCTTGACCATCTGAGACAGGGCAATATGATTACCGGAATCCAGATACTTGCACCATCAAGGTTCGTTCTAGACTAAGGGAGCCGTTCGGGCACAGCAAACACTGGAGGTATCGCAACCTCTATGGATTTAGAGTCTCCTAGACTGACCGAATCCTAAAGCATTCCTAAGCCCTATAACCTACCGTAGTCTAACCTTCATTTGAGGTGCTTGCACAGAAGATTTTCGATAATCTGGGTAGGTTATGTCAGGCAGGTGTAATTCCAAACGCTTTGGAATCAGAGCCAATCTCCTTATCTTGACCATCCGAGACAGGGCAATGTGATTACCGAAATCCAAGTACTTGCACCATCAAGGTTCGTTCTAGACTAAGGGAGCCGTTCGAGCATGGCAAACACCAAAGGTATCACAAACTCCATGGATTTAGAGTCTCCTAGACTGACCGAATCCTAAAGCATTCCTAAGCCTTATGACCTACCGTAGTCTAGCCTTCACTTGAGGTGCTTGTATAGAAGATTTCCGATAATCCGGGTAGGTTCTGTCAGGCAGGTGTAATTCCGAACGCTTCAGAATCAGAGCCAATCTCCTTATCTTGACCATCCGAGACAGGGCAATGTGATTACCGGAATCCAGATACTTGCAACATCAAGGTTCGTTCTAGACTAAGGGAGCCGTTCGGGCACGGCAAACACCGGAGGTATCGCAAACTCCATGGATTTAGAGTCTCCTAGACTGACCGAATCCTAAAGCATCCCTAAGCCCTAGCCTGCAGAATGCAATAATGCATGAATGATATGTATGCAAAAAAAGTAAACACGTAAACAAGGTATATCACTCAAGCCCTAGCCATGCTTCCTGTCCTAGTTGGGATGGTTCTATGGTTATGTACAAGTGCAAAGGCCGGTTTGGGTCTCAAAAGGGTTCCCCGGACTAGAGCCAAGATGTACTCCCCATGTCAAGTGTATTGCAAGACAATGGTCGAACAGCACGATGGCTCATCATCGTCGAGGGTTGCAAGGCATTCCGAGAGAGCTTGTCATCGGCGAACCGGGCAAGATTGCCGAAACGCACTGGCGAGGCTTGTGCGGTGCAGAGTGTACAGGATAAAAGAGTTTTGATTTTCCGAAAGATATTAAAGATTCCCCCTTCTGAAAGCGTTTTTCAAGCTTGGCTCACTTCATTAATCAAATGTTTGGAGAAGATTACACAGACGAACAATGACAAAAGCCCCAGTCCTGAGTGGTCAGATGTAAAATCCTGTTATGACACGATTCCGTTCTTCAGCAGCGCGGGGCGTACTGTTTTGACAGAATTTTGAAGGATTGTTCGTCTATGTATTAATTTCTAAACTTTTGATTAACATCAAGTCCCCAGCAGAGTCGCCACTGTGGGCTCCCCGTACCGACGTGCACCCAGGACAAAGAGACACCACCCGGATTTTTTAGATGGATGATCCGAGAAACCGAGAGTTCGTTTTGAAAAGAAAAAGGCCCTTGATCTAGCGAAAACGTTGAGACTTTTGGGTTCGGGAGCCACGTTATGGACGGGGAAGGTTTTGTTGAGAAAAATGCACCCCATTCACCCGGTAAAAACCAATTTCTACTAAACTCTTTCAAAATAGGGGATTTAGAATATTGTTTGGAAAATCAAACTTTTAAATAAGCAAATAAAGGGGAAAGGGACAAGGGTAACAAATCACGTTGGCGTGCACGTGGTGTCAACTGTACAGTGATGATAAAGATGATGCAAAATGAAAGGAAGAATTTTCAGCAGAATCTATCTGGGTCGCAGCATCCTTCTGCACGGCATTTTGTAGTACCGTGCACTGTTTTACAGAATGCCGTGCGGGGTTTCCTCTGTGTTTTCAAGTTTTCACGAAGTTTTAGAACACCGCCCGGCGTCTTGGATAACACGCGCGGGGTTTTATGCCAATGATCAAACAATGTCTTCACTACCAGACGACTCTGAAAAGTACCTTTCTCCCGAGCCATGAACGAAAAAGAAGTTTTATAAATCCTTGATCTTTCAGAATGACCAAAGAAGCTTCATTTTCCTTTTTTATAAAAGAACCACACATGGCTTGTAGATATGGTCTATTTTCGAGAAGTATCTACGCCTGATATTTTAATAAAAGACCTGACAGAGGATAGCCTTGATCCAGATGGTTTGAGCAAGAAAAGAGTAGACTAAAACGCTGTGCGTTTGAGTTAGGTACGCCGCGCGATGCATCAAGACACCGCGCGGTGTATCCCCCTTAGCACAGAGGCTTGCTTTTGTTTTGAAAATGGTTTTTAAGTCAGGATCTGACCCAAAGGAGGCCGATTCTGACCACAGCGAGGTTCCCTCAGGGATATGGACAGGGCCTATCCCAAGGAAACTAGTTTATACCTTTGATCTTCGAGCTTGGATGGGAATGGACGGCTTCGAGTGAACACAGATGAAAGCGATTAAGGAAAAATGGCAGGTATGGTTTTGATAAAGGAGGTTTTTGGGAAGTAGGAGGTCTTGAAGTGAGTAGGAGAACTCATTTCAATGGCGAGAAGAAAGATGGAGGATTTTGAGGAAGAAAGAGCCTTGAGAATGTTTTTGGGAGCACTTTCTTAAGGCTTTGGAATGAGGAGTGGGTATGAAAGCATGGTGAGAGAGAAAATGATGCATGATTACGAGACACGAGAAATGAAAAGTGGAATACAAAAAGTAAAAAGAAAATGAAATGTGAAAGATTAATAATTGTGTGAGCATGAGAACCCGATGGAATCTAAAAGAATGGTTAGCGGAATCATGGCTCGGGTGTGTGTGTGTGTGTGTGTGTGAGCATGAGAACCCAATGGAATCTGAAAGAATGGTTAGCGAAATCATGGCTCGGGTGTGTTTGTATGTGAGCATGAGAACCCGATGGAATTTGAAAGATGGTTAGCGGAATCATGGCTCAGGTGTGCGTGTGTGAGCCTAAGAGCCTGATGGAATCTGAAAGATGGCTAGCGGAATCAGTGCTTTTGGGTGGCAAAATTTGAACTTAGCCTGGGAGCCCGATACGTCCTGAAAGATGGTCCGTAGACCAATGCTCGAGAAAATAAAATGGAAAGTGGAATCGATAGTTAGAAAATGATGACACGGTTTACGATATGCTGCGATAACTCTGAAAGACACCGACACCTTTGATTATTTTTGTCATGCTAAATTTTTTTTTTAGAAATGATAAATTGTTATATGTTATTTTTGTTAGTGTATGGGACATAGGGGTAGGAGTTAGCTATTGGGCTTAATTGCTCACGGTGTTACTTTTGTGACTCTGGCATCTTATGCCAGAGGTTGGAGACGAATAGATAATTTGGAAGAGTTCGGTGCTGAATAGAATAATACAGAAGAAGACAGACGTCCAGAGGAGTAGAAGTTACCCTAGTACCCCTCCTTTCTTTATTTAAATAAGTGTAACACAAATTTGGGAATAATTTAGCTTGTAATACCTTTAGGTTTCTTTCTATTTAATAAATGTTGGAAAATTTATTAAATTAACGTTCCCAAAAATCGGGGTGTTACATGAGAGGGCTATATATTTACAATACGATTAAATACCTATATTCATGAAACCTAGTGTTACCCAATCTACCCAAGGCCGAGGGTTTAAACCTAAAGTTCTGATACCAAGGCTCAACTAATAGGGAGCAAAACAAACACACACAAAAATTTAGTGGCAATCAAAAAACTACTGAGAAACTGGTGTGTTCTACGACCAATTGTCCCCCAATCCTTAATTATCAATTATCAATAACAGAACACACCATGAACTACAATTTGAAATTGCTCATTACATGCGATTTGGTTCTTCAAACAGGTGTCTTGGTAAAATACTCACATTTTGAAAATTCGCAATGGACCATGGACACTTGATTATTCATATTTTATATTCCTACCAACAGAAATTATTCCTATTCTATATTCCTTCTTTTCATAAAAGTGTGAATAATGTAAGGAAAATACTATGAAATTGTGGGGAAAAAGCTGGTCAAATGCAAAAAATAAATAAAATTGAAAGACATGTATATGAAGCAGAGAGGAAATTATACCTAGTGGTTAGCAGAACTGAGAGGTGCGAGATCCGAATTGCTTTCAATTGTCAAAACCTTAAACCTGCCAAATGAATTCGCACATAAAAGATGAGTGAAGCATTCTGTCGAGCACAAAAAAGACAGTGAAACCCCCTTTGGAAATGCACAATGGACCATGGCCCCTTGGTTATTCCTATTCTTATATTTCCTACAAACAGAAGCTGTGAATAAGGACAATCCTATGAGAGTTTGGGACTGCCGTATTGGTAAGGTTGATAATAGGATTATCCCTCTTATTCACAAATTGGTTTTCCTTGCAACTTATGGGCTAACATGATGCACTAAAATTTAGTGGCAATCAAAAAACTGCTAAGAAACTGTTGTATTCTACGGTCAATTGTCCCCCAATCCTTAATTACCAATAGCGTTCTATATACGGGCAAAACTAACATGTCGGGCAAGATTAACATAAACGCAATATAAATACATGCCATATAATAGGTAGCATGTGCACCCAAATCATACACGCATAATATATAATGTATCTAACGTAGCATAATGCTCTCATATCCTCTAGCATAGCTCTCAATGCTCTCATATCCATGAAATTTTGTTTCAAGTTTTTTAAAATTATTGCTTTAGGCCATGTGGGTGGGAGGTTATTAGTTATAGCCTGAACCAAAATCATAATGTGTGGCAATTTATAATGCACCGTGAAATTTTAGTTGAGAAGTTACCAAAATTAAAGTAAGAAAATTTCCTCCTCTGAGGCTTATGCATCAGAACTTTGGGCGCAAAAGGCGATTGAGGTGTACGCCTCCATGCACCTACGGGCTACGACCATTAGACACCTTTGAGATTCACCGCCCAAATATTTAAGCTTGAGGCGTTTTGGATTCGCCTCGCCTCATGCCCCAAGGCGTGCCCCAAGAACGCATTTGAAAACTTTTATTTGAACTTAAAAGTTCTAAAGAGAAACAATTTACGACCTGCGCAAGTAAGAAGATCTATTTACAATCACCATAGGAAAAAAAAAAAAAGCGCTAACAAAACAATTAAAACAATCAATATAAACTTGCATGAAATGATAAAGCTGATAGAAATGCAACATTTAACTTAGAGAATTGACCATGGGGCAATAGACCTTTGAGAAGTGGATGAGAATTGAAAGCAAACATTTTTGAATCAAACTTCTTACTTTAATCAAAACCTAGAGACAAAAAAGTAGAAACACCATTAGGGGAGGGCATGTGGAAATATGGGTGTGTAAACTTTCAGAGCATGTAAGAGTAGCAGTAGGGTAAGAGGCGTGTAAACTTTCAGAGCATGTAAGTATTAGTAGCAGTAGTGTAAGAGTAGCAGTAGTACTTTCATACTTCAAAGCCTGTAAACTTGATGTTGAGAGGAAGAAATATGAGCATGTAAGGCCATCCACAGTGGTATAATCAAAACTCAATTGTTTTTAAAGTTAACAATGTTGGTGTAAAAGATGGCTCACAATGGTATAATCAAAGTTAGCAACATCTTTAAAAATAATCAAATTTTGGGCTTTGGATAACCAAAACTAGCAATCTTTTTCAATACTCAAAAATTGTAGACCCCACCTCACCTAAGTTAATTGGTTCCAAATTTGTATGAACGTTCGTTTCAACTTCATTTTTTCTTCTTCACCAACTGGTTCCAAATTTTTTTACACGGTTGTTTCAGCTTCATATTTTTTTTCTTCTCTTCACTCGCTCAATCATCGATCTACAATTCAATCCATCATTGCGGTACTTTCCTCTTCTTTCCCGTTTCTATTTTATTTATTTTTCGTTCTTCTCATGTGGTTGAGTACATGAAAAATCTTTCCCCAAAATAATGGGAGGGAATTAATATACTTTTGCCCCAAAAAACGTAATGGAGGGAAGTGAATGGCGGAAAACCGAGGGGAGAGAGAGTGTGTGTGAAATTTTAGTGGGATCCTTAATTAATTTACTTTTGCCCCAAAAAACGTAATGGAGGGAAGTGAATGGCGGGAAATCGAGGGGAGAGAGAGTGTGTGAAATTTTAGTGGGATCCTTATTTTGGTTATAGACTAAAAGTAACCATTGTGGACCTCAATATTGTTAAGCTTAACAACCTCTTAAATGAATAATCAAAAGCTGATGTGTCAACTTTTGGTTATTCATTTTTGATTATACTACTGTGGATGGCCTAAGAGATTGTATGGTTTCAAATGGAATGGTGAAACATGAACGTGACTACGTGAGAGTGTTTTATGGGCAGTTGATGTGGGACAGTTGGTTTGGACGTGGCGTGGTTTATTTCTTTTTTTTTCTTCGTTCGGTCTTCTGGCTTAGATATTGGTCTAGGAAGGTAGATATTGTATGGGAACGCGGGGTTTTTTAGTTTTTTAAAAGTATAAAATTCAGGAAATTAGGAATGGAGGTTTGGAGGCTTGTGAGGCTCAAACACATTTCCATAGAATATAGATAGATAGATAGATAGATTAGTATACGAGAATATAAATAAATGTTCCCTCTGTCTTAATTTAAGTGTTCATATTTCTATATTAGGATATCTCAAAATAAATGTCCACTTTCTAAAAATAACCATCAAAACGTGCCAAACTTTCAATTTTACCCCTAAAAAGTACACATTGATTTGATAGTTTTTTTTTTTCTTTTCAAAAAAAATTTGATAGTTTTTTTTATATTCGTGTCATTTTTAGATTGATAATATCTTTTAATTTATAATATGTTTCATAATTTTGAAAACTTTTTATAGTAAAATTAATTGAAATCTATCAAATAAGATCTATATTACATATTTTTTGAGATTCATATTGAAAGATATAAACGATTTTCATACATATAAGTAACTTCACTGTTTTTAAGATTAATTTTGAAAATTTAGAATAAAAATTTTAACTTCTTAAAATGCACGATTTTTCGTAAAAGACACTTAAATTGAGACGGAAGAAATATATGAATTTTTTAGCTCATTAAAGCTAATGAATAATTTCGAGTTGACCTAAACCCAAAGAAGCTCAGCACGATAAATTTTTATTGGGCTCGAGCTCTCGAGCTGAGTTCGTTAAAACCCTAACCAACGAACATAAATGTTCTAAAACTCGGCTCGATTTCAATTGGCAAAGAAATTAATAATGTAATTTTGCTGATTGATCAGTCGCGTGGCGCGTTTCGATTGGCCGTGATCGTCTCCAACTACTGGCTCCGCCGTGGAACTTTCTGTTTGAAAACTTTTCACAAAAGGTATAAAATTGGTCGCTGTGGTCGGCGTCGTGAAGATTAAAACACTACAGGGTCAGCAAAATCGTTCTACTATGGCTGCCCATATCGCGAGACGAGTCCTCCGAAGCCGACGTGCGAACGACTTCTTCTCTGCAACCACCCTTGTTCCACCTAGGGTTTTGGATCGCAGCTTCTTCTCCACCGCTTCCGGCTCCGATCTGATCCGGGCCACTCTCTTCCCCGGCGATGGCATCGGTCCCGAGATCGCTGATTCCGTCAAACAGGTCTCTCTCTCTCTCTCTCTCTCTCTCTCTCTCTCTCTCTCTCTCTCTTCATACGTAGAGATGTATGTACCACCTCCGTCCCAAAAAGATTGTCCAATCCGCGAGGACTTAAAAATAATGCTGTCATGGTCGGAAAAAATTCTATCTTTTTGTCGTTAGGTAGGAGATCTCAATGAGTTCCTTTATGTTATCGGAAGAAGTTTGAACTTTTCGTGAGTAATTTTTCTTGGTTCTTTTGCGGACCGGACAATCTGTTGGGGACGGAGGGAGTAATATATATATCTGTTGCTCTGATTGATGTGGATGCATATTCATGATACGTTCGTTTATAGACACATGCATACATGTTTCAAGTGTCTCCTTAGTTTCGTTTTATTGGGGACAGGCGAATGCTGGTATACCACCGGAGGTGGTTGCCAATATGGCAAGTGGTGTGGGTGAAATTTCCTCCCAAGCACACGGTTGCAAGTTCGAATCCCGCTTGTGGGTAGCAGTCCTCGTGAACCAGATGCTGTGTATTGGGGACAATCTGTACAGCTTGCACCTTGGTGGGGCTGTGGTGGCGGACTACCCTCCATGAGTAGGGGTTACTCCAAAAGGACGCCCCAGTGAGCGTGGCTCGTTCAATGGGTGGTACTAGCGCATTGGCTGAACATGTTATTTCAAAAAAAGAAGAAGTCTTTGAATGATGTGTTGATTATTATCTTCACAGTGAATTCTCTTTATCTTCATGAACATGCAAATTTTTCCATACACCGGGGGGGTGGGGTACGTGTTGTGCCCATGATCAACCACATGTAAAACAAAGAAGCAAAATTTTTATGTGTTCCCCAATTGGGTACATCCAAGGGGGAATCAGAGTGTGTTCCACTGTATGAAAAATACAAGATTTTACGTGGGAGTACCATACCAACCATTTGATCACTCAACTTAACTGTGTGTCTTTCTCACACACTCGCTCCTGCCTTCTCTCTGCTGCCCTCACCTCACTCTACCTTCCATCTCTTGCCGAAGCCTCACAGGAGGAGCCCATTCTGCTCTACACTCTTGCAGATTTTGCCCTGTACTCGATGCTGAGATTGCAGGAGTATTTATAGGCTCCATTGGAGCCCATAATAACCTTCTCTTGTCAAGAAACAAGTGGGTGGTAGTTGGGAGTAACATTAATGGAGGTTGTTGGATGGTAATGGTTGTGGATCTTAGCAAAAAAACCAACTGTGTGCATGCCACTTTTTGTACCTCGAACTAATTACTGTGTGCTTGCTACGAAAACAGGGGAAAGAGAAGATAGAATGTTTTGTTTGATTTGCTTTTTGTTATAGTCGAGTTGATTTTGTAAATATCTTAGATTGAAAGTGTAGTCAGTTTTGTTATCATGTTCCATTGTCTGCAGCTCTCTTAAGTTAAATGGATAGTCCGGAAAAGTTTTAAGTTTTTCTTTTTCATTTTCTATGCCCGTCTTGAAGTTTATGATTTAAATTTAGCATTTCATAATAATTGTAGTTGGCTGCCAGACAGCATTTTGAGTTGATTGCCGATTTTCTACTCAGTCCTGCACTAATCAGCCCATGTTTAAGGTTATGAAGTGATTGTAGAAACTTGCAAAGCTTGAAGTTTATGATTTAATTTTAGGCATTTAGCATCTCTTTATAATTGTACTTTGCTGCCAGACAGCATTTTGAGTTGATTGCCCATTTTCTATTAATTCCTGCACTAATTACCCTGTGTTTAGGTGATGAAGTGATTGTAGAAACTTCTTCTTGTGAGATGATAATGTATCTCTCCGAAACTTCTGAGCTAATGAGTAGAGAGGGAGACTATTGTGATGAATAAACATTTATAATAGGTGCACTTTGGTTGTTGCAGTGTTTGTTTTTTTGATATTTCTGTTTGAAAGTGCGTTATCTTTTTCACTAATGCAGGTATTCAAAGCTGCTGAAGTGCCAATCGAATGGGAGGAACACTACGTGGGGAATGAAATTGATCCCAGAACCCAGAGTTTTCTGACATGGGAAAGCTTGGAATCTGTACGGAAGAATAAGGTTGGCTTGAAAGGGCCAATGGCCACACCAATTGGAAAGGGTCATAGGTCACTGAACCTTACATTAAGGAAAGAACTCAATTTGTATGCTAATGTTAGACCTTGCTACAGTCTCCCGGGATACAAGACTCGTTATGATGATGTAGACCTCATTACCATCCGTGAAAACACAGAAGGGGAGTATAGTGGCCTGGAACATCAGGTGAGTTTATTGTACTACATTCAAATGCATTCAAGATATTTCCATTGCCTGTTGGTGTGACGGAGTTCCACCATCTGGTGTCAGGTGGTGAGGGGTGTTGTTGAAAGTCTTAAGATTATTACTCGTCAAGCAAGTCTCAGGGTAGCTGAATATGCTTTTCATTATGCCAAGAGCCATGGGAGAGATAGAGTATCAGCAATACACAAAGCCAACATCATGCAGAAAACTGACGGACTTTTTCTGAAGGTCTGACTATTGCAAAAGCTTAAACTTCAAAAATTGACTTTATGGGTTTGTTCATGGTGCAATAGTGACTTTATTCGGTTTTACAGTGTTGTCGTGAGGTTGCAGAGAAGTACCCTGAGATAAAATATGAGGAAGTTGTCATCGACAACTGTTGTATGATGGTATAAACAATTCTCTCTTTGAATGGGATTGTGCAAGCATGTCTATTTGTTAATAATTTGATATCCCATAGTGGTGTTGGTATCTGTTCCATCAAGCTACTGTGTGGCCTATATTAAGTATTGTGTAAGCACGATGCATTGTGATATCAAATGCCATTGAGAAGCCATACAACAATTTTGTTTTCAAAGCAAAATCATGCCTATCCAATGTTTGTGGATTGGAATCTTCATACTTGACAGAGAAGTTAGGGAGTTACACTAAAAGTTGCCTTTCTTTTAATATTACAGCTTGTGAAGAATCCAGCACTTTTTGATGTTCTAGTGATGCCCAATCTTTATGGTGACATTATCAGTGACCTTTGTGCTGGATTGATTGGGGGCTTGGGCTTAACACCAAGGTATATGCTTTGTTCTCTGCAAGTCATTATATAAGTGAATTTGAAACTTGTACAAGTTCTTATGCATTTGCCTGTGCACAGCTGCAATATTGGTGAAGGAGGCATTGCTCTTGCCGAGGCTGTACATGGTTCAGCACCTGATATTGCCGGAAAGGTTGGTGATCACAGCTATATAATTTCACTGCCTTTTTCAGTACCTGATTATGCGACCAATATGTGTTATTTAAGTGCTTGGTTCTGCATTTAACTGAAGATTACATTCTCCCGCCTTGTTGTCAGATATATGTGAAGTGCAGTTAAGAATTGCATGTGTGGGCATGGCTTAGATTAGGTTAAAGTTGACCGGCTCATATTCCTTGTCTGAGGTCTTACTATCATTTATGATTTGCAGTTCATCCTGCTGTGCCCATGACATTGACATGGTCGGTTATGTGTGAACAATGTTCTAAAAATCGCTAGGCGCTGACTATTTGGCGTTCTAATCTAGGCGTTGGACGACCGACTAGGCGGGGATTAGTTGACCTCCTTTTAGAACACTGCGTGGGAAAATAATGGACTTACAAGCATTAAAACTATACATTGGCAATTACAGTGGGTATGTGGGGTTTAGTTTGAGGGAAGTACTAGAAAGCTTGCCCAAGATTTTTTGTGGGAGAGGTTACAATTTATTGCTCCACTTTGGGCCTTTGGCAACGTGCATTTTGATTAGTTTCTGGTAGAGCATGTCGTCAATTGGATGATGTCAAGTGTTATCTTTGCTTGCGCTTGGGAGGGAGTTCAAGTTTGGGAATGTCTCTACACAATAAGGTGGGCTAAAGGTGCTTATCCCTGCCTTTTTGCGAGTGCCTTAGGTTGTCAAAGTTTAACCTTTTGTACCTTGATAGGCCTCTACTAAAGGCAATAATAGTTGGAAATGGAAAACGTTTCTGAACAAATTGAAGGTGGTAAGTGTAAACAAACAAAGAAATAAGAAAACATGTGAGGTTTTTTTTTTTTTACACTATGAAGTTTTCTTATTCTGTGGAAATGAAAAAAGTGAAAACACTAAAAGAAAGAAGAAAATGTGAAAGAGTTCAGGGAAATTAGCTTGAAGAAGATGTGTGGTCCCCTCCCTTTGGTGTATACTGTGGGAACCGGGAAAAGTGCAGCAAACAAACAAACAAACAAACAAAGAGGAGTAAATGAGAATAAAATAAAATAACCTAAAGTTCAACCAAACAAAGTAAGAAGAAAATAACGGTGAAAGTACCTTCAAATAGAGGAGTAAATGAGAGTCAGGAGAGAGTAGGACCGCTGGTTTTATAGTGGAAAGGGTAAGCCATTAATGGTGGACGGGGGAAGAGATGTCACGGTGGGAGGAGAGTGACAGCAACTGTGTGCGACTGATCTCAGCATGTACAGAGAAGAGGGGGAAAACGTGGGGTATGGCAGTTGGGTAAGGGGCAATTTTACCTTCTTGCACTGATAGTTATTTCTTCAGAAACAGAAATAAAAGTTAAAACGTTTTTTGTTTTGTTTTGGGGTAATAAAGGAAATGACTTTTGTGTCACAGCTTCAGTATTTTGGTTACACCAAAGGGGGCTCTCCCTTTATATATTAGAATAGATTCTTTTATTATAAAATGGACTGGGTAGGAGTGTCTTCTTTATTGTAGACCAAGGACAGGATAACGTATTGATTAGGTCATGTCACAGGTTTTCATTTTTGATGAGAGAGATACTTTGAAGTAGGGATGAAATCGGTTCGGTTCTGTCTGTTTTTCTCAACTTTTCAAACCGAACCGATCAAGTCGGTTTTTGAATCTCACAAACCGACACCGACCGACTGTTAGAAGAAACTGTTCGGTTCGGTTAACATTTGGACCGGTTCGGTTCGGTCGGTGTAATCGGTTTTTTAAAAAAAATCGATTTTGTAACAGATTAAGGAGGAAAAAATTGCTGCTTCTTCTTCTTTCCCAAAATAAATCGTAGTTAACATAAATCAAACAAAAACCAAGCAGATTCAAACCACAACAAATATCTGAAAAAAAGATTGAGATCGCATACAGAAAGCCCTGATTTTGAGAAGATGGTGAATTCAAACCTGTCGAGACCAAAAATCAATTGCAATCTTTCTTCTTAGAGTGAGCTAAGAGACTGAGATGGACATAAATTGATCTCTATGAATTGGACTGCTGTAGAAACTCCCCAACCATTGCCATGGATAAAGGGAGGGAGGGAGCGAGAGCAGACAACGTGAGACAGGAAGACGAAGTGGGTAATTTGCGTTTTGCTTTTAGGGTTCAGTCATTGGACGGTAGCGATTAGAATCTTGGATAATGGACAAATGGCTGGGATCTAACCTACATATATCAGAACCGGTTCGGTTCGGTGGAGTCGGTTCCTTTTTTGATAGAAAACCGACATCGAACCGATAATCAAAAATTTCATATTTTTAAAACCGAACTGAACCGGGACATCTATAAAACCGACCAAATTAGTAAAAAATGGTTCGGTTTGGTTGGTCGGCTCGTTTTTCAGTTAAAACTTCCATCCTTTGAAGAGATGTGCATATTGGCTTAGAGCGTCTTCGTTGTTCAGGGGAAGTCTATAAAACATGTGAACTTTTAAAACTATGGCGTACCAGTACTTTGCACAATGTTTCTATGAATCTATATATGCCAGGTATGCAAAGAATGTACCGAATTTTTTTGTCTTCGGTTTTGCTGCACCCAGAAGCTATTACACGGTCTTAGGCAGAACTCAACCCTAAAGCTAGCTGTTGAAGTGAGGGTGCCCTCACACTTATGTACTTCATACTACTTTGGTACCTAGGCAATGTGGGACTTCGCTTCACACCCTCCTCACGAGCACCGTGCTCACTCAATAGCACGTTCCGCGTTTAGAGAGATGCACCCTACCCATCTGGGGTACCTAGCTCTGATATAATATTACATGGTCTTGGGAGAACTCAACCCGAAAAGCTTGTTGTTGAAGTGAGGTCGCCCTCATGCTTATGTGCTTCATATTACTTTGGTACCCATGGGGCTACGCTTCACAGAAGCACCTCAATATAAACCTAAATTGTACCCCATCTAGAATATATTTCATTCGAGGTAGGTTAGTGTAATGACATGTATTGTCCATTGAGTTTGGTGTTAAACTCCTTGTTGTGCATATTGATGCCTTGGATTATCAATAAAGGATGCATGGTAATGTGCATATAAACTGAATTGGGTCTTTAGGCCTGCCCTCTTTGATGCCATTTGGCTTTGATTTGGGGGCATGGTTCCGCAGCAAAACCGGTATAGGGGGCCCCTGTTTCAGTGGTATTCTGAGAGCTGCTACTTTGTGCATATTGCCAAAGGTTAGGTATGTCTCCAATCCTCGCCTGCCCATACCCCCAATGATTGAGGATTACATGGGTTCTGTTGTTGAGTTTGGTGTTAAACTCCGATTTATGCTTGATTCTCATCCATCTCATTTAAATATTTCTTTTATTTATGTACAATTATGAAACGTAAGAAATGCCTTTAAATCATTAAATTACAATTTCTATAGACATATCCCATCCATGCATGTACCTTTTCTCTAATCTTTTTTGGGTTTTGCCGTTGTTGACATACCCATAATGTCTAGTATCTGTACAAGTGCTTCATAGGGGTAACCACTTGCCCTTGCCAATTCTTTGCTAGAGTTCACCCTACTTCTTGCCAAAATTTTGTTTAGATTGTCATGTTCCCATTTTTTACCATTGATTTAGTTGTGCCGAAGAAATACAACGTTGGAGCCACATTGCGAAGATTTCGCATTTTGGTACTTCAGCGTGGTAAATTATAGATTTGGCAATGCCATTTTGGTTCTCAAGATAAATGAGATTGTTGATCTTGCCATCTTGGTTCTCGGCGTTGAAGTTTGCTGAGCCAAAAGAGTTTGTTTGACTATTTTATTCTGTTGCAGTTCTTGCTCATGTTTCTTGTTGTGCTACTTGTTACATAGTATTTTCCATTTGAATCATTCAACTTTCATTCCATTTAGAGTTGAGTTTTGTTCACCCTCCACTTAAGAGGGTGAACATTACCCTTCTTGCTATTGGTTGAAATGATGTGGACCCCACTACAAAGTGATGTCATGCTTACCAAAAAGTGTATTGCATGACATCAATTTGTGGTGGGGTCCACATCATTTCAACCAATGAGAGAGAGGGTAATGTTCACCCTCTTTTAAGGAGGGTGAACAAAATTGCACTCTTCTATTTACTGCAAGTTTCATCTCCTAAAAATCTGCTTGTTGGTAATTAGCCAATTTTGTCCTGGATTAATCTCACAGAATTTGGCAAACCCAACGGCTTTGATGTTGAGTGCTGTCACAATGCTTCGCCATCTGGAGCTGCATGATAAAGCTGATCGGATCCAGAATGCTATCCTTAACACAATTGCTGAAGGGAAGTATCGGACTGCTGACCTTGGAGGCTCTTCATCAACTACTGATTTCACAAAGGCAATCATTGATCATCTCTGAAGAGTACGTCTGAACATTTGAGCTGCGGCTTGACGGCAAATTGTTTGCTGGGTGATATTCTTTTTGAAAATGTGTTATAGATATTTCTGTTGGTATTGTGAGGGAATAAGACAACTTCACCTTGAGGCTTTTTTCTTTCTTGTTTTTGTGTATATTTTATGCGTTTAGTGCCTTCTAAGAAAAGGCATTGGCTCTATGCCTTGGATGGCTTCATATCTCTGCTTCAAGAGCCCATTCTCCATTGGAAAGGGGTTTAATGGAGATGCAGTTCAAAAACATTTCCAGGAACCTTATAGCTTGTAGCTTGCGGAATTAAGTTATGGAGTCATTGGAGCCTAAATTTCATCTTTGCCGAATGCAATATTCTTTACCACCGGGGGTGGTAGCTGACAATTGGTTCAATCTCACAGGATTTTGGTACAAGAGGTTGCAGGTTCAAGTCATGTGGACAACACTAGCTCATGCCTTGCAACTTCTCTGATGTGATGCGAGTCTAGGATTCTTAAGTTCACGCTTTGTGGTGCGTCTGTTGTGGATTTCGATACATTAAATATGTCAGCCACACGCCATTCTGGATACCGGCGTATCAATAATTCGCCTCTCCCGGTAAATATACAGGATCTCTTCAATGCATATATGTTTGATCATGTCGCATTATGGGTCTACTTATTAGTGAGGATTGAGGATGCCATGCCATCTTATTCTTTTAAATCAACAATTTTAGTATCACATCCGCACTCACATGAGTGGTAGGTCCCGTACACACTAGTATGTGCAGGACTAACCACTTATGTGAGTGTGACTATGACTGTGGATGTGGTACTAGCAAAGTTGCTTTTTAAATTTGTTGGATCTTAAACATCCATGGCGTCTTCTATTTCTGTCAACTTGTAGGTCAGTAAAATAATGAATTGCGCGGGAGAGAAATTGATGCGTCTTTTCCTTTACGAAAAAAGAAGCAGGCATATGGTTGTACTTCTTTCATCCCGATTTGTTTGTCCACTTTTAGACTTTTAAACAACAATGCTACATATATAATAATTCAAACACAACACCAAACATATCTCAAATACATGTAGGATCCACACATAATAGTGTGTGAGGCCCATGCATATGTGAGAGGTTGTGTACTTGCGTTTGGTGTTGTGTTTTGAATGTTGTGTGAGTAGCATTTTTGACTTTTAAGTGTCCTAAAATATTTGTCCATTTGACTTCCGATTGAATCAATTTTTCTCTTTTGTCCCTTCTATAGTGGAATAAAGTTGCTTTTTTTTAAGAGTTAAAGGGTAAATGTGAAAAGTTGTACTTTTGTAGGTGTAATTCTTCTGTTCTTTAAGAAAGTTGAATTTTTGAGGTTGGATAAACAAATTGGGACAGGGAGTATTATTATCTTTTACGGGCTTGTAGTATACTGGTAATTAGGGTTGCTCGCAATGCGGTTCGGTTCGGATTCCTAGGAATTCAATTGCCGAACCGCTAGTCACGGTTTTCATAAAATGAAATTTGTGTTTGGACCAAAAGTCTTACGGTCTGGTTCTAATCCAAACCGTGACTCACGGATCAGTTACGATTTTGTCCACGGATTTTAGCAAAAATAAAGTTTAAGCATATATCCCAAACTAAAAGAGAAGAAGATTACACTTAAAATTAAGTTTAACACCACGGACAAATTCCAAAAAGTATGGATCAATTCAGTCCAGATCGTTTTCACAGTTCACCAGATTTTTTGAGCAGCCTACTGGTAATCCCTACACAATAAAATGGTGAATGACATTTTGATACTCATGAGACGCAATGTTACGCCCTCGATTTTAAACATAAATAATAATTGTTTACAATAAATAAAAGCATTGTTGAAGTACCGATGGTACCCAAAAGACCTATCTTTCCCCATTCTCAAGTCAAATTCAAAAGTTACAATCTTGGCTCGAGGCCCCAAGTTATTAAAATGCCAAAATAGTAATTACAGTTTATAATAATCATTCTTTCAAATACTTCCTTCAAATCAGATGCAAATGATCACCTCTTTTATACCTTCGGAAAACATGTTCAACAAGAACGCCATGCCGACATCCTTGCTTTGTACCTGAAAATGATAGGTTAAGCTAATCTAGCCCAGTAGAAAAATCTATACTCAAGTTATATGTAAATGGGATGAAACATGCAATAAGAGCGAACAAGTTTCAATAAGGACATGAGATACAAGAGAGTTACCAAAATGAACTAACAATTTGACTTCGGGATTTCGAACATTTTAGAGATAACCCTAACCATCAACACGTCTACTAAAAACAGCATTTAAACTCACATCAGCCAGACAAATAACAACAATGGTTCAACCATCACATAACCTTTCGAATGAATGCCACAAACCACTTCCTCATTTCATGTCATTCACCACAGAGTTTTATTTCATAAAACTTTCCTTTTTGATTTCCAAAATAGTTTAGAGAAAACTTTAGACCATTACAGGTCAAGCTCCATTGATTCGCTCAAGAATACTGAAGGATTTTTAGTAAAAATCCTCTTATCAAAATCTAAAATCCTTTCTTTAATAAAACTTAATAGAATCAACCGTTCATTCTCTTTTTCGACAGCCACGATCCCAAGCCAAACAATCCAAACTTCAATTAACATAAACTTCTAAAATCAAACAAACTTCTCTTCATCCGGGGGAGACATTCAACTGTGTTACCACCCCATGCGTGACAGTGAATTCTCTTCACCCTGGAGGGATATTCAACTGTGTTATCACCCATTGCGTGACAGTGAATTCTCCTCACCTGGGTTTCCACATTACCACACCTTGCGTTGCGGGCCCTCTAGAGTCCTCGCATTACCACACCTTGCGTTGCAGGCCCTTTATTCAAATTCTCAATTCACACATACACATATGCGTCATCAATCCATATGCAAGAAAACAACATTTTCCAAGTTCATGTTCTTTCATTCGTCATCACGCAATGCATTACAAACTCATATACATGTCCCATTGTACGATGAATAATACCTTAAGATCATGTTATTCCTTAAAGTCTATCATAACGCCCTACGCCACGTACCTGACCCACAACGACTCCGCGACACACCACCGGATAGGTTCTAAACGAGAATCTTATATAACGATTTCCAAAGGAAGCTAAAGAGCTCAACAAGATGAAGAGCGGGGATACAAGTCACAATACTACCCATCGGATCACTAGACAAGCTCGTGTCTACTCATAACACTCCCCACTTTACCACTTATAGCCCACAGTACTCCTAACAACGTTACAATACATTCCTTAACCAACATCCCTGATATTATGCTCTAATGAGTGCCAAGAAACAAGGTCGAATAATGATTCATTAGGACATAAGCAATCATGCTCAAGAGTGACTTAAACATATCCTAATCATATAAGGAATCATAACATGGGTCAAGAACAACCTTAGGAATAATCACAGACATTGGCAGACTGACACACCTCTACTCAAATGGTCATAACTTTTTGTGTACTAAGATTCTTAAGGTGATTCTGGTGGCAAATGAAAGCTGACTTCAAGAGCTTCGAATCAATATAAATTTTGCATGAAACGGATATTGGACGAAGAAGTTATGGCCGTTTGAAGTTGGGCTGAATCCAAAAAGTGAGTAGAACTTCCAGAGAGGGGAGGGATCGATCCCTCCTCCAATAGGGATCGATCCCCAAGGGCAAAAATCAACGTTTTTTCCAGATTTGAATGAGGGATTGATCCTCCATGCTTGGGGATCGATCCCTAGGTGATTTTGGGCGATTTTCTGCAGATTTCGACAGGTTTTTCGAAGAGGCAATGGTTGATGATTTAAACTCGATTAAAGCATGAAATCAACTCATAAACACATAGAATGAGTAAGAGATCCCTACCTCGAAGCATATATGCGAAGATCCAACCCAAACAAGCAAGCCCTAGCTTTTGAATTCGAAATCTTTAATGAATACTCCTCTCCGAGCTCTTTCCAACGCACCACAAGCTTGAAATCACGTCCAGAGGGTGGAATGGAGGTTGATCTTCATGGGTTTTGAGCTTTGGAGTGAAGTTTTGAGTGATGGAGCAAGAGAGAGAAAGGGAGCCGAGAGAGAGAGGGAGAGTCGGCTGGAGAGAGAGAGAAAGATGAGGGAGATTTTTGATCTCCTACAACACACACACCCCTTTTATACTAGCACCCAACTTAATTACACTCACACTCCCTCTAACAACTATCCTATCATTTAAGCTCCAAATCAAATAAACTCACAAATCTCTCTTTTATTCGATATTCTAGCATTTATAAAACCTTTAAACTATTTTTGAAAAATATGGGTCTCTACACGCAAAAACATAGTATGAAGCGTAAATAAAAGAGAGAAAACTAGAACGAAACTGCCGAACGAGTTAATTAACTTAATGCAGAGGGGGCAAAGAGACATTTTGAGTTCAAACTTGTCAACCACTTGGGATTTGACTGCAAGAGAAAAATCTCCTAGTCTCGGGTCTCGGCGTGTATAATTTGCTTTTGACCCGACCAGAAACTAAAATAGTCGAGGTACGCGTATGTTGATCCAGACATCTATGACCATTGAAAAAAAGCCTAATAATGGAGAGAAATTATTCAATGCCCTTAGAGTAATATTGAGCAAGAATTTAGACCACATATTGGTGTGAAGTTTACGCACTTAGAAGTGGACCCCCACACCAAAGTTTTACTCAACCTTGAGTCCCAACGGACATTGAAGGGTCCCATTCTTGTAAATTTATTTTTCTTCTTCATTTTGTTTGTTTTGCTAGTTTTTTTTTTTTGAATTTTTGTTAGATTCACGTCATATTTTTTGGATCACTCATCCGTCTCGACGAGAAAAGTCTAAAAAGTATAAAATTATGACGGAAAGCCAAAAAAAATCACTAAAAAACGAAAAAGTGAAAAACAACTGTCTTATTTTCTAAAGTGTCGTCTTATTTAAATTTTACCTTTCCTATTCGTCTTGTTGAGACGAACGCAAAAACTAAACAAAAAGTTATAAAAAATACTCCCTCCATCCCCATTCTTTTGTCCCTTTTAGGAGTCCGTGCCACTTTTCAATTGATTAAATCTTGCAATCTATAATATTTTAGGTCCGTGCCACTTTTCAATTGATTATATCTTGTAATCTATAATATTTTAGGTGATTTTGAAAACATCACTTAAAAGAGCTCATTGAGATCTATCAAACAAAATCCATGTTGCATATAAACGGTATTACCAATTAAAAATTATAATTAGTTTGTTATCTGAATATGATAGGACGAGAGACAATAGACTTGCAAAAATGCTAGGCACACAACGTACAGACGCCGCAACCATTCACACAACGTGCTGACGTCATCAAAACGACGTCGTTTTGATAAATAAATATAAAAAAAACCCTGGTTACAAGTCTTGAAACGATACTCTCTTTCCCTTCCATCCCCACCTTCACGATGAGAAGAGAATCGAGAGAGAGGGTTGCTCCCACCACCACCACCACCGGCGACGACGACGCTTCCACCTCCACCGATGGCCACGCTTCCACCTCCACCACCAGTACCCAACCCCAAGTCTTCTGTTCTCAAATCCCCTCTCCCTATCTCGAGCCGATTCTCCTGGTCACCGCAGACGAGGGAAGCGCTCCCCACCGCCGGCGACCGCCACCACAACCGCCTTCTGGCAGTCCGACGTTACCCCCACCACTAAGGTCACTCTCTCTCTCTCCTTGAACTAATTGCTAAGTTGCTGGGAAAAAAACCCTAAATTGAGTTTCTTGAAAAAAAAACCCCTAATCAGAAAGTTTTCAATGTTCTCGACAACCATCTCGCTAGAAAATGAAGATGATATGGAAAGGATGAGTGTTCATTCTACAGAAAATAAAGACAGTTTGCTGAAAGTTGCTCGTGAAAATTGCAGCAAAAGTAATTGTTTTTTCTTACTTGAACTCATCAATTTTTAGAACAAAACATAAACAAAGCATGTAATCCTGCCCTTGATTATTGTTTTTTGGAATATATGTCTTGAAATGCACCTACACATTGGTAATTCCTTATTTTTGTTGTGCTTCATAATTTACGAATTTCTAGAGATGATGTGCATGATAGTATATTTTGTTGACCGTTCTTATTCGATTCAATTTTGGGAGTAATGTTATTGTGTAATGAACTAGGTCAAATATGTATTTTTCTCATTCCTGCACTGAATTGTAGGTTGGAGATGTTAGTGACATAATTGAAGAACCCCAAACCAGTCAAAACTAGAAGAAGCAAATTCTGTCCTTAGAGATACCCTCAACAACAAGTGAGGGTTCTACGGAGGATTTTATTAGAATAACTATGCCCGCAACACCCAATCGGACTCCTAAAAGAGTGAACTTTTCACCAAGGTCCAGCCCTAGTTTTTACGGATTCAATGATTCTGCAAGTCCATTGTCATCAAGACGTAAATCATCAATGGAAAATCTCCTTCCATAAACTGAGATTCAAATTTCGAAATAGTAACTCAGAGATAGAGAAGGCTGCTATCCTAGCTTTGGGGGGTTCACCAATTGGGTCACAAGAGAAGCCCATTCAAAGGACAATGTCTCTCACAAAACTTTTTGCACCCAAAATGAAAAGGACTTCATCTTTACCTGTTACCCCAATTGAACATTCGAATCCGGAATCTATGCATGGAGGGAACACAATCAATTGCTATGTTTTAAATATCTCATACTTTGCTTTGAATCTTTGGTGACTGTAATAGCGTAATGCGTTTACTTAATATTGCTTGATTATGATTTGGGGCAGATTCTAAGTCCAAGTGTTCATTGGTGTTTCTTATCCGTTATTATGCTTCTTTGTTTATGGCCAGGATGATGGACCCTATAGTGTTGTACTATGGGAAAGGGCAGCTCACTGGCTTTCTAGTAGACCCAAATGGGGTCCTTGATGTAGTAAGTACTCCAGTAATCATCTTGTTTCATTTTGAAAGCAACAAACCTTTTGCTTTTTTCTGGTGAAGTAGTCTTTTATACCAGCTACAGAAGCAACACACTGGGTAACAACCCTGCACCAAAATGAGAAATAGTGCTTGGTTTGTTGCTTCCAAAACACACTGTTTGTTGGAGTATCAATTAAGTAGGTTAAATACTTTCTGAAGATCAGCAGTTTGCCTTGCCAAATTTGGTCTTCGTTTCGTTTTGTAATACCAACTACCAAGTAGGAATTGATACATTGTTGGCAATTCTTTGGCTATATGTTGAACAGTTTGCTTATTCTTGGTGTGCTGATCACTTGTTTATCTACTTTCAGATTTTTTAGAAGAATCCTACCAAGATCTAGAACAAGGAGTGCTGCGACACCATTTTGAATGGTGCTATGCAAGAGGGCAAGGATAAAGCTATGCAAGAGGGAGATCTCCTTTTTGCATCTAGATCATCAAAACTGCTACTATCCTAGCAAATGGGAAAGCACAAAGTAGTTCGACAACTCCAAAATCAAATTCCCCTTGGTGTATGGAGAGTCCAGCCAAGAAGAGATGTTAGCAACACTTAGGATTTTTCTTTTTCATTTTGCTTGTAATATAGCTTAGGGTAGACGATGATGATGATGTTTGGCTTATGCCTCTTTTGTAAAACATTATGTTTTCATGTCGGCTAAATTTAAAACTTTTGTTTCAATTGCAATTGAACTGCTTGTTTGCACTTTTTTTGTTGCTATTGCTGACTAAGACGTCGGGCTAGATTGAAAACAAGGGAAACTTTGTCAATTTTTTTAGAAAATACCTTGTGTTGAAGAGTAGTTCACTTGCTTGTATTGTTTTATATCATGTCATATGTCCTGTGTCCCCTTTTGTGTCCTTGGAAGCTGTCCATATCGTGTCATGTGTCCCCTTTTGTGTCCTTGGAAGCTGTCCATATCGTGTCCTGTGTCCCCTTTTGTGTCCTTGAAAGAGCCGATTGTTTGTTGGTCTTGTAATGATCTTTCATAAGGTAGATGGTTTGGAGAAATTTCGGCAAAATCTCCCCTGTTTTTTGGTCCTAGCCCGATGTCTAACGCCTCAGTCCGTACAACAATAACAACAATAGAAACAACATGAGATTACGCACAAGTCCATCCCGGGCATTTCTCATTCTAAATCACAAGTCACAAGCTATATTCATAGCCAAAATCTATTGCCAAATTATCATTTCACGACGAAAACCATAATACAATAAATTTAAAACCCACGCTGGGCCGTTCTCATCACAATTATCAATTACATACGAAGTTAGGTTTCGCAATATTACAACTTGATATTACAAAGCTTAGTACATATTGATATTCCAAACTACAACAAATTGATCATCTTCATTGGCCTTTGATTCTCTTGAATAGCTTCAATCTCTTTCATTGCCTTTTCGAGTTTCCACTAGTCTTTGCAAAGCTATTGGTCCCATAGCTAACTTTCGCAACAGCTAAGCTATCCTTTACAGTTGCATGATCAGATGATTTCTTTTCCCATTCTCTAGATTTAACAGATGGCTCTCTCCATTGGCTGCGCCATATTTTTACTCCGCTTGAGCTCCACCAACGAACATCTACAGCAATGAAAAGAGTAACATTACAAAGTTGAGCATTATGTGACCAACTTAAATTGAAGACAGAGTAGCAAGCTATCAAAAATAAAAGATGGTCAACAGATTCATCTAAAGATGGTCAAGGCATTAACTAAGTCCCAATTTTGAACAAGGTTATAAGTGTTTATGTTGGATTGTGTTCATATTCAGATTGGTGGACTGTTTTGGTGGTGTGTTCAGTTTGTGTCCAGTGTGTATCCTACAAGAATCCTCAAACTTCGTGAATTATCATATGGAACTATGGAATGCTGGGTCATGGAAGCAATGATCAGTCAGTCCATCCATTTCAGAAGGGAAGAAGGTATCCTCTAGTCAAAGCAGCTGTTGCTGCTCATTCTCTGCTGTTGTTCAATCAGTCCAACTCAATGTGTTGTTGAGCCATGGCAATCTCGTTAGTCATGTTCATTGTTGCACCATGTGTGGACTGCTAGCGTAATGACCCTAGCCTGTCTAGAGGTTAAGCCATAACAAAACGCCGGTGGAACTCCCAACAAGGCCATATCAAGTAACAATTACCTCATAAGCAACAAAAACATGATTAGAAGATGCTAATAAGCATATCTTTAATGAGTATAAGGTCCTAGAGTGAAAGATATGAAGTTAGACAACCAATCTAAAAATAATTTCAAATCTACAATTTCATCAACTTCAACTTAAAATCTGACTTTGCACAAAAATAACTAAGGTACAAACTCCACGTACTTTTTTAAGGTCTATGAATCTAGTTTCAAAATCAGAAAATGGTTCGTAATTTCATCGCTCGAGCTAAAAATTATGGCCGTTTCCCCAACATGTGTTGGTGCAGACTGCACAGTTTTGAAAATGAGTGATGCTAGGTTAAGAATTTCTATAGAGCTCAATACTTCGAACTTGATCCTGAAATTTTTACCGTAGATAGAAGACTCAAAGAGGAACTCTCAGTAAAATTCTCAGAAATTTAAGAACTTTCGAACTATCTCAATAAAATTCCCCAAAATCAGACAAATATGAATTTTCTAATTCTGCAGAATTCTAAACCAAGTAATTTCTGTTCTAAACTACTTAAACTACACAAAATCCAAACATTCAGTAGGGCTTTCATGAGTTCTTCAACTCCCTAGCAAAAACCCAACTCCCAATTCCAATTAAACTTGAAATCAATCTACTATAGCAGTAAGGAATATGAATTTCACACTAAGAACTTGGAATTCATACCTACTTGAATTTCGATCAGCAAAGCTAGGATATTTCCTTCTAGAATTTCGATCAGCAAACCAAGTATTAGTGTAACAAGATGCCAAAACATATACAATTATTTAATTCTTTCGAAGAGTGTTGTAGGGCTTCATCTACATCACAACAGAGAGTGTTGAGGACTACAAATCACTTTAATTCTTTCGGTCATATGGAATTTGACTCTATCTGCCGATCTTTGATTAAGTGAATCCATGCTTTTAGTTTACTTTTTCGTCCATTTCTCATACTTGGAACAGTGAATCTATCTCTCAACTCAACTATGGCAGAGACATAAGAGCTACCTCAAAATGAAATCTACTTCAGTCGAGTATTTGACATAGATCTAATAAAAACAAAGGATGACTCTTTGACGTAGATTTTGGTTTCTACTTTTAAAGTCCTATTTTACAGTGTGAATGTGTAATTGCTTCTAGATTGCATTCCACAAATACCATAGAGTTCTATGTATCTACTTACCCAAAAAAAGAAAAAGAAAGAGTTCTATGTATCTGCGTGACTTCGGCTAGCATGTGAAATTAGGGGTTGATATCTCTCATCTGATATGTGTATGTTTTCCTTGTATTTCCTACCTGTCTTTCTGCCCTTCAAATTTTAAAGATTTGGATCCATGTTGTAAAAGATCTTACTTCCAATTTTCTTTTATTTCCTCACCTGCTTTCATGTCATGTGCAGTTCTTGCTTAAAGTGGTGAAATTCAAACTTCTAAATTTTGAAATTAGAAATTCCATAATATATTGCCATTGTGTTTCAGAAAGTCTCACATAAACTGCTTCTTTTTGGCATAACAGGTATGACCTCAAGTTGAATAATGCCATACTTGCCGAGGAAAGGCACGTACCAATGTTTTACTGCCCATATAATAACTTCGTTGATTTTTTTAGTATAATAACTTTGTTGATTTTTCAGCGCAAGCTAAACTTATTACGCATACTTGGTAAACCTAATAGGTATGTTTTACTACCCATATACCCTGCCATAAACATGACAAGAATCTTAGTTGTTGATGACTTGGTCAAATGAAGCTGTAGGCTCATATCTTTCCCATGGATTTAAATTTTGTCTTGGTATGCCGGTTGGGGATCCAACGAAGGAATATTGATTTTACTTTGCATGTATTAACGATTATAATATAATATATTCCCTTCGTCCCAACTTGTTTGTCCAATCTAGGAATTCTAACTTCGTAAGAAAACACGTATTTTTGAGTTTCCAAAAATACGCATCACTTATTTGACTTTTTTGTGAGAGTGCACATTGCCCAATATACATTATGTGAAAAGTGAAACGGCATTAAGGAAACTTTTGCAAGTCAACTTATAATGGAGTCATGGACAAACATTTTGGGACACAGTAAAGACAAAACGGAGACAGCAAATTGGGACAAAGGGAGTATGTGTTAAGTTAAGTGGTGAAGACGAGCAATATCATGTCTTTGTTGTGTCAAAATTCATTCATGCTCCTGGTAGTTAACTTAATCCACATTGTAACACATCCAACTCAATGCCAATTGACAATGAGTGGAGAGGCCGCCCAAATTCATATACTAGTTTTGGAGGAAATAATAACCGATGCGGGATAAACTCCAACACTCCCCCGCACGTGCAATCCTCGACTCGCACGTGGAGAGTTAAACAAACAATCCATACACATGGATCAGAACAAACAACCGTGCACTTATGACACAAACAAGGGGGTACGAACTCTCCGAAACCCTAGCTCTGATACCATGTTAAAGCACCAACTCAAGACTAGTAGGCAATGAGTGGAGAGGCCACCCAGGCTCATATACTATTTTTGGAGGAGATAATTAACTGATGTGGACAAACTCCAACACACATAGTATAGTGAAGTATGATATTCTTAATTGATAGCCCACTATCAACAAGTTTCAAAAAGGAGTAAATGCAGGGCTAAAAAAAGAATGTACAAAACTATTATCGAAGATATTTTTCGTAGTTGAATGTCTTTTAACCAATGTTTTAAGCTATTAGATGTTTTAGTATCGCTTTGATGTACGAAACTATTCTCGAAATTCACATGTCAAAGATCTTAATAATTGGCTGTTCTTATCATCCCAAAAACAAAAGTTAGAAAAACTGATGCATTATTGGTACAATTGGTAACTTAACATGGTCTTGGGTTCATGTCTCTCCATCTGCTTTGGTCCCTCATTTGCATTATACTTCCACAGTGATTATTGAGCCAATTGTATATTGGTTCTTTCTTAGGTATGATGAGATGGCATCCAAATACAATGTGGAGTATATTGTTGGAGGTAAGGTGGTTTCTGCCTATATGAGGTTCTTAGGTTCTTGAAAAGTTGCTTCTACAATGACTTTTGTAATCATTACTTAGCAGCAAATATTATCATGTGTAAGTGCGACTCAAAATTCAATTAGCGTTGCTCAGGTATGTTTGAGTTATGTAATAGACAGCAATCCAGTAATATAGTATCACGGAACGCCTGATTGACTTTCCATTTGCAGTGGATGCTTCAAATTCCTGGTGCAACCAGCTACATTGGTTGCATTGGAAATGACAAGTTTGGGGAGGAGATGAAGAAACACTCAAAACTTTCTGGTGTGAATGTAAGTTCTTTTTTATTTCTCTTCCACCTCCCTCATGATAAATTTATTATCATCGTCATCCTTGCCATTTTCTTAGTTTCTTCCCATTTTTTGTTTAGTTTTTGGCTTTTTAGTTCTTGAGTCCACATTTTGGAAATATTGTATTTTACCTGTGATGTGGTGTCCCCTAGGTTCACTATTGTGAGGATGAGTCTGCACCAACAGAAACCTGTGCTGTCTGCGTAGTGGGTGGGGAAAGGTCAGTATTACATTTTCTTTTTTAGCTTGCTCCGAAATTCCTTTTACTGGCTACCATAGTATTGGTGTGTATCTTCTACTTTGTATACCAGTAAAAAATAGTGATTCTTTCACCTATTCTATTGAGTTGTGTTGTGGATCAGACATATGATGTCCTTAACCTGTAAGGTCTACATGTAACCACGTCTTTGATGTGCATTGTGTTGCAGTTTCTGCCTTTGCAATCCGCTTACTAGTGCTGAAATTTCAAAGTCCAACTGGTTGATAAGTTAATAAATTCTGGGTTATGAACTGTCGTGAAGAAAAAGTTGGTTTATTGGAATGTGTTTGAAACTCGATTGTGTAGTTAGTTTTTCTTCTCGAAAAATGCATGATCCTATTTCAACTATTTGAGCCATAATTATGAACTTGCTAACAGAGTAACCTTTATGTAAATATGTGAATTCCTTGCTTAGTCATTCTGTTCTTACAATCCTTAATGTTAGTCTGAACAATCATGATATCCACACCATATCTGAGGGTTGCAACAGGGTAGTCCCTGAGCTTAAGGCCCCCAAAATTGTTCAACAACCATAAATACCACATATATGAGGTTTTCTGTTGGATTCGCAACATCCTTCACGTCCTGAGTTCCAACCATGCTGCCCTCGTTTTTAAGTCAAAGTATTTTCTCTTAGAAAGAGTCCAGATCAAGCTTTTATGGTGAGGGTTGAACTCAAAACCAAAGGCTCATATAGGCTACATTTAGTTTTTAATGTTTTGTATGTTTTAAAAGAAAACCTACAGGGCCCCATTTTGTAATCTCGCTTGGGCCCCCGAAATCTCAGGGTCGACCTTAGGTTGCGAGTCCATACATAGTTCTGCTCTTGCTAGGTTGCCTAATCAACTTAGCCCTTGTTCGGCTAAGGTTCTTATTTCTTAAATACTTATTGTCTGCATTACGAGATATGTCATTCTCTCACAATACATCACCTTTAATTCAAAAAATAAGTACAAAATAAGTACTTAGTGGAACACACCCTTAGTCCTTTAATGCTTTGGGATTGTTCTATCGATGGCCCATGCGGCGCTAATCGTCTCAAGTTATGGTTACATGTGTGTAGAAATACATAAGATTATGGCTCATGAGATGTGCATTGGGATGCTAGTTTTTTGCCTTTACGCCCGCCTTATCCATCGCCTTAGGGTGGTTATCAAAATTGCCCATATTCTGGAACACCTTGTGATATTTTTACACGACCTTTTACCGTCGTAGCTGCACTCATGGAATCTGATATGTCTTGCTCATCCTTTACTATTACAAGGGCTGCTGCTTTATGTCTTGCTCATCCTTTACTATTACAAGGGTTGCTGCTTTGTGCGCCTAGATTCCTCATTTTCCAGCCTCGAGAATGTCAGTCATATTGGTATCACTAAGATTTTGTAGGCTGAGGCTCTGACTTGATTGAACACAAACTTTTATAATGTTTGACACTACTGTGAATATAGACAATTGAAAGAGTCGAGCTAAAAAGTGGACATTCATGCTCACAAAGCTCAAAATAAGTTGAATTCAATTGTCTATATTCACAGTAGTGTCAAACAGGATAATGGGTTACACCTTTACCTCACAAGTTTATTTTAGGGATATGATGCCCAATAAGGTAAACTTTCTGGTTCTTTTCACGAGGGTTATCATCTGCAAATGGCCAATAAGCTATATGTACTTGGCCTTTTGTAAATTCAGGAACTGGTTTCCTGAATCTTTATGTAGCCAATTGCTATTCGAACAGGCATTTTGTTTATATTGATGCAGATCACTTGTTGCTAACTTGTCCGCTTCAAATTGCTACAAATCTGAACATTTGAAGAGACCAGAAAATTGGGCATTGGGTATTACGTCTGCTCTACCATTTGTTGAATGTAACTTTGCTTGCATATACTTTTATGCTAACTTGATGGTATTGGACAGTTGAGAAGGCCAAATACTATTACATTGCGGGGTATTTTCTCACTGTTTCCCCAAAATCTATTCAACTTGTTGCTGAACATGCTGCTGCAAACAATAAGGTCTAAAGCAGACATTATATATTCTAGTGTTATGTTTATTTGCAATAGGTTCTGCGTGATACATTGCCAATAATTTCTTCCATCTATAGGTTTTCATGATGAACCTTTCTACTCCATTTATTTGTGAGTTCTTCAAGGATGCGTAGGTGAAAGCGTTACCGTGAGTCGAATACCCTTTACTTTTGAATTCAATTGGAAATGCCAAATATTGATTCTTGCCATGCCTTAGCTCATTGTAGGTATATGGACTTTGTTTTTGGAACCAAGACAGAAGCAAGAACATTCTCTAGAGTACAAGGCTGGGAGGTAATGTTTGTTTTGGCAAAATATGGAGAATGATATTTTTTTTTTGACATCGTCAAAAGTGGTATTTTTTTTGACATCATCAAAAGTGGATGAACAATACTCTTACTCTCATTCATACGTAGTGTAATATGAGTGAGGGTATTGGTCACCCTCTTTTGGGGAGGGTGAAAAAGATCAGGTTCCAACTTGTGTCACAAATTACTATTAAAAAGGTTAGTTGATAGGGTTATCTTCTATTGACAAACAGAGAATGTCGAAGAGATCGCGTCAAAAATCTCCCAATGGCCAAAGGCATCTGGAACACACAAGAGAATTACTGTGATTACTCAGGGTGCAGATCCAGTTGTTGTTGATGATGATGGGAAGATCAAACTGTTCCCTGTGATATTGTTACCTAAAGAGAAACTTGTTGACCCCAATGGAGAAGGTATGTGCTTTCTAGTTGTTTTTATGGGGTCAAATGCTATAAGCCTATAAGAAACAAGCATTCTATCCATGCATGCACATACATTTGAAATTCACCAACAAGGTTCAAATAAATGGAAAAAAGTCCTATGGAGTGTAGAATATACAGTTTACGACTTTACATACATATTTTTGAAAAGAATTTCAAATTACTTCCATCTTTTTGTGTATATACAGCAAAAGAAAAACATTGGCTGTGAACACCTTTTTGTTTAGAACTCTAATTAGGAATTAATGTCGTAGACATTATCCTTTCCACTTATTTTTTTACTCTGGTAACTATTTTTGTCTAATTGTTGCTTAAACAACTAGTTCTTAGCATCCAGCATCCACACTAACGCTTAACTTCCTTTTAGTATCACTTATGATTTTCTCACTACTCTTAGGTACTATTTTGTCTGTGTACAATGTATAGTAGCATCCACACTAACGCTTGAATTCCTTTTAGTATCATCTTATGATTTTCTCACTAGTCTTAGGTACTATTTTGTCTGTGTACAGTGTATAGTAATTTTTTTAAACCGAACCAAACAAACGAACCACTTTCTTGTCATTTTATTTGCTATTTCACAGTTAGATATGCTTAATTCTATATTTTAGGTGATGCATTTGTTGGAGGATTTCTTTCTCAGTTGGTTCAAGAGAAATCCATTGAGGACTGCGTGAGAGCTGATTGTTATGCAGCCAATGTTGTCATCCAAAGGTCTGGGTGCACATACCCAGACAAGCCTGATTTTCACTAGGCTTGTCTTTGTCGTATCTCACAGTTGCTAAGCTCTGTGTTCTACGAGTGGATTGTTGAGAAAGTCATCCCTGCTACTTCCATGTTTCTGCTTTTGCAGCTTCCTTGCTGGTTACTATTAATGCGCAGAAATAGTCCTCAGAACCTAATTGTTTGATGAGAGATTGTGTTTTTCAAATGGTTGTTGTGACTAGGATATTCAAGCCTTTGCCTCGACTATTAGTGTGCGATTTTGGTCGCCCGTCTTCTATTTTGGATTGCGCATATTTAATTTGTATTAGAAACTAGTTGTCGCACAGTGAATTAGTACTATACTTTAGATTATCGTATGCATGATGATAGATGTTATCCAAAATGTTTACAATCGGAAATCCAAAATACGAATTCTATTACATAAACAGAAACAGAATTACAATGAAATGGAAAACAGTTACAGACACTGCAAACCAAATACAAAGTGCTGTTGTGAACCAAAACCCGTGTTTCACACGCTGTCCTTAAAATAGATTCACCACCTACCGGAGGGTGTTGAGGTGACTCGGCGTCTGTCTCCCAGGATTGATCCGGCTCGGACCACGAACGTCGGAACACCACTGAAGAACGTCTGGCAAACTAACTCAACGTATGTCTCTCTCTTACTCTATATCAGTATACTTGCAAACGTCGTGAATTGGGTGCAGAACTATGTAGTGAGATGCTCCTGATATAGGCAGAACTTAACCCTTGTAATGCTGCCTAGCCTCAATACGTAGAGTGGACGGCAAATTGAATAGCCTCAATGAATATGGGAAAAACTCCCAAATGAATAGGGGAAAACCCCCACAATGAATAGGGGAAAACTTCCGCCATGAATATGGGAAAGTTATTGGCTTGAGCAAGCCAAATGCCCCCCAATCCATTCACTTGTCCAATAATAGATTTGAGTCCTTTCTCTCTATTTCTTATTTCTTGTGCTGTTGTGCATGGTGATCATGATGGCTGAGCTAATAGAATGGGAAAATTGTAACTGTTAGACATTATAGACTTTTTGCGGCTTGTCGTTTGAATATGATACCAAAATTTTGAGGAACTAGCAGTTGTGCAGCAAAGAACTATATTTGGAGTTCATAATACCAAACACAAACACAAATTCGAATTTGTGTTTTACATCGTTAATAAATATAATCTAGACTTACGAGATAAATGATTTGTATCACATTAACGCTCTCACATGAGAAGATAGTGATTCGGTGGGAAAATTAGGATTTTGAATGCCGCAAGTAATATAAGTAATCTTTGTTTATTTGCTTAATTTACTTATTTTTTTTATTATTATGCATCTTCTTCTTTTTTTTTGGAGGAAAATGTGTTTTGTCTCACTACTTATTTTAAGAAAACAAGCAGATAATTAAGATATAGAAATGAGCCATAAATTTACATTTTATTTTCTTTTGTTGAATAGGACATTAGTTATGAATGGGCAAGAGACATTTACACATGATGTGGCTGGTGCATCTACAAAAGAAGAAAGCCACAAAAAAATAAAAAAGCTTTCGAAAGCATGTGTTAGGACTTGTCTTCTTTGGTTTCCCATCTTCCAGCCACTACTGGTGAAAAAAACATAAAAATCCCAAATCTAAAATTGATTTTGACCAATTTAACCTAATTGGAACCCATGTGAGCCCCAATACAATAGTCACACTTCTAGTTTACATTTAACAATGTATGGCATTATTGATTGGTATTTAAGTGTGATCACTATAAAGTTGAAGCATTGGGAAAAACAAGGTGAAGGGTATCGTTGTAATTTTAGTTGTATGTATGTGTGTGTGTGTGTATATATATATATATATATATATATATATATATACAGTCCGGATCCCTTCAGGGATCCCGGATGGAGCATTGGTGCGGGACTCGTTTGTGAGCCGTTGGATTTAATCCAACGGCCAGGAAAAAGAAGGCAAGAAACTCGCGAGTAATTACACTTTATCCCCTCAACACTCACACTTCCCCCCTTGTTTCATTCGGACCACAGAGAGAGAGAGAGAGAGAGAGAGAGAGAAGGGGACGAACGAAGAAAGAAACGCGGACGTACGGAGAACGAAGAAGAGAAGAAGAACGAAGACGACGACGAAGATTGAAGGCAGACGACCAAGGTATCTCTCTCTCTCTCTCTCTCTCTCTCTCTCTCTCTCTCTCCCGAAAAATCTGGTTAGGGCTTCTTTTGCCGATTTTGGTTCATCAAAAATTAGGGCTTTTTTGTCGATTGAAACCTAGCTCTCTCTCTTGAGAGATCGATCTCTGCATTTTCAGTAAAAATCAGAACAGGTTTTTGGAACTCGAACCAAAAAGAGGGCTTTTTTGAACGATGATTTTGATTTTAGGGTTAGTGTTCGAAATTCGTGATATTACTCTTCGTAGGCCTTTTTCTTTAAGTGCTGGTATGATTTTTACCATAGAACATACCAATTGGTCGGGGAGTAGGTGGGGGCATTGAATCTTCCATATTGCCAGCACCCAATCCGTGCGTTTGTGCTAGCTGAGCACGGTTCTGCCATGACTTAAATATACTGTATACACTTGTAACATTGTCCACCCACTTTAGGCTGTTGGAATTGGATGAGCATTAATAAATCATATAGGCTTGCTACATGTTATTGAATGTGTTCGGCTGATATATCTAAATTAGTTTTCACAAAATAAATGAGTTGCTTGTTATCACTTTCCTGTATATCGATGTGTATGAATGAAATATTTTTGCCATGTCTATTTCTTGATTTCTTGAGAATCCTCGTGTTAGCATATCTCAAATTTCTTATTTTCCTATCCTTTTTTCATACTAGTGCTGTTGTCGCTAGTGCTGGCGCTGTTCTTTAGTCTCTGTTCTATTCTTTTCCGAATGCATTATTTACATTCATTTTAAACATTCCTTACAAAAGCTTGTTTCTGTTACTGGATATTCTCAAAATGGAGTCACAACATATATTGGTGTGTCGACGCAAATTTATTCTTTTCTCTTTTCACAAAACTGGAACCTTTTATGTGTAGTATTACATGTCTATGTTCATATTTAACATGCTGCAGAGATAATTTTGTTTGACATGGATATAGTAGTCACGGATATGAGTGGAGGATGGCCATGTAAAATCAATATGGACTCGGAGACTAGACTCAACCAATTCTGAACACAGCTGGTGTTCCTCCCACTGTTTTTGATATAGGTCTTGGTTTCATAGAAACGTATGGTCTTGTTTTTACTTGAAGGACAGAAGCTTGTTTGCAAAACTTTATTTCGGGAAAATCTTGCGAGTCTGCCTTTTTTTTCGTTTATATGACTAAGTATCTTGAATCTGTGGTCAAATATTCTTAGGCAGGGGATTGTATTCCTAAAAAGCTCACAATGGAAGGAAGTAGTTCGGGTAATGATGGAAGTGGTGATCCCGATTTTAGGATCTTTGTTATTGCGGAAAACCAACACCATTGAGGACATCTGGAACACAAAAGAAACCAGGTCGAAGGTTCTTCGAATGTGCAAAGTATGAGGTGAGCTGCATGCATTGCCCCAATTTATTCTCTTGTTGTCATTGGAGTTGAAACCCTAATTCTTATTGTGTTCTTTTTTTACAGTTAAACTTGGATTGTGGTTTTTTTTTGTTGGTATGAGCCTTGTATTTTGCAAGGGCTGATTTGGGGGCCAATGCTGGTTCAGACAAAAACAAAGGCTGTGAGGACTGTTGAACATTATGAGATTTCAGTATCCATGAGCATTAGTGAAGAAATGCAGAGGACAACAATCACAATGCAGAATGAGATTGATGCAATGCAAATGAGAATGAGAATGAGAAATTGGGGGAAAATGAACGGGAATTATCTTTGGATTGTTATTTTTTGTGTTGTGTCGTACATGTGTGGCAAAAGCAGCCAATGATCTGAAGTAGTAGTATGTTTGGTATGATAATATTTCTAGGTTAGTGAAACTAGCGGCCTTGTATGTGGTCTGTATAAGTGGTGATTGTGGTAGTTTAGCTTGGCTTTGGATGTATGGCTAATTTATTTTGAGATCATTTTTTTTTCTCACATTTTGTCATCTTTCACTGAATCTTGAAGTCCATGTAAATCCCGAAATGGAATAGAGTTAATACAAAAAGGCCTTAGTTTGTATATATACTTCATGCCATCAGGCAAACAGTTTATCAAATACTATAAACACTCCAGGAATCAAACAATTGCATTCTGAAATCCAATGTTCTACTTTATTAAATATTTGTTGCCGCAAAAGACTGATCATGAAGGAATGTCATTGGAGATCCCAAAGATTTGCATTTGAAACAAAGACTTCAATACATTCATGCAACTGGAGAGATGTAAAAACTGAATACGCTCAACTAGGGAATTCCAAAATGCTAGATGGCTAATGCCCATATTCGGCAAAAGTCCGTTACAAAAAAAAAAACGCAATTTGAACGACAACAAAAACCCAGAATGGTCATGTTTTAATTTAGAATAGAAAGAGTAGAAAATGATAACCACCATAATTAGGCAGAAAATTGCTCAATCCAAAACAGATGTATCACTCAGCTAAACAATTTTCAAATCACTTTAAACCCAAACAATCTTATCCAACCACCCCCCCATTTTACATCCCAACAATTCCGAAACTAAGCTGTAACCCAAAAAAAAGGAGACACCCATGATACACATCAAACAAGTTTTCTATTGTTCACCATTATCTCTTGCATTCATCATTTCTAAAAAAAAAAAATTATTGTCCTCTTCAACCATGTCCTTGACTTTGGTGATCGCTTGATTGGCCTCCTCCCCAACCTGTCCTTGACTTCCCAAAAAGCTTCATTGTTCAAAAAGCAGCAGCCATAACAGGTATCAATATAACAGCTGTAGCAACAAGATTAGTCAGACAGATGCATCAAGACAGCAGCAAAACTGCTGCAGGAATCCTTCATAACTGTTCTATTTGATCATTAGTAAAGCCAAAGTAAAGAACACTACTAATAACATGCATCATCTACCATGCGTGCCAATTTCATCTCTATATCCGCAAACCTATATAGTTCTTGAAACACAAATAAAATTAGCATTCAAGTCCGTAATTCGCTACCTCTTTGACGTCCGTATTTCACTTAAACAAACACTTACATTCATCGTCAAAGTCATTCTAACCACCAAAAGACAAAAAAATAAATAAACCATAGTGATCATAACTACCCTATTTTTCTACATGAGAGAAATAAACCTTCGCAGTGGTGGTGGTGGAAACAAGGGGGTTGGATTGACATTGGAACTTTGTTCTTGTTCCATTTCTTCTTCTTCGTTCCTTCTTCGGCATAGTTCAAACTCTTTTCCTCTTTAAGAATGCGTAACTGGAAATAGTAAAGACTATCAAATCGAACTAGTATTAGCAAAGAAAGGCAGAGACAAAGGCATCTTAGCAAAGAAAGAGCTATCATATATACAAGGGACACTAAATCAACAATCTGAGCATTTGAGCACTAAAAGTTATAAGCTAACATTTACTGCTTGTTTGATATGAAAATGACCATTTGAGTTTGAGTATAAGTCAATGACCAATTCATCAGGCTATGTGTTATCTTGCTTAAGTCACTGATATGTCCTCTTCCTATTAAAAAGAATGGAGTGTTGCAGGTTGAATGTGTTCTACATTTATAAATCACTAGATAGCGCGTTAGGGGCACTCACCCATGCTTGTGCAAAGTGAGAAAATAGAAATCACTAAATAAAGTAGAGTAGTTAATTGAAGCAATTAACAGAGAAAATTGTGGGGAATGGACAGTCAAGAATCTGACTGTTATAAGCTAACATTTAGTGCTCGTCATATCATATAAGTTTGACTAGGTTCATTTTCAAAGAAGATATTAATCAATAAAGTATACTTCGTTATGTTACTGATTGAACTTAGGTTCATTTTCAAGAAAAATGAAGCATACATTGTACATTCTGTAAAAAGTGCAGAATAAAGAATAAAAAGATTAAAATTTCAACTTAATGAGAGAATTTTATTTCATTTTAGGTAACTTCGTTCTTTTAGGTTTACGGGAAAAAAATATACTAGCTAAATTCTTTTAGTATATAGTGTAGATGATATCATATAACGGAATGTGAGCTTCAAGTATCACTTTCAAATATTTTCTCAAATCAATTACTAACGTGAGACAACAAGACGAGATATCCCACCCACTGCCAGCACAACTAGGGTTTCTTTTTTTTCCAATTTGTAGAATATAGTTCAACAGATAACGTAAGTATTTTATCTCTATTTGAACAGGTTTTTTTTTTTAATAGGCGTAAGTATTTTATTGCGGTGTGGATGGGCGATGGTAAGAAAATTTACTTGAAAAAAACAATCATAAGCTTCCGTTTGATGCAGAGATCGATCTCAAGAGAGAGAGCTAGGTTCCAATCGACAAAAAAGCCCTAATTTTTGCTGAACTAGAATCAGCAAAAGAAGCCCCAACCAGATTTTGAGAGAGAGAGAGAGAGAGAGAGAGAGAGATACCTTGGTCGTCTGCCTTCAATCTTCATCGTCGTCTTCGTTCTCCTTCTCTTCTTCGTTTTCCGTTCGTCCCCTTCTCTCTCTCTCTCTCTCTCTCTCTCTCTCTCTGGTCCGAATGAAACAAGGGGGGAAGTGTGAGTGTTGAGGGGGTAAAGTGTAATTACTCGCGAGTTTCTTGCCTTCTTTTTTCCTGGCCGTTGGATTAAATCCAACGGCTCACAAACGCGTCCCGCACCAATGCTCTGTCCGGGATCCCTGAAGGGATCCGGACTGTATATATATATATATATATATATATATATATATATATATATATATATATATATATATATCCAAAAGTTTAATAATTCAAGAAACATTAGTGTAATTATATCCAAAAGTTTGCTTTCCTCTACGGGTTCCTTTATTGACAACCTAAAGCTAAGATTAAAAAAAAAATGCATACTTCAATATTTTTTTTCCATTTTTTTAATATTTTCAAACACTTTTTTGTACTCCAATGCACGGTTTTCAAACACTTTTACAATTTTATATTTTCAAACACAATTCACATATTTCGAAGTTTTTTAAATCTCAACAACACTGCAATGAAACTATTTTTATTTTTTTGGCATTTTTCTTCCTTTATTTATCAAAACAAAAGAGAAGATGTAGAACAGTCACAAGGATAGCATAAAAAAATCCAAAAAAAAAAAAAAGAAAAGCGAATCTGTTAAAACACATTAGCATATCATTTTTAATTGTATTCAACTATTTCCTGTGCTTTGTTTACCGGTTTACCCCCAAAAAAAAACTGTTTCCTGTGCTAAAGTTGGAGGATATCATTGTAATTTAGTAAGTTGTATGTTTAAATGCCTACAACACTTGGAGGGGAATGATGTATTAATAATTCAAGGAACATTAATGGAGTTAACTACTAGTTATATCCAAAAATTACATAAGTAAAGAGAATTATCCGAAGATTGCGAACTGGTCGTTTGGTGTTTAATTGGTTCAACATAGATCTTCATTTATGGAGTACTAGTTGCATTGCGACGTGCAAAGCACGTGTGTCATGCCCGTTGTGGAAATCGATTTTGATTGTTTCTAAAATTATAAATGTGGATGAACATAGCAAAAGTTGTATACATAAGATTGATTAAGGGTTTGATCATAAGTAGATGTCTGCAAAGTTCTGCTACACATAACTAACTACACAACTACAGCTACAGGTTTATCTATCCGATTGCAAAAAGGTTAGCATCAAAGTAGAGTTAGTGCAAGTTAGACAAAGCAAAAAGTACTCTTTGGATTGCAATCTAGAAGATTGGGAAGGTTTGAAGGTGATGGAAGAAGCAATCTACACACAAAGCAAAAGCTTTATAACTTGTGGATGATCGAGATTAACACTCCAGCGCCGGAGGCAATCCGTGTTCCTGCTTAAATTTTGTGACAATACAAGTGAGGTAAAGGGATCAGGAATAGTTAGTTCTTAGGGGGGAAATTAATTCCATTTTCCCTCAAACTACATAATTGTCAAAATTTGGAAGTTTTTCAAAGAGGCAGACACAGATTTTTATGATTCTTGAGGGTACTGAACCTGTTCTGCTTTTCTTGATTGTCCATGGTACCATCTCTGAGAAGCTATTTTTGCATTCCACATCACCACCTAAATGACACATCTACCTTTTCATGCATCAGTTCACATCTCAAAACAAATTAGTAGAGGTGGCAAACGGGCGGGTTTGGGCGGGTTGAAACAGGTCGGGGGTCAAATATGGGCGGGTCAAATATGGGTCAAAAATTAAGCGGGTTGAAACGGGTCGGGTCAAATATGGGTCAAGCCAAACCCAAACCCGCTCGCTCCCGACCCGTTTTCCTCTTTTTTTTTTTTTTTTTTTTCCCCCTCCCTTCTCCTCTTCTCCCCCTTCTCTGATTTGTCGAGGATTCAAAAAAGTAAAATTTTATGATTAAAATTCATTTTTTTGAATAAAAATGAAGCAATTAAAAGCTGAAAAAGCTTTTAAAATTTAGGTTTTTTATTCTTCCCATTTTCAAACAGTAACGTAACTTTAATGAGGAGTCAGAGGCCGCATTAGAGAATTGTCTAGAGGGCGATGATTGTACAGTTTCGGTCTTCGTTGCGTTCGCCGAAGCCACCGCTTGGGTTTGGATTAAACAGTCAAGTGACTTTTTTTTTTGTTTCTATTCAAATTTTTTTGTATTTGTTTGTTTTGCGATAAACTTTTAATCCCTATTAGTTCGTCTCGACGAGAGAATCAAAAAAGTAATTTTTTTTTAACTTTTACCCTAATATTTTTTGTAATATTCAAGATAAATCCCAACAACTGGTTTTTTTAGGCTTTATCTTAGATGTTTTTAAAAATATTTGGGTAAAAGTCATAATTTTTTTACTTTTATAATTGGAGCAAATTAAAAATCGTAAAATACTTGTCGCAAAAGGATAAAAGCGAAAAAGTTGAATAAAGACAAAAAAAAAAAGATCCAAAAGAGGGAGATGAGCTCAAAGGATTGGTCTTGTAATTATATTATTTTTATCTTTTTATTACCGAAACAGTTAGAGAGAGAGAGATGGGTGAATTGGAGAGAGAGAGAGAGAGAGGAGAGAGAGAGATGGGTGAATTACATTGATTGTAGTCAGTAATGCTTTGAAAAGTCGGGAGACAGTGCGACTGTGTGGGCAAGGGAGAAAAAAAGGTGTTGGGACCATTTTTAATTCTAACCCATATTAAACCCACTCTCAACCCATCTAAACCCATAAAAATATGGGTTGACATGGGTTGAACCCATATTGACCCATTATATAATATGGGCAAATTGGGTTAGGTTACAAGTGGGCGGATTTAGGCGGGTTAAGAAATATGGGTTAGAATTGCCACCTCTACAAATTAGTAACAAAAAATTCAACAAGCCCATTAAATTCTAAAAAGCAAAAAAATAGTAGGGCCTGAGGAACTATGATCCAAGAATTGTTACAGGAACTATGATCCAAGAATCAAAAGATTCAAAGCTAAATGAAAAATATTGAAGCAAAAAGATCAAAGAGCATGCAAAAAGATCAAAGAGCATGAATTTTTTTCCTCTTTTCATTTTGCATTTTTCTCAACAACCAAACAGGGAAAAGAATCATATTTAGCAATACCAATAATGGAGAACCAACCCAAGAAATTTAGACTCAAGAATCCCAACTGAGTTTAAGGAACAATTAGCAAGCCCTCAACCGGACAACTCTTCTCTGTTTGAATCAGCCTCATCGAGCTTTTGGCACAGTCTATCCGTAGCTTGTCCAAACAATCTAATCACTGCTGCTACATCCTATAAGTATAACCAGAGATTATAAGGATAACACAATACTTAAATAGAGTGATCTTATCTTCGAAAATAAGCTGGAACTAAAATAGTTCGAACTCGGGAAATTTCACAAACTAACAATTTTCAACCAACGGAGTTAAAAAAGACACCAAACACCAATACAAGAAGGAAAAAGATCAAACCAAATAGAAGCGAACATATGAAGCCATCATGATACCTTCTGATGCAATGCTGGGACTATTGCACATTGTCTAACACGCCATATCTCCCCATTAGCTAAGATAAGTCCCTTTCCTGTCAAAAAATTCTAGAATTTCTGCAAGAATGCCCTGTAAATCAAGGAGTTGTACAGGCCTATTGAAAAATAAAAGCAGATGCATGTGGTGAAATACATCAAACTATAGGGTTATTTATTCTGAAATTGTTAACATTTTCTTATCATTTCAACTTAACTTATTTGATTCATCAGATGAAAAATTCACATGCAGGGTATGATGTATCCCATTTTGTCAACACATATGAACGTAAGGGATACGAGTGTGCACACACATATACACACATAAAAGGCTGTGGAAAAATTATTTTCTTTTAAGAGAGGCCAACCACCCTTGGAAAAATCCCTTCTCTCTCCGCTTATAAGCCTCATTTTTTTTGAGTTCAATTTCTAATAAGTGCTTAAAACAGCACATGCAACAGAAAATCAAACCCACATAAGTGCTTCAAATAGCACATGCAACCCAAAATCAAACACCACACACGAATGTAGAAAGTGAAAACAAAAGGAAAACATGCAAGAACAAGCAGGAACAAAACTGATACCCAAAAGCATCTATGGACGCACAAACTAAGAACACAAATCCACCCCAAAGACAGCATATCCCTCTCCTCCTCTCTCTCTCTCTCTCTCTCTCTCTCTCTCTCTCTCTCTCTCTCTCTTTAATCCAAATCAACACAAAGCCTGTAGAAGAAGCTGAAACCTAGAAAGTAAATCCCAACAAAATAAGAAATGAAAAAAAAGCAACGCCCAAAAAGATATAAAAAAACAAACCCCTTGTTTCTTTTGATCTAACTCAACACAAAGGCCGTGCAATAAATTTCTTTGTATGAACAACAGTAAAAAAATGGACACACACAAATGCATGAATCAACACACCGACGATACGATTACCACACACATAGAGATATCTGGGTGCTCTGAAATCCCGACCGAATAGAGCTCGCACAAGAAATCGAAGAAATCGCTCCAAATGGAAGATAGAGAAAAAGAAATCGCAAAGAGAAAAACCCCGTCCCATCTGGGCTTTGGTTCCAACACACTGGATTTCGCTTTCGGTGACAAAAAACCTTTGATTTGGGGGTTTGTAGTGGAAAAAGCTCAAGAGAGAGATAGAGAGAAAGAGAGAGCAGCTCAGGCGATTCTGTCAATGTTGACGTGCGTACAGCTCCGGTAGAGAAGAATCGCCTTTTTATGTGGCTATTTGCTGTTGAAGTTCACCCCATCGCGCCACGTGCTCCAAAATACCAAACACGTAAAATGACAATTGAGGACCACCAACCAAGAACAACGGCCAAACAATCTAGGGGCAAAATTGTCCAAATTGGGCCAAAATTGCCAAGCGATAAACTGGCAAAACTGGTTCTTCTTTAGGAGAGGTAGGATAAAATTGTGAAGGTTTAGTTCTTGGGTAAATTACATTTAACCCCCCTTAACTAACACCCATTAGCACATTACCTCCCTAAACTATTAAACTCAACACTTAACCCCCTCCAACTATGTAAATCCCAAATGCTTTAGACGCTATTAACAAAAAATGTTAAATTCCCATATCGCCCTCAAACAATAGGACACCATTTTCCAAGATCTTCCTTTTTCCTCCTATTACCACCTCCATATCTTGCACAACCACATAAACCCAAAATCACCGGGGTGAAACCCAGAAGACGATGGCACGAGTTTGACGTTGGCCGGAACCAAAAGAATCATTGAGTCCTATTTTCGGACAACACCAATCAAACAATCCAACCACTGGATTTCGATCACTCTCAACCTTCACTACCCAACGGGATCCTCCTCAACATCCTCTCACGCCTCCCTGTCAAATCCCTCCATCACTTCAAATTTGTCTCTACCCAATCCAACCACTGAATTTCCACTGACCCCCACTTCGCCAGACTCCACGCCCTTCATTCAATCACCACGCACCACTGCCGCATGGCCGTCCTCGAACCGTGATCCCCTATCTTCTGTTGCCATCTGCTCCGTCGATGCCGAGACCCTCTCCAGCTGCTCTATCATCGAGCTGCGCAACGACTTCAAGTACTCGTATCCCAATGCGAGGATAGAGAATTCCTATAATTGATAGTTAAGGGGGTTTAATGTAATTTACCCTTAGTGCTTATCAGAACGGGCAAATATTATTTTCCTCCCAAATTAACTTACCTAAAAAACTACTAATAGTGGTAAATTGGAATGATACCTCATATCTCATTGGTAGGTTGCTAGCCATACCGTACGCACTGTATAAATAAGGAAAATCAGTTTGCTATCTGGCATAGTATTAAGAACCTTGAGTTGAGCACAATATTTAGAATTTTCGGACATACGAGAAAATAATTAAACTAAAGAAAGTAAAAAGGGAAAATACTAGCTAAAGAGAAATTATTTTATTGAATTAGCGGTGGTTTGGCTTAACAATTCGTTCGGATTAAATTTTTGTCTTTACTTGAATTTGTTTGAAAATTTTAATTTTTCATAAATTATTTGCTCGTCTAAAAAAAAAATTAAATAAAAAAAAATCCAAATTGTTAAGCCAAAGCACTTTACATCCCCCAAAATTACAAAATTTCACTAGAAGCCCACAACCGGATTTTTGCTCTCGCAAGCAGGGAGGGAACGAAATCGAATCCATCGATCGCATCACTTCTCAAAGTCCCAATTGAACAACGACCATGAACAACCACCTCCACGCGCCACCGCCTCCGCCTCCGCCGTCGGCCTCCTCCGGCCTCAATTCCCAAACCACCGCACAAATCCTCACCCACGCGGCCTCGGTCTTCCTCTCCCACCCCATCACATTCCTCACCCTCTCCCTCCTCCTCCTCACCTTCCGCTCCAACGTCGAGACCGGCACCCACCTCCTCACCACCTTCATCGACAACGACCCCTCCCTCCGCCCCCTCCTCTCCCGCCTCGACACCGCCTCCGCCGTGACGACGACAAACCCTCACTCCTCCGCCTCGACACCGCGACGTCGCCGGCGCCCGTTCCTCCACCTCACCCGGGTGGGGACGCTCGACGACGACTTCTTCTCGGGCGACGAGGACGCGGAGAGTCGGCGCGGGGGGCACTCCTCCCTGTTCGGGCCCCGCGCCAGGCCGGCCCCCAATGGCACCTTCGTTATCCTCGGTAATTTCGAGTCCAGGTTAGGGTTTTCTCCCAATTACTATGTTCCTCGAGGTGGAATTAGCGTTTCTGGTAGTGGAATTGGGGGTGCTGGTAACGGACTTAGGGCTTCTGGTAGTGGAATTCGGGGTTCTGGTCATGAGATAAGGGGTTCTGGCGATGAAACGAGGGTTTCTGATAACGGAATTAGGGTTTCTGACAATGTAATCGGGGTTTCTGGAAATGGAAAAAGGGTTTCTGGTAGCAGAATTGGGGATTCTGATGATGAAATTAGGATTACTGATAGCAGAATCGGGAGTTCTGATGATGAAATAAGGGTTTCTGATATTGGAATTGGGGATTCTGATGACGAAATTAGGATTTCTGCCAGTGGAATTGGGAGTTCTGATGACGAAATAAGGGTTTCTGATAACGGAATTAGGGCTCGTGAGATCGTCAAGTCGGGCTTCTCTTTGAAACTTGTAAACAGTTCGTTGCAATCAGTGGATGACGACGGTGAGAATGGTGGGTTGGGTAAAGTGGAGAACTCTAGGGTTTTGGATTTGCATTTCTTGACCAAGGGTTTGGAGATACGGCCTTTGGTTTTGCTTATATGTTTGTTGTCTACTGCGTATGGATATGTACTTTTAGGGTTTCTTGTTACCTACTCTTGGGTTCTTGGAATTGTTTTTGTTGTGGTTGTGAATCATTTCTTGGGGAGACGTCGTTCGTGGTTTGGGACAGTATGGGGCGGCTCGATTTTGGGTCTCAAGAGGGCTTCTGGGTTTGTTCTAATGAGATGGGCAGTGAGGGACGCGCTTTCGCAGCTTCTTGGTTTATGGTTCTTTGGTGAAGTGGATGACCAGTATTCTTTTTTCAAGATCTTTCTGAGATTGAAGTTGATGCCTTTCTCGCTTACGAATCAATGGGTTAGGGGATTTGAGAAGGAGACTGCAGGGTTTTTGTTTGCGTGGATTTTATCAGACATGGTTGTGGAATTTTTTTTCGCTGTGGATTCTTGGGTTGCTATCGTGGACTCAAGGAGGAGTGGGAGAGAGATTATGAAGGAAGGGTTTTATTTGTTATCAACAATGTTTAAGCAAGCTGGTGTTATGAAATGTTTGGAGTTTATGCTTTGTGGGTCATTTACCAGATGGACATTGGCACGGTATTTTGGGATGTTGTTTGCAACGGCGTGCCAATCAATAGTCGAGGTTTACTTCATGGTGGCTTGGCTGATATTTTACTTTGCTGTGAGATCTAAGGATGCGACTTCTCTTGGAAGGACGTTTGGGCAGAGAGAATTAGAGGGTTTTGTCCAGGGCCAAAGATGATCTCTGGGGAAAAATTGATTGTGGGTATTCCCAAAATCCAGTCATGGCACGGAAATGGCCGTAATCCGTAGGTGCTTTTTTTTTTTTTTTTTTTGCAGTCAATATGGGATTCAACAGTGCCATTGTTTCATGATGTTTCCAGCACTGTGCTTTGTATACTAAATCGTGAGCCAATAGATGATTATGTACACTTCTGCAACAATGCCTCATGTATATGGTGTTGCAGTCTTGGTTCCCATACAGCTTGTGCCCTGGAGTAAATGTTTTGCTCAGTCACTGTAATGCAAAAGAATGGTCATATTTGGCTTCATTTTTGGATGTTGCTTATGATGTTAACAGCGGGGAATTACCAAATTCCTTGGTTCCATGTCAGATTGATGGTACCTTTTCTGTTACACCTATAAGCAAAATGCTTTCTGATCTTTTGTATGGTCTGTCCCATATTCTTTTCCTGCTATTACTTATCTTGTTGATGGCTTAGACTTGGTATAAAACCAATTATCTTTCTTGTTTCTTGTTATACTGAGGTCAAATACTTCATGAACAATAATGCTACAGATACCACGGTTTAGAACAATAATGCTACAGATACCACATTTTCTAAACCCATTTTATTTACTGCGTAACTGGCACGCATACAACTATTGGATGCTGGAACTCATTGCACCCGTTGTTATTGTAGGGGGATGAAAACAATCAGTGTTCTGAACAACACCAATTTGTAGCGGCTACACGTGCCTTTACACCGGAACCCTAGTTCTTCGTCGGAACCCTAATCTGCAAAACAGACAAGGGGTGAGCGCACCTTTGCCTCGCGTGGCAAAGGCCCTCCGATGCTTAAGTTAGTATCACGTACTGGTCTAAACCCTAATTATCAGTAGGAAAAGCAATAAGAGATGGCCAAATATTGCGTACCTTTTACCTCCAGGCTCACCTCGTATTTATAGGCTCACGGATGCTTGCAGTCCAAGCATCCTTGTTGCCCTAGGATCCCTACCTCGTATAGGAAACCTAGTATCTTCTGGATTCTCATTCCCTTATCTGTACGAAAGCTCAATCTTTATGGGTCTCTTTCCCATAATTATCCGAACACCCCACTCACGTTGGGTCTCTTGCTTCGATCCTTTATACTCGGAATCTTATTCTTCCATGGAATATTATCATTCAAGAGTATTCTTGCCACGTCAAGACTTAGGGTAACTTGCTTCACTGTTTGGCTTCCTCTTTGCCGAACAGTCCTCCTGGACCAATGACCTCACATGCAACTGGTCCATGTCATTATACCTGGACAAATGACTTCACATGTCTTTGACCTTATCAGCCGAACAGACTGTCTGGACCAATGACTTCATGTGTCACTGGTCCATATCACCACTCATCGAACTGCCCGGCAATAAACCTATCGTGCCTGCCACGTCTCCCTAACACATCACGTGTTCGGCGACTAATCTTATCTGTTCGGGAATACCTCCCTACAATTGCTCCCCAGCCCCATCCGTTTGCCACTGTTCGGGGGCAATGGATGGGGCTTTTTAGAAACAACCATTCTGGACCATATTCGTCCAGCCCCGAGCTGTCATCACGTCTGATACCCTTTGATATTCTTGGCGGCTTCGTCATTATACCATCTCGGGGAAATAACTCCACGTGGCGTATCTCGTACGCCCTACATTTAATTTTGAACTGACGTTTCTCAAACGTCGTCAGCGAAATCTCCGCTTTCCGTTACTTTAACTTGTAACGGCGTGGAGAGAGACGCTTCGTCTCCGTTTCAAACCCTTAAACCTCTGAAAAGGGGTTCATTTGGGTTTTCTAACACATTCAAAACCCTTTCGTCGTCTCTTTCTGCTCAAGCGACTCGAAACGCCATCGCCACCGTCTGCAACCTCCGACACCGCCGTAGTTTACCTCGTAAGGTTCTTCGTTCCTTCTCATTCATCTGTTTTAGGGATTTACTTGTACCCCCTTTATTCGTTTCATAGTCCTCTCCATATTTCAAATGGCAGATGAGGGCAGTAGTGGCCCCAAAGCGGGGAAGTTTAGGAAACTCTGTGAAACCCCGTCAGCCATGGCGGCTTTTAGGATAAAGTATGAAGTTCCTGACAATGTGGGGCTTGAACTTGCCCCATTAGACGCAGATAGAGATGGGGGCACATGGGATAGGATGTGCATTCCCATTGTTGCCATTGTCGAGGGGGGAGTCAGATTCCCCCTCCATCCTTTACTCCGCCAAGTTCTAAATTGGTACAGACTGACACCAATGCAAGTTTCCACAAATTTCTTTAGGGTAGTAATGGGGGTAAAGGCTCTGAATAGAATATTGGGGACCCAACTGGGGATCTGGGACATCCAGTGGTGGTATAGCATCGTGCTAAACACCGACTATAACACTTTCTACTTGAAAGTTAGGAAAGCAGAGAAGCGTCTCGTGCTCAACCTTCCAGACTCTGCTCGCGATCACGAGATCGATTTTCTGTATGTTACCGGAGCATTTGAACCAATAGGCGAAGACGGCCAAGTGGTGGGCTTCCACTGCCCCCACATATGGGGCTACCCACGTATGCTCCTTTTTTCCATTTTTCTTTTGTAGTTTTTATCTAACCTTCCAATATGGTCTCTGACCTTTACTGTGCTCTTTGCGGTGCAGCTACTAACGCAAACAAACGTCCAAAAAATGAGCCCAGTTACGTCCGAACAGCAGAGATTAACAGAATCTTGAAATACAAAGGGGAACCGGGCTCTCCAGATTATGGTCGAGGTCGTGACGCCCACGTACTACTAGGCTACGTCCCCACTTACAAAGGCTTCATAGACAGGAGGTTAGCTAACCCGAGCACCAGTGGTGCTTCCACTTCATCAGCTCCCCAAAGTTCAAGTTTGCAGGCCGGGGTCACACTTGCCGGACAGCCAGACGAAGTGACCATTCCTGTCGGCGTCCCCACTACTCGTGTGGTGCTTAGGAGGCCAAGGAGAAGACAGAGCAGGTCCGGGCAAGTGACCGAGCAACCTGTTCCCCTTGGTTCAACGAGTCAGTCGTCTTCGTCAGGCTACTCCCGATCTCCCCCAGATTCAGGTACAATGGCTCGCGAACCCCTCAACCTCAGCTCCCTCCTGTCTGTCTCAACGCGGGGACGTGGTGCCGCTAGCAGAGTGGCATCCACAGGTGCTCCCCCCCCACCCTCTCGCCGCACTAGAGGGGGGACATCCACACAGATACGCGAAAGGGACAGCTCTCTCGAAGCTGAGGACACTCGAGGGGACAAACGCCCGAGGACTGAAGACCAGTCCGCTTCCGATGTGCCAGCTGAAACAAACGTCAGCCAGCCCCAATCGCCCCCTCTCCAAGTGCTTCCCCAAACATGGGCTCCTACTCTTGTGAGAGGTGATCGGCCCATTCACGTTGGGGATAGCGCCAGTTCTTCCGAGACGGCATTGGCTCTAGCACAGGCATTGTCTCTGCCTGTTGACATGCAGAAGGAAGCTGCATCGCCCGCTGATAGGCTCGTGTCCACTGGTCTTGTCAGTGGGATTAAGGTAAACAAACTTCCTTTCATTAGCAAAAAGCTTTATTTAGACATTTTCTTTAACAAAATGTCTGGTGTTTGCGCAGTTCATCCAAAAGATGATGACTTTGGGGCAGAAGTTCCAGGCTTCTGAGGTTGAAAGGGTCAAGCTGCTGAACGATAATACAAGACTGCTCCGAACAGTCACCAGGCTTGAGCGAGAGAGAGACAATGCCAAAGCAAATTACGCTGAAGCCAAAGGCAGCCTAGAGACTGCTGAGGACAACCTCAAGCAGGCTTTGGCTGAGATTGACAATACCAAAAAGGCAGCCTTCGATGCTGGCTATGAGAAAGGCTTCGATGCAACTACAGCCAGCTACGTTGAACAGATGCCGGGCATCCAGGATCAGATCTGGGCAGCAAGCTGGGAGGCCTGCTTGACCAAGGTTGGTGTCGCTGAGGATTCTCCCCTCTGGGAAGACAATGAACTGCCAAGCCGCCGTGCTCAAGTTGCAGATGAATCCCAGGGAGATCCTGAAGACGATATCGATCAGCAGATCGAGAATTTTGCTGGAGCTGAAGAAGTCCCTTCTGAGGTGCTGACGTCTGCCCCTGAAGAGTCGCCTGTCCGGGGCTCAAACGTTGACCTTATTGCTGAAGAAGAGAATGCTGGTGGCAACGAAGTTCCAAGAGAGGCTGGAACAGAAGAAGCTGGGCAATCAACTCCTGAAGTCCAAGAATTGGACTGAATGAGCCACGAAACATTTCGCAGGTCCTGAGTGACCGTAGTTTGATCTAGCCCTGCGTGGCATCAAATCATCTTTTCTTTTCTTTTTTGTTTGTTTTACGTAAGCACTTTGCCCCTCGTGGCATGACTCTCTGGATTTCAACTGTTTGCTCGGCCCTTCGTGGCCTTTAATCTAGTACTTTTAGTTCGAAGCACCTCGTGCTCTCAATCTTCTTTCATTTATTGCTTTCTGCAAGTGCTTCGTACTTGGACTTCCTTTAAGAATGTTCGAACTTAAAGCTGTTTATCTGTTGTTTTGACATGTTTCGTCATAACAGAACCAAGCCTTTTCGTACTTGATCTCTTGCATGTTCATATATGCAAGCCGTGTGTGTTGGTATTCGAACCCGAACAGCCGCGTGCGTTCTATATTCATTCCAAGTTTTTCATACTTGGGGTAAGTTTCCAATACTTAGATTTCACTAAGTGTTTGACATGTCTCGTTATGCCTCGCAGAATCAAGTATTTCGTACTTGATTATTTTGCATGTTTACGTATGCATGCCCCAGAGTATATTCGTACGTAGGCATGTTATAAGTATTTCGTACTTACAGGTATCTCATACCAGGTTATGATTTAAAATCCTTTTGAATTTAACTAGTTAACAGTAAGTTTCTCGGACTTATAGTATCTCATACTCTTTAGCACAATCATTTACTCGAATGATTGTACCCGAACAGCTGCATGCAACCCAAGTGTTTTCATACTTGGGGTACATTTGTTTGCAAGTTTCTCATACTTTAGCGTTTGTTCGTGCGCGGTTCTCAAGCTATCAAGCATAGATATATTCATATATGGCGTTCGTGCCAATCCCATGCTCCCCAATATGAATAATGAAAAGAAAAATCAGTATTCATATTAAAAAACCAAATATTTGAAAAAGCCAAATATACTGTGAAGAAAAGGGTGTCTTTATTCATAGACTGAACTTAAGAAACAGAAGGGAACTTTATTCGTAATTCCCACATAATCACGTGGTGAAACAGAACTAAATTCTTTTTAAACAAAGAATTTTCTCAGATTATGAGCATTCCATGGCCTCGGAATTGGGACGCCGTCCAGATCAACCAATCTGTAGGCCCCAACGCCCACAATCTCTGTCACCCGATACGGGCCTTCCCAATTGGCTCCTAGCTTGCCTTCGTTGGCTACCTTGGTGTTGCCGAGCACCTTCCGTAGTACAAGGTCCCCAACACCAAATTCTCGTGGGTGAACATGCTTATTGTAGCTCTTCATCAACTGTTCCTGGTAGGAGGCCAAATGGATTAGGGCCCTTTCTCTCCTCTCCTCGGCGAGGTCAAGCTCAATTTCGAGGGCTCTGTCATTGCCCCCACTTTCAACCAACACAGTCCTGTTCGTTGGAAGTCCTACTTCTAGAGGTATAACTGCCTCTGTACCGTATGCCAACGAATAGGGGGTCTCTCCCGTAGACCTCCTCGGTGTTGTCCTATGAGCCCATAAAACAAGGGGCAATTCATCAGGCCATTTCCCCTTTGCCTTATCCAACCTCTTCTTGATCCCATCAAGAATGGTTTTGTTAGACGCTTCTGCCTGCCCATTACTTTGAGGGTAGGCTGGAGTGGAATAATAATTTCGAATTCCATATTGGGCACAGAACGCCTTGAATTTCTTTTGAAATTGGGACCCGTTATCTGTGATCAGAGAATAAGGAACCCCGAATCGAGTAATAATACTCTTCCACACGAACTTCTCAACCATGGGCTCGGTAATTTTGGCCAGTGGTTCAGCCTCAATCCACTTGGTGAAGTAATCGGTTGCAACTAAAAGGAATTTTCGGTTCCCAGTTGCTTTGTGCAATGGACCCACGATGTCCATCCCCCATTGAGCAAACGGCCAAGGACTTGTCAAAGGCACCAAATCCTCCGCAGGTGTTCGAATCATTGGTGAGAATTTTTGACATTTCTCACAAATTTTAACATACATCTTTGCATCCTCCTGCATATGTGGCCACCAGTAGCCTTGGGTAATTGCTCGGTGGGCAATGGATCTTCCCCCAGCATGACTTCCACATGTTCCTTCATGTATTTCGTGAAGAAATCTCTGAACCATCTCGGGGTGCACGCACAACAAATAAGGGCATGTAAAGGACTTTCTGTAAAGCTTCCCCTCTGGGGACAACCAAAACCTTGCTGACTTGGTTTTGACCTTATGTGCCTCTTTCTTGTCAGCGGGGAGTATTTCATCTCGTAAAAACTCCACAATTGGGTCCATCCAACTTGGACCTTGGTTCACTTCCAAAACTAACTCCACGCTTCTACCAATGCTCGGCTCATTCAGATACTCAACTGCAACTCTTCGCTTGAGTTCAGTTGGGACTGCTGCAGCCAGCCATGCCAATGAGTCGGCATGTGCATTTTGTCCGGAGCTTATCTGTTCAATGTGGACCCTCTCGAAGGTGTCAAGCAAATCCTTGGCAGCTTCCACGTATGCCGCCATTTTTTCGTTCCGGGCCTGATACTCGCCGGACAGCTGATTTACCACAAGCTGCGAGTCACAATGCACCCTAACTCTTTTTGCCTTCAGAGTCTTCGCACTTCTTAACCCAGCTAGGAGTGCCTCGTACTCCGCCACGTTATTTGACGCGCTGAATCCCAGCCGAACAGACAGTTCTATCATAATTCCTCTAGGAGGAAAAAGAACAACACCAATTCCTGAACCAGTATTACAAGATGATCCATCAACGAATAGATTCCATTCCGTGCCATCCTGTTCGGCTGAGACCTTGTCCCTCGTGGACAAGGTTCTACTCTCCTGTCCTTTTTTCGTAGGAGGCAGGGGAGCTACTATGGGAGAAAACTCTGCCACAAAATCAGCCAGCACTTGGCCCTTGATTGCTGTTCGTGGTTGATAATCAATATCATACTGACTCAACTCGACGGACCACGTCGAGATTCTTCCAGAAAAATCTGCCATTCGTAGTAGTGACTTCAATGGAAACTCAGTGTACACTACAACCCTATGGCTTTGGAAGTAGTGTGGCAGCTTTCTCGTTGCTGTCCTAAGTGCCAGGACAAGTTTTTCCAGAGGCAGATATCTCGTTTCTGCGTCTAGTAATGTTTTGCTAACATAGTAAATTGGGATTTGCTCAACTCCCAAATCCCTTAACAGGACTGCACTAACAGCATGCTCAGAAACAGCTAGGTATAAAATCAAGGACTCACCTGGCTGTGGGGTTGACAGAAGTGGTGGCTCAGCCAGATACTTCTTCAGGTCCTGGAAAGCTTGCTCACATTCTGCTCCCCATTCAAATCCTTCCCTTTTTTTTAACAACTGAAAGAAGGGCCTACACTTGTCGCTTGATCTGCTGATAAATCTGTTGAGGGCGGCAGCCATCCCAGTTAGTCTTTGAACCTCCTTCGTGGTTCTGGGACTTTGCAACTTCTGTAAGGCCGCAATCTGGTCTGGGTTAGCCTCAATCCCCCTCATAGTCACCAAGTGCCCTAGGAATTTTCCAGAACCAACCCCAAACGCACATTTCGAGGCGTTGAGTTTTAATTTGTATTTCCTCAAGATCTCAAAGACCTCTCTTAAGTCTGTGATATGCCCTCGCTTGTCTCGGCTTTTCACCACCATATCGTCTATGTAAACCTCCATAGTTCTCCCGAGTAGTTCCTTAAACATGAGAGTTGCAAGTCTTTGGTACGTCGCCCCTGCATTTCTCAGCCCAAACGGCATCACACTATAGCAGTACAAACCCCGTGGGGTGATGAAAGACGTCTTCTCCTGATCGGGCCCATACATAGCAATTTGATGGTATCCTCGATACGCATCAAGAAAACTCATTCGCTCATAGCCAGCTGTTGCGTCAACCAACTGGTCTATCCTTGGGAGGGGAAAACTATCTTTAGGGCAGGCTTTGTTCAAGTCTGTGAAGTCCACACAGACACGCCACTTTCCATTCTTTTTCTTCACGACTACAGTGTTGGATAGCCACTCAGGGTAGTGAACCTCGCGTATTGCTTTTGCCTCAAGCAATCGATTGACCTCTTCAACAACAGCATCCACATGCTGCACGGCAGCCCTACGCTTCTTCTGAATAACCGGTTTATGCTGAGGGTCAACATTCAGATGGTGACAGATTATGTCAGCATCTACACCAGGCATCTCTTCTGGTACCCATGCAAACACATCAACATATTCCTTCAGAAATTGTATTGATTCGGTCCTTTCCACTGCAGGTAACGATTCCCCAATCAAAAAATATCTTTCAGGATCAGCCTCGTTGATCTGAATCTTCTCCAAACCCTCGATCACCTTATCAGCCGGGCTTCTTCCGACATCCTCGATAGTCGGTTGATCTGGCACTTCCAGTGTGTGAACATGATGGGCCTTTGGGGCCTTCTTAATGATAGAGATCAAACACTGTTGGGCCGCTCTCTGGTTACCCCTGATTGACTCGATCCCATTGGATCCTGGGAATTTCACCATCTGGTGGTAAGTCGAGGAGACTGCCCTCATCTTGTGTAACCAAGTTCTTCCTATAATCGCGTTATAAGAAGAGGGGACGTCTACCACCAGGAAATCCGTTCTTAAGACAACTGAACCTGCCCGAACAGGCAGGGTCACCTTTCCAAGGGGCCACACTGCCCCTGCACCAAACCCAATCAATGGTGTCGTGGACTGTTCCAAATCTGTCTGGGCCAGTCCAAGCTTTTTGAACGCATCGTAGTACATCACCTCTGTACAACTTCCTGAATCCACTAGGATCCTTTCAATGTTATACTCCCCAACTCGTAGGGTTATGACCAGAGCATCGTTATGAGGTATCTGGACCTCTCCCAAATCATCATCTGTGAAGGCTATGCTTTCTTTGCGTACATCATTCTCTCGCCCTCTTTTATTGCCCAATCGCATCACGTGCTGATCGTGCTTAAATTGCCTCTGTAACAGTCTAACCTCATTTCTCGTATAAGGTGCAGCCAACCCATGTATCATATGGATTACTCCTTTAGGATTTTGCTCATAATCCAGTTCCATGGCCTTCTCCTTTTCCTTGGGATCCTCCTGGATGAATTCCTTGAGATAGCCCCGAGAGACCAAATCATCGAGGTGTTTCTTGTACATCTCGCAATCTTCAGTCATGTGGCCCCAAGCCTTGTGGTAGCTGCAGTGCTGATTCGTAGCACGTCTAGCGTCCTTATCTCCGCCAAGGCTCGGAGGCCACTTGAAATATGGTTGATTCTTTATTCGATAAAGAATCCTGTAAATTGGCTCCTTCCAAACAGTATTGATAGAAAAGAAGGACTTGGGGTCAGGGGCTTGCTTTTCCTTATACGGATCCTTCTTAGCCTGCCCGTAATCTTTGCGCTCCTTGTATGTTTTGGGCTCAGGCTTGTCCGCCTTCTTTGCTGGCGTCTTAGGCTCTTCGGCAGCAACCCTGCCGTCTTCGCGGAGTATGTCATCTTCCATTCTGGCATGCTGCTCTATTCGCTCCATCAGTTTCGCCAGCGTAGACACCGGATGTTTATTCAATGAGCGGCGCAGTTCTCACCGAACAGGCAAACCAGTTTTGAAGGTTGCTATGGCATACTCTTCACTGCAACTTTCAATCTCGTTGAAAGTTTCCCAGTACTTCTTGGCATAATCTCTGATCGGCTCACATTCCGCCTGTTTCATAGTGGATAGACTCTCAAAGGTCTTTGGGGCCTTTCTGCTTGTCAAGAACCGAGCAGTGAATTCTTCAGCCAACTGCCTCCATCCTCTTATGGATCGTGGTGCTAGTTTATGAAACCAGCTTAGGGCCACCTTGCCAAGACTTGATGGGAACATTTTGCAGAGAATGGCATCATCACCATCATGCATGAACATGGCCTGTTGGTAATGCTGTATGTGAGACACAGGGTCCGTGTTTGTCTCGTAAAGCACGAACGCTCCGTGCTTCACTCTGCTCGGCAACCTGGCCTCCTGCAGCCTTTTTGCAAACGGGGAGGCTGCGATGTTACTCAGGGCTTTACGCGCCGCTTCTCGTGCGGACACTGTCCCTTCTTCTTTTTCAACCGTCTTATGAGCTGTGGCTTTGGCCCAATCAGCATCAGGTCTCTCGTACCTGTCACGGTGGTGCTTCCTCGTCTTTTCTTCAGATGAGGAACTTCGTTCTCTGCTCCTTCTTCTTCGTGAAGACGCCCTTCGCCTTTCTGGCGTACGGTCTCTACTTCTGCTTCTCCTTCTCCGTGGGGAAGCTTCACACCGTCTCGTGGTGGGACTGTTACTCCTGCCTCTTCTTTCTCGTGAACGGGGCTGTTTATGGACTAGTAAAGCCCTCTTGTCTTCTCTAGAACTCCTTCGCGAAAGTCCGGAGTCCTCCGGGTGATCTCGTACCCGCTGTAGCTCTCGTATCTCGTACTCTCGTCTCTTACTCAAACGAGCGTACTCCTCAATTTCTTTCCTCTTTGTGTCGAGGATATCTTCACTGTTATGAACACTTTTTGAACGGTCCACCGATGCCTCTCTTCGGTGGGACTTGCTCCTTCTCGTGGAGCCAGTAGCTGCTCTATCCTCTCTTCCAGCGGGCTTTCTCGGAGCTCCTGGTGGAGATTTATCCCCTCCACCAGTTAACTGGTTCTTTGGATCGAACGGCGTGGTTGGATCTTCTTCCATCATGGTTATATTTTCACGAATTGGTTCGCTTCCCACAGACGGCGCCAATTGTAGGGGGATGAAAACAATCAGTGTTCTGAACAACACCAATTTGTAGCGGCTACACGTGCCTCTACACCGGAACCCTAGTTCTTCGTCGGAACCCTAATCTGCAAAACAGACAAGGGGTGAGCGCACCTTTGCCTCGCGTGGCAAAGGCCCTCCGATGCTTAAGTTAGTATCACGTACTGGTCTAAACCCTAATTATCAGTAGGAAAAGCAATAAGAGATGGCCAAATATTGCGTACCTTTTACCTCCAGGCTCACCTCGTATTTATAGGCTCACGGATGCTTGCAGTCCAAGCATCCTTGTTGCCCTAGGATCCCTACCTCGTATAGGAAACCTAGTATCTTCTGGATTCTCATTCCCTTATCTGTACGAAAGCTCAATCTTTATGGGTCTCTTTCCCATAATTATCCGAACACCCCACTCACGTTGGGTCTCTTGCTTCGATCCTTTATACTCGGAATCTTATTCTTCCATGGAATATTATCATTCAAGAGTATTCTTGCCACGTCAAGACTTAGGGTAACTTGCTTCACTGTTCGGCTTCCTCTTTGCCGAACAGTCCTCCTGGACCAATGACCTCACATGCAACTGGTCCATGTCATTATACCTGGACAAATGACTTCACATGTCTTTGACCTTATCAGCCGAACAGACTGTCTGGACCAATGACTTCATGTGTCACTGGTCCATATCACCACTCATCGAACTGCCCGGCAATAAACCTATCGTGCCTGCCACGTCTCCCTAACACATCACGTGTTCGGCGACTAATCTTATCTGTTCGGGAATACCTCCCTACAGTTATGTACATGTCCTATGAGGTTGTCTAGAAAATGTGGTATGTGTAGTGTAATGAACATGCTTTTTGATCATTTTTACAAGTGTTTTATGGTCTTTTCAACTTTCCTATTTATGCAAAAGTTTACATTCAAAGAATCAAGGATGTGGGACATGCATGTGAAGGGTATGGGCACGGGGCGCTCATGGAAACTGCTGGGTATGGAGGAAAAATTGTTTGAAATAGTTTTATGTTTGCTGTATTGGAATTTGGAATATTAATATATGCAAAGACCATTAAAATATAGAAGTTAAACTATTTCACATCGAACAACAATTTGAGTCTTTGGTGCAGCATAATAAAAGATCATTCAGGACACTCTAGAGCAACTCGTTAACATATTAATGCAATGAAGAAGTGTAACTTGCAAACTCACTAACCTAGACTTGTTAACATAGTACTACTGTCCACTTTAGTATAGAAAAGCATTGTCTCCAATGTGTCATTGTGTCCTGACAGAGTTTAGCCTCTAGACATGGGAAACATGTGGCCAAGCTATGTTCCTATCATGTCTACCATGACCTTACTCCTAATTCCGGTCATTTTTCTCGTCTAGGAAACGGCATCCTTCCCATCACCCTGCATAGTGATATGCAATGTGTTGGATAACTCATCCACAACCTCAAGCTTGAGTCGAGCAGTGCTTTAGGACTTCCAGTGGTTGTTGCCAAGAATGGGAAGGGTACTATTCTTCCCACTTCCATGCAATGTTAAACCAGAATACAACCCCATTGAGGCCAATTGGGCAGGGAAGTGCTCTTTTGTTGCTCTAAGTGCCTTAAATGCTGGAGTATATAAGCATTCGTATCCGATGACTTATGATATGTAAGACAGTAAGAGTTAGGTATCTGCTTCTTTGTATCATTCCAATGTATGTCATTGGGTTGGTTAATCAATGTAAAGCTAACTCAAAGCAGTTGTAAGGATCTAATGTATATTACTTCATATCCCGATACTACTCATCCTTCAAATAGCATAGGGTAATTAAGACGTATGAGCAAGCAAGGTTATTATCAAGCATTCATTTCTCTTGTGGCTCATCGACGGAAAACATGCTTTGGCTCAGGATTGTGCTACAGGCTATAGCGAGAGGAGTGATCTGCACTCTCTCTGCAGAGCAGAGCTTCTTATGTTCTCTGCGGGAGGCATTTGAATTCCTACAGCTATCGGTTTCTCAAGTTCAACTAAAGTGAAAAATCATGTTGCTCATTATGGCCTTCATATGCAGCCAGTCGCTAGAGTCCAATAATGCATGTAAAAGTAAAGCTTTTTGCAGGAAGGTTAGAGGAGTTGTTTTTTAGCTTTGAGTTTGTGGTCCAAGAGAAACATAGTGCTGAGAGTGCGTATGGCAGCAAAATATTCTTTCACCATATTTGATATAAGGAGTAGGTTTGCAGTTTGAAATAGGGTTAATGACAGGAGGTGGCTTCTTCAAATTTGGTGATGCCTCTCTATGCCCAACTGGGCTAAATGTTTACTCTTTTTGGCAGGCCGTCCAATATAAGCTGACATGTCAAGCTCCCTGCTCTGATACGTTGGAAGGAAAAAACAAATTGCATGCTGACAATATACAGCCTAAGACGACATATATGATATATGGTTTTACTAATGTGGGCAATGAGTCCTTGATTACGGCGACCACCTAAGGTGTGTAGATGCATCGGGCAGAGGTGAGCTCTCCTTGGGGTTCTGGTCTCTATGGAGGTGGAGACCTTATATAGGGGAATGAGCCATAAGCCAGTTCATCCTCGAGAGTAGGGCTGAATATGTGTGATACACCTTACAAAGTGTCACACATCTTAGTTGAAGGTTTTTCTCCCATGCCTGAAACTTGTTAGAGTAGGGCCACCTCGAAGGGTGAGCCCAGCAGCTCTGATGATGCCCTCAACTCAATCACCAATCCCCAATCCACAAGTCCCCTAGGCCCTGCTCCCAACTTAAGGCAGGCAACAGAATATAGCTGCACATACCTAGAGAAGCATGAATTTCTATGAAGCTCTTCTTTGCCTTGGCATTGTACCTTACCAGTTTTAAGCTTTAACATTGGTGTTTAACATTTGTATTCTGCTGACTTGTTGCAGGTGATTTAGTGACTGCATGAAAAATGCACCAAACAAAGCTTGTTAACATTTTGACTCTCATTTACTAGTACCTTGTGCTGGGTTAGATACTAATATTACCCTTGTCTTGAACTCAAAAATGATTTTTTGATGATTGGCCTACCATTCCTTAGCATTATGAAGATAGCAATAGATGTGATCTATCTCTTTGCTTTTGGTTTTTTGGGTTATCCGGAACGGGTTCCACCGACAGCAACCGTAGGGTCGTGTGACCAAATTGTTATCAGAGCCCCCTTCCACAACTATTTCACACAAGCTTTAGCTTGCGGAGAGGGCTATCCAAAGGATATTCCCTTATGCATGCATATATTATATGCATGATATTTGGGAGAGCTGAACAAGAAATGCAGAAAAGAGGTATATTGCATTTGAGAAAGCTTGTGGCATACTTCTGTTCTGCCTGCTGGACAGTTCTATTAGGGAGCTGAAATGCCATTTGTACGTAATCCGTTCATCCTGAATGGATTGTTAACATAGGTTGATTTATATAATGGAGTTCTGATGTACAAGAATGTAAATGGAGGCGAACCGCAAGAAAAAGAGGCTATTGCAGTTTAGGTATGTGCATAGAACGTGCACATGGAACTAAATCTGGATCTATGCTACCAAAACATGTTTTCCTAATTTCCTCATATTGTGTCCTTTTTTGTTTGTAGCCTTTGTATTTTTAAAGTGGTTGGTTGTGATGTTTCAGATGCTAATGCAGTGAGATCAGAGTACTCCTGGACCTGGAGAATCTCCTGTTGAAAATGTGTTGCTGCTAGGATTAGGAGAGAGATGATCACCCCCATGGTAAAGTGACCGAAATGAAGAAGAAAATGTAAAGGTTTTTTCCAGGGGTTAGTAAGTTTGACCCTAACCTTATCCTTCTCATAGCGTACAAGTATATCATTCCATGTTTATTTTAGCCATATTTCAGCGGTAATGTCCTATGGATGTGGGCATGTGATGTATTTTCACCTTTTTCGTCTGGCAGATGTGATTCCATGATTAGTTATACTGGGCTCATTTTGTTCCCTTTTACAAGTATATAGGGTTCTTGCAGATTTGTTGTTTGAATTATTTGGATAGTTGGTTCTTTCTAAACGTAGGTGGATTTGACTAATTGGGTTGCCTAATCTAATTTTGAGTCTCATGCCAGTTCAATTTGCTTGATACGTTATTACTTGTATCATATTCCAAGGTCTCGCATACCACCACATCATAAGACTTAATTAAATTTTTTTTTTTCTTTTCTGCACAGCCATACCATAGGACTCTTACACATGAATTCAGAGCAGATGAAATTACAGTGGAATTAGTGTCACCTGACATTGGAAGCTGTTATTTCCAATTTTGCGACGTATGAGGTTAATGGACACTATTGCAATTAGTTGTCTGATTGAATAATGATTGGTGTTGAAATTCTTAGAAGTTATGTAGGCTGAGGTTGATGATAGATGAAATGTTGCATGCTCGATGTATGCTGCTGGCCAACCAAACTCTTATATTGCCCCGTCTATAAATCTTTTGCATCAAAATTTTAAAAATTCTTCAGATTGGTCTGAATTTGGACAAGATGCAATTTTTTCAGTCAATATTGCCTATTTCGGAATATTTATCGCTCTTTTTATCTATAAACCTGTTTATTCATCTTTTCAAAATTTGGAATTAATTAATTTGTTTGGTAAACTAGATTCTAAACATTCGGGTTCCTAATATTACGTTCTTGGGCTTTTAATGCTTACCTAATTGTACTTACAAAACTTACTCCCAACCGGTTCTCTTTCTACCAACTGATGCATGGTCCTAACCTATAAGGATTAAGGATTATTTAGGTTGGGTCCTGCTAGCACTTTCCCTTGCTGACTAAATTGAAGAAGCATTTGTTCAAGCTTCATAAATTTGAGCTTTACATTTGTTTCGCAGCCTCCTCGTGACCTGGACCAATAGCAATGTTAATCTGCTGTAAGCGTTATAGCGGGATCCAAGACCTCAGGGGATCAGCTTCCCTCCGCAAGTGTGGGAAGTTGCTAATTGTGCAACTTTTCTTGTTGAAAACAGTACGAAAAAGGGTAGGCCTTTTAGTAACTCATTTAGGTAGGTCTGTAGGCACGGAAATGACTAAGGTAGATTTCATGACCTGTTATAGCAATTATGGCTTGCAAATATTAACATCACTATTAGTGTCCCAATTGTGGATTCTTTGGAAAATGTACCCCGGACGCCAAATTGTTGCACCTATAGGTAAACTGGTCTCAACAGGACACACTGATCCTTTGGCCTTTCATATGTACGTCAGTGAGAGACCTTCTATGAGCTTAGCAGCAGACTAGTAAAAGTGTTGGTTGTTGTGAACTGAGAGCTTGATTTGGTTATTGACAATGCTCAAGGTATTAGTAACAGTGCAACTATATTTCGTAAGAGTCCAACCGTAATTGCAGCTTGTTTGACAAAGATTTTAGTATCAATTGTGATTGAACTCTTTTTGTGCTGTGAAAATGGTATGAAGTGAAAACTGATAGTGAATTTCCCCAACTATTTTCCTGTCTTTTTTTGAAATCTTCCACTGGTTTATTATCATGTAAAGGCAAATGGACCTCTCACTTAAAAACCAAGAAATTAGATAATGAGTCTTAGAGGTCTGGTGTTACTACCAAACCGAGCCTTGTGTCCCTATCAAGGGTCGGCTACATGAATCCTATTTTTTTCATTGAGAGTTGTCTAGGGCTACCTCTTCACTTAGATTTAGTTAGCCCAAGTCATTGCATATCACAGCATCCAAAGTCAGTTTAGGTCTCCGTCTTCCTCTCCCCCTAGCCTGACTATCTACTACAATCATATCACTCTTCTTGACTACTGCGTATGTAGGTCTACGATAAATATGTCCGAACCACCTTACTCTATTTTCTCTCAACTTATCCTGTTTTGGTACAACTCCTACCGTCTCACGAATAGTAAGAAGAAAATGACGCAGAGGTCCTAGAGTTGAATTAAGATACAAATTTTGACTGCAACTATGCTGGAATTTCGTTCCAAATTATATACACATGATTATTGAAAACCTACAGGTATTTCGTATGCCTTGAATTTTTGACATCTCATGTTGTGAAAGTCATTGGTGCAAGACTCATTTTCCCTTGCTTGTTTAACCGAGTCAATACAATTTTAGTTTTTCTTACATTCTAATAGCTACGGCTTGCAATTTTTTGGCTTTCCCTATAAGCTAACTTTGAGAGGCATTGTGGGAGTAGAGTTTATGACAAAATTCTTCTGTGGATTTTTGTTGATACTTGGTACAATACTCTTAAGTTTACAGTTCTTGGTTTGATATACTGTTGTAACAACTAACTTCCACCGAGAAGCTATATATCGGAAGTTAGCATCCAGTGTAACAGGACACAATGGGTTTTCTTTCTCCACTGCTTGATCTCTTTTATAGGAGGACTAGGTTTTCTGATTCTGGAATGTATGAGAAAAAAATTCCAGGGCTGGTTGACTAGTTCATTGTTCAGGATTTGATGCAGGCCCTGTTTGTATGTCCGGATTAAAGCATTTGATGCAGGCCCTGTTTGTATGTCCGGATTAAAGCATTGGATTGGATTATAAATTCAAGGGAACCAGATATTCTGTTTTAAGCTAGAACAGGTGGCTAGGACTAAACGTCAGATTTGATATCCCTCAAAACATAGGATGTACACGTTAGGTATGTGATATTAGTAATGTCCTACTCTTAATCCTATAGGATTACTGATCCTATGGGTATATCCCTTCAGTATTAGTCCAGTCACAAACAAGGCCTTTTGGTATAGTTTTGTAGCTAAAGTGGGAGGAAAGGAAGGATTCAGGCAGCAACATTTAATTGGAATTATGTCTTTGTTGAATTAACATTTTTTTCCAATGGGTTAGGAGATCTGACAAACTTGCTCGGTTTACATCTATGACACAATTTTTCCAAGAAGAATGGAGCGAATCCCCTTTCTGTCGATCAAATTCATTGTCCTAGGGAGGACATAAGACAAAATGAGACAGGAGAATGACAAAGGATTTGATGCCAGCAGCATCGATAAGAAATGAGTAGAATTATCATTCCTTCTCTTCGGATTGAAGTACATTGATAATAGACGTACTGCAATGAGACAATTATACAACAGGTCAAGGCTACACATATTGTTACCTAATTTAGGATAAAAACATCGTAAAATGAATTTTATCAAAACCTCTCCATGAATAACCCTTCACAGGCACAAAGAGATTCTACCATCCTGCGGAGATGCAGCACACCGAACAACACTAAGGAAGATGTTCTCATCACAAGGGATGCAGAGTTTTGAGGCTGCAGTGAAGTCATATTCTTCCTGGGCTTGATCCAACAGTGCCTTGAAGAGTGGGTGCTTGAGTAAGGTGATATTGATCACGTACCTTGTGTAATCTTCGCCTACGTACACTACTAAGTGACCCTTCGGAACATCGCTTGGAATACACTTGTCTTCTTGCTTGGAAGGCCACAAAGCCCATTGGCGGCAGCAGTCACAACTAGCTGCAGAAGGTATGACTCTACTCCCCATCTTTTGCCACTTGTTAAGGCATACCTTTAGGAATTTTGCCTTCATGGTCTTCATGACAGACAGAGAGAGAGAGAGAAAGGGGTATTGAATTTTTGTGATGCATATGAAAGTGAAAGAGACGGATATATATATATATATATATATATATATATATATGAGTGATTTTTTAGAACATTAAATGGTTGACATGATATGTAGCTAAGGGGAGAGTTTAAGTGTTCATGTGATATTTTAAGTCTGTGTACTTTTCTTTCCTTGTAGTATGGCATCTCTATACGAAATTGTACGAACATGCATCCCATTGTTTTTGAATATTAAATTAGGTCAGTGATATTTCGAAGTTTTTTCAACATAAGAAAACAATAAAAATAAAGACCCCACAAGTTGAGAGTGGAATGGATAAGATATGAAACAAGCATGGGATAAGCTTCTTGGGCATAGTGCAATGCCCACTTACAATTGTAAATTGAGTACATGTGGAATGGATATTGTAAAATAATTGGAGTTCGAGAAAGAGGGGGAGTAGGAGAGTGAGAGTGGAGAGCAAGGGTAAAAGCATTGTTGGTTAAATTCTCTTATGGTTCATCTTGCATTCAACTAGAATGATGACTTCGATGATGATGCGCAAGAAAATGAGGTTTTAATAGTACACAAACCAAAGTGCACTTTTAGTTGAAAGTTCATTATCAGCCACCTACCGTTAATATATCGTCTAGTTTGGCAAGAAGCGTGGTTGAAGATCACGTGTTCTCATGATGTGAGACGAGACTCAAAGCTGTTATCTAACCACGTTTTTTGGCACAAAATTCGTCGTGGTACCAAAATGTGTACAAACTGTACCACTTGTTCTGCTATGTAGGCACATTGAGGTTTTTTCCTCCATTTATGGGGATAAGTACTGATATCTGTACTTTCTGACAAATTGACCATACTGTACCATACATACATGCAGGAGATAATAAGTCACATGCTATGGGAGAAGGAGATACATATGGTTTGACTGCAGAGGAGATCGGTGGAAGGAGTAAAAAACAAGGTTCATCCTTCTCTCGTAATCTATAGTAGATACTTTTGTACTATGATGGTTCTAATTTGCTGATATTTTTTTTGCGTTAAAGCTTTCTATTTTTCTTGTCACATGTTAAAAGAATTTACACTACCCAAATCCAATTCAACCTATTAACAAGGGTGTCAACTTCCTTTACATATGAGATGTAAAATGATATTCAGTGGTTATGGATGTGTGCTTATTATGTTCATATGTTGATGCCGGTTGAAATGAGGATAGAGTTGGGTAACAGAATTAGAGACTGAAATTCAAATATTAAAAATTCATTTACTTACTTTGTGTTGATTCATTCTGTCACAGTAGGTACAGGAGAGCGAGTTATGCTTTACAAGCCATGAAGAATTGGTTAACGAACCCCCATTGAATGCTTAATTATGGTGTGATTTAGTGATATGGTGGACTGTCCAAGTTAAATGTTAATGGTTTTCGGTGATTGATTTTCACGCGCCTTTTATTTATAATTGTATGTGAGTTTACAACATTGACCTTTCATGTTTGAACACACTCATAAAGGGTATTTAGGTGAAATGCAAGATTTACTATTGATTCTATTCTCATTATGCATGTGATGTACTCTTTGCTCAAAAAGAAAATATGCAAGATGTCCAAAAGGAAGTGATAGAGGGAGTGTTAAAAATCACTACCTTTGTCATATTTCTCTGGTTAGTTCGTGTGTTCAAAGGATGCATTTGAGGAGACATGACTGAAGCCTACTGATTCATTCCCTCGGTGACAATTGTTTGCTGTATTTGGTTGTGCGAAGGGAGAGATTCTGAGTTGGACACCCCATTCTAAAATTATTGCCAACAGCTAATGCTTACATTATGAGAGAGAGAGAGAGAGAGAGAGAGAGATGGGCCCCTTCTCTGTTGCGCACACAGTCAGAAGCATCAATTCTCAAATGAGTAGAGATATGAGTCGCTATCCAAGAGAGAGATGGCATGAAGGTAGAAAGTTAGTTCGAATTGAACATGTTCGACTTTTCTATGTTCATATGCGATTGGCTCGTTATTGAAATATGTAAATAAATATTGAGGTTCGTTAATTTACGCTATTTTGATTGAAACTCATTTGATATCATTTTAAAGACCTAATAACTTAGAATTGAATACATTTGTAACTCCTTTAATTTTTCACCAAGTATAAGCAATCGGTTACTCGATCCCTCTCTTACAGCTCCTCAGAAGATTTTGAAGTGCATACAATATTAGGGTTTCTTTGAAAAAGGTTGGGAGAGAAGCTTCGTGGAAGAAAGCCAAACACAAGCACAAAATGTCGGGGGGGGGGGGGCGGGGGGGGGGGGGGGGGGGGGGGGGTGGAGGGAGGGGGTTGGGGTGGGGTGGGGGAAGGCTGAGCCACCAAATTAATCGCAAAGGAGGAGGAGGTGGGTATGGAGACAGCTAGTTGGTGGCCACCCAAAGCACCACCATGCACCTCAGCCTACCGGCTGGTATCTATACGCATATATTGATTTTATTCTACGAATGAAATTTTAATACACTAAATTCATGGAGTACAAAAATCATGTGGTGGTGGTTGATTTTACGGATATAGGCAAGGAGATACGTATTTTGATTTAAATGAAGAAAAAGAAAAAGAAAACTCATTTTGGAGAAATTTTAGTTCTCTTAGGAGTGTTTGAGAGCCAACTTTTTAACTTTTCATTTTCAACTTTTTGCTTTTTTAGCTTTTGGGATTATGATCAGAATATATTTTGTATTTGGTAGAGTGTTTGGATGATATGTGCAGAATACATTTTGGAGTAGGAGTAGTGTTTGGAATATATGATAAATTATGGATTGATTTTTTACTATATTGCCCCCGATTATTAATAATAGTGTATAATGTATATAAATAATATTTTAATCAATTCTTTTAAATTTACTTCCGAAATTGGTTATGTACATGACCTGAAAGTGTCCCCTTTTTTTAATTATATATATTTTATTTTAATTATTGTTTGCTGTTATGCGAAGAACTAGTGTGAGGTGAAGGAAAATCAGTTGAGAGATAATGTTCCAAAACGGACCCGGGGCTTTGCTGCCTCCATGGCATAGCAACCCCTACCATGACTAAAAAACGGCAACGTTTTGGTTTTAAAAAAAAAAAAATCCTTACCATCAATTTGCAATCGTATAGAGCAGAAACATGATTATGAGAGTCTTAGAGACAAAATTTGATTATGTCTCTTTAGAATAAAATGATCAGAATAATAAGATTTTCACACCCGTTCAAACGGATTAAAAATTGAAGTATTTAATTTTTTAACCATATTTTTTAATATATAAACGGTCTAAAAAATTAAGTGCTCAAATTTTCACTCCGTTTGAATCAGTGCTAAGATCTTGTTATTCTTATCATATTATTCTAAAAGGTCATAATTAATTTTTATTTATAAGACTCATAATCACATTTTTCTCTACAGAGTCCTAAATAAAGAACATATACTTAATATGAGAGCTCTAGAGATAAAAATGAATTACGACACTTTAGAATAATACGATCAGAATAAACAAGATATTTGCACCGATTCAAACGGAGTGAAAATTTGGGCACTTCATTTTTTGAGACCGTTTATATATTAAAAAATAGGGCAAATTTTCGTAGTAGTCCCTGTAATTTTATGGTTGTCTCACTTTCGTCCCTCTAGTTTCAAAGTGCTCGAATTTCGTCCCTGTAATTTGTTTTATGTTCCAAATTGGTAAAATCGTTAACACCGTTAACAAAACTAACGGAACAAAACAATAAGTGTTCCAATTTTCAATCCGTTTGAACTGGTGCGAAGATTTTATTTTTTTGATCATTTTATCCTAAATGGTCGTAATGAATTTTTGGCTCTAAGGCCTTTCAACGAGCACCCGAAGACTTCTTATTTAGTTTCAGGGCTCTCTTAGGGTGCTCATTGAAAGGCCTTAGAGGCAAAAATTCATTACGACCATTTAGGATAAAATGATCAAAAAATAAGATCTTCACATCGGTTCAAACGAATTGAAAATTGGAACACTTATTTTTTTTTCCCGTTAGTTTCGTTAACGGTGTTAACGATTTTACCAATTTGGAACGTAAAACAAACTACAGGGACGAAATTCGAGCACTTTGAAACTAGAGGGACGAAAGTGAGACAACTATAAAACTACAGGGACTACTACGAAAATTTGCCCTAAAAAATATGGTTAAAAATTAAGTACTCCAATTTTAATCCGTTTAAACGGGTGTAAAGATCTTATTATTCTGATCATATTATTCTAAAGAGACATAATCAAATTTTGTCTCTGTGGCTCTCATAATTACGTTTCTGCTCCATAGGATTGCAAATTGATGGTAAGGTTTTTTTTTTAACCAAAACATTGCCGTTTTTATTCCTCGGGGTCCTTGAAAACCGAGGGCAAAGTGGAGATTATCCCAAAAGGTAGAGGGTACAGTTGTCTTTTTGGCATGGTTGGATTCCAAAATGGGAAAATGGGAATTGGAAAAGCTCCTATTACCAGATTTTGCCTTATATTTTAGAAACAAGAAATCGGAAAATTCATTTTACCAAAAACCCATTTTCCCTTTTCCTGCCAAACATCCAAAACCCAAAAATGAGAATTTGAAAATGTAAAAAGGGGCCATCCAAACACCCCTTAGTATTTCTCCTAATTGTGTGTTGTGTATGTCTATAATTATGAGTACATATATTTATACGCGTCAATTACGCTCTATATATTCACCAAAGTAAATAAACTTACCGGTCCTATTGAATTGGGCTCACTTTGATAATCCTATTGAATTGGGCTCACTTTGATAATCGGGAGAGTTCGAATTTTAGAGTACGTCGAGAATATTGACTACATTATGAAATCAAGGTATCTAACTACATAAAATCGCAACACATTTATTTTGAGTTAAACACGTTTTGATACGGCTTGGTAAACAATGAGGTTTTGATTAAAATTGTTTTTGTATTTTTGCAACACACGAGTGCTCTACATCCATATTAGTAATTGAGATCCCATCTTTCTTTTTTTATTTATGAATAAATTACTCACCTATGATTTGGTTTGGTTAAAATATGGATATTATATATAATATACGCAAACAAAGGGTGTTTGCACGTGCATTTAGCAGCCTTTCATTAGCTGGCACCCGTCACACCTTAATTGGTCCCCAACCACCAAATCCAACATCTTACAACTCCCTCCCATGCTTCCTCTGGGGTGGCATTGGCATGCTTACTCACTTACTATAATTCAGTATTTTTGGATTGCGATGAAGGCACCGAGGCAGGCATGAAGTACATGACTAATATTGTTATGGCAAACCAATTGAACATTTGGCTTAGCTTCGCTTTGGTGTTGATTATCAAGTTGTATTCTAGTTTAATTTGAGTTACCAAAGCATTAGGTTAATACTCTCTACATCAGCAGAAATTTTATTCTCTAATTAAACTATCCTCTGGTTCAAATCTAACGGCCCCTTTGAATTGAGTGATTTCATGAGAGAAGAAACAAAAAGGTTGTGGTCTCTAACCAAAATCACTCATTTGGATCGAGTAGTATGGTGAGAAATGGAGAGAAAAAGTACAAGAATAAATTTTTCTTTGATAGGCTACTCCCCTTTTCAGCCAGTCTCACAAAAAATAGTAAAATTTGATAAGAAATGGCTTCCCTTTCTTATCTCATTCTTTCTCTTTTCTTTTCTTTTTTAAATCCACTATCTTACCCTTTCTTACCGTCCAAATAGACCGTAAAAGTGGCCATATCTCTATACCAACAGTCTAAAGTTGGAACCGCTATTATTATGGTACTATTTATTGGCAAATCTAAGGGTTGAAAACTTGAAGATAAATGATTCTCACTTTATTTTTCTAGGTGCCTGTATTCCCATTGATTTTATTTCCTACCCTTCTGAAATGCATTTTTTGGATTACAGAAACCAGAGAGAGAGAGAGAGAGAGAGAGAGAGAGAGAGAGAAAATTTCCTATATGGTTAGGTACATTCTTTTCAACTGTATAGATTTTGGTTCAAATAGATCCTGAGAGAGCTAAATATTGGAAACGATAATTTCACATTCGCTTTTTCTCCTCATTTTTTCAGAAGAATTTGACTAGTTTCCAAGAAGATGTGTCACACATATTTTCCAGACTAATTTCCACTGCTGTCCCAGAATGAGATATGGCTATGACGCAAAGTCCATCTCTCTCCCTCTCTCTCTCTCTCTCTCTCTCTCTCTCCACAATGGAAGTTAATTATATCTCCTACAAATTATATAATAAGACCATTCAGTAACAATTCTGACGCATGATTCTCTGTTGTTCCATTTCGTCCTCACTGCTGAAAGGTTACCGGAACTCTAACTACTTGGAATGATAACCGAGCTACTATGATACATGGAAAATCACAACTAAACTTTCTATTTTTGTACACATCAAAATTGTTATTAAGATCGTGAAGAGAAGAGGTGATCACTTCTTTTGGAAGGTCAACATACAAAAGAAAGCTATGAAACGACTAAGTACACCACTGAGTACGAGGAAAATCAGACAACGAGTCCAATTGTCAAGATCATAGCCACTTTCCATTAATGAACCACACCGCGTTATAAGCCACACCCCCGAGTATCTGAAAGGAAATTAAAATTTTAGCAGGCTTAAATTTCCTACGAGGCAATTAAAACTGAAAAAAAATTGTTAAGGGCAGAATGCACGCTTTCACCAAATACCCTGTTAACTCATCTCTATATCATCCTTAGCGGGAAAAGTACATCAAATTCTCCAGTTTGATGAGGTGATTCAGGGCCTGGACTTTGGACAGCACCAAAACCAAACCACAATACGTCAAATGCACCTTTTATGGCATGCAACACTTTTGGATCGATTTTCCTCATTGAATCTCTTTATTGGACTGACAGAAAATGTATTCATTGGTAGTTGCAACACATTGCTAAGACCGAATGGTTGGATGTTTCGGAATTCTACGGCAACCATTTCAGTAAGCAGAGACATATTGAAGCATCCAAATTCCCACAAGTCATAGGTATTTTAGCTACCTTCCAAACAGTCTTCTAGCAGATGTAAGGTGTCTTAGAATATACGTTTTTAGATATTTTTCCGGAATACCCCAGCTTCTATGTAATGAGTGGTTACCCAAGTATCCAAATAGTGAATTTCCCAGAAATGTAAAATAATTGCATGTTGTGCAAATATCATGTGGAATCCCTTCCGAAAACATGATATTAATCAAGCTTGATCATTCAACAAGCAATGGTGGACGTGGAGGAGGGTGCAACATGTGTGCATCATACTTACCAAAAATAAGAAAACCATTTGTACATCACTCTATTCATGTATGATAAAAAGATTTACGGCAAGAAAGAAAAGCCGGTTAGGTTACCTTTCAGCATTTGCAATGACAAAAGCTTCTAAAGCCCACTTTGGGTAGCAAAAGTTTCCTACATATTTTGCAACTGCAGTATCTTTATCCTGGTTCGCGATAAGAGTCAAAACAACCGGAAGAAGAACACACCACTGCATGAGCAAATGAAGTGGCTCATCATAAACAACAATTGAAAATCCAGTAGTACTCCCATCAATTAACTGTGTATATATTTACCATTATGACCTTGTAATACGTACCAGTTGGGCTGGACTAGGTTCGAGCAAGAGGGCGAACACGTAGGCCATGCCAGTTACACAATATACAAGGCAGAGCAAAACTGCGTAATTGTCTTGAAAGGAGGATCTGGGGTTGTTGAAGAAATAGAACATGGAAAGATAGACCAATGGCTTGACAATTGTGTTGAAATGGTCTATTGTGTCCTTGGAGAGAAAATAAGCGAGACTGCTCATGCCCGATGAACTCTCTCTCCAGTAATGTATTTTGTCCAGTGAAAAAGATCTCAAGGCTGCTATCTTGCACAGGAGCGCTACAACTCAGTAAGAATACGATGATGAGTAAGTGGTATACAGTACGACAAAACAAAATATTCCACTCAATATTGCACAATATTAGCAGCTTTAGAGTCGTTGCAAGTGTATAATATACACGGCAACATTACATGATTTAATCTTGCTACCCATAAAATGGAAAAAAGATTCAAATCCATTACTGCAAAATAAATCAAGTATAATTCAAGAGGAACAAGAATATGATATAAAGCTTCCAAATCATGATTTTTCAACTTACAAATAGCAATCACGGTATACGTATAACCGAGAGCGCCAAATGTTTCATCGCTCACTTTAGCAAGAGTTCCTAACGCTGCTCCAGCAAGTAATAGGATTAGATAATCTGCTGCTTGTATTTTAGCTTCTCTTAGTCTCTGCTTGCCAACCCTGAAAAATATATCCATTTCTCACTATGAAGAAACAAATTCGCAAAATATAACATATGGCTTAAGGAAATAGTGATGCAGAACCTGGAAAGATGAAAAATGGCACATGGAATTCACATGTAGCAGAGGTCGGGTTAGTATGGATCCTGTTTTTCAGTTTCAAAAGTTACGGGGCAAATTTATTGTCTTATTTGGTTTCAATAGTTAGTGTCATCAAAATAAATTTGTGAATTGCTGAATATGGCTATAGCAGTAGGCCTCGGGCATTTTATTAGTCAAGTTATGTTATTGCATCATTGTATTGTATTAGTCTGGTCTATTATTGCCCGTTAAGCGACGAAGTTTCCCAATGTTCATAACAGGACATGGTCTTGGTAGAATTTGGAGAGCCTACAACTTAGAAACACATATTTGACCTCGATATCTATTAGAGACGAAGATTTGGATAAGTGCGTGACACTTCATGTCATGCTTTGTAACACAAGTTCGACTAGTGTCTGATACTTGATAGGGAGCGTCGGATGTTAGTGTCCCCTCAATCCTACAAGACGCCACCTTCTCAGCCGTGTCTGTGCTTCCTTAGCAATACCTAATGACCAAAAACGTACCATTCGTAGCTGTACCTTTTTATGTAAAGTTGTGAATGTCTATGTAACCATGAGATTTCTCACTCTCATTGATTCTTTCCGAAGCTAGCACAACAACAGCTTGCAAATGATTCTAAATTAATGCAAATGAAATTGGACAAAGTTTTAAAAATGAGATGTAATTAAAAGAGAGATAGTTATATAGTTATACCTTCCGAGGAAATATCTATACTGGCGCATCACACCAGGAGTAACTCGGTTAGACAAGTCGTGAGTTTTTAAGAAATTGTGCTCTAGACTATCTCGCTTACACTCAACATTGAACATCATATCCTGCCATAAGTCTCCAGCAAAAGATTGTTCAGAAGCCACTTCAGGATTTGAATTTGTTCCCCTTGATGATGCTTCAATTTGATCACAAAAATGCATCATATCTGGGGGTACTGGGTAGCCATTATGAAGCATCCACCTGACAGGAAGCTGTTGAACAGTCACCCCAGTTCCAGGTTTAACTATACCCTCCAAAATGTCAATGAAGTGGTCTGGAGGATTAACACGTTCTGGCACAGTGATTCCAAGGCCCGTGAAGTATTCTTCCACCTTTTTTACGGATCCATGGTACACAGTAAGACCACCTTTGGCAAGAAGTACTAAATCATCAAACATCTTGAATAGTGCATAGCTGAGGCATAAAAGAATAAACTGTAATTAAGAAATAAGTTATATGTGGAAAAAATACACACCTGAGTCCTGAGTCTCTTGACTACTATTTTATGTGAGTTTGTATCAAACAAACATGACAAATGGAAAGAAGATGGAAACTGTTATCGGATGAATCCACATTAATCTGTGAGATAGATTGTATGATCAATTCTTGTTCATCAAACATTAATCTCAACTTGTTCTTCTTCTTCATCTTGATCACTCAAACAAATCCTTTTAAAAATAGACCCTCAGTAAGTCATGTTGTTTGCCCATCTAATTCATGCAGGAATTCACCAGTATTGATTTTGACTACAGTATATATTTCTGGATACTGATATTATAAACTAAATGTACTTCTCCATCAAGTTTTCCTCTTTTGTAGCAGTTTCTAATCGTTAGTCCCAGTGTAACGGGGAAAAAGATGGCTAAAAACTTGCTTAGTTCTGGTGATAATGGAGTTTCCAATAACAAAACCATCACTATATATTCTTTTGCTAGGATATGATGATTAAAGGGCATGCTTCTAAAGTGCACACAAAATCCTTGTTGCCATAATAGATTGCCAAGTTACTCCTGTCTTAAAGGTGGATTCTATAAACCAAGCGATTGGAAAGATGAAGGGGTCATAGAGGCGTTTACCGGAGTGGCCTTTACCCGACAACACTTCCTTCACAATGTCCCAGCTCAAAAGGAATTATGGAATCAAGGTTCTATATTAGTATCCCAACATGGAATTTTAGGATGCTGCTATGGATCTTAAGGTGGATCCCTATGTCAAAACGCAATTGGGTTTCTGGTGAGTTCTCCACTCCTAATAGCAGTTAATATTGGTTCTATTTGTCATGCCAAGGTAACCACAAAGTGTAAACCTATGGGAATTGCTGAACCACGTAAATTCCTCGTGTCCAGTTGCCATATGGTTCTCTTTACTTCTCACATATGGCTGCTAGTGATGTGAAGATTACCTTTATTATGCTCTCAGTCCCGATGGGCAAAATTAACAAAAGTTGCAACAAAACCGAAAGCAAACAAAAGTCATGTAAATTTCCTGTTTCAACTCATGCTTTTAAACACTATACCCTCCATTGAGACATAGCAATATAACTATTTAGAGAACGTACCTAGGTTGGTGAACGACCATGCAGATGTTTACCCCTTCAAGAGCTTCACGTCGAAGAGCTCTAAGAAGCAAATTGGAAGAGGAACTATCCAAACCAGATGTAGGCTCATCCAAGATCAAAAGTGAAGGTTCCATGACCATTTCTAGCCCAACATTTACTCGCTTCCTTTGGCCCCCAGAAATTCCTCTCTTCTCTACAGTTCCAACCAAGGAATCCCTCACACCCTGCAGCCCTAAGCACTCAATAACTCTTTCAACAACCAGAACCTTATCAGCTTTCGGCAAGTCAGCAGCCAATCTCAATTATTTCAGAACCGGGAAAAAAACCCAAGGACAATCAGCATTTTGAAACAAAAAAAAGAGGGAAAACCAAACAAAACTCAAAGTTATGGTGGATAAAGAAGAAATGGCAAGGAACGAAACATTAGGACTGAAACAAGCTTTGGAGCAGAGTTCAGCTATGCCAACACATTTTGTGATGGAGAGAAACTTTCAACATTACCAGTAGAAATAATTAGAACTACTGCACAATTATTAGTTGCAATTAAATTATGTAAAGAGCTGAACGTCACATACCTGCACCTAGCACTGAACCGGAGGTTCTCCTCCACAGTCAAGTTTCCATGTACAACATCATCTTGTGGGACAAAACCAATAATTTTCTTATATGAGTGAATGGAATCGACTTTCCCGTTTATAAGAATTGAACCTGACATAGTGCACCCAGCAACCTTTCCTGCCAAAGCAGAAAGAAACGTTGTTTTTCCAGCTCCCGATGGGCCCATGACAGCAGAAACTCGACCGGGCATAAATTTCCCAGTAATGCTCCTCATTAGATGTTTCTTCTTCCCTTTCAGCGTAAGTGTTAGATCCTTGAAAGCAATCTCAATTGGAAGCCTTGTCCTGATTTCATCATCAGTTGCCATAGATATTATTCCTGAGAAAGTCAAATTCTTATTCTTCTGCTCCTGAGCTTTCTCCTTCTCCAGTTGACCGTACGCGTACTTAAATATTTGGCTCTTTGTATGTAACTGTTTAGCCTGCTTAGGCATTTGCTTTTTGATATTTCTATCACCAATCTCCAGATTAAACCCCTCATTACTCTCCAGGTGATCATCGAGGGAATGCAACATCTTTGTGAGATTGCTGTGCTCTTTTTTGTTTACTTTTGGAGCAAGAGATGATTGCTGAGCTGAACTTGGATTACTTGGGACCATTGGTGGTAATACAGCATGACCCGGTAACTTGAGTTGATCTGATTGTTTAGAAGTTGTCTTCCGTGAAAATGTGCGAGATAATTGTTGCTGCAAACCCACTGCGCGCTTTTTGGCCACATTCTTTGCTGACTTCCACCTTTCTCTCGCTTGTGCAGTTTCGCGCGCACTTCTTGCTGCTGCTTCCCTAGATTTTGCCAGCCTTTTATACCTAGTACTGATGATTTGGTCCGAGAAATTATAAATAATGAGGAGTACAATACTCAGCGCAGCCTACATTGACAAGGGGATATCATTATAATCAACTCAAATCATCCTACATCAGTAGTAGAACCAAAGCTGAGGTCAAATTTAACAAATATCAACCTTTTCAGGTTGTACTATAATCAAACACTTACAATAAGAATGATCCCATATGCATGGATGTTTTGATTTGCAGTATTTGCATTGCAGGTACTCAACTTGAAACATGCTACAAAGTCAACAGTCGCAAGGAAGAGGTTAGAGTGCAATGCAAAAATTGTTATCAAGCAAACTAAAAGTTGCAGCATCCTAAAGTAGGCATCCAGAATGTGTGAACGAAAAGGCCAATTACTGTTATTGGCAAAAACAAATCTACATGGACCAACAGTTGTAATTGTACCTTAGCCTTGAAAATAAAAATGGAATATTATTCATCCTATTACTTGGCAACAATTTAGGGACGTCACAACAAACAATCTAGAACTATATTCTATTAAGCATGCCATAGGTTTTTGCAAGCTTGCCATCACCAAACCATCAATATCTTGCAATGCCTCCCATTTGTCTCAATAACAAGGGAACTAAATCGAAGAAGGCATTGCATTCTAATTGGAAGTATTTAATGATCTCTGAGAAGAGCTCCTCTATAATGATGTCTATACCTAGAAATAGTTCGTAAATAACTTTCTGATTTGGTGGCTAGTGAAATATTGTAACTCAGGAATGACACAATGCCACAAACATGTTGTGTAAATAGTTTGTTAGTAGACTTTCTCTACTTCGTGGAGTTTTCCATGGGTATTCTAGGACGTGTAGGTAATCCAGCTATCATCATGACCTAAGTAGGCCAATGACAGCCATTGTTAATTTAACAATTAAGTTATGAACAAAGAACACCACTTACATATAGTGCATTACTGGACATAAGATGTTGATTAGACAGAAGGAAAAGTCAAATACCTGGCCATGCTTGCTAATGACCATTAATCTGTCACACATTTATGCCTCATTGTGTAACCACTTCAACTGAACAGTGGCGCTTTTGTAAGGAGGAGAAATACTCTGGTTTTCTGTCTAGACTCAAGCCCTATGCATCTTTAATTAGCCTGCTGTCTACGTGGAGCTACGTTATTCAAGCTTGCCAATAATTAATTCTCATACTAGAGTTCATGGTTGTAAACATTAGCTCAAACCAATTCAAGCAAACTACGCTAGATTTTTTGAATTATTTTGAACCAGCCTAAATTCGATTTATGTTTGATTTTTTGACATTCTAAAGTCTCCTACTTAAGAAACCTAGTGGTGTAATTATAATAGTGGCAAAACAAACTCCAAACAAGTGTGAATGAGCATATGTTCAACACGTATGATCCTACAGCAGCAATGCCAATAAATGTGTTTTACAAGCAGCAATACTTTTCCGTATATCCCCAAAATAAAAAGAAAGGGAATTACTTACTTGCTTCAGCTGTAGACCCCATCCGGCAATAGTGTCTGGAATGACCAAAAAAAATTCATAAGCAGATGCAGATGACAAGCATCTAATACATTGTCAAATTAATGGCCAACATAAATTAATTCAGATGACACTTCATGAAACATGCAACAAGTATTTGAGACTTTGAGCTGTAAACAGATAGAGTGATAGACAAGTGATGAGTTTTGGGAAATAAATTCAATACCCACTACTGCATGAAATCTTTTGGGTAGTACTTGGACAGTAAGATCCTGCTGAACAAAACATCTCGCTGCTACTAGTAACATCAGCCCAAGTATCTGCTCCACCACATGTATGATTTACTTTTCCAGGAGGTAGTTGGTAATTGTATCTGCAGATTTTCTCTACCAATGCATGTATTAGTGGACCATATAAGCCATAACAAACAGGTGATACTAAGGAAATTATGATGGTGAAAGTAAGGAGAAAGACATCTTTTTAGCTTAGAGAATGAACTCACGGATCACATATGCCGGTAGTTTTGTTGAGTTTCGAAATTGGGCAATAGGAACCTAAGGGACAAGCTTCAATGACAAAAGTAATGGACAATGTGTTAAGAACAAGTTTGAGATGTCAATGACTATACGAAAGATACACATACATGTAAAAAAAACGATACAATCAGAGGATGATTTAGAAATTTCTTCTGATGAGCCTGCCTTACACTTTTATCGAGGAAGCAACATAATTCTTATTTTCCTGAGATTATTGGTCTTATCTTTTTACCACGTATATCGTGTAAAATGATAAATCCTGAGAAAACTTGACACTACAGTTGCTTTCACTTATCTATAGACTCTTCAGCCTCATTTAGTCGATATAACTCTCAGGCCTCAGCTCAAGTTTTTTGGCATTAACTAGTACATGGAAGAATAAAAAAAAATATCAATCAAAACTGGTTGAGCCTCATTATCCTGAACGTAAGAATTCTTAGATCAAGTTTGTGAAAGTAATTGAATACAAGATTGTAGTTCACTTTGGAATACTTAAAACCAATTCTCACCAGTCACCAAATTATCATGGCGAATAAACAACAAATAGCAAATAAGTAGCACCAAAATTATAAGTATTTCAACTCAAGTGAACCTAAACTTGTGTCTGTTAAAAAAAACAACTAAACATGTGCCAGAGATAAATATAAGCACCAATGATGGAGACATTAGAAGTAGACTTACGAATCATGCAGGTAATACCCTGAGGGCAAAAGAAGCCCTCACAACATGGCTGACTATCAAGAGTCCGCTCTGGTATATCCTTTGAGTTCTTCAGCTCAACCTTCACATTTGGAGCAACGGTTGAAGCCCACCCCGACTCACAACCTGGAACCCAAGAGGTCAAGTTGCAGTTCTTGTTTGGCCGTAAAAACTGAGCATTCGACGACCCCCTCTCCAAGAAGCTATTGAAGTAGAACTTTATTTCTGCTGCTGTACATAGTCGCCGTGTAACATCTCCTATAGTCACACAAGATGAGAACATGAATAGACAACTCATATGGAGGAGAATTAAAACGTTCAAAGACCCCATTAATTAAGCTCTTTATTGTGCTGCAAAATTTAACCGCCATTCTCTCTGTTCCCGCTTGCTTTTATTGGAATTAGTCATTACAAACATTTCGGGAGTAGCAACAGAATTGGAAAAGGGGTAAATACCATTTTCTTGTTAGTTATGTAGCTAAAATCAAAGGTGTGATTCTTTCATTTATTTTCATCGAGTAGTTTGATAAGAAAAACTCTCAACGGTTTTTCCACGATAACATGCTATCATATGTACTTGACATTCTAAACCATCTTTTGGTGCTGCAAGAAATAAATACAATACAAAGTGAAAAATACTACCTTTTATTTTCTTAACGCAATTGGTCACAAAATCCAAATTGTTCGAAAAATTAAATGCTCCATTCCAATCAGCATCCCTGCAAAACCGCGAACATTTTCTTTCTTCATAAACAACACAAGAAATAGATGGAGAAACATTCAATAAAGCAAGACACTTTACGAAAAAATTAATTAATCGATAGATGGCATCCATAATTTCCTTTCTATCTGATACAAAAAATAAAATACTCACACATCCTTTATGCAGAAGCCCAAATTTTCTGTGATGTCTTTGTTAAATACGGAGGTGAAATTGGTTATCTGGCTGTATATAAGTGCTGTAACAAAGGGCGAAATCGCAGCATTACTGGATTGGCTGTCGTCATCTCCATCGGCACACCAAGCACACGGCAAAAAGCCCAAAAGGAGAATAAAAAAGAATAGCAATTTTATAACCCAACAGGCATTATTAACACCAGCTCTACTCGTCACAATCATTTCCCCGACTGGTGTAAAATCTACGGATGTGTAAAATATGTGAAGAGGGAAAATCACTCAAGAAGACAGCACAAAGTACTAAAAGAATGGATTGAGTTTGTGCTTGTCCAATGGTGATTAACCATGGCACAAAGCCAAGGCAAAATTTTCAATTTGGGATTGTGAATGGTGATTCCAGATTTGATTTGGGTATGTTTTGTTTGGGACGTGGTAATGAAACAAGAATAGAGGTTGGTTACATGGGCATGGGGGTGACGGTTGGAGAGAGAGAGAGAGAGAGCTGTTTTGGGTGTGTGTGTGTGTTGTGGTTTGAGAGAGTTGTAGGGTGTGGAAGGAGGTCCATGGTTTTTGGATGAAGAAATGGTGGGGAGTGATGACTGGCGAAATAGATGGGAATTGATTTCTGTTGTTTAAAAGAAGAGTTTAAATTCTATTGAGCTAGGTGAAAATTCTACGGTTTCCACTTTTCACCATTTATTATAATAATTTAAATTATTTATGTTATAGAGGGGGTGTTCCACTTTTGTGGAAAAAGTACTTTTTGAAAAAGAAAATAATTTTAAGCTCAAAAATCATGTGTTTAAAAATAAATAATTTTCCTACCAATATGAATCTTATTAAGATATTTTAAATAGTGCAAAAAAAATTGAAAAAATATTTTTCATTTTCATTATATTTGAATTTGAATTAGCTCCGTTTGAAAAAAAGAGAAGTACTTTTTGTAAAAGTGGAACACCACCAGAGCCTACATAATAGAATATTTACGAAAAAAATAGCTTGATCAAACATTAATAGATACATCAAAAATTGAATTTTGGTATATCAAATAGATGGACATAGACAATTTAATTTTAAACTTATTTGACTTTCCATTTTACAAATCAATATTTAACTTTTTATATATACCTATCGATGTCCGATCAAACTAGTTTTTGGTATGGATGTACTACTTTGTCTCTATAAGATGAATGGTTTATATTACTGCAATAAACACACGATGAGGCCCACAAATGTCAATGATGAAAATCTTTGAATTCTACCTTAGGTGGACAGAATTTGAAAAAAAAAAAATAGTATATAACTATATATACAAAACGAATTGGTAGGGATTGAAATGGAGCGGATTAGAGTCGTGGAAGTCATATTTATAGTCTCCTGTTGCCGTTCCGTTTGAATCTTGTTTGATAGATCTCATTGAGATCTTTAATACGGTGCAAAAAAAATGAAAAATTATTTTTCATTTACATTATTTTTAAGTTTGAAAATATAAAATAAGTACTTATTTTTTAAAAATGTGTTCAGGAACGGTGCCTTAAGTCTTTTGAGAGGGTTTCAACGAAAAGACATAATGTTGATGAGTGACGCGGGTTAAAAAGATGAATTAAAAAACAAAGTTGTTACTTAGTATTTTACTGTTACTATATTGTAATTAAACAAATGAAACTACATATATAGATATGTAACCAAAAAATATTAGTCACAATAATGGAGGCGAGTGGGGTAAAACGGGGAAGCAAATATCAAACCCCTTCGTATTTTCTTATTGGATTGAGAAATACCTGCTCGGTTTGGCGATGGGAGGTCAGAGGCATAGACGGGGCAAATAAAATTGTCATGCTAGACTAGCAGATAGGGTGATTCATGATTTTTTCTTGGATATAAGATATGGTATTTTCTTTCGGGCCAAATTCTGAAGCAAAATTGTATAATTCGTAAACGCCCTTATCGATATCGGATTGAGATGATTTTTTTTCAGGAACCTTAAACAACATATTTTGAACAAAATGAGCGGCTCTGATCATCTTTGTGGGACCCAAGATGGACACAAAACGAATCTGTACGCGGCTACTGTACCCCTAGCATTTCTCAAAAAGTCACACATTTATTCTACGCAATATATTTTTACTTTTCATTATTACCCATGAAACAAAATGAGACATCATTATTACATTTTGAGGGTTGCCTTTTTTTGTCTCTGACAATTTTTTAAAAAAGGGGTAGAAGAGTAAGTTCATCAACTCCTACTCGTGAACTTCGGAAGAGCGAAAATCTTTTTGGGATAGCAAAAGACGTTGAAAGGAAATAACAACTAAGGATAGTTTAAGGCAAAAGCCAAGCATCCAAACTTAAAACAAGCAAAGGCTAATATTTTGTCATAGCCATATAGTACTCTGTTTGGGAGCTAAGTTACAAGATATGAAGGTGTTAGCTGACACTCCATCTCGCCTAACTAACATTAGAGTTAGTCTGTAGTAATCACTTACAAGATTTTGTACTAATTAACTTAAAAACTCAGGAAGCGATATGTAAAAGGGATTGAAAAGTGGTAAACAACTATGCATGCCTTAATCGTTAAAGCAGGAAATATGGGTGGAATAGTAAGTAAAGCAGTGAATGACGGAAGAAATACCAGCAATAAGAAACTCTCTCAAGCAGAACAAAATCTTGTGCATGCTGTGGTATTTGTTGCATATGCAACGACCAAGCTTGCGCATGTCAAGTTGTCCTCTGCTACTTTTAACAGAAAGATATGCCTAGAAATTGATCAATATTACACCTTGAAGTGAAACATCAAAACAAAGCTATCAATTATCGTTTGACAGAGCTAGGACAATATATATTAGCATTTGGATGACATAAACTAAAGATAGAACAATTGGTGACATGAAAATAGTAAACTGGACAGAACAAAACATGGCTTCTTGTGTACACAAGGTAGTAGCATGAGCACTGTAGGTTGGTGATCTAACAAGAAACTGGCATACACAAGGTAGTAGGTTGAGTACAGTCGGTTGGTGATCTAACAGAAAACTGGGCTCCATTTTTTGATTTTGAAATACAAGTTGTCCAAGACTCAGAAACAGTACAAATCAAATCACTGTTATGGCCTTGGAAGCTCCCCCTCAATCTTGGAACAAAGGCATGAGCCATGTCTTTTACTTTTTTCAAGTCAGGAGATGTATGTGACTATTATTATAACTCAAGGGAGGTATGAGATATTTTAAGTATCAAGAGTGGACCTTAAAAACTTAAGTATCAACCACTTTCTAAAATCCTAGGATATTATGTTACTCTCAATCCTTTACCCTTTGGCCATTCACTATACATGGGTAAATAGGGTCCTCCCATTTGCTCTGGCGTTGGTGAGAGTCAAACAAACCCAATGGATTATTTGATCCAATCTCAGTTACTAGCGATATTGTTTTGAGCAACAAGAAGTCTATGAGATTTAGAAAATCCGATGATGTCACGTCCCAAATCTGGGAACATGAACGGCTGTGAACCCTGAAGCAATCATGGAACACGGAGCTTAAATAAAAATATTTTAACAACTCAAAACAAGTAAAAACTGAATACTGAATATAATAGTATTAAAATATGCAATCTAAACCAATATTTTCTTGTAACAAGATGGCACAATGTCTCATATTTTTCAAACTCCAAATTTAACATTGGAACTACTAATAACTAAAAGTGTGGAAGTTGATTGACACGAGAAAAGAAATAAAGATGTAAATGTCCTAAAGGTCCAAGCAGAAGGTCTCGACAATACCACAAAGTCCACTACACTGCTCCATAAACTAACCTGTAGAAAGAATATGGAATAAATCCTCAGCTCAAAGCTCAGTGAGTAAAGAGTATAACATGGCATACGTATAAACTAATGATAAGTGAAGGTTCCAAAGATGTGGTTTCAAATTATAAAGGTCGATAGATCAATGAATCTATCAATAACTAAACAATCATGAAGTCAAAGGCTCAAAAATAGTATTAAGGAGATGAATCGATTACTGATTGAAGATTTATCACAATAATAATCGAACATGATAACAAGCATTTTATACCCGAGCTCTGCTATTCGCAGGGACGATTCGCAGGGAATCACGCAAGGAAAAATGCGCTTGGGCTCATTCTGGGTCTCACAAAAATATAGAAAAATATCCATAAATTTTTTAATATTATTTTACGGGGCCCTGTAAAAAATCAGCTCTAACGGATACCGGTAAGTATTACTTTTGGATTCATATGGGTGAACTGAACAGTTTCGTTCCTACGAATCCAAAAGTAATACTTACCGATATCCGTTGGAGCTGATTTTTTACAGGGCCTCATAAAATAATATTCAAAAATTTATGGATATTTTTCTATATTTTTGTGAGACCCAGAATGAGCCCAAGCGCATTTTTCCTTGCGTGATTCCCTGCGAATCGTCCTTGCGATTAGAATTTCCGTTTTATACCCAATAATTTTGCACTATAATATCAAAAGGATGAACAACAATAATGAGGTAGTCCAAACCAAAGTAGGAACCATAATTATCAAGTACCATTTTTTTTTTTTTTGGTCAACAATTATCAAGTACCAATTACCAAATGCCAAATATTTTCTCAAGGCTTTCCCATAAGCTGATCCAGAATAGGGTCACAGGGTATTTCATAAATCTTTTCGCTATCCGTTGAGCACTAGAGTCACTGGGTATTTAAATTTCACAAGTCTTTATTCTAGTGGCCAAAGTCACCATGATATTGTTGAAAAAATGAAATTTTAACCAAAGAGAATTTGGTGGGACCCACACCGCGCGAGGTGGGCCTAAGTGGGTTTCAGATACTCGTTGTTAAGGAGTTTAAACCGGTGAAATAATGAACAATTTTTACTGAGAGATGAATGAGAAATTGTCTCTCCAATTGGGTTTCGGACCAACAACAGTGCACGGTTGGATGGTCAAAGATGAGTTGATTACCCAGAGTTATTACCCACGATTGTGTATTCAATTTCGGGAATAATAACTATATCAATTTTATTTCAGAATTGAATTATGGAATCAATTCCCCTATCGATTATTGGCTCCCCCATGAATATTTGTATTCATTGTTGTATTGATGGCAGATGCTCCTGCTTCAGTTATATAAGGGGACTTCTACCTTTGGTTTCAACACACCAAAAATAATCCAAAGCATCTCTACTACTTTTTCTGCAATACAATTGTTATTTTCAAGAGAGAGAGTACAGACATAAGTTGGTTCAACGGACAGTCTACGGCGGTGCTCCAGCGGCTGAGTGGTAACCGAGTCAATCCTGGGAGACGAACACCGATACAACTTCCAGCACCGGTGAGGCAACGAATTTATCTTAAGGGCACCGGTGTACAAAAGGGGTCTCGGTTTGCAAATTCTTGATCCTTTACAGTCCATGTTCTATTTACTGTAATTTTATGTTCAAGTTGTATATCCCTAAATTTATAATTTCCAGAAATTAGTGAATTTCATTATTGTTTTCTGCACTACTTTCCTATAGATATTTCACGGGTCTTTTCCTTGGACTTTCACAAATATAAACATGGTCCCAAACACAAAACAACAATGGCGAATCGAAATCACCTGCACCAAGAATATTATCTGTGTTGTTGCATAGTCACAATAATATTATGGAGACAACGAAATATTGACACCAATAAAAATAAGAGCAAACAATCAATCATAAGTTTTATCAATGAACCTTGTATGCCAAAGGATACGTTAATCGTCAAAAAATATGAGAGCATTGAATAAGAATATATAATTTGTATCGGATCACAACAAATAAACGAACTGTCAAGAATAGATAGGCTCAAGAGGATTCCAAAAGAAGGGATCACATGTTTAACCACTCACCTCAATCAGAATGATAGATCGCAAAATATAATGCTCGAGTACTATCTAGTCTGAATAAAAAGAATGCAAGTACTAAAATCAGTGGTCTGCTTGGGGCATTACAGGTATTGAAGGAATTCGTGTACAAGACCATGTGGGCTTTGGACTTTGGATTTGGTAGGTTCGATTTGGTTTGGATTAATGGTGATTTTGTGCTCAACCCCTCACGAGGGTGTGCGACAATAGAGGTGGGGAGATTGAAACACCTCGTCCCACATTAGAAGTCCATGTGAATGATTTTGGATATATAACAAACCACGTGGGCTATTGACTTAAGCATTTTGGGCCATATGATATGGCTTGTGGATCAAAATCAAAGTACTAGATCAGTGATTTGCTTGGGGCGTTACAGTTGAGGTATGAATGCCTGTGGTGATCAGACCTTAGATCACTTCTATATCTACTCAATCTGCTAACTAACTAAGCTATGTCTAATATTAAATAACTCATCGAGTATTTAAAACTTCTAATCATCCAACAATACCTCGAAAAATGGAGGTCCATGGGGACCACATTCGTCAAACTTGTTAAATTTTTCAAGAATTTTTCTAATATAATGATTTTGAGGCAAAACAAGTTCATTAGATGTTTTGGTGATTTTCACATCTAGCATATCATGCTAGACCCATATCATTCATGTAAAATTTTTAATTCAACATATTCTTTATAGATTTGATAATTTTATCATTACTTGCAATAATGGGATCATCAACTTAAGACACAAAACAACATATTGTCGTTGGCATAAACACATTTGTCACACTTTGAATCCACTCGACAACATAGCATTGTCAAACCATATAATGACTTTACAAGTCTACAAAATTTCCTACCTTGTCCCAGGGAAGAAAAACCCTCAAGTTATTCTTTATTTAGATTTCTTTATTCAAATCTCCATTTAGAAAAGTTGTTTTAACATCCATATACTACAACAAATTACACCATTGCCGACTAACATTCCCGACTAAAAAAAGTTTAGTTGTCAATTTGTAAACAATTACCCACTAAATATAATATATTTCGTCCGCCTTAATTTAAAATTTGCCGACTAAATATATTTTCGTCGGTAAATTTAAGTTTTTTCCGACTAAACAAAAGTTTTAGTCGGGAAATTTTTAATATTTTGTAAATTAAAATATGAATACATTTGCCGACTAAATCATTTGGTTGGTAAATGTTTACTTTTGCCGACTAAACTTATTGGTAGTCGGTCAATGTCCATTTTTTTATCATTTTAAAATGTCAACATGTTTGCCGAAATATCAGTATTTTGTGTTAAATACTAAATAAATGAAATACATTTGCCAACAAATTATTTGGTCGGAAAATATTAAATTTACCGACTAAATATATTTCTAGTTGGGAAATGGTAATTTTTTTTGCCAATTAAGAAAATATCAATATTTGTTCCGATTACATTCATCTGTGATGCAACCTTCCCGATCGACACTGTTCATTTTTCTTTTTCTTTTTAATCATAAGATTCTCTTAAATTTTTTACGCCATTAAGTTAAGGAAGCTTCTTCATCAACATGCAAATTCCTAAATAAAAAGAATTTTAGTGTTTAATAAAAAGATTTTTTATCCGATCAAGTGCCTATCCATATATAGTTAACTTCATTCTTGGTACAAATGATCTAGTTCGTATTACGTCAACGATAGAAGATTTCGATTACCAAAAAAGACCTCAGGCACGGCTCGGTTAGTACATTATAACACTTAAACGTCTCTGAACGCATTAAGGCCTTGTTTGATAAGTGAGTTAGAGGGTGGGATAGGATTACTAATCCTATGAGTCTCCTAATTCTATGTTTGATTGCACAAAATGGAAGGGGATTAGTAATCCCATGGGATGGGCAATCCCCTCACTAGGGAGGATTAGTAATACCTTGGGGGACTAGGTATTAACAATCCTATCCCATGAAATTAAATTAAATTGACCTAATTACCCTTGGGATCTCACCCGTGCACCAAAAAACCTCCGAAAATTACCACTAATATAATGGGTATGATATTGGTTGTGTAAAAATTAGATTATCAATGCATTGGTCCATTTTTGAAGAGTGAATTAAAAACATCCATTATTTTCCTACATTTTTTGCGCAATGATTTTAAAACAGTTTTTTTTCTTCATGTTTTGTAAATATTTTGTTTTGTTCCACTTTCATTTTTTTTGTTGCTTTGTGATATTTTTGGAACTTGTAAAACCAAAAAAGACAAATGGAAATGAAAAAAAAATGCATAATAGATTTAATTAGTAACTTGAATTATTTGTGTGGAACTCAAAAGTGGATTTCACAAACCCAATTGTGCGCCGTCGGTGCATGGTGTTGGGTAGCCATAATTGTGTTGGACCTGAATGTAGTATAAAAATGTACATTAGTTGTATTTTCAAACCATTTTAATTTTATTTTCACAAAATAGTAAGTACAGTTAAAAAAAGAAGAAGAAGAAAGACTACAAAAATAGGACATTTTAATTGTATTTTCTCTTTTACTTCATTGAGGGCAAAAATTAAAGAAAATTATTGTTTTAATCCAATCTAATCGTGTCCTAAACAAACATGATATTAACAATTCATTCTATGTTTTTTTTGGGTAAATATTTCATTGTTTATTGCCTGAAAAACAAATTAGGTAAAATTTTGGAAATTATGGATGAACAAGGGTAATATTGGAATATCAATCTTCCAATCCTATCCTACGCGTGGGAAACAAACATAACATTACTAACCCCATCTCTTTACGAATCACACACCATAATCCCATCTCCTTACTAATCCCATCTCAATCCCATTTCCTTACTAATCCTATCTAATCCAACTCATTTATCAAACAAGGCCTAAATGTCTTTCAATCATGTGGTTGCTGATATTTAATGATCTCTGATTTTTGTGACAATGCTATAATTGACAAAACGTAAAATCCTAGCGGTTCAGATCAAGCATTAAAAAAATAAGCCGGCAACTACATTTAAAATCTATACATTCAACTTATTTGTTTATGAATCAAAGTCTTGTGCTATAATCTAATGTACAGTAGTCAAACAATTGCAGGATAATTAGGATGATTGATACTGTTCATTTTATTGTGCTTTGTGTTTTAGTCATTCTCAAACATTTTTGTGTCTATCGGATTTTGAAAGCCCCTTGTTCGGGACGCAGATTCATTACTAGAATGATATTTTACATCCGATCTAGTACATGAGGATAAAAAATTTATTTCATTTTCGACTGGAATGATCTAATCCCACTTACGTAAAAGATAGGAAGTTCTGATTTTAAAAAAAAAAAAAAAGCTTTGGCAGCCCTCGAGCGGTGCACTATAATATTTTAATGCCTCCGAAAGCAACGAATGTGTTCCGATCTTATGGTTGCCAACATCTGATTATCACAAATTTTGGTGAGAATGATATAAATGATAAGATGTTAAATTCTAACGGTTTGGATCGACCATTTAAAAAAATGAGTTAGCAACTATCTATAAAATCTACACATTAAAGTAAATTTGATCTGTTTTTTTTTTTTTTGAAAATGTCAAAAGAAAAAAGAAAAAGATCTGTCGAAAAAAGGAAGAGTGATTTTGATATTGTTTTACCGACTAAACTATAACTAGTCGCGTAAAAACAATTTTTGCGTCAATTCAAAATTTCGCGAAAAAATACAGTATCGGCCAAGGATTGGCGGGGAACGAAATAATCTCAAACTTTTTCAGGGGGTTAAATCATAAATAGTATTTATTAAACGGTTTCGCTAACGTGTGCCCAATGAGCAAACTTTAAGAATAGAAAAGTACAACGTTTAAATGTATTAAATTCCTCCTTAGTTGTTCTTTCTCTAAAACTCCCTACACGCTTTTTACTTTAATTGTAAAAGACCATTTTACCCTGAAACCATTTGTCCTCTAACTAAGAACAGGACGCCAGTTTTTTTTTAACACAGCATTTACTTCTCAGTTCACATTACTATAGGCTCATTGATGTTGCCACTCCATTTTTTATAGCTCAGGTGTTCGAATCAGCTTATGTGCATTTCGATTAATTTTTGAGAACCAATCTCATCGTTCATTTGTGAGAGTCTCAGTTAAAGTCAGTGCAAATTTCTAGATAGACTGGTCCTATAGGAGTTGATAATATCTGAGAGCTAGGTTTTGAACCCGAGACTCAACTAAAAATATTACTATATTTTACACGTACAAAAGAAACACTAAACAACAAAATTTGTTTCGGCATAATAAATTTCCCAAAAGAAATATAAAATAGAGACAAAATTGCAGATCAAAAAAGAGAGACAAAACTCACCTTCAAATCTTCAAATCTCACCAGGTCTTTTTTAAGGTAAAAATGGGAGGTGCGTTGGGCCCTGTTCCAGAACGCTGTTAAAGTATTTATTTTTTAAGAAGACAATTTCAAGTTAAAAAATAATGTATTTACACAAATAATTTTCTTAGTAATATGGATTTTGTTTGATTGATCTTATCGAGATCTTTTATCGTTGCAAAAAAAATAAAAAAATAATTTTTATTTATATTATTTTTGAGTTTAAAAATGTGAAATAAATATTTATATTTTTTTAAAAAGGTATTCTGGAACGGGCTCTAAATGGCAAGGAGTGAAAAGTAAAGTAGAAGAGAATGGTTGTACGTGTCCCATATCCTAAAAGCAAAAAGCAAAAAGACAGATTGGAGAGAAAATTGTCCGCCACATCTAAAATTGGTACCTTTAATTGTTATTAGCTATAAAAGTGAGGATTAAAATTGTCTACTTAACTCGACATCTTTTTCTCTGGATCGGTCAGAAAACTTTTTCAGAAAAGCAAGCCAATTGGGCCCACTAATCCTCCGCCAACCCGCGGAGATTAGCGTTTGCCATAAACACTTCTCGTCCCTAAAAACACTACATGCCATTCCCAAAATCCCAAATCATCAGAACTACACCCAAATCTCGTTCCAAAATCAAACACGGTTCAGTTCCTCCGGCGACGACGATCCTCAAGGCTGGCGACTCTGCTAACATGCAGGTACCCCTCTCTCTCTCTCTCTCTCTTTTCCATTTGGGTCTTGTGAGTTGATCCTCGAGGGGCGCTTGAAGTGGTGAGTTTCTACTCTCTCATCCAGATTCAAGTCTCAACAGATCCACATTCGTCTCGTCTTGGGAGTCTTCGAAGATTAGATCTGTGGCTGTGCGTGTGGCCATTCCCAAGCTCGCCTCTGCTTCTTCTGGACAGCTAAAGGTAGCTTGCTAGCTCAAAGTCGTCTTCTTGGTTTAAAGATTAGGGCTTTTTACAGTTAATCCCCTATCTCTTTTTCTTTGTGCAATTTTTGTTTAGTTTTGGTTTATTTGTGGTATTTATGTCTAATGGGCTTATAATTTCTGTTTATTTTTTTTGTTTCGGTCATCCATATTTTTCTTTCAAGGTTTCGTCTCTCAGATTCAGCTCTTCTCGCTCCGTCGTCGTCGTCACATATTTCCTCAGGTAATTATCTAACTTCTATGTTTGGAAAAGCAAAAAATCGAGAGAACGAGCTTTATTCTTCTATAGAATTCAAGCTTACCTTTTGGATAATGGCCCTGATAAGACTATTGTGGGTTAGATGATGCTACACCATGATAAAACTATTCATGTCTGGGGCCTATAAGTTCTTAATTAGATGATGCTACACGTTTGGTTGCTTCAACTGTTGTGGCCTGTCCTGCCTTGTCCGATGCTCTGCCTTTGCCATGGCAGACTTGTCTCGGTGTTGGCATACCTTCATATATGTCTTGCACGCGTGTAGTCTTGTATGTTATATCGGCTATAGATTATTAAAATTTTCGAGTGTAGTACACTTGTTAATAGCTAATCTGATATGTATTTACCAAAAAAAAGAGAAGCTAATCTGATACGAATTGGAGGTTTGGTGCAGGGATTGCTATCTATCAAACCTGTTTTCGAGTTCGTTGTAAATTTAATGATCCCTGCACTTGGGGTAATACGTGCTTGATTTGCTAGATGGTCAAACAATTTAGAGGGTAACTTTTAGGTCTATCACCGAAAGATAAACAATTGATTAGTTATTAATTTTTAGGCTTATTTCTTCATCGATTAACATTCAGCTCTATCACAGAAAGATGCCAATATATGGGTGTCGTGGAGATCCCAATGATCCTTTTGTAAGATTGAAGCGTGATTCGGTGATTGTATTGAATTCTGCACATTTGCTATTGTTATTGTTTGTTTGTGTAGATTCTGTACCTCAGGGATATTGTTTTGCAAGGGACAACTAGTTTTTATGAGTAGCGTTTTTAGTTTGAAACTTCTTCTCAAAAGATCATGGAAGAAGTTTGGTTATATCTGGTGTACCATACTTATCTCATTGAAGAGTTTATGTATGCTTTGATAAATTCTATTCTTGGATGTTTCAGAATGTGGAGAAACAATCAAGGAGACCTGCAATCATCTCATAACTACTACGTTGTTTTTCTGTCCGTCTCAAGAATCAAGACCACCATCACCAAAATCGGTATTACTTTCTCTCTTGATTTGAAGATTTTAACCAATGTTCATTGATTCAATTTTTTGAAGTCTTTAACTTGAGATTCAATTGAGAGAGGGGGATAAAAAAGGTAAGAAAAACTGTTACGAGACTGACTTGGGGTTGCTTGAATGGAATGTAGTATAGCCCCGTTGATGCCTTAGGCGTTTGAGTTTTGAGTGTCCATGTGTTCAATTAGGAAAAAGTTTACAGCTGCACCATGATAAGGAAATATACATGCACAATCTAGCAAACAATGGCTAAAAGACCTACTGACCTAGAGGAAGAACATAGGGAGGAGCGATTTGTGCACCCCTTAGTTCAATTCAACTTCCGACTTTCCTACGTACGCCGCCGGAAAAGTTTAGTAGGTAATTTCTTTCTCTTTGCCTATCGTCTTGTTCCTCCTCACCCCATCTGCCGTACGCGGCGGCGGTCATGGCTACCAATCATCCTTTCCTCTTTTCCCGAGTAGCGGCTCGGTCGCCGCCGACATGCACGCTAGGTGTAAAATACACATACATGTATACAATAAGGATCTAAGTAGAATTAATTGCTTTGTCAAAAAAAGAAGGAAACAGTAGACATATATATGTGTAATTGGGTACTACATGTGATGTTAACCGTGTATATATTAATAGATGGATACCAGGTTAGTTCCTAATTAGATGTTAGTTTTTGTAACACTAAACAATCAGATTATGGAAAACCCTATCCAATCAAAGTTCCAATAGGTTACTGTTGCTATGAACAGTAATTGAGTTCTGAGTATTTTTCATTTCTTCTCAACAAAGAGAACCTATGTAGCACGGACGCGGACAAGAGACACGGACACGACATGACACCGACACCCCGACACGCAAATTTTCAAAAAATGGGGGACACGGCACGTCGGGGACACATTATATATATAAAAAATTTAAAAAATATTCAAATAAGATAAAAGCTTAATAATATTATAACGAGATAGCCCTAAAATTGATTAGAGAGAGAAAGAAAGCGATAACACATTCAAACAAAGAGAGTGTCCCTAGAGTGTCCCCCAAAGTGTCCCGAAGTCTCCAGACACGCGTCTGAGACTTCGGTGTGTCTGGAGACTTCGGGAGAAGAGTCGGACATGTGTCTGGAGAGTGTCTGGGAGTGTCGGTGTCCAAGAAGTGTCCGACACCGGTACATGAGCTCCAACGAAGAGTCCATGTTTTTCTACAAAGCCACTACATTCAATATGGAAAAGGCATTTTGTCGAACACGCTAGAAGCATTTCCACCAAAGCAAAAAAATGGGTGTGGCATTTTCCCAAATTAATTTGGTCTCAATTCCTCATTCAAGTAATTAACGTTAGTTTATCAGGTTTTTTTTTTTCATATTTTATTCCTTTTTGCTTGAATTAGCCATATGCATGAAACTTAAAGTTCCTGGACACTTTTCTTAACATCTCATTTTGTAGAAATCTAAGAAACCAAAACAAATAAGCAGCTTACTATACCACTAATTTAGGTAGGCTTTTTTTTTCTTTTTCTTTTTCTTTTGATCCGCATTTAGATAGTTCCAAACCGTAAAAGTAGGGATTTAAAAAAAAAAACATTTCCACCACAAAAAGCTGTCAAAATTATGGTCTACAGAGTTGTCAATCGAAGGTAGGTCAAAATTCACCTTACTTTTATTATAGCATCCCAACTTTCCCTGTTATTGTTAAATTGCTCCTGTCATGCTCGACATCTTCAACTGGTTGTCACCAAACCATCTACAAGCCCGAAGAACTCGAGGGCTCATTTTGTCAAACAGTTTGTGTGTGAAATTATGGTCTACAGAGTTGTCAAAATTGGTGGTCAGTGTCTTTGGAAGGGGGTAAGTTTTTGCAATCAAAGGAAGGAGGAAAGTTGAATACATGCCTTACTTGTCTTGGCCTCTGTTGGAATGCACTTGAGTTGTGTCCATTATGTTTTTGTAGTTGGAGCCTTGGTTGTTGGCTGGCAGAGTTAGGCGGTTGAGGAGAATTGGTTGACGAAGGGAGGCTGTAATGCTTTTTTTCGGAGGCCAGGGGAGGCGTTGTTGTTTTGTATTGTTTACGTTGGAGTGTTGCATTGTGTCAGTTAGGAATGGGCGTGGGGTTTGTATCGTTTATGTTGGAGTGTTACTTTGTGTCGGTTGGGAAGGGACATGAGGTGGGCAAGTGCAAGGGTTTTTTTTTTTTTTGGGAATATAAGAGTAGAAAACATCTTCGTACATTTAAAAGTAGTAGTATAGATGAGCATGACAATATTTTGATATAATAAAACAAACATTTGGTTACTTCTGGTGGAAGAATAAAATAGCAAGATTAACGTATATAGTTGTTGAACTTACAAATTAGATGGCTCTCTTCATTCTTGTACCCATACTAGAGAAATATTGTTGTATGTGCATGTATCAATATCATGGTGTTAGGTTTCTTTTCTTCCCTAGATGTACCCTTGTCAAAGTTTGTACCAATATCATGGGTCTTATTATTGTGTTTTGCTCTTTCCACAGATATTGGAGTATCTGCATCTCGTTAAAGACTATATATGAAGAAATTTGATTTTTGCCGTGGATTTTACCATAATTTAGTTTTCTCGCTGTTGAACTTTCCTATTATTTTGTGCTCTAAGGCTTGGATATGATATATTTGATATTACGTACACTTTTCGTGATACAGTTTTTTGTTATTTTGTATTCCGTGAATTTGGATACCATTTATTAAGTATTTGGTGAACACCCTTTATTTATGGAAATTATAAATAAATTGTTCTTGAATTTCAATATTTGATTACAATATATTGATGAATAGATGTTGCTTAATTTAATTTATTGTGAATCACCAAAAAAAAAAAAAAGATTTTTGAATTGGTTTTAAAATATGTAATATTATATTTCCCGACTAAATATTTAGTTGGTAAAAGCTGTAATATGCCAACAACAAATGTTCCATTTGCCGACTAAATAATTAGTCGGCAATTTATTTAAAATTTGCCGGTAATTTATTTAACATTTATTGATTAAATAATTAGTTGGTAATTTATTTAATATTTGTCGACTAAATAATTAGTCGGTAATTTATTTTACATTTACCGACTAAATAATTAGTCGGTAATTTATTTAAAGTTTGCTGGTAATTTATTTAGCATTTACCGATTAAATAATTAGTTTGGTAATTTATTTAATATTTGCCGACTAAGTAATTAAGTCGGTAATTTATTTAATAATATTTACCGACTAAATAATTTTCCCGACTAAATACTTTGTCGATAATAATTCATATTTGCCGACTAAATAATTAGTCCGGAAAAGAAAACATATGCCGACTAAATGTGTTTTAGTCGGTAATTACATTTGCCGACCGCAATTCTCCGACTAAATCGCCGACCAAAGTTTTTAGTCGGGAAATATTATTGCTGACTAAATTCCTACCCTTCCCCAACTAAATCGCCGACCAAAGTTTTTAGTCAGGAAATATTATTGCCGACTAAATTCCTACCCTTTGTCGACTAAACTGTTAGTCGGTAATGGTGTAATTTCTTGTAGTATATATATGTTATCCCAGAAACAGGTAAATACGTGCCAAAGTAATCTAGACATTCCTTTCGTCTATATCATTTGATCAAAAGCCTAGTCTTGTACTTGTCTCTCTTTTTTTTATTATCCGAATACTTGTCAATTGATCCAGCAACTTTTATCCTTATTTTCAATATCCTTTTGTACCCAAAGGCTTACAACATGAAGGAAAATTCACCAATTCTCACATATGGTTTTGAAAAACAGAGTCAATTTCACTTTTAATATCCTCTTTCCATAATGACCATTTAAAGTTCTTACAACTTATTTGAAGCTTTGAGGCTCATTTTTCAAAAGATATTTTATAAAGTATGGACCAAAAACATTGATGTTCTAACCCTTTTGCCAACTTCATCTTCTTGCTCTAGACTGCTTTCACCAGTAGTCTCCAAAGTTTGCTTATATAAAATTTGATTCTTTATAGATTGACATCAAAACATGTGGTCAAAGAACGACGTGTTTCTAGACTCACATGATCATACAATTTAACAATTTTTGGACCTATCTTGACCCTCTTAGGTTTAGGTACAATCACATTTGCAAGACACCCCCACAATCTTAAGAACTTATAAGAAGACTTTCAACCTTTCCGAAATTCATATGGGGTTTTATCCACTTTATTGCGTGGTATGTTATTTAGAATATAATTCGAGGATAGAATCCCACCGCCCAATTTTTTGATTGCAAATAAGAACTTAACAACACAACATTAATTATTTCATACAATACAATTCTTCTGTTTAGTAATTCCATTTTGTTGAGGAGAATATTGTGATTTGGTGAACAATTCTGTTTTGGGCACAAAATTCATCGAACAGTGATTCATACCCACTAACTACCTCGCATACTTCTCAAAATTTTAATCTTTTTGCTAAGTTGATTTTCAACTTCATCTTATACATAATTAATTATCCAACGATGCATCATTACTTTTAAGCAACTAAACATGGTAATATTTTGTGCTATCAGACAAAAGTAACAAAAATACATATTTTGTACCACGAGTTTATACATACTTCAAATCGCGCAACATTGGGGATTAGTCCTAGTGGCTCAGTGCTTCTTTATTCGCTAGGAGCACAATTTTAAAATACAATTCCAGTCACAACTGCATTCAGAATCATTCGACATACATGTTAGTCCATATACATTAAACGGTTCCAAATACAATTGTGTCCAAAAGTTGCATTCCTAGACTTACTAAAATCAAAATGAAAGGTCCATTTTCAAAATTCTGGCTAGTATCCATTCTCTTAAGAGTCAAGACCAATTCAATTAATCGCATCACGTTGCATGCCACAATCATTTCTTCCCACAACTGAAGGAAAAGTGTCCAAACTATCCCAATAAAACCGGATCCATTGGCTTCAAGGGAAAATTATTACCCAATGCCCCGACACAGCGGTGCTCCACGAGCTTTGTTCACCATATTTGTAGAGTCAGTATGTATGGGCCTCATAGTTAAGATGAGTGAATTTGTATAATTGTGTGTATAAATTTGTGTAATTATATATTAATTGTTTGTGGAGCATCGGTGCATGAGAGAATGGTCCTTCACCACACTCCCCATGTGGCTGTGCTCAAGAAGACAGTGCCCATACTGATTAATTACTCAATCCATATTTTTATACCAAATTGATGTCCTTTTTGTCTAAAGTAACGTCTTATGTATATATAAAATTTTTTAAACATTGATCTATATTTTTATACTCCTTTGATTTCTCTGGTCAAGAAGAATTATTAATCCCAAAAATACAACAAAAGCTCAACGAAAAATTACAAAAAATATCGGAAAAAGTCTTAGGCTCTGTTTGGAACTTATGGAAAGGAAAAGAAAAGAAAATTAAAAAATTTTCCCTTTCATTGTTTGATTGAGAGAGAAATAGAGAAGAAAATAAAATTTTAAGTTCAATGAATAGTAAATTTTCTCTCATATTTTCCTCCCTTTTTCTTTTCCTTTCCTCTCTTTTCTTTTTTTTTTTTCTGTAAGTTTTAAACAGAGTCTTAGGCTCTGTTTGGAACTTATGGAAAGGAAAAGAAAATTAAATTTTTTTTCCTTCCATTGTTTGGTTGGGAGAGAAAAGAAAAGAAAAGTTTTAAGTTCAATGAATAGTAAATTGTCACTCCTATTTTTCTCCCTTTTTCTTTTCTTTTCTTTTTCTTTCTTTTCTTTTCTGTAATTTCCAAACATATGAAGAAAAAAAATTAGGAGAACGCAGCCTTATAAAGCCTTGTTTTGGATCTTCCAAGTCCAAGTCCATGTCCCAACTCGCATTTTTCAAGAAGACGTCTGGCTGCCCCACCTGTTGGTTCGTGTCCATTTCCCAATGCCGCCTTCACACGTTTTACGTTTAAAACCCTCCTCTGCCTTCCTGGACTGGGTTTCTTCTTGTACGACTTGCTCAAGACTAGAGACTTGTCCTTTACGCGGCACTCGAATTCCTGCTTTCACATTTGAGAAACTTGAGGTGGTGGGTCTTGTCAAAACTTTCTTTATTATCCATGACTTGGGCAGGTGATTTCTTCATGTGTGAAAACACAGAGCATACAGTATCCGTATCTGCTTACAAAACTTGGATTTGGGTATTCTTTTCGCTTTGGTATTTTTGGAAACTTAGCTTGTCAAAGGTCTGGATCTTTTACATTTTATGCACCAGGATTCTTCTGGGTTTTGTTTTGCTTTGACTTGGAGGTGGGTTTTACCATATTTTTAAGATTCATCGGTCTGCGATATGATTTTTCCGAATTAAAACAAGTGTGTGTTTGTGTTTTTGTGTGTGTGTGTGTGTACATTTTTGGCATATACATTGAAAAGCTTGATTTGGGTATGCTTGTGATTACGGTGGCTTTGTGGGAACTTTACTTTACATTGTTAAACGCTGCTTGTGCATATCACGCTCCAATGTGCCTTCATTTTGAGGGGTGCTTATTAAATTATTGGTCAATTCTTGTTGGTGTGCTTGAAAATGGTAGTCATAGTATTTCTTTTGATTGTTTGTTGTGTGGACGAGTCAATAAACCACATTGGAATCTTATCCCACGGAAATGGTGGTATTTGTGTTGAATTGGTCTTCAATGACTGATTTTGTTTCTATATTGAAAGAGCATAGTACAAAGATCCCAAGTTCTACTATTATTAGATTTCTTCCTATTTCTTTTGTTAATTTTACTTTCTCGTTAGTAGTGATTTTCGATTCTCGCAGGCACGATTTCTCCCTAGTACTAGTACGCCCACTCCCTTAGTTCCAACATATCAAGAATATCCTATAGTTTATTTTTTATTTTTATTGGAGTGGATTCATGATTTGAGGCTTTCATTTTTTTTGAATTTGTAGTAAAGGTTTTGGAATTTATTGGTGGCCATGAAGTGTTTCTACTTCTACTTTGGAAAAAAGAAGGATGAACTCAAGAGCAAAAAATCCATATCGATTCACTCCTCAAATTCCACACTTACAAGTAGTAACACAAGGAGATCTGGGTCTAGTACATCAAACACAAACACAAGCACAGAGTCAACGGGAAGAAGCCCATTTCCATGTTTGACTCAGAGGCCTAGCAATCTCAGATTATTCTCACTTTCGGAGCTTAAGACGGCGACAAAGAATTTTAATCGGGAGGCCAAAATTGGAGAGGGTGGCTTTGGTTGCGTATATAAGTGTGTTGTCAAGAGTTCTGAAGATCCACAAAGGAAACTTGATGTTGCTGTAAAGCAATTGGGAAAAAGAGGATTGCAGGCAAGGTTATTTATGGTTCTTTTATGTGTTGTTTAGTTATAACATGAGTTGAAAATTTCATCTTGTTTTTGCTATATTCAAAAAAGGTGGTAATTGACGTCATTTGGGTCGAAGTGCATGTGTTTCTTGCTGGGATGTACTCAGGAGTTGGTGTTTCAACTCCAGACCTTAGGATTCTGCATTCCATACCTGCAGCATGACTTCAGAGAATTTAGAATAACATCGGTAAACTTGGCGTAGGTACATAGTTGCAGATTCTGTGTGCTAATTCACAAATTTAATTGTCGTGAAGAAGTGCTTTGTCATGTTATTCATCTCTTTAGATATGAGTATGTCTATTTGCTTTTTGGAACTGTGCAGTTATGGAGTCTAATAAAGTGCCATACATGAATTAGAACTTGTCAAAAATCAACACAATGTTAGTGGGGCCGTGTAGTTTGCAGGAAAGTGAAGTGGTACATACTCTCAGGTCCTATATATAATTCCATTTGATAAGTAACCCCTTCGGGCGATAATGAGGGGATTATTAATGCCACATTCTGTGAGGGTTTTCCATAATTTTTGCAGTTTCATGTCTTGCGGTTATTTAATCCGACTAGCAAAATGTTCCAACCAAAAGTGTTATACATGGCCACTTGGACTTATAGGCCTATCCGATGCTTTAATCCACAAACACACAGACCACAAAGGATAAGCATGGCATCTTAACCGCTCAATATTGGTCAGAATGTAGTGATTGACCAAACAAGGGTTTGTTAAGAGGAAAGGAAAGGAGAGGAATGAAAAATCAGAACGAATCATAGTGTGATGCTATCTGTTACTGCTACCTTCAGTTTTGTGGTAGTAGATATGAGTTGATTAAAAGACTGCTTCTAGACAAATTGCTCATCTTTTGACAGACTTGTCTTACGTAGACATCCAAAATTTATTCCAGCAAAGGTCAAGTTGAACAAGAAGTAAAAGGACAAGGACAAATTGAAGATGGTTTCCTTGAAAAGGCACAATGAAAGGGTCAAAGCTTCATGTCGCTGCTGACATGTCACATTGAAAATACTCACAGCATTCTACATCGCTGCATTTTCCTTAACTTCCCCCTTCCCTAGTGCTGTCGTATTGTCCGCACCAACAATTAGCATGATGTATACCTCTCATGCAATAGTGCGTGAATTTGTTGTTCACCTGTCTTAGCCTGATACTATCTCAGTAGTCATGGACGAATGTAAATTCAATCTTTTGGGAGGCGAATGCATGTATCCTTCTATTGGGGTGGCAAATCTGTATCACTTGAAAATGTTCATCAAATTAAGCTTTTTGAAACTTTGGGGTCTATCACCACCCCCACCTTGGGTCCATTTTTGTGTAGTCTCCTGCTAATAATCCTTTACCTTGTGTGGCAGTTTAGAAGATGGCGAGATACGCAAGGTTTTATATGCTGTTAATGTTCTCTTCCCGCCTTTTTTTGGCAGGGGCACAAGGAATGGGTGACAGAAGTGAATGTTCTTGGAGTAGTTGAGCATCCAAATCTTGTCAAACTAGTGGGCTACTGCGCTGAAGATGATGAGAGAGGAATCCAGCGACTTCTGGTTTACGAATATATGCCTAACGGAAGTGTTGAGGACCATTTATCAAGTAGGTCGGATTCACCTCTTCCCTGGGCCATGAGGCTGAAAATAGCCCAAGATGCTGCCCGTGGCTTAACATACCTACATGAAGGAATGGATTTTCAGGTACTTTTGGCTGCTAGAGTTATGTTGAAGTATCACCATTCACAGTTGCTAGGTGTTTTTTGGTTCATGACACATGAATGTTCTATCATACGTCAAACAAATATTTTGGGTACTTGTGTTTTAGATCATCTTCAGAGATTTCAAATCTTCAAACATTCTCCTGGATGGGCAATGGAATGCAAAGCTTTCAGACTTTGGATTGGCTAGATTGGGCCCTGCAGAAGGACTAACCCATGTCTCAACAGCGGTATGCTTCAACAAAATATTATGTTATTACACACATTATTTATTCTTAAGTGCTAGCTAATTTAAATTTGTTTAGTAAGATCTTCAAAGAAAATGTAACCTAGGCACCAAATCTTCTTTTACTTTGCCACAAAAGCCGAATAAAGAGTCGTGGACCCAGTTTGAGTCATCTTGTTGCAAAGACATTCTTTTTGGTGTATCTTTCATGTATTTCTTACAAAAAGCTGGATTTTATGGTTGGCCATAATTTGAGTAAGAGGTTATATGGGAGAGTCACTTTCTGTAAATGATGCCAGGATTAGAAGTTGGTACCCAATCCTTCCTCTTCTAGACAATCATTAGTGGGGGTCTAAACTGGGCATTGTTTTAGACTGCAAACATTGAATTTATATTTGAGCTATTATTTTCACTTTCCGATTTTGCTTTCATGAACAGCTTAGCATTGTATCTACTTTGCCTTTTTGTGATTTTGCATATAATCATGCGATTTATACCTTTTACATACAAGCTGCTTTTCAATGCTTATAGCTGTAAGCATGCATTCTACACTTTCTGTTTTTTATGACGAGGATGTGCGGCCCACATATACCACATTGTTACCTAGCCTTGGGATAGCAACCTCAAGGGAGAGTGAGGAATGGAAATAATCATTGGTCCACCTCTTGAGATTCAAACATAAGACCTGTTGAAGAGAGTCTCAAACCATGGTCACTCAGCGCAGTCCACAGTACACTTCAATGAGCGTTTGTGGTAATTAAGCAACGAAAGTGGTCGTCAAGCTAGGATACTTAATAATAATCTGGTGTAAAACCTCCTACAAGTTTCGGTAGCTGAGCCAGTAGGTTTTGTTTTGTAAAACGAAGCTAGTATCACTCTATACTTGGGCATTTGCAGTAAGCTGGATTTGAATTCAATCTATAACTGTTCATTGGTTTGGTATTGATTTTGGTGATGCCTTAAGGTGAGTCTTCTTTCTTTCCTGTTTAAATCGCGAGCCCTTGGGTTTTCTTGAACTCAATTCTCTCAATATGTATACTATTTGCTTGAATTGAAGGCCTTGATTTTGAGATTTAAATGATTTTGATTTCCAAAAAGCATGTTCCATTGTGAGTGAGATCAAGACTCAATGGCAGAATTCATTTGATAAAGACACAACAGGTTCGAATAGCAAATATGAGAAATGAGAGTGTCATGTCCTTCACATAGTTGTGCTGGGAAAATGCTTCACGAATTAACTCACTTCTTGGTGATTTATTGATCATTTCATCAGGTTGTGGGAACCATGGGATATGCAGCTCCTGAATACGTTCGAACTGGACACCTCACATCAAAAAGTGATGTATGGGGTTACGGCGTCTTTATTTATGAACTCATCACAGGTAGACGACCTCTGGACAAGAACCGCCCCAAGAACGAGCAGAAGCTTCTAGACTGGGTAAAGCCATACATATCAGATACAAAGAAATTTCACCAGATATTGGACCCTAGGATCGAATGGAACGGTTCCCGCAAGTCTGCCCAAAAGCTAGCTGCAGTTGCGGACCGGTGCTTGACCAGGCATCCAAAGCAACGCCCAAAGATGAGCGAGGTGTTGGAGATGGTGAACCGGATTGTTGATACATCACAAGAAATGAGCAGTTCTCAATTACCAAAAACAAAAGGCTTGAAGCCAACGGTATAAACCTCATGGAAATGATATAGTGGATAGGTAAGAGCAAGTAAGAGAGTGGTTGTGGATATGAAAATGGTGTATAGTCAAATCTTGAAAGGGCACGATGAGTGCACTGCAATTTGAGCAGAATCTGTCACCTGGGTTTGGTTGGTATTTGGAGAACCTTATGGAGGTGTGAAGGTAACAGTTCCTGTGGATTTGTGTATGGTTCAGAATGCTAAAATGTGTGAAAGGCCAAGCTTGAACTGCATTAGAATTTAGGTGGGCGCAAAACAGGTGTTAGGTTTTCTACAAATTGGGAAGTTGAGAATTTTGGTCTTTAGCTATTAGAACTAGACAACTAGTACATTTTCATTTTGAAGTCTTCATTTGGATCATGGATTTGGGGATGGATTTACGGAGAGCCCATTGAACCCGGTAGCACTCAACAAAGGAGAATTTACCATATCATATTCACTTCACTATTGTTAGCTGTTCTCTATGTCAATCCTTCACCAGTCAATGATCCATACAGAGCCTAAAGCTTGCAAGGAGTTTCTGAGTACTCCTTCCACGTTTGAGCTGTAAATTGAGGAAGGAAATCGTTTGGGTTGCGGAGAAGCTTCCTGAGATGCCAACCAGGTTGTTGAAATGAAACTGCTGAAATTGGAGTATTTATTAGTATTAGGTGAATTGGAATTAATAATCTGTTCTCTTTCCATTCGAGGCATGTAGAATATATGGTTATACTTCTTTAGTTCAAAGCAACAATATGTATTGTTCCCTGCCGATAAAAATGAAAGAAAGAAGGTATCGCTCCCTTCTTTAAAATATTCATTTTAACTTGAAAATGTATTGGTGTTGAATTTGTACGTTTAAAAAGTATTCAGTTTAACTTGAAAGAGCATGTGTTAAATGGTGTTTACATAAGCACCCAGCTCCGTCGTCTTTTTGTTTTGTTTTTGTATTTTCGGACTGATAGTGTCCGCTTTTATTGTATTGTTTTCTTATATATAATATCTGTATTTTCTGTTTGGTTGGGAAAAAAATTGACCGGGCTTCTCAAAGAAGCCTATGACGTTTAACAATAGCATTCATTTTGACAATTAATGGTTTAGATTTGCGAAAGTATCTATTGTATGATACTATATCATCAAAATTGGCACATTAAAAACACTTTGGACCGGCTAGGATCATGTAAATGGAGCTCGTAGTCCAAACCGTTTCATTTACGTAATTTCTGAACTAGTGAACTGAAGGGATACCGAATCTGTTTGGTCTTATATTTGAATGAAAATAATGAAGTTACTGAACTCAAGATTTGCTGCTGGCTAATTAAAGAAATGCAATTGGATGTAAATAAGGGAGCTCATGGGTAAAATTTACTTTACCAGTAGAATAGGGATCAACGGTCCCCATATCGAAATCGCACCAACGGCTGCGCCGGGCTATCTCCGGCCATCAAATACACGAAAATAAGGTGCTTGGATCAAGCACCCTACATACATCGGATGTCATTGATTCCCACAAGGGCCCCGTCATTTTTATTTTTAGAATTTTTGGACAGCTTAGATCGACCGTCCGGTGGCCGAAGATGGCCCGGCGTAACCGTCGGTACGATTTTGGTAAGGAACCGTCGGTCCCTATAGCTTTATTGTATACTTTATCCATCAAATATGTGGTACCCACAAACAACACAGTCAAAATTTAGTTTTAAGCAATTTCACATTTTTTGGCCCAGATATTATTAGAACATAACTGTTAGATATTTTGGCACTTTCTGGGGTTGTCCAAAACCTCCTTTGGTGTCCTTGTTATATGGACTCTATTTGATTGTAATGGGTAGGTTCTTATGGGGTAGTTGCTCGCTCAATGTTCCTCCCATTATCTGCGCCAAGTTGACCGTGGCAAAATCGATCCAATTGTGTGAGAGGTAAAAGCATTACGTACACAGCACATCATACATATTATTTCCAAGATTAAAATTTTTATTCGTGCACGTTTTTCTTTCTGGTAATTCTCTCCTAATATTCGTTTTCCATATATATATATATATATATTTCCTAAATCAATTTTCTTTTGGAAAGGCCGAAATTTTGCTTTCCATTATAAGACTTCTGTTTTAAAGGGGAAATTAAAGTATAAAAGGTGCTGATCTCCATAGGGAGGTCACGATCCTATGAAGAGTTTTTTTGTTTTTGATAAAAAGAAAAATAAAGGGTTGCATGGCTGTTTTCGTGTTTCGGTCGAGGCGAGAGAGATTTTGTTTTTAGAAAAGAAAGAAAGTTTGTTTTGGGTTTTGGCATTAGGCAGAGGCGAGAGTTTTGTTTAAAAACAAAGAAAGGGGTGCTCGGCATTTTGTGATTTTCTGTGTGGTAGCCCGTAATCGTTTTTTGTTTTGTTTTGTTCTTGCCTTTTGCATCTTCGAACCCCGTTTGGTTTGTCGAGATCACGTTATACATCATATCATTCATCCATTCACTGTTTGTGGTTCTTGGTGCTGTTTGCTGTTGTGGCCGAATCATTTGGAGATTTATTCCGAGCCGGTTGAATCCGGGGATCGGGCGTGAAGTCCGTGATGCATCTATTGGATCTTGAAGAAGCTCGGGGAGCATTGGAGATTGACGAGAATAGGTAAAAACTTGGGTAAGGATTTTACTATTTCGCAATCTGTACTTCTTTTTTATTAATAGAATAAATCACTAGTGTTAAGCCGTGGTTTTGGCTAAGGTTATTTAGGACCCTAAGTTTTTCCACGTAAATCGTGCGTATCCTGTCTCAATTTTTATTTTACTGCACTACTTGATTTTTGGTTTGGATTAATTGAGATAATCAACCCGTTCATCTTTATTAATTTTTAAATCAGAAAATTGGTGATCTTTTTCAAAACTCCTATTCACCCCCCTCTAAGAGTAGTTTGAACGCTTCCGCATAATTTCAATAACACAATCGACTAATCAAGGGGTCACCTTGTATTTCATTGCCTCAGTAAATACCACAAAATACCCTTTCGACCCAAAAAAAAAAAAAAAAAAGAAGACGACGTCCCGATTGGAGTACTTGTAGCAAATTATATGAAGTGCATTAAATTGGCGGTCTTAATCGGTTTCCATACCAAAAAAACATAATCTGCAGTTTAATTTTGTCATGCACTAAAAAAATATTATCAAATTTAACTCATAATACACAAGATATAAACAAATCTTATTTTCAGTATACGAAATTTTGGTCTGTTTTATCTGCACAGAGTGATTTACTCCAATTTTTCAAGAATTAATTCTTCAACTTGTCAAAACCTTCTCTTTGACTTCTATAGTACTCCTACAATTTTAATGAAAATGGTTGGTATGAAACAAAAATGATTTTTGCAATCTAATTTCTAATAAATGCACTCCAAATTTGTGTTTTAGTACTGACATTGTGTGAATATTTAAGAACTACCGTAGTAAATGAAAATTTTTTAGAGTGTATTTAATAAAAAAAAAAAAAAGTGGAGTTTTGTAACGCCCCGACTTTTCGGAAGCAAAATAAAATAATTCTTTAGGAAAATTTTGCAATAAATATGATTTTCCAAAATAAATGTTTAGCGATAACAATCTCAAGAAAATTTACTGATTTAAATACATTAACATCAGAGCTGACTCTAGGCTTGACACGAATCCCGAATATACTTGATCTCCATTTCTGATATTCCTCCCGCGTCGAACTGCACCATCATTGAATCCTGCACCCTCTGACAAATTGATCGCCGAAACAAACGATTTGCTAGGATACAGACAGGATACAGACGTATCTGTGAGTGATAAATCACCCAGTAAAATAATCCAACCCAACCACCCCTCTTACTTTACAGCTAGCAGGTACAAGACAATATTGAATCGAAGAGCCAAGCAGAGATTTCATTCATGAACCAAATTATTACTATCCACTAACCTTATGTGAAATCTAAGATCTCATCCACGAGATCCTTTCCTCCCATACCGCTAACTATGATCGTGTCATGGAAAATCCCCCCCTTGTTTGTCCTGCACACGGGGTTCTAAATGAATTCACCTAAGTTATGTACCTCGTCTGAATTCATTTAGGACCATAACAGGGGGCACGATTACCCTTTGGAACGTTCCATAGCGTACCATACATTAAGGTCGTCACCATACCTAAGCCACTAACTATGACCGTGTCATGAGACAATCCCCCTTGCTGGCCTGGCAAGGCACGATTACCCTTTGGAACTTCCCATGGCGTACCATACGTTAGGGTCACCAAAATATCATCACTGGACCCCGCAGGTCACCCTTATATCATCACTGGGCCCCGCAGGTCACCCTTATCCATTGCCAAATCAAAATCCACAATCTCACGACTTCAACACCTTACCATTTTTTCCATCAACTTAATATCGTCTAGATGAAATCTATTCGCATACCACCCCATGTCTCTAGAGTCCAATCTAGCATTCAAATCAGGTATCGATGCAATGTACAATTAAATCAGATAATAATTAAAATAAATAACCAGCAATGCAATCACATAACTTTTTATGAATGGGTCGTTGCCCTTATTCTTGTATAACCACAATGTCAATAATGAAGTAGGATTTTATAGAAATTTTTAATAAAATATTTTCTAGGCTCTTATTAATTATTTCTAAATAATTAGATTAATTAAAAGTTAATTAAATACCTTAATTAGATAAAATATTAGAATAATCAGTCATAACCCTAATAAGAGTCCTAAAGGTCCTATACAATTAGTTGAATGTCAAAAGTTGGGTTCGGAGGGTCGAAGAATTAAATTATATGAAAATGTTAATTAAAATGATCGAAAGTGAAGTAAATAGACAATAAATAATTAATTATAAAAAAAATAATGAGGCTGTCATATTTTCATCTTTGGACAGTAAGGAGTCTAAAAAAAATTGCACGGGTATTAATAATAATGTTTATAAGGTCGTAAAGTAATTTTGATTGGAATTACTTTAAAAATAATAATAAATAGTGAATTAAATCAAATAAATATTTAATTTGACAAGTTACTGTATTTGGGATGCAAGGAGTCTAGAAAAATTTAATTGAGTGTTAAAACGTTAGTTGGAAGGTCGTAACAAATTTTTGTTTGTAAACTTTGTACGATAACTAATAAATAATTTAATAAATAGATAATTAAATAAAAAAATATGACCTTAACAAGTTATGATCTTTGAGGTGTGAAAAGTCTAGGAAAAATAGTTCGGGGGTCGAAAACGGTATTCGGAAGGTCGCAAAATCGATTTGAACCAAAACTGTCCAAACCGCGAGGTTGGACCGGTCAAAGTTTGCGTCTGGGCCTTCTGCCGCAAAGTCCGGCCTGGTTCTTGCGGCCCGAACCTTGCCGCCGCAAGGTTGAGTCCAGAATTCGTTTTTTTGGTTTTTCGAGATCGTTTTGATGCATGGGTTGGTTCGGGCTATTGGGTTAAGCTATAAAACATTAAATATATTTAGAGGAAGAGTTGAGAGAGATTATACTACCTCGAATCGGATCGAATTGATTTTTAAACGAAACTTGAAGTTTGGAGAAGACAACTTCGGGTCTTTCGATCGGGGAACTTTGGGATCAAATTGGGTGGCGTTTGGCGATGCTAGGAGTTGTAGGAAGAGTTTGGAACGATCGAATTGGATTTTGGTCGAGTCTAGGTACCAAACCCACTTTTCTCTCACTTTCTCTCTCTAAAACTTCATAGCTTGGAGCTTGAATTGCCCACGTTTTTCTCTCATGTCTGACTCGGTGGAGCGTGGGAAATAATGTGGTATGCCCTAGGGTCGGAGTAATGGGGTATATATAGGGGAATTTTAAAGGGGTTGATAAAATTGAGTTTAATCGGAACTCAAACTCTTAGGCTATTAGATGGACGAGAATACGGACGAGATTATGGCTAGGGAGGAAGTATAGACCGAGTAGGAGATGGAGGAATGGAAGGAGTGTGCATGCATGCATGCGTGCAATTTAAAAAAAATAAAGGCAAGATAATTAAGATAATTATATTTGTATATATCTATTAAAAAATTTATTATTATAAATAGTTCTTTTTAAATGATATTATTAATGACAAAATTACGGGCCGTTCTAAGTTGAATTAAAATTTTGCTAAACTAATTTTGGTTACAAAAAATTATTCTAGGTTCTGGTTTAATCTAATTATACTTTTAAATAGTAAATCGATTACTATTGATAAAAAAAATAGTTTCTTTAAAAAAAATAGGGCAAAAATCAGGGTCGTTACAAGTTTAAAAGTCATCACCTGGCATAAAAAGCTAAATACTCCCTCCATCTCATTTTAAATGTCTTTTTTATTTGCTCCTATTTTGTTTGCTTACTTGGCATATGATTTTGAAATGTCTCATCCGATATGAAAAACTAAATACTTTCTTCGTTCCATTTTATTTACGGAGTGCATTTTTTTTATCCACCTCCTATTTTCTTTGCTCAATTTCCTTCTGACTTTGAAATATCACCAAATATTTTCGAAAAGTCAAGGAAAAAGTGGATGCATTTCCATAAACTACTCCTCGTGAATCACTAAAAATCGTCTTGAAAAATTAAAAAAAAAAAAAAAAAGGCGACAATATTGGCAATATAATCAAATTTCACAAGGAGATTGTGCATTATATAATTACAGGTCTCAATGGAAAACAAAATACTGTACTCCCTCCGTCCATTTTTAAGTGTCCTGCTTCGTAACTCTAACTTATTAAAAATGAATCATCATTATACCTTTCACATCAATTTTTTCCTCCACTTTCCCTACTTACCCATCATCATTACACTTTTACTCATTTACTTTTTAAAATGGAATCTATTTTTAAGGACAAAATAGATAATTCACCAATTTTTACCCACTAACTTTTCAAAATGGACACTTATTAAGGGACAGCCCAAAATGAAATATTGGACGGTAAACAAGGGAGTACTATTTGTACGATTAATTACATCTCCTCCCCGAGGACTTCTTCTTCGCATCTCCCATCACCCACCGTCTGCATCAACAACGCCGTGAAAGGCATGTGCCGTCCGTACCCACTTCCGGCAAAGTGCGGCGGCGCTTGGCACAAGTCCAGCCTCCAGATGGGCGGCCCCACGGCCCCCATCCCACTCGCTATCTGTCCCCCTTTATTATCATTACTATTAACTAAATGCACCGGCTACTCTACAAGTATTCGCCACGACTGCCGCCGCCGCCGCCGCCGCCGGGGCTGCCGAGAAGAGAGAGAACGCGCCGGCCGCCGGGATGGCAGCGGCGCCATCGGTGGTGGAAACGGGCATGTTAACGGCGGCAGCGGAAGTGAATGTGGGTTCGGCGTGGCGGAGAAGCCAGGCGATGGTCTCGCCGTCGGAGCGGTGGCCGAGCTCACGGGTGAGCTGGAAGATGCGGGCGGCGCAGAGCGGCGGCAGCCGGATTCGGCGACCACGTCTGTTGACCTTGGTGTGACGGTCTTTAGATGAAGAAGAAGAGACGCCGATTTTCCGACTAGGAACTAACTTAGTGGTAATGTCCAACGGAGGGGGAGCGAAGGGGGGAGATGAGAAATGGGTTTGTTGATGGGTTGGTGGGTCTGGTGAGGGGAACTTGTGTGGGTCCTGGTGGACCATCTCTGAACACATCTTTCCTAGTTCCTACTACAGAGAGAGAGAGAGAGAGAGAGAGAGAGAGAGAGAGTGAGTGGTGATGGGGCGGGGGGACAATGAGGGTCAGATTTTAGGGTTTCTATGTATTCTATATGGAAGAAAGAGGGACGTGTGTTTAGGGATTCCATTGACCCCACTAAGGGAAACACCTCTTTTTATAGGGGAGAGATAGAGTTGGGTTGGGGCATCAGAACTTGTGGGCTCCGGACCCACTGAGGTAGGACTCCCTCAAAAACACTCGAAAGGACGAAAAGCTATTCAGGACGGTCTCTTTTGGGCAAATTTCATTGACCTCCCCTGAGGTTTCTGACACGAACAGAAACCTCCCCTGAGGTTTCTGAAACAACACTGCCCTCCCCTCCTTTACCTGAAAATACCAAGTGACCCCCCTCTCCGTTAATTGCCGTTAGAAAATGGTTGGAAAAGATTATTTTTCTCTCCACCCACTACTAAAACTAAACTAAACTCCCAACCAAACAAAATCGATGTCATTGTACTATATTTTTTACAATACCTATACCACTCTCACCAGACTCTTTACCCCTCATATTTATAAAATATAAAATACAAAATTCACTACACTTTGTACCCGTTTAACTTTGAAATTTTGTCCTTATTTAAAAGGTTTCACATTTGCTAATTTTCTATCAAACTTTTTGAATTATTGGTTCGTCTTGATAAGAGGAATTGAAAAGGTAAAAAATTAAGACTTTTACCAAATATTTTGAGAAATTCAATATTTTGGATAAAACTAAGAATTTTATATTCTTTTGATTCCTTTCGTTGAGACAAACCAATGATCCACAAAACTTAACACAAAACTAGCAAATACGAAAAAAAATTCAAATATGGATAAAAATAAAAAAGCCTAAAAATTACACAAACAAGTTCGCATGAAAAAAATTTGAATATGAACAAAAACTAAAAAGCCTAAAAATTTCTCAAACAAATCCCGTAAAAACCAAAAAGCAAACTATTGGCAATGGAGGGTATGAGCTTGTTGATGGGATTTTTAGGCTTTTTGATTTTTACGAGGTTTGTTTGTGAGATTTTTAGGCTTTTTGATTTTTGTTCATATTTGAATTTTTTCGTATTTGCAAATTTTGCGTTAAATTTTTGTGGATTACTCCGTATTAGTTTATCTCAACAAGAGAAATTAAAAGAGTAAAAAAAATTTATTTTTAACCAAAATATTGAATTTCTCAAAATATTTGGTAAAAGTCTTAACTTTTTACTTTTTCAATTCCTCTTATCGAGACAAACCAATAATTCAAAAAAGTTTGATAGAAAATTAGCAAATGTGAAACCTTTTAAATAAGGACAAAATCTCAAAGTTAAACGGGTACAAAGTGTAGTGATTTTTGTATTTTATATTTTATAAATAAGAGGGGTAAAGAATCTGGTGAGAGTAGTATAGGTATTGTAAAAAATATAGTACAATGACATCGATTTTGTTTGGTTGGGAGTTTAGTTTAGTTTTAGTAGTGAGTGGAGAGAAAAATAATCTTTTCCATCCATTTTCTAACGGCAATTAACGGAGAGGGGGGTCACTTGGCATTGTCAGGTAAAGGAGGGGAGGGCAGTGTCATTTCAGAAACCTCAGGGGAGGTTTCTGTTCGTGTCAGAAACCTCAGGGGAGGTCAGTGAAATTTGCCCGTCTCTTTTGGCAAAAACAAAATGAAGTGAATTTAAATTTTTTTTTTCTCTTTATTTAATTTAATTTTTTTTTTTTTGTCTTTGTTAGCTTTGCGTCAAAAGTTTTATGAATTAATAATTCATCTAAACGAGAGAAATCGAAATAATAAAGATAAATATAAGTTATATCAACTCAAAGCAGGAATTCCTTTCCTTTTAGCACTTTCACATAATAACGGAAAATAGCTTCTCATGAATCCGACTACGGCCACTGTCCAAAGTGCACTGACGGTGCAATGACCGTCATGTGGGACCAACTCCGGGTCCTGTACGGATGATCCAAGCATTCAATAATTTTAAAAAAATAAGTGGGCTCGTGAAAAATCAACTCAATTCGATATGTGTGAGTGCTTGAATTTCTTTAAAATTTATATTAAACGACTCGAATCATCTGTACAGAAACCGAAATGGGCCCGTGTGACGGTCGGTGTTGCTATGGTTGGTTGGTCCCCATAGCATTTTCGGCTTCTCATTCAATCAATTTACATTATTTGTTGCACTGCATTCCAATAATCAAAGGCTATCCAATTCAATAAAGTCCTGGCTGCTTCTCGCTCACTAAAGCATACATACTTCGTTTCCCAGGACGAGCGGCTTCTTCTCTCTTCTACTCCCTCCGTTCCTATTTAAGTATTTACTATTTCATTTTAGGTTGTCCCAAAATAAGTGTTCACTTTAAAAAGTTAATTGGTAAAGTGGAGGATAATTTTGGAAAGTGTAGATAAAAGTGGATGTAAAAAGTGGAAAAAAAAGTTGATGAGAAAAGTGTAAAATAGAGGTAAAAATTGACTCCTAAAACTCTGTGTTAGTCAAATTAGGATATTTAAAAAGGACGGAGGAAATAGTAAAAGAATAAATTCTTTACACTGCCGATGTAAACATTTGTTTCCTTCAAATCAATTGCACTGCGACATGTGTCAAAATTGTTGTCCCAATTAATAAAATATGGCGATGTGACGCAATGCAACTGATTTAAAGGGAAAAAATGTTTACACCGACGGTGTAAAGAATTTATTCTCTGTATAGTAATTGGTAAGAAAGCGTGTTTTCACTCAAGTTCTTCCTTAACCTTAGGAGTCCGGCTGTGATGCTCCCAGGTGGTTTTGAGAGCATCATACTCCCATCAAATCTGAACCCTAAGATGTGATCCTTTTAATCCTAGCCATTCACCAAATCAATTCGTCTCTCTCCTCTCTTTCTCTCACTACCTCCTACTCCCGGTTAAACTAAAAAACGTGAAAGCCCTAACTTCCCCCCTCCTCCCTACCGATAAGTCTCTCGCCTCCTCACGCCTCACAGTTGAAAACTCCATAGCCCATAGCCCTACGCCTCCTAACCTCTGCACCCGCAGCTCCTCCACGCCCCTCCTCCCCAGCTCCTACTCCTCTTGACCTTCACAGCCCACAACGAGTTAACTCTCTCTCTCTCTCTCTGAAACTGTAATGTAGGAGGCAGAGAAATTGCAAATTTTGTCTATGCTTCCTTAGTGATTAAACGTACATTGACCCTAGGGCTTCATCGTGATTGGGTTTTTGTGAACTGCCAAACCCTTCTTTTTTTTTCTTTTCTCAATACCTATCCACCACCCCACACACACAAGGGCGGAACCAGGATTTTCGTCCAGTGGGGTCGAAAATTGAACTATGTATGATTCAGAGTGCAAGAACGATGTTTTGATAATTTTTGTGGGTAGAAATTCTATTTTGACTCCTCTTTTTCCTAAGTACAAAACCCTTATATATGGGTTGGGGCGAAAATGAATTTTAAAAGGGGGTCAAATGAGTAAGAATTATACCAATTTCTAACAAAATTTGGGAGGCAGCGGGGTCGGCCGCCCCCCTTGCTCCCTCCGCCCCTGCACACACACCACACACACACACACACACACACCCCACCCCCCCCCCCCCCCCCCCCCCCCCCCCCCCCCCCCCCCCCCCCCCCACACCGATTATTCGTTGCCCCAAGCCAACCGGGGTATATGTGTTGCAAATTGCTCTTCTCCAAAACCACCCCCCCCCCCCCCCCACCCACCGATTATTCGTTGCCCCAAGCCAACACGTGGACATAGCCTGGTGCCTACTACCAATAAAAATTCGCCCCTCCCCCAAACCCGGATTACACTCTGGCCCCCCCTCCCCCCAGAAATTATTCATTGCCCCAAGGCAACACGTGGACTTAGCCTGGTGCCTCCCACCAATAAAAATGCGCCCCACTGACACAAGATTCTTCTCTCTCCGGATACAATTTTCTCTCAAAAATCAAGTGTTCCAAATTACAATCTGTTTGAAGGGGTGAGAAGATTTTATTTTATTTATCATTTAATTCTAAAGGATCATAATTAAATTTTGACTATAGGGCTCTTATTGATTAGCCCTAAAAGAACAGTAGAATAAAATATCTTTTAGGACTAACCAACGAGAGATCTAAAGTCAAAATTTAATTATAACCCTTTAGAATTAAATGATCAGAACAATAAAATCTTCTCACCCATTCAAACGGATTGAAATTTGGAATACTTAATTTTTCAACATGTAGTTTATATATTAAAAAATGTGGTTAAAAAATCAAGTATTCCAAATTACAATTCGTTTGAAGGGGTGAGAAGATTTTATTTTGTTTATCATTTAATTCTAAAGGATCATAATTAAATTTTGACTATAGGGCTCTCATTGATTAGCCCTAAAAGAACAGTAGAATAAAATATCTTTTAGGACTAACTAACGAGAGACCTAAAGTCAAAATTTAATTATAACTCTTTAGAATTAAATGATCAGAAAAATAAAATCTTCTCACCCATTCAAACGGATTGAAATTTGGAACACTTAATTTTTCAACATGTAGTTTATATATTAAAAGTACACGTTCTCACCCATTCTATCGAAACTAAATTAAGAGTACACGTTCTCACCCATTCTAGGTACATATGCATACTAGGATAGAAGGACAAGAGAGGGGAAGGTTTTAAAATTGGATTGGACATGACCATGGAGCAAGATTGGGGGGGGGGGGGGAGAGATCCTCATTTTTCTCTATAAATAGGACCATTTGTCAAGCCATTCAACTCACACCTTCAATCTCTCCAACTTTTCTCTCTAGAAACCTTGTATTTGTTCTTTGTTCTTCGTATTCTTGAGTTTTTTCTTGAGTTCGATAAGAAACTCAACTCGAGGCTGCCACCAAACTACCACCCGACCAGCCTCTTGATCCAAAAAGTTTAGTAATTTAGTCAAGATTTAGTTTCGAGAGAAAAAAAAAAGTCTTTTATTTTCTCTTTCGAAACTACCGTGGACGGGACAATGGATGACTACAACTTTTCAATTTCTGATAGTTGGTCAGTCGAGAATGATATTCGTAGTGAGGAGAGTATCTCCCACAATAGTCGTGATTATACACCTGAATTTACCACCGACCAGGTTAGTTTTTACTATTATTATTTTGCATATTCGTTATTTATGTTAACACTGGTTAATGTTGTACTTATACAAATTCGTTTTTTATTTATATAGATTTTTGAAAGTAGAGAAGACATGTTAGATTGGGTGCGGAACGTTGGTCTAAAACATGGTATTGTAGTGGTTATTTTAAATTCTGCTAAGTTAAAAGGCGGCAAGCTGCCGAAATGCATTCTTGGTTGTGAAAGAGGAGGAAAGTATGAACCGCCACGGTATATGGTCGAAGGGCAATCCTTGCAAAGAAACACTGGGACTAAAAAATGCGATTGTCCATTTCAATTGCGAGGTATACCACAACATCGAAACGGTATCAGGTGGGGTTTAAAGGTTATTTGCGGTGTCCATAACCATGCATTAGCAAAACATATTGAGGCCACGAGTACCCGTCAAGGCTAAAACCAATAGAGAAACAATTTGTGATCGACATGGCTAATAGCAGCGCGCCTCGTGAGATTCTTAATATTTTGAAGCAAAAAGACCCGTCAAACACTACCGGAATCAAGAGCGTTTACAATGCCCTTTTTTCAAACAAAGTAGCCAAACTGGATGGTTTAACTCCTATTCAGTATGTCATAAATCAATTACTTCAGAACCATAGTTATTAATACCGTTCCGTACCGGCCGGTACTGGCCGGTACCGGCCGGTACGTACCGTTTTTGACCAAATCCGGTACCCTACACCTCTAATTTCGTTTCGGCTCAAATACCGGCCGTACCGGTCGGTACCGGCCTGTACCGGACATACTGGACGGTACCGGGCGGTACCGGACTACTTTTAAATTTATTTTTTTATTCAAGTACCGGACAATACCGGCCGGTACCGAGCAAATACCGGCCGATACCGGGAAAATACCGGACGGTACCGGACAAATACCGGATTTTTTATTTTTTTATTTTAAAAAAGTGTATATTATACTATAAATTATTTTTTAAGTAGGAAAATAATATTAATAGCGATCAATCCGAAACGGTACCCGGTATTTGACCGGTACCGGTACGTACCGTACCAGTGGGAAAACCGGTACCCTGACCGGTACGGTATTCAGAACATTGTTCAGAACGAATACCTCCATCAATTTCTTACAAATCCAGACACGAACGAAATCACAGATATTATTTGGATTCATCCTATGAGCCTAGAACTATCTGTCAACTTTTCGTCCGTATTGATCATTGACGCCACGTACAAGACCAATGAATATCGAAAACCACTATTGGAGGTTGTGGGTATCACATCCACATGGCGAACTTACTCGCTTATGTTCACATATCTTAGTAATGAGAGAGAAGAGACACTGACATGGGCATTGGATACTTTAAAAAACTGGATGCTTCAAAAGGGGGCATCGTTGCCATTGGTGTTTGTTTCAGATCGGGATTTAGCACTTATGAACGCCATTGAAGCATGTTTCCCCATGGCACGTCACATCCTGTGTATTTGGCACATAAATCAGTGCGTCATGAAGAACTGCAGCCGTCTGCTTGGTCCGGAATGGAAGCGCTTTTGTATGTCATGGCACTCACTTATCAATTCATCTACACCTTCGTCTTTCGAACAGAAGTGGCAAGTCATGTGCGACGATTTTCGCCAATTCCCGACTGTCACAACTTACCTGTGGCAAACATGGTTAAGGTCGTATAAAGAGCGATTTGTTTCAGCATGGACAGATACATGTATGCACCTCAGAAGCAATTCAAGTCAAAGGTATAATCACTTTTTCACTTTACTATTAAAATTTTGTGCATTTCTCTGCTACACTAAAGAATACTTTTTGCTACTTTCCTATTTAAACACAGTGCATTATTCTATTACAGGGTCGAGTCTGCACATGCAAGGCTAAAGCTATATTTGGGGGATTCCATGTCATCGTTACAAACCTTTTTTGATAAAATAGATAAGATATTGAAAAATCAGTTCGGGGAAATTAAGAAGTCGTTCGAGAAATCTATGAAAATTCCACGCCACAAACAATTACGTGACGACATTTATGATCAGGTAAGGTGTCGCATTTTATTAAAGGCAATGGAGTTCATACATGATCAGCTATAAAGCGCTTTAGAAGTATCCCCCCACATTGTTGGCTATTGCAACTGTACGATCAAAATCACACACGGATTGCCATGCATGCAGGATCTTGCATATTATCGTTCCATTTCCACTCCAATTCCACTATGCAGTATCCATGCTCATTGGACTAGGTTGTCTATGCACGCAACTGAGTGTAATGAGGAGGGAACACCACCTGACAGGACGTCTCAGGTAGTTGAGATATTAGATGGAATGGATCCACGTATGCGAGAGCATATCATAGACAGGTTTATCGATATGGCAGATCCATCTCGTAGCACAGTTCGACCTCCATCGTACAACACAGAACATAGAGGTCGACCTGTTGGTAGAGATGAGCAAAGTACACGTCGCATACCTTCTTTCTCAGAAGCATCAACTTCAGGATCAAGGACTGCAGCATCACGAGGGAGAGGGAGAGGGAGACGTGGGAGGGGTTCAGGGGTTCACAACACTCAATTTACAGTTTGACCTATCCCTGATTGCTACATTCAGCGACTACCTCAGGCTTATCAGCGTTATATTTTCCACACTGTTGACGTGCTTGATGATGGTCATTGTGGATTCAGGGCGATAGCTGCACTAATCGGGTTGTAGAGACCCGTATTTAATTTAATTAACTTTAATGTTTATAAGTGAGAAAAATAGGAAGTGTGATGTGTTTATGTGATTTGGGGCTAAAGTGTTTGAATTGACTATGGAAGGGTGCAAGTGTAATTAGCATGTTTATGGGTATATATAGGAGGGTGGGAGAGTAGAGAATCATTTTTCTCTCATCTCTCTCTCCCGACTCTTCCTCTCTCTCTCGGCTCTCTCCTTCTCTCTTGCTCTCTCTCCAAATTTCACCAAAATAACCCAAAACCCACTTAATACAACCTTCAATCCTTCACCCTCTACGTGTATTGTGGTCCATATCTCGCCGGTTGGAGCTCGGTGGAGTCGTATCACTCTCGGTTTCGATTTCGGAAAGCTAGGGCTCTTATTTTCGTGGGTTTCGTTCTTCGGCCTCGAGGTAGGGATTCTACCTCTCAATATATGTAATAGAAGTGTTCTCCTTGCTTGAAATCGTGTCCTTGGTTGTTGTGGTTGTGGTTGTTGTTGTTGTGGTGGAAATCGTCGAAATCTGCAGAAAATCTGGGCGAACACCCATTTGTATCGATACAGCTCTGCTCAGTATCGATACAGGAACCTCTGGAATGCTCTTAGCTATTGTCGTATCGATACTGATTTAAGCAGTATCGATACAACGCGCTCTGGAACGTTTTTAGCCCCTGTTGTATAGATACTGAAATTCTCAGTATCTATACAACAGTAGCTTATCCCTGCCATGGTTCTTTGCTTCAAACTCCATTGTTTTGACCCCCGATCATTTCTAACTCATTCGAGACATCACCAAATCACTCCATAATATTGTTAATCTTACTCCTTGAGTTCGTTGAGTGTCCTTTGCATCCCTCGCCCTTGTTCGATAAGTTTTGACGTCGATTAACATATGAACTTCGATTGAATTGAAATGACACGTTATGAGAACATGAGACGTTTGGATCTTTGTTGACACAACGAGAACATTCGGGGCCCATCGACGGGTGGGTGCCTGGCAGGGGATATCAGGGTCCCATAATTAGCCTGGCAGGAGCTTATGCTCATATCGAACATTCAAGGCCTAACCTTTTAGGTGGGTGCTTGGCAGGGGATATCAGGGTCCCATAATTAGCCTGGCAGGAGCTTTAGCTCATGACACATACGACGAGATGGTTTTGGACGCATGGAAGGTGGGAATGGTTTTAGTGTGAGTTAAGCAGTGATCGTCGAGTTGTTGTTTCGAGATTAATAAGTAAAGAGTGTTGAGTTCTGTTTTGACCTCGGTTAGGTTCCTATTCCTTGATCATCTTTGCATTTCTTTTACATATAATGTTAGTGTAGAATTTCCTACTGGGCTAGTGTAGCTCAAGCCTATTATCATTTTCAGGTACCGACGCCGGACAATAGCATGCATGCTTAGAGTGCTTGAATGTGATCATTATTTTGAAAGCTAACATTGAAGAGTTACTTAGGCGTCTTTGTAAATCTCTTTTGAAGATGTATTTGTAACTTTATTTGTAGATCTTTGACGATGGAATATTGTAACCCTTAACTCTCGAATATTCAGTACTTATGTTAATTTGGGCCTTGGAGTCAAAGGTGTAATATTTTGGGAATTCTACTTTATTTTGGATATCGTAAGGATTATGGCGAAGTTTATTTATGGAAATCATTTATATTTATGTTAAAAATCGAGGGCGTGACAACTTGGTATCAGAGCGTACGTTTAGAATACCTAGGGACCATGGGGAGACTTTCAGTCTCATGGGTTCAAAATTCACTGCGTACTCTTACAAAAAAAAAAAAAAAAAGTGTGTGCTTGCATGAATGACATGTTTTCACTGAACTGACATTGCATCTATGTTTGCATGAAATGGTGAAAAGTTGATGACTCGTGTCAATAAAAGAATATAAAAGTTTGACTTCATTGTAGTGACTGTGGTCACATCAGTTGTTATTATCGTTATTGCTGATGGCAGTCTTGTTCTTGAATTCCATGTGGTAAGATGCCTTCTATACGTGATGCTAGATGGGGTGGATCTAGAAAGTCATGATGGTTGTAGTGATTATGCACAGTGGTGATGCCGATGCGTGAAAGATGTTATTCATTGGCATATATATATATATATATATATATATATATATATATAAAAGGGGAGTTAGAATATTAATGAGACTTACGAGTTAAGTGTTAGATGTACTTTTGTTTGAATTGCGTGAATTACGTATTTATGTTTTAAGTATATTGAGTAGATCTTATGAGATATGAGTTGTGTTGAGTACGAGAACGAGGAGAATAACGTATATGTCATGAGTTGAGTTAGATAGTGTCTTGAGGTGTTTATAGAGGTAATGACTTATTAAGGTAATGTTTGTTGTTGGTCGTTGTAGTGACAGTTATTGGGGTTGTGATTGTGAACATAGGTAGAACAAGGTGAACATTCATAGTGGTTTATATGTAACTAAGGTTGATATAGGAAAATGAGGGTTATAAGTATAGTGTCAGGATACGGTATGTGTCTTCTGGACACCCATGCGACTACCGATGAGATCCAATTGGAAGAGGCGCCTGATCACCGCTCTTTCTGGATGGAAGTCTCGGAGAGTCAATTGGACACTAGGATGGTGTATAGGGGTTAGATCTTTAGGTTTGAGGTAGATGGTTTGTACGTAGAAATCTCGTAGAAAATGGGTGTTATGGTGTTGTGGTCTTCATTGCTGAGGTGAGTGTCGTGATGGTGTCGTTATGATAGATTGGTAGGAAGTAGTGAAAGCATTGCTTGGTGAGAGAGACAACAAGACGTGAGGTGAACTATATCAGTGTGACTTAAGGAGAGTGATTGATGTCAGGGTGTGGTGAGAGACTTGTTCGAAGTGAGAACAATATGAGTGAGGACTATTGTGGTTGATAATGCAGTGGAGTATAGTTGATGTCCTGAGTGGAAATGATAGAAACTTTGAAGTGATAGGCGTGTGGAGAAATACTATGTTGTGAATTGAAGGATTGGAGTGTAAAAATCGTGTAAGGTGCGTAACCGGGTATGTAGACGATACCAATGACTGTATAGGACATGTTGAGATATGTCAAGGAGAATATGAGTCTGTTTAAGAGATATTAAGAGACAGTAGTAATAATGATAGTGATAGTAGAGATGATGGGGGCAATGGAAGTTGTTATTATTATTTTTTTTTTTTGAGATCGAGTGTAGATGTTGCGAATGCCTTTGAGAAATATTGAGGTTGATATGATCACTTAGTTAAGTGAAAATTGTGAGCTGTGAAACTTATAGTAAGTGGAACTGTTAGAGGTTATTGGTGTGAATAAGATTGATTCTTAAGTGATGGATTAGTTGGAGTCTTAGAATGTAATGAGAAGTATAGATTTGTTGTTTGAAATCCAAGAGTCTTTGGGTATTTAGGGAGATTTTTTTTTCTTTTGTCAATGGGTTTGTATTGGTGACTAGATATTCGAGATTATTGGGTGTTTATTGGTGCAGCCATGACCATGTTGTGTGTGGGTGTTTGAATGATGAGATATTGTCAAGTTGCAATGCTGTCTGTCAAGTCATAACAATGATGAGGTATTAAGAGTACGTGTGTTCGGTGTGTATATTATAGTTACAACGATATTTATAGTTGTAAAAAATTTGAATACCTAGCTTGGCTAGAGTTACTGAATGTGAGTATTCAAGATTGATGGGCGAATGAGAAACATGAAAGCTATTGCGAGAATGAGATGAAATGATTACTGTTAGGCTTGCAAGAGCCAGGAGAATATGATGTACTGGGTGCCAAGCGAGTTTGTTAATACGTGGATGAAGCTGATGTTGTGTAATTTGTCAATTAGTAAGGATGGTTTGTTGATATATATTTCATGTACGAAATTTATTGTCGTTTAGTGTTAACATACATGCTTGACTTGATGTGCAATTTCAATATTTGTAATTTGCTCGTTGTACGCGGTGTGGGGTAGACACTGATGTGTGCAAGGATGTTTGTTACGGAGAGACGATCTTTGGTTAGAATCTGACGTGTGTCCTTACTACTCTTTTGTATGATGATTAGAAAGTTAAATACGAAAGGTATCAGCAGTATGTCAACCCTTAGGTAGGAGTAGTTAATAGCTTGTGATAAAGAGAACAGTGAATTTGGGAGTTTGCCTGAACTGTCTTAATGTCGCGTTGTATTGAGTTATGTAGAAGGGATGTATTCCCATAGATGCGAGTTTAGATTTTCGGAAATAGAAACTAGTAATGATTCTAAGTTGGCTAGGGAAAGTGGAGTAGTGTTAGACCCTTGATTGTGTTTGAATATTAGGTGGATGAAAAGACATTCGATGTTTATATAGAGTTGATATAAGAGTTGTGTGGAAAACATGGATGTGAAATAGAGGTAGTGGCTACCAGTTTTGTGTTATAAGTGCACTGATGTATTGTTTGAGGTTAATTATGTATTTAAGAGAGGAAAGTGAGTAGCGAGGTGCGTGAAAAAAATTTGAGATTGTTAAAGGGAATGGTAAAACTGTCTGTTATTTGTGGTATTGGTAGAATTGAAATAGTTGTGAGGTGTGTCTATCCATTTATTTTGGAAACAAAAGAGGTATTAATAACTTTGAGATGTGAGACGTTTAACTAGGGTGAGTTGGTGTTAACATTGAGAAAATGGTAATGATTGTTATGTAGTCAAATTGTTGGGTTTTGGATTTCTTGGTTCTATTACAGTGGAGAGTAGTTGGGCATCAAAAAAAATATTATTGATGCATTGGTCTATCGGTTGGGGTTGGGAAGATGAAACTTAGAGTATTAAAATTTGAGTTTTTATAAGTAGTTCAATTTGTCCTTCTAGGAAGTTCAAGGAGTACTTGGTAGAATAAGGCGCATGGAACGAAAATGTAGAATTCGGAATTTGGGAAATGTGAGGTTATTATTTGTTGGGTTGCGGTCTAACTGTCATGATTGGTGTGTGGGAAATAAGATTCTTGTACAGATGTTGGAACTTGATAATGTAATAAGGATGATAAAGGTTCATGATTGAGTGTTAAAGGGTAGAACCATACTGATAGTGAGAATTTTATGGAGTAATTAGGATAAGAAAAGTCTACATAGAAGAGAGTGGATGATGTGATGATTATGAGGTTGCAATATGAGATTTAATATTATGGTTGGTAACTCGGTTAGAGTTGGGCTAGTAAATTTCGAGGACGATTCAAATTTAGAAGATATGCTTCAGGCTTGTGTGATGGATTTTCGGGGTAGTTGGGGGGACCATTTGCCGTTAGTAGAATTCGCGTACAATACCAGTTATCAATCTAGCATCGAGATGGCACCGTACGAGGCTTTATATGGGAAATCGTGTCGTTCGCCTGTATGTTGGACCGAATTAGGGGAGGCTACATTAATAGGGCCGGATATGATCAAGGAGACTTCCGAAAGTATAAAAGCTATTCGTCAACGCCTTAAGATAGCACAAGAGGGAACAACCGAACAAGTCAAGGTGATTCGCCGAAGGTTATTGACTGCTCAAAGTAGACAAAAGAACTATGCTGACCGTCGTCGTCACCCGTTGTCGTTTGAAGAAGGGGACCACGTATTCCTTAAGGTATCACCTCGTAGGGGTTTGTCGCGTTTTGGGAAGAAATGGTAGCTTTCGCCACGTTATATTGGGCCGTTTGATATCATTGAGAAGATTAGGGAAGTTGCGTATCGTTTGGCTTTGCCACAGAAGCTATCGGGTGTACATGACGTGTTCCACGTGTCTATGTTGAGGAAATACGAACCGGATCCATCTCACGTACTAGAATAGTCCGAACTGGAGTTGGAGGCCGATGTGTCTTATGAGAAGGAACCGACACGTATCCTAGATTCGCGTGATCAAATACTAAGGGGTAAAATGATACCGTTAAGTGTGAGTCTTATAGAGTAATCAAGGTAGAGAAGAGTCGACATGGGAAAGGAATGACGAAGATAGAGAGAAGTATCCACATCTATTTCCTGAGTGAACCAATGTAAGTGTTAAGATTTAAGTATCATGATGTTAGACTTGTTGCATAATATTGATGTCTATGATTGTTGCATGCATTGTAATGTGTATGTTAGCTAGTCCTAGCTTGTAAAATTTCGAGGACGAAATTTCTTTAAGGAGGGTAGAATGTAGAGACCCGTATTTAATTTAATTAACTTTAATGTTTATAAGTGAGAAAAATAGGAAGTGTGATGTGTTTATGTGATTTGGGGCTAAAGTGTTTGAATTGACTATGGAAGGGTGCAAGTGTAATTAGCATGTTTATGGGTATATATAGGAGGGTGGGAGAGTAGAGAATCATTTTTCTCTCATCACTCTCTCCCGACTCTTCCTCTCTCTCTCGGCTCTCTCCCTCTCTCTTGCTCTCTCTCCAAATTTCACCAAAATAACCCAAAACCCACTTAATACAACCTTCAATCCTTCACCCTCTACGTGTATTGTGGTCCGTATCTCGCCGGTTGGAGCTCGGTGGAGTCGTATCACTCTCGGTTTCGATTTCGGAAAGCTAGGGCTCTTATTTTCGTGGGTTTCGTTCTTCGGCCTCGAGGTAGGGATTCTACCTCTCAATATATGTAATAGAAATGTTCTCCTTGCTTGAAATCGTGTCCTTGGTTGTTGTGGTTGTGGTTGTTGTTGTTGTGGTGGAAATCGTCGAAATCTGCAGAAAATCTGGGCGAACACCCATTTGTATCGATACAGCTCTGCTCAGTATCGATACAGGAACCTCTGGAATGCTCTTAGCTATTGTCGTATCGATACTGATTTAAGCAGTATCGATACAACGCGCTCTGGAACGTTTTTAGCCCCTGTTGTATAGATACTGAAATTCTCAGTATCTATACAACAGTAGCTTATCCCTGCCATGGTTCTTTGCTTCAAACTCCATTGTTTTGACCCCCGATCATTTCTAACTCATTCGAGACATCACCAAATCACTCCATAATATTGTTAATCTTACTCCTTGAGTTCGTTGAGTGTCCTTTGCATCCCTCGCCCTTGTTCGATAAGTTTTGACGTCGATTAACATATGAACTTCGATTGAATTGAAATGACACGTTATGAGAACATGAGACGTTTGGATCTTTGTTGACACAACGAGAACATTCGGGGCCCATCGACGGGTGGGTGCCTGGCAGGGGATATCAGGGTCCCATAATTAGCCTGGCAGGAGCTTATGCTCATATCGAACATTCAAGGCCTAACCTTTTAGGTGGGTGCTTGGCAGGGGATATCAGGGTCCCATAATTAGCCTGGCAGGAGCTTTAGCTCATGACACATACGACGAGATGGTTTTGGACGCATGGAAGGTGGGAATGGTTTTAGTGTGAGTTAAGCAGTGATCGTCGAGTTGTTGTTTCGAGATTAATAAGTAAAGAGTGTTGAGTTCTGTTTTGACCTCGGTTAGGTTCCTATTCCTTGATCATCTTTGCATTTCTTTTACATATAATGTTAGTGTAGAATTTCCTACTGGGCTAGTGTAGCTCAAGCCTATTATCATTTTCAGGTACCGACGCCGGACAATAGCATGCATGCTTAGAGTGCTTGAATGTGATCATTATTTTGAAAGCTAACATTGAAGAGTTACTTAGGCGTCTTTGTAAATCTCTTTTGAAGATGTATTTGTAACTTTATTTGTAGATCTTTGACGATGGAATATTGTAACCCTTAACTCTCGAATATTCAGTACTTATGTTAATTTGGGCCTTGGAGTCAAAGGTGTAATATTTTGGGAATTCTACTTTATTTTGGATATCGTAAGGATTATGGCGAAGTTTATTTATGGAAATCATTTATATTTATGTTAAAAATCGAGGGCGTGACACGGGTATGGTGAAAATAATTGGAGTCGAGTACGAGAGGAGCTTATTGAAGAGATTCGACAAAATTATGATCTATACAGTGTGATTTATCCAGTAAATGATTGGGCAGATCATCTACTAATCTTACTGAATTGGTTCTACCCTACGGCACCAAAGGACTATTGGATGGAGGCTATGACTTTGGGAGTTGTCATCGCAACAACGTACAACCTTGTACTGCATACATTTGATGAGGATGTTCACGGTTGTTTTACTCATATGCCATTGAGGTCCCCTCCAGTTCCAGTCGAATACCACCGGGAAATTGCTATTGCCCGTGTTAACAACAATCACTCCGTGCAAGTTTTCTTAGAACCTTTTTACCCTGTACCACCCAACCCAATATGGTGGGAGGAGCATTCATCGGACAAAGCTAAAGGATGGGCTGTCAGTTATGGAACACATTTGCTATTGTGGTACGAAGTAATGAGTATAGACATGCTGGGACCAGCAGTTGGAGGAGATATTGATTAGAATTTGTGTTTTTATGTATTTTCATATTTTGACAATATGTACTCAATTATAATAAAATGAAATTTTGTTTAAATTCATTATTGTTGATTAGAAATTATTTTTATTAGAGATCTACTTCCCCCCTCCCCCAATGATTAGAAGTTATTTTTATTATTCATTGTCAAGACTAATTAAGTAATTAATTAAAATAATATAAATTTATTAAGTATGAAGACATATTTTATTGAAAATAGAAATGGAGTTAACCAAAAAAAGAAGAAGGGAGGTAAATGGGAAAAGAAACAAATAAAGAAAATAAATGAAAATTAAAAAAAATTCAAATGAAAAGAAAGAAAAAGAAATAAAGAGGAAAAAAGAAGAAGCAAACTGGAAAACCTGGAGGAAAGAAAAAGAAAAAGAAAAAGAAAAAGAAACAAACTGAAAAACCGAGAGGGAAAAAAATAAAAAATAAAAAGAAAAGAAAAAGAAGCACCGGAAAACCGGGCCGGGAGGAAAAAAAAAAGAAAAAAACAAAACAGAGAAGAGGGGGGGGGGGGGGGGTGTTGTGGGGGCGGGAAAGCAGCCCTCATATGTGTTTGAATAACAGATGTGAGGTTTAGCATGAGGTTTCGATTGTACGTGGAGTTTGTTTTATAGATTGCTTTGTAGGTAGAGATTTAATAATGTTAAGAGAACAAATGGGGGATAAAGGGCAGACACAAGGGTCCCCCATGTTGGATCCCATGTTTTGGTCTTTCCAACAATAATCTCTTGAAATAACTTACAAATAGAACCCTATTATATTGGAAAGAGTAAAATAAGGGGATAAAGGGCAGACATGAGGGTCCCCCCATGCTATTCCATAATTTTAGCAGCCATGATTATAATGGTTATTATACTACACAAAATGTTGGAACTACTCCATATTAAATGCATTGTACATATGTATTCAACTTTACTTTTGACAAACAAACTATCAATTTTTTATTTAACAGATCTATTTGTTTTAGGAGTTGAAAATGGTTAAGGAAGACCATAATGCTGTTCCAAAGCATCCTTTTAATGGATGGATATATTTCTTGTATGTCTTTTTGAAACTTTGAGTTGTCCAATATGCAAATAGAACGAAATTCTAGGACTAGATTAAAGAGCGCATAAAATTCCAAAAACTTTTAGGCTTTGTTCTCTTGTCGGGAATGTTGCACAGGAAAGTAAAAATAAAGGAAAACGACATTTATTTTCCCATGTGTGTTCCATTGACCAAGAATTGAGCATAAAACTAAAATTCCTTCTTTTTAGTAGGATCTCTAGCACAAAAAAGTATCGCAATGGAAAATTCCAAGGCATGGGTCCCACAACTTCCTTTGTGACCGCGCAGAGAGTTGAAAATTAATTTTCCCAACCCGTCCTTCCCTTGCAACTTGTTGGGTGGGTCCCTCCTTGTTGGTGAGTTCCACAAGGGGCTCATTTGATTGGGTCCAAAAAGTGTTGGGTCATCTTGTTATTCTTTGAATGACAAAGGGGGAAGCTTGTAATCTCTCTATGGAATTACAAAAGGAAGTCAGGAGACTTGTCTCATTTCTGCGTGGGTGAAAAATAGAAACAAAGAGCTCGAGAGACTTCCAGAAAAAGGGCAAGGGTTTGCTCAAACTTCAATCCAAGATCAGACCATCGTTGCTACTCCAATTTTGATGGGTTTTTAGTATGTTCTTCAGTTCAACGAGCTCTACGTGTTTATTGGAGCGGATTGGCAAGTATCTCTCAGATCTAATAGTTTGGGATATCTACTCGGTGAGATCTAAACTTGTAAGTTTTGTTGATTTTGTTGAAATCCACCTTAAGGTGATGTTTGTATGCCCTCTAGTTGCTTGCTAGGGAAGAACTCTTGTAAACCCATTATTATTATAGTAGAAGATTTGGTAGTGACTACGCATCCGTGGATGTACCTCAAATTTAGGGGGAACCACGTAAAAATTCCGTTGTCTCGTGGTTTGCTTGTTGTTGCTTACTTTATTTTCGGCTCCTAGATTTGCTTGTTGTTATTGTGGTTTGCAATATTTAGCCTATTCTCTATTTGCATAAGGAGGGAAAAATATTCGCTTCCCAACAGGACGGGACCTACTAGTTTTTCAGAGTGCACTGAGATATATATGATACGCACCTAACCACAAGTTAGTTGACAGTTAGCTGGAATAGTTGTTGGTTTTGTGAGTGGTTTTATTAGCTGGTTTTGATGAAGTGGTTTTGTGAGTCGGTGGGGAAAGTTAGTTAGGAATTGTTGTTGCTGTATAAAAGAGAGAAGGAGAGAATAATCAACAAAACAAGAAAGGGCTCTCTCTCTCTCTCTCTTCCCTCTGGTGACTTTTGGTCTTCAGCCCTTCAACTCCCGTCCAGGTCTCGCCGCCGCTTGGGGGGGGAGGCGCCGCCTCCTTCCCTCCTCCCCCCGGGCCTTTCCCTTCTCTTCTCTCCTCTCGTTGCAAGTGATTTCTGTCGTCTTGCTTCTCGGATGCCGCCATTTCTTCCTGGTTTCAGTCCGATCTTGGTCGCCGTTTTTGACCGCCGGCTTCTACTCCTAACCTACTACCATTTCCCAAGCTATTGGTTTGGCCCAACTTCAAGAAGAGACAATCGAAGCCCTAGCCAGGAAAACTTGGTTATCGTACAAACCCACCACCTCCAATTGGCCTCAAGCTACTAACCTATCTATGCCAAAAGCCCCAAATCCTTCCATGGCAACATCGAAACCCCTTAGCCTAACCCCAAACCATTTACCAACCCATGTCAACACCCGAACCACTTCTCAAATTCCTATCAGAAGATTAACTGAAAGGGAAATGGAGGCAAGAAGGGAAAAGGGTTGTGTTACAACTGTGACGAAAAATTTGTGAAGGGCCATAGATGTCAATGTTGACAGCTGTTCCTATTGACAGCTGTTCCTATTAATTGGGGAAGATGAGGAAGAAGAATTCTTGGAATTGGAGCCTGAATTTCAAGAAATTGGGGATTCATCAACTAATGAGAATGTACAGATCTCTATGCATGCCTTAGCTGGGTGTAATTCCCTCAGAACCATGAGGGTAACAGGAAGGATTAAGGGAAGAACTCTCACCATTCTAATTGATTCTGGCAATACCCATAATTTCATTGAACCTGAAATCGCCAAGCAATCAAGTTGTTCCAATGATTCAACCCTTGATCTTGGAGTTGCAATAGCAGACGGAACTAAGCTTTGTAGTAGAGCAGTTTGCAAAAATTTAGTTTGGGAAATGCAGGGAAAACATTTGTTGCTGAAGTTAGGTTGTTGCCTTTGGGGGGATATGACATGGTTCTTGGTATTCAGTGGCTATCTACTCTAGGGCCTATCTTATGGGATTTCAAGAACCTCAACATGCAGTTTCAATTGCATGGGAAATCTTTTGTTCTTAAGGGAGAAAGTCAGATGAAGATTGAACAAGTGTCCCCAAGACAAGTGGAGAAAACTTTGCAGAGTACAAAGCAAGGGTTCATAGCTCATTTGTGCTGTTTAACAATGGATAGGCGGAACAATGAGGTAAATCCTGATTTACAAGTAATTTTGCAAGAATTTTCTGATATTTTTGAAGAGCCTACGACCTTACGGCCTCAAAGAGTTGCTGACCATAAGATCCCTTTAAAGGTAGGAAGTGAACCTGTGCACGTTAAGCCTTACAGATATCCCTACATTCAGAAAAATGAGATAGAAAAGTTGGTGAAAGAAATGTTACAGTTCGGAATAATCAGGCCTAGTGTGAGCCCTTTTTCGTCTCCAGTGTTGTTCGTTAAGAAAAAAGATAATACTTGGCGTATGTGTGTGGATTATCGGGAATTTGACAAATTTCCAATTCCCATAATAGATGAATTGTTGGATGAACTCCATGGAGCAAAGGTGTTTTCTAAACTGGATTTAAGGGCAGGATATCACCAAATAAGGGTTTTCCCTGGCGATATAGAAAAGACTGCTTTTCGTACCCATGAAGGTCACTATGACTTCCTTGTCATGCCCTTTGGTCTAATGAATGCCCCTTCCACATTTCAAAGCCTTATGAACAACATCTTCAAACCTTTTTTGAGAAAGTTTATATTGGTTTTCTTTGATGACATCTTGGTGTATAGTCGCTCTTGGTCTGAACACTTAGAACACTTGCACAAAACATTGGCTATCTTGCGGTCCAATCAGCATTTTGTCAAAAAATCCAAGTGTGCATTTGGGAAGCAAAGTCTGGAGTATCTTGGTCACATTATCTCTGATAAGGGTGTCTTGGCTGATCCAGTCAAATTGGATAGTACAGTGATTTCGAAAGCGCGTGAAGCGCGCGCTATAGCGCGAAGCGCAGCGCAGGGTTTGCTCTTCGAAGAGTACTGCTATAGCGGAAAGCAGCAAGGCACAGAGGCGCATGCTTTTTGTCTTTGATCTAAAAATTGATCCGACGGTGCAGAAAACACATGTGATGGCAGCGATGCACTGAATAATTTTTCTTTTAAGTCTGATTTAGCCCTAAATGGACCATACGAATCATACCCAGCATAACCCAGCAGCAGAGCAGCTTCAGGCAATTGAGATAGCAGCAGCAACTTCAGTCGATCGAGCGTCTCAGTCGATCGAGAGCAACTTCAGTCGTTCCAGAGCAGCTTCGGTTGATCGATCAAGGTTGTAGCTTCAGTCGATAACTGACAACAACAGCTTCAGTCGGACGGTAACCTCCTCCTCCTCCTCTTCTCCGCGACTTCTTCTTCTTCTTTCTTCTGGTTCATCTTCTTCTTCTTTTTTCTTCTTCTCTTCTCCTCCTCTTCTCCACCGACTCCTGGCCTATTTTTTTTTCTCTTTTTTTTTCCTCTTCTTTTATTTCTTTGATCCAGTGGTGAGTGGGCTGTCCGACTGTTTTTTTTTTTAACGTGGCCAATGGGCTATGGATGTTTTTTTTTTTTTCAGCTTTATGTGTTTATGACTTTATCCACACAATAAAAAGGACCCTGAAAATTCTAGTAAAAATGACCCTGGTTGGAAGTATTGCGAAAAGGTTGATCCACACAATAATACCAAGTTGAAATGTATTTTTTGTAACGAAGTGAAAAATGGGGGTGTGTCAAGAATCAAGCAACACCTTGCAGGAGGAGCTAAAAGGAATACGGCGGCATGTCGCCGATGCCCACCTGAGGTTAGAGAGGAGATGAGTGAGTTTATTCGTAAAAGTGATGAAGCAAAGAGTCAAATTAAGTCTATACCAGATATTGATGATGCAATGAATGATGATGATTATGACATGGACCTGGACGATGATATTATTGAATCCAATCCCCGTTCTAAGAAATCTTCTACTCACGGAAGCACAACCTCCGCATCTATTCATTCTAAGCCTAAGAAACCAAGAACCATAAGGCCTCTCGACACTTTCTACACTCCTGAACCAGAGGTGGTGGTGGAAAATAGAAAAACCAAGGGCAAACAGCCAAAAATTGATGAGAATGAACCATATAAGAAAATATTGAAAGACCGGGCTCATCAGGCTATTGCAAGGTGGATATATGATTGTGGGATACCTCTAAATGTTGTGAACAATGATAGTTTTGCGCCAATGATAGAGGCTATTAGGCAATACGATCCGGGTTTGCCCCCACCAACTTATCATCAAGTGCGAGTTCCTCTTCTTAAAAAAGAGGTAGAACATGTTAACAAGTTGATGGAGGACCACAAAAAAGACCAGGAACAATATGGGTGTACGCTAATGAGCGATGGGTGGACTGCTAGGAAAAATAGAACATTGATGAATCTTTTGGTGAATTCTCCGAGAGGGACCATGTTTCTTAAATCTATGGATGCGTCTGGAATTGTAAAGGATGCAAAAATGATATATGAATTGCTTAATGGGTGGGTGGAGCATATTGGAGAAGCAAACATGGTTCAAGTTGTTACGGATAGTGCTGCGGCAAATGTGGCGGCAGGGGAGAATTTTAATTTTGCTATTTTGTTGTGTTACTTACTTGAAGTTATGAACAATTAAAAATCACTTATTATTCTAGATTTCTACTTCTAACATCTAACACCACTTATTTATAACAATTACCAAGGAAGTTGTTGGAGGCTAAACGACCTCACTTGTTTTGGTCTCCGTGTGCTGCCCATTGCTTGGACTTGATGTTAGAAGACATTTTTAAGTTGCCAAATTTGAAGACAACTTGGGAAAGGGTAATAATGATTCATGGTTATATTTATAATCGACCATCTTTGTTGAATATGATGAGGCAATTTACGCAGAGGAAGGAGCTCGTTAAGCCGGCAAAAACTCGGTTTGCAACCGCTTTTTTGACTTTGCAAAGGGTTTATGAGCAAAAGGGAAACTTAAGGAAAATGTTTACTTCAGAGAAGTGGACCAATAGCAAATGGGCAAAAGAGCAAGGAGGAAAATATGTAGAAAAAGTCATGTTGATGTCCTCATTTTGGAGGAATGTGCTCCTTGCCCTCAAGTTTGCATCCCCACTTGTTAAGGTACTTAGATTGGTTGATGGAGAAGTCAAGCCTCCAATGGGATACATTTATGAGGCTATGGATCGGGCTAAAGAAACTATTGCAAATTCCTTCAATCAAAATAAGGAGATGTATGATGAGGTCTATAAGATAATCGACAAGATGTGGGAATTCCAATTGCATCGGCCTTTGCATGCAGCTGGTTTTTACTTAAATCCTGAATTTTTTTACAAAGATTCAGAGGCTTGCAAAGTTCTAGAAATTGTTGGAGGCCTACTCAATTGTATCACAAAGTTGATTCCCAATATTGCTACACAAGAGCTTATTTGTGTTGACTTGATGAAGTATGAGAGAGCTGAAGGACTATTCGGTAACCCAATGGCAATAAGGCAAAGAAATACAAGGACACCAGATATCACCATGTTAACCTTAACCTAGTGACTAATTTAAATCCTGAGAGTTGCACTTTAAGAATGTTTTTGATATATCTTTGCATTAGCATATCCAAGCTTAATAGTAATATTACACTCTAGTTCATTTCTAAAACATACAGTCTGCAAAATTGACAAATCATGAAGACCCTCAAAGTTATAAAGTAAAATTCCAAACAAAAACTTGAAGGAGAAAACAACAGGTCTCACTATTGGTTCATGCCCTTTTCTTGCTCGAGAACAGGATTTAATGCACAAAATTCCATCACTAATGGATAACAATATCCCCCAAAATTGAGCGGTATTCAGACATTCAAAATAGATATTAGGTAAAAGTACTTTATGCAGAGCTCGCCCATTTGGAGATGGCCCTCGACAAAATAAAATTGATAAGTTAACAATTTTGCACAGACACGGATACAGACGCAGACACGGGAATTTTAAAAAACTGGGGATACGGACACAGCAGGGGACATGCCACATGTGTGTGTGTGTATATATATATATTATTTTTGCCAACTTTAAATTGCAGAAATGTAAACAAAATGAAATAGATGAGAGGAATCTAATGTTACGGTTTCTTCTCTTTAGGACTTGTTTTTATAGTTAACTTACACTTAAACCCAAAATTTTTCATTCGTAACATAACTACCCAAAAAAATTTTTAAAAATACACTTACACCAAAATTATCGTTTTTCTTATTATTTTTTATTTTAATTTTTCCCTAATTCGTGTCAAATTTTTTATATTAATATTATCTATCGATGAATTAAATACAAAATTTATAATAAAAAAGTTTGTTAGAGATAAACGAATGATTAATCTCAAATTTACAACTAAATAAAAGCTTTATATAAAATTAATACTGACTGTTATGAACACAAATTAATTTAGGTTAAACTCACCGTTTTTTTTCTTCTTTCATACTACTATGTTTTCTTGAACTCATATTCAAGGCAGGGGGATATTCATATACGGCTTTCTTTCTCCATAATTAAAACACCAAAATTGAGTAGTTTAATTAGCGTAGTCATACTTATTTATGAGCTTTTAGTAATTAATAGTATCAGTCACAGGTTTTCTTTATTATCTACTTTATTCTAAAAATGAATTTATTGTTTCTTTTGTGAAATTGAAAGGCCCGTAGGAGCCAGAAGGCTATGGAGTAGTTTTGCAATCCTATTCCATGCCATGATGGTCAAGTAAAATGGATTCTTGGACAAGAAAATGTTGCTCTGTTTTGAAAACAAACAACAATTTATCGAAGAGGTACCCGTCAATAAGGCCGGTAAATGAACCAAATTATTCTTTGTACAAGTTATAACGAAGCTTGTTCAACTTATATATAATGTTTGAATGATTGGAGGTACCCGAGGTAAATGAACCAAATTATTCTTTGAACAAGTTATAACGAAGCTCGTTCAACTTATATAATGTTTGAAAGATTGGAGGTACCCGAGATTTGTCGGTGATCGTTTCGATTAAGACCCATTGCAGATCGAGTCACTTCATAAAAAAACAACGTTTGAGTAATCTGGTACTAATATTATTCCAACCACTCGGATTCCAAAAATATAAACAAAATAACAAAATTTATATAAATAAATTCGGAAGCCATATTACTGGTACACATTGAGCCAACATATTTTGTGTTTTACATTATTAATAATTGGCTGAAGTAGCTCCCAATAACACCCAACAGGTTAATTAAGGGAGGACCAAAAATGAATAAAACCTATAAATGCAGGTAGTCTGTGGTGTATCAACTACTACATCAAAATAAGAGCAGTAGACAAAAGGGAAGAGAGCACTAAACAACATCCAAAGTATAAGATGAAAAGAATTTTACCCTATTACACCCCCAGGACATGGTTCTTGAACCCTAAGGGCATGAGATTACAAGAAAAGTGAATCGTCGAAGAGACTCCGTTTTCCATTTTCTTACTCTGATTCCCTGACGCTATCACTTGTCAGCCATAGTTTCTTCTGGATCACAAGGACAAGATCGTCCCCGTCCTGATCAGAATCCGAAGAGTCGTCAGCTGTTGCCATGGCTTTCCAATGCAATGCTTGCAAGTACTTCTTTACGAATTCGATCACCGGTTTTCTATCTCAGATTATAATGAATCCAGTGGGCCTGAGCAAGCGATCCATCTCAAGTAGCAGATCCTCGGCACTACACCCTTTCTTCTCGATGTCTCAAAACACAGTCCAAGCATGCAGTAGATCGTATGTCCGAGGGTATGTTGAGAAGGCTTCACACCTATAGACAAGTCAGTGAGTCCATCATATGTCAGAATCTTCCACATTCAAATTTCCATCAAAGCAAAAGGAAATTTATCACTTTCTTAAGCTATTTCTTTATCTTAAAAAGTTTAACCCAATCTCAAATGCCCCTTATCTTCAATGCCAAATAGGTTAGATGTGTCAAGTTAGGAGCAATTTTCACTGGACGCCAAGAAAACCACATATCATCGCCTTCCACTTGGCATCATTAGGTTAAGTGTAATTGCTAGTGCTACTTCTAAATAGGTACTATACGTCCATACTCCCTAGCATTGCAAATGCACATGCAGCTTCCCTCTTCCAAAGATGCCAAGAAAAGAAATGACAACTTCTTCATGAACATGAAAATTCTCCATAAATAGAATTCATACTAGCTATGAACTGTGCCAATGAGGCCCCTATCATACACTAGCTTGAGTGTGTTAGGTCCATCCTCAGGGACGACATTCATCACCCACACATCCTTTTCCTTTAGGGCAACTCCAAACGACCCCAGATTTGCCTTCATGTCCATTATATTCCTCAGACTGTCTGATGCAATCTTTGGACTCAACAGATTCCAGTAACTCTCAACCCTTCGTCGGCACAATTCCTGAATTACACCAGCAATACCTAAGCTGGTAAGATGATCGAAATGGTGAAGTTACACTACCTTGTTAGGTGGACTACAGATACTTCAACCACAAAAAGTACCTGAACGGGACTACCCCAGTTCTTGCCCTCCTAGTGTGACAAGGAAATCGGAAGAATCCTTCACTTTCAACTCAAATTCACTGTATTTAACCCCAAAAAAAACTCAAACGCACTAAAATCCAAGTAGAATCTTGACTGTGAATATGATGCTTCTCGTTATTTGGGTAAATGGATTTCGTCCTTGTTTCCTTACTGATTATTCATTCTGCATTTTGCTAAGAGCTAAAGCCAAAACAAAACTTCTTCTAAGTGCCATGAAAAGGCGTGCCCTATTGCCGCCTTAGCCAAGATCAAAGTATGCAGCATATCCAGGGACTGAAAACAAAGACAACACCAGACACCAACTTATGTGCAACAACAAACGCACACGAGCCTTCATCATTTAAGACAAGCTAAAATTCTACCCACACATCTTTGGCAAAACATGTAACAACCTTCTTCAGTTCATCTACTTAACACTACACCAAACTACACTTATGGTTATCATGTCGAAAAAGACCTATAATCGAAATCATATAACAGAACTAAACTCGATTTCTACCTATATTTTAATGCAAGTAGGAGGGGATAACAGAACATGAAACAGGTTCGGTGACATATATTGCTTTAACTAAGTAGGTGGAATTAAAGGATAATTGTATGCAATATAACCAAAAACTCTAACCCACCATAAATGAACAAAGTGGTGACTAATGCATATTAGTTGATAGATTTGTTGCCAGAGGCAGAGGCTTGTTCATCAATGTTGGTAAGCTGGGTTGTCCTTTTCCTATATGATTGAAACTAACGGCACTAGGCTGATAGCCTTGTACACTATGCTAGCTGGCCTTAAAAAACCACTCCAAATCTCACATTACCCCTAAACTTTGGGTGCGTTAAAAAGCTCTCCAGCTGGATCAATATAGGACTATATAGCACCGACACGGATATGGTCCACTCCATTCACTGAACTGTCAAGAGACTTTCTACCACATAGAACGAGTATCAATTGATAGAATGTGTTTCCGAAGTGTATGATCTATATGGGTGATGAATGCGGTCCCACAAAAGGAGGGAACAATCACACATATTCCCATGATAACTATGTAACCTGCTCGTCTATGTAGCACGGATACGGATACGGACATGGACACGGGACACGGCAATTCTAAAAAAATGGAGACATGGACACCACGGGGGACACACATGTATAAAAAATAAATATATGTAATATATATATATATATATATATATATATATATATATGAACCATTGTACATGAATAATTTCACAAATTGTAAAAACTTTTTTCAAAGGCATAATTACAGTTTAACCCAAATATTTTGAATAATTTCATGTTAACCCCCAAAATTTTTAAAAATATTACATTTTGACCCCTAGCCACGTCTCATATGAAAAAATAATAAAAATTATTGGACACGCCACATGGTGTGTCCAATACGTGTCCCTGTCGTGTCCCTGTGTCCAATAAGTGGACACGGTGCCCTTTTGGAGTGTCGGTGCTACATTGCTGCTCCTAGCCATGTGCATTCTAAACACTAGGAAACAAATATTGGAATGTGATTAAAAGGTACACAGTACCCGAAATAGGAACGACAAACATACCCATGAAAAGTGGGGGCCTTAAAAAGGCCTTGTTTATGGTGAAACAGAAACGAGCATCCACTGGCTGATTAGAATTGCAAACCAGGTTCATATCAGCACAAAAAGGGAGCTTTAAATGCAATTTCAAAAGTTTCAACTCCAAGCACAAGGATTGGTGATGCAGAGCATAAATTAGGAAAACAAAGCAATGGCAGTTGAAAAATTCATTTTCTCAATAGTCTATAAAAGACAGCAGAACATCAAATCCACCACAAATTTATAGGTAGTATACACACTTATCTCTCAATGATATGCAACTTGCCCAAACTTATAACTCCTCCCTGTGAGCTCAAGCTGGTTTAGGGCGAGTAAGGATTCGAACCCCAAAATTGTGGTTCGCAGCCATTAACTCAAATCCTTTGAGCTACAGGCCACACCGCATCTAGCCCATCTCCATTGGATTTTTTCCCAAAAGTGCATTCTTTTGAAAAGGACAAAAGCCATTTCAGGCTAAGAACCTACTCTATGAAGGCTGCTCGCAAGTGTAGAGTACAGGGTGTCATCGGGTGTAAGACCTGCTTCTTTCATCGCATCATACAATCTAAATGCTTCATCTGATCTCCCCTCCTTTGACAAGCCCGAAATCATTGCAGTGTAAGTCACTAGGTTTGGAACCAACCCTTTAGCTGGCATTTCATTGAACAATTCCATTGCCTGATCTACCGTTCCAAAAATACATTCTCTGTGTATGAGTGAGGTGTATGTGTAGACATCCGGCATCAACCCCTTCTCTTTCATCTCGTCTCTTAGCTTTTGAGCTTCATTCAACTTCCCCTTATTGCTATACCCGTGTATTAATGCATTAAATGTCACTGTATTAGGTATCGGACCCTCCTTCTTCATCTTTCCAAACAGCCTCAAAGCTTCCACAAAATTCCCTTCCTTGCAATATATATCAATCAATGTAGTGAAAGTCACCAAGTTTGGAGCTATTCCCTCATTCATCATCCCGCACAATAACCTCTTTGCCTCCTCATGGCGGTTCGATATACAGAGTCCAGTAGCAATTATGTTATTTGCAAACACATCGGGTTTAAGTCCTTTTTTCTCCATTACAAACTTCAGCCTAAACGCTTCGTCAATCATCCCTTTCTTACAATACGCGTCCATTAGCATATTAAATATCACTTGATTCACATCTATTCCCTTGCTTTGCATCTCATTTAATAAATCTTTTGCTGCATCCATTTGGCCAGCCTTGCACAAACCATGTATCACAGCACCATATATGTGAGCATTAGGAACGATGCCTCTTTCGCCCAACTCATCGAACAACTCAAATGCTCTTTTCATATTTCCTAACCTGCTATTCCAACTAATTAACAAGCTGTAAACATGAACATCACCCACTATACCCTTGTCACACATTTCTTCGAAAACCCTCTCAGCATCTTCAATCTTGCCTGAGTTGAAACACCCTTGAATCAACAGTGTATACGTTGCCACATTATAGGCCACTTCTTCCTTCTCCATTGCAATCAAATTCTCCTTAACTCTCCCCAAATCCAATCTCTTTACATATGCATCAATCAAAGTATTATACGTATATACGTTGGGTTTGACCCCTCTACCAACCATTTCATTCATGAGTTCTCTAGCCTCATCAACCCTTCCCATCTTACACATACTATTAATCACAATTGTGAGTGAGTAAACCGTAATTCCTACGCTGGAATCAACCATCCGGAGAAAGAAATCAAACAATGGCTCCACATGATCATGTCTCTTTGATGCAAGTAAATAAACAATGCAAGACCTCTCATCTATCTCAAACCCGCTATTTTTCATGTACTCAAACACTTCTAAACCCTCTTTAAACCTCTGATTATCAGCATAAACCCTGAACAACATATCATATACCTTTACAACAATCTTGGGTTCTTTGCCATCTGGAGCCACTAAGGAAGCAATATCTGGAAACGGGTGTCCGAAATTGTCAGCTATAGCAAGTTTGTTCAATAAATTCTTGGCTTGGGTAAACTTTCTGGCTTTGAATAAGCGGCAAACAAGCATTATGAGGGATTGAAGGTTGAGTTTAAGAGATGGGTTGGGGTTTGTATAAAGGAAATCGAAGAAGTGCAAGCAAGACTCGATTGGGACTTATGGGTTAGAGATAACAAGGTGGGTTATGTGGGGGTTGAGAATGGAAAGGAGGGAGGGTGGGATTTGGAGGAGGGGTTGTGCTGGGTCTGGTTTGATTAAGGATTTAGAGATCAAATGGGCGATTTCTTGGTTTGATTTTAGGATGTGGGTTGTGGGGAAGACTTTCTTGACTGTTTGGAAGAATCGTTGGGATGACATTTTTGGCAGATTTAACGAATTATGGATATGTATACCTTGATGCCAGAAGGATTCTTTTGTTGGTGTTGGGGAAAACCAATTTATTTTAAGATTTATGAGCTTCGTAATCAGCAACCCTTTCATTCACGACAGAAGAGGAGGACCTCGGAACAGGAGGATATGAACTTGGGTAAATTTCACTGGCACCCCCTGAGGTTTCCCTAATGTACAGATTTCCCCCTCACGTTTGGAAAATGATTTTTCCAACCTTGAGGTTTGGTTCCACATTTCACTCGCACCCATCTGACTAGTTCCTGCAAAATATGTGGCTTACATCAGCTGAAAAGTTTTTTTTGGGACCAAACTACCCCTTGTGAAGATTGAATGCATAAAATTTGGACTTTAATAACCTTGTGATCGTTGGGACTCTTGTATCCATTGGGGAGTGAGTTAGCTACCTATATCTATTTATCAAAGGCTCATAGTTTTACGCACAAGGCATTCCTTTACAAACAGAACACACTGCACGTGAAGAGTTCAAAGCCAAAATGAGAAGAGAAGCCCATCTTCTGACATCAAAGTCAAAGTTTCAAATGGAAAACAGCCATGTTGTTCGCATCATTTGGTAAAAAGATTTTCTCATCTCATTACCCTGTTCGTAAGTATAGCACTCAAATGGGAAAAAAAATGCCAATGTAATCCATAATCATAATGAAAAGCTAGTTGAAGAATTGCACACATTCCCATTCTTGACAGTTCATCCCAAAGTACCACAACAATGGGTGCATATTTCGACCCCCAAAAAAGTCAACAAGGCCACATTGCCCACTTAAACCAAATACCATAGGTGTCATGGAGGCAGATCTTTGGAAAATAATATATTCTACCTTATTGTATACAACTAGTTCATTTACACCTACGTAACTTACCATAAAAAAATGCAAGGAATTCCCAATTGGAAAATAATAGAGTAGGTGATACTACCTTCAGTTAAGCCCAAACATGTAGCACAGAAGCCATAACCCACAAGGAAAAAAAACAACCTCTCTCTGCACATGCATGTATATATCTGTGTGTGTGCATGCACGGGCTTGCTTTTGCTTGGGAATCAGAACTTGAATCATACCCCCAAGGTTGCCCAAAAGCGAAGCAGGAAAAAAAAATCAATCAAAGGGAAATCCCCGACTACAGTAGATCAGAAACTTTAAAACCCTAGAGCGCAAAAATTTGGTATATTCAACAAATCATGCAATTTGAAGAAGGAAAAATGTAAATCCCACAATTTCTAATCTAGATCAGTTACTTGCCTTTTGATCTTGCACAGTTGTCTTTAAAGATTGTGAGATTTCTGATCTCAGGCTCACCAACTACTGACTTTTGTTCCCCCAGCCCATTTGGATCTTTGGTGTAGATTCTCCTGAAGAACTCACCATTTTCCCAAAAAATCGCACAATCTCTCCCTCTCTCTTTCTATCTGTTTGTGTGTAGATATGGGTGCATGTGGGATAAGAAAGTTCTATAAATAAAGTAGGTGCAATATCCTTTTAACACTGATAAAAAAAATTTTACTCCCTCCGTCCCAATTTATTTTGTCTACTTTTTGACTTTAGCATGTTCCAAATGAATTGTCCAACTAAAAGTTGACTTGGAAAAATTTCCTTAATGCCCTTTCACTGTTCAAATATCATGAATTCGGAAAGTCGCACTCTCATCAAATACCAAAAAAGTGAAGGGAAAAGGATCAGATTATGATGCCCCAGTCCGGTTTAGGGGCATCCATGCCCCAATTTTCCCTCAATGGTTGGATCTCTTTTTTTTAGTCTCAGTCATTAGTTCAATCCCACTCATGGTAAGTGTGGCCATAAATTGTGGTAAGTTTGGCCATACCTTTTTATTAGTAAGGTATAGGTTGGGAAAAACTTCAAAACTAGAGTTCCAAAAAGCTTACCTTACCTTATGAGAAAAGTTTGAGAAAGGTGCACCCCTACTATATCCTTAAACTACAAGCTAGCATGCAACGGCTTTTCAGCCGTTGTTGCTTGCTGCTTGTAGGCTCGAAAATCTCTCTTTTGCTTCTCCTCCCTGTCTCCATTCTGATTGATTCGCTTCTTCCTTCGCGCAAGCGCTTGTGGTAAGTGTTATCATAGTAAATGGTATGTAAAGCCAATTTTCTCCTTCTCCGCACATTTCTTAAAACTTTCTAATCTATGTGGAGAAGACCTCACATACCTCACAGACACGAAGAATAGACTCACTCATTTCTTTCAACCCATCACCCACAATAAGATACAAAATGTGTGCACAACATCGCATATGTAAAAACTCATGTTTCAAGACAGTCTGTTTCCAATCAATTGTTTTCCTTTTCAAGAACTTAATAGTCGTGTTGTTCGAACTAGCATTATCTACCGTCAATGTAAAAATACCAACAATGTTCCACTCAAGCAAAAATGACTCAATTTTCTTGTCAATGTTCTCTCTGTTATGATCTTCAACATGACAAAAGTTTAAGATTCACACTACATGTGTAGTGAGACACGTGAAGTTAAAGTTTGTATTGATGTCCATGTATCAGTTGTGAGGCAAATCCTACAACCCTTCAAAATTTTCTTCAATGTTTCCCTCTCATTGTTATAAATTACAACAACCTCTCTAGATATAGTTTGGCGAGAAGGGACCGGTGAGAACTTTGGTTGCATGACATTACAAAACTTCCTAAACCCAATCCTCTTAACGAACCTAAATGGTAATTCATCAATAATGACCATCTCCGCAAGAGCTCTCTTACAATCATCAAAAGACACTCATAACAATCTCTAACACCCCCATCTGTGGGTTTGAATGAAAGGTTTTGGTGTCCATATTGGTCTCTATTAGGATATAACGGGCAATTAGGGATGTGAGCTTTCAAATTGCTAATGCCATGTTTTTTAGACTTAGCCGCATATCGTTACTTGCAACACTTACATGCACCAAATTTGGTAACCTTACCCTCTAGAATTCGGTTGAAGTGATCCCAGACATCAGATTCGTATTTTTTCCAGGCTCCATTTTAGGTTTCGGCACTAGTGGTGGAAGCTTTCTTTTCCTTTTATTGTTTCTAACTGTATCGACCATATCAGCTTCAACATCGACAACGTTGACAACGGGATTAGGATTACCTTCAAGTTCTTCAACATCATCCTCAACTACCTCATCATGCGAGAAATCAAAGAAGTCCGAATCCATCACCTACAAATGACTGTTCTCAATATCAACCATCGTGTAATGAAAGAAACTCTAAGAATGAAAGAAAACCAGCCACATAAGCATTAACGTTTCGTACAAATGTTTAAACTTCTACACACAACTCTTAACGGTCATAAGCAACAATGCATGACCTAGCCTATTGCCTTCACAATCCAAAGACTAACAATTTTTTAGAAAAATCAACACATAATTACACATGCAGCAGGTTACAAAATGGAAACATTTTTGTTTCATGGTTGTCATTTTCATCATTCAGTGAATGAACAGAATCTGAGGGCATTTGTTTAGTAGGGTGAAAATTATTGGCCGAAGTGTTTGTGTTTGTTTCCAGTGCGTAGTGGTGGTATCTTTTTTGGCTGATCAAAATAATCGAGTCAAAGAGGATCGGTGAACTGTGAACCTGTGGAGGATACCCAAATCGCAAAAAACACTTTCGAAATCGCATGTAGAGTCATTCTGTGCATAGAAACTTAGAGAGAGAGACGCGTACCACCGTAGAGTATCACAGTTCATCGCCTCCGGAGTCACTGAGTCGATCACCGGATGCCCTGAAAGAGTCTGAGTCTCTATGACGAATTTAGGGTTCTTGGGGGATCGATTGAGAGAGAGAGATAGAGTAGGGGTGGTAATCGATTAGGGTTCTTAGGGGAGGAAAGGATCAGAGGACTGAGAGGTGGGCGTGGAGTTGCGGAACGAACGAATCGGGGAAGAACAGAAGAAATTAATGTTTGAATCGCACTAATTTCCGGTTTTAAACACCTAGTTACGTGGCTCTCCATCGCGGAGACAGGTTCGAGCTCTGTTGTAGACGATTTGTAGGTTTAGGGCTATACATAGTCTCTAAACTCTTTGTGGACTAACTCATTAACTACCTCCATTAATTCCCGCTGATGTATACAATATTGGGAAAAAAACCCCTCTTTAGTTATTTCATGAAAAAAAAAAAAAAACATGAAATCGCGACTTTAATCCAAAAACACCTCTTAGGTTTGGTTTGGTTTTTGAGTAGTGTAAGCTAGGGGTTCACATGGTCCGGATTGGTACGATTTTCTAGAAAATCAATAATCAAACCATTTTAGACGGTTTTAGAAAATTAGGAACCAAAACTAACCAATATATGCGTGAAACCTAACCAGAACCAAACCACAAGATCGGTCTGATTTTGGTTCGGTTCTGGTTCTATCCAATTAGCATCCAAACACTTATTCATATGAACTCATAAAATTAAAAATTTAAAGTACCAAAAACTCATCGGTGAAATAAAAATAAAATTTTTATTAAGAGCTTGCCTAACAAATAAGATTTATTCTCCAAATAAATTAACTTTAGCAAGGAAAAGATTAACCTACCAAATCCAAATACATATTTAATTACACAGACATATAGGTATTTATATATATATATATATATATATATATATATATATATATATATATGAGTTCTAAACGGTTCGGTTTGGTTCTAACCACAGTTCTTTAATTGAGAACCAGTAACCAAACCAAAATTAATGGTTCTTATTTATTTGGAACCATAACCTGACCCATTAACCGCAAAATCGGACAAAATAAGACAATTTGGTCCGGATTGGACCGGTTTTACGGTTCGGACGATTTTCTTGAGCACCTCAGTGTAAGTTGGTCAGGTTTCCAAAAATTACAATCCATCTTCAATGATATGGTTTGTGAATTTATGCTTCTGGTTCTGATTCTAATTCTAATTCGATCTGAACCGTCTATATATAGCTTTTATAATATAGATACACCAAATAAAACATAGGTTAAGCCCTATAGTTAATTTTCCAATTTCCATTCCACTAGATGTTATTACATGTTTTTGGAGCAATACTCCACATCTATCACATAACACACGCTATTCATAACTATGTTATCTAACTTATCAACACAAAAAGTCACCGAGTCTCGTAGTTTTAACCAAAATTTGGGTTGATTTCAAAGTGGGAGTGGATCCACTTTTACTTCTCACCTCGCCGCAACACCAACACATGCAGCATCTGTTCCCAATGTACGTGCACATAGCATTTTTTTTATTTTATATTCTATAAACACTAAATAGAATTGACTTTAACCTATCAGTTTTGGTTTATCTTGTCTCTTGAGTTTTCAGAAATTTAATTAATAATTTATGAGGATATCTCGAAATTTCAAGTAAAATGAAATCGAATCGTATTTTACTGATTTGGATTGGTTTGGTGAATAATTTTATGGATTGATTTGGTTCTCCAAATTCTCAATCTGTAGATATTGGTTTGATTCTTGGTTTACTATAAAACCGAACCAATTTGATCCATGCTCACCCCTAATTACCATAGATTTCAAAAGCACATGACTTGCTGTAGTAGATGTAAAAATGTCTAGCAATTCAATTTGTGATTCAGACGTTTCAAAGCGGTTCTACATTGCAAACGGTTTTGAAAAGTTGACTAGACTGAAGCTCATGCCGGTCAATGGGCCATCGGGTCCAATTGGCCGAGCCGAACCAGATTTCAAAACATTGCTTATTTATAAGAATGAGCAATAAAGTGTAGAGTAAATTACAGTAAACCCCCCTCAACTAACCCGAATTTTCACTTAACCCCCTCCGACTACAAAACCCAACAGTGTGCACCCTCTAACTATCCAGAATTGACACTTAACACCCTTTTGTTAGGTCTCCGTAGGAAAAATGCACCGACGGCCGTCTCCGGCCACCGGGCGGCCGATCCGAGCCGTCCAAAAATTTAAAAAAAAAACCGAGTGGGCTAGCGCGGGAATCAACGGCATCCGACGTGCGTAGGTGCTCGATCTAAACACCCCATTTAAATTCTTGGGGTGTTTGGATCGAGTACCTACGCACGTCGGATGCCGTTGATTCCCACGTAGGCCCACTCGGTTTTTTTTTTTTAATTTTTGGACGGCTCGGATCGGCCGCCCGGTGGCCGGAGACGGCCGTCGGTGCATTTTTCCTACGGAGACCTAACAAAAGGGTGTTAAGTGTCAATTCTGGATAGTTAGAGGGTGCACACTGTTGGGTTTTGTAGTCGGAGGGGGGTAGGTGAAAATTCGGGTTAGTTGAGGGGGGTTTACTGTAATTTACTCTAAAGTGTAAGCCAAAAAAATTTGAACAACTTTATTCATTGCTGTCTGTTTAGAAAAAAAAAAATTGAGAATTATTTGGTGTATCACTTATGATTTCTTCCGCCAACAAACAAATGACCTATAAAAATAATACAGAAATTATGTATAGAATGTAGTGGCTCAATGTTGTTTAATTTGAAACAAAATCATCAACGAAGATGACTTTGTTATAAAAAAAAAAAAAAAAACGTCATTTACAATAGGTCCTGAAAAGTTTTTGTTTTATTTTTGAGAAAATTTTTTTTTGGGCGTTCACAACTACCATTATTCCATAACATGTACAAATGCTCGACTTCAACGGAAAACAACAAACTATTCAAATCAAATAGTGGATTGACTACTTGCAATATTACCGAGGGATATCGAGTACCGAATAAAAGATTGGACGGAACAAAGGGACAAATGCGTGTTCAAATAGAAGAGGGATAACGGATCAAAAAAAAAAAAAAATAGAAGAGGGATAAAACAAATTCGGCCCTACTTGGGCCTAGCTACTAGCCCATACGAATCATGATTATTGAACAAAGACAAGGAATTTGGACATAGCAATTATTGTTCTACCACATATTATGGACCGAGATTCCCTCTCCAACCCCAATCCGAACAGGAGCCTGTTCCACTCCTCTCGGCCGTTGATCTTATAAATTAACGATTGAGATGTGCTGAGCACTTTTTGCTCCAAAATAACGTCGTTTTTGCTTGACACATCTCAACCGTTGATTTGTGAGATCAACGGCCGAGACGGGGGACAGGCCCCTGTCCGGAGTCGGACAAAGCATCCGCTCTCTATGTCCCAATGGCAATCCCACTCCTTTGCCTTATTTTGACCTTCACTTCATTTACTAATTGCTTAAAATTTATTTCGGACGATCCATTTCCATTGGTCGCCACTGCATCCTCCAATGTCTTTCTCATTTTCTTCATCTCATTTCGTAGCTCGTCTGATGTTTCTCCACTCATCAGACGGTTGATATTATCTGCGACTTTCTCCCTCGTGATTGGCCTTTCATCGCATAAGTTGAGTCCGACCTTCCAATCATCGACCACCAATTTCCGGTTGGTGAATTGATCCGTCAAAAGGGGGAAACAGAGCAAAGGAACACCGCACCACACGCTTTCAAATATCGAATTCCACCCGCAGTGCGTCAAGAACCCTCCAACCGTAGGATGAGATATCACCTCAACCTGACAACACCACGGCACAATCACCCCTCGCTCCTTGATATCTTCCTCGAATCCAGCGGGCAAGAAGTCCGTATCGTCAGAGCTCACGATATCAGGCCGAAGCACCCAAACAAAATTCACCCCACTAAGCAAAAGCCCATGGGCTATCTCCACAATGTCCTGCTTACTAGTGTGGGCATAGCTACCGAAAGATATGTACAAAACCGACCCGTGAGGCCTGGGATCGAGCCATTGGGTGCAGTCCGACTCGGGCCACAGGTTCGTCGCCACAGGGCTCTTGGTAAACCCGGACGGGAAAACGGGCCCGATTGCATAAATGGGCTGCTTCTGATGCAGGGCTGAGATTGTTTCTGGCTCCAGCTCTTGCACTGTGTTGCAGATGATTATATCTGCCTTCTTAACTTCCGCGAATGCCTTGTAAATTATCCGGTGTACCACGGTCCTTATATCGGCAGCTTGGAGATACGACATCAGATCCGTTGGTTTGATGGGCCCCACGCCCGGTATGTAATCTATGCTGTCTTTGCGATTATCTGGTTGTTAAATAATAAGAATCTAATTATCGAATCATAGTGTGATTGATCACATCTCTGAAGATAAATTTCAACAGAAAAAAAAAAAAAAAATCAAATGATGACATCTGAACATGCATGTTTTTTTTTTTTTTATAATGCATAGTGTCTCGGGCCATCTTGTGCGCACCTCAAACTTTTCCCGATAGCCCCTCTCATAACCGTTTCACACGGTTGCGCAGGGAAATGAGGTGGCAAATTGATCTGAGGATGGAGCAAACCAATAAGTTTCAAGCGCCAATTACTTGGCCAAGTGGGTGTGAACATGCATGCTTCTGGGCTTTATCTAGAGTAATTCTCCATCCAACGCTTTTGGAATGCATGTAGTAGTATATTTCTAACAAATTATGCAGTGATAGATTTTGCAGGTGGAATATTTTTTGATCGGTAAAGAAAAAACTTATTATAAGAAAAAAGATAAAAAAAATACTCCTAAAATCGGGGAAAATAGGAAAAGAAAGTAAAGAGAGAAGGTCGAAGAGACCAAACTCTTCTACTGTCGCTGCTCACAAAACTTGACGGGAATGACTTCGGTGTCCCCGGTCATTTTGAGGACACCGTAACTTTTGGTATAACAAAATCATTATAAGCATAACCAAATTCATTACAAGCATAACCAAAACCATTATAAGCATAACCAAAACCATAATAAGGCATAACTTGGTTGGTTATGCCTTAGTTGATTTTTGGTTATGCCTTGATTGGTTTTTAGTTATGCCTTGGTTATGCCATGTTATGGTTCTATTATACTTGTAATGATTTTTGTTATACTTGTAAGGATTATGTTATGCCAAAAATTACGGTGTCCCCAAAATGACCGGGGACACCATAGCATCATCCAAACTTGACATACGCCTCAGCATCCTTTTTTTTTTTTGGGGGTAAATATAAAACAAGAAATTGACAAGATAATAAATGAACGATTTTTCAAGTGGAATATTACAAACTCTTTGTTAAGTTATTGGGAGCAGAAAATCTTATTTTTGGAGCAACCAAAAAATAAGAGTTTACAGCGCTCCGCCAGGTTGGAAAACCTCTATTTTCCTCCAAACCAATAATATATTGCCACATCATCAACTTGTACCGGGATGGAAGAATCACTTGATTGATGGTTCGGTCCTCTAACTTAAACCTACTGTACTCCTCCTCCTACTAGTACTACTCCACTCCGGGAGACGGGGGGGCTGCTCCCCCCCTTCCCGCTCCCCTTCCTGCTGCCCCCGCCTTCCGGGCCCACTCCGGTCTCGCTCCGATGATCGGAAACGTTCACTTTGTAGAGCTCGTCGAGTACAACAACCATGTCAAAAATCAGCTTGATTGGATATCATTAAGTGCCTGATCGGAGCCCATATAACTCTCGGTCCATGGGTTACAATGGATTTGATTCAGTGTTTCGGATCCATTCTTTTTAAAATAAAAAGGTTCCGATCAAGGACTTAATGATATCCAATCAAGCTGATTTTTGACATGGTTGTTCTACTCGACGAGCTCTACAAAGTGAACGTTTCCGATCATCGGAGCGAGACCGGAGTGGGCCCGGAAGGCGGGGGCAGCAGGAAGGGGAGCGGGAAGGGGGGGAGCAGCCCCCCCGCCTCCACTCCTGCAAGCCAAAAACCAATCGAATAGGCTTTTTTTTTTTTTTATGGGTTTTTTTGACAAGAACCGATCAAAAAGTTTGGGTATTAAGTATTAACAGGAATGGGAGAAGCTGTAGTACGGCCAATTCGATCGTCCAACTCGGCACAGATAGCTTGGATTTAATCTGAACTCCTACAAATTCTAGTCATCTATTGTTTGGATGAAAATCCGAGCCATCCATTACCGAGATGAACGGCCAAATTGGCCAAACTACATGTATAGTGCGGGGGGTGCACTACAGCACCCCCGGGTCCGTATTATCCTACCTGAAAAATCATTTTTACACGTCTCGACTATTTCTCTCCCCAGTTCAATCAAAGACAGGCCATCCATGCCGAAACTAGGAGATTTTAAAAAAAAAAAAAAACTTTGTTCATGGTATGACTACATTAATTTAAACCGGTGTGAAAATCTTATTTTTTAATGTCATAATTAATTTTTTTAGGGCTCTCATAATTAAATATCTATTCTTTATTTGAGAATTTGTAGAGCAAATACTTGATTATGAGAGCCTTATAGACAAAAATTAATTATGATAATTTAGGATAAAATGATTTGAAAATTAATATCTTCGTACTGGTTCAAACAAATTGAAAATTGGAACACTAATTTTTCAACAATATTTTTAATATATAAACAGTCTAAAATTTTAAATGCTCCAATGTTCAATCCATTTGAACTGGTGTAAAAATCTTTTTTTTTATCACTTTATCCTAAGGGTTATAATAATAGTTATCTCTAAGGCTTTCATAATCAGGTATCTGCGCTATAGACAACGTATCAATATAGTCATATAACATGAACCAAAAAAAATTTTATTTCGTAATTCCAGTGTAGATGAATTATCTTTGATCGGACTGAAAAGAGAAATAGTCGAAGTGCAAGTAAACTGACTTGAACACCTCTAAGCCATCGGAAAAAAAAAAGTTATCATACTCAAAACTTTTTGGGGAATAAACTGAAATGGTCCCTATAGTTAAGTGTTTGTGTCAACTTGGTCCCTGTAGTTGTAATTGACTCGATTTACACTCTGTACTTTCCATTTTGTTCCAACTTGGTCCAATTACTAACCGCCGTTAGTCCACCGTTAGTCATTTTAACAGCAAAATCAAATGGCCCATCTTTTTGGGGTTAAAACAATAATTCTCTTAATCTCCTCTTGCCCTAATATTAGGGGTGTGCACGGGTCGGGGTTGACCCCCGAACCCAACCCGACGTGTCGGGTAACAAATATTTTAGGCCCGCAAATTGAACCGAAAGGGGTAAGAACCGTCCGCAAGTCTGATTCTTTACATCAGGTCAGGTTCGACCAAAAATTGAATTAATCTTTATGAATTGATCAGGTCGGGCAAGAAACACATCAATCCGGACCCTGAACCGAAATCTGATTTTTAACAGAAAATGAACCCGTACCCGTCCAAACTACATGTTTGACCCCGCCCGAGACCCTTCGGGTCGGGTCGGGTCCGCAAGTGGATGAATTTTTTGTACAAGCCTACCTAATATACCTCTGAAAATGCATATAGAACCATGTTCAAAAGTCACAACATGATAAAGAACCATGCCCAAAAGTCAAAATATTACATAAACTCAGGGGTTGTTCGGCTAAATAATTCAAGTGACTTATTTTTTTGTCCTTATTCAATTTTTTTTTTTTTGCATTTGTTAGTTTTTTGTCAATTTTTCGGAGATTATTGCTTCGTCATGACAAGAAGAATCTAAAAAGTAAAAAATTACCATTGAATTCCAATTTTTATTTTGAATAAAGACGACAAAATTGGCTTATTGGTTTATTTTTGTCTTTATTGGCTTATTTTTGTCTTTATTTAAAACGACTAACGGCAGTTAGCAACTAGACCAAATTGGAACAAAATGGAAAGTATAGGGTGTAAATCGAGTCAATTACAACTACAGGGACCAAGTTGACACACACTTAACTACAGGGACCATATCGGTTTTTTTCCCAAACTTTTTTGATTGGTTCTTGGAAAAAAAAAACTTTTTGATTGGTTAGTTTTTGGCTGGCAGTAATTTTTTTTTTTTGGTCAAGGGGAAAATTTTTGGCTGGCAGTACTAGTGGGAGGAGTAGTACTGTAAAAAGTGTACCCCAAGTTAGAGGACCGAACCAAAGAGCACGTGGTTCTTCCATTTCTTGGTACAATTTGATGACATGACAGAATATTATTGGACAGAATATTATTGGTTTGGAGGAAAATTGGGGTTTTCCAACCTTGGCGGAGAGAATTTGTTCTCTTTTAAAAATATATTTCCTCTGGCCCAATTTACTTGTCCAAATTTTATTTTAATTGGATAAAATAACTAGTTATATCTTTAAATTGGTAATAAATTTTATATCCAATATAGATCTTGTTTGATAGATCTCGATTTGTTCTATAATATAATATTTTTAAAATCACTTAAAATATTATAAATTACAATATATAATCAATTAAAAAGTAGTACGAACTACAGAGAGAGTACGTATTAAAAATACGCGCAAAACCATAATGAATAATTAAATAAAGATGGAGGGAGTAGTTGTCACACGGTACTCGAGGAGAACACAAGAAGTCAAGAAGTAGTCCTTTTTCTGTTGTGCTGGGTTCCAGTTGTTTGAACCCGCACATGCTTGGTTGTGAAACTTTTTAGCTTTATTTAAAACACTTTCTGAAAAAATAGTAGGGATAATAAGTGAAGAGAAATAGAGACAGAAATGATTGAAAATAGAGGAAATCTCGGAGGAATCTTTTGAAAAATACTTTTCAAAAAGTGTTCTAAACAAAGCATTCACCATTCCAAAAGAATTAGACCCCGTTCCAAAACACCTTCTTAAAAAAATAAGTATGTATTTTACATTTTTAAACTCAGAAATAATGTAAATGAAAATTAACTTTTCAATTTTTTTTGCACCGTATAAAATATCTCAATGAGATCTATCAAATAAGATCCATATTGATAGAAAAATTATTTGGGTAAGTGCATAATTTTTTAGCTTAAAATTGTCTTCTTAAAAAATAATCCCCCCGTCCATTTTCATCTTTCAATCTCGGAATACTACAAATTTAAGAGAACATCATGATTACCTTTCAAAACTTCACATTTCCAATAATACGCTTGAGTAGTTCTTCTTGTCTCAATTTGAATTTCCCACTCATGCACTTAAAGTTGGAGTCCGAAACTTTGGAGGTATCAATTCCAAAAATTGTGGCTGGTACTACAAAGTATTTTGAAGCCTAGAAAGGCATAAAGTACAAATTTTAAAATTCAAACTTTCCTCTTCCAAATTTGAGAGAAGGGTAAAATGGAAAAATTAAAGAATTTTGTGCCTTTGTCTTGTCAAATGGACAATCTTTTTGGGACACAAAAAATAAAAATTTTGGACAAAGAAAATGGGATGGAGGGAAGTACTTATTTCCCTTTTTGGGAACGGGGCCTTGTAGCATCAAATCTATGCATGGAAAGGGTATTGAAAGAAATAAAAGGGAAATAAAAGAATTTGAGTGTGTTTTCCCCTAATCCAGTGCCGACTCATATATTTTGAAGGTCCAAAGCGAATTTTCTATATTGAACCCCTTACATATTCATGAATTCCTTAAAAAATGACAAAAGTACCAAAAATAACAAAAAAAATCAACAAAGTAATTGAGTAATGTGATAAGTTTTTTTTTTTTTACCCTTTGGGATAAGTTTTTTTTAATCAAATGTAAGAGCACATATTTTCTATAGTTTTGTTGTGGTTGTTAGCTATAAATTTTCAACAAAATAATTGAGTAATGTGATTTTTCATAATACAACAAAAAGTAAAACAATAAATGAAAGAGAAATGGCCTGAGAAGTGAAAAAATAAATATGGAGTTGCATGAGAGTCGAATCACACACTCTCAATTGCATGACAGCATTAAGCGACCACTAAACCAAGTATCTAGTTTATGTGTTTATTTGAAAACATTCTAATATTAATATGTAAGTTACATTACAGTGGAGTCTCAATTTTGGGCCAAAATTCAGGGGTCGAAAACGGTCGCTTCTCTCCTTCCTCTTCTATGAGCCGGCTCTAAGTACATCAATCTCTAAATTTGAGAAAAATTCTTACATATAAAAGATGACTCGAATGGCTAATAGAAAATATTTATCGGGGATATGCATTCGTTGTTAAACAATCTTCAAGTTTTATTTCAGCAATTTAAGATAATTGATTTTCACATTTTTCTTTTTGATAACCGCACTCCTTTTTTTGTCTTTTGACAAAATTAACCTTTAATTTGTATCCTCTTTCACACTTGGATGGACAACTTTGTAAATTCACACCACAAAAAGACAAAAAATAGAGTATGGTTATAAATAAAGTGAGTATGAAAATCACTATCCTAATTTAATCGAAAAATTAAATTCACTTCTTTTGTTGTTGGTAGAAGTTTTGAAAATTTAAAACTAACCATATCTCTCAAAACATTTCTAACCATAGGGTAGATTTATTATCATGCATATATATTTAGAAGGGCTCGGGAAAAGAAAAAAATATATATTTAGAAGGACGTAGTATCTCTCTCTTTCAAAAAATACACCTGATCGAGTCTCAAGAGAGAGAAAATATCAATCATTAAAAATTAGAGAGGATAACATTTGTACAAGTGGATGATACGATCGATTTCAAATTTCAAAAATGCTTTTACGGGATAATTTTAACTGATCGATCAGTGGTAGTACAACTTTGAAATCCAAAATCAAATACGCTATCAAATAGGAGCCAATAAACAACCAATATCGATCTACAAGCTTTTTTTTTAATCCTACATATATGCAGATTTATTAGCTAGTTTTCAAAAAGGCATATAAACCCACAAATCATGGGGGGGATGACTTATCCAATAACAGTGTAATGATTATCTCTTTTATAAAACCCCAAAATTAGTTAGTTAGTCGAAATAGTCGGCCAATTACACGGATTTTCCTAATTGATGATGACAAATCTTTTAGTTACTGTAATTAATTAGACTTTAAAAAAAAAAATTTTTGTGCATTTGCTCACAATTGCACACGTAAGAGAGAGTTTTAAAATAGTATCGACAGGGCCGGCTTTGAGATTTTGGAGGGTCTAAGACGGACGTAGATAATGAGGCCCTTACTAAAATTTACGAAAAATAAAATAATTAGTAGATAAATGATTTTTTTTTCAAAGCCAAATGCATGTATTCGACAAGAATAAATCCATAAAAATGCAATTTTTGATCTTATTTTCTCTCCTTTGATCTCTAATTCATCTTCTTCCATTTTATTGTGTGTTCAAGGATATTAGAGTTGTAAGGGTAAAATATGCATAAAACTTATCGAGGTACCCACCACATGAGATCATTTTCCAAGGGACCCTACATGAAGAAGACAGCTGCCCTTGATCTGCATTTTCATTTTCCTTCATCGTTTCCACTAATTGAGCAAAGTCAGGTTGGGTCCAACCATTGGGCCTGTGTCTCTTAAATGTAAAATAAGTGGTTTAGGTATTAAAAGGACCCCTAGCGTTGCTATACCTATTGTTGCTATTACCTAAACCTAGTGTTGCTATACCTAAAAAGATTGAACATATATAATGTTTACAAAAAAAAAAAAAAGGAGGCCCTAATTTTTACACATTTTTGGGAGGCTCAAGACACGAGCCTCTCGGGTCTTAGCCCAAAGTCGGCCCTGAATATCGAGCTAAGCTGGGCAAAATAAGTTGTTTAAGCATTTTGTTGTTCTCGTATAACTGAGGTGTTTGAGATCACAACGTAAGCGCGCACTTTGATTTTGGAGAATCAATCTTACCGTTAAAACACATCAATAGTAATTACATGGAGACTTATAAAATGAAGTGTTTGCGCGAATCGTCAAATAGACGGAATCGGTAATCAGTTTCATTTTATATCGCACAAGGGGATCACTCGATCGCTTGAGAACATCTAAATTCCATTTGATCATTAGCGTCAACAATCTTTGACAAATTAACTCGATTTTGAATGGTGTAATTCGTTTTAACGGTAAGAAAAAGAAAAGAGAGGTCACGTACCGGAACCACCAAAATGGCCGTTTTCAACTAGCAAGTCCCAGTGATAATACAAAGTCATCACCAAAGCCGGTTCAGTCCAAAACGAAACATTAACCAACTTATACTTCTCGGCAACCATCGACGACCAAACGAAAAACGTGTCCGCGATCAAACAAGTCGCCGGAGGATCCGACCGGCGCACTATATCTCCGACCAACTCATCCACGTGAGCCGAAAAAACGTGAAAGAGACACTCCATGAACTGGTCGTGATTCAATGACCGGTCAAACCCCAGGGGGAGGCCGTCGGTGACCGTGGCGTACCGGATGTCGAGGCCAGATTTTCTTGCCCCGGCGAATATGTCGTCGCCGGGGGAGGAGTGGGACTTGGAGATTTGGTGGTGGATTGATTGGGTGTTGATGAAAGTGATAGTGAAGCCCTTTGTTGCTAGCTTGATTGCCAGGTGGACGGAAGGGATTACGTGGCCTTGGAGAGGGTATGCGACCATGATGGCATGAGGGTTTTGGAGGTTGTGGTTATCAGCCATTGTTTGGAGAGAGAGAGAGAGAGAGAGAGAGAGAGATAACAAGGACAAACTAATCTCTTGGGTGGATGAAGCTGGGAGATTAAACTTAGGGAGCTTTGGCCAGAAGTCCATAGCATAGGGACTTGTATTGCAATAAGAACATTCTTTGTCTGTTGCTGGGCTTTGGTGTTGACTTTGTATATTTAGAGTCTCATAGCATAGCCCCATGAGCAAAGTTTTTTTTGTCCCCTAGACCCCCTTCCGTTAGGTTTTCGTCCAAAACTGTAAGACAGAATGAATGAAAAGTCTTTCTTACACTTACATATATATACCACACCAGACCACCATCGGCTCACTAGTTCATTCCACCACCATCACGCCACACCAATTCATTCCACCACCAAACACCAACTCATTCCAAACACCACCATCATTTCCGTCCATTCACCAGTTCATTCCACCACCATTTCTGTCTTCATCTTTTTCTCCTCACCACGACCACCACCATCACGTCATTCACCATGGCCAAACACCACCACCGAATACCAACTCATTCCAAACACTTCTCTCTCTGCAAAATCATTGGGAGTGCTAATGAAGATACACAATTTAGGATTCTAATCGAGTCCTTTAGCACTCGAATCGATAGACCCATATGTGAATCCTATCAAAAGCCTTCGAAAATAGCAGCATCTGGTTAGAATCTCACTGAATCTGGTCTCAATCGAGTGGGACATGTGTGATAAGGGTTTGCGAAAGGTTGAATCGAAGGTTACACGGACGAATAGGATTTGAAAGATTCTAGAATAGCTCGATTAGGGTGTCCCCAGTGTTTGTTTTTCTTCATCTAGGGATTTTGAAATCTGATTAGGGCTCGTACAAGTTCAAATCAAGTCAAACACCCTTCGAAATGGCTCAAATTAGGGTTTTGAAACTCGATTTGAGATTATATTGGTGTTTTTGAGTTCAATCTCTGGGTATTTTGTTGATTTTGAGTTTGATAGGTACTATTTTTTGTTTGAAAGTAGTTGGTCCAGCCGATGGTTGTGGTTGCTAGCGTGGGTGGTGGTCTCCGGCGTCGATGGTGGTCGCTGGAGTCCATGGTGGTCGGTGGTGGTGATTGTGGTGGCTGGTGGTGGTGGTGATTTCGAGTTCAATTTATTTTCGAGTTCAATCTTTTGGTTTTTGGATGATTTTGAGTTAGATAGGTACTGTTTTTTGTTTGAAAGTAGTTGGTCCAATCGATGGTTGTTGCCAACATGGGTGGTGGTCTCCGGCATCAATGGTGGTTGCCGACATCGATGGTGGTTGCAGTTTGGTGGTGGTGATTGTGGTGGCTGCTGGTGGTGGTGATTTCAAGGGGGAGAAAGAGAGAGAGAGATAGGGGTAATTTTGGAACATTTATACTCCCTCCGTCCCACTTTGTTTGTCCTCTTTTTGACTTTGTAATATCCCAAATTGTTTGTCCAATTTGAAATTGACTCATGTAAGTTACATTAATGCCCTTCCCCTTTTAAAAATATTGTGTATGGAAAAGTGTGCACTCTCATTTAATGCTAAAAAGTGAGGGGTATTTTTGAAAAAGTCAAGCTTTTTAAGAGTAATCATTGTGTTTCCTAAAAAAGTTAAAATCCCAAAAATGGACAAACAAATTGGGACGAATGGAGTAACTTTTAAAAGAATTAAGTCAAAATTTTAACAGTTTTAGACAGAACCTTGACGGAAGGGGTCTGCGGGACAAAAAAAAAAACTTTAATGAAGGGTCTCTCCGTAGGCGAAATTCTAATAGGGGTGAGCGAGACACAGAGGTAAATTTTGAGGGGTGTCTAGGTATTTAACCCAAAATTTTTTGGTACATATCAGTCAAACCCTCCCATTTATCACTCTTTATCAATTAACACCCTTCATCATTAAAATCGATCAAACACACCCCTCATTTATATTGCTATTTTTTTTTAAAAAGATGGGACTTTGTGATTTTATATTCTATTGTGTTGGTTATTATATAATTGGAACCATATTGGAAATGTTGCAGATCTGTATTTTATTATCTTTGAGTTTAGTCTCTATTTTACTCACTGTCTTTGAATGGTGTGAGGTTTCCCATATACTCCCTCCGTCCCATAATATTTGTCTGGTCCGCAAAACGGAGACGTAAAAATAATACTATTTTTGTAAGAAAAGTTGGGAAAAAATTCAACAACTTACTAGATCTCGACGAGTTCTTTTAACTTGTGAAAAAAATTTGAATTTTTTCTTGAAAGAAATACATTATTTTGTAGTCTCCGTTTTGCGGACCGGACAAATATTATGGGACGGAGGGAGTATGTTGTTTGGTTTTCTTTGTCAGAATGGTGCGTGGTCCCTTACTCCCACCATTGTTGTATAGTAATGCTTTATTTTCGACGTTTTGTGCAGGTGAGTGGATATGGGGGACACAATTGCAACTCTACTCAATCTTTTTTGGGGTAAACTAGTGGAGGCACTATTTTTTGGGTTCTACAAAGTTATGATTAGACTATGTCAGTGTAAAACTCAGACTCAAAATACATACGTGACTCAACTAAAAGTGAAGACAATATTGGAACCGGCGCTTTAAATTATCTAGTCTTATTTTTAGATAAAAAATTAGGAATATTTTCATATTGTACGCATAAAAAATTATTAGATGCATTACTTAGAAGATTACAAATGTCATTTGCTACATATATATGATATAAGTATGATGTGGCCTAGAACAAGGAAATGGAATGTGCCCAAAAAAAGAAAAAGAAAGCAAACAAATAAGAAAAAAGAAATGGAAGTTCTATCACTTTCTAGGAAACAAAAGAATGCCATCTCATGCTTATAGAATGTCACCTAGGCATCCATGTGTTCAAATTAGATTAATTAGGCATCCATGTGTCATGGCAAGACTAATTTAAAAACGGTAAATTGGGCTAGGGTCCGTTTTGAAGGTGGTTTTGGGTGTTTAGTCCAGCCCAATGTATAATAGTGGTGAAGGTCCATTAATGTAACATTTATGAGGTCTACAGTCCATTTTAAGACCAAAATGCCCTTATTGGCTTGTATATATAACGTGTTATTTTTAAATCCCTGGTTCAACACAACGCGAGCTTTATAGGGCGCCGTACTGGAGATACGTTTTCGTTTCTGGATCTCGAGCAGCACGATCACTCCTGGTGCGCCTCTCTCTCTCTCTCTCTCTCTCTCTCTCTCTCTCTCTCTCTCTCTCTCTCTCTCTCTCTCTCTTCTCTTGCGATCATAGCTCAGTTGTCTCGATCACAGTTCAGTTCTAGATCACGATTACTTTAACGATCTGAATTCTGTTTTGCGATCACAATCACTTTCACGATCTCAATATCTTTTGTCTTCGGATTTTTTCTATAATGATGTTTCTCTGTTGCTCTGTTCTTCTCTGTCTCAGTATGTGTTTTGATTTTTGCTGTGTTCTTCTATTTTTGTGTTTATAGAGTTTATTTACTGAGATAACGTTATCTATTGCTTTATTATGGTGGATACTAAGATTATTTTTTGTTGAGATAACATTATTTATTACTTTATTCTGGTAGATATAGAAATTATTGTTGCTGAGATATGTGTATCACTGTGAACTGAATTTGCTGAGATACTGTTATCTCTTTCTATTTTTGTTTATTGACTGAGATAGCATTATATCTATTTCTTTGTTCTGGTAGATACTGAGACTGTTTTGTTAAGATAACATTATCTATTGCTTTATTCTCGTAGATAGACTACTTTTTTTAGATATGTGTATCTGCTTTGTTTATTCTGATATAATGTTATCTGTTTGCAGACTGGACTGTTTTTTGAAATTGAAATGGATTCTTCTATTCTTCTATTGTGCAAATTTGGATCCTACAGTCTTGTTGTTAAGGTGACAGAAGGTTATCAATTTGAGGATCTTATTGAAAGTATTTCTAACAAGTGGAATGGTTTGGTATCAATGAGGTTATTGTATTCTGTTTGTGATCATCTTAATATACTCCTTGATGATGATGATGAGTTTTTTTCTTTTTTTTCAAATTCGGAGAATGTTTATTCTGAGATAAAGTTATCTCTCTCTTTTATTTGTGAACTGTATTGACTGAGATATTGTTATCTCTTTCTAGTTTTGTGATTATTGGCTGAGATAGCATAATCTATTGCTTTATTTTGGTAAATACAGAGACTATTATTTTTAAGATACTGTTATCTCTTGTTTTATTCTGGTAGGTAGACACCGTTTTTATTGAGATACCATTATCTCTTACTTTGTTCTGGTAGATACAGAGACTGTTATTGCTGAGATACTGTTATCTATTTTTTTTGTGGTGTAGGATTGTTTCCGGTTGCTTATGGTGTTGTTGATTCTGAGACCGACGATAATTGGCTTTGGTTTTTGTTGAAGTTGAGATCTATTCTGTCAGCTCGTGAACTTACTTTTATAACGGATCGCCATACTGGTCTTGTGAAGCATGTGCCAGAGGTTTTCTCAAATGGATATCATTCTTATTATCTACAGCATTTGAAGAATAACTTGAGGGATAGGATGTCAGGAAGAGCACCTAATGGTTTTCGGGAACGAGTAGTGAGTCTCTTCAATGATTGTGCTCTTGCACCAACAATATTAGATTTTGAAAACTGTGTAAACGAATTGTTTGAGGTTGGTGGAGACCGAGCTAAGGAGTTTGTTACTTCCATTCCGTTGTATAATTGGGCGAATGCATATTTCCCAGGTAAACGATATGGGGAAATGACCTCAAATGTTGTGGAGTCTTTCAACAACTAGATTCTTGAAGCTCGTAAGTTGTTAGTCCTTAAATGTGTTGATACGATCAGGGTTCAAATCATGACTCAAATGTGTGAAAGGAAACAGTTATCAAGAAAGTTGAACAGTGTTTTGTGTCCTGAATATGATGCGAAATTGAGAGAGTTCTTTAATAAAGGACGGTCATGGATTGTGTTTGGATCAAGTGATGAGGTTTTGAAGTGTCTTCATTACCAGCTGTTGTGGTGACATAAAAAACAAGACATGCACATGTTGTCGTTGGCAGCTTTATGGTTTTCCTTGTGTGCATGCATTCACAGCTCTTCAGAAGAATGGCATAGATGTATCTAATCATATTGATCCATTATACACTGCTGATGCTTTTCGACTTTCCTACGATTGTCCTATACATCCTGTTCCTATTTCTACTCTTGGAGCTGCATAAATGTCTGAAAATTCTGATATTATTCTTCCTCTTATTCTTCCTCCTAAGACAAGGAGGCCACGTGGCAGACCCAAGGTTGTAAGAATCCGGTCAAGGGGTGAGAAGGTGAGGCAAATAAGGTGTGGCAGGTGCAAGAAGTTAGGAAATCATAATAGGAAGAGATGTAAGGAAGCTTGCGATTGATTCATTGTGTTCTATTGTTGATTCATATTCATTGGACATTGAATGTTGTTTAAGATACTGTTATCTCTCTCTTTTTTTGGTTTTTACATAGCATGTTTAGGGTTTACGGTTTATGAGTTTAGGGTTCATAAAGAATGTTTTGTATGAGATAGCTTTATCGATCACTTGGATCAAATAAAAAAAAACTTTATCTGTCAATCTACTTTGTGAAATTTATTGTTTAAGATACTGTTATGTTTTTTAATTTTTGACAGTTATGGACATCTACTGATGTTGTCATACAATACAGCCCAGAATTTTTGGCAGTTAGCCACATCAATCTGTGTTCTTATCGAGATTCAGAGAACAATTTTTGACAGTTATGATCATCTACTGATGTTGTTGTCATACAACACAGCCCAACATTTTTGGTAGTTAACCACATCTATCTGTGTTCTTATCGAGATTCAGAGAATAATTTTTGACAGTTATGGTCATCTACTGATGTTGTTGTCATACAACACAGCCCAGAATTTTTGGCAGTTAACCACATCTATCTGTGTTCTTATCGAGATTCAGAGAACAATTTTTGACAGTTATGGTCATCTACTAATGTTGTTGTCATACAACACAGCTCAGAATTTTTGGCAGTTAACCACATCTATCTGTGTTCTTATCGAGATTCAGAGAACAATTTTTGACAATTATGGTCATCTACTGATGTTGTTGTCATATAACACAGCCCAGAATTTTTGACAGTTAACCACATCTATCTGTGTTCTTATTGAGATTCAGAGAACAATTTTTGACAGTTATGGTCATCTACTGATGTTGTTGTCATACAACACAGTCCAAAATTTTTGACAGTTAACCACATTTATCTGTGTTCTTATCGAGATTCAGAGAACAATTTTTGACAGTTATGGTCATCTACTGATGTTGTTGTCATACTGTCCAGAATTTCACAGTTATTGTAATTCCATAAACCAACAAATCATGCGTCATTATACTCCAAGAAACATGTATAGTAAATTTCCAAAAGATCAACAATTTTGCATTAGACACCAAGAAACATGTACAGTAAATTCCAATGTTTTACTTCCCAACAAATCAACAGTTTAGCATTGGACACAAAGAAACCTGTACAACGACTAATTTTACTTCCCAACAGATCAATATTTTTGCATCAGACACCAAGAAACATGTACAGTAAATTCCAATTGTTTGGAGCTGATCAATTACATAAAATAAGACAAAACACAAGCATTTATACTATTCCCTCTTGTTAGACAAAATACTACAATTTACAGGATTTTGTCTATTGTTCAATCTTATTAGCCATTTGGTTGTCCTTCCACAGATCTTCTGTCCATGTTCTTTGGTCATCATTCAGAAATTTGTGAACCATATGTACTATGAATTCTGCAACATCATGTGGTTGTAGTGTTTGTGGTATCTCCCTTTTCTCTGCCAATCGCTTAATGATGTAACACACAAATATGCCACAATCAACACTGCACATATTCAAGTGAAAATAAGTTAGAGAGGAAAGAATGATGATCAGAGCTTAAGATAAAGCAACTTTGCTGGAAGCTTACGATGATTTATTTCCATCAATTCTTTACCTTTGTGTTTTGTCATGTCCTACACATATAAGGAGATAACCATAACCGTTAAAAATATAGTACAAATATGAAGTAAGCAAATAGACTACAAAAAACCTAAACTCTTTCCCAACAGATAACCATAACTGTTAAAAACAGAGTACAATACTAAGCAACCAAAATCAGAATACCATATCTTTAACACAAATAAAATTCAGAGCATTTATTTTGCACAGAATATGAGAGAACAAAAACACGAAACCCTAACTAACAGATTACAATAGCCTTAATCAGTACGAATACACTCCAAATGTAATGCAAAATGCTAATAAAACCCTAACCAACGGAGAACACAGTCACAGTTATGGTTATCTATTGAAGTTGCAGATAACTAAAATCCTAATCAACGGTCTACAAACCCTAATGCAACCATAATAAGAAGAACCGACAGATTTTAACTGGACACCAAGATGCTTACCAAACCCTAAGAGCAGTAGAAACGAAATACAAAATCTAATCAATGACGAGCACTAGAAAACCTTAACGAAGACAAGAATGTGTAATATTTACTTACCAGTTCTGTTTGAAAATGATGAGGTAGATGATAACGACGACGACGAAACCAAACGAAGGCGGCGATGAAGGAAAACGAAAGTGGTGAATGGGGTTTCTCTCTCTCTCTCTCTCTCTCTCTCTCTCTCTCTCTCTCTCTCTCTCGTACGTTCTCTCTTTCTCGCTCTTCTGGAAACGATCGACTGAAATAGGAGTATTTTTTAAGCCGCTTGTGTTTAAATGATGGGGTATTGTTGGAAAAGTGGTGGAGAATGTACTGGAACCACTGTTAAAAGTTTTGGTGGACTAATTGCATGTTAAACCCTGTAGTATGTCCTTATTAACAAGGCTCCCATTTAAAAAGTCGATAAATAGGGGTTCTCTTCAAATAGTATGGCCAAAAAAAAATAGTAAGTGCAAGAGAAACTACTTTTATTGTACGAATAGAAAAAGAAAAAGAAAAGAAATACCAAGCCAGTATTAGAACAAGATTAGCATAGGAAAAAGAAGAAAATAGGGGGTGTTACTGTCGTGCACTATTTTCCGTCGCTAAAGCTACCACCACGTCATCTAGAGGTTAACAAGAGTACGAGACAAAGGATTTCAAGGTGAGATACTTACACTTTAGTTACATGATTTTTCTTTATAAAAGTAGCATGATTTTATGTTGAGAAAAGATTATGATATATGCCATGGAAAAAGATATGAAGAATTTTTCATGTTAAGGCCTAGAAACACGTCAGACAAAGGTGACAACGTTATAAAATTTAAGCTTAGAAAATGAAAGTGGTGAGACAAAGGTGATGGACTATTGATGCATCCAGACAGTTGTCCCGAGTTTGGGGGACCCTTTTAAAGATAGCATAACATAAAAGGGAGTTATATGGACAGAAAGAATAGGGTCCTAGTGGCCAGTGACTTGATCATTTCATACAGTAAGAGGGGTCGCTGCCTTACAGAAAGATTAAGCTGTTGGATGAATATCATAAGATTATTTGTTTCAGATTATGCAAGCATTTATGTTATAAATTATTTCCATGGAATAAAATGTGCAACTTTGGTATTTATATATCACACGAGAATTCGGCTTATGAAAATTAATATTTTTCACAGATAATGAAGAATAGAGATGGAGTTGCTGCTGCCCCGGGGACATGCTTGTTGTATTTTTGTAGATATTGTAAAAATGTTCTTTTTTCAAAAGACTTGGGATTTTACGTTTTTGTAATAAGCGTTTTTGAAATAAAGCAATTATGTCCTTCTCAAGCCATTGTCTCCAAATTTATTTTTGAAAAAGGGGCCAGTCACGATGACTCGACAAAGTTCCTAAAGTCGAGGTCGTGACAATTGTGGTATTAGAGCAAAGTTTTTACAGAAAGAACTATTTTTTTTAAAAGCAACCTGGGAATTTTCTTTGAAAAGAAAAGAAATGAAATTAAAAAGAAGAAAAGATGTTTCAGTAGCCTTGAAATTTTGAAAGAAAAGTATATATTTTCCTTGCTCAACAATCCCCGGGCAGCAGGCATGATTTTGACGGTGAAATTATGTAAATTCTTGAATATATTGACGGTAGGAATGGCAAATCATCACGCAATGGATGTTTGAGGTGAATACATAGTCAATCCACCTGTTAATAGACGCTCTGCCGTTCAGCCAGCGAACCCCGAACTGTACGAACATCTCACCGCTCGGGATGCCCAAACACTCGCCTACCGAGCAGTACAAAGGGTAGTGCAATTCCAACCCTTGCATCAATAGAAGCAAAAAGAAGTGTTGTAGAACATCGTCTTAATACACAAACTCTCATAAGACAGAAAGTGTTACAACTTTTGCAAGATAACGAACACTTCCAAATTCTGTTGAATCGGGTAAATGCGGAAGAGGAAGGAAATGGGAGACCAACTGTTAATAGGGAAGAACCAGGACCCTCCAATAATGATAATCCATTGCCAAGAGAAAATGGGTACCACTAGAAGAGAAAAATGTATGTATAAATAGTGTAAAAGTGAACGAGGAAGAAGTAGTTTGTATATAGACATGTATATGAATAAAAAGATCTTGGGTACCACCTAGTGCATAAAGTCAAATATTAGTAACAAAGCATATAGTTGGAAATATTATATTAGAACAACATAAAAGAAAACAATTAACATAGAACTTCTTTCCCTCTGACAGCAACCAAACAAAACATCTTACATTATGATAATAGTGAAGTGTACTAACAAAATTGAATTATAATAAAAATGATTGTTTTAGAATGTCTAGCTCATCAGACTCTATTACTATTGACGAATGGGGACCCTTCCAAGTTAAAGGAAACCAATCCAAGCACGTAGATCAAGATTTCCACTAGCGAAGAGTCAAATATCGGGCCAAGGAGGCATTAACAGGAGAAATAAGTAAAATAGAAGAATGTTTTGGATACTACACAAAAGAATAGAAGAAGTCTATCTTAAAGAAGCGTGCTAAAAGCAATTGCATAGTATGGTTCAAGGCATTCAAAATGATTGGAGAGCAACCAGAGAAAATAAAGGAACTCAAAAAGAAAGCTAAAGAAAATCTTTCAATTCGAGTTCGCCACCATATTCCTAGCGAGAGTTCCTGCAGTGCGAGACCCCTATCTCCAGGGCGTGCATCATCGGAAGGAAAAGGACAATGTAAATTAGCATTGTAAATAAGAAAGTTTGATGTTTTATATTTATAAATAAATACTGTTATTTATGTCGTGATTGTATTTCTTTTTCCAGCTTAGTTTTAAATGGAATCGAGTCAACGATTTGAAAGACTGGAACAACAAGTGGAAAGAATTCTTATACTTTTGCAAAATCAACCGCCTCTACCGCCAGTAGTACCTCCACAAGGAGTGCTTATTAATTTGAATGATCCACCCGTAATTACCCTAGAAAATCCCCTACCAGCCCCAGCGATAACTGAGGTTCGAGTAAGAGACTTCCAAAAGTTAAAACCATTAACATTCCCTGGTGGATTAGATCCCGTAAAAGCCAATAAATGGTTGGAATCCATAGAAAAGATAGCCCAAGTCATGCAATGTGAAGGAAGAGAGAAAGTGGCATTTGCAGCATACAACCTAACAGGAGAAGCTCAGTGTTGGTGGACGCTAGTAAGGAGGGCTGAACTACAAATGGGATAGGAATGATTCTATGACATCTTTAACAAAAAGTATATACCCCCATCCATTAGAGATAACAAAAGTATGGAATTTCAAAACCTTACGCAAAAATCAAGCATGACTGTAGCCCAATATGAGGTTGAGTTCACAACCTTAGCACACTATGCCCCACATCTGATTCCAAACAAAAACATGAAAACTCGTAGATTCAAGGGAGAATTAAAACCAGACTCGCGCAAACTCGTTAAGTCGTTACAATTACCCACCTATACGGAAGTACTAGATTGGTCTTTAATGCTAGAAGATGAAAGTGCAAAAACTGACCATATGTCGGAACCTAAGAAAAGGAAGAACGAGGACCAGAATACTAGCAATGGGCAAACTAAGCGACCAAATATAGGAGGACAAAGACAAAATCAAAATAGGGTTGAGAATCGCTCCAATTGCCTGAATTGCAGAAAAGCACATACAGGGATATGTTTGAAAGGATCAACTGGTTGCTATGGGTGCGGTGAGCTGGGCCATATCAGAAGGAATTGCCCAAAGAGCTCTAATTTGTTGGTTGAAAATGGGGATCAGCGAAAAGAAAATAATGGAAATCAGCAAAATATGACTGGAAACATAGGACAAGGCCAAAGACAAGGAAGCGCTTATGCAATTTCCTAGCAATACATGAGAAAAACCAAGAACATCATAGCAGATACCATACTTAAGTTATTTCTTTACCAAATAGATTCAAGTTATTCCCGAAGTATACGCAAGTTTGGAGAACCAAACTTCTTAAGGAGGGGAGAATGTAACACTTCCAACCCAAACTTCTTAAGGTGGGGAGAATGTAACACCCCCAACCCAAAATACATATGTGACTCAACTAAAAGTGAAGACAATATTGGAACCGGCGCTTGAAATTATCTAGTCTTATTTTCAGATAAAAATTAGGAATATTTTCATACTGTACACGTGAAAAATTATTAGACGCATTACTTAGAAGATTACAAATGTCGTTTGCTACATATATATATGATATAAGTATGCTGTGGCCTAGAACAAGGAAATGGAATGTGCCGGAAAAAATAAAAAACAAAGCAAACAAATAAAGAAAAAGAAATGGAAGTTCTATCACTTTCTGGGAAACAAAAGAATGCAATCTCATGCTTATAGAATGTCACCTAGGCATCCATGTGTCCAAATTAGATTAATTAGACATCCATGCGTCAAAGCTAGGTTAATTAGGTAGCCATGTGTCAAGGTAAGACTAATTTGGAAAGTATATAAATAGGGTTCTATTCATATAGTATTAGAGTATCCACAATACTATAATCAAAAATTGATAATTAAAAAATGCCACATTAGCTTTTGATTATTCATCTATGAGATTGCAAAGGTTAGCAATGTAGATGTCTACAATGGTATAAACAAAATTGAATAACCAAAACTTGTTACATCATATTTTCAAACTACAAAAAACTAAAAACTGTGAACAATAGAAAATAAATTTTCTAAAAGTAGTTTTGAAACTAATAAAAACTATTTACTAGAAATGGAAAATAGTTTTTGAAACTTTTTTGGGAAAAAACTATTTTCGAAAAAAAAATTAATTTTTTAGTAAAATATTTTTTTCCCCAAAATATTGTTCAAAAGAAAGAGAGAGAGGAAAAGGGAAGAGAGAACAATTTTGTATAATAATTGGTGTATTTGATTGAGAATATGTAGGGTCTATTAAATTTGGTTATTGTCAAAAGGCTGCTAATTTTGGTTATCCAAAGCTCAAAATTTGATTATTTCTAAGGAGGTTGTTAAGTTTGATTATAGCATTGTGAGCTATATTTTGCACCAACATTGTTAAGTTTAAAAATCTTTTACTTTTGATTATAGCATTGTGGATACTCTTAGCCCCTGATTTTGAGATTCTTATATGGGATGGTACCCCGGATTTGGAAGGACGGCCTACATTTATGCTGTTGAAGGAGGAAGTAAAAGACATCTTATGGAGGAAGAGAAGAAGTTGGGGATGAAAATACCTGATAGTTGTAAAAAGTAGAGTTGTATAAGCTTTAGGAAGGAGAGGATCAAAGGGGAATTTTCCCTCCATAATAGATGGTAAAACTGACAAAAATTAATTCAAATGGAACTTGCCAATTTCCGTCCAAAATATAAATAGAAGGGGTGTTAAGTGATAAAGATTGATAAATGAGGGGATGTGTGATTGATTTTAAAGATGGAGGGTGTTAAGTGATAAAGAGTAATAGATGAGGGGGCCTAACTGATTTTTACCCAAAAAAATTCTAACTTCGTCCTTACCTGCGACTTGTAAAATTGGCATGCCCAGTAGTTTTTTTTTTTTTTTAAATGGAAGAACAACCCTTCAGCCAAGCCATTAAATAGACCAACTGCACAATCCAAATTTCTTAAGAGCTAACGCGGTTATATCAATCACGGTTCCCTACTTACTGCAAGGTATTCATCCTGCAAGAAATCAAACCCCAAACCTTGAAAACTCTCTCAAAACCTAAATATTCGCTTGTACCACTAGACAACCCCCGGATGTGTGCATGCTTGGTAATTATTTGTCCTTTATAAGATATCAACTATGCGATTCACACTGAGAAAACGACACAGATTGCGCACAGATTTTTTGTGGAGCTCACTATGGATTCCACACAAACATTTCGAGCCGTTCATTTTACGTAAAACATTTTTCAAAGATTCCCCCAAAAATATCAGCTCAATCCGATACGTATAGGTACTTAGTCCAATCATCTAACTTTTTATTCGGATTTCAGGATAATGAAAAGCTAAATAATTAGATCAAGCACCGATAAAAATATTTTACATTTGATGAATAGCTTGAATCGTGTGTGAAACTTGTAGTGGGCCCAAAAAAAAATTATACGCGATGTATGTTGGTTTTGTCAGCGTCAACAGACTTATGGATGATTAAAAAAATAAAAACAGACTTATGGATAAGACATCGGGGTTAAAAAGGAGGGGAGGGCAGAGGGCTACGAAGCTTGGTGGAAAGAACTCGAAGGATATTCCACATGTACAGGCACGCGCCTCTGGAAGCTTTGATTGAAAAGTTAAATGATTAGATCAAGCACATATAGGTATTAGATTGAGCTGAAGTTATGCGGATTGCGGAGGCCTCGAAAAAATGTTTTACATTTGATGGATAACTTAGATCGTTTGTGGGACCTATAGTGAACCCCACAAAAAAAATTATGCGCGATGTATGTTGGTTTTATCAGTGTCAACAGACTTATGGATAAGACATTGGGGTTAAAAAAGAGAGGAGGGCAGAGGGCTACGAAGTTTCGTGGAAAGAACTCGAAGGATATTCCCATGTATACGCACGTGCCTCTGGAAGCATTAATTGAGAGTTGAGACAGAAAAAGGAAAAGGATAAGAAACAGCCAGAACATTGTATGGCCCATATAGCGACTACTAGGATATATCTCTGGCATATTTTTTGATAATCATGTACTCGGGCCGCCTCTCATCCACTTCGACTAATCTCATTCTACACTAGAGAGATTCTATTTTAAGCCAAAGCAAAAGGCGTGGTTTTATTATAAAACAAAGCAAAACTTTGAATAGACTTGCCCAAAAGAGTTTATTTTATTTGAAAATTTTCGAACTTCAACACCTTAAGAGGAAACAAAACTCTATGTCTCAAATATTAACCAGCATATTGGCTACATCATCTCTTATCTCTTATATTAAAAATGTAAGAGGACCTTAATTTTTGTACTAAAAAAGACAAGGGGGGATGAATGTTGTTGAAGTTGAACCCATCATTGAGCTCAGCAAAATGAAATCTGCTAAGAGTTGTGGGCTATTGGACTGACAGGGACTCTTTCGGCTTTGACATAGTCCACTATTCTCCGTCCAAGTCGATCAACTTGGGTCGAGAGACTAATCTGGAGGTCCTGACCATAAAATAGCAAATGTTGAGGGCTCATTATGAAATAAATCATTTGGTATCTTATCTTATTATCATAATTACGTAAAATTTTAGAGAAATAAATTTGCCGCTTCTTTTTTTTGTTAACACCACTCCCCTGCAAGTTTATTTTTATAGTACAAAAATATACTTGCAGTGGAGTGACGTTAACAAAAAAAAATGGTAAAATCAGTAGCCAAATTTTAATGAATTAGGACGCAAAGCCCAGACTGCAAAGGTCATAACTAGTGAAAAAATTATCCCCACTACTAGAATTAAAACTTTAACCAAAAGTTAAAGTCCTAACCTTTTTACCGATATACTATCTGATTAGTTTTTGGTTTTACCAATATCACATTTACATTACGTCTCCGTTTGTTTGGACGTAAAATATTTTTAGATAAAATGTTTGACCTATTTATTTTCAAAAGTAAATGTAGACACTCCAATTTGTGACTCCCCAAACTACCTTAGATCTCCAATAATGATACAAGACAGAACCATGAATTTGAAGGCTTGATCAACGATTCTTGAGCATTCCAGAACCTGAACCACAATTCAAGAACTATCTAGCACAAAGCAGTCCAATTTCCTCCCCATTGGACATCAACACCCCAGCGCTGTGAATCATTATATGTTTCTGACAGCTCTGACTGCTATCTCATCATGACCCTACAAAGCATCTAGCCGACTCTAAGGGCATTTTTAATCCACCTATATTCCTCCAAAATAGAGGATAGATGTGTTTGGTAATTTATTCCATTTTTTCTTCATTTCTTGTACCTTTTGAGAGAATTTTTGAAGAACCCATTATCTTTTTTTAAAGTTTTGTCCTCCGAAAGTACAAAAAGAAAAAAAAAGGGAATAAATTACAAATTACAAAATCTCCCAATTCGCTCAAAAGAACGCTGAGAATTAGAGACACAGACGAGCATCTCCAATAACCTCAACAAAATTTTAGGCAAATTAGCTAGAAAAAGTACATTTATCTCCTTTAGCTAGCCCCTAAATTTTTGCACTACCCAACAACCTAGCCTTTTTAGGCTATTCAAACCCCATTAACATTATTTTATATACATATATGTATATAATCGTACAATTCCCAAACCAGATGATCCAGATCCACTCTCACCGCCACCACAATTCCGCCTTCTCCGGCTCCGACACCGAATTCTATGTTCTACATGGAAGTGAAACCCACCTCTCTCTCCCTCTCTCCCTCTCTCTCACACACACAACCGGATCTGGAACCAAAACCCACAAATTCCTTTCCTGTGAGATCTTCTCTCCAACTGAAACCAATGAAAAGCTCTGAAATTGGTTCCGCTGATTTCGTAATTAATTGTCCGATGAGATGAATTCCCTCCCGACGAAAGCCCCGGCAGTCCTGCAAACTAGAAAAGAGTAAAATAATCTGGGGCGAGGGGTCCGTACCTCGCTGGCTTGGGCGAGGTTTCTTTGGCTCGTTGGCCTTAGCGAGGTGGGAAGCGAGGTTGTTGGGACTGAGATTTTAGGGCTTTACTCGGGAAACAAGCGAAATGGAGCATCAGCCTAGGCTGATGGAGATGCTTATGGAAGAAAGCTAGATCTAAGCTAGCTATATACGGATGCCCAATCAGCAAGATCGAAAACAATGATTGAGAGGGTGACGGTGATATTATTATTTTAAAACCTCAGACTCCATATTAAAAAAATAATTACTATCCCTTTTTGGAAATTGATTTTAGCACTCCAAAAATTGATGGAGGGGCTTCAAAACAACGTCATTTTGTGTATTAATACAGTGTAGTTTTAGAGCCCCTCCATCAATTTTTGGAGTGCCAAAATTACTATCCTTTTTTTTATAGATGGATATCAAAACATTGCCCTACAGCATGCCTTTGTGTGTGTGTGTGTGTGTGTGTGTGTGTATATATATATATATATATATATATATATATATATATATATCAGTAAGCTTCTTATAGGGGATCCCTTATATAGCTTATGTAAGGACTTCTAATTTGGACCCTTGGATCTCATCCAAGGGCTGAGAAAAAAGAAGACAACTCGCGGGTTAAAACCCCTCACGGGTCGCTGGGTTCGGGTAAAAATCCCACACGCGGGTTAAAATCCCAAACCCCTTTTGCTCCTTACTCTTTACTGGTTCAAAAACACACAGCGACAGAAAGAGAGCGAAGGAGAGGATAAAAAAAAAAAAGAAGGGAGAGAGAGCGAAGAACGACGAAGACGAAGATCAAAGAAGAAGATTGAACGACTGAAGGTATCAAATCTCTCTCTCTCTCTCTCTCTCTCTCTCTCTTTCTCTCTTCTCACAATCTCTCAAAAACCCTAATTATTTGGACATATATATGTTGTAATGGAGAGCAACCCAGAGTGACGAACCCAACATCCGACGTACTGAGAAGAAGAACAAGATTGAACGAGGTATATATCTCTCTCTCTCTCACCCTCTCTTTGGTTCGTTCTCTCTCTGACTCGTACATCCGAAATTAGGGCTTTTTCTGTAAAAATATTTTGAGTACGTTTGTTTCGATTTTCTGAGAACTCTAACTGTAATGTCTGACATTGGGTTAGGGTTTGTTACATTGGGGCTCTCTCTCACGTTCATTTTAGGGTTAGGCTTTGGATTTGTGTAAATTTTCTGATTTATGTAACAAATTGGAGAAATTCCAGTGTACATGGGCGACCTACGAGAAGGAGCCGACGATATTCCACCACCGACTGAGCAACAACCAAGGTCTCTCTCTCTCTCTCAAATTACGTTTAGAAATAAGGATTGGCAAAAAAAAATGCCGATTTTTTTTTATGAATGCTGACTTATTTTTTAACTGTATGTGAAATTTCTGATTTTTAATTATCTTCTCTTTTGGGTTCTAGAATGCAGTGTTTGGATAATATAAACGTATTCTCACCGTCATCGATCCCGTGTAAATCATCTGCTAATTCTTCTCAAATACTTCATACTCCTCAAGTTAAGAATGACCTAATACCGAAAATCAACCAAGAGTTTGACAATTTAGATGATGTTTGGAAATTTTACAACAATTATGGTAAAGAAGGTGGATTTGGTACGCGAGCGAGTTCTAGCAAGAGGAATAGGGATTACGAAGTCATTAGGAAGGAGTACGTTTGCAACAAAGAAGGGGTGAAGAGGGTCCAAAAAACTAGTGAACCCGTTACACGGCGTCAGGGGGACAGTAGAGAGAATTGCGGGGCGAAATTGTCTGTTGTGAGAAACCAATCAAGTGGAAAATTTGTTGTCTCCCAATTTGTCGAGGGTCATAACCACCCTCTTGCATCTCCAAAGAGGGTACATTTATTCCGATCTCATCGTAAAGTGTCAGCTGCCAAAAAGGCTTTAGTTGAACAACTATCGGCTGCAAATGTGCGAACCTGCCAACAAATGAGTATTTTCGAGTTACAATCCGGAGGTCTACAAAATGTTGGATTTTTACAAGAAGATCTTGATAATTTTAAAAGGGATATGAGGAAAATGTTAGCCGGACAAGACGCCAATATGTTGTTTGAGCATTTCCAAATTGAACAACAAAAGAATAAGAGTTTTATGTATACAATGGAGAAAGATGATGAGGGAAGGATGACTCATTGTTTTTGGGCGGATGCCACCTCTAGAAAATCGTACCAATATTTTGGAGACGTTGTGGTGTTTGATACAACTTACAACACAAATCGATATGCCATGATCTTTGCGCCTATATTAGGGGTTAATCACCATGGGCAAACTACTCTTTTTGGGTGTGGATTCTTAAGTGATGAAACTAGTGATTCTTTTGAGTGGCTTTTTAAGGAATTTTTGAAAGCGATGCCAGCAGGCCCGCCCAAAATGATCATAACTGATCAGGATTTGGCAATGACAAAAGCATTTGCTAATGTTCTTCCGAATACGCATCATAGGTATTGCATTTGGCACATTGTGAGTAAATTTTCTGAAAAAATAAGTGCATTATCCTATAAAGAACATTATGATGAGTTCAAAAAATGTATATGGAATTCCGAGACCCCTGAAGAGTTCGATGCTAAATGGATGGATGTTGTACATAAAGCTAACTTATCCAGCAATGAATGGTTGAAAGGGTTGTACGAAATCCGTGAGAGATGGGTTCCTGCGTATATGAAACACATGTTTTCCGCCCACATGACTAGTAGTCAAAGAGCTGAGATTTCTCATGCATTCTTCAAGAGATATATGTCCGAAAATAATTCATTGTGGGATTTTATGACGCGGTTTGATTGTTGTTTGGAATTTTAATTGTTGTCGTTTTTTTCGTAGATCTTCTCAAGATGTTAGGTTGAATGATGATGACAACGACGACGACGACGACGACATGGACTTTGTCTATGATTGTAAGTGTTCATTTAAATTAATTCTTTAGTTGCTTGAATTGTAATTCTTGTCTTTTGTTTCTTCTATTGATATTATTATCTATTCATGTTTCAGGATGAGAGAATTGAGTCTGCTGGAATAGTATTTTTGCTTTGCTGATTGCTAGGAGTATGATCAAAATGGAGCCTTATTTTGGAGAAACTTGTTGGATGGAAATGCAATATTTATGGAGGGTTTTAATCAATGTAACTTGGGAGAGACTTGTATTTTGGTTTAACTTTGGCTTTTGTTTGTGAAATTGCATTCAGAAGTATTAGCTTTCGTCACTGGGATACCTCGTTCAAAGAGAGAGAGAGAGAGAGAGAGAGAGAGAGAGAGATACCTCGTTCAATCTTGTTCTTCTTCTCAGTACGTCGGATGTTGGGTTCGTCACTCTGGGTTGCTCTCCATTACAACATCTGTCTAAATAATTAGGGTTTTTGAGAGATTGTGAGAAGAGAGAGAGAGAGAGAGAGAGAGAGAGAGAGATTGGATACCTTCAGTCGATAAATCTTCTTCTTCGATCTTCGTCTTCGTCGTTCTTCGCTTTCTCTCGCTGTGTGTGTTTTGAACGAGAAAAGCGTAATGAGCAAAAGGGGTTTGGGATTTTAACCCGTGTGGGATTTTTATCCGAACCCAGCGACCCGTGAGGGGTTTTAACCCGCGAGTTGTCTTCTTTTTTCTCAGCCCTTGGATGAGATCCAAGGGTCCAAATTATAAGTCCTTACATAAGCTATATAAGGAGCTTACTGTATATATATATATATATATATATATATATATATATATATACACTTTATAAAACTTGATGACCAAGAAACGTAAACGAACCAATTACGAAAACCTGTGTACAAGAAATTAAACCTAGATTAATTATGAAATTAGTTGGGACGAATAAGATCCAATAAGAACGAGTCCAACTTAATTATGATGCTAAAGAGTTCACATAACAATCATATTAATGCATGATCACGGTTGGACCAAACTTTGCAATTTTGGATGTATCTCTACATGCATGCATGTGATGTCCTACCTCATGATATTGAGTACAAGTGTACGAAAAAATCTTCAATGCAACGGTTGCTTGAAACTCTCACTTACGTGATGTGGGCCCCATATATGTGTAGGTCATATATATATATATATATATATATATATATATATATATATATATATATCATGTGAAAGAGGCATTACAAAGAACCGTTGCATTAAAAATTTTCTTAGGTGTACCGAGTGCGATAAAGAAAAATTTGTCCAATTTGTGTGGAACTTACAACAGGTTCAATTTCAATGATCAGAGCCGTTCAATATTTAAGACTTACATATTCCAATCATTACTGAAAAAATCATCTCTTAAATATCTATAAGCACTTGATCAAACTGTTTAATTTTTTGTCTAAAATTATGAACCACAATTTTAAATATGACATGTATTAATATACGAACAAAAACTTACTCATATAGCTAGGAATGAACTGATTTTTTTAGCATGAATTTTTTAACAATCATTTTTTATAAAATGAATAATTCTGATCATAGAAGTAACATCTCGTGGGGACTCTACATAAATTGGATAGTGTTCACTACCTTTTTAGACGATGAATAAAATAGCACTCCGTAAAAATGTGAAACTTTCCTTGATTTGTCACAACGCCATACGCAAGCTACTATATATTGCATGGAAAATAACCATCAAGAGTCCAGGGTCGGTAGATCATCGTCAGAGCTTGGCTGCCGCTGAAAATGATTTTTCACAACGCCATACGCAAGCTACTATTGCATGGAAAATAACCATCAAGAGTCAAGGGTCGGTAGTAAATCGTCAGAGCTTGGCTGCCGTTGAAAATTATTTGTCACCAACGCCCATACGCAAGCTACAATTGCATGGAAAATAACCATCAAGAGTCAAAGGTCGGTAGATCATCGTCAGAGCTTGGCTAGCTGCCGCTGAAAATTGTAGGAGTATTTCATAGCACCCCCTGTGCATACTTGTGGTTACGCAAATGGCTAGAACAACGATTCGCTTATTAACCTTTTTGATCTCTAAAGTATTAACTTCGTCTCATTTTCGTCTTCAATGTAAAAGTTGCAGACATTTGATCCCCAACATTTTAATTTTGTATCAATCAAGTCCTCAAGTCTAACACCGTTAGCCCCATCAGTCAAAATCAGGGACATCCTCATCATTTCACCCACCCCAAATTTCTGTCAAAGAAAAACGAAGCCACCCCAAATTTCTGTCAAAGAAAAATGAAGAAAAAAGGAGGGAAGGTTCCGCAGCCATTGCCGCCGCTGCCATGGTCACTGACTTGCCCCACCATCCTCCTCTCTCTTTTCGTCCTCCCTCCCTCCTCCTCTGTATGTGCCCCTCTTTCTTCCACGTTGATTCACTCCGGCAAATCGGACTCGATGAATAGGGACGGAGTCAAGAATTTCATCACGCAGGGGCTACCATGCATGCGAGAAAAAAATATAAATACACATGCATAATCATGTCAATACATTAAAACTCAAAATAACGTAAATACATAAGTCAATTTAACTAATGGGATCGATCTTGACGTATATATGTGTCTTGTTTTTCTTTATTGTTCATCTTCTTCTTTTTCATTCATCACAACTGGACAAATTCGATAAATGAGCTTTCATGTTACTTTATTTTACCAGTCAAATAATAAAGAATTAGTAGAAGTCTAGAACAACAATTGAGGAAAGACAAATCTACAACTTAAATTTCACCAAAATTACTTAGGATTTTCAAAATCTCTTCTCCTCCGTCGCTATTTTCTCAAAATTGCCTTTGAAGTCTTAACAATTGAGGATATTTGTGCCAAGAAAGAGAAAGAGAGAGATGGGATTTGATGTACCATTGCGATTTTAGGAAAAATAAAATAAAATTGTAAAACACTAAACCCATCTAAAAAAAGGTGGAGGTTTATTACTTGAATATTCACAATTAATATTAACCTTATAGTTCTAGTTTTTGTTATATTTTAGCCCTTAGCCTTTAGTAATTAATGTTGGTATCCTTGTATTTCAAAGGTCACTATTAATTTTTTTTTTTCAAAATTCTACACAGATGCGAGGCTATATACTTTCATAGGAATTTTTTTACATATAATATTTGTGTTTCTTTTTCTTCTTGCAGGGGCGATCACCTCTACTGGCTCCTCCCTGACTCCATCTCGACGACGAGTACATGATCGCGGAATTGCGCCACGGACTCGGGACTCAGGTCCTTCAACTGAATGACGTGAGGTTTCCCATTACTAGTGTAGTTAAAGGCTTCTGTTAACGTGATGTTGAAACCGTGGGCATTAGATCTGTCAAAGGATTGGCTCGAATTGAACGAATGAGCAGCCATTGAAGACTTTATGCCATGTGTGCTCCACTTGGAGATTTGTTACGTGATATAGATTTGTTCTATGAATGAGACAAGTGTAGCAGAGAAATTGCGTAGAGTTTCCTGTTTTGGATTTTGGTGAGAGACTCACAATCAAATGCAAATGAAGTGGTAGCTAAGTGATAGGTACTACACACTCTCAGAGAGTGGTGACAAAGACAAAAAAAAAAAACAAAAAACAAGTGCAGTGGTGAGACAATCTTCACCTTCCTCAATCAGCGCACCTCCTCTTTGATTTTTCAGTATTTGAAAGCGCTAGGGTCTCTTGTAATGAAACTTATGCGTGTTTCGGTCTTGATTGTAAGATTCAAGTGTTGATAGGGGGAAAATTAAGAAAGAAGAGAGGAGAGGAGAGGAGGAGAATGGTGGGGGCAGCCGGCGTCCGTGGCTGCCATACACGGTTGTCCTTTTTTCTTCCTTTTTCTTTTATTTTTCTTTGACAGAAAGTTGAGGTGGGTGAAATGACAAGAATGTCCCTCATTTTGACAGATATGGGGCTAATGGTGTTAGACTTGGGGACTTGATTGGTAAAAAAATTGAAAACGTTGAGGACAAATGTCTTCAATTTTTACATTGAAAACAAAAATGAGACGAAGTCAATTTTTTGGAGATCAAAAAGGTTAATAAGCCAACAACAATTCATTCAATCTAAACTCAATGAAATTTAGACAAACCCCTAGTCGAGAACACACATTCCTGTATGACCAACCCGTCGAATTGAATAGTCTTTCCAACAAATTGCTGATGCAAGAAGCTTCCTGGGACTCCTCGAGAGCCTCTATAAAGGAGAGAGAGAATGGCTTGGGGCAGGTAAGATTTTCGTAAACCTCAAATGTTGCATAGTTGTTCGGATATACAAAGTTGCACAAACCCCAATTGTTCAGATCGATACGTTTGATCGAACAAAACCACTTTTCTTCAGATAGCTCCAACGCGATCAACCAAAATTATATGAATCATTCAACTTTTTAACCATTATAATCCATTCTAAAACTAAAATAAAATGCGAACATTCATGCATGGTGTGTTCAGGAACAAAATTCCTTTAGAAAGTACAACCCTTCCTTTTTCTTTTTTCTTTTTTTTCCCTTTTTCCCCTTCACTTGCTATTAAATTGTTAACCACCAACTCATTTAAAAGTTTAAGCTATTAGAGAGAGGGGTAGACAACGTCATTATTTATAGCTTCAAGACATCCCTCACGTGTAGGTAGACTCTCCCACAAAAGCGAGTTAAACACGTGTAAATATTATAACACTAGGTAGGCGGTGGGGTTCAAACACAGGATCTATTGTCTCCTCTGGCCTACCATATATATATTGGTAGGTCAGAAAATAAAAAGTATTTCCCATTAAGGCAAGATAGAATACTTAATTCCCACTAGGTCCACTTTTTATAAAATACATTTACCATGAATGAAAGTGGCACCCTAGGACACCCTAGGGTTTTAGGGTACCTTAGGGTTTTAGAATACCATAGAATTCTAGGGTACCCTAGGATTTTAGGGATTAGGATACCCTAGGGTTTAAATTTAGGCGTTTTTATAGAGCCCTAGGGTTTAGGTTTAGACACTTTTATATGATGTGGGCTCCCTGCACCGGCGCGCGCCCAAAAGAAGAGTCGCCACCAGGATTTTTGTTGATATGGATGATCTGAGAAACCGAGAGTTTGTTTCGAAAGGCTTTGGTCTAACGAAAATGTTTGAGATTTTGAGTTCGGGAGCCACGTTACGAGCGGGGAAGGTTTCGTTTAGAAAAAGCACCCCGCTCGCCCGATAAAACCGGTCTCTACTAAACCTTTCGATAAGAGGGGATTTAAAATATCTTTTGAAAAATCAAACTCTTAAATAAGCAAACAAAGGGGAAAGAACATAGGTATTAAATCACATTGGCGTGCTCGTGGTGTTAACTGTACAGTAATGATAAAGATGATGCAAGATGAAAAAAACTTTCAGTAGAAACTGTCTGGATCACAGTGTTCCTGTGCACGGCATTCTATAATACCGCGCACGGTTTTATAGAATGCCATGCGTGGTTTCCTCTGTGTTGTCAGATTTTTACAAGTTTTAGAATGCCGCCCGGCGTCTTGGGTACGACGCGCGGGGTTTTAAGCCAATATCAAACTACGTTTTCATTACCAGATGACTCTGGAAAACATCTTTCTTTCAAGCCATGAGTGGAAAAGAAGTTTTTGAACCCCTGATCTTTCTGAATAGCTAAAAAATGCTCCATTTTCTTGAAAAAGGAAGAAAAACTACACTTGGCTTGTAGATATGGTCTGTTTTTGAAAAGTATGTATGCCTGACATTTTGATAGGAGATCTGACAGAGGATAGTAGTGATCTAGGCGGTTTGAGCAAAGAAAGCAGTAAACTTAAAACGTCGTGCGTTTAAGTCAGCTACGCCACGTGACGCATCAAAACGCCACGCGGTGTAGCCTTCTCGACACAGTGATTTGCTTTTGTTCTAAAAATGATTTTTGAGTCAGTATCTGACCCAAAGGGGGTCGATCCTGACCACAGCAAGGTTCCCTCAGGGATATGGACGAGACCTATCCCAAGGAAACTAATTTATACCTTTGGTCTTCAAGCTTGGATGGGAGTGGATGGCTTCGGATGAACACGGAAGAAGGTGGTCGAGGAGGAATGGTGAGGATGATTTGGTAAAGAAGATCTTTGGGGAATAAGAGGTCTTGAAGTGAGCAAGAGAACTCACTTCAATGGTGAAGAGAAAAATGGAGGATTTTGAGGAAGAAATGGGCCTTGAGAAATGTTTTTGAGAGCACTTTCTCAAGGCTTTGGAGTGTGGGGTGGGTGTGAAAGCATGATGAGAGAGAAAGAAATTCCCCCCTTTTCTCTTGAGTGGAGGGTTGTATTTATAGGCAAAAGCCAAGGATTTTGAATTTCAAATGGTGGAGGTATTTTCTGGGCGGGCCAGAAGTGCCCATTCGACTGAGCTAGCTTGTAGGAGTGGCTCAAGTGGGTGTGGCCGACAGCTAGCTGAGTCTGTCAGAACTTTATCCAAAATGCCGTGCGGTTGACCTCATGACCTCGTGCGGCGTATTGAAATTTGTTATGCCGTGCGGTGTAGAGGTGTGCTGTGCGGTACTAAGGGTCCAGTCTTGGGCTCATGGGTTTGCTCTGGGCTTTCGGCTCTGGGCCTTTGGTTTGGCTCTGGGCCTTTGCGTTTTGCTCTGGGCTTTTGGGTTTATTTTGGAAGAGTCCAATTTCCAAGCTCTCGGAGGTATTCATTTCCTTTATTTCATCATCGGGATACATTTAAAGCACTTTCGAGGCCCGGATTGGGGTGTCTACAGTAGTCCCTATTTAACGTAACTTGGACACCATTGTTTGGTGCGAGTGACGCTTAAAGAAAAAGGCATCCCAATCCGCTGCTCTTGAGTTCTTTAAATTGAGGAGTAAAATTGAAATGTAAGCAAATAACGATGGTGGTCGCGCCCGTGGGGCTGCCTACGTACCCCGTTGTAGGGATCAGACCAGCGTAGTTCGATTGGGACAATGCAAAAATGAAAACAAGTCCTGGAGGACAAATGACGAATCTGAGTGATAAACTTTAAATGCGTACCTTCGGGAGGTCGAATGAGATGAGACGAGCCCTCGGAGGGCGAAAATAGCGAGACGTGCCTTCGGGAGGTCTATTGAGACAAGACAAGCCCTCGGAGGGCGAAAATAGCGAGACGTGCCTTAGGGAGGTCAATTGAGACGAGATGAGCCCTCAGAGGGCGGAAATAGCGAGACGTGCCTTCGGGAGGTCTATTGTGACGAGACGAGCCCTCGGAGGGCGAAAATAGCGAGACGTGCCTTCGGGAGGTCAATTGAGACTAGACGAGCCCTCGAAGGGCGGAAATAGCGAGACGTGCCTTCGGGAGATCAATTGAGACGAGACGAGCCCTCGGAGGGCGGAAATAGTGAGACGTGCCTTAGGGAGGTCTATTGAGACAAGACGAGCCCTCGGAGGGCGGAAATAGCGAAACGTGCCCTCAGGAGGTCTATTGAGACAAGACGAGCCCTCGGAGGCAAAAATAGCGGGACGTGCCTTTGGGAGGTCTATTGAGACAAGACGAGCCCTCGAAGGGCAAAAATAGCGGGACGTAGGGGCAAAATGAGTCCTCGGGGGACGAAGAATCTTAGTTCATTGTTCTAGGTGGGTTTTTTCTGCAAGACGGCTAGAATATCTGATTCCCAAAGGTATTTGGTGGCTGACTTGAACAATTTTCGAGGAAAAGTTGTTATCCATGCAAAGTTGAAATGCCGCGCGGTGCAGCATTGTGTCGCACGGCGTTTCTAATTCCTATGCAACTCTTCGATTTCAGAGAACAGTTGGCTGGTTTAAGGGTACCCATTAATGCAGGCGTGCCCGTTCGACGGTTTTACTGTCTTTATAAGGGTGGTGGTGCCTCATTCCATGCACCAGCACCAAGAATTCTCAAGTCTCTTCACTTTCTTCTCCCAAAAACTACAACAGTCTTTCGAAAAAAAATGGCCGGTAACAACGATCTTGCTGCACGAGTGACTTCCCTCAAGGCCGAGATGGCCTCGTACCGGAAGGAGATCGAGCGCCTGTCCGCGCAGATTGCGAGGCTCGTCAGTGTGATCCACACCCTCCGCCGAGCGGTGTCCAATCTTCAGGACGTCACCTTCGACCGGTTTGACAACAAAGACGATCCGGAGTACGCGCCGGGGCGTGAGTCCGAGGATACCGCGGAGGATTCCGAGGGGAATCCGAACGGTTCCGACGACCGTTCGAACGACGCGAACGATGCTTCCGGCGAGGAGAGCGACTGAGGATGAAGAAGAAGAAGAAGAAGAAAGAGAAGAAGAAGACAGTAGGACTTCTTTTGTTTTTCTGTTCTTTTTTTTTTTTTTTTGAACAAATGTAATGAAAATTCCGAGAGTTATCCCGCTTTGGTAATGAAAGCCTTCTTTTCTCCTTATATCTTCCTGTCTTATATGTGTTTTTTCCAGACAAAAGAGAGTGAATGATTGCGTTGATCATGTTCTTGATCGACCAGTATCTGTTCAGAATTCGAACTGTCCAAATTGCCTGAAACGCCGTGCATTGCTCACAGAGAGGCGCACGGTATTATAGTATGCCGCGCGGTCTAAAAGAAACGTTGTGCGGCGCTATAGGCTATGAACCCGGTCCAGTTTTAATTCCAGACGGTCCGGTTCACGGGGATATATATATATACAAACGGGGCGTACACAGTACGCCCCATTAGTTCGAATTCTCTCTCTCTCTCGCGCCTCTCTCTCTCTCTCTCCCAACGTCTCTCTCTCTCTCTCAATACTCTCTCTCTCTCTCTCTCTCTCGGTTTCTCTCTCTCCCGTCTGCTCTCTCTCGCTCTCGGTCTCTCTCTCTCTCTCTCCCGACCCTCACTCTCTCCCGATACTCTCTCTCTCTCTCTCTCTCTCTCTCATATATTGCGATCATGGATAGCGTAGATGCGCCCATGATCCCTCCGGAGAGTGATACGGCGATCGGGGAGGTTCCGGAGACCCCGGGGGTTTTGGTTTCGGAAGCCATGGCCGAGGAGGGACCGGCCTCGGCTGCCACGGTGATTGGCGATAGTGGTGGTGAGGTGTTGGCCGGGTACGGCCAGGGGACGGAGAGCTCGGGTGCAGTAGAGCTGGGTGATGAGGATGTGGCCGCGGGCTAGTCGGGGGTCGTCAGTGGTTTGGAGGAGAGGGTTATGGAGGAGGAGCCGGAGGCTTCTCTTGCAAGGGAGCCCCGAGCTGACTTAGGGAAGGACCCCATGGTTGAGGAGGAGGCGGCGGAGGAGCGAGAGGTGCCGCCTATGTTTGTGGGTAGTGGTGCAGGTGCAGGGTCGTCGCCCCCTATAGGGATGGGGGACTTTTTGGAGGGGACGTCCTTTAAGGACTTGGTTAAGACCCTACGGGGGGTGCCAGGGCTGGCGGAAGCCTTACTCGAGTCCCGGGAGAGGGAGCTCCGGGCCGAGGCTGAGACAGGAGCAGCCGGGGGGCTAGAGGCTAAAGAGGAGGAGGCGGTGTTGGTGCCTCGGAGGACCGTGGTGGATGTGGCGACGACGGTCCTTGGGCAGGACCGTTCTTTTGACGAGGGGTCCTACGTACCTCTTCGGCACATAGTGGTGCCTTCGCTTCTGGACGCCTACAGGCCGAAGGGGGCCATCCACGACGAGTCCCTAGTCTTGAGGGACCCGCAGCAGCACTTGTCCTTGCGCCAAGCCGAGGTATGCTTTTAATTCACGTTTCAATGCAATGTACTATGCTTCCTAGCTTAATGTGCTTGACCATTATGCCATACTGATCGAATCGTACTTCTTTTGTAACAAGAGATACGGATCTCGTGCTACGGCAGAGCAGACGACGTGCCCCAGTTTTGGGAAAGGCTCCCGGAGGCCTCGAGGGAGATGGTGAGGGTGGCAGGCTTCGGGGAGTTTGTGAGCGTGCTGACGATGGCCAGCAACGATCGTCAGGTCGCGAGGGTGCTCGCCGAGAGGTGGTGGGACATGACGAACTCGTTCCACTTCTCTTTCGGTGAGATGACGGTGACGCCCTTGGACTTCGCGGCGATCACCGGGCTGAGGCTCGGAGGCAACCCTATCCCCTACGACGCTATGGCGGGGAGGGATCCGGAGCTGCAGAGGCGGCTTTTGGGGTACAGGTTGAGGGCGGAGAAGAGAGATGCCCCGTACGCCCAGCTCCTGGACTTTTCGACAGAGGCTCCGGTAGGTACGGTGCAGGAGGAGCAGATGGCTCGTTGCTTCCTGTTGTACGTGTTCGGTGCATCCCTGTTTCCGAATAGGCGCAATCGAGTGCACTTGTCCTTCTTGCCGGCCTTAGGGGCCATAGAGGAGATAGCCCGCTTTGATTGGGGCGGCGCGGCTTTGGGGGCGTGCTACGCCTTCATGGGGTCCCTTTCCCAAGGCGCGCGGAAGAGCCTCGGCGGTTACTGGCGGGTCTTCGAGGTATGTCTCAAAACTTTGCTTTTGATGCTTAGTTAGCTTCTTGTATATGCATTTGCATTATGTTGGGCTAACTTTCAATATTTTGGATCTTGCAGCTTTGGACGTATGAGGTACTTGATATGTACCCTCCCACGACGTCGTGCCCCGACGACCTAGTGCTCCCACGTGCCCTTCGCTGGCCGAAGGAGTTCAGGGGAGTGAAGAAGGGGAAAGGCGACCTGAACGCCTACCGACTATACTTGGACGAGCTGCGCCCCGAGCAGGTATTCGAAGATTCCTTGGTCTCAGTTCTTTCTATTCATACCCTGAATCGGTTTTCTGACACATGTTCCTTTATTGCAGGTGCACTGGCGCATCTGGGACTGTTTCGAGGTCCCATTTATGGCCCGCAGCCGCGCTGTGGCGAGAGAGCGAGTAGTCTTCGAGTCCCCTTACGGCTGGCAGTGGTACCTAGGCGATCGAGTATCGCGTCAGTCGCTGAGGCTGGACGCCTTTCTAGTCCCTGGGCCACTCCCTCCTCTCGTACTGTCGACGAGTGAGTATACTTTGGAGGAGGTGGAGCGGTTCACACAGCCGGACTCCCAGCTCGAGCCGCTGTTCTAGGTTGGCGGAGTACCGAGCCCAGCACCTGATGCAGGGCTTCGGGATCCGTGCTGCTTGGGAGGCACAGCGGCAGGCGCGAGGCGGGAGAGGTGGCAGGAGTAATAGGAGAGGTGGCAGAGGTAGAGGGAGTGAGGGTCCTCAGGGTGGTGGGGCAGGTCAGGGCAGAGCTAGCTTACCTACACTCTCCTGGACGGTTGACGTAGTGACCGCTCAGGGAGTCCCTGGCCTGGTGGAGGTCCCACGCCCTGCGGTTGCGCCTCTGGAGTTCCTAGCTCAGGTATAACTGGTTTTGATTGCCTTCATATTTCTATTTTCAGCACACCTTATGCTAATCACTCTTTGCATCTTGATAGGTGACACAAGAGTACGCGCGGGAGATGGCGGCGGCCATGATGGGCCTGGAGCAGCTCGTGCGGCAGTACGCTATGGGCCATCCCCCGCTTGTACTGACTCGTGCAGGAGGGTCGCTGGTAAATTCTCAATCCTTTTGACTGTCTCCTTATTGCTCTTGCTTTATGACTAACAATGCAATCATGTTGTTCTATTGCAGGCTAGGGGAGGAGCTGCCCGGGGGCTACGCAGGAAGTCTGTGCGTATGCCTATGCGACAGGCTTCATCTGTGGGCTCTCGGGAGGAGCGCCCGTCGAAGAGGAAGCGACACTCCGAGGGCACAGAGGAGGAGCCTATCGCCGTCTCAGACGAGACTGAGGAGCCGACCGACGTCGATCTGGAGGACACCTCTGGTAGTACTGAGCCGAGGGTGACTCGTACTCAGGAGGTGGCTAACTCTGAGGCGGTGGAGGAGGTCTCCGAGGAGGACGAGGATGAGGATTGAGTTTCCTCTTTTGCTTTTTGCCTTTTGCCGGAGCCTATGTGCTTCCTTTTTGTAGGGTGCCTGTTTACCCTTGGTAGATAGGATTTTGAGCATCAAGCTAGTATTTCTGTACTTCGACTCATGGACCCCTTTTGGATTATATATGGAGATTGCTTTTCGTTGTCATTCAATTTCTCTCTTTACTATTTGTATGGATAACTTGAGCGCTCACCAAAATGCACAACCAACCACAAATCACGTGACTGCGTCTGATATGGGATACATACCACGAAACTTATTGACAATGGAATAGAAATCAAAGAAATAACTGTAAGAATTGGCGCGAGACTCGGGAATTTACATCAATACCCTTTGTGTGGGCTCGAACATGACTATGCACACTAGCAACAAATCCCGGAGTCCGGGATGGACCTTAGAAACCTATCCTTATATTCAGAAAACACCTAAAAACTAAGAGAAACATTGACTTTGAAAGGTGATAACTTCAAATTTTGGCCGAGAGTTTGAAACGAAACTTGGACAAAGTCACTTTTGACCATATTGACCTGTAGAACCCAAGAGTTTGACTTAAAATGACTTGGAATGAGATTTGGTGCTTCGGCATGGCCTAAAAACGAGGATTTGGGGCCTTTTTGTCCCACGGCCTCAAATCTCGGGAGTGGACTCGAAGAGAAACATCCCTGAAGTCCCATATACTTATTGTAATGAGTCCTGCTGCTTGGAAGTGCCTCGAGGTGCCTCAAACTCATTTCATGCCTCTGCTGTCAAAAACTGCAGAAATGCAGACACAGTATGCCGCGCGTTTCTTTGAAACGCCGTGGGTGGCTTCTCTCAGTTCCGCGGTATATCGATGTTATGCCGTGGTATTTTTCAGTTCCCAAAATGCCGCACGTGATCCCACTACGCCGCGCGTGGTTACGTTCCTGACAGTCTGCATTTTGCTGTTTCCCGAGGCAGATTGCTCGGGGGTTGCATTTTGACCCACGCAATGGCATTTCTGAACCAATGCATGTGTGCATCCCCTTCCTAAGCCCTTTTCCTATTTAAATCACATGGAAAACTTGTATTTTTGAGACCCAAGGTACTTTTGTAATGTCTCTTTTCCTTCTCGATAAATTTGAGTCCATGATCTCAAATATCTCTTGTCATATTCAGATCTCTCTTCACTTCTCCTTCCCATGGCCCTTTCTCTCACCGGCTCACTCCGCCCATGGTTGGTTTCAATGGAGGGCGTTGATTGGCTCAACTTCCGAGCTCATGGCCTCTATTCCATGAGGTATCTTCGCAACATTCGTCTCCGTCCAGAACTTTTGAAGGCAGCGGCGGTTTTCTGGGATCCGGAGGTCCATGTGTTTCGTTTCGGTGAGCAAGAGCTCTGTCCTACTGTGGAGGAATTCCGTGCCTATCTGGGAGGCTTTGGTTCGGGGGAAGTCGTCATCCCTCCAGTGCGTGAGAGCATCCATAAGGTCCTATCTGAAGCTCTTGGACTTAGTAGCGGCGCTGCCCGTTACTTAGTGAGCGATGGTCGCCTCGACGTGATGCGGCTTATCGAAATGTTCTCTCCTTCTGGTAACTTCGCAGACACAACTTATCAATCTCGGCGGATGACTGCGCTCTGTATGTGCTTGCTTGCGGCCTACCTCTTGGTGCCCCATACTGGTCATGCTAGCTCTGCTTTGGTTAGCATCGGTGTTCAAATCGAGGCTCGAAAAGATGTGGTTCCAATGGTTTTGGCTGAAACTTTGATGGGTTTCGATAGAGTTTGCTCTGGAGAGACTGAGGTTTTTGGGGGTAGTCCTCTCCTCCTACAGGTTGGCTTCTCACTCTGCTCTCCTTTTTTGGGTTTCTCCCACGTTCTCGTTTTACCTCAACACTCGGTTAGGCTTTCTAAGGTTTCTGACTTGTTTTTCCTCTTCTGCAGATCTGGCTTTGTGATAAGGTGAATGTGTTGACTATTCCTCCTGGAAACTGGACGTATGAGGCTAGACTATTGTCTCTCCGATGCTTTGAGTTTGCAAACAGGCGAGTTCCTGAGTGGGTTGACTTCTTTAAGGGTTTTCGAGCTAAGACCATATCCTGGAGATGTTCATGGTTAGACCTCCCCCCATGACCGTGCATTTCATGGGCCCTCAGTGGGTCGTCCTTACTGGTTTGGAGGCTTTCACTTTCTACATCCCATACCGGATCCAACGGCAGTTCGGCCTTAGACAAGAGGTCCCTATTGAAGCCTTGGTTGATATCATACTGCCCCCATTTTGTCATTCCGCCCTTTGTACTTATCAGCGATCTTGGAGGGCCCGTGAAGTGACTGATGCGCACCCTTATCCTTCTGTGATGGTTCATGGGAGTTATCGGAAATGGCTGAGGAGGGATGTTGCAGCGAGGGCCAGGGCTTAAAGAAACTGACTCGACTTTACCATTCTGATCGAGAAATAAATCATGGACCCACTTCTGATCGTGTTGTTTTTTCCTTTTGTGTCTTTTGAAAGTTGTGCTTAGCCTTATGTATTAGAAGCAGCTATGATAATAAAAATGAGTTATGGAGTGTTTCCCCTCCTTGATTCAATACATTGTGCTCTTTCAACTTGGATTTTCGTTTTTGAATGGTGATGACCGGGCCTCACAGTGAGGCTGCCTACGTATCCTTCGAAGAGAGGGAATCAGGTCATAACGTAGTTCAGGCTAAGGTTTGCTCGGGTTTTGACACTCTCCTTTTGGGCTCTAAATTTTGCCTAGCACCACCCTTTCGGGTTTTCGGCCTAGCGAGCTCTTTTATTGCTTGCCTTAACTTTTGCCTAGGACGCCCTTGGTGGGTTTTCGTCCTAGCAGGCTATTTCTCTAATTTTTGCCTGGGTCTGCCCGCCCTTACGGTTTTCAGCCCAGCGAGCTTCTCTCAGGGGTAATAGCGTTTGAGCTGATCCAGGTTGACTAGAGTCGCGAATTCGTTCCCGTCCAAATCGATGAGCTGCGTGGCTCTTCCTGTTAGGATAGTTTTGATGATGTATGGTCTAGCCCACTTCGGTCAGAACTTCCCGCGCGGGTCATAGACTGGTGCCCGGATTTCCTTTAGAACCATGTCGCCTTCTGACAAACCTCTGGGCTTTACTTTCTTGTTGAATGAGCGTGCAATCCTTCTCTGATACCTTTGAACATGATAGAGAGCACTTAGCTGGCGCTCATCGAACAACATAAGCTCTGTGAACCGATTGCTTAGCCATTCTGCCTGTGGGACTTCACATTCAATCATGGTTCGAACGGAAGGAACCTCTAATTCGATGGGGAGCACAACCTCCATTCCGTAGACCAGAGAGTAGGGGGTCGCCCCCGTTGGGGTACGCATAGACGCTCGGTATCCCCACAGGGCCAGCGGCAATTGCTCATGCCAATTTCTCGCGGATTGAATGGTCTTTTCCAGGATGGCTTTGATGGTTTTGTTAGCAGCTTCTACGGCTCCATTAGTCTGCGGTCGGTAGGTTGTTGACTTGTGTACTTGGACTTGGAATTCATCCAAGACTTCCATGGCTCGCCCCTTGAAGTGCACCCCATTGTCGGATACGAATGCCTAAGGGACCCCATATCGGTAGATGATGTTTCTGCTTGATGAAATGGGCAACTTGTACTGCAGTCAGGGTGGCGTATGAGGCAGCTTCTACCCACTTCGTGAAATAATCCACGGCTACAAGGATGAACTTATGACCATTGGAGGCTGCTGGCACAATCCTCCCGATGACGTCGATTCCCCATATTGAGAAAGGCCAAGGCAAGGTCGTCTGATGTAGCTCAGACGGCGGGACATGGGTCAAATTGGCATGGATTTGGCATTTGTGGCACCATCGCACGTATTCCACGCGTTTGGTCTCCATGGTGGACCAGAAATATCCTTGTCTGAGAATCTTCTTAGCGAGCATCATACCGTTCATGTGAGGACCGCATACTCCTTCGTGGATTTCTTCCATCGCTCGTCTTGCTACTGCACCATGGATGCATAGCTTGTGCATGCCACAATGTGACCTTCGATACAGGCTTCCCCCACAAATGATGTATTGCGTGGCCATTCTTCGGAGGGCGATTTTGTCCTTTTTGGTTGCCTCCGTAGGATATTCTCCTCTTTCCACAAATCTCCAAATGTCGTAATACCAAGGGTGGCCATCTTCGAGTTCATCGACTACCATGACATGCTGATAGACGGGTGTGTCTCTCTGCTCGATCACAATTGGCCTTAGCTTTATGCCAATAGGGATTTCGACCATAGAGGCCAGCGTTGCTAATGCGTTCGCGAATCGATTTTCGAGCCTTGGCACATGAGTGAAAGTCACTTTGTTAAAGTGAGGGATGAGGTCTTCCAAATCCTGATGATACGACTTTAACTTCTCTTCTTTGACTTTCCAGTCACCGTTGGCTTGTGACATGACCAAATTAGAGTCTCCTACTACCTCAAGTTTTTCTATGCCAATTTCGATGGCTGCTTCCAAGCCTACAATACAGGCCTCATATTCTGCCTGATTATTGGTGACTTCGGAGTTCAGCTTGAATGCAAGTGGGACATGAGATCCATCAGGCGCTACCAGCAATACACCAATTCCAAATTCCTTTTGATTGGCGGCTCCGTCGAAGTACAATTTCCAAACATCTTCAGTTAATGTCATTATGCTTTCATCAGGGAATATGAATTCAGCATCTTCACCCCCTTCGATAGGGTTGTCAGCCAAGAAGTCTGCAACAGCTCTTCCTTTGACAGATTTTCTGGTGACGTGCTTTAGTTCAAATTCGGATAACATCAACAACCACCATGCCATTCTCCCCGTGAGGGCTAATTTTTCAAACAAGTATTTGAGGGGATCCATCCGAGAGATGATCCTTATAGGGTGAGTTAGCATGTAGTGCCTCAGTTTCCTAGACGCCCAGACGAGTGCCCAACAGGTCTTTTCCAAGGGAGTGTAACACTCTTTGCATCCAACCATCTTTTTGCTGAGGTAATAAACAGCTCTCTCAACCCCATCATCTCCTTCCTATGCTAGCATGCACCCCATAGAAGGTGGAGTGACTGACAGGTATAGGATCAAAGGTTTTCCCGGTGCTGGGGGCATTAAAACTGAAGGGTTTTGAAGATAGGCTCGAATGGCGTCAAAGGCCTTTCGGCATTTGTCATCCCACTTGAAGGGCGTGCCTTTCTTGAGCAGGCGAAAGATTGGCTCACAGGTTGAGGTCAACTTGGCGATTAACCGGCTGATGAATTGTACTTTGCCCAAAAAGCTTCTCACTTCTTTCTCAGACCGGGCCGGCTCCATTTCCAGAATCACCTTGATCTTAGAGGGATCAACTTCTATTCCTCGAGTGGTGATCATGAATCCGAGCATCTTCCCTGCCGTAACTCCAAATGTGCATTTAGCCGGATTCAAATGCATTCTATACTTCCTGATCCTTTCGAAGAACTTTTTGAGTGCTGGCAAATGTCCTTCCCGCTCCATAGCCTTCACGATCATGTCATCGACATACACTTCTACTTCCTTATGAATCATATCATGTAACAAGGTCGTGGCAGCTCGCTGGTATGTGGACCCCGCGTTTTTTAGCCCGAAAGGCATCACCCGGTAGCAATAAGTCCCCCACTCAGTGATGAATGTGGTTTTCTCTCGATCCTCTGGGGCCATGAGGATCTGATTATATCCCGAAAAACCGTCCATGAAAGAAAGCAAAGCGTGCCCGGCAGTGTTATCGACCAGCACATCAATGTGGAGCAGCGGGAAGTCGTCTTTTGGGCTTGCCTTGTTGAGGTCCCTGAAATCGACACAGACCCTAATCCTACCATCCTTTTTGGGAACGGGAACAATGTTTGCAATCCATTGGGGGTATTCGGTTACCATTAAAAATCCTGCATCGATTTTTTTGGTGACTTCCTCTTTTATTTTAAGTACCCAATCAGGTCTCATACGTCTCAGTTTCTGCTTTACAGGTTTTGCATCAGGATAAAGGGGAATCCGATGTTCCACAATTTCAGGATCGATTCCGAGCATATCGGCATGTGACCAGGCAAAGACATCTACAAATTCTTTCAGTAAGCTGATAAGAGCTTTACGTTCTTCTGCAAATAGCGCGGAACCGATCTGAATTGTTCGGGGATCCCCCTCATCCCTCAGATTTATTAAAACAACTTCTTCTTTTACCGGCTGAGCATGCCTTTCATCTTCCCTTCTGACCAGAGACCGAATTTCTTCGGCGATGCTCCCATCGAAATCGGTCTCCTCATCATCCGAGTCGACACAACTTATTTCAAGATCAGAGAAGTAAGCGGAATCGAGTTCTTTCATTTCATCACTAGCAAAGGCCTCGAGGGCGCCATACACACGAGTTGACTTGAATTCGAAATACAGACGAGGAGTTGGGCCAAGAGGTCCTAACTCACACTCTTGAGATTTAACAGACTCAGAAGACTCAGAAGACTTGAACGACTCAGACTCAGATTCAGATCCATGATGGGTTGCGCTCGGCAAAAAGACCTAGTTCTTGTAATCTCCAATGGTGTCCATGATGAGCGAAGTTGGATCTTTAGAGGCCTCCTGCCCCAGCATCAGCACTTCTGCTTCCATGACTGTACTTTTTGGTTCATCCTCCCTAAACAGGATTGCCAGAATCCCTTCGTCAAAGATTTTGACCCAATCAGTTGGTCCCATGAGCTCCTTGGGGGTTTCTAGTCTTTCGTCGCTTTCTGACCAGACGTCGTTGGCGAATATCTTGAATCCCGGGAGGAAGGTATTGGTTTCCTTATCCCAGAAGGGCTCCGGCTGTCCTTGATAGACTTGTTTCGCCTTTTATTTGATAAAATAATCTTCCAGCCTATCTCCCCTTTTCGCCTTGCTGTCGTTTGAGGCTGAATAACCAAGGCCGGCGGTGCGCATTAGGGTCCCGCGGGTTTCAAACTTTGCGGGTCCTTGCAGGTTCTTTCCCAGCCCTAGTCCCGCATGTAGGACATTTTCTTCATCATTTTTAGAGCAACGTTGCTAATGAGAAAGTCATCGTCAATCCTGATTGAGGAGATAGAGTTGGAGGTGTCCAGCGAAAAACCTCCCAAGGCAACGTCTTCTTCCCCGTGTTGGATTTCTAGGAGTGGGGCATTGTCTTCAATTGGTGCGCGGATCCCATAGTCCCCATGGATAGTGAGCATGCCCGATTCAAGACCTAAACGAACCTTCTGATGGAGGGTAGAAGGTATGGCCATTATGTCAGATCGGTGCAGCCAGGGTCGGCCTAACAACAGATTGAAGGAAGCGGGAATGTTAATCACATGAAATTCCACTTCAGCTTGGTAAGATCCGAAGGTCATTGGTAACATGAGAGTCCCCATCATGTCCCGACGCGTATTATCGTGTGCTCGGACTTTGACTTCTGAGGGAGAGAAGTCTTTATTCTGGTAGCCCAAGCAGTAGGCAACGCATAATGGGCAAACATTGATGGCGGATCCGTTATCGATCAGGATTACCGAGACCCATTTATCGCAGCACTTTAGAGTGACATGAAGCGGTTTATTGTGATCCGTTCCTTCGGCAGGCAAGTCTCGATCAGTAAAAGTGATGACATGCTTGATAGGTATGGTTTTGATAAGGGCTACAAGCTCCTCGGGGGTTATGGTGGAAGGAACTTCCAGGTGGGAGAGAGCCTGGATAAGTCCCTCGTGATGGCGGGTAGAGTGAATAAGCACATCCCATACAGACATTTTGGCCTGAGTTTGTTCAAGCTGTTGCTTGATCGCTCCTTCGGGGTTTTTCTCGGGGCGAGAAGGCTATTTGGCTGGTGGGGCAAAGGGTTGGAAGGTGTTTTTGACTGGGGTAATGAGAGGGTCTGGAAGTTCTTCGGCTAGTGGGGCTGTGGTATTAGAGGATTCACCGGTTTGAAGATTGGGGGGTTGGTAAATACGTCCGCTTCGGGTTAGGTGGTGGATTTGCCGATATTTGGTTTCCTCGCTCCATAAATCGACAGGAGCTGTACGTTTGGTTCCGATGGTAATATCTAGAAGGTTGGAGGCCAGATTGGCAATGACCAAATCTTCCCGAAGATCTTCGGGCGTCCATTGTTCGGCTTCCATTACTGCTTTATTAACAGTCCATTCCTCATTTCCTACCCTTATATTGATGATTTCAGAGTTGACCCAATGTCCTTCTCCAGCTCTTGGCTCGTCTTCCCATAAATTCATCATAGCAACATCCACTTCTTTCGGAATGGTGACCGAGGGTTCTGATTCCGTCTTTCAGGCCAAGGAGTATGCCCAATGTCGTATCCAAAAGGGTTCGAGTAGAGTTCTAGCCAAACTGGGCTCACCATCTCAGGCTGGTACCCCTCGTCAAATATTGCTGGCAAGGAGAACGTGTCCAGCGGATCATTCGGGGCCAATAATTGGTACTCGCCTGGGGTTGGATCCCATTCCCATCCGAAATAGTTTTCACATACAAACATCGCGCTTAGTGAGAATCCATCCAAAGGATCTGCGTAAATGTTCTACCAATCGACTTCCCACTCTGGCTCAAATGGCAGTTCTTCATCCTTTGCAAACTGGCTGCTTCGAATGCCTCCCAGTCGACGACGAGGTCTTTCCATGCATCATCTCCGTCCCACAGGAAGCAGAAGGTAACTTCTTCGGGAATCTATACCAAAGGTTTGGGGTTGGTATCTGGAGTGATGAAGAGAGTTGGGTTAAAGTTCTAGGTGCTTGGTTTTGAAGCTAAGGCGACCTGATTGACACGAAAGGAAGTGTTGTACTGTGGTAGAGGGTTTGAAAGGGTATTTGGTTTATCTGGGGGAGGGGTTTTGATGACTTTGTTGTGAATGAGGTTTTGAATCTCATGACGAAGGCGGATGCAGTTGTCAGTGGCGTGTCCAGGCATTTGGTGGAATTCGCAATAAACGTTCTGGTTCAAATTGGGGGGAGTGGTGATCGATGGAGGAAGAGGTTTTAGTACCCCGGCCTCCGCAAGTTTCTTGAGTAGCGTAGACCTTGGGATACTGAATTGGGTGAAGACTCAGCTTTGGGATTTTGGTTTTTCAAAAATCTGGTGAACTTCTGCGGTTTTGGGAGATGATGTGCCAGCTTGATTGGTATTTCCTAGCAGGATGTTGCTGTTGCCAGAATATACCCTATTGGCCTTTGATCCTGTTTCCTTTTTTTCTAAAGTGCCATCTCGTAGAGCCTCCTCCACGGCCAGTCCCGAATCGTAGAAGGTTTCGAAATTCGGGGCAGCCTGGGAGAGGACCATGTATGGGGTGAAAGAACTCGGCAGGTTTTTGGTTATGATCCGTATCTGTTCTTTGAGGTCTGGTTTGTTTTGCATTTGCGCAGCCTTAGCCCTCCAAGTTTCACAGAGTCGGCAAAGTTCTCCTTTTCTCCCATCTTAGTACTTTCTAGCTCTTGGGTGGTCATTTTCAAGTCGACATTGAAATCGTATTGAGCCACAAAAGCTGTCCCAATGTCTTCCCAAGTCCTTTTATTTGATGGTTCAAGAGTTAGGAACCATTGCAAAGCTGGACCGAATAGAGATTCATGAAATGACTGTGTCATAGCTTCTTTCTCAATCCCACGCATAGAAAGAGAGCCTACATATCCTTGAAGGTGTGCCTTTGGATCGCCAGTGCCATCGAATTTGGCAAAGTCTACACCTTTGAATTTTTCGGGTATGTTGGAGTTGGGGAATAAGCATAGTTTGCTCATATCTACCTCTCCCTTTCCAAGTCGTCGGGTCTCTTGGACAGATTCTTCTAGCTTGCTGATTTTGGCCAAAAGAGTGGCCATCTTAGAGTCCCTTGCGGGCTCCTCCTCCTTGGGCTGTTCGGGTTGCAGGTAAGGTCTAATTTGAAGTTTGTCACTAACTTCCTGCATGGCCTCCATCATCATAATCATGTCCTTTTGCATAGATGCAATAGAGGTCTTGAGTTGTGCATCAATATTGGCCATACATTGTTTAAACTGGGCATCTAAGGCAGCCACGCTCTGCCTAAGTTCTTCTATCCCACTTCCTTGATCGGCCATAGGTAAAGGGTTGACGGGTGAGGGTTCTTGCAGTGCTCTGGCGAGCGTTTGCCCTTCCTGTATCACTTGAACCTCAAACAATGCCGTACTTTCCAGGGTGTCCATACGAATCAGTCTTGAAGAGGGACGAAACCAATTAAGTACAGCCTCTTCTTGTGGTCGACCAATGTCTCAGAACTGACAAACAAAAGAGGAAACTCTTAATGTTGATCCTTTTCCATTCGATCCTCCGGAGACATATGACCTACCGCGATCTAGCCTTCACTTGAGGCGGTTGCACAGAAGATTTTCGATAATCCGGGTAGATTCTGTCAGGCAGGTATAATTCTGAACGTTTCGGAATCAGAGCCAATCTCCTTATCTTGACCATCCGAGACAAGGCAATGTGATTACCGGAATCCAGATACTTGCACCATCAAGGTTTGTTCTAGACCAAGGGAGCCGTTCAGGCACGGCAAACACCGGAGGTATCGCAAACTCCATGGATTTAGAGTCTCCTAGACTGACCGAGTCCTAAAGCATTTCTAGGCCCTACGACCTACCGCGATCTAACCTTCGCTCGAGATGCTTGCACAGAAGATTTCTTACAATCCGGGTAGGTTCTGTCAGGCAGGTATAATTCCGAACGTTTTGGAATCAGAGCCAATCTCCTTATCTTGACCATCCGAGACAAGGCAATGTGATTACCGAAATCCAGATACTTACATCATCAAGGTTCGTTCTAGACCGAGGGAGGCGTTCGGGCACGGCAAATACCGGAGGTATCGCAAACTCCATGGATTTAGAGTCTCCTAGACTGACCGAGTCCTAAAGCATTTCTAGGCCCTAGTCTACAAAATGCAACAATGCATGAATGGCATGAATGTGTAAAGAAAAGTAAACACATATATAGGGTATAACACACACAGTCCTAGCCATAGGTTCCTGTCCAAGTTGGGATGGTTCTACGGTTATGTACAAGTGCAAAAGGCCAATTTGGGTCTCAAAAGTGTTCCCCGGACTAGAGCCAAGATGTACTCCCCATGTCAAGTGTATTGCAAGACAATAGTCGAACAGCACGATGGCTCATCATCGTCGAGGGTTGCAAGGCATTCCGAGAGAGCTTGTCACCGGCGAACCGGGCAAGATTGCCGAAACACACTGGCGAGGCCTGTGCGGTGCAAAGTGTACAGGATAAAAGAGTTTTGATTTTCCGAAAGATATTAAAGATCCCCTCTTTTGAAAGTGTTTTTTTTTTTTTTTCAAGCTTGGCTCACTTCATTAATCAAGTGTTTGGAAAGATTACACGAGCGAACAATGACAAAAGCCCCAGTTCGGAGTGGTCGGATGTAAAATCCTGTTATGTCATCATTCCGTTCTTCAGTAGTGCGGAGCGTACTGTTTTGACAGACTTTTGAAGGATTGTTCACCCGTGTATTAATTTTCAAACTTTTGATTAACATCACGTCCCCAGTAGAGTCGCCACTGTGGGCTCCCCGCACCGGCGCGCACCCGAAAGAAGAGTCGCCGCCCGGATTTTTGTTGACATGGATGATCCGAGAAACCGAGAGTTTGTTTCGAAAGGCTTTTGGTCTAACGAAAACATTTGAGATTTTGAGTTCGGGAGCCACGTTACGAGCGGGGAAGGTTTCGTTTAGAAAAAGCACCCAGCTCGCCCGGTAAAACCGGTCTCTACTAAACCTTTCGATAAGAGAGGATTTAAAATATCTTTTGGAAAATCAAACTCTTAAATAAGCAAACAAAGGGGAAAGGGGCATAGGTATTAAATCACATTGGCGTGCTCGTGGTGTTAACTGTACAGTAATGATAAAGATGATGCAAGATGAAAGAAACTTTCAGTAGAAACTGTCTGGATCACAGTGTTCCTGTGCACGGCATTCTATAATACTGCGCACGGTTTTATAGAATGTCGTGCGTGGTTTCCTCTGTGTTGTCAGATTTTTACAAAGTTTTAGAATGCCGCCCGGCGTCTTGGGTACGACGCGCAGGGTTTTAAGCCAATATCAAACTATGTTTCATTACCAGATGACTCTGGAAAACATCGTTCTTTCAAGCCATGAGTGGAAAAGAAGTTTTTGAACCCCTGATCTTTCTGAATAGCTAAAAAATGCTCCATTTTCTTGAAAAAGGAAGAAAAACTACACATGGCTTGTAGATATGGTCTGTTTTTGAAAAGTATATATGCCTGACATTTTGATAGGAGATCTGATAGAGGATAGTAGTGATCCAGGCGGTTTGAGCAAAGAAAGCAGTAAACTTAACACGCCGTGCATTTAAGTCAGCTACGCCGCGCGGTGTAGCCTTCTCGGCACAGTGATTTGCTTTTGTTCTGAAAATGATTTTTGAGTCAGGATCTTACCCAAAGGGGGTCGATCCTGACCACAGCAAGGTTCCCTCAGGGATATGGACGAGACTTATCCCAAGGAAACTAGTTTATACCTTTGGTCTTCGAGCTTGGATGGGAGTGGATGGCTTTGGATGAACACGGAAGAAGACGGTCGAGGAGGAATGGTGAGGATGATTTGGTAAAGAAGATCTTTGTGGAATAAGAGGTCTTGAAGTGAGCAAGAGAACTCACTTCAATGGTGAAGAGAAAAATGGAGGATTTTGAGGAAGAAAGGGGCCTTGAGAAATGTTTTTGAGAGCACTTTCTCAAGGCTTTGGAGTGTGGGGTGGGTGTGAAAACATGATGAGAGAGAAAGAAAGTTCCCCCTTTTCTCTTGAGTGGAGGGTTGTATTTATAGGCAAAAGTCAAGAATTTTGAATTTCAAATGGTGGAGGTATTTTCTGGGCGAGCCAGAAGTGCCCATTCGGCTGAGCTAGCTTGTAGGAGTGGCTCAAGTGGGCGTGGCCGACAGCTTGCTGAGTCAGTCAGAACTTTATCCAAAATGCCGTGCGGTTGACCTCATGACCTCGTGCGGCGTATTGAAATTTGGTATGTCGTGCGGTGTAGTAGTGTGTCGTGCGGTACTAAGGGTCCAGTCCTAGGCTCGTGGGTTTGCTCTGGACTTTCGGCTCTGGGCCTTTGGTTTGGCTCTGGGTCTTTGGGTTTTGCTCTGGGCTTTTGGGTTTATTTTGGGAAAGTCCCATTTCCAAGCTCTCGGAGATATTCATTTCTTTTATTTCATCATTGGGATACATTTAAAGCACTTTCGAGGCCCGGATTGGGGTGTCTACGTATGAGTTTTAGGGTGCACTTTCCTTTCATAGGGTTTTAGCGATTTAGTCACTTTCATAGGGTACCCTAGGGTTTAGGCGTTTTCATAAGATACCCTATGGTTTAGGCACTTTAATAGGGTATTCTAGGGTTTGGGCACTTTCATAGGATACCCTAGGGGATTAGACACTTTCAGGGTTTAGGATTTTATGTACTTTCATAGGGTTTTGGTGTTTCATTAATTGGAGGTGACTTGGAGGAAAATACTTTTTATTTTTTGTACCTAGTGGTAAAAGGCCTATACCATATTAGATTGTTAACCACCAACTCATCTAAAAGTTTAAGCTGTTAGAGATAGAGGAAACTTCATTATTTATATTCTCAACACCCACTAGTTCTCAAGTTCATGCCCACCCCTCCTCTCTCTCTCTCTCCAAAAAAACAGAAACCCTAGTTCTTTTCACAGCCATCACCACCTCCTTCCCCCGTCCGAGCTTCCACTATATTCTCTATCTCTCTCTCCCTTTCTTTTTTCTCCTCAAACCCTCGTCAAATTCGAGTTCTCTCACCGTTTCTTTTTGCTGCCGGTTGTCTTCCCTATTTCGTCTCTCCTATTTGTCACTCCGGTATCCGCCAATCACCACATCCGGGGGTGGTTGGTTGTCCAAATGGCTAGGATCCGATGATGGCTAGAATTGAAGAGGTAGAAAGGATCTAACCATGTGTTCGTTGTTGGACAGACGTGGTTTTGCCTAATGGCTAAGTGGGTCCTTTCGACTAGTGGTTGGCCATGGAAGCTTGGATGCGTAGGAAGCACGGCGGTGGTTTGATGCTGGTGTATGGAAGTGCTCAGCCTCTGGCTTCCCAAACCGTTTGTACGTGAGGACCGAATCGTCGGCTCCTCGGCATTGTTTCCCTGAGTTCCGGTTGCTCGCGGGATTCGCGATGGTGTTGGACTGCATGCTTGTCACCTGTGGTGGCTATTTTGGTTGGTGGTGTTGGGTTGTGATGTGTTGTAGTGGTGACATTGGGGTTGTGGTGTTGGATGGCGTGTTGGGTTGGTGGTGGCAGTTGGTGTAGAGACCCGTAATTTTCTTTATTTAATTTTAATGTTTGAAATTAAGGAAAAAGGATGAAAGTGGCATAAATATGAATATGGAGGTTAAATGTGCAAGGGTTTGAAAAGTATGGGTGTTAGTGCAATATGGTATATATATATGGGTGTAGTGTGAGTGGCAAGGAATTCATTTTCCATTTCTATTCTCTTTCCCTGTTCTCTCTTTCTCTCGGCTCTCTCTATCTCTCTCACTCCCTCACCCAAAAACTCACCTCCAAACTTAAAACCCACAACAATCAATCTCAACATCATCTTCTACTTGCGTATTAGAGCTCGTATCTCATTAGATAGAGCTCGATTCGGTGTATTTTGTTCAGTTTGGATTCCGAAAGCTAGGGCTTGCTCAATCTCTTTGGTTTCGGCTTGGATACTCGACGTAGGAAATTCTACCTCTCTTTATATGTTTTATGTGTGATTTGGTACTTGAGATCGTGCTTGTAATGTCGTGTTTAAGCTTGGATCAAACTCCAACTGTTGTTATAAGAATCGGCTATTTTTCCCATTTTCCTACAGGTAGGCCCGTCCTTCCTACAGGTAGAACGTTTTTGCTTTGCCAAAAAATCAGTTTCCTACCGGTAGAAACTTTCTCCCTACCGGTAGAATGAGTGAAAAATTCTTCGTAACCAGCTCAAACATACTGCAACAGCTCAAGAAGCTGCTCAACGTATTCAACTTCTACCGGTAGAAACTTTCCACCTACCGATAGGTCAAGTGCAAAAATTATCTCGTTAATGTTGGCCTTTCTATTTTAAGTTTCTACCGGTAGAAACTTAACATCTACCGGTAGGTCAAGTTCTACCGATTATTCAAATGTTGGCCTTTCTGTTTCCAGTTTCTACCGGTAGGAACTTTCCATCTATTGGTAGGTCAAGTTCTACCAGTCGTTCAAATGTTGGCATTTCTGCTCAACTTCTACCGGTAGGAACTTTTCACCTACCCGTAGGTCAAGTGCAAAAATTGTCTCGTTCAAATGTTGGCCTTTCTGTTTCCAGTTTCTACCGGTAGAAACTTTCCATCTATCGGTAGGTCAAGTTCTACCGGTAAGACTTATTCACCTACCGGTAGGAGATTGAGGTGTTGTAGTGTCTTTCAGCTGATTGAGTTGCTGCAGTGTCTTTTAGCTCTTTTCCTATATCTTCCAAATCACATTTTGAAACTTCTCATCGACTCCAATCGATTTGTTTGCACCTTCTTTCAAGTGTTTTGAAGAGTATTATTTGTCTCACTCTTAGAGTGGTATCCGATGGACTGGAGTGAACTCGTTGTGTTAAGAAATGAGAAATGGACGATATTACACATTGAAATACGAGTGATACATCGGAACATGTCTAGGGATCCGATGGCTAGTATTGCAATTCATTTTCTCTCGACTCGTAGAATTCTTTAGATTCCTTTAGCATATGCTTTACGGACTCCCAGTATAGAAACTGGAAGACCGGTCATTGCAGAGTCTAGTTGAGGGTCGATATGTGGTATGTGAAGATACGGGGCTGCACTAGAGGTGTGGTGAGGACGAGTGTATTTGATTATATGCAATATGTAGATTGTTGGTCTTGAAATACCATGTGATAGATTAAATGGCCTTAGGGTTCGATTGAATGAATGGATGTTTGTGAAATGAGAAGCGGAATGAATGTGGATAACTAATGGACAGAGTGTTTTAGGATTACATGTATGGGCTTAGTACGTCATATAGGATGCGGGTATGTAAACAATTGAGAAGGCATAAATAGGTACATTTGTGGAGTCATAAAATGGTTAATTGAAATTTTGTGGTACAACCGACAGAGGGATGATGAAATTGATTATGAAAAGAATGAAGGGTGACCCAAGTGGTCGTTATTGAGAGAATAGACTCGGGGTGACCCTGCATTCGAGGGAACTAGACCCGAGGTGACCCAACTGATTACTATTATTGAGGGATAGACTCGGGGTGAGCCTGCACTCGAGGGAACTAGACCCGAGGCGACCCAACTGATTACTATTATTGAAGGAATAGACTCGGGGTGACCCTGCGCTCGAGGGAACTAGACCCGAGATAACCCTAGTGACTATTGATGGACATATCTGATATAAAGGAATTCAAAAGACAACGATAAGTTGATTAACAAGAGTGAAGTATTCGTTTAAGTTCATAGATTCTGATACAGTGCTTCTGTCTTATCTATGCTTCTCTGTTATTCGAAAGTTTGTGTTTCCTCTGCATCTCTCATTTCATTGGCATATAGAGTTTGCGTAGACTTTTCTACTGGGCTAGTGTAGCTCAAACCTTATATTATTTTCAGGTGCTAGCCCGGATCAGTAGCTTGCATGACTGGAATGCTTGGAGTGTGGATATACCCTTTTTGAAAGCTAACCAAAGGGATTACCTATTCATCTTTGTAAATTTATTTTGAAAGTAGTCTTTGTAACTTAAATTGTAAATCTTTTGATTACAGAATATTTGTAAACTCTTAACTCTCATAACACTTGTTACCTAAGTAAATTTGGGCCGTTGAGCCGATGATGTAATATTTGGAAATCTAATGAACTTGGAAGTATTGTTTTGGGAATGGAATTACTGTAATCTTTTGGGTATCGTACGGATTAATGTGCAGGTTTTCATTGTGAAATTCATTTATATTTATGTTGAAAATCGAGAACGTGATAGTTGGGTTTCAAAGGTAAGGCTGGATGGTGTTGGTTGGTGGCGTCCTGGGATGGTGGAGGCGGTTGTGTGGTGGTGGTGGTGACGGTTGTGCTTGTTGCCGGTGCTTGGACTAGATTGGGCTTAGGGTTTGTTTTGATTCTTTTTTACGGCCAAGCCCACGAGGCGTCTAAGACTTTATTTTTGGGGCCTGGCCCTCGGGATGTTGGTGGGCTTTGTCCCGTCGTTTTTCTTTTATTTTTCATCCAACTTTAGTTAGATTTCCCTCCCTCTCTTCCACCACTTGATGTAACATTTGTCAAGTGTTTTTAATAAAACTTTTGTTGCCTATAAAAAAAAATAATAATCTACTAGTACTCCTTTGTTTTGTTTTTTTATCTCACAACGAAGCTGATCAATCATCTGATCCACGAAGTAAATGAGAAATACAGAATTCCAAAACTAATTAACCCCATGACCAAAAGCCTACTTATTATATAATTGTATTGGTATAAGCATATAATGTATGTTTCGGGAAAAAAGAGAGCATATAATGTGTGTGTGTGTTTGTGTTTTTTTCTAAAAGTAAGAAGGTTGTATTCATAAACGCTCAGCGGAGATCATTACAAAGAACTTGGACAGAGCCAAACTAATCGTCTAACAAATACAAAACGAGTAAATCACAAGGCAATCAATGTCTTTCATCCTAACTCAAGCATAGCCTGACGTAACAACGACACTTTAAAACTGTCTAGCATCTAGTTAGGAGTCTCAAACGAGAAAAAGAGCAAAGTTAAGAACAAAAAACACAAAATACCCAGACGATTAGATGCACTCCAACCAAGAATGAACGCACTAATGAACTCCCAAAACTACAAATTTACCAAGCCGTCACGAGTTGCCCCGCCAAAGACATCGTGTAGGGATAGAACGTTGTAGCACAAATATCGTTGTGAAGCAACCTCAATTGAGAGAACCAGATCAAGAGACAAAATTCATCCAAAGACGAAACTAACTCTCATAAAACAAGAGACAAAACTCTCACAGATCAAACGACAAGTCATTGATCTGAAGAAACGGAAGAAAAAAAGAAAAAAAATAAAGAAAGAGACGGAATAGTATCATGACCTTCCCCTCCCCCGTCGCACATGGATATGGAACCCAAGGAGACAGAGACGGAGGTAAGCGAGGCTAATGGGGACATGGCCCCTGTGTTTTGCAGAATTTTATTTTTTTACTATGGTACACATGTTGCCCTGGTGAAGAAAGAAACTAGAAACAACCATTTTCTTCAATAGAACTTCTTTACGGAGCAACCCGTAAATAAAGTTTACGTTGCCGAATCGCGCGCTTCCAAAAGTGTGTTGGACGGTACGGATTGAAAATCAATTTTGACTAATAATAATTAGATGTTACCGGTCAAAATTGAAAAACATATCTCAACCATGCATTGATTGCTAAAATGAACAGCCGAGATTGTGTGGAGCCGTGAATAAATTTATCTCTTTCTTCAAACACGTGAGCCACAACCAAAGTCCATTTTCTTCAAACTAGAAGCAACCTTTTAGTTGTTTTTTGTTTGTTAGATATTGTGTTTGTATTTTGTGTTATAGACATTTGAATCCTTAGTTTCCCGAACCTTGACATTTCAAAAAATTATTATTCATAATTCGGCCCCTGCGTGTTCAAAATTCTAGTTTCGTCCCTGCAAGAGGGGAGGGGTAGGGAGAAGATGAGTTGTGGTGAGTAGGATTGAGAGAGAGGGAGAGAGATAGATAGATAGATAGATAGATAGAAAGGGTAGGCTGTCGATAAGAGATCAGCTTGAGAGAAGTATGGTAGAAACAAAGAGAAGCATATAAATGTGTGTTTAAAACCCCATTATATGTAAGTGTTCCTAGACCTAGTTGTCCTAAGTAGAACCACGCAAAGGAGAGCCAAAATATCCAAGGGTATTTTTGTCTCCATGTGTGATTTAGAATGGTCATGTGTTGGTGAGTTGGTCACATGTCCTTTTCCGGCCAGAACCCTAATAATAGACAGCTGACAGAATTAACTGGCAAAACTCAACACAATGAGGGGGTTGAGGGTCGTTTGGTGTTTGCTTACCTCTGTTGAAGGACCTAAAAACTGTCTAACAGTTAACCAAATTTGGTGTTTGTTACCTCTGCTGATCTTCTCTAGTGCGCTTAAACTTTTGCCATGCTTGTTCAAGTTCAACATGGGAATGGTATAGAAAAGAAGTACCTTCATTTCATGACTCCTTCGCGCTTGTTTCGCATAGCTTTGTTTGGGATTTTTGGCTTTTGTCTTTATTCAAAAAAATTTCGCATTTGTTAGTTTTGCGTCAAACTTTTATAGATTATTGGTTCGTCTTGTCAAAAGGAATTTGAAAAAAAAAAAGTAAAAAACACGACAATTACCCAAATCTTTTGGAACTATCCAAGATAAAGCTCAAAAATTCTAAAAAATTCAGCTTTGGGGGTTTTATCTTGAATATTTCTCAGACCATTTGGATAAAAATTATAAAAAAAATTTTACTTTTTCGATTCCTCTCGACGAGATAAACCAATGACCTCACAAAAGATTGACGCACAAATAACAATTGCAGAAAATATTAAATAAAGACAAAAACCAAAAAGCTCCCAAAAAAGCTACGTGAAACAGGGGCTTCAGAAAGGTGGATGATCTCCTTTATGATTTGAAGGGACACTCAGAAGTCCATTTTTGTGCGGATTCGGATCCTCCGTGAGGATTGCCCCTATAAGGATTTTGTTCTAGTCATGCTGCCACATAAATGAGGGCATCCAATGGACAAAAACAAGCCACGTCGCAACCCGGATCCAAATCCTTTGTGACGATTGTCCCTGTAAGGATCGTATGAGAGTTTTGTTCTGATCATGTCAACACATAAATAAGGGCATCCAATGGATGAAAACAAGCCACGTCGCTACCCCTTAAACTTCAAAATCAAACGACGTCGTCTCAGCAAAAAATCCCTAACAAGATCTGGATCTTGTGCAAGGAGGAAGTACTATAGCAGAGTACAGTTAGGAAGTACCATCTTTTAATATATACTCCTACGAATCGTTTACGATTGTTTATTTTACTACTATCTTTCTTTTTCTTTTTTGTAATTACGAATAAGTGCGTCACCAAAACAAATAAATTTATGCATATTATTGATTAAGTTACGCAAGGATGGTTTTTTTTTTTTGATAAGCTCACGCAAGGATGTTTCAAAATTGTACCATAAGCTTCTCCTTTAGTGCAATACCCTTCCCTGGCAGATAAGGAAAGGATCCAATTTGGAGCTAAGATACCCCAAAATCGTCACAGTAACTGCAAACAAGCAACGGCTCATTGCCTAAACTAAACGAAAGCTTAAAAACGAAAACCCATGTAACTAGGGTGTCGGCTAGTAAAAGTCATAACAAAACAGGCACCGAGTCCGTGTGGTTTTTATTGTATAATTGCGAGTATATCACAGGGCCTATAGAGCTAGAAATCACCAACACGAAAAATGGGTGATACTGCTATCGGAATTAGGTCATTCCATGTGAGAACATTCATCTAAGCTGACAACTTGACATGTTACCCCTTTTGCAGTCCATAGTTAAACAATTGACAGCCGAAGTCTATGTTTCGCCAAAGAAAATGGTACGGAAATGAGAGAGATAAATTTACTTTCTTCACTTGATTATCTTCTTATCCTTTACCTGCATAACTTTGGAACTCACCCAAAAGAAAATATTGACGAGGCATTAGGACAAAATAATCAGACTTATAGATGATGACAGAGACATAGCATTAAGCAGGTAAACCCGAACTACACAGAAATGCAAATCTGTTCGTCCACTTCTTTTTTTGAACAGTGAAGAAGATGAAGTGGACGAACACTTCAAGTGTGGTTGAATATTTTCGACATGATATATTGTTAGCTCCTCTAAGCTGGCTCCAACACATAAGCAAAAGAAAATTGACTCCTAACACTTGAGAGAACAAAGAAGAAACGAAGTACAATCCAAAAGAAACTCTCGGAATGAATGCAGATGAATCTCAAATATGAGAGAGAGAGAGAGAGAGAGAGAGAGAGAGAGAGAGAGAGAGAACATATCTAACTAGTTTTATTGATATTCCATATGATCTTCAATGTAACTACAAAGCAGCAAATAACTCATGGCCAGAGGCCCAGCGTTAACCAAAGCAAAAAAGAAAGAAAATGCAACACATGTGACAGAGGTCTGAGCTAGTTAACAATACTTAACAGCACTGCTATAGTACTTCCTCCTTCCACAAAAGATGGTGCTACCAAACAAATAATATCGAGAAGGGATAACAAAAGAGGCAAAGAGTTGGGCAGGGCAACACACATGACCCAACAAAATTGGTGAAGCTGTGATTGGACATTACATTACTCCCTTTCATCTACGGTTGATGCCTAACTTCTTCAAGCACATGACATGGCTGTCTATTTTTCGCACTTGTACTCAACGACAACAAAAAGTACGGCTCAATTTGAACGGCAAGAATGTTATGAGAAAATAAGACTGCAATTCCAGGTTCTCAAAATGACTCATGATACTAGGAATTACATGCCTAAACCCTCCCTCCCTCTCACACATTTGAATCTAACATTCCGATATGGAAGAACGAAACCAAGAGTCAAAATTTCAGGACTTAAATTTTACACATTATACACAAAAATCAGACCTACCATATTTACCACCTGTTTCAAGTAAATTAAAAATTTTAATCATGAACAAAAGAAAGTCTTAAACATGCTTAGTCTAGCACACAAACGACAAACATGAAAATACATGAGCATGCTTTTACAATTGAGAAATCAGACAATTGTTGTTGTATAGTTACTTCTTTGTCAGTGTTATGAAATACATGATTTTTACGCAACCAAACAACCATTATCGAACTCGAGCAGGTTCCGTTCAACAAACGACATAACTTTCTTATGAGTGGCATCGCCCATGCATAAACCATTTACTAAATTAACCATCAATAGTACTCCTATTTTAAATTTAATTACTGTCCCTTAAAGATTTCTTAACCTAACCAAACACTTAAAAAGCATTGATACAGGAAACTCATTACCTGTAATGAGATTCCTGGTAATGAGATTCTTCACTCTCTTTGAGCTATGTTTGGATGCCCGTAATCTTTGTTACTATTAGGAATTGGATTACCAAGAATTGAAGTCCTATTAATTCAATACCCAGAGTAAGCCTATTCCGATGTTTGGATCAATCCAGTAATCTTATTAAAGAATCAATTACTCACAAAATTTCCAAGAGTCAAATATTTCCTTTTTTATGGCTTGCGCCAAGAATCTATGATTTATCAAAGGGGATGGGAGGTAACAGATTCCTACTTAGTTTGGAAATGTGATTACCGGTTGAATATGTCATCAGGAACCGCATTCCAATCAGTTCCAAACATGGGAGTTGGTGAACTATGGAATCACATTCCTATTCCTTCTCAATATTACTATCATCCAAACTGAAAATTTATATACTCGTAGATGACCGCGACTGAGTAGTATTAAGCATGCAAGCCCAACAGCAATACAAAAATCACAAGTACAAGTACACAAGACAGGATAATACGTACAAACATCATCAGCAAAAGAAACGAAGTAAGCAAATCGTTCAGATAAATATAAACCCAGTATTGCAACTTCACACATAGCAGACCGTACACAAGACAGGATAACATGTACAAACATCATCAGCAAAAGAAACGAAGTAAGCAAATCCTTCAGATAAATATTAAACCCAGTATTGCAACTTCACACATAGCAGACCTACAGGTTCATCCAACGACATTTTTCTTTTTCCGGCTCTCGAGAACCCTCTGAAGCTCATTAGGCCCACAAGGAACGGCGAGAACTCCCTCTGCTCTAAACCCAAATTCCTCCTCTGCCTGCTTTAACAAATTCAAGAAGTCAGGGTCATCTAAATAACCCAGTTCTATGATAAATCTCTTCAGTTCACCATGATCAACAGCATGAACCACAAAATGCCCTTCCTTCACATCCTCCGGCAGATCCTCTGCCCTTGAACTTGCATCGTCATCATCACTACCACTACTACCATTAAATCTTCTTGAAGATACGAATAGTTTCCCCATTAGCATTTGCCTGAGACGCTTAAGTATCACTAATACCCATCTCATCATGGAAATATTAAACACAACTAAAATGTAGTGCTATTTAGATCTTATGCTTTTTGCTTGAGTTGGGAATTCTCTCACCTTCTGAGACTTATATACACACGGTAACCTTGGACCAAAAGGGAATGATTTAATTTTAGAGAAATAAGTGAGCCTAATGCATGTGTAATGCATAATACCTTAGACGTTACACTTGTCAAAAAAAAAAAAATCTTAGGAGTTATCACTTTCAGGTTTGTGATTGCAGAAGGGCCATAACCGACATAGGTTAACCAAATCACATGTACAAGAAAACATCTGCTTTATAAACATGAAATTTTGCAGGACGAACATACATGATACCACCAAACATAAATTAGAGAAAGTATTGTACTTTTCTTACTAGTTCACTACCGCTATTAGTCTTGCCTTAGCCAGAGTCGTCTAGTCATTCGCTTAAACAGTTGATCTGCGTTCGAATCCAGTGCCCGGGTCATCGCCGCATGGAAAAACCTCCAGACCAGTGACCATTGCAGCCGGTGGACCCCTCCGGCACCGCTGCTCCATCTCCTGAACCTTATCAGCACTCCCAGAAAACAGTGCCTCCACAGATCCATCCCTCCTGTTCCTAACCCACCCCTTCAACCCCAAGTCCTTGGCATTTCCCACCGTCCAGTCCCTATAGAACACCCCCTGCACCCTCCCTTTCACCACCACCCTCACCTGTACAATCCCATAAAGAAAAGATACTTTAAGACGGTAAAAAAGTACGTGCACTCAGCATAAATCCAAACAGAGAACGAAAAAAACAAAAACAGATCAGCAACAAGAAGGTACTGTTTGGTTCATTGGAATTGGTTCAAGAAAAGAATACTGGGATGGTCTGACGCTGGAATGGCCATCTATCTATTCTAATATCGAAAGGCATAACAGCAATGGGTGCGAACAAATTTCTGAAGCTGTGTCACAAAAGTGGTTTCCAAATATTGTCCTAATTTTGTTTTCACATAGTCCTATTAAAAACTAAAATTTTACAACAACGTTATTATAGCATAAATGATCCATTTGGGCAAAGTAGTAAAACCACGGTTCAACCACCCGAACTTAACTACCAACTCCCATACCCCATGTATTTACACACGCGCACGGAGTGTATGCCCAACTTCTAGTTCTGGTTTAAACCGGAGGATATTGATCGCTTTTGGAATGTTAATCTTTGTTTCGTTGTTTCCAACAAACCAAACAATAGAGGATTACAATCAAAGAAACCCACAAAAAATTCCAAAGAGAAATTATACAAATCCAGGAGAACATATCGAGAAAAAAGGGAAAATTTATGCCATTTCATTAGCTAAGTTAACACCGGATTAATTATCATAAGAGAATGATTAGTTTGTTCAAGCTAAATTTTAGTGAAGCATGCTGCTGTGTTCACTTTGGGTCTCTAAAACCAACTCCTTTCCCTCTCTCTACACGCCGTCCCTAATAAATTTTCTCACCAGTTATTACTTTCATTTCTCTGTTTATCTCCTACACTCATTACCCAAAAATCCTCCAAAACCCAAACCAAATAAACTACAATGTCGAAAGACTTGTAATAAAGACATCTATTAATCAAACAAACCCACAAAATTCAAGAGATAAAACAATAACTCTATGGACCCTGAATTTTTTTTTCCAAAAATGAAATTAATAATTGGGATTCACGTTGATGTGTGGGACTCAAATATCCAAGTGAATCTGAACCACTGATTTTTCTTTTTCGGGAACTTTTTTGGAGACCCCAGAGCCGGCCTTGAGCTAAACCACAAGAGGCAGCCGCTTTAGGCCCCGGAAATTTACAAATATTTGAAGGGTTGACTTCAGGCCCCAAAAGGTCGGGGCCGGCTCTACGGTGCCCAGCATTGCTCAGAAGCCTCAGAGATACAATTACATAAACACATAAATAATCAGCGTATAGAGGGGTACAGAAAGAGTGGAGCGATGCTTACGGTTTTGGTGTTGGTGGTGTTGTTGGTGGAGTTGGAATCAGCTAAGGAGGACATACAAGGTAGGAGAGGAGGTGAACGAGCTCGAAGCAGAGGACGTAAAGAAGAACGATAGAGAAGATTAAAATGGCGAATTTGAAGACAAGGACGAGGAAGACGAAGATGAGGAGGCAGTAGAAGAAGACGAACGCGGGGGAATCGTCGTGTCGCTGGTATACGACTAGCATTTTTGGTGGTACTTGTTGTTTTCCATATCAGCAGATTGTGGCGAAAAATCTGGGATTTGAAGAGAAGGGATTGAGAGACAGTTGATGGTGATGCCATTTTGGGTTTTTAATCGATTGGGCCACGGGGTTTGGATGACTTTCTTACGCCAACTTTAATTGGGAATTAACTGGAACCATCTGCGGTCGATTGTTCTGGAGGTTTTTGACTAGGAATAGTAGAAAATGGACAGGAGGGGTGATAAATTAATGGAAAATTATTCGATACTCGTAGTATTTAATATTCCGAGAGTATACTTTATCCTCTCATACGACATGTAGGTGCTGAATAATTACCATAAATTACGGGAGATGGCTCCTCTCCAAGTTACGGGGAGGTCTGCATTTGAAAGTCTAATGATTTTCGATCTCATTTTGAGTCTACTTTGATGATCGGATTTATTTATATTGTAGAGATTGTTGAGTAGAATGACCATGGAAATAATTATTCTAGATAGATAGGGATTAGAAATTGATTCATGCCCATTTATTTTTTGAAAAAAAAAAAAAATTGAACTGGGTTCTAGCTCGAACAACCATTTCTTCTTTCGAAATTAAATGTGCTCCATCAACTCCTAACCAGTGTTAAGCAAAATAATTTCTACATAGTTATTTTATTTAACGAGCTCTACAACACATCATCAAAATAGATCTATAATGTGATCAGAAACCGCCAGACTACACCCCATGCAATCCTCGGTAACTAGAGAGGAGACGTCTCCTACATTAATTGAAGGAAATATTTCAAAAAATAACTCTTGAGCTTTCAACGAAAATGTTCTACCTGAGCTTTCATTAATTTTAATTCAACATCGGGGTTTTTTCTTCCTTCTTCAATTCCCTCCCTGGCTTCATTCCCCATCCCAAAACTAACAGACTGTTTGAGACATCGGATTTCAATCTTCGTGTTGAGATAATTGGATTTCAAATAAGTTTTAATCGGGCTGACATGAGCCGATGTCAAGTAATTTGAAATTTTTATACATCACAAGCTGACCGAGCCAATTAATAGTATTTGATAAGAGGTTCAGGAGGGGGGATTGAACTAATAATACTATGAGGCCCCTTAACTCTTGGTGTTTTTTTTTGTTTTTTTGTTTTTTTTTGGGAGGGGGGGATGGGGTTGAACTGATTAATGGCTGATGAATTAATTTTTAAAGCACGAATATTGTATCAGTGTTGATATTTCTAGGATTTTCTATTCTATCATTGGCAAATTGAGCATGGTCGGCAATTTATATATCCTCATAAAGTTCGGCTAAAATAGAATTTTTATGGGCAAATTTCATTGACTTCCCCTGAGGTTTCTGACACGAACAGAAACCTCCCCTGAGGTTTCTGAAATGACATTGCCTTCCCCTCCTTTACCTGAAAATACCAAGGGACCCCCTCTCCGTTAATTGCACGTTAGAAAACGGATGGAAAAGATTATTTCTCTCTCTACCCACTACTAAAACTAAACTAAACTCCCAACCAAACAAAACGGATGTCATTGTACTATATTTTTTACAATACCTATACTACCCTCACCAGACTCTTTATCTCTCTTATTTATAAAATATAAAATACAAAAATCACTACACTTTGTACCCATTTCACTTTGAGATTTTGTTCTTATTTAAAAGGTTTCACATTTGTTAAATTTCTGTCAAACTTTTTTGAATTATTGGTTCGTCTCGATAAGAGGAATTGAAAAAGTAAAAAATTAAGACTTTTACCAAATATTTTGAGAAATTCAATATTTCGGATAAAAGTAATAATTTTATATTTTTTTGATTCCTCTCGTTGAGACAAACCAATGATCCAAAAAAATAACACAAAACTAGTAAATACGAAAAAAATTCAAATATGGACAAAATAAAAAAGCCTAAAAATCCCACAAACAAGTCCGTATGAAAAAAATTCGAATATGAACAAAAACTAAAAAGCCTAAAAATTTTACAAACAAATCCCGTAAAAATCAAAAAACAAACTATTGGCAATGGAGGGTACGGGCTTGTTGGTGGGATTTTTAGGCTTTTTAATTTTTACGGGGTTTGTTTGTGGGATTTTTAGGCTTTTTGATTTTTGTTCATATTTGAATTTTTTTCATATTTGCAAGTTTTGCGTTAAATTTTTGTGGATTATTGGCTTATCTCAACAAGAGGAATTAAAAGAGTACAAAATTATTGTTTTTACCCAAAATATTGAATTTCTCAAAATATTTGGTAAAAGTCTTAGTTTTTTACTTTTGTCAATTCCTCTTATCGAGACGAACCAATAATTCAAAAAAGTTTGATAGAAAATTAACAAATGTGAAACCTATTAAATAAGGTCAAAATCTCAAAGTGAAACGGGTACAAAGTGTAGTGATTTTTGTATTTTATATTTTATAAATTAGAGGGGTAAAAAGTCTGGTGAGGGTAGTATAGGTATTGTAAAAAATATAGTACAATGACATCCGTTTTGTTTGGTTGGGAGTTTAGTTTAGTTATAGTAGTGGGTGGAGAGAGAAATAATCTTTTCCATCCGTTTTCTAACGTACAATTAATGGAGAGGAGGGTCCCTGGTGTTTTCAGGTAAAGGAAGGGAGGGCAGTGTTATTTCAGAAACCTCAGGGGAGGTTTCTATTCGTGTCAGAAACCTCAGGGGAGGTCAGTGAAATTTGCCCCCGATTTTTTATTTTGCACGGTGAAAAAATAAGGCCCGGGCTATTCGCACCCACAAATTTACTCCCATACCCCACTATATTTCGGCAAGCGGTTGTTGAAAATCATAAATAACATTTCGGTAAATAGTTGTTGAAAATAAGATTATATTTCGGTAACTACATGTCGAAAATATATTCAATTTTCGGTAGACAATTGCCAAACATGCATTTTCGGTAAACATCTGTTGAAAAAAACATCATATTTCGGTAATTGGATGCTGAAAATGTATCTCAATTTCGGTAACTAACTGTCGAGTCTAATTGAAAATTTTTAACGGGGTATGGGAGTAAATTTGTGGGTGCGAATAGCCCGGCCCAAAAATAAGGGCAAATTTTTGTAGTCATCCCTCTAGTTTAACAGTTGTCTCAATTTCGTCCCTCTAGTTTTAATTGTCTCAATTTCGTACCTGTAGTTTGTTTTACGTTCCAAATTGGTAAAATCATTAACACCGTTGACAAAACTAACGGAAAAATATGATTAAAAATTTAAGTGCTCTAATTTTTAATCCGGTTGAACCAGCGCGAAGATCTTATTTTTTTGATCATTTTATCCTAAAATGGTTGTAGTGAATTTTTGGCTCTAAAGCCTTCAACGAGCACCCGAAGATCAAAAAAAATTCACCCGGATTGAAAATTGGTGTTTCCTATGTTTCCTAAGTAAGGGTAAAAGTGGAATCAATTAGTTTTAATCCAATCCCCTCTATGCAAAACAAACATGATATATACATCCCATGAATTAATCCTGTGTATAATAAATATGAAGGAATCATTCATCTCTTCATTAATAGTCCAACCTCATTACTAATCTCAATCCTAATCACACCTCATTCGGCTTTTGATATTTTGGTGGTTGGCTCTCGATTGTAGGTAAGCAATGGCCAACCGTTGTAATTTTTTGTAAATTCTCTAGTCTCGGCATAAATGACCTTGTCTTACCTTTGACCGGACCAAAGAAGAAATTAATTAAGGTACGCTCCGTTAAGGTATATGTAAGCTGGTCGGGAGTCTGGACAATTCAAACCGTCGAAATAACAATAACAGAACCCATGTAGTAAAAAAAATAGAACTTCTTGGACCTGGACCAAGCGAACTTGACAACTACAATGCCAAATTGAAGGTCCAAAACCGGACCTGTTTGGTGTAGCAATTTCAACTTATTCCCAACGGCCGAAAGGAAGACTTTTTATATTGGGCCAAGCCCACATCCTCGACCCAAACCCAGACCGTAGCATGACCTCTCAAAGGCTCTGCTCATCGGATTCCGTCTCACGTATGGACAGACGAGATTGGGAGACGAAGAACGTAGATTACTAGATAAACATCTTGGTGTGGTTCACCTCGACTCGAGTCTATATGTCCATGATCTGAATTTTCTTTTTCATAACTCGGGTGTTAGAGTCAGTTTATGAGCATTTTAACTTGTTTCGGGAGACCAATTCCTTCATTCATTGGCAGGGGCTTCAATTGGAGCCAAATAACAAAACTCCATATGGACTTACTCGATCGAAAGGAGTTTGATAGTACTTGAGATCTTAGAAAGAGCAAATCATAAGTGTCAAGTCTTGACCACGTGACCAATCCCTTTGAATTAAATTCATGATTTGAACTTTTTTACAAAATTCACTAATCTTTTTTTTTTTTGGGTCAAACGAAAATTACTAATCATACCAATGTGTTAAGAAAAATTAAACTTTATCAAACATTCTAGGCCTATTTTGGCCTAGAAGCAAAATGACTTTTTTTTATCCCAATTTAAATTTTTTTCGCATCTATTAATTTTCCTTCAATTTTTGTGAAATATTACTTCGTCATGACGAGAGGAATTTAAACTTTATCAGACATTACCAAGCCTATTTTAGCCTATAAGCAAAATGACTCTTTTTTTTGTCCCTATTTAATTTTTTTTCGCATTTATTAGTTTTCCTTCAATTTTTGTGAAATATTGTTTCGTCGTGACGAGAGGAATTTAAAAAGTAAAAAATTACGATGGAAATCCATTTTTTTATAAAGACGAAAAAATTGGCTTATTTTTGTTTTTATTAAAAAAATTGGGTTCCGATCGTAATTTTTTACTTTTTAAATTTCTATTGTCATTATGAAGCAATAATTTACAAATTAAAACCCCTTGCCCTGCAGGGAAAAGGTTTTTACTTCCAATCATATGACTATTAATATCATTAACTGGAGTTTTTGCATGAATGAACGATCTAATCACTACATTTTAAAAATAAACTGTTCAGATCTTGTTGATGGGCTCTATACAGACCTCGAATATAAAAGGAAAAATTAGCCATTAGTACGATAAAATAGTTTTTATTTATTGGAAGGATGCCAACAAAATAGTTTTCAGTTGAAATCCTTCAACTTTTTGAATTGTTGAGCCATAGGGCTAAAACATGTTTTAATGGACAAAACTACCCTAGGCTAGGGTACCCTACCCCTAGAGTTTAGACACCTTTATAAAATTTTCTGGTGCACTTTCCTATTATAAAGTTTTGTGTTTTAGGCACTTTCATAAGGTACCCTAGGGTTTAAGGTAATAGGTATTTTCATTGGATACCATATGATTTTAGGCACTTTTAGTTACTAGTGAACTTTCACTAGTTTGTACTACATGTTTTTATGTTTGATTTCCAAAAGGTGTTTATCGTTATGTTTGATTACAAATTAAAGGTGCATGTCCTTGAACTCAAAAAAGGGAAAATTTCATGTAGGCACCCGACCTTTCACACAAATCACACATAAGCACCTGGCCTTTCTTAAATTTCATATAAACACCTGAACTTTCTAAAAACTCATCAATTCAACACCTGACCTTTATTAAATTTCATATAAACACCTGAACTTTCTAAAAACTCATCAATTTAACACATGACCTTTATTAAATTTCATATAAACACCTGAGCTTTCTAAAAACTCATCAATTCAACATATGCCATCACCATTTCGTCTAAAACCAAACGGGAAAAAAATTAAGTGCTTCGATTTTTTATTTGTTTGAAATAGTGCTAATATCTTATTTTTCTGATTATTTTATCCTAAAGAATCATAATTAATTTTTGACTCTAAAGCTCTCATTAGTTAGCATTAAGAAAGACGTATAATCAAATATCTCTTAGGGCAACTAACGAAAGCCTTAGAATCAAAAATTAATTATGATTCTTTAGAATAAAATGATCAGAAAAATAAGATCTTCGCACTGGTTTAAACGGATTGAAAATTGGAGTAATTAATTTTTTAACCATGTATAAATCATTTATATATTAAAAATATATGGTTAAAAAAATTAAGTGCTCCAATTTTCAATCTGTTTAAACCGGTGTGAAGATCTTATTTTTCTGATTATTTTATCTTAAAAAATCATAATTAATTTTTGACTCTAAAACTCTCGTTAGTCAGCCCTAAGAAAGTCGTAGAATCAAATATTTCTTAGGGTCAACTAACGAGAGCCAAATAAAATGATCAAAGAAATAAGATCTTCATATCGGTTCAAACGAATTGAAAATTAGAGTAATTAATTTTTCAACCATGTATAGATCGTTTATATATTAAAAAATATGGTTAAAAAATTAATTGCTCTAATTTTCAATCCGTTTAAACCGGTGCAAAAATCTTATTTCTCTGGTCATTTTATTCTAAAAAATCATAATTAATTTTTGACTCTAAGGCTTTCGTTAGTTAGCCCTAAGAGATATTTGATTCTATGACTTTCTTAAGGCAGACTAACAAGAGCTTTAGAGTAAAAAATTAATTATGATTCTTTAAATAAAATGATCAGAAAAATAAGATCTTCGCACTGGTTCAAACAAATAAAAAATTGGAGCACTTAACTTTTTTCCTGTTTGGTTTTAGACGAAATGGTGATGGTAGATGTTGAATTGATGAGTTTTTAGAAAGCTCAGGTGTTTATATGAAATTTAATAAAGGTCAGGTGTTAAATTGATGAGTTTTTAGAAAGTTCAGGTGTTTATATGAAATTTAATAAAGGTCAGGTGTTGAATTGATGAGTTTTTAGAAAGTTCAGGTGTTTATATGAAATTTAAGAAAGGTCAGGTACTTATGTGTGATTTGTGTGAAAGGTCGGGTGCCTACATGAAATTTTCCCCTCAAAAAATGTAAGTACGAATTATTTTTGGCTAAGTCTCCCTTGAAATCTTATCTTACCCAAAAAAAATCGGGCTTAAAGGGTTATTTACACCGTGATCAAATCTTGTCAATGATGTGAGCTATCTATCTTATATGGCTGCTTGAGAATAAAAAATTAAATTAATCGAATTTGTTTATCTATTGCGAAAATACAAGAGCTTCGATTGCGTAGCTATAGGAATCCGATCTACCGAACTTTAGTTTGGGATGATCTTCTCCGTTGAATGATGAAAATGAATGATACAGACAACCGATGTAGGACTATGGTGAGCCCATAAATGAGAACCGTATCTTAATAGTTGGAAAATCCAAATTCATAGAATCCTTGTAAATAGTAGCAGTAATTGAAATGCCTAAGTTTGTTTTACGGAAAAGGCTTTAATCCAGTTTGTACGGTATTTGGTTTGTTCAAGCTATTGGACCGCTCCTCTCGCAGTTATCTCTCTCTAGCCCTAAAGAAGCTGTCGCCCTCCATCTTTCTCCCCAGGTTTTACATTTCAATGAGTGACGGGAGGGGAGGGATCGTGAGGTTTTTTCATCTCCCAATCCTAGATCTTGGAGGTTTTCTCTCTTTCTTCCTTCACCCCCTCCTCCTCCTCCCCAAACCTCCATATACAGCCCCTCCTTCGCCTCTTCAGCCATATAGTCAGAGTGGGAGATCTAGGTTGCATGGTGGATGAAGTCTACTCCAGTACGGTGGACTCTATCCGGTTCCATTACCAATTTTTTCTGGTTCTCTTTTTCGATGTCCCCTGTGTGAGTATTTTTTATTATTTTTCTACAGTGCTCCGTCTGTTAGGAGCGGTGAGTTTAGTTGAAATTGGGTGTAGTTTTAATTTAGACTGAGTCACTTCGGCTGAGTTCGTTTTGGGCTTTTTAAACCGGGTTTCGGGTAAAAAGCCCATAACCCGTATTCGGTCCCAAGTTCAAAACCGAGTTTCATGAGATCAATTTTCAAACCACACTCAAACATTTTCTCCTCTCTCGCCTTTAATCTACGATTAGACGCATCAATTGTAAACCCTATCTTCCACCCGTTTTGAAATCTTACAGCAACCAAACCCTATATTCAACCTCTTTTCTCTTCAATTTCTGCAGAGGATGCAGACCGAATCTCACGCCTCTCTCTCTCTCACCCACCGACTTTACTCATCTGTAACTGTGCCGAAGAAGCCATCTCTTTAATATTCAACCACTCGCACAGATCTCAACCTTGTCTTCTCTCTGCGCAAAGCTCTCTATACGATTAGTCACACCCATCATTCAAGCAGATTTGCAAATCTCATACCTATACCAGGTCTTCTTTATCTTCAAGCAAACAAGCCCCTTTCTCTATAAAATGGCCCCAATCCGTGCTGGGAAAAGCCATAAGCAATCGAAGAAGAACACCACGGGGAAGGTTGGGGCAACATTGTGAGGTGCGGAAGATGGGTTCTCCGACAGACAAAAATTCGAAAAGCTAGAGGTATTCAATCGACAGTATGGTAGTTTGATTTTAATTTATAAACTCGAACAATTTCCAGAAGAATTTTTTGATTTGAAGCTATGTATAAATACTTCTGTGATGTTCCTAACTTTTCTGATGTTTCTCTGTAGCCCAAATTTTTCCTCCAAAGACGCCTCCAAGACAAGTTCCACGTAAAGTTTCAGTCAAGAAGAAGAAGCATTCATCTTCTCCCGTCCCTTCAGAACAGTCGTGCACCGGCGAGAATAGCATACCAGTGGTATATGACTCTTACTTGTTAGCCCGGAATAAGTGTTTGTTGTGTACTTTATTTATTTTTTTTTTGTTTTTTTTGGCTTTTTACATTATTGGAAATTATCTATGTCATCTATTTGAAGGTTTAGGAGAGGCCTTTTTCTATTTTGCTTTAAACTAGGCCATAAAGAATCTTACTGGTAACTAATGTGTCATGTTCTATATACCCTTTTGTTGCTTGAACTAGGCTAGAATGGCTGATGATTTGTCTGATATTGGGATGTGGGGGTACTCCACTGTGGAGACTTTCATAAATATCTTGATGAGGTGAAGAAAGAGGGACAAGCAAGTACGAAGAAGGAGAGAAATTTTATGGCTAGGCAGTGGACATCCATTAAGGGTGAGATGACAGTGAGGTTGAGGAGGAGGGGATATACTGTGAAAAAATTGCGGGGCAAATTTGCTCGTTTGAAGAAGTCATATAAGACATTTGTGGCACTAAAAGTCAACCAAACAGGGCTAGGATGGGATGAGGCTACTGGAACAGTCACAATGTTAGACACTGAGTGGCAACTTTACCTTCAGGTACCTTCACATTAGGCAACCCAATCAACAACAAATTTTCAAATTCTTCAATCTGTTTTATAACTTTAGGCCTTTTTGATTTCTGGACTTATAGGCACACCCTAATGCTAAGCCTTTCCGAACCAAAGGACTTGAACATTATGACCTTCTTGCTGAACTATTGGCCAACACTATGGCGACTGGAGCATATGCACCAGATTCAACTATAGGGCCAATAACAACGGATGATGAGGATGAGATGGAGGGACTCATGCAGAGGATGAGGAAAGGGAAAGGGCTGCAAGGTGATACTTCTTCAGGTTCTAAGGGCAAAAGAAAGTCAGAGGATGGGCACAGTTGTGGTAGGAGTCACCCTAGCAAGATGGTTAGGAAGGACTATGCATATGAGCAAATAGCATTCTGTCAGAAAGCTAAAGGAGAGTGGTACCAAACTGTTAAGATCCAAAACACTGAACAAGTTGATCCAAAGTCCGAAACTTCGGCCATTCAAATACTAAACTCATTACAGTCGTTTGTCGACCCAAATTAGTTTCTTAAGGCTTTCAACAAGCTTGCCGACAACCTGCAACTTAGGAAATCATTTGTTCAATTGCATCCCGACATGAGGCGCTTTTGGGTCGAAAATCTTGAGTAGTGGTTGTTTCTTGACTAGGCAGTTGGAAGTCTTGTGTACTAGTTGGAAGTTTGTTGTAGGTTTAAGTTTCCGTTGGTTGTTGTTTTAAGTTTTAGTGCGTTTTCGTTTGTTGTAGGCTTCGTATGTTTGCTTCTTGTTTGTGCTATTATCCAGTTTCTATGTTTTAGGTAGTAAGAAAAATGCCACAAACTATGTCAGTCCCTTTTCATTCAAAGAAGTGGTTAGGTCAGTTGCTTTGTTCTTGTACGAAAATGCCAATAGCATGGTGATTTTGTCATTTCTTCCTCGTATGAATTGATGAATTACAACTGTTTATTAATGCTCTACTTGTACTTCCTCTTGTGTTGGATGCTTCTTTTTTGTGTGAAAATGGATATCCCCTATGGTATTTGTTAAATCTTGAGAAATGCAAATAATTAACACTGTATTCTTTGTTTTTGGATGCAGTGTACGTTTTATTTTCTTCTATTCCAAAATCTCCCACAAAATGATTGTGTTGTAAGGATAACTTTCCTATTCTAGTAAGATAAGATAATACATTGGAAGTGCAGATGGTGCTTACTGGTAGTGTAGTGAAAATGGTGCTAAAAGTGCACATCTATATTCTATTTCTGTTTCTGTTCATTGTCCAAACTTGATTAAAATGTGCATTATTGCGTTATGAAAAATTCGATATTCTATTAGTTGTGTTTGTAAGCCTGCATAAAAAGTCTTTCACATGATGTCCTACTTAAGTTTCAGTTTTTTAAAATATGTTTCAGTTTTGATTCTTGATCAGGAATTTTTTTTTTTTGGGTGTTGTTTTTAGCCTACAGTTTTGTTGCAAAACTTAGGTTGTACTCCTAAAGAATCCACTGATATGTCGTCATCACATGGTGCATCATGCCAATACCAATACGAGCAGGGAAGTAGTAGTAGTGATGGTGATGACATGATGATAATGGAAATGCTTTCCCTTTCGGACGACAAAAGGCAACCACAATGCAACGCCCCTTCACTAGTCAAGAATATGTAACACATTTATTGAATGGGCATCAAGATACCATACAAGATGTCTTGCGTGTAGATGCCCCAACGTTTAGGTCATTAGTTGCTGAATTGGTACTTAGAGGCAACCTTAATTGGGATCATATGCATTTATCTGTGGAAGAGTCGTTGGCCATATCCTTATACATTTGTGGGCAAAGCGGAAGGCATAGAACTGTTGCAGATCGTTTCCAACATTCCACAGACACCATATGCCGACACTTCAAGTACATGAGGCGTGCCCTTTGTACATTAGCTCCATTCATAATTCGACCGCCTGATTTGAATGTTTCCCCTTCTGAAATTATCAATGATCAAAGATTCTATCCCTGGTTTAAGGTAATTATACAGTCCAATAGTGGCTAAATACATGTATTCTTAAACGACACCTTTGTAATTATGTCAACTTGATCAGGACTGTGTCGGTGCCATAGATGGAACACACATCGAAGCTTGGGTGCCTACCCCACAAGAAACAACATATCGTGGAAGGAAGGCTACCAAAACTCAAAATGTGATGGCAGCATGTTCATTTGACATGAAATTCACATTTGTTTATCCTGGTTGGGAAGGTAGTGCCCATGATTCACGGGTGTTCCTAGCTGCGGTTACAAATCCTAATCTTAACTTTCCGCACCCACCGATCAGTAAGTACTACACTTGAATGTTCTTTTGTTATAGTAGATTATTGTACATGCATGTATGTCTCACTAAATTTACTTACTTTTAGACAAATATTATGTGGTGGATTCTGCATACACCAACATGCCTGGGTACCTAGCTCCATATCGTGGCGAAAGGTATCATTTGAATCAATACGATGGTCCTAATCCTGTCTACAACTCTCATAGGGAGTTGTTCAATCATAGACACTCATCGTTGAGAAATGTTATTGAAAGATGTTTTGGGGTATTGAAGAGACGATTCCCGATCCTTAAAAGTATGCCCTCGTACAAGCCAGTGAGGTAACCTTCAATTGTGACAGCTTATTGTGTTGATCACAACTGGATTATAATCCAGCGTCAAAGAGACTTGTATTTTGATTCTTCGGATGATGATGATGATGAGGAAGAGGATGGTGGAGATATTGAAGTCGTAAACATGTCCCGTGGCGGTTTGCAGCAAATAGCCCATAGGCGTGATAAAATTGTGACTCAATTATGGAATGCACATAATTGGTAGGTTAGTATGCTGGATATCTATTTTTTTTGCTCTTACTTAACCCCCCCCTGCCCTCCTCTTTTTTTTTTTTTTGGAGTTCTGCCTTATTAAGGTTAAGAATTAATGTTGACAAAATAATTTTTTTCTAGGCATGGCTGGAAAAAGCTCCTATTGTGTTGTTTTTGTTGGAAAAGTCCTTGGAAGAAGTTCCTATGATGCATGGAAGGTGTAGGTGGAGCATCAGTCCCTTTGCTCTTAAATGTGCAATCAAGCATGGATGGTCGTGGTGGTTCAAATAAGTGCATTAACATTGCTTGTTTCTCACCTGGGGGAGTAATGGCATTTCTAATTTAGTAGGTTGTCATATTTGTTTATTCCAAAACACTTTCGTTCGGGGTTATGTAATGGTACTAATATTTGATGGTGTTGGACTGTTTAGGAATGGTTCTGTTGTAGTAATGTTATAATTGTCACGCCCTCGATTTTCAACATAAATAAATAATACAATTTGATAAAAGATCCTCGCATAACTTAATAATACCCCAAAAGGTTCCCAAAAGTAAAAATATACAACTTTGGCACCACGGCCCCAAATCAACTTAACCACAAGTACGAATTTGTTTAGAGTATTACAATTTCTTTAGCCAAAGGAATTTAGGAACAATTAGTTACAAACTCATCTTTAACAAAAGTAAATCAATTACAAAAGAAGATTAAGTGACTAAAGATGTCGGCTTCCAAAATCTTCATGTCCAAGCACATCATTGCATGTAATCTATTGCCCAACATTCGAACCTGAAAAGAAGGATTTTGCTGAGCTACACTAGCCCAGTAGAGAATTCTATACTCAAGCTATATGTAAATATAATGAATCATGCAATGATAATGAATGGTTTCGACTCAACGAACAAGAGATACAGAAGGGCACCATAAGGAACCGACAGACCATGACTACGAGATTCAATACATCTTAATGGTGTCCCTAACCATTCATACATCAAACTAAGAGCAACATTAAACACACGTCCACCAAGATAACTCACGATAATGTCTCAAACCATTATAAGACTCCTCATTTCTTACCAATTACCAATGGACCTCTTTTCGTAAAAGAAAACAATCATTTTTTTTTTATTGATTGGCAATGTAGTTTTAAGAAAACTCTTGACCTTTACGGGTCAACTCCGTTGATTCGCTTGAATACCGGAATCCGTTGATTTGTGCCCAAATACCGGAAACCGTTGATTCGCTCAGGAATACCGGAGGATTTTCATAAAAATCCTTTTCCAAAACCAAGTTCCCTTTTCCTTTCACAAACTTTGACGAAATCAACTATTGTTTCCATGTTTCAACACTTACAATCTCAAGCAAGAAACAGCCCAACGACAACATGAACTTCAATAATCAATCATAGCTTCCTTCATCATGCGAGACATTCAACTGTATTACCACCACTTGCGTTACAGTGAATTCTCTCCACCTGGGTTTCCGCATTACCACACCTTGCGTTGCGGGCCCTCTAGAGTCTCCGCATTACCACACCTTGCGTTGCAGGACCCTCAATTCAACATTCATAACTCACACAACACATATGCATAATCAACCCAAATGCAGGATAACAACACTTCCCAAGTTTGCAATCTTTCATTCACCACCATCAACGTATTACAAACTCATGCCCATGTCTCATTGCACATTAATAAGTACTTTAAGTACACATTATTCCACATAGCCTATCATGACGCCCTACGTCGCATATTGAACCCACAACGATTCCACAACACACCACCCACTAGGTTCTAAACGTAAATCTTAAAGAACGAACACCAACAGAATTTAGAGGGCTCCACAAAACAATTCACGAGGGTATAAGTTACCCCACTCTCATCCGGACCTCTAGACAAGTTCCTATCGTCCAACTAAACATCCGTCGTTATACCTTTTTAACCTATGATAATCGACAACTTCTCTACTGTACATTTTTCAATCCATCAATCACTATATCGTACCATAGTACCCAATACGGCTTCCCCAACTATCCTAACATGCTACAGTACCAAGCGTGTCTATATCGTTTACCATATCATGCCATAATCATTCCCAAGTACTATCAATCTCATAGTTGCGTTTCGAATAAGTTTTAATCAAGTAAGCTACTACTCTTTCATTAACGATGGAAGGCCAACGAGACGAGGGTAACTTAGACTAACCAAAGGCATTCAATTTAACATGCTTGAAATAGGTTTGGAGGTGTCCAAAAAGGTTTAGAAGTGATTAGGGGTTCAAAACAATCAACGGAGGAGCAAAAGGTGCAAAACTGGAGATAAGCTCACTGTATCGATACGCGCTTAATCCGTATCGATACGGAATCAACTGTCTAAAAAGATAAGCTTACTGTATCGATACGGCCCTTAATCCGTATCGATACCACGGGGCTTCGGGTAGAACTTTCAGCAGATTTTCGAGACAAACCCAACGACGAAATACAATGATCCAAGCACGATCAAAGCACAAAATCACTCATAAACACATAGAATAAGTAAGAAATCCCTACCTCGAAGTTGGAGAGCAAATACACAAGGAGATCGGGCCACGCGAACATTTGAACTCAAACTTGAACTACGCCCCAAAACACTCCTCTCCGAGCCAAACCGGACAAGCTACGAACACAATAGCACTTGAGGAAGATGGAGAGAGGGTTGGGTTACTTGGGTTTCGAGTTTTTGTGGTGATTTTCGGTGGGAGAGCAAGAGAGAGAGAGGAGGCCGAGGGAGAGAGAGAGAGAGGACGGGAGAGTAGAGAGAGAGAGAACTTGGGATTTTGATCCCCTACACACACACACATATATATACTAGGATACACACAAATCACACTTGCATTCCCTCCACTAACAATCTTATCTCTATGACCCCAAGCCAACTAAATCTAATAAATTCCTCAATTTCTATTATTAATAAACCTTTAAACAAATTTCGAAAATACAGGTCTCGACAATAATAGCTTGAAACCCCGGATTTGATTTTGCTTATATTCGACCGTTGGGACTATGGAATTGATTTTCTTTCTTTATGCAATGAATATGTAGCTGATCTTATTTCATATGTTGATCTTATTTGATATTTGGCCATGTGCATGTGGGATGCCTATTTCATATATAGGTCCTCTGCTTAAGACAATCTATCAGGAGTTTTTGGTAATTACTAATGCTAGATTGCTTGTACATACCACTAGCAGATTATATTAAGATGTTTTGCTGCCTGTTATGCAGTTTTCTGCTGCTACTTCGGGCAGGCATGAAACTGCTGCTACTTCGAAATTGCTATTGTTTTGCTACTGTTTTTGCTACCTTTTATGCAGATGCTGCTACTGTTATTGCTGTTGTTTTCGATCAAAATGGTATTCTGGCAGCTTTGTATCCCAATTTGGACAGGTTGAACAGCTAGGAGAGAACGAATTATACAGCTTTGTCGAGGGAAAGCAGCTTATATCAGCTGTGTTGCTGACTTTCTACTGTTTTGCTGGCATTATTGCCATTACATACGGCTGGTCGTCGTTCGGTTATGCTACCTTTTGATTGTGCCAAGTACTCTGCTTTTGCTACCTTTTTTAATTTGATTGTGCCGAGTACTCTTTTTTTCCCCTTTTTAATTTTAATGCAATGGCTTTTAGCCAAATTTGTACAAAAAAATTTAAAAAAATTTTGAAAAATTAAAAAAAAATCAACCAAACAGCATCTCAGAAATTTAGTTTTATAATTGCTCCAGAATTTTGAAACGAACAGATTTTATGAGAGAAGTTCAAAGCCACGTTTTTTAAAACATTTCAAAAAATTTTGCCAAAACCAGCAAACGAACATAGCCTTCCTGTTTGGTTTCTTAACCCCTTGTTTAGGGATGTAGTTTCTTCTTTATATTCTGTTTCTTAGATCTATAATATCATACGTTATCGTTTTGAGGAAAGAAAAAAAAACCCTATTGTTTTAAAAGCTTATGGGAACGGTATGAGAACATGACTATGAAGAATTAAATTCCTAATAATTTAATACCTGAACTAACTCTATTCTACCTTACGTTAACAATTGATTCCCTTTTAATCTAAGAGATTGCTATAGGGAGATGAGAGTCTACCCTTGGAGAGTTTCTCATGAAATAGAAAAGTGGACATTTATTTCTAGTGTCTACTCTCCTAATCCAAAAAAAAAAAAAAAAGTTTCGCCGTCATACTCTTGAATGTAGATGGTGTTTCAATTGGTCGAGCACCCTTTGCCTCATTCATTTGGCCAGGGTTCGATTCCCACGCCTACCCCATTCATGTGGTGGCCTCCCCTTGCCCCTGCCAACTAACGCACTAACCCGCTGATGTATATTGTTTTGACAAAAAAAAAATACTACTATACTCGATCCGATTCACATGAGAGAATTCTCGTTTTAGTTAAAATGCGGACCCCCCTTTTTCAATCGAATTTTGATGATCTGAGCCGCTCAATGTAATCAAAATGTGATTTTAAGGGTACCCGCGAGATAGGCAAAAAAAAAGGACCGGGAAGGGCTTGATTTGAACAATTTTTATTTGAACCGTTCTATTAAAAATTGTTTGGAACTGTTCGGATGAAACCCTTCTAGGTCTTTTTTTTTTTTTGCCGATTTCTGACGAGCACCCATAAAATCACGTTCTGAACACATTGAACGGCTCGGATCATTGAAATTCGATCGGAAGATGGGGGTCCGCATTTTAACTAAAATGAGAACACACTCATTTGAAACAAACAGCTACTTTATATATATATATATATATATATATATATATGGAGTCTCCTTCTCCTAAGGATCACCTTAACTTAATAAAATGAGGACCTCCCTTTCCCGATAGAATTTCAATGATCCAAGCCGCTCAATGTGTTCAGAACGTGATTTTAAGGGTACTAGGGAGAAATCAGCAAAAAAAAATGACCGGAAAGGCTTCATCCGAGCAGTTTTTGTTTATTTTTTATTGAATGGTTCAAATAAAAACTCCTCAAATGAAGCCCTTTCCGGTCATTTTTTTTATTGATTCCTCGCGTGTATTCATAAAATCACATTCTGAACACATTGAGCGGCTCAGATTATCGAAATTCGAATAAAAAATGGGAGAAATGGAGAGGTCCTTATTTTAAAATAAGGACCTGCTCATTTGAAAATGACTGTATATATATATATGTATGTATGTATTGTCACAAAAGTTTTCCATTACGCAACACTAGAAGCTAGAGAGCTTATCCACAAACAACATTGAAGTCAAAAAGTAGGAAAGGTCAGAATTTGACGCAAAACAATGAATACTCAAATAGTACCTACTGCTGTTGGAAAGTCTATCCGCTCAATCAATTTAAAAGAAGAGCCTTCAAATTCAATTCTGAAATACACGCCTAGAATTGAGGCAGAGTTTTTTGACTTGGAAAAGAGAGGCCGCATGCAATGTGTTTCAAACCAAACAGGGCCAGCATGTCTAAAGACGAACGGAAAGGGCACCAGTTGAGTCGACTTGACGGCTGCTTTTACCTGTGTTGATCTCAACATTTTTCTAAGTTACATCAATTCTTCAATAGAGATTTGAATGAATACAAGTTTTCCTGCTCAATTTTTTTCTCAACCATCCAACACCCATCTGCTTAGGATTCTCTAGTTACATACGATAATTTATTTTTATAACTATATAGGTTTTTTTTTTTTTATCAGAACTATATGGGTTGATCAAGAATATCTACCACAAATTTTTACCGTTCTTTTCCATTTCTATCTGGAACTTATGTATATCGGCTTTCATAAGTTGTAAATTTCTTTTTGATGTCTGTCCGTCTAAAGTTAAAATCACACGTCGACCGTCTTAATTTGATCATGTCCCACTTTTCCGCTATTGTTTAGCATACGTGCTTAAAAACCTAGATAAGAGTTATAAATTAAAAGATACTCCATTGTGGTACTGTAGAAAGGCGCATCAGGCTTCAGGCATTGTACGTAGTGAATCCCCGGCCAATAATTTATAGAAACTTTTCGTTTCACAACAAGTAGTACAAGGGATTAGTGGTACTCCTTCCGTCTTTATTAAAATGATCATCATTCCATTTTGAGTTGTTTCAAAATAAATGTTCATTTTAAATTGTTAATTGGTAAAGTGGAAGTAAAAGTTGATGTGAAAAACATGAAGTAGAGGATAATTTTGAAAAGTAGATATAAAAGTTGATGTGGAAAGAGCAAAGTAAAGAGAAAAGTTGATGAGAAAAGTGTAAACTAGAAGTGAAAGTTGACTCCTAAAACTGCATGTTTTTTAAATTAAAACATTTAAAAAGGGACGAAGGGATCGAGTAACAGTCATGCTACAACCACACACACTTAATCACCAGTAAATCTGTCCACACAGATTTTTCACGCACAAATCGTGCACAGATTGGGATGTGGGGCCCACTATGGGTCCCATACAAATTATCCAAGCCGTTCATTAAATTAAAAACATGTTTTCAAGGGCCTTTACGAGAAATCAACTCAATCCGCCACCTATAAGTGCTCAATTCAATCATCTAACTTTTCATTCAAGTTTAAGATCCTAAAAGCAGAACGAAAAGTTTTATGATTGGTTCGAGCACTTAAATGTAGTAGATTGAGCTGATTTCTAATTGGAGGCCTTCAAACCATATTTTAAATTCAATCAACGGCTTGGATCGTTTGTGTGGAACCTGAAGTGGACCCCACATCTCAATCTGTGCAAGATCTGTGCATAAAAAATCTGTGTCATTAGCACTACTGCTTAATCACACAAACTAACTCACATCAAACATAGGGCCCGCATAATTAGTACTCCATCCGTCCCTTTTTAAATGTCCTGCTTCGTAACTCCAACTTATTAAAAAGACATCATCATTACACATTTCACATCAACTTTTTCCTCTACTTTCCCAACTTACCCATCATCATTATACTTTTACTCACTAACTTTTTAAAATGAAATTGTGGGCACACGCCCCAAAAATCGCCCGATTTTGGTTTGCAAAGATTAATTTATTTGGGGGGCGGCCCTCTTAGAAAATAGCGCGGCGAGACGCTTCGATTCAGAGTCGCCACTCGGGTTTAGCGGTGAGGCACCCAATGAACCGAACTCGAGAACGTTTGCTACGTTTTGCTTTGATTTGAAAAAGGGTTTGATTTGATTTGAAAAGGCGTAGACTGGTCCGTCGTCACCTTCGATATCTGAGGTTTGGGAGCCATATTACGAGAGGGGAAGGGTTTTATGGCACCCCTCTCGCCCAATCCGGAGATCGGTCTCTACTCAGGCATTTTTGTAAAACTTTTGCACTTTTCTCTCATTTGATCATTTTTAGCCAGTTAGGGCGGGGGAACAGTTAATAGGGGTTAAAAGTTGTAACAAGTTGCAGTTTATATGACAAAATGTTTATGGATGATGGTTTGCTTGAATTGAATTAACGCAAGAACGTAGATTGAGTACAAGCACTGCAAATAGTTTCATCAGGATGGTGTACGCTGCTTTTCGGGCACGTGAGCAGGCAACATGTTGGCACGTAATGGCCAAGCCACTACGCACCACCATACCCTGCGCACAGCCATCTATAAGCTGGCGTACACTACCCTGACAATTCCTACAGCATTTGCTCTCAACCCTCTGGGCTCTGGAATGGATCAGTGCACACCCAGGACAAACCACGCAGTTTATAAGGCATTTCATGTACATATACAGGCACAAGAGATGGCTAAGAACCACGAGAATAACAAAGAAAACCCCATAAACAGAGTGGGGAGGAACAAAAGGCCAGGATTGAACCGTGATGTAAGGGCCAGGCACTGAACCCTAGCCAACATGCCGTACGCCACTCCTAAGAGGCCGTACGCCAGGTTTGCCTGCTGTTCGGTGTTTGGCTTTACATCATCTGGGCTCTGGAACATGACCAGAAATACCCCAGAGGCCTAGTAAAGCAAAAAGATACAAGTGTTGAAGGTTACATCTAAACAGCCCTAATGTACAGAAAGCAGTAAACTGGTTATTATTAGCATGCTGAAGGTGATGACGGAAAGGAAATAAGCAATAAATAGACACTTCATGATCCCCACGCCAGCAGTGCACATACTGCCAAAGATGGCGTACGGCTTGATGAAGCTGGCATGCGCCATGGTGTGTTCCTTACGACTGATTTATTTTACCAGAGAAGGGCCTGGACTAGTATCAGTTACTAGCCAGGACCTTTCTGGTTCCCCTCAGGAATTGAAAACAGAAAAGAACACAAAGGTGGTATACCTTTGGTATGAAAGATGGAAAGATGACTTGAGCTTTGGGGGTTGAGGATGGAGATTGGATGGTAGCTGAACAGCACTGGGGAGGGGTGTGAAGTAGTTCTCTGCTTCTTGCTCTTTCAATGGAGGAGAGAGACCAAGAGAAAGAGGAGAGGAAGGGGGTTTTGCTCTTAACTCTTAATGAGGTTAACCCCTTGCAAGTAAATGCAAGGGGGGTATTTATAGAGCAATGGTGGACTGAGGGGGAAGTGATCAGTTGGGTTAAAGGGCTTGGTTAGGTTAGGAAGGGGAGCTCCCATGCATTAAATGCATGGGACTTGTTGATGGGGTGTGTAGGAGAGAGAGGGGGACGGGCCAGAGGAATATAATCATCAGGGGCACTGTTCCCTATACTTGGGAGTCACAAAAGTCTCGGGCGCGTGACAAAAAGCGGTGATTTGACCGGCCTTGACCATGCGTACGCCACCTACATGCCACCGTGCGCCAGGTCAAACTCAGTCAACGGTCGATGTCCGACACGTGGCGATTTCCTGGCGCACGCCAAGCAGGAGCTGGCGTAAGCAAGGTACGGTTTTGCTGAGGCTTATTTGGCTCTGGATTTGAAGGGTTTGAAGGGGTTTGAAATAGTTTGAAAGAGGAGGGTCCAACACTCAAAGCTCGTGACCTTCCATCGACCTCGGAGAGTTTTCAACTATTTATCATCATTGGGGTAACAAAAAGACCGCAAACGTGCTGATCCGGATAGTCCAGAATAGGGTGTCTACAGAAATATACTTTTATGAACAAAATAGACAATGCATCGACTTTTTCCCCCTAACTTTACAAAATGGACACTTATTAAGAAACAGCCCAAAATAGAATACTGACCAATAAAAGGGACGGAGGGTAGTACAACAGATTTGGCTATGTACTTACCATGCATGCAATTATACATGTACGAGCCTCATGTTTGATGTGAATAAATTTGTATGGTTGTGTGTGGCGGTTGTACACGGAGTAAGTAGTACTCCAATTTGGTACCACTATTAAAAAAGACTATTTGTACTGCATAATTAGTACTACTGTAGTACGACAGATTTGGCTTTGTATGCGTTCACTTGGATTTAACTTAAATTTAAAATTGTTTTTATTTAAATTTTTTTTGCATTTATTAATTTTTGGTCAAAATTAATAAGTTATTGTTTCGTCTCGATGAGAGAAATTGAAAAAGTAAAATTTTTTTATTTAATTGTTTTAAAAAATAACTATTTTTTAGCGCCAAAATTTCATACATGAGATGTACATGCGGGACTTGAAACATGTCCATGAGTAGGACCATGACAGGGCAACAACCGCACTCAGCCCATGTCATCAGACTCATCTCACGTCTTACCACCACCCTCTCCCTGACTTTCTGTATTACCTTTTGCTCACTTTTTAGACTTTTGGACGTTCCACAACATTTAGCTTGTTGGATGAAACCAAATTTCATTTTTACCATTTCTTCTTGAATGTAAAAATGACAAATTTTTTTTGCTAAAAAATGGTTATTTTTCAAAATATTTGTGTAAAAGTAAAAAAAAAATTCACTTTTTCAATTTCCCTCGTCGAGACGAATCAATAACCCATAAAAATTTGGCACAAAATTAACAAATGCGAAAAAAAATTCAAATAAAGATAATTTTTAAATTTAAATTAAATTTAAGTTAAGTTCAAAAGAACGGGCCTAAGTATCTTTTCAAAAAAGTTGAAGAGTAAAAGTTATAAGTTAGTAACCTTAAAAAGTTATGGAGTATTTTCAAGATTAATAAACAAATTGAGATGGAGGGAGTATTAGGTTAAGCTATGTGCACTTTTAACACTACTACTTTGTAGTAGTCTAGGCCTCGTTTGATTCGCCGATTATTTGTCTTGGATAGGACTAATTGTATTTAATCCCATGTTTAGTTCCCAAAATGACAATTGAGATTATCAATCCCAGTATTAATTTTATTCCTATACAGGGGTACTAAATAATCCCACAAGAGAGGTGGGATTAGGTGGGATTAGGTAGGATTAACAAAGAAATAATTATTTTCAAAAATATTTGGATAATATTGGAATTGTTCTCCAAAAGTATTTTCTCAAAATTATCTTTTGTAAAAATTTATATCGAAAAAATATTTCTCAAGAATATTTTTATTATAAAAACTATTTTCATAATTCTTTTTCAGAAAACATTTTTCAAAACTTTATTTGTTTCAAAAAAATATTTTTCAACAAGAAGTTGTTTTTTCAAAAAAATCTGTTTTGAAAACATTTTTTGAATAACAAACTAAATTCAAAGACTATTTTTCAAAAAAAAAACATTTTCCAAAATGTAGTTTTTGTAAGAAAATCTCTTTCCAATTTTTTTTTGTAATAATACTATTTTTGTTAATTATTTTTGAAAAATGTGTATTTTTTTTTTCAAAAAATTGTTTTCATAAGTTTCATTAAAAAAAAAACTATTTTCAGAAACTACTTTTAAATTTTAAAAAAAAAACTATTCCTTATCCCATATGTAATCCATGCGGATCAAACATAGGATCGGGTGGAATTAGAGATGAAATTAGGCCCCGTTTTGCTAAGATTCTCAATTTTTGCTTTATGAGACAGGTCATTTTCTCACAATACATCACCTTTAATTTAAAAAATAAGTTCTTATTTTGTTAGTGGAACACACCCTTAATCCAAGACAAATAGTCTAGGGTCTAACAATCCTAGGACGGTTAATCCCATGTTAGGGTCTAACGTAATATTAGCCGCTTGGAATAGGAGTAATTGCGCCTAATACTAGCTTCATTATCCCATATTTGATTCCCGAGATGGCTGTTGGCATTAATAACCCTAGGATTAGGTTAAGGCCAATTCTAACGGATGCCCCTGGGGCACAACTTTAAGCATATTAAATGAGGTAAAAGATGGTATGCACCATTCTAACTTGAAAGGATAATTAATTACATGCATTGGTAAATTAAGAGTTCTCCAATTAATCTCATTAATGATCGTAGTAGTATCAAATAGGGTCAAATCTATCCCTGTATCAGATTTTACTAGTTCTCTATTACTTATGTATTTTGGTCGTAAAAATTCATAACTATGTTTTTTTTATGTTTGCTTTATACGGTTGTATTAAAATAATTTCTAAATTTACTAAATTAATGATGTTGAGAATAGAAACCATTTCATCAAAAGAAGTAACAATTTTTTGAATTACAAAAATGACTGTTGACTGTTCAACTTCATCTATATTTAAAATGAGAAAAACAAAATCGATGAAAAATGGGAGATAATAATGCCTAGCTATATACTGCCCACCATTTACTTTTCCCTTTTAAACATTTCCTTCACCAGAGCTTACCAACCAATCTGTTCATATGCTCCACTTTCAAACTAAACAAATTGTACCCGGACAATCAAACAAATTACATGCTTTAAAAATAAATAAATAATATATATATATATATATATATATATCTACAAACCGAACAAAAAAAAAAAAACTCTGCCTAGAGACAATATATGCAATGATGGTGTGTGGGGCCTACTCCAAAATTATACACAAATAATTCAAGTCCTCATTAATTTGAAAAGTTTTTTTTTTTAATTTGTCTTTTAAAAAATCAACTTATTGGATAACTGTAAAAACTTGATAAAATTTTCTAATTTTCTTCGAGTTTTCTATCTCAGCAGAGTAGTTGTTGTGCAATTGTAGTTTTTTCCCCCCTCTCTTTTGGACTATGAAAGATTGAGACTCATGGATTGCTATTAATTGTTTGTGGTGGTACGACTTCCCAATTGTTGGATTTTAATATTACGAAAAAATATTGTTTATGTTTCTAGTTTTGGTTTCGATTCAATAAAATTGTTCATTTGGCCATAAATGATACTGTAGTAGAGAGAGTGTTGCCATTTCAATCTGTTGCCCATTCTTATTTTCATGTGTTTATTGGAAAGTGGAAAAAAAAAACGAGAATATGAAAATGTACACTTGTTAATTATCATCTCACCGACCTAATTTTTAGAAGGATAATGAGGGTAATATTGTCATTAGAAAAGAGTATTATAAGCATTTATAACTAGTATAGAAAATAGTAGTGAAAATTAATGTTTTGTGAGTTCCCATCAACACAATTCATATAGAGAGGTGTATTTATTGCATCCAAACCATTGCCCCTGGGGCACCTGTTAGCGGAACCGTTAAGTTACATGTGGGGACATTATACAATATAATCCAGGGGAAGTGGGATTGAGCAGGATTAAGAAAAGCGCGCTATAAACCCATTTTAACGAGGTATGAAAAATTACAAAATTTCCTCAAATGTTCTCTAGTCTTGAAAAATTACAAAAATACGTTGAAAAATTTACAGTAATACCCCCCTCTCTTCCTGAGTAATTTTGTGTCATCCAAACATAGAATTATAGAATTACTTCTAGGACAGATAGTCCAACGACTACCAAAACTAGAACTGTTAATTTCATTTGAATCCATCAATCAAATGAGACCTAAAAGGAACAAACAACTAAACAAATAACCTCAATTCAGGGAAGAAATAATCACATCTTTGCTTTTGGCAAAGACAATCCTTGACTCCCTGACTCGGCCAACTAATTAAGCCAGTCCAATTTCCAAAATTTATTTAATATCCGAGGATAAGAACAAAACCCAAAAAGGAGATTAGTGGCTTACCAATAAATTAAAGGCTGCTTGATTTAATTATACGCTTAAGTTAGCAAAAGGAAAAACTATACAATTAAAAGGGCTTTAGAACGCGCATGATACATGACAACTAGCTAGGTGGGCAGATGGAGTTTTGACTTCAAACAGCGGATCAAAAAAGAAAAAAAAAAAAGAAAAAAGAAAAAAAAGAAGCCAAAATAGCACTATACGTTTAACTTTGTAAAAAGGCTCTAGTTTCATCTTGTTAGATATGATTAAATAAAATACGATCTACGAAGAAGGAAAATAAAGAAATATACACACATGTGTATGAACCGATCAAGCCCTTACCATTATCCGAGTGAGGTTGATTTTTCACGGGAGCTCGTAAAAACGTGTTTTAAATAAACTGAACAGGTCCGATCATTTGTGTGAAGGTTCCACGCAAATTTTATGTCAAATATAGTGTGAGCGAAACCGGTATATATGTGTGTTTGGTGACATAATAAGCCAAATAAAATTAAGAAATGAGACTTGTGTTATTTATATACTAATGAGTAACCATATATTATGGTCTCTTGTTAATCTAACCATATAATAATGGATAACCACAAATTGAAATGTTCACAAGTTAATAATTAATACCGCCTAGCGTTATTGTGATAGTAACCCGTATTCGCTGAAAAGGGACGGATGGGTGGGGGACATGGGTTTCGTTCCCCCACCCAACTTCTCCTTGTACAAATACCATGTGAAGTTCTGGTCTTTTACCCAAATGATCTGTTTCAAAAACTACTTCAGTGAATTGGACAAATACTCCACTATGCAATAGGATGTCGGATCGGGCAGCTTTGTGCCCCGATTTGAGCATGAATGTGGGGCAGCTTCTATACACACAATACTGGAGTTTTATCTTCTCATATTTTATGAAAAAATGTACATCGTACGTAGTTTTAAATTCGATGATGTTTCTGATTGAAGGATATGATTCACAAATGAGATGTATAGTTACAATTTCCAAGTTCTAATTTTCCAAATTACCATATTATATGATGGTATTCCTTTTTCTCTTGCATTAGATCAGTTGTCCACTCTTACCGCACGTACGACGAGTCATTTCACTTTCTAATTTTGAACGATCAGTTTAATGACAATTTTTTTTGCTTGGCGAAAGTCAATATTGTTAGTTTCATCAGATTATAAATTCTTTGATATGGAATATGAATTCTTAAGTACTATAAAAAAATTTTAAAAATGGTGTTATTAATTAATTAATTAACTCTAAGTCAAAATGTAGTTGGCATGGAAGGTAACTACACACCTAATTTGATTCGTACAACTTACTAGTCACTGAGAAAATCTCAATGACAACAAAGTGAAAATATCCGATTCTGAATAATAACTTACAATACACATAAGACACATGGTTTGATATATATAGAGCTATTTGTCTAATTAATTGATTAAATAACTGAATTAGAAGATTGATTGACCCCATTCTCTATGGATTAGAGTTGATTCGTTTGTCCTTCACACATAATGGATGCGTTGTGTTTAATTATACAAATTAGCGTGGAGCATGCAGCAGAGCGCATCCTTGCTTGGATGATGAGGATGCATGATGTTTGCACGCAGTTGTGAGCAGAGCAAGCCCCTGAATTGAAAATCTACGGCCACTAAACGGGCATGGAGATCATTATAGTTAGAAATTTAAAAAATTCTCTTTCCTTTTGCTTTCATTTTTTTGTTTATTAAATATTATCTCGTATGAAATTTCTGCCAGTGGAACAAATATGAAAAATTACTGTATGATAATATTTAACAAATGATTCTTTGTTTGAGAATATCCCTCACTTATCCGATTTGTTTTTATATAAAGTTCAAGGTTTTGCCCAATTTATCCGCATCACACCTGCGACTAATTCTGAGGGACAAGTCTCACCGATCACTAGCGGGAGCCTTATTCTTCGACAATTGGGTGTTTCATTGCCTTATTAGAATGAACAACTCCAAAATTATCAGACCTCCTACATCACTCAGGGTGTATATAAGACAAGAAAGAAATATAAAAAATCTTTGATTGTAGTTATGGAACTCCTTTCAATCATTGTTTTACAAATCAACTAAACAATACGTACCTGGCTTGGCCAGCTAGTTTGTTTCTTTCTCTCTGTGCTGGTAGGAAACGCAACTGTTGGAGAGTCAATTAGGTAAATTAAAACTCGTCCATTGTCTAGAAAGGCCGTCTGGAGGGAAATGGTGGCAGCATGCCGTGACCCAAGATTTAGTTCGAGCGCAAAAAAAAATTGATCCATTCTATTCATTTTGTTTAGTCGAGTTTCTAGGGTGCCAAAACATATAGAGCGACATGAATGGAAAAGTTTGTCTTGAAAAAAATGAACTTATTTTGTTCGTGTCACTATATACTACGAATATATCGATCAGGTGAACAAGATGCACGGTTCACAAGCGGTTCACATCACTTTTTACGCCCGGAGACAGCTCTAAATTCATTAGAATCCTTTCAAGGTGTTGGTTTGGGCAGCATCTTTTGAATTCATGCTTCTTAAAAGTTGTGTAATCAAGGAAGGAGCTCAAGCGGCCTTGAAAGAACCACATGCTAAAACCAAACACCAACCATATTTTTTAGACATAAAAAACCAAACAGCATTCAATAATGATTTTAATAACATGTCAATGAATTTCTAACCAGCTAATCAAGAACCGTAGAAACGAGTAAATAATCAACAATGAGTTGATGTGACCTAACTGACATTCCAAAAGGAAATTCTATCCCCTCTTTTTCTGCACTCTTTTTTGTGTGTAAATAGTTAGCTCAAAATGTACTACTCTATTGCAATTACGGCAATTATATTACATAACAGAACACGCATTAGGGTTCTCATCACTAAACATATCAGGTTGTATTCCCGTACGGAAGGGGGCGGCGGAGGTGGAGGAGGGTGCGAGTATTCCGTGGCATAACCTTGGTTGGGATAACCTTGACTATAACCAGGGTTGACGTAATGTTGATATACACAGGAACGCCATATCCAGGAACGTCGTAACCCTCGATCCTGGTAACCTTGATAATGCAATGGCGCTGAATAATACGAAGAAGACGGCACATTCCCATAATAATCCATTTTGTTCACCTCCACCTTTGGTTCTTGGATCTTTTTCCCATCACCGCTACTAGGGGCTTTTGACTCACCACCACCTTCTTTCTCCTTTTTGTCTCCACCACCTTCTTTCCCCTTCTTATCACCACCACCGCCTTCAACCTCCACGCTTTGCTTCAATTTTTCTTTCAGGTATGGTGTGAGTTCCTTAACATCCATCGTCCCTTTAACCGTGGCCAACCCTTTCTCCCCATCAATTGTAACTGAATCTACACCTGTTCACCATTTCGGATCATTTTTAGCAAACAAAAGTAATCAAAATATAACAACTCCTTACACATGAATAATAAGAGGTGAAAGGAATAATCCTAGAATCTAAATAAAATACTATCAAGTTAAGGTACTGGCATACCATAACCAATTAAGCAAAGTCATATGTTCAACAATTAGCTATTAAATAATCAAAAGTTCGGGAATCTTACCTTTGATCTTTGATATGACTCGTTTTATTTTTTTTTTGCATCCGTCACAGTGAACCCGAATCTTCAAAACAACTGTGCTCACGGCAGGCTAAAGACAAAACGGAAAAACATAGATTAACATTATATTTAATAAGTTAATCCAAAACGTCATCAACTAAAGTACTAAACCAAGCTAAAGTAGATATTAATAAACAAGTAATCCCAGATTGAGACTCAATTAACACTTCAATTAAAGAAAAGAAAAGGATTCTCTCCAGATTGTCCAGTCGGAGCCATTTTTTTCACTCTTTCCGGGGTTACTTTGATGATCAAAGTCGTAATTGTCAAAACTCCACTAGAACATCAGCACGTTAAAATCCTTGTTAATCGGATATCGTTCGTTTGATGCAAAATAAATATATCTGATGATCAATATGATTTTTGGCACGCTTCTGGTTGTCAAGAATTCTAAAGAACGAATCAGACTCTGATGATCATCAAAGTGGATCCAGAGGGGGAAAAATAAAACCCAACTGGACCGCTGTGCCCACAAATCCCCAAAACCACACCCTTGGTAACATGCACTCTATGTGGCAAGATAAGCACAAACCGAACGAGCTCCTACCGGGAAGGCCCGTATACGGCGCATGCTAGCAGGGGCAGGCAATATCTATCTTAGACAAAACCGACGAAAGTATTTTTTTTTTTCAATGATGGGCAAAACTGACGAAAGTTTGACAGATACCTCTTTGGGTTTCTTATCCTCCACCTTTTGTTCGCCGGATTTCTTCCCCTCGGCCTTCTTGTCACCACCGCCCGTGGCGGCGGCGTCTTTTTTGGGCTGAGGAGAGATGAGCTCCACCTTCTTGTGCGTCTTGTCTTCGACTCTCTGTTTAAGCTTGGTGGGGTCCACCTTCCCTGTCACCGTCAACTTGTTGCTCTCAATGTCCGCCTTCACTTCTTTCACACCTTCAATTATTCAACAGAGAAAGATTTCAGCCATGGCTAAAGTCTAACATCCACCGTGAGCGTACACACACGAACACAATAAGGATTAACAAAAAAAAAAAAAAACCCCAAATTAAAATCCTCAATCTCGTACCCGTTATGAGCAATGCTAGGAACACAATTTTAAAACACAAACTCCGAAAACGACTTCATCCAGAGTCGTTTCAAGTACATGACTCATATACATCGAACGGCTCTAAACACATTTGTGTCCAAAAATTGTGTTCATAGACTTTCTGATTCGTTATTAGTTCTACTTGTGCATAGAGGGTAACAACGAATTTGACTGTCCTCAGTACTTGTAGTTTTCAGAAAATACCCAGCTTATAAGCATGAATATGATTAATGTCTCCCTATTTTATAGTGATTTCTCGCTAATTCTCTGTGCTGAATCTTTTGATAAGCAATTGTGCACGGAAACGAAGATTTCTAACTATAGGTATTACTTCTGCTGTCGTATGTGAAAACTAGGGCTTTAATTAATTAGATTAATTTGTTTATTGAATTTCGATTCTAATTTGCTGAGGAGTTTCAGTCAAAATCTTCCACATTGGAGCTACAAACTAAAAATCCAACATCCATATGTCAACTGAGAATAATTAGGTCACCAAAAAATACAGATAGAGAAGCGCGACATATATAATTACACGCGAACGAATGTGATTGAGGAGATTAAGATTAAATACCACTGAAATTACGAACAGATTGTTTGATTTTCTTGGCACATCCTTCACAATGCATTTCGAGCTTCATCACAACGGTGACTAACCCGTCGTCCTTCTTGCCACCATCGGCCTTTTTCTCTTCTCCTCCGCTTTTCGCTGGATCTTTCTGTAACGTAAAAAAAAAAAAAAAGGATGGGATTAATACCAACGTTGAAAACAAAAAAAGAATTTAGCCAACAGAGGGTGCCAATACTAATACACATACTAACCTCGCCCATGATTTGTCGTTGGAATTATTACTAATGAGAACTGATTGTTGGAGTTTGAACTTTGAATTGTTTGAATGAAGAGGTAGAAGGGCGGCGGAGATTGTAATATATAGATAGATATATATATAAATATATATATATATAGAGAGAGAGAGAGAGAGAGAGAGAGAGAGAGAGAAGAGGAAGAGAAGAGGAAATCGGGAGGTTCTGGTTCTAGTATTGCGGGGGCTTGACGGATGACGAATTTCATGACGTAGGTTTTTCTGTATTGTTTCCATATCTTGTTTGTTTCTATGAGCTATGTTTGTGTGTGTATGTATGGTGTGCGAATAGGAAATTTCTAACATCCATGTGCTATTATGTGTGCGTGACTCAGCACCCAAAGTTTGACCACGAATGACTGACTTCTCGAAATGACTTTTTTATCCCCAGTTTTGTTTCCTTTTTAGTAATTTCTTCTAGACCCAAAGGCAATACAATAATTTCAATGGCAAATTATAGTTACCCCCCTCTAACTAAGCCTTGCGTACACTTACCCCCCTCCTACTTTTTTTTAGCACTTAACCCCCTCAAACTAACTGAAATTCAAACGGTTATAACTTTTTCGTCCAAAATCGAAAATATGCAAATTATATATTGATTTTGAGGTCTTGAAGTCAGCTTTCTAATGACACCAAATCACATCACGATTCAAAGCACACAAAAAGTTATGATCAAAACGGTCTTTCTGTCTACCAGCCCTTACTCTTTTGATCATAACTTTCTGTATGTTTTGAATCGTGATGTGATTTTGGTATCATTAGAAAGTTGACTTCAAGACCTCGAAATCGATATATAATTTGCATATTTTCGATTTTGGACGAAGAAGTTATGACCGTTTGAATTTCAGTTAGTTTGAGGGGGTTAAGTGCCAAAAAAAAAGTTGGAGGGGGGTAAGTGTACGCAAGGCTTAGTTAGAGGGGGATAACTATAATTTGCCCTAATTTCAACACAAGATACGGAAATAACTAAAAATTACTCCCTTCGTCCCAAATTTTTTGTCCGATCTGCAAAACGAAATGTTAAAAATAATACAATTTTTGCAAGACAAAATCAAAAATTTTGCAACAACTTACTAGATATCAATGAGTATTTTTAATTTGTGAAAAAAGTTTGACAAAGAATTTAGGATGAAGGGAATATCCGATTTAGACAATACGGGCACGTACTATCAAAGCAGACCAACATAAATGCTAGCAATTGAACCCAGCCAAACACTCGATAGTAGAAGACTCCTAGGGAACCACAGCTCAAACCAGATGGAGAATAGATAAAGTCATTCAACAAACACTCCACGCAGAGGGTGAGAAAGCCCCACAAAGGGGGAAAAATTGATCTGAACTAGTTCTAAACAAGTTGACATTGTTGTTTGGAGAGGAAAATGTGTGTAAGGTGTTAATTAATCTTCACACATAATCATTTATTTATATAAGGAGATAGTTTGTTACACAATATGATTAAGCAATGTGGGACTAAACACAATATACTAGTAGACAAGTATACTAGTATTCCAACACTCTCCCTCAAGCTGGGAAATAGATATCACACAAACCCAGCTTGTCACATAACATCTCCAACCAGGGCTTAAACAATGACTTGGTGAATATGTCAGCCAATTGAACACTTGTAGACACGAAGGGAGTTGCTATAACGCCATCAGTCAACTTCTCTCGCACCAGATGACAATCAACTTCGATATGCTTAGTCCGCTCATGAAATACAGGGTTGGATGCAATGTGAATTGCTGCTTGGTTATCACAATACAAATTCATAGGCAATTGCACATTGAATCCTATCTCCTCAAGAAAAGATCGCACCCACACAATCTCACATGTGGTGTGAGCCATGACTCTATATTCTGCCTCTGCACTAGACCGTGCAACTACGGTCTGTTTCTTACTCTTCCAATTAACAAGATTGCCACCAAGAAAAATACAATATCCAGTGGTTGACCTCCTGTCAGATGGGCCTCCTGCCCAATCAGAATCAGTTAAGGCCTCAATACGCAAATGACCATTAGCTCTATAAAATAGACCACGACCAGGATGAGACTTGAGATACTTGACAATTCTAAGAACGACCTCCCAATGTGGCAGACGAGGAGCAGACATAAACTGACTCGCAATACTCACTGTAAATGAAATATCAGGACGTGTAATAGTGAGATAATTCAGTTTACCAACCAAACGACGATATTGATCAGGACTAAACAGTGCCTCCCCCTGATCAATGGATAGTTTGACATTGGGATCCATAGGGGTATCGACAGGTTTCGCCCCCAACAAACCAGTCTCATCTAAGATATCCAGCACATATTTCCTCTGCGATAAACTAATACCATCTTTAGATCGTGCTACCTCGATACCTAAAAAGTATCGCAATCTACCCAAGTCTTTAGTATGAAATTGACTCTGCAGAAAGACCTTCAACGCATCAATACCTTTCTGGTCGTCACCCGTAATAATAATATCATCGACATACACAATCAATAACACTTTGCCTCGAAGATGTGAGAGAGAAAACAGAATGATCAGACTGACATCGATTCATACCAAATTTCAAAACTGCATCACTGAACTTGCCAAACCAGGCCCTGGGAGACTGTTTAAGCTCGTAAAGAGCTTTACGAAGACGACATACCTAAGAACGCTCCCCCTGAGCAACAAACCCAGGTGGTTGCTCCATATAAACTTCCTCAAGAAGGTTGCCATGTAAGAAAGCATTCTTGACATCCAATTGAAATAAGGGCCAGCCAAGATTGGCTGCAAGAGAAATAAGAAGACGGACGGAACAAGCTTCGCAACTGGCAAAAAGGTTTCAGCATAGTCAACACCATAAGTTTGGGCGTAGCCTTTAGCAGCAAGGCAAGCTTTGTAATGCTCAATAGACCCATCAGAATGATATTTCACAGTGAATACCCAGCGGCACCCATAGTGGATTTTCCAAAGGGTAGAGAAACCAACTCCCAAGTCCCATTATCATGGAGTGCAGAGATCTCCTCCTCCATAGCTGTCCGCCACTCAGAAATAGACAAGGCCTCCTGAACAGTTTTAGGAACAAAGATAGAGGAAACAGAGGCAGTAAAAGCACGAAGGGCGAGGGACAGATGATCATAAGATACAAATTTAGCAATAGGATGAGAGATAGTACACGTGTGAATACCTTTACAAAGAGCAATGGGAGGAGAAGGTGGAGCAGTAGGGGCCAAAAGAGGTGGACTCGGATCTCGCAACGGAGGAGAAGGCTCAGCGGCAAGCGGAGGTAGCAATGGTGCAGTTTTGGCACGGCGAACATATACCTGCATCGGGGGGTGCTACTTTTGAGGTTGCCCAGAAGGTACCAAAATATGCATATACTCAGACTGATCTGCATGAGGTAAAGTCGGAAAATAGGGTAACAACTCATGAAACGTAACATCAGCACAGACAAACTCGCGATGCAGAGTTGAAGAATAACACTTATAACCTTTTTGAGTCCGAGAGTATCCCAGGAAGACACACTTGATAGAGCGTGGATCAAGTTTATAGCGGCTGGGATCAAGGGCATGAACATAACACGTGCACCCAAAAATTTTAAGAGGCAAAGAATATAAAGAATAATTAGGGTGCAAAATACTATAGGGAATCTGGCCTCCAAGAACGCGAAAGGGCATACGATTCACGAGATAACCGGTAGTAAGGACAGCGTCGCCCCAAAAGGATTTGGGAACCGCCCGCTGGATTAAAAGGGCTCGGGCAACCTCAGTCAAATGACGAATCTTGCGTTCGGCAACCCCATTCTGTTGGGGAGTGCGAGAACACGAAGATTGATGAAGAATATCATGCTCATAAAAAAAAACAGACAAAACATTATAGAAATATTCACCAGCATTATCAGAACGAAAGATACTAAGAGAAACATCAAACTGAGTCTTTATTTCCATATAAAAAGATTTGAAAATGGAGTACAAGTCTGACCGATTTTTCATGAGATAAACATAAGTAAGCCTAGGAATAGTCATCTACAAAAATAACAAAATACTGAAATCCACCACGTGATGAAACACGCACAGGACCCCAAATATCAGAGTGAACTAAATGAAAAGGACGAGACACACGACTCTCTACTCTAGGTGGAAAAGAAACACGATGGTGTTTACTGAACTCACAGACTTCACATGGCAAAGACTGAAGACTACGACACGACGGAACTAACTGTTTGAGAGTCTGAAGGGAGGGATGACCAAGACGGCAGTGATGTTCATAGGGAGATACGAAAGCCTGAAGAGCAACAGAGGCAGGAGGTTCACCAGTGTTAAAATAGTATAGACCACCACGCTCAACACCGCCACCAATCTTCTTCCCCGTCTGGAGATCCTGAAACACAATAACCAGGAAAGAATGTAACCAACAATTTAAAGATTGGGTAAATTTACTAACAGACATAAGACTATGGGGAAAATGAGGAACATGTAAAACAGAGTCTAAGGTAAGAGAAGAATATAAAATAACAGAACCCAAATCAGCAATGTCAGAAGAGGAACCGTCAGCCAAGGCGACACAAGAGCGCTTCACAAGAGGACGAGAACCAGAGAGGTGGATGGAGTGGCCTATCATATGATCGGTAGCACCAGAATCAATAACCCACGGAGAATTAGAGGCTAGGCCAGCAAAGGTGGAGCCTTTCTGAGCGAACGTAGCAGTGGATGAGGATGGCACATGAGAAAGTGGCTGGGAAATCAGGCGATGATACTCATCCTCGAAAATAGTAACAACACGTGGGACGGGGCTAGGCACAGACATAGAGCCATCATCCTCAGAAATGGTAACCTGATGAGCAGATGGGCGGCCATGAAGAATCCAACAAAAATCTATTGTATGATTAGTACCGTGGCAATAGGTGCAGGAACGAGACCCACGACCACGGGCACGACTATTATTACTACCAGAATCACGGCTACCAACAGACTGCACCGGACCACTGCTACCAGAATCACGACCAAAGCCACGGCCAGGAAGGCCACGACTGCCGCCCCCAAACCCTCGACCGCCACGGTCAAAACCCTGATAGGAAGTACCACCACGAGGAACCGTGGTAACCAAAGCCGAGCGGGCAGCAGGGGTCAAATCAACAGCACTGGGGTCAGGAACAGAGGCCTGGCAGACGCGACTGAACACCTCACTGAGAGAAGGTAAATCTCTATCACCCAAAAGATTAGACCGGATAGAATCATAGGCCGGTGAAGGTAACCCAAACAGAAAACGAGCCACCTGCAAGCGCTCACACTGACGCTCCATAACCTGAATATCGGAAGAAATGGGCTCACAAGTGTTGAGCTCCTCACAAACACCGCAGAACTTGGCATAATACTCCTCCAAGGATAAGCTGCCCAGTTCAAGAGAAAAGAACTGCTATTGAAGAGCATAAGTCCGACGGAGATTATCAGCCCCAGAAAACATCTCCTTAACCTTCATCCATACTTTTTTTTTGCAGTAGATAAGAAAACCAGAGTATTCTTAATATTTTCCTCCATACTATTCCAAAGCTCAACACGAATCTTAGCATCTGCAGGAACCCAAGCACCATATGATGCGGTAGTCGCCGCGGGAGGGTCATCAGTAAGGTAATGGTATTCTGATTCTCCCACATAATAGACCTCAACAGCCTTAGCCCAAACAGCATAATTTTGACCATTCAACAAGGTGGAGGTAATAGATAACCTCTCACGAGACCGAGAAGAACGAATAACAGCGGAAGTCACAGTACTACCTACAGATAGAGAACTAGAAACAGATTCGGTGCCGGAGCCTATGTCAAATATACCAAGTAACCAAACAAGAAATTGAAGCAGGCAACAAGAAACTAGGCCAAGAACACAGAGGCAGCCACGAACATCAACAAGTCACAATTACCAGCGAACAACAACAGTAAAAGAGCAAGACCAAGAGGGAATCATGAACCTGAAGCAGCCAATCAGCAGTAAACAAATAACCCACAATCGAGAAGAACTTAGAATACCATCAGCAAACAGAGGTGACATCAAAAGCTGATTGTAGAAACATAAGTGACATATCAGAGGTGCAAAAAACATTTCACCGCAGACCATCGATGAACACCAATCCGCATCGAGAACAACTTGGCACAATCAAGGACGAAGAATGAACAGATTGTATCTTAGAAAATCACCTTAAATCATATTGCCAAGAGACAAAGCAAATTAAATAGGGGTTTCTGATCGAAAATGGTAAGATCGACGCCAACAAATGCGGCAATGAACAGTGTCGCGTGAACAGTGGCGTGAACAGTATCGATGAACAGTGTGCGTGAACAGTATCGATGAACAGTGATGTGAACAGTCGCGTGAACAGTGTTGTTTTAGGGTTTTGATGAGTGTGGGTAAGTTGTTTTAGGATTCTAAACGGTTTGGGTAGGTCGTTTTAGGGTTTTTTTTTGTTGGTTGCCGAGAATGGGTGGCTAGGGTGGGAGGCGGCTATGTTGGTGGCTGTCAGAGGTGAGAGTTTAGGGTTTCAAGGGTGATTTAAGAACCCGCTCTGATACCATGTTGTTTGGAGAGGAAAATGTGTGTAAGGTGTTAATTAACATTCATACATAATCATTTATTTATATAAGGAGATAGTTCGTTACACAATATGATTAAGCAATGTGGGACTAAACACAATATACTAGTAGACAAGTATACTAGTATTCCAACAGACATGAATTTAGGATCAGATCATATAGAGTTTAAGTTATAAATGGAGTAAAATCGTTAACATTCCTTTTTTATAAATCAAGTGTCCGAACCGACTTACGTGCACGTCAACTAATCTTAGGATAAACGTTGTTTTTATCCGGACTTTTTAGACCCTTTTCTTAATGTTTACTTTTCTGGATGGCAGTGGATGTGCTGATGAACCTGGCTTATAACATGACATGAATCCCTTGTGGTTTAAGAAACTACGTACTCCAAGATGGCAAGAATATTATTATAGTGATGTTGTGACCACATGCGCAAAAACAAAAAATGAAAAGAATGCATAAAAGTGTTTTATAGGCCTAGTAATGATAGTTGAAACTTTTTGTTAAAAAATTAATTTAAGATATCAAAAAGAACTTCAAACAGAGGTAGAAGAACTCTTACCAAATTGTCATATTACTCGTTGCTAAGTTGGAGTCGGTTGGACCATAAACATGGCAGCGGTCCTCAATCACTTACCTCAAAGCTCAACAATAGTGAAATACTAATCCAACATCACCTTTTTGAAACATGATATATACTAGTACTCCGTAACAAAAAAAACAAAACTTAACATTCACCAATAAGAGACGTAATATTTTAAAATACAAGAGGCATAGCAATTTACCATCAAAAGGAATCTCATTTTGCCGCGCAACAAGCGTAACACTTATGAATGTGCTGTGCATCCCTAACCATAAAAAAAAGCATAACATTCGCCGAACATAAGAATAAGATTTTTCAAAAGTGGGGAGTTTGTATTGAAGCATTTTTTAGAAAAGAAAAATTAAAAAAAAAACCTTGATATTGATCGATTAGAAGCAATATTAACTTGTAAGTACGTTGATGACAATCGGATTATTTCTAATTGATGTTTATTCTCAACAAGACCTATGATACGGAAAGTTCGAATTACTATATATTGTGGATATGTGGTTGGATAAGTTGGACTTAAGCCACATAGTATATTCGCTTGCGTAAACGGACGCGTGAGTGTAAAAGCGTCTTTGAAACATATTTCAACCCACTAGAATTCGCTTCAACAAGAATTAATAGCATGAGCACATTACAAGAGACATTTTAAAATAATTTGATTACTCCGTATTAATTACTTGGACCGATATGAGATGCAGCAAGGATTAGAGCACAACCCATCCACCATAGTACTTCTCACTGTTTCTAGTGGTCAACTGATAGCCAACTGGGTGCCCCATGGTCAATTAGGACCTGTTGTTTTTTTTTTTGAACTGTAAAAAGAGTAGGAGGGGGTGACTGGCGTAGCAACCCCCATTGGGCGTGACCATAAGGGCTCCCTAATCCGCTGTGGAATGTCCGGTTCAAGCCATAGCTACTGTCCGTGAGGACAGGCCGTTACCACAGCACCACCTAGGCGCACAGCTGGCTCAGGACCCTCCACACGTCCCTCCAGCTCATATATTGTTTTTGCAACTGGAGGGGCTCGAACCCGAGTGCATGGGAGGGAGAGGCACTTAAGCCCCATCACCCGTGCCAACTGGGCTACCACCCTGATGGTATTAGCACCTGTTGTTTGACCCTACCTTTATTGGACTGCTTACGACATCAATTACATAACAAATCCAATTTCACTTTTTGTGTTACTCCGTAGTTAACAGATCTATTATGGTTTTGGTTCCTTGATCGCATTGTTGGTTTCTACTTATCCTCCGGCTTTTCTTTGAAAGAATTTTTAAAATTCGGACCGTTCAGAAGTTTGGATGGTGAAATTGAAAGCGACAGAAAAGTGGAAGAAGTTGAGCGGTGGGCATAGACTTTCTGATTTTCTGTTAATTTATACTTGATTTTCTGTTGGGATTGTCGTGAAAATAAAATTTTGAGCTAAATTGAAGAAAAAGTTGTCGTTTCTTTTTTTTTTTTTCGTGCTTAGATTGTAGGTATCATAAACGCACAACATTACATGAAAACTATTGGGGCACTGGTCATTTATCTGAACTTTAATTTTAGCTAGGCAAGAGAATTAATCCTATAATATAGTAAGAATATTTTCCGGATCCTTTCATATATAGAAAGAAAAATATGGGTGTATTCCTTTCCTAAAAGATTGCACAATGTATTGTTAAACTTGCCCGAACATCGGATTATAAAAAGTACTATATGAAACTTTTTTCCAATTTTTTTTTTTTTTAAAAAAAAACACTACATGTTACCTCTTTTTTATATCTCAACATGTCTGGGAGCTGATGTGTACCTCTCAAGCTAATTAATTTTGTAGTGAAATTTTAATGTACTTACAAGAGCACGAATTGTACTTTAGTATAGTAATGCAAGTGCGAGAAAAAATTAAATAATCCAAACTGATTATACCCTAACATAGTTAACAAAAGTGTGATTGGTATGTAAAGTAAAATAAATAATGACAAAAGAAAACAATCAAACTAGCATGAAAAAGTAGTGGAGATTACCGGTTGAGAAAAGTAACTACGGTATCGAATCGATCTACACCCACAAATATTTACTCCTCAACTAATCTTATGCAATGATTTTTGCTTTTATTTCTGCACAGCAAAAATATGTTCCTCCCTACTTTAAGATTTAAGCCAAAATCATCAACTGTATCCGTCTGAACAAATCATAGTAGAAATCTCGTACTCAAATATTAACTTTGATAAACCAATTAGCAATTCGATTAAAGTAGTGATATCAAATCATGGGGAAAAAAATCCATTCCGATTGAATCCATATCCGAGTTTTGACCAAATTAATTTATAGTCAAGAACAATAAATATTGAAGCACGTAAAAAAAAATCATATGCAAAAATCCAACAGTAAATTTTACGGGATTTCATCATCAACCCTAGTCTAGAAGTCTAGCTCTCATGGATAAAAACATATCAAACGTACCATTACTGGAATCCGAAGGAAAACTAATGCAGCTCTTTTTTTTCCGCCGTGGTGTTCAAGTCATGTAGCCGTGATTCCCCAACCAAACCCTACAATTGTGTTACATATATATACACAGTCATTTTCAAATGAACTAGCGTTTGTCTCGTTCTATGCACGGGCAAAACTAACCCATTTTAGCGTTGTGCCCGTTCAATGCACAGAACAATTAAAAATGTAGGTTTGAACGGGCACAACGCTATAACGGGTTAGTTTTGTCCGTGCATAGAACGGGCACAAACGCTAGTTAGTTAGTCCGCGAATGTGGGTGTTGTGGAGAATGGATTAGTTTGTGAACGTGGGTGTTTTTTTTGTAAACATAGATATTGGTCTGGGGATGGACGTGGGGTTTTTCATGGGTGGTTTTTTTTTTTTGTGAACCTAGATATTGGTCTAGGCATGGAAATGATTTTTTTTTTTGTTTGTTTGTTTGGTTTTTTTTTTTTTTAATAGTTTTGTCCGTAAATATTAGTCTGGAAAAGTGAAAATTGGGTTTTATTTTATGGACATGGGGTTTTTTGGTTTTTAAAAAGTATTTTGGTGCATAAAGAGAGACCAATATAAATTTGCTTGCATTGGGGACCAGAAAAAATATTAAACTATATTTTTTATCATCTAGCGTTATACCCGTTCGATGCACGGGACAAAAAAATAATTTGGGCGGCTCGACACTTTGTAGTGACCACACGCACACAAACTTGTGGTGGAGTGTAAGTTGAGCGACCACATAAAAAATATCACTGGAGCATTGGATTATTTTTCTTCAATTCTCCTAAAATCTCTCCTCTCTCCTCTCTCTCTCTCTCCCCACCTTCCCTTCCCACGCTCCCCCCCCCCCCCCCCCCCCCCCCCCCCCCCCCCCCCCCCCCCCCCCCCCCCCCCCCCCCCCCCCCCCCCCCCCCCCCCCCCCCCCCCCTCTCTCTCTCTTCTCTCTCTCTCTCTCTCTCTCTCTCTCTCTCTCTCCCTCGCAATTTAAACAAATTAAAAGAAAATCAAATTTATATCCCAAATTTATTTTCCACCAGACATGTCATTCGGTGCATAAAGTAAGACCAATGCTAGCTTTCATCGAACACAGAACTGGAAAAAAATATTAAACTATCTTTTTATCATCTAGCGTTGTGCACGTTCGATGCATAGGACAAAAAAATAAATAATTTGTGCGGGCTCGACACTTTGTAGTGAAAACCACTCTAACGTGGTGCAGAGATAAGTTGGGCCACCACATAAAAATGTCACTGAAGCATTGATTATTTTTTTCTCATTTTCCTAAAATCTCTCCCTCTCCCCACGTTCTCTCTATCCACCTTCCCCTCCCACGTTCCGCCTCTCTCTCCCTGCTCTTTCTTCCTTCCAATTTAAACAAATTAAAAAAAATCAAAATTCTAGAAAATTAGGGATGGAGGTTTGGAGGATTAGTAGGCCTAAATACATTCCTATAGGATATTGATAGATAGATAGATTCTTATTTTAGTTAAAATACGGATCTCTCCATTTTTCCCATTTTCCATTCGAATTTCGATGATCCGAGCCGCTCAATGTGTTCAGAACGTGATTTTAAAAGTTCTTGTGAGGAATCAACAAAAACATGACCGGAAAGGGTTTCATTCAAGCAGTTTTTATTTGAACCGTTCGATAAAAAACAAACAAAAACTGCTCGGATGAAGCCCTTTCCGGTCTTTTTTTTGCTGATTTCTCAAGAGTACCCTTAAAATCACTTTCTGAACACATTGAGCGGCTCGGATCATCGAAATTTTGTTTATTTTTTATCAAACGGTTCAAATAAAACTACTCGGACGAAGCCCTTCCCGGTCATTTTTTTGCCGATTTCACGTGGGTACCCTTAAAATCATGTTCTGAACATATTGAACGGTTCGGATCATCGAAATTCGAACGGAAAATGGGAGAAATGGGGAGGTCCTTATTTTAACTAAATAAGGACCTCCTTATTTGAAAATGACTCTATATATATATATATATATGCCCGTAGCTCATAAGGAAACCCCTCTCTCTCTCTCTCTCTCTCTTCTGGTCATTAAAATCTCTGAAGAGATTGTCTTGCCTAATTGATTTGGTTCCTAATTAATACTACTCAAACTAATATTCCCTTGTGCCCAATCGGCTTTAATTACAACTCTAGCCAATGGAACCATGTGCCATCCGTAGCTCTAGACATGACTAGGACCATGTTCCACTCCAATAACGGATTTGATATTTACTAATTGTTCTTGATTTTCCATGCTTTCTTGTAATATTAGGCTCACCACGGGAATTAATTTGATCACAGGCTTTGTTCTAACACAAGTAAACTTCGAACGGCCAAAACATAAGTTGTTATCATATTTTTTGTGCAAATTGATAATTCAAAGTAAATGACCAAAAAGACAAAAATCATAGTCAATTATGCACATTAAGGAGCTAACAAAATATGATATTGGGGCCTCTAAGTGTCAGTATTTTGTGCTCATCAGATTTCAACTAAACTCAGTATCATACCAAAAGTAAAAATAAAACTCAGCCGAAACCACAAACATATGCATGTCTGCCAAACCAAACCAAAGGTAATGCTCAAAGCGCATGCCCTTTTGTTCTTTTTTCCCCTTAATTTCGTGATGTCAAAGGGGCATGCCTTTTGAATAGTGAGTGGCTGAGTGCGTTTGCAGGGACGTACGCAACTGAGGGAGGAAGTCCAAGCTTGTGGGATGGGCAAGTTAGAATTAAAGGTCAGTTTTTGAAGATTATCCCTCTGACTCTTTTGCATTATCTTGATTGGGGTGGGGCCTGGGGGAGCCCTAAAGTAGTGGGGTTCATAAACTTTTTGTTGAAATTTCTATGTATGTAGGACCCTAGCTCGTGTTAAATGTGGACTAAGTTGTTGATGATGCCATGTGTTCAATGCCATTCTGATGGATGCATTCCCCTTGGCAAATGCAGGAAATGGCAGTGAAACGTCCGTCTCTTTTCACTCGGCAGAAAATGGCAGTGAAACGTCCGTCTCTTTTCACTCGGCGATATTCGAGTCGTTCATTTATAATTCTTAACATGTTCATCATTTATGTAAGAGTTTAAGTTAATCAGGCATTTTTGTCTATCTGAACAAAGAATATTTGTTGGAAAAAGAAATGGATGATAAAGACTCTACTACTAGATAAATCAAATGGTTGTTAAAAACGCAACTACTATATAAGAGAAAATTTTCCTTTACCTAAAGCCCAATAGTGTCACGTATAATAGATCATGACCCTATCTTGTACATAACTTTTTAAAGCCGTGAGTGCGCGAAAGCCTTACTTGTCCTATAGCGTGCACAAATGGTGACTTACTGAGAAATCCATGTGCAGGCCCAAGGATTTTTAGTGCTCAAGACCAACTAAAAGAAAGTATGCCCTTAAAGAGTTATAATACTTAACAATTTTTATAGCAACAATCACAATATGAAAAAGCCAAACCAATACAAAGTTCTACTAATTATTACATACGAACACAAAATACGAGATCGTCAAGATTTTAGGGTGAGTTTAATTAGGGGGAAACGATTTTTCGGAGGTGTTATTCGGTGGTTTGGGGGAAATGATTTTGGGAATTTAGTGGGTTGAGCACTTGGGCTTATGAGATGATAGGTTAGACTAACTCATTACCTCTAATTGGGCATTTTTTTTTCTTTATATTAGGCTTAAAAAAAGTTCTACTCAAACCTAAATAATGAAAATATTAGAGTGCCCTGAAAATTGGAATATGTGAGATGCCCAAGGCCCAAGCCTCTTGGGGTTGGGCCAGCCTTGTCCATGTGTTTGGGCGGCTAAAGTGGACAGTACTATCGTACAAAGTGGAAGTGGGTCATTGCGAATGTTATCAGAGCCTACGCCACACAGAAAATGTTGGAGATATCTTGGCCCCAAACACGAGGACGTGTGTTCATAAGTGTGTGAGATTATGACATCACACACTGCATGTGGAGCCATCTATGAGGAGGCTGGGCATCTTGTAGGGAGTCCTGGTGGATGTATGAATGGTTGGCCACAAGTCCCACATCGCTTCTTGAAAGAAAGGTTCAATTTATGTATGTAGTAGATCATAATCCTAACTTGCACAAGGGCTTCTAAAAGCCGAAAGGGCACTAGATTAAATCCTAAGAAACTTCAAAGTTAAGTGTGTTCATTTTGAGAATTTGACAGCTGAAGGGGAGAATATTGTACAAGGCGGGAATGGGTCATTACAAACATCATAGCAATTTGGATTCAAATTTTGTGAAGGTAGTATGCGATAGTATATATAGTAGATCTTCTTAAGGGTCTCAAAAATCTTTTTTTGGGGGCATAAATCCCAATACTTGTTGAGATATCAAATGCCCAGCTTTATTGGGTTAATAATAAGCAAACAAGCATATACTATAACTTATTGGGTCAAAACATAAATCACAGCCCAACTTCACTTTAAATCGAGTTCGGATCTAGCGGGGGCTGCCCAATATTTCAAACTGTATGTCCGGCGGCTTCTTCTGACGATGATTGCAATGTTGAGCTGTGAGTTGTGACGAGCCGAAAGCCTAAAAAATATGTCTCCCAACATGGCTTAGGGCATTCGCATTAGGTTTTTTAGATTTTAGACCAAATTACACTTTAAAAACGCACTTTATTACTTTAGCTACTCAATTTTAAAATGTATACTGCAGCAGACTATTTACTCTCACTCTCTACTCAATTAAATATTCATATTTTTGTATTGCCTTTATTTATTTCCACATTTCTCTTATAATTAAGTATTTGCACTTCATTTGGTTCTATGACTATCTTAGGACTCGTACATGAGGGTTCTAGAGTCAAAAATTAATTATGACCCTTTAAGATAAAACGATCTGAAAAATAAGATTTTCGTACCAGTTCAAATACATTGAAAATTGGAGTACTTAATTTTTAATATATCCGTTTGAACCAGTGCGAAGATCTTATTTTTCTGATCATTTTATCGTAAATGATCAGAATGATTTTTTTAACTCTAAGACCTTTCAATGAGTACCTTAAAAGAGCTCTAAAACTAAATATACGAGAAAACTATTAAAATATGACTACATGAGTAAACAGTTCCTTGTTTCTTCCCACGAAAAACTGTAGCAAAGCTACTTTGAAGGAAAGAAGAGGCAAGTCTGATGCATGCAATTTTGGTGGATTTGGCTCTTTACTTTGGTCCACAGGTTAAGGTTTACTTAAGTCACTAACCCTTCAATTCGCGAATTAGGACGCCACTAATCGGTCTTGTACCTGAAATCACTTTCCTATGCAAGAAGTATAGTACGACAAAATATAAGTCATTTCCCTTTTTTTTAAAGCAAACAGCAAAACTTGATTAATCACACACTAGACCTTGTCTGGTCCTCCTTGTACATTAACAGCGGCTAGGCCTAGCTCACTCCCCAACCAAGCTCTTTTTTGGTTTTTCTGGCATATATTATGGCGCACTTTTTATGGTTTTAAAAAGATTGTCTAACTTCAAAACTAAATGGGCAATGTTAGTGAATTTTCTCTTTTATTGCTCCCATACACTCTTTATTTACTTTTTCATATTATTTTTCACAATTTACAGAAGAACAATTGCTTCCGTATGTTAAGATGTGTTTGTGGGCTAATTATTAATAGCATAAGCATATTGTGGATACTTGCCCGGTGTGGGATGAATTTGCATAATTGGACGGTCAAACATGAACTCACAACACCCCTTGCGCATGTCTAAATTGAAAGTGTCCGTCGCGGCACACTTTTATCTATTTGTAATTGTCACTTGATTTTAAGAACCAATAAACAAAGTGGGATTCTGTATTCAATAGCCAAGGGTACGATGAGGGAAATGCGTTACCCTTGCGTGATTATGGGGATTCATCAGTGTGATTGGGTCATGTGTGATGGAAGGGCTGATTGACTGCTGAGAAGTGTAGAAATTAGCACTAAAACAAATACTACTTTTAATAGCATAAGTTAATAGCGTTTTTTTTTTAAATGCTATTGTAGAGAGGAAATTATAGCGTTCAACCATTAAGTCTAAAGGAAACGCTCGCGCCCTAATTTATTATAGCGTTCCAGAAGTCTTCAACAACGTTCCACTCTTTTTCAAAATGAAAGACAGCATTCCACGCTTCAACCAAATTATCTATATAATATAATAGGGAAGTTTTTAAATCCCCTAAATTTTCTCCTATATTTTGGACCCTAGGATCAGTACACATTTTTTCAATAGCTGAGATCATGGGTAGGCCTGAGGGCTAACGATATATTTGGAAAGATGGAAAGAATGAATGATGAAAGGAAACCTTCCTCAATTATAAAACAAATTAACTTGGCCAAGATTCATTATCTATAAAGGTAATAATGATAAAAAAAAATTATATAGCAACCTACCTATTTTTACGTGTAAGAATGTAGGAGGAAGCTATGGTATACAAGGTATACCGTATGTCTGAATTATGATAATTTGTGATTTTCATTATGCCGATTTTTGGTTTTCTAATGCATATTTATGATTCTAGTTACGACTTGTATTTTAAAATTTACCTGTTGAACAGGTCATTAGCGGGTTACTCATAATTAAAAAATATTGTTGTTATGTAACCATAATTATTCGTACCGAAATCCATAATTCTTGTACCCTAACCAAGAATTATTACGTGTAAAAACGTCATTAGCAGGTTACTCATAATACTATACCACTAATTATTTTCAATTCCCGCCACATTATTTTTTCAATTTTAAAATTTTCACCATATTATCTTAATTTTTGATTCCCTCCACACTATTTTTTCAAATTCTTATTTGTCCCTACACTATACCTCAATAATTTAAACTAAAATGAAGTTTTCGCTCAAAATTTTCATCCAAGAAATTCACTAAAAAAGTACTATACCCAAATTTTCGAATACAACTACAATTTCCTCTCAAAATATTAGTCTAAATTAAATTCTTTCTCTACAAAATTTAATTCAAAAAATTAAAATTCTTTCAATTTTTCATGGAAAAATGAGAGATCACTAAAACAAATAATTACCCAACTCTCTCAAGATACGGATATTCAGAGCGGTGCACTTAACAATTGGCACTATATATTTGATAGGTCAATCGGTGCCAAACCTTCACCCTATGCATACAAATCCAAATTTAATTGTGCTCCTTGGAACTAGGTCGTGAAAGTACAATATAAATAATTTTGTAAAATTATTGTTATTGTACTTTTTTTTAAAAAAATTATTATAGTCAACATACTGATTTACACCAATGACATAGGCTATAATATGATCTACAAGTGCAGGCCAAGCACTAAGACAGATGTATTTGAGGCCATTGTCTTCTCAAATTTTCAGCCTGGAAATAGGGCCCCTGCGTACAAGAAAGTATTATAAAATTAATAGCCTTTAGAATTTCAAATTCTCAATTATGTACCACAGTGAAAAAAGGTGTTGGAGTTTGGACATTTATTTAAAAGATTAGGGGTTCAAGTCTTGCACCCTTCATTCCTAATTTTTTTTTTTAAGAATGTTGTTTTTGGGTTAAATTATATAGAGTCCTTGTAGTTTCATACTTCAACAAATCTAGTTGTTCAATTTCAATACAACATTAAAATCTAATAATGCACCATCTGAGCCCCACGTAAGGTGTTTTTTTTTTTTTTTAATCTAAATCGTCAATCTTTTATATAATATCAATTAGGTCATTCGTACCAAGAATGAAGTGATGGCTTATAGCTAGACACTTAATTGGATGGAAAATATCATTCTATTATTCAATCTACGTGCCGATGATGGAGCTTCCTAAACCTGATTGAGGCAAAAATTTATGTAGGTGTGTTAATCAACAAACATAAAAAAACTCAACAGAGTTAATTGTCATTATTGTGTCACGGTAGCATGGCTACCGCATATTCACCTACAACAAAGGACTAGGTTTCATATCAAATATAAATTGAATGTACAATCTAAATGTCGTTAGTGAGTGTATTTTTAGAATGATCGATCAAGGCTGTTAGGATGTCAAGTTATACGATTTTTAATTTGTGATATTTTAGACATGTATCTTGCTTGGGTATAATAATTATTGATTGTGCTACGACATATTTTGGTCTTGTATCTAGTATCTTTTGATCGATTTTTTTGGGTACAACACATTATGGTAAGTAAGTGCCAATTTTTTGTGTTGTCATAACAATTGTGGTTATGTTATATAATTTGTAATATTTTACATATTAGGGAGAGTGAGAGAAAGTCAAGAAGGAGAGAACAACATGTTACCTGCTAAGCCCTTTTTTTATGTTATTAATTGATTTAATCAATGGGAGGTCTAGATTATTCACTTTAAAATCCAAGGGTTTAAAATCATGGTGCGTACAGTACACCCCTAATAAGGGGGTGTACCATAGGACTACCCAAGAACGTATATTGAGTTTATTTGATTTGTTATTTGGTAAATGGTCACTCTCAATCTTGATGCAAACCTTATTCGTCCTCTTCTCACCCGGCCTCCTCGCCTCCTCCGCCTTCGACAAGTCCTAAACTCGCTGATTAACTCTGTCTCCCTAAACTCGCTAATTTTATTTATGTCTCCCTAAACTTGCTGTTTTTATTTACACATAGTGGAAGCTTCATAGATCCCATTGACGTCAGTTTCACAATCAGTCATCCTTACCACTCCTCCTGTCGGGCGTCCTCAACTTTGCTCGCTTTGGGGTCCAACAACCGGGTTTTAATCGCCGAGTCCGGCGCCGTCCCATCCCGAGGGTTTCTTCCTTCCCCTGCGCCGCTGCCCCACCGGATCCTATTTCTGCTACTATTGGTGTGAAGCAACGGTACTTGAATCCCTGATTTTTATATTTGTATATACTTTTGGCAATTGGAAAGTATTTTGAAACCTATTTTGTGTGGCAGCCAGTTGATGATGGATACAGACGAAGGGGAAAAGACAAGACGGAAAGGTGTTCGACAATGTTTGAAGACGTAGGAGATTGTGAGGGGAGGACTCATTTTTTTGGTGTCGGTTGCATAACTCTGTTCTGGCGATTCATTTTAAATAGTATATATTATTTCAATGATTTTGGCATTTTTTTTTGGTTCTCTAACATCAGGATGTTTAATGTTAGATCATTAAATGGCCCGGGTTGTGGTAGGGGAGGAGCAGTGGGTGTTTCAAATGGCCGCAATCAGTGAGGTATTCTACGCAAAACGGAAGGTTTTATTCCACATGAATGCACTCTTTTTTGTTTGTTTAGTTGTTTGCTTCTCAATGATTTATTTATAATTTATTTATATTCAACTAATCTACAAACCATTATACCAATGCATGGTTATATTAAACCAAAACGGAATAGCAACCCAATTATGCCTGTACATTTAAATTTTCCATAGTTGTCCTCTTCACTTAAATTAAACTATATGGGAACCATTTTAGGGATAGTTGTACGTACCCTAATGTTAGTATAAACAGATTCGGAAATAATGAGAAGCCTATATACTTTTAGACTAAAAAGGTAATATTCGTTAGCCATAAAACCGATCATATCCATTACTCGGGCAATTATAATCCCACAATTTAAGGATTTTGCAAGGAAGGATATCTATATAGTCCAATAACATTTTAGTCAATTTAACTTTATTGGATTTTTAGTACCCGTGTTAAGTGATTTATGAATTTTCAACAAATTTTACCTATGCTTTGCATGTTTCATTTTATATGAATTTGATTTGCTTCTGTCCGTTTTGTTATGAAACAATACTTTAAGTTTTGCAAATTGAGTAAAAAATTGAAACGTAATTTTAAGATCACGACATCGGTCTATAACTTAAAATGGTCACTCTTTTAGCACTAATAAACATTCGTCACAAGGACACCAAAATTATAATCAATATCACATTACTCAAACTACTGGTATTCAAAAATTGTACACCGTTCTTAATCTTCTCAAATTTTGTAAGTGGAAAAAATTAAACATTGTATCATTATGTGAGTGGACTTCACGTCTACAAAAAATAAGTGACAACCAAGTAATTTGTCGAGATAAATATCATTATGTGGTGTTTTGAATGGTATTTTTTGATTTGATCAAGTTTTAAGCGTTCGAGTTTGTTCTATGCATTTTAGTTGGTTGAATTTGTTCAATATTTATTTGCGTGTGTTGAATGTTCAAGCCGAGCCTTCAAGCAACTAATGGATTACCACATGTTATTATTTATGTAGTGCATATAACTGTTATTATGCGGTTGAGAATCTACAACTTATGGATTCAACTATACTGTGGAGTACAATTGGTAGTTCTCCATGTTGATGTTATAGGTAAGTTTGTTAGTTCTTCATATTGTGTTACTCTAATGAGTGGATGATTTATATGGTTGACTATTTTTTATTTTTGTTCTTAAATAGAAGTATTAAAGTTCTAGCAAAAGGGATTAGAAAATTATTTGTTCTTTATTTGCCGATTCAAGTTAAACAGGTCAATGAATATGCTTAGGTTATTATTTTTCGCATGGTTGGATTTGTTGAGTAGGAGTTGATAAATTGCACACGAGTCCATAATTTATTTGCATGTGCTGATCGTTCGAGCCATGCCTTCAGGCACGGGCATTCGCTAGTAAGCAGTAATTGTTGCCCCCAAAATCGCACTCTACCCTTCCCGAAAATTTCAATTGGTTCCACCAAAACTATAGGCGCCAGATCTGCCAATTGTTTCGTGCGAGTTGCTGCAAGATTTCTGTGCGAACTGGTGCTGGTTTCTAATGGATTGATCTTTTAGGTATTCTAGGGTTTTAATTGAGAGGAACAGGTTTGTCCCTTGTTCTCTATTTCTCCTAATTTCCAACCGATTAACCTCTGCTTCTTATTAATCACCTCATATTCTTCGTACTTCTGCTTCCTCATTCCATAGTCAGAGGAGAATCTAAGAAATATTCGGTAATATTGCACCAGTTGAAGCAAACATTCATTGCTCGGAGAGTCCTTGCCAAGTTTGATTTGATTTTTTCATTCAGTTGTTGCCTAAATACAAGGCTAGGGTTTTAATCAGCATGTATTAGTTTGTGATAAGTGATAACCATCTAAGGATTTGCACAGATACAAGGCTAGGGTTTTAATCGGCAGGTATTAGTTTGTGATAACCATCTAAGGATTTGCACAGATAATGCATTTAGAGGGTTTGGATTTAATTTATCGGAGTATCAGTTTTCATTCAGAAAAAATATTGGAGCTTTTGTGTTGACTCATTCCAAACAATTCTCTATTTTTCTTGAAATTCTATGTTTGTAATTGATACTGTATTGGGGCTTTTGTTTAGGTTTTTGGTGGTCTAATGATTCTTGCAAAAGGAATTTTTAACAAAAAGAAAGAGAAATCTTGAAAAATTCCCTTGCTATTTATGACGAATGACCTCATATTGGTGAATATCAGAAGTTTTCTGCATATGACTTAGTTGATTGGCTTCTATTGAAACAAAAAGTAAGAGTTTTGAAGAGAAAACACTTCAGAGCAAGATGGTAAACATCGTAATATGCACTTTGACATGGCATTATTAATAATTTTGAAGTAGCTTCACAATTTCTGCCTAGATTTCGAGATGATTTTGTTTGAACGAGAGCAACAACTTATATCTATTTCTCTCTCATGTTATATCTGCTGCTTATTGTCTAAAGGGAATGGAATCGATTGGGTCTTATGTGTATTGGTTAGGATTATTAGGAAATGGAATCAAGTCACGGGTTTAATAAACTATAACAAGATGAGTTATTAGTGCTATCCGTGTCCATCATAGTCCGGCTAATGTGGTTTTTTTGTTACAAGTTTTTTTGTTACAAGTGCTTCCTTGTGTTCGTAGATATGCCTCAATGAACTATATTAGTATGTTGGTGATTTCATAGTTCCCTGTTAATGAAGTTGTGATTGGCTGATTTATATGAATTCAAATGAAAGAAGATCCTAATTTTGCTCTGCTATTTTGTCATTCTATCCCATAGGCCTAGCTTATGGTAACCAATTTCCTTAATAAGCTTAAGCTATTCGAAACAGACAATGTGTATCAAGCTCCCGTACCCTTCCTTACATGTGGCCCGTTGCTCTCACATGAAGAGCCAGACAAAATGAAGGAACAGATTATGGGGAAACAAGTTCATGCTTGGACTTGGGACCCTTCAAATCATTTACTCTAATACCATGCTTGGACTTGTGACCCTTACAGGCTTATAGCACTATTGAGATTGTATGACAGAGAAATTAGTAGGCTCGAATTGCCGATAAACCTCTTTTAGTTAATCTCAAAATTGTGTATGGTAAATAATTGGAAGAAGCTTTATAAAAAAAAGTATGTGAGGTTAGTGTAATTTGATAGATACAATCAACTCAAGAAGAGTGAATGTTTCGACGATTTTATTGTTTAGTGGCAGTCTGCACATGAACTGGAGGATTTCACAGTTCATCTTAGCTGCCACTCACCCTACGAAGTGTAACCATGAAAGCTCAATTGTTTTTCTTCATGTCTTGATTGTTTATTAACGGATACAAGCTACTTGCGATGTTGTTGCGAATGGTCTGTTCTTTTTATACTTTTTATTCATGCTTGTTTGCAGGCAAAACTCTAAATACCGAGAAGAATGAAGATTCTGGTAGCCCTAGTTGGGGGGCTTCATTCTTCACGCAAACAACGGAAGACGTTGCAAGAGCTATTGCTGCTGCAGCTGCTGCCACTGCGGCTTGTTCACCACGACTATCTGTGGTATTCTCGTTGAAAGACGATAACAGTAACGGTAACAGTCCACTGCAGAAACTTCAGCACCATGTTTCTAGAGTGCTGAAAGGCTTCTCTCAAACTCCTGAAGTGCAAAATGGAACTTACAACCCGGAAGTACTAACTAGCCAAAAACATCAATGGGCAAGCTTTCAGTTGCAATCCCTGGTAGGCTTATTTGTCTCATGTAAGACCTTTTGGGTCCAAGCTTATTTGTCTCATGTAAGACCTTTTGGGTCCAATTTGCTCATCTCTTCAGCAATTAAATGCCATTTTTGCTCTCAAATTTGTTCCTATCTTGCTTACATCCCATATTTTCATCACCTACTGCTCATTTGAATTTGCAAAGCTAACACAGTCCCCCTCCTCCAACACAAAAACACAACTAGACTGAATGCAGTTTGAGTTTAAAGCTGCCGCCTTCGTTTCCTATTTGTGTTGAGATATATGTGAATATGGTGCATTCCGATATCCAAAAATTATGTATAACCATGCCCTTTATACACTCTTTCCTGGAAGGATGATTGGTGTGGTCCATTTTTGTTTGTGCATTATGGGTAAATTATGTTATTTAATTTTGCAGGATCATAGGGCCTTTGAAAGAGCAATCAAGGCTTTTTGAGAGCTTTGTGGTTGTTGACGTCACCCTAATTGTGATATTCAGGCACTTCAAAAGCAGTACTTCAGTCGAAAGTCTGAAGGTTCGGGTAAATTTCAATGTGGTCAGCATCAGTCACATGTAGAATCTATCGTTGAACCACAGGTGCTCATTCTTTTATGGAAAACTTGGAACTAGGTTAAGATAATTGAACTGTTTTGATATGTGATGCCTTCTAATATGTTTTGATATGCATGTCTTTTCAGTTTTCACCAATGGAGAAAAAGTACTGGGTACCATGATTAATATGTTCAACCAAGTGAACTCTGCTTAACAAATATCTGTCTATAATCTATATTATCCAAATCCATTATGCTTTCTAGACTACTAACTTATTGGCATAATATTTGTGTGTGTATACCTACATGTTTCTTTCTTTCTCTTTTCTATTCTAGCATAATGATTGTTAGGTGAAAGATATGTAAAATGAAGTTTTAATAGTTCATAAGTGGTGAAAGTACTTTACTAAGTAATGCCAATTCATAGTTTTGATAAAAAAGATCATGTCATCCTGGTGAATGTTCGCTTTGCAAAAGTTTTGATAAAAAGATCATGTCACTGTGGTTCCATGGTTCATGTTTTTTGAGTGCCTATGCTACAACAGCTTGCCCAAAAAAGAACCGATTGCTGTTCGTATCTTATGGAGGGCCTTGCCATCGGTATCCAATGCTTTTTCTGCTCTTTTTTTTGTCTTTCTCACCTTTTTCTCTTTCTTCGGATCTTTTGGTATCCCCCACCGTCCACCAAAGCAGAAATCTTATTATATCATGTATCTCCGGCCTTGTGGTATCCCTAATAAGATCAGAAAAGTTTATTTTATCAAGCAGATACAGCTAGGCTGAATGAAAAGCGACAGAAGACTCTTATGGTCAAAATTATAATGAGATTACTCTTTGATTTTATGTTTTTGTGCGGGCATGCAGGGAAATTACCTTATTGTACATGTCTAATGGACCCGAGAAGATATGTCATCCTGGTCAATGCCTCTGCAGCCTGAGAAGTGCTCTAAAAAGTTAATTATTTACTGTATCATTATTGGTGCTTAATTCTGGTATAAGTAGTCATTATAGTTAGGTATATGTTTAGTTTGAAACCTTTCGTTTGTTTTTCAAGAATATAATTTCCAATAGAAACAAAGATTTTTGCTTTAGTGTCCACAACTCCACATGTATCTAATCGTGAGTACTAACACGTATCAAAGAAGCCTTTGAATCTCATTCCTGCACAAGTGGAGTAAAGACTAAGAAATTAGCTTCTGAGCTCCTTCATTATCTCTAATTGTTAAGGATGACAAAAGTTAACATAAAAAGGGATTACACAAAGAATAAAGGATAGCCTTAACCTTACCATTGGGGTAATGTGTTGTTGACAAAGGACATTCTAAAACACATGTCAGTCGGTCACTGATGTTGGAATGTATCCAAAAAGTAGCAAATTAGTTTCCATTTTGTTAGCTCATACAATTGACAGATAATACATGTTCAGATTCTCTGTAAGCAGTACATTGCTCAGTTCTTTCTTAGAAGAATAACATTTCTACTGTACATCTTTTTAAGCATATAATTGCCTATAAAGCAATATATATAGCAGATATAGATGCCCCATCTGGTTGACTTTTTGGGATTATATGTAGAACATAACCATGTCACCGTCCCCGCCTTTGACTAATGTAAAAATTTCATATCCATCTTCTTAAAGTTACTGTTCTTGTGGATGTCAAACCTTGAAAAAGGAATGGGTTGTGTCGAGATGTTCAAGCAGCCTATCGAGGTGCTGGAAGAGGAACCTGCCTGCAAAATGTAGGAATTCTTGAAAGCAAACTTGCTTTTTTTTTTTGTTTTTTTGTTTCGAGATTTGGTTCTCTTAGCAGTGCTGGGGGATGCAAGCCTGTTACTCATGAAGCCTCAAAAGCCCATGAGTTCTTGGTTAGCTATGCAGACCAGAGGCTGGGGTGGTTTTAATTTTTCTCAGCCATCAAAGTTTATGATCTATGGGGTTTGCACATAGCAGATTATGCTATTAAACTTTGTGGTTTACTTAAATCTAGTGTAATTCGATCTGACAGTGATGATAGTGGATGACTATAGCCCAATAGGTTTATGTGAAACTGGGCGCTTGCCCACTGTTTGTATGTCGACACGTGCACAAAACTCTAACCCATTTGGTTAATGGGGATGATTAGTGATACCGGTGTCATTTATCTTTTGCAAGAGCACTATGCTCATTGTCTGCCACCATGATCATAATGTATGTGTTTGAATAGATAAGAGGCTCGGCTGGCAGTTAAATGCGAGTGGTTGAAGTTTAGCTTTTTACATAGTTTTCTCACATGAATAGGTATGTTTCCCACAATATATTGCGCACGGATTGGTACATGTCGTTAGCCAATTTGTCATGGTATGGCTGCTTCTGAGATTGTTCTTAGTTTCTTGCTGACAAGTATCCATCATATTCTTCTTTTTCCTAACTGCAAACATTATGTTGCTTTAAAAGTTGTTTTTCCTCGTTAATAATTTTTACTATATCTATTGGGTTACTTTGAATAGTTCTATATTTACCAGGTATGTGTTTGCCGTTGGGAGCAAAAGGGTATAAATTTGGCGAAAAAGTAAGCTTCAAATAAAGAACATCTCCGTGGGCGAAGAATTGGGGTACTTAAATGAGATATATGGCTGCCTAGTTTTAGGCTTACATTTTCTGGAAAGAGAGATTACATTAGTGTTTTTTTATGAGTGTAATTAGTCTGATGCTTAAATGTAGTTTGTGCTAAAAAATTATTCTTCAAGCTTTTGTAATGAATCTTCGATTGAATTATTTATCTTACATTGAAATTGTATTGCGTTTGGATGTACTTTGGTGTTGAATGGAATGCAGATTTTCTGTATGAAAATGCTAGTAAATTGGCATTTGTAGTATTTAAACAAAAAAAAGAAGCTTAAATTGGCTAAGATAACGATTAGAAAAAGGTATTGTTTACCTTTAATAGCATTCATTGCATGTTGTGAAAAGAAATAATATAACAGGTATAACAACGGACAATGGATGCTATAGAAAGTTTTTAACAGCGAAAAATGAACGCTATAGAAAGTTAAGACTTTTAATTGCATGGACTAATAGGGCATTCTCTGGAACGCTATCTATTACCTACCATAGCGTTTTTTGCATGCTATTAAAAGCATTTTTTGTTGTAGTGTAGTAGGAGAGCCTCCTATTTTTTTTAGGGAAATTGATGGCCAATGATGTATTTTAATAATTAATATCTGCCAAAAACATTTTCAGCATTAATAAATATTCTCAACATGTTATTGGCAGATATTAATTATCAAAATATTTAATGGGCCGTCATTTTTCCTTTTTTTACTACATAAAAAGATTAGGGCTAGAGTTAGAGATAGTTAATGAGAAATTAATTAAATTCAAAAATAGAGTTAATTTCCCTAAAAAACTCTGTCTGAAAGTGTTTGTAATGCGTTTGAAAAAAAGTATAAACGACCAGATCAAGTGTTTTGATGAAACTCAAACACTTCTGACGCTTATCTGCATTCTAAAATATTCGCTGGCACAAAAAGACTTGACAGCCCGCCGCTTCGGATTTAGCGACCACCATATTAAATATTGCATGCCGCCAAATGAAATGGGGGCACATAAAACAAAGTGGCGGGGCGCTAAATGTGCAAAAATTGACCTTGCGGCTGTAGACTCTGACCATGCGGTTGCAACCTCTTAACCTCACGGCCCAAACCTTAAAACTGCATGATAGGTCAAATTTCATGAACTTGCTCCAGTCACTTCTGAAATTCACATTTAAGTGTAGTTTTTTATCGTTGAAAAACTTGCTTGAGTCTACTTCTAGGTATGTTTAAGGAAATGATTTCATGTATCCATTTTTTTTTCCTTGAAGTATAATACTAAAGATATCTCGAATTATAAAACTCCGGGTACTTCTTAATGGTAGTACAATACTTCAGGTATTAGGAGCTTCACGTATTAGGAGTACACCACTTCAAGTATGACACCCTTTCTATTTAGAGCATACTACAAGTATTAGAGGTACATGACTTCCAGTAGGTCACCCTATTTAGTTAGAGTTTCGTGGTGATTAGTGTGTTATAAAATTGAGACAATAATAAAAGAACTTTACAGAAAGTAAAGACATAATGAATACAATATAAGTATAAAATTGTTTCTTCAAGAACTATTATTAAGAATCGATCCTCCAGACCCGATCATATTTTCATTACCTTTTCCTGGATCGTTCTCTTCTTTCCTTTCTGTTTTTCTCCATTATTTCCTAAGAACATCAACAAGTGCTTAAACACTTCTAATATAGATTTAACATAGGAGAAAATTAACTTAAATCTAAGAAAGTTAATCTTTATTTGAAAATTTTTTTGTATTTGTTAGTTTTGGGCTAAATTTTTGTGGAGTATTGAATCGTCTCGATAAGAGGAATTGGAAAAGTAATTTTTTTACTTTTATCCAAATATTTTGAGAAATAACCATTTTTTAGCGCGGAAAAATGATATTTTTGCGTTAAAAAAAGGTTATTTCTCAAAATATTTGGGTAAAAGTGACAAAATTTTAACTTTTCCGATTCATTTCATCGAGACAAATTAATAACTCACAAAAATTTAGCGGGAAATTAACAAATGCAGAAAAAATTTAAATAAAGACAAAACTTTAAGTTAAGTACAAGAGAACAGTTTCCTATTCCAACTACTTCCCTACAACCCTGTCAACCCACCGGGACTTTCATATGGTTAGCCGTCTCTTTCATAACAGTATAGTACATTTAGGCTAAATTTTGAAAGCAAAGTTGGATGATTTATAAACACCCTTCCCGATATCGGATTGAGATGATTTTTTACCAGGGACCTTAAACAAAATGAGCGGCTCCGATCATCTTTGGCGGAACCCGAGATGGGCGCAAAAGGGATCTATACGCGGCTGCTGTACAGCAGCCGCTGTACCAGTAGCATTTTTGCTTCACTATTGGGTGTTTCAATGAGCAAATTCAAATCCAAACAAAAATATGGCACTAATTTGAGTAAAAGTTTTATTACTGGCAAAGTCTTAAATTTAAAGGTGTAAAATTCGCCTTTAAAATTTGAATAAAGATTTGAATCTAAGTAAATTTGAGTCTAAATTCAAATTTAGTATAGGTTTGAATAAGGAGGAAAGAAGAATTTTGAGTAATTTGTACTTCAATTTGAGTTTGAGTTAAAATTTGAGCAAGAACCGTTCTACACACACAGCAATCTGTGCATACATTGTGCACAGATTTTGTTGTAAGGCCCACCACGGGTCCCACATAAATCATTCGAGCCGTTCATTAAATGTAAAACATTTTTTCAAGGGCCTCCGTAAAAAATAATCTCAATCTAATACTATAGATGTTTCATCGAACCATCTAACTTTTCATTCAGATTTTCGAATAATGAAAAGTTATATGGTTGGATTGAATAGCTATAGGCATCGGATTGAACTTATTTTTTACGGGGACCCTTGAAAAAATGTCTTACATTTAATGAACGGATCGGATGATTTGTGTGGGACCCGTGATGGGCCTCACAACAAAAATCTGTGCACAGATCTGCTGTGTGGGTAGACTTTCGGTTTGAGCAAAGATAAAAGCAAAGGGGTTTCGTTTTAACAAGTAAAAGCAATTACTCCATTCTCTCAACGAATGTCATCCGTTTTCAAACATTTTCAACACACCTCTCTCAAATGCTGGAACTTCATCCATCGCTCTCTCATGTCGGTACTGTCTCACTTCCCAAGCTTCTTTTCCCTCGTTTCCAATAACCCTTTGCTGCTCCCCTTCCCTCAATCAAAACAGGTCACAGTATTCACCACCTCTGCCATCTCACCCACCGGCACCCGCAATTTTAGCTTCTTCAATCAAGAAACCCCAGGTTTTTTAATCACTCAAAGGGGTTGTTTGCGTAACTGTATGCTTACAGTGTGTACCTATATTTGAAATTTTAGTTCAGTTATTTTAGGTCTCGGTGTGTTGATTGGGTTATCAGTACGGGGATTCTAGGGCATCCATTAATGCAATATTTGCGTTTATACGCTCCAACCCATGTCTTATCCAGCCAATCAAACAGGCCCTTACTGTGGTTATGAACTTTGTGGATGTGTTTTCTCTATGGGATTTGGTATGCTGTATAAAGCTTTATTGTGAAATTCTATGTTTGGATACATAGGGCCAGTAGGAAGGGGAAGAGCAATGCAGATCTCTGCCGCGATATCCGGGAATTCGTATCTGCAGCCAGGCTTCCGGAAGATCACGTTCCCATCTTTGAAGGAGCTTTCCCAGCATGGAAGGTTTGGGAAGTTTTTTTGTTGGGCTTGCTTATTCTTTCTTTTGTTGGCAAAGTAACAATTTTGTCAAGATGATGTAAGAATTGTTTACAGAGTGAATATGTGAACTAAGTTAAAATATTGTAGGAGTCGCAAAAATCAATTTTGAGGAAAACATGGATTGAGTTGTTGCATTCATGATGTTCGTGGAAATGAGTAGCATGTGTTTGATTGAGTCACATTACCAGCTTAATTTACTAACTCAGTAGAAAAGAAATTATGTTGTTTCAATGTTGAGTAGGAAGTCTAAATTTGCTATGACCAATATTTTGGAGGCATAACTTCGAAATTCCGATAAACATGTTATGTCTATAGTCTTGACAGTCTTGTAATCGCCTAAGATAAATGACTTTGGAGTTGCATAAAAGATGACTAGATGAGGGAACTTATATCCTTATCTAGGAAAAAGATGATTAGGAGAGTTATGAGGAGCGTATTACTATTATAGTAAGATTCTGACTGTCGATAATTTTATTGGGCGTAGAAATGTTATTGTTAATTCGGTGTTGCGTGCATATCTTTGAGTGAAGGAGAATTAGGGGCACTCTTGTTTATTCATGGTCTGGTTGCATGGGAGCTTTGGTGGGGCTTGTCATGAGCCAATGTTTGGTGGTAAAGCTGATTTAGGAATGGTTTGGAACTTTGGGGGTTAGAGTGGGTGGATGAAATGGTAGTTTTAGATTTTGATCCTCTTTGCTTGATGTGGCTTATTTGGAGAGAGCGGATAGTAGATATTTTGATAGCGTGGATAGGCTTATGTTTAGGCTCAAGAGTATATTCCTTTCTAGTTTGCATAAATGGGAGTCGGGGGAGTGTAGTCCTACCCTTGACCAATTTCTTGATATGGTATTTTTTTGCCCATAGAGTTGAGTATAGTGGAGTACAAACGGATTTTTTTAGTGGTTTTTAGGTTTTCTGATGTTTAGATCCTTTCTGTTCTTGGCCTACCTTTTGTACATGGGCGGTTGGTTGGCGGAATTGATGCATTTTCTATGAAGTTATTGAATATCAAAATACAAAAGAATACTATAATCGTATTTTTGTTTGTGGGACTCTCATCTTTCTGTTCATGGCCTACTTTTTTTATTTATGTTTTCAAAAACAAAATCTCACTGCAAGGCACTGGTGAGCCCTGAAATTTGGGGGTCTCAATTTCTCCTGCTAGCACTTTGAATTTTCATTGATTTCAGATTCATTACTTTTTTGAGAGAGGACGTAAATCATAGAGGTAGACTTAAATTTTGTGTATTGGATCCGATGAGGTTGGTAGAGACTCAAGATTTGTCGCAACTACAAATTTTTTAAATAAATTAGACTTTGAACCCCTGCCATGTCCCCAGTGTCCCCAGTCGTGTCCCTCTCAAAAATTTAAATTGAATTATGTGGCGTGTCCCATATGTGTCCCCGCCGTATCCCCCGTGTCTCCGCCGTATCCCTGTGTCTGACACTGCAATAACGTTGACCTCTAGAGGTGTCGGTGGCTTCATAGGTGTTTGGCATTCATGAACTTTCTTGCTGCCCCCACACTTATCAGTTATCACCTTGGCCTACTACATCCATGGCACTTTGGTGGCCTCTCTCCTCTTCCATTCCACATATTGCAAAGGTCTTTTAGCAGCATTACAGATATTTCCTTTCTTGAGGCACAATATCCTGATACACTTCTCATTGTCTGTAGTTGACTTTTTGAAATTGTTGTCTGATGTCTTTCTTCTCCTCCCAATGTTTCACTAGATAATTCATTATTAATGTTAGGATACTTCGAGAAACTTTGAATATCACTTCAGATAAAATTCCGAAAGAGCCTAGTTAGTCCATAATGTCATGCATCCTCAGTCCAAAGTATCTGAACCAGTTCAAAATTTGTTTCATACAAACAGAAAAATGTGGTCCACTGCGATTAAGCCACTTAAATCAAACCAAGAATGTGAAGACCCCTGCTAGCATGTGTTAACATCTTTGCATTGACTCTTCAAATTACAAAGTACTTCACCAATTAAGAGTTAAAGTGGGGATCTTCCAAAATATGTATCCCAACAAACCTTAGGTGCAATGTAATTTGCGAATAAACAACGAAACAGAGTCTCTAAAAGAAGACCAAAACTCTTCCCATAAGGCTTCTTGGGTTTTCTACAACAATTTCGTACACCTTTGGCTTTTCCTTGAAGGACAACAACAAGCTCAACAAGTCTGTGATTCTCAAATGTTGGTTACTGGACCAGGAAAGAGATTGAAGTAGAAGTTCATGATTGTAAATTCTATAGCATTCATCACCTTCCTTTGCAAGAAGGGTGAAATGATTTTCTAACAATTGAAATGACGGTAGTAAAATACGAAGTGATTTGCTGTTTTACCGGAAGGTTCTCATGAAACATTTAATTGGTCCCTTTAGTAATAACAACAAAACTATGGATACAACATTTGGTGTACACTAAATGTACACTGGATTGTGGGGGACCCACTTCGGAGTCCCACACAAATAATCGAAGGCCGTTAAATTTTTTAAAACATGTTTCTAAGGGTTCAGTAAAACATTCGTTCATTCAGATATGGGTAAGGGTTTGATCAATTGTTCAATTTTTCGTACCTGGACTTGAAAGGACCAAAATTAATGAATTGATCAATCTCTTATCGATATCCAACTGAGCTGATTTTCAGTAAGGACCCTTCAAAAATATTTTAAACAAATTGAACGGCTTTGATAATTAGTGTGGGACCCGAGATGGATCACACACAACCCGGTATACATTTGGTGTACCCATAGTCGGACTCTATTAATAACTCCCATGAGCTAGGATTTCGTATCTACTTGCTTTTCCCTAATTAGAGAAATTTCCTTCTGTTTTTTTTCGAAGGTGCTGGAATAGAACTACTTAATATTGATGTATCATTTTTCTTTCAAGAAATTCTTTTATTTCTCAATTTTCTATTAACCTCTTTCTGATATCCTATAGGCAAGACCTTGCAAATATTGTTCGGGCGGAGGGGATATAAACTTGTAAAGGATCTTCTTGTAACATCAGCAAAGTCTGACAAAAAGGAGTCTGATACAGAGCCCGGCTTAAGTGGAGATCAGGATATAGTGTTGAATGTGAATATGACTCAGCAGGTCGGTTTGTTTCTCAAATTTCTAATCAATTAACTGTGATACCATTTGACTTGTAAATGTACATTGATGGTCTTGCACACCAATTGAAGGTCTGGATAAGGAGGTGGAAGAAATGGATGAAGTTTTCTCGTCGAGTGAAGTTTCTGTCAAGCAAAATTATTTAAATAGTGCAAACGGAGCTAATATAGATTGTGCTGTTAACTCTGATAGCAACGGAAGCAAGGCTATAGAAACTTCAACTAATTCATCCTTGCACGAGAAGGTGGCAAAGTTCATCCAAAATGGAGAATTAGATCCAATTGAAGGTATTTGTTCCACTATTGGTTTGATTAGCAACAATGAGAAACGGACATCTCAATTATAGGAAGTTTCTCCGAATTAGTTATTTTCTTCCCGATGGGAATCAGAATTCGTTTCTGTCATGTTTATCCATCTCACTATCCGAGTGTAATTAATTAACTTGCCAATCTTTCAGTTACACTAAAGATCACTTTATTTTTAACATATGGAGAGCCCCATGCCCCCCCCCCCCCCCCCCCCCCCCCCGGGCTTATATATGTATGAGCATGTTCTAACTAGTGAGCAGTATAGTCATGTTTATCTTGGTAACTCGCAATAAATGTGGACAATGTAGTGAAATTAGATTCGAAATGTAATTATTGTGGATTACGTATTGTGATGGTTTGGAAAATCTGGTGTTCAAGTGTTTTGATTTGATTTGCTTTGCTATTTGGTTTTTGCCAAAATGTGAAGTTGATTACATGTAGCTACTTTTGCTCAGAGGATGGCTTTGGCATTTTACATGAGATTGGTGCAGACGGTGGAAACAAATTTTTTGAGTTAGAGAATGTAAAAAATGAATGCAGTTCTCTTAGTGAGGAGTGCTCTGAATGGGTGCTTCACAGAGGCGATACTGCTGAGATAATCAATGGAAGTATCTCATCACCCAAACAAGTTGTCGTTCCTGTATCAGGAACCAACACCCCAAGGTACACACCTTCTACAGTTTGTATTTCCAAACTAGCAGCTTTGATTTTTCTGCTTGGTCCTATAACTAAGTTCTAGATGTCTGGTGATTGACAATGAATGTCCCACTGCCATTGACTAGCGGTAGGGCTGTAAACAAACTGAGCAGTTCGTAAGCTCGGCTCGTTAACACTCGGCTCGTTTACTAAATGAGCTAAGTGGAGCTCGGCTCGTTAAGGGAGGCTCGTTTAGCCAATGACTAAGCTCGGCTCGTTAAGGCTAGAGCCGAGCTCGAGCTCAAGTTTTTGGCTTGTTTTTAGTAAACGAGCCAAGCTCGAGCTCGACAAAGCTCGGCTCGTTTCTAGCCCTAACTAGCGTTTAAGTCAACTTGTCGCGCCCTCGATTTTTAACGTAAGTAACAATACCATTTTAAATACAAATCCTCACAATAGTACATACGGTACCCTAAATCACAATACAGTTTCTGAACTCCAAAAATTTGTCAACAAATACAGTATTCCAAAATAGAGAAAATAGTGTAATGCAATTTGATTTACAAAGAAAGCAAGTACTTCAGAAAATAACTTTAGCCTGTGATATCTGCATGCACTTCACACCCTCCAAGACTGTATCCTTGTAGTGTACCTGAAAATGATAGGTTGAGCTACACTAGCCCAGTAGAGAATTCTATGCTCAAACTATATGCAAATGAGAAGAAACATGCACCAAGAGTGAATGAATACAACAGAATATCATAAGAAATAAGAGTTTTTCACCACAAAGGAGCATTCTTCAACAAAAAAAAGAATCAAAGTCCTATAAGAGTATCCCCAATATCTCACACATCAATTAGAGGTAGGAACCAACTCGAATCATTCTAATTTAAACTACTCAACACTTGTCCAACACCACGTAAATCTAGATTCCCGTATGATACCCATTCTGTCTCAATCTATAAGTATATTTGATGATCACGGACCAATCGTAATATAAAAGCAACAATAGATGTGTACAACAAACACAAAGGAGTTAATGACAGAATATATCTCCCTGTAGAACAATACGAACATATCACTGAATTTTCTTTCAGAGCATAATCAATTAGTCCAATATTTTTCAAGTATTAGCCGTTTCCTTTACAATACTATTTTGGGCATTTGGGAACCCTTACGTCCACTAAAAACCTTTCATTTATGTCCGGGCATTTGGGACCCCGTGCATCCAATAGAAACCTTTCATTTATGTCCGGGCATTCGGGACCCCGTGCATCCACTAGAAGCCTTTAATTTTTGTCCGGGCATCCGGGACCCCGTGCGTCCAATGGAAATCTTTCATTTATGTCCAGGCATTCGGGACCCCGTGCATCCAATAGAAATCTTTCATTTATGTCCGGGCATTCGGGACCCCGTGCATCCAATAGAAATCTTTCATTTATGTCCGGGCATTCAGGACCCCGTGCATCCAATAGAAATCTTTCATTTATGTCCGGGCATTTGGGACCCCGTGCATCCAATAGAAATCTTTCATTTATGTCCGGGCATTCGGGACCCCGTGCGTCCACTAGAAATCTTTCATTTATGTCCGGGCATTCGGGACCCCGTGCGTCCACTAGAAATCTTTCATTTATGTCCGGGCATTCGGGACCCCGTGCGTCCACTTCACGTCATTTGTATCGTTGTTCATCCTATGTATTTCCAAGAGTCCAATTTCAAGAATGTAGACAAGAGTGAGATATCGACGTTAAGCGGACGGTTCACATATTAACTCACACTTCCATATTGTTCCCAAACTAGTTATCTAAACTGATCCTTCGTATTACATGGCATTAATAGTCAAGTTGTTACGTCGCACATTGATAAATACCTTAAGATTACGTTATTCCTCTAAGTCTATCACGACATCCCTCATCATGCATCGAATCCCCTAATGACTTTACAACGCACCACCCATTAAGTTCTATGCTAAAGCTCCGTAGAATGAGCACCAAAGGAAGTTTGAAAGATCAACAAATCAAAAGAGGAGGATACAAATTATTCTATTACCGTTTAGACTATTTGACAGTCCCTTATCAACAAACCATGCAACCTATGGTACACTTTACGGCCTACGACACTCAATAACGACTCCATGGTACGTTTCTCAATTCACCAATCATTCCGTCATGTTATAACGCTTAACAAGTCCATATCGACCATTAGTAAATACCATAAAATCTACTTCAATCGACAAAGAGCATAAATAATGCACGAGTATCCTAATCATTCAATTCTACACTTTTCTAAATTTTGACGAGAGCCCAAGGAGATCGATTGGTCAACAAATCTTTTGAGGTACGAACAATCAAGTTTAGAAGCGATTCAAGGTTTTTAGGGGGCGCTAAAAGTGATCGGGATTCAAACGAACATGACAAAAGCAAAACATGTGAAAACTGTCCAGGAAACAAAGGGGGTATCAATACCCCAAAGTGAGGTATCAATCCCGGGTCGGCTGCTGTCCAGAGAAGGCTGGGGTATCAAAACCCCTTTTTGGGGTATCAATACCCCGGAACTTTTCAGCGATTTTTCAGACTTCGAAAGGTAAAATTCCAACAACAACAATGAACCAAGGCACGATTCAAGGACACAATCAACTCATAGACGCATAGAGAAAGCAAGAAATCCCTACCTCAAAGTTGGAGAGCAAACCCAAAGAGAGATCGAGCCCACGGAAGCCTTTGACTCCGCAATCTTGAAATCGACCGAAGTACACCTCCTCCAAGCAAAACCCACGAGATTTAAGCTCAATAACGAGTAGAGAAGGTAAAATAGGGGTGGGTTCATGTGGGTTTCGTGAAGTTTTGGTTGGGAGTAAGAGGGAGAGGGAAAGAGAGAGAGGAGAGCCGAGAGAGAGGGAGATCGGGAGAGGTGAGAGAGTGAGATTTGGGATTTTTAATCCCCTACACTCACACACACCTATATATACTAGCACACACATAAATTGCACTTACATCCCTCTACTAACAATCCTTCCACATTAACCCCAAATCATAAAAACTAGACAAAATTTGCATTATCCCTAAATTTCTAACATTTATAAAACTTTTTAAATAATATTCAAAAATTACGGGTCATTACACCCTTCCCTCCTTAAAGAAATTTCGTCCTCGAAATTTGCTAAACCAAACCCAAACAAACATGCAACACATTGATACACCTCAATCGTAACATTATTCATCATGCAACAATTCGATAATCATGAAAATCTATGTCAAACTCACATCGACCAAACTGAAACAAATGCGGGGATGTCTTTCTAACTTCGTCCTCCTTTTCTCACGTAGACTCGCACTAACGGCATCATATTTCCTCTCCAAAACTCGACCACACAAAACTAGGATACGTATCGGTTTCTCCTCAAGGATTGCACCCATCTCTAATCATTCTCCTGATATCTCAACCTTCACAGTCACTCAAATTCTAACACTCACTCCGAGATTCAACAACTTATATCCCCTCGTTCCCCAAGCTCCGAATTGCACGTTCACTTTTTTTTTATTTTTTATAATTAATGCCAACTATCAATCTACAAAATCCCGAATAATCTTTACGGTAATTAAACCAAAGAACCCAAAATCAAACAATTAGACTTCCTAATGATCACCACCTACCGCTTAGTTTTAATGCCAACTTGCCATAATTACACTCCTCACGTCTTAAAGCTATTGACATCCTCTTCAACTCCAAGAACAACACGTCTCGAATCAATCCCGCTCTATTGATAACACTATGGACAGACACCGACACCAAACACACACAAAACAATCCGCTAGTCACGGTCTCCAACTCATACCTCTATTTACTCACATAACTCTTTCTTATGACCTCTAATCGAACTTCAAACGTTCTTTCATACTTTTAACATTCAAAAACAACTAAGGTTTTAACATTTTTTTTTTCTACTTCTCTCATCCCGCTCAGTGTCACCACCAACTCCTGTTCTAGAGAATCACACCCACTTCTGTCGCAGCATGCCATTTCTACATAACTTCATACAACACAGTCTTGAAACTATTCATATAAACCCACAAATTCACTGTTCTCCTTACATCCAATTTATTATATATCATTGATGCCAGCAAAAGTACAGACATACACCAAATTACAACTAAAAATTTGTTCCTTGTAGCAAATACCCACGTAATCATCGGTGTCAATAATGCACCATATACTAAGGGAAAATTACGCACATAGAGGTTACATAACAAGTCAAACATCTAAAACAAAGCTTAAACAGCAACAAACTTCATGCACGAAATATCTCAACAACCCGTCAATGCAATTTAATAGCTTACACAACACCAGACACATCCACGCATTAACAGACTCACTCAGTATCCAGCAGACTCACTAACTCAAAGTATCCAACGGATTCACCAAATATCCACGGACTCACAAAGTATCCAACACTTCACATTTCATGGCTCTAGAAAGCCCAATGGTAATTTCGTTCTTTTCAACTTCATAATACCTTTCACATTTTCTGTTCACCCATCAATCTCGAATACTCTCGTCAATTAATCTACCCAGGTCACATGTTTCCCATTTTCACAATTTTAAATATCACATAACGAATACACGACATCAATATTAATAATTTCTCTATCAACTTTACAATCACACGGCATTTCATCACCCAAATACCTACACAATGTGTGCAATAGTTGTACTAACAAACTTTCACTACTATTAATTTTCTCGATACTAAAATTTTAAACACCAATATAAATACAAACAAATTGACAAACCTCTTCCTAAACATTAACAAGACTCCGGGGTTATAAACAACATGTCTATATTCCTCTTTATATTCTAAGACTCCTACCACCTCATTACTTAATAATCAGTTTCACTCGCACCAATAACTTCTAAAAAATCCCGCTCATAACAGTACCGCTACGGCAATCACCACAATGACTACGACAACACCAAAGCACATCACATTTTTTTTTTTTTTTACGAAATTTCTATATATAGTTATCTGCCTCAGGCCTAGCGATCTTTCCTCTAATATAAACCTAGTATCCGATTGACTTCCCTAGACTTCCATCTAGAAGGAGCGGTGATCAAGCGCCTCTTCCAACTGGATTTCTTCGGTAGTCGCCTGGGTGTCCAGAAGACACACACTGTTTCTAAACGCCTTACCTATAGCTCTCATCTTCCTAAGTCAATCTCAAATACTAGCAAGAGTTTCACCTGCCTTACCTATTCTTTAAAAAAAATCATTACCCCTATAACTACCATAACAATGACACACAATCATTACCATAGTAAGACATTATCCCTTCGAACACATTCAAAACACTCGCTAGCTCAATCCCCCTGTTATGATACACCTCTCTAACTTAAAGATTACTATAGGTATTTAAAACTTAACATGCACGTAGTCTGCGCAATTCAAATAAGAGGCTTCAAACACTTAACTCACAAATCTCACCAACGGTCTAGCACTTCTATTACATACTAACGGATATCATCTTTCACACATAGGCGTCGCCACCACACAAAATCATTACTTCCATCACGGTTTCTAGGTACACTTTATCTAACATCACGTATGAAGGATACCTTACCACATAAGATTTAAGAGCAAGACAGCGAACGGTAATTATAGCAATACCAACGGTCACAATCACAACCAATACAAAGAAGTCAAAATTCCTATGAGTCAACAATATTCCACCTATCCCGATAAACATAAAATCCCATGTTACATTAGTGAACACACTTCAATCATGCAAGCACATACGTGTTTTGTAAAGCTATGCAATGATGATTTTTTTTTTTTTTTGGAACCCATGAGACTAAGTCTCCCCACGGTCTTTGGGTATTCTAAACCTATGCTCTGATACCAAGTTGTCGCGCCCTCGATTTTTAACGTAAGTAACAATACCATTTTAAATACAAATCCTCACAATAGTACATACGGTACCCTAAATCACAATACAGTTTCTGAACTCCACAAATTTGTCAACAAATACAGTATTCCAAAATAGAGAAAATAGTGTAATGCAATTTGATTTACAAAGAAAAGCAAGTACTTCAGAAAATAACTTTAGCCTGTGATATCTGCATGCACTTCACACCCTCCAAGACTGTATCCTTGTAGTGTACCTGAAAATGATAGGTTGAGCTACACTAGCCCAGTAGAGAATTCTATGCTCAAACTATATGCAAATGAGAAGAAACATGCACCAAGAGTGAATGAATACAACAGAATATCATAAGAAATAAGAGTTTTTCACCACGAAGGAGCATTCTTCAACAAAAAAAAGAATCAAAGTCCTATAAGAGTATCCCCAATATCTCACACATCAATTAGAGGTAGGAACCAACTCGAATCATTCTAATTTAAACTACTCAACACTTGTCCAACACCACGTAAATCTAGATTCCCGTATGATACCCATTCTGTCTCAATCTATAAGTATATTTGATGATCACGGACCAATCGTAATATAAAAGCAACAATAGATGTGTACAACAAACACAAAGGAGTTAATGACAGAATATATCTCCCTGTAGAACAATACGAACATATCACTGAATTTTCTTTCAGAGCATAATCAATTAGTCCAGTATTTCTCAAGTATTAGCCGTTTCCTTTACAATACTATTTTGGGCATTTGGGAACCCTTACGTCCACTAAAAACCTTTCATTTATGTCCGGGCATTTGGGACCCCGTGCATCCAATAGAAACCTTTCATTTATGTCCGGGCATTCGGGACCCCGTGCATCCACTAGAAGCCTTTAATTTTTGTCCGGGCATCCGGGACCCCGTGCGTCCAATGGAAATCTTTCATTTATGTCCAGGCATTCGGGACCCCGTGCATCCAATAGAAATCTTTCATTTATGTCCGGGCATTCGGGACCCCGTGCATCCAATAGAAATCTTTCATTTATGTCCGGGCATTCAGGACCCCGTGCATCCAATAGAAATCTTTCATTTATGTCCGGGCATTTGGGACCCCGTGCATCCAATAGAAATCTTTCATTTATGTCCGGGCATTCGGGACCCCGTGCGTCCACTAGAAATCTTTCATTTATGTCCGGGCATTCGGGACCCCGTGCGTCCACTTCACGTCATTTGTATCGTTGTTCATCCTATGTATTTCCAAGAGTCCAATTTCAAGAATGTAGACAAGAGTGAGATATCGACGTTAAGCGGACGGTTCACATATTAACTCACACTTCCATATTGTTCCCAAACTAGTTATCTAAACTGATCCTTCGTATTACATGGCATTAATAGTCAAGTTGTTACGTCGCACATTGATAAATACCTTAAGATTACGTTATTCCTCTAAGTCTATCACGACATCCCTCATCATGCATCGAATCCCCTAATGACTTTACAACGCACCACCCATTAAGTTCTATGCTAAAGCTCCGTAGAATGAGCACCAAAGGAAGTTTGAAAGATCAACAAATCAAAAGAGGAGGATACAAATTATTCTATTACCGTTTAGACTATTTGACAGTCCCTTATCAACAAACCATGCAACCTATGGTACACTTTACGGCCTACGACACTCAATAACGACTCCATGGTACGTTTCTCAATTCACCAATCATTCCGTCATGTTATAACGCTTAACAAGTCCATATCGACCATTAGTAAATACCATAAAATCTACTTCAATCGACAAAGAGCATAAATAATGCACGAGTATCCTAATCATTCAATTCTACACTTTTCTAAATTTTGACGAGAGCCCAAGGAGATCGATTGGTCAACAAATCTTTTGAGGTACGAACAATCAAGTTTAGAAGCGATTCAAGGTTTTTAGGGGGCGCTAAAAGTGATCGGGATTCAAACGAACATGACAAAAGCAAAACATGTGAAAACTGTCCAGGAAACAAAGGGGGTATCAATACCCCAAAGTGAGGTATCAATCCCGGGTCGGCTGCTGTCCAGAGAAGGCTGGGGTATCAAAACCCCTTTTTGGGGTATCAATACCCCGGAACTTTTCAGCGATTTTTCAGACTTCGAAAGGTAAAATTCCAACAACAACAATGAACCAAGGCACGATTCAAGGACACAATCAACTCATAGACGCATAGAGAAAGCAAGAAATCCCTACCTCAAAGTTGGAGAGCAAACCCAAAGAGAGATCGAGCCCACGGAAGCCTTTGACTCCGCAATCTTGAAATCGACCGAAGTACACCTCCTCCAAGCAAAACCCACGAGATTTAAGCTCAATAACGAGTAGAGAAGGTAAAATAGGGGTGGGTTCATGTGGGTTTCGTGAAGTTTTGGTTGGGAGTAAGAGGGAGAGGGAAAGAGAGAGAGGAGAGCCGAGAGAGAGGGAGATCGGGAGAGGTGAGAGAGTGAGATTTGGGATTTTTAATCCCCTACACTCACACACACCTATATATACTAGCACACACATAAATTGCACTTACATCCCTCTACTAACAATCCTTCCATATTAACCCCAAATCATAAAAACTAGACAAAATTTGCATTATCCCTAAATTTCTAACATTTATAAAACTTTTTAAATAATATTCAAAAATTACGGGTCATTACACAACTGCTGCTTTCAAATCCTGTTATCCAAATTCCAGTGACTTACAAATCAACTTTTGGCATAGCGCACCTTTTGTTTATTGCCAAGGAGGCAAGGACATGTTGAGATGTAGCAAATGTATATAGAAGTTCTGGTGTTAACCAAGAAGACGCTAGGGGAGAATATTTGGGGATTCCCAGATTTCCTTGTTTTCGCCACTGCATCTTCTTGAGTTCCTTACAATTCCCATACGCCAGTACTGAGAAAAAGAAAGATGAAGTTTCTTCAATTAAATTTATTCCCAATGGCCTTTGGCATTTTAATGTGTTTCCTTCATTTAATTTAAAAAATGTTTCTACTTTTTTGGTATTATCTGTAGGGAGTACAATTTGTCAGGGGGAGGATTACTGGGTGCTGGTTGTGATGAGGAATTGGATGATCAGGTCATGACAGCATACTTTTAATTCCAGTTCTGTTTTCGGTACCAGTATTTCATTAACTGTCCCTTTTGACATGTAAATCTCTTGCCTTTATAAGACAGACTATGAAAAGGGAGAACCAAATTGAAGTTAATCGCCTCAAGTTCATGCTGGTAATGATCTTTGTAGCCTGGTAGCCTAAGCCTACTTACCTTGAACCACTTGTCACAAAGGGATAGCCAAGGGTTGTTGTTTTTGTTCATTTTACCCAGTCATGTACCCAAGATCTCCCCATGCAAACATGGCTCGGGTTGTTCATTGCAGCTTGTGTCCAAAACTTAGAATAGAATAAATTTATTGTCTGATGTGATTTTTATATTGTTTTTTGATGTGCGTAGGATCAGAAGGAGTTGGAATTGTCTCTGTTGAAGGAACAGATTGAAAAGGAAAAGGTAACCCATGCACTGTATATGTTATAGAGTATCACTCAGTGTCTTTTGTCTGGAAGTTCACTTTACTTTCTGTCAGATAGCATAGTTTTAGAACAAAAATGGATTTTTAGCAATTTTTCTTCTGGTGCCTGCTATTGTTTCTCTTTCGGCATACTTTGATAATAGATGATTGAACATTAAAATGGCATTGGAGAAACTATCAACTAGGTGGTGGATTTGGTTTGGATTTATAGCTTTCAAATGAGCGGGTATGAAGTTAGGTATTTAGATGAGATTTCAACTTCTATATGGATGGATATTAGAGCCTTTTACGAGTTTGAAGTAACAATGTGAACATGGACCACATGGTTGTCCCAAGTCATTCCAAATTTATCCCAAGAAAGGTTCTAGTTGCTTTAAATATCCTAATAGAGTGTACCACTGTACCTCCTGTACATTTACTCCTCTCCCTGAGTTTCTTATCCAAGCTCCAATGACTAAATTCTGCACGTTTGTGTAAATTCCAATATCAAATTCCTTAATTTCAGGTTTGTTCATCTGAAAGCAACTTTAGTTTTCTCTTACAACTCTTTGTTTTTGGTTCGACTTATCGGTCACTGGTTAGTAATTCATCCTTTGCTAGTTATACCCATTAAGGAAGACAAGGTTGTATATTGTTCCCTTTTGGTCATTGTCCAACAACTTAACACAGATGCGCAAGCAAATAATTTACATGACTTGATAGTGTGGGACATAAACCTGGTCAAGCAGACAAATGTCTTTGTATTCTTGTATGTCCAAAAAATGCTCATTTCTATTCCATATTTTGATATTTTCCATATGTATCATGTTCAAGCATGACCAGAACTTCATTTGAATCTGCATTTGAGTCAGCAATTTTTTAAAGTGCATTTTCACATTCAATAGCTTGCTAGAAAGATTAATTATAATAGTTTGACTTGGTTCCTCTCTTCAGCTTGCTTTGTCAATTTTGCAAACTAAGGTAGAAACAGAGATCAGCAAAGCACAGAAACTTGTCATGGAGAAAGATGCCGAATTGCATGCTACGGAAGGAAACCTTGCTGGATTGGTGGAGGTTATTTTTCAGATATTTTGATTGGATAGCCTTGGTTGTTAATTTCTACCATGTTTTATCAACAGACATGACTAAACAAAAGGTTATTACCTAATGTTGCTCCTGTCAATTGAGGTGGTTACTCTCGACCCTATTAGAACACACAAACACTATAACAACTTGAGATGTTGACTCACTTGGAAGGGCTAAAAACCACGGTGTGTAAATTGCTTGTTTTACCTGTTCCTAAACAAACTCTTTATCAGATGATAAGATCCAAGTTCCTATTATTTACATTTTATGCTTCCGCACATATCCTGCACTATACCTGCTGATACTTGTCATTTGAGTAAGCGTTCATTTTTTAAGATGTCTCACAACCAACTGTGACCTGCACAATTTTGGACTTAAGGGCCGGATAAGAGAGTTATAAACTGTGACCTGTACAATTTTGGTCTTCTTGTTTTTTGTTTGTTCTTTTTTTTTTTTCTTCCCGTTTTTTAATTTGCGTGTGTATCTTGCTGTCTTTCGTTTGTTCATTCTTTTTTCGTTTTTTCTTTTCTTTTCAGTCCTCAAACTGTTTTCGTTTTTTTCTTTTCTTTCTATATTTGTTTGTTCTGCTTTTCATCCCCTGTTTGGTATACAGTGAGGCTTGAGTTCTTTCTCGAATTTTTTCCTCGACAGCTTCTGTTGACTAAATAAAATTTTCTTGATTTTAGGTTGAGATTCAGTATGAGGGGGACGGTGATGCTGTAGAGGTGACAGGTAGCTTCAATGGTTGGCATCATCGTATTGCGATGGACCCACAGCCATCATCTAGTATCACAGACCCTAAGAGTTCAAGGTTCTCTTCTGTCTGTAAACCTATTGTGCCTTCATTTGATGGTCGATATTTTTTGGCCTTTTTGTTCCAGAAGAACTCACTTTGTTCCTTTAACTTGACAGGAAATCTAGACTTTGGACAACAGCGTTATGGCTATATCCTGGGATATATGAGGTGTGTGAATGCCCCAAATTATTTATACTACAGTGATGTTTAGCCTCATTGCAATAAACTTGCAATCCACTACCTAATCAATGTACAATCAACTTATAATGGTATCTGAAATTTAACATCGAGGTTGTATGACGCCATACACCGTCAATGTGGTTGGCAGTCAAGTTGGCTGTTTGGAGTGAAAACAGAAACTGATGTAATTGGTGTAAGTTGTTCATGTTACAAAACTTAGGGGTAGTCTGGTAGATTTTATGAAGGCTTAATATGCACATTTGAGCCAATTCTCTTATTACTTATGCATTCTGGGCAGTTAGTTATCTAACATGGTATCAGGGGTTGGGTAACTTCTAAGAGATCTTAGTGTCAAGTCCCTCCATTCAGTTCACTCCATATCTTGTTTATCTATATGCGCTCTATGTTGTTTCCCAGTTAGAATGGTTTGCGAGTTTTGGAAAACTTGTTTTGGCCACGACTTTATAGGATGGGAATCTACTACAATCCAAGAAGTGTTAAGTACGTGGCCATGGACTTGGCCACTTAGGTACTTCATACTTCCTCTTTACTTCAGAAATATAATTGTTACTCTGTGATGATAGTTGCAGGTACCACTCATAGGAGATAAAACAAAATGAAAGGAAAATGATGAAATTATGTACTATTTTGGAATTTTGTTTCTTATCCCTTGTACTATGTGGTAAGAAATTGATGAGTGGCACCTGAAATATTCATTGTTTGCGAACTTCAGCAGATGAAATGAAGTCCTTGACCTTCAATGATTTATTTAATTTGTTATTCTCAATGCATGCTACAACGGGACAGCCTATCTGAAGTATGTCGCATCATCATATCATAATACTAGTTGAGCATATCCCTGTTTAGCAGGCTTCCATGCAAAATTTTCTAGTCATTGTCGATGTTGTTCCATTTCAGATAAAATTTGTTGTTGATGGCAATTGGAGGATTGATCCTCAGCAAGAGTCTGTTACAAAGGGTACGATAGAAAATAATATTCTGCGTGTTGATAGACGATACAATGGGTGACATTTTTTCCATCTACATACTTACCAAGGTACTTCATTTCCTTCTATTTTGCTGTTGTGAAGTCAAAATACCCATTCAAGTACTTGTACTTCAGAATTCTATCTGGTCTGTCAAATTCCTATGTAGTACTCTTTTCTGAAGTACTGCAACTCTAGTGGACGGCACTTGTCAATCGTTAAGAAGACCCACCTGTAGATGGTTCTTCAGAGAGTTTTTTTTTTCCTTTTGAGGGGTGAAAAGAATCTATGCTACCTTAACCCCAACCCTACAATTACAAAGGGTTATCAACTTCCTCTCCATATGAGTTGAAATCCGAACCTCACTGCAATAAGTGTACCTAGACAACAGCTGGGCCAATTACCCCGAAAGTTTTCTAAAAGCAACTCACTTCTCGAGGACATCATGAACTGGGAGCCATATGAAAAAGAGCTTTCAATTTTGATTATTTTTGTTTCTTCAAAAAAGAAAATGAAAAACAACCCAATATTTACATTTGTGCTCGCAGCGGCCAATACTAACATTGGAATGTCAATATAATCTAATTGAGGCGTTATGTTAGTGGACTTTCCACCCAAATGAGCAAAGCGTCATTTATGGTTTCATTTCTTCAGTAGTGATGATTCTTGCATTCTGTTTTGCATCATAACTGAGATCTCTTTATTGGTGGGTTGTGCATGTTTGTACTTGTGAGACTATTCAATTTCAGATGCTCATTCTGAAAGCATAGTGGACTCTCCGCCCTAGCTCAATGTAAATTCCCCGACATAGCACCATAGTGGTACATCATCTATCTTCTTCTGTCAATTTGTTAGGAAGACGGGATGAGTTATCTGGTTTTTACCGATTCATGACAATGCAATGAGAGAAGACCAAAACCAGTACCGTGGGCTGTTGAAAGGAAAAAACATGCAGGATACTGCAGCTTTGAGGTTCACACTGCCGCTGTAATGAAGAAGTCTGACTCTAAGTCGGCCCTGGCAATTGTGTAAAGTACTAGCTCGAGTCTTGTCTGGTGTTTCTCCTCATGTCAACGGGAAGTAAAATCAATGAATTCCTCCCGAGGAACTCCTTTCTGCAGGAAACTATAGTGCTTGCATCAGCATGATGGGGCTAGGTAATAATGTAGGTAATGAAATCAACTGAGATTGGTTTTGGAATGCATTATGTTAGTTCCTTATTTTGTAATTGGCAAGCCCTTGACGCTTCTGTAATCAAATTTGTTGATTTGAGTGTTCTCATTGTAGATATAAGTTGGTGTATATTAGGTTTCTGCATAGAAGTTCTCTAAGGTTTGATTGAATATTCTTGTTGTAGAAATTTGTTTGTGTACATTAAGTCTATTTTTGCATAGAAGTTCTAAGGTTCGGAATGAAGATCAGAGTAAGCAGAGACTAAAGCAAGTGTTGAATTCAAAGCAAGTGTTTGAGGTTACAAATGACTTATTATAATCCTAACTATGAAACCAAATTCAAAGCAAGTGTTAAGGTTACAAAGACTTATTATAGTCCTAACTATGAAACCAAAGTTACTGATATCTTGGCGGCATTCCAAAGACATGTATATTGATATTCTATTGAACATGAATTTTTGTGTGATAGACAATCTCAACGAGTTTTAGAAAGTGACAGAGTTTCAAGATGAGTTTAACATAATTGAATTTATATTTGGTGTGAACACTTAAAAATAGACGGATGAAGTAATTATTTGTGTGGAATTCAAAGACGAGCTCAACATAATCGAGTTTATATTTGGTGTATGGACAAATGATATATTGGTAGTCGGGCTGATTCAACAATTTTCTGGAAGCTTTATTTAACGATCCAAATGGGGAAAATAAAATAAAATAAGGAACATAAAGAAGATTAGTTTTACATCTATAGGCAGGCGCGTTGAGTCCACGTGGAAAGTTTTACATCTATATGCAGGCGTGTCACTTTTCTTGCCTTTCCCACTTCATCTCTCTCTCTCTCTCTCTCTCTCACGATCCATCTTTTCTGCACTTCTTTCTTTTACTCTCTGTATCACTCCTCACAAATCGGTTTCCACAACATCACTCACACAAATCTTTTCCTTATTCCCCACGTGGCGTTTTATAATGGCAATGGCGAATGCTTTTGCCTCCCTTAGTTTGAACAATATTCCTTGCACTCTTCTGCTATCCTCTTCATTGCTACTAATTCCCACTTCTTCAGTGATCACTTCCTGCAAAATTCCCTCTGCAGGCTCCTCATTCCCTTTGGGAAGAACAACAAGAGCTTTTTTCTTTCCCACACTTGCCCTCAAGAACAGGATTCATTGCGAAGCTCATGTTGATAGAGCTCAAAATGAGGAGGAGGAGGAGGAGGAGGAAGAAGAAGAAGAAGAAGTGGAGCCCAATGAGACACTGTTGTACTCCTTCACTCCTTTGCCTTTGCTTTTTGTGGTTGCTCTTCCTGGAGGTAAAACTTTTTTTTTTTTTTTTTGTGAACATCTACAAATACAAAACTTATAGCATGGAGGCTAGCTTGTCCCTCCTGATAATAAATTTCGAAAAAGAGTCTAGATGTGGCGGTGAGCTTGTACGGGCTTCCCAACAGAATCGTAGGAAGTTTCAGGTGGACATAGATCCTTCCGTTTTGAAGTACGTACAATTATGACGTCTCCTTAATTGGATATTTGGATTTCTGGAGAGGGATTAAAACGATAAGACGAAGGAAGTGATTTCATACTAAACAGTCCGACCTATAATTTGAGAAATTTCACCGTTACATCATTCTGTTTTTGTATCTGATCGATCATTTGTCCGGTCTGGGCATTTCCTTTTCGACCATAAATTAACGGGAGTATCTAGAAGTTGGTAGCTTTGTTCGTCGGGATGCAAGGTTGTATTTATACTTCAGTTAGGATTTTAGTTTCTTTAATGGTCTGTTTCATTCTTGATGAAGTTATGAATTAGATCTTACCGTGGTTTTTTGATTTTGATACAACAATCATGGAGAACTGATATAACAGTAGGACGACTGATTTCACAAAGTGTGTGCTATTTGGTACTCGGAGTGTGTAACATCGATAATCATAATTAATGGAATTAGTAACATGGGTTTGTTTATAGTCCGGCCAATCAAACAAGCGTAGAGTATGTTAACATTGGTTAAATATTCAAGTACTGATAGTACTTCAAATTTACAAAACTTCATGGGACTGATACTAGTGCTAGTAAGCCCATTGTCCATTACTAAGAATCTCGGGAAGCCTTTTTTCCAGTACTCATCAGATATGTTAGACGGCAGATGTGGGATTTGGATTTTCAAGGCACTGTGTGTACCCGAGGTTTTGTTTTTTGTTGGAAAACAAACCTGGATTGCACGGGGTTGGACGTAATTTACCAATTCACTTATATCAGTAGAAATGAATCAATCTCCCACTTTATGAGCCATCTCCAAGCTTGGGATTTGCCTTAGTTTGTTGAACTAGGCTTCTAATTTGAATCCTACGATTGACCACTTGTTTAGAATGTGGCTCCTAGTACAAGTACTATGCTCGATACCCGTTTTAACCAGCATTCCATATTAGAAACTCTTTAAAACATGAAATTCTTTGGTTCTGTTTGCACATTTTAATTGTTAAGTTAAAATGCTTTCAATCCACCCGTTAGGCTTGGATAACATGTATTGACCTCGAACTGCATGAGCCATCTCTAGCCTCGTATTTTCCATAGACTTATCGTTGTTTTGTTTCTTCTTTCCTTGTTATATGTAGTCATAACAAGATTAAACATACGAATTGCAGCTGGAACTGTCAAGTCTCTGTTCGGACCTTTTGTTGAGCTTGTGAAATCATTTAATCTTCCCAGCTGGCTTGTGCATTGGGGTCATCCTGGAAACATGGTAAACTGCTCTCTTTTTCGATTCATACCATTCTTTTCCCCTCAAGAGATAGTAGTTGAACAGAAATCAGTTGTAGAGAGTGCACATAACGGTCCTTGAGGTAGCACCACACACAGAGGCGAGTGTTCCACGAATTTTTCTGTGTTTGGTTTCTGTGTATTTATGAAGGGCTGCTGTCTTCTTTCACGTCATGGCTACTAATTGGAGCTGCATTTTCCTCTCGATTAAAGTATTGTATGTTGTAATGGTGTAGGCTGTTGTTCTGTTTGCCATGGGTGGTTATGGAACTTATCTTGGTTTCCGGATAAGATTTTCCGATGACGTGGTAATTGATCTCGTTTGAAGTACGTTAAATGAGATTATTTTTGTGCTTTCAACTTCTTTCCAATTATTACCAAAGGGCTTTTATGGATCCAGGAGGAGAAAGCCACAGCCAAGGACCTGCACCCCAAACTTCTGGTAGGAATGTTTTTCTTCTTTGCTCTTGGAGCTACCGGTGGGGTAACATCTCTACTGACTTCTGATAAGCCCATCTTCGAGAGGTACTTGATTTCATTTAGAAGCATTGCGCATTTTCTTGAAACAGGAAAACAGCCTCGTGTTTTTTCTTGTTTCTTTGGTAAAAACACTAGCAGAACAAATACTAACTGTTTGGTAATAACGAGATTCGAGGATGGAATGGACCATTGTTTCCAGAAATAATGAAATATTGCCACTATGGTATATGTTATCCCACGAACTAGGCTTAATTAACGAAAATCTCGTCTCTTTTTTCCTCTTTCGTGCTGGCAGTCCTCATGCTGTTACAGGTTCTATCGGCCTTGCTCTCTTGACCATACAAACCATTTTGCCAACATTGTTTGAGGTAAAAAAATGATGTTACAATTCTTCCATTCGAGAAAAACAAATAGAAGGAACTTGAATATTTTCTATCTAGGCTTATCTTTGGGTTTGAATTACCCGATCCGATGCAGGGAAATCCGGGGTTACGCAATGTGCATGGGATCTTGGGTAGTGGAATAATGACACTATTTCTTGTCCACGCCGCTCTTGGACTTCAACTTGGCTTCAGTTACTAATTTCTTTCTTCATCTACAAAGCTGTTAATGAAAATTTTCTATTTTGATTGACCGTGTACTTTGGACAATAGAACAACTATTTAGAATTGCATCCGCCGGGAAATAGTTATTGGTGGACACTTTTAGTGAAAACCAGGGAGTCTTGAGAACAACTGGAATGTTCTGTGGTATTTTGCGATATGTCGTCGTTTGATGTACTTGTATGCCATGAGAGAATTTCCATGAGATAAGTATCATTTCAGGATAGTATCTATAAGAACCAAATTTTTTTGGGTAAATTTTTACTTAGTTTCTTTATATTAGCTCCAATCCTATCAACAAGAAGTAAACGCTTGGCATAATTATTACTGTATGAATTTTTATGTTAAGGTAGTATTTTTTTCTATGGATAGAATCTATTCTTTTTTCTTTTTGGTACATAAGAGGGCCTAGGCCCTAAGAAACAAAAACACTTGACGGAGTAACTTGATGAACTTGAAAATGATGGAGCAGATTACTAATGCAACAGGCACCTTCGTACTTGCCAACAAATTATGAGCGACCAACAGAGGAATTCAATCGCATTAGATTCTACATGATGCAAACACCCGCTTTAAAAGCCTCAAATGAAATGCCATTACCTGATCTCAAAATAAGACCAAACAGAAGATGTTCACTCCAAGATTCAGAATCACAGTAATTAACGCAGCAAAAGCATTTGGAAGCCAAAAGAAAACCTTCATGTTGTATGCAATCATCAACAGAAAAGTGTAGGAGCGGTCAAAATTATAACCTTTCTCTTCGAGATTCAAAACAGAGCCCAAAAATATTCATGAGAATATGTATTTGCTGGAGAGGTTAAGAATGGTTAGTGTTTAGAAGGGAGGAGTGATTTGGAGGTGTCGAGGAGGAGGCATAAAACGTGAAATGTGACCGTGCCCGAGTCATTTGGGCTGCCTATGTATCCCGGTGTACAGGGAATTAGGTCAAACGTAGTTCCATCTTTTCTGAGGGAGATGGTCTCTCCCTCTCTCTAAAAAAATCTGTCCTCTCTCCAGAGGAGATGACTCTCTCTCTAGAAATCTGTCTGCTCTCTCTCTAGAGGAGATGGCTCTCTCTCTAGAAATCTGTCGGCTCTCCTCTTTCTCTCTATCTTTCTGTCTCTGTCTCTCCCTCCTCTGGAGGAGATCCCCTCTTTCAATGTGTATCAACACTGATATTTATAGGCAAAGACTAAAACCCCCGTTGGACCCATCCTGCCGTGGATCCTGCCCATTGTGGGCCTACCGTGGACCTATCTGTTCACGGCCCTGTTTGCACAAGTTTGTCGCGGCCCTTTCTGCAGCCCTGTCAATCTACGGCCCTACCGCGACCCTACCTGTCTGCGGGCCTGTCACGGCCCTGCCCCAACCTTGTCTGTCTGCAAGCCTGTCGCGGCCCTGGCGTGACCCTGTCTGTCCGCGGGCCTGCCGCGACCCCATTTGTCCGCGGGCTTGCGGCGGCCCAATCTGTCCGCGAGCCTGCAGCGGCCCTGTCTATCCACGGGTCTGCCACGGCCCTGCCTGTCGCTGAAAGTCGTCTTTATCTCCAACAGGCGCCAGCCTGTCTGCCGTGTGTCACTTATCTGCAAGTGCCACATGCCTTCTTCTGATAAGGTGGTCAAAGCTCTGACTCGGTCAACTAAAGTAATTTTGACCTTTCCTACGACAAGTTATTCGATAAAGTCTCTAAAAAAAATTTAACAAGAAGGGCTGAATGCCGAATTCTGAAATAGATTGAAAACTGGTTATGATATGATCTAGAACAAACAGTCTTTTAACAGGAGAAAAACTATTCAAAAAAAGGCAAGTCGAGCCTCCTTTTTGTTATGACCTTTTAATCACCAGCTGAGATAAAAGATGAGCATGGAGTTCATATAGCGGAACGCTGAACACTAGTTATCAAATGAAAATTTACAAGTAATAGAATTAATAACCCAAAATATTTGATTGTCAGTGCCGCCTGTGCCACAATCATTCTCAAACAAAGATGCGAAGAGAGAAAAGGCTTGCCGATATAGCCTTTTGACAGTTCCTACGCGATGGGATTCTCGTGAATTGAGCCTGAAACTGAAACCTTACCATCTCCACCAACCTACGGGAAGTAATACCACCTTCCTCAATACGCAAACACAAAATGCAAGTTTTTCCGTCAAAACCCCCCAAAGAAACTGTAGCAGGCCGAGCATAATTGTGTGTTCACCATGGACCGTTTCCACTCCTTTCCACCTTCGGCCGCTTTAAGGGCGGTTAACCCACAGCGCCCGTGCTCGGCTACACGAAGTTTATGTCATGCTCGGCTACTGTCGGGCGATGACCCAGCAAATAACCCCCACCCAGGCCGAGCACCCTTCGGCCGCTGTCGCCTTCATGCTCGGCCACTATCTGGGAGGCGTGACCGCCGACGATAATTGCCCGGTTCGGATCCCCTTCGGGCTCGGCAGCACCTCCGGTTTTCTGGGCTCGGCCACCCGCGCGGCCACGTGACCTCCTGCGTGTGAAGACGGTTACACCTGTAGGATAATCATGAGCGCACATGGGTCATGCCAGCTCACCCCCCCTGAAGCGGTTACCAGATCTATCCGGTGACGACACGATGACGCCGCTTGGCCCGTGCAAGGCACGTGTCCGTGCTTGGGGAGCAAGTCAGGGAGACTCTATAAATATCAAAGGATAGCGCCTCTGGAAGGTACGCACAGACAAACGCGAATACTCACTTAAAACCCTAGTCTCTTCCCTCTCTCTGCGCATACTCATCCTCTCGCCGGAGGGCCTTGCCGGGCAACCCCCGGCCAGGTCTTAGTCGTGCGTTCACTTGTGCAGGCTAGGCGGAGAAGGCTAGGCTACCACCGGACCAGCGGAGGAAGAAAGCGGAACGAGGATCACGGGCCACACAATTGGTGAACCCGACGTGAAACTTCTCAGCCTCTGATCCAGACGGCTCAAACCCTCCTCCAAACCACCTTCCTCTTCAACAATAGACGAAAACTCAACCGTGATGGGCGGAGATCCACCAGGCATTACCGTTTCGGGGGCCAAAGACGCCAGTGGAAACGTAATTCTACCACCGTTTTCGGAAAGGCACATGTCCATCTCGCTCCCCCCCAGTTCCGGGCTCTCTCCGGCCGCGGAGGACGTAACGGCGGCATACATCCGCCTTCTGCAGCGACGAGACGACGAAAGAGATAACGAACTGGCGGCGCTGAGGGCGGAGGTCGCCCAGATAAAACAACATATGCAGGACGCGACGCCGGCTGCCTCCAGATCCACTGGAGGCGGAAGGCGGAGGCGAAGAAACTCTCCTCATCTACCTCCTCCACCTTCACCACCCCCTCCACCACCACCGCTTAGGGAGCAACCCAACGAGGCGGGTCATCGCGTCTCCGCCAAGGACCGCCTTGGGTTTGCACCAGAGACAGGCGACGCCAAGGAGTTTATCCTCTACAAACGACCTACCACGTCCGGAAGGCACCGCTCAAAGTCCCACCGCGAGCGGACCCACACAAGGGACACCGAATCTTTCACGAGCACGTACTCGACTGGTCGTGCGGAGTTCTCTCGCTCAATGGCTTCACGCCAAAGCTGAGACTCCGTCGAGACCAGACGTCACGTCTCTGAACGACTTGGGGGTATCCCACCGGAAAACTTGGATGATGAAATCTGTGATCGACGAAATGGGAAAGGCGTACGAATCGACGGGGTGGAGAATGAGAACAAGACTTGTGGCGACAGGGTAAAATCGGTCGACCACCCCCATCGGGCACCAACGGACTTGCGGGACAAGCTCCACAGCCGAGTACGCGACAAAACCTCGGAGAGAGAAAAAGACACAAAGCGGACGCGGACGGATGAGCTCGGCAAACCGCCGCGTCCAGGATTTGAGCGGCAGCTGAAAGATCTTGGCATCTCACCCTTCACCTCCCACATCGTCAACACCATAGCCGAGCCCCATTTCCACCTGCCGAAATTCACGTAGTTCGATCCAGCCACCTGCGAGGCATACACACACCTGATTCACTTTCGCCAGACAATCGAGCTATGCACCACCAAAGACAAAATCAAATGTAAGGCGTTCCCGTCCAGCCTCGGCTCCCTTGGACTCCAGTGGTTCAACAAGTTGCCCGCTGGATCCGTACGGAACCTAGCCGACCTCGAACGTGCCTTCAACACCCGCTTCATCACCAGCAACCGAACGGCAAAAGAGCCTGAGTCCTTGTCCCAGATGAGGAAGCTCCCAAACGAAACACTGAGGCAATACGCCGAGCGGTACTGGCAACTTTTCAATGAAATTCCTGGGATAGACGAGTACTGGGCCGCGCGCACTTTTAAGAATGGGTTGGAGTCCGGCAGTAAGATTCTCGACGAACTGGCTATTCGACCTCCGCACGGCATGGGAGAGTTGATGCGTGTCGTCGAACGGTTTTGTGCGCTTGAAGAATTCTACGCGGACAGAGCCACTCAGGGGATTCCCAATTCAACGACCTTTCTGCCAACAACAGCCTCTCAGCTGCAGACGCCAATTGCAACTCAACAACCACAGCCAAGGAAGCAAGTACACAACATCAAAGAAGGGAAGAAACGCCAGCCAAAAGAGCACGACTACGTGGCCGAAACCACCCACTTCAAGGAACCTATTTGGTCTTTTCTGAAAGAGATCATGCGGCAACCGTGGTTCGAGTGGCCGCAAGGCAAGCTCGGCAAGGACAACGGCCAAGCAGACCAGAACCAAAGGAAAAAGTGCTCGTATCATAACGAGCTCGGCCACTACACGACGGCGTGTGCTCCCTACAAGGCACTGTTGGAACGTCTGGCGGCCCAAGGCCATCTCGATCAGTACATCGACCACGCAAAAACGTCCGCCCGTCTGCCTGCTGGAAATCCCAACCCCAACGAACCAAGGCCAATGATACACGTTATCCACGGCCCGGTGACAAGAGAATCCAAAACACACCTCCGAGCGGACCTCGATCGCGCCTCCACTTCCAAACAGGTACTTGCGGTAGGGCCTGGGTCCAAACGCCAGCGCCCAGACGAACTGCCCAAGCGGACCATAACGTTCACCGAGCGCGATCTTGAGTTCGTTCAAACCCCACATTCCGACGCTCTGGTCGTCACCGTGCAAATTGGTATCCACGACGTTAAACGGGTCCTTATTGATGAAGGAAGCTCCGCGGAGGTCATGTATTATGACTTGTTCAAGAAGCTCGACCTCCCAGAGTCAGCCCTCCAACCCACTGGGAGGTCGAGCTTCTTGAACAAGTCATAATACATGACCTCCGCGGAGCTTCCTTCATCAATAATGGCGCACCAGTCTGGCCACTCGGTCGAATCTTCTTGCCAGTCGTTGTCAGATCAAGAACGGTGAGCGTCGAGTTCATCGTCGTCAACGTGCCGAGCCCGTACAACGCCATTCTCGGCCGAACTTGGCTACATAGCATGCAAGCGATTGCGTCAACGTACCACCAGGTCGTCCGCTTCATCGGCGCCAGTGGCCGACAGGAGGACCTGCGCGGCGACCAGGTGGCGTCTAAGAAGTGCTATGTTTCAGCTGTCCACAATTCCACAAAGGCAAAACAAGTGCAATGGGTTGAAGTCCCAGACATGGCCGTGATTGACGACGTCGGCCAGAGCGCTGAGGACAAAGCCGAAGAGGAGCTCATCCCCATGGCCATCGATGAGGATGGCTCCCGCTTCTTCTTGCTCAGTTCCTCCCTCAGCGACACCGACCGAACAGAAATGTTCGAGTACCTGAAGAACAACATGGAAGTCTTTGCATGGACACCCAACGAAATGCCAGGGGTCGACCCCAACTTCATCTGCCACTCCCTCAACGTCAAGAAGGATGCGAAGCCTGTAGTCCAGAGAGCGCGGCGTTCAGCAACAGACCATGTCGACGCCGTCGTCGAAGAAGTAAAACGGTTGCTGGAGGCCAATGCCATCCAAGAAGTTCAGTACCCAACCTGGCTGTCCAACACAGTGGTCGTAAAGAAAAAGAATGGCAAGTGGCGAGTCTGCGTGGACTATACCAATCTCAACGACGCTTGTCCAAAGGATTGGTTCCTGCTTCCAAAAATCGACCAACTGGTTGACGCAACGGCAGGGCAGGCCCGGCTGAGCTTCCTTGACGCTTACCGCGGCTACCACCAGATAGCCATGGACCCAGACGACATGGAGAAAACGGCTTTCATCACCCCTTATGGTATTTTCTGCTACCGAGTCATGCCGTTCGGCCTCAAGAATTCTGGAGCCACGTTCAACCGCGCCATATTCAAGATGCTGAGCGAACAAATCGGCCACACCGTGGAAGCATACATCGACGACCTCGTTGTCAAAAGCCAAAGGGAGTCCAATCACCTCCAAGAGTTGAAGGAGGTGTTTGACATTCTTAAGTTCCACAAGCTCCGCCTGAACCCCGAAAAGTGTGCGTTCGGCGTGAGCGCAGGAAAGTTTCTCGGGCACCTAGTCACCAGGCGAGGCATAGAGGCCGACCCCACCCAAATCAAAGCTGTCAACGACCTCTGGCCCCCCAATACGATCAAAGAAGTTCAACGACTTACAGGGATGGCGGCTGCCCTCAACCGGTTCATCAGCAAATCCTCCGACAAATGCCATGCCTTTTTCCACGCATTAAAGGGCAAAAGCCGCCGCAGTTTCGAGTGGACACCAGACTGCGATGTCGCTTTTACCGAACTCAAAGAATACTTAAGCTCGGCCCCGCTGCTGGTGAAACCAAAAGAATTCGAGAATCTCTATTTGTATCTTGCCGTCTCCGCCCACGCCGTCAGCTCTGCACTCGTTCGGCGGGAAGCGGCAGACGACATGCCCATTTACTTCACCAGCAAAACACTTCTCCCAGCACAGACACGCTATCTCCCACTGGAGAAGCTCGCTCTAAGCCCTTGTCTCAGCGGCTCGAAAATTGCTGCCGTACTTCCAGGCCCATACAATCACCGTGTTGACGGAGCACCCCCTCAAAGCGCTCTTTCGGAAGGCGGACCTCTCCAATCGTGTCTCCAAGTGGGCCATCGAGCTAGCAAACTTTGACATTCGCTTCGAGCCGCGGACGGCAATCAAAGGCCAAGTTTTGGCCGATTTCATTGCGGAACTCACACCAGAAGACACGACGGTACTCAACGCACCGCCACCAGCCGTAGCCGAGCACATCTCCGCCGACAAACCATGGCACCTTTTTCAAGGGGAGATTTGGTGCCTAAACGTCGACGGGGCTTCCAATAACAACGGAGCCGGCGCAGGGGTAGTCTTGGTCTCACCTTGTGGAACACTTCATGAAAGCTCTATCACCATCGACTTCCCCGCCACCAACAATGAAGTCGAGTACGAAGCTCTACTCGCCGGCCTCCGCTCAGCTATTGCGATGAAGGCCACCAGCCTTGTTGTATTTTGTGACTCCCAACTCATCGTCAATCAAGTACTCGGCGACTACGAAGCTCGGGACCCGCGAATGTCGAAGTACCAAGCTACCGCAGCCGAGCTCATCTCCCACTTCACCAATTTCAGTATCGAACAGATCAATCGCGAACACAACGCCCACGCCGACGGACTTGCTGGCCTTGCATCGGCATCTAAAGCTTCTGAGTTCAGAACCATCAACTTCGGCAGCATTGACAGCCCGTCTTTTGAGCCCACCCAAGAAATACTCAACGTCGAACTCGGTCCCAGCTGGATGGATGAAATCGTTGCGTTCCTCAAACACGACGTCCTGCCAACAGACAAGAAGGACGCTTACCGTGTGAGAAACAAAGCCGCCTACTACTGGCTTTCCGACAGCGGCCAACTTTACAGAAAATCCATCTCCGGACCATATCTCCTTGTTGTCCACCCCACACAAGTGCCCGAAATTCTGGCCGAACTCCATTCGGGCAGTTGTGGCTGCCACTCTGGCGGCCGCTCCCTTTGTCAACGCGCAATAAGCCAAGGTTACTTCTGGAAGAACATGAAGAAAGATTGCGAAGACATCGTCCGTAGGTGCCAACCGTGCCAGCTTTTTTCTCCCATCCCAAAGCAGCCGGCCCAAAACTTTTCCCCCATCACAAGTCCTTGGCCCTTTGCACAATGGGGGCTCGATATAGTGGGAAAACTTCCAACAGCTCCTGGCGGCTTCAAGTTCTTAATTACAGCAACGGATTATTTCTCAAAATGGGTGGAAGCAAAACCTCTAATAACGACAACTGAAGCTGACGTCCGAAGATTTGTCTGGCGAAACATCGTTACCAGGTTCGGCGTCCCCTATGCCATTGTCTCAGACAACGGAACTCAGTTTGTTGGCAAGGACCTCACCAACCTTTGTGATGAGTTTGGGATACGCTTTTTCAATTCTACGCCCGCATACCCCCAAGGGAACGGCCAGGCCGAAGCAACAAACAAGACGGTCTGTGCCGGCATCAAACGCCGACTGAACTCCAAACGAGGCAAGTGGGCTGAAGAATTACCCCACGTCTTATGGGCCTATCGCTCTACACCACGGCGTTCCACCGGTCAGACACCATTCTCAATGGCATTTGGCATGGAGGCTGTGATCCCGTTGGAGTCTAAGTTTCCAACCCTCAGGACAGAGACCTTCAACCCTACCACAAACAATGATGCTGTGGCACGAGAGCTGATCTTGGCCGAAGAGAAGCGTGATGACGCTCGTCTGAAACTCGCCGAGTATCAGCAACAAGTGGCCAAGGGGTACAACAGAAGTGTGAGGGTCAAGAAGTTCAGGCCAGATGATTTGGTCTGGCGAAAAGTTGTGCAAGCTAGCAAGAAAACGAAATTCAAGCCCAACTGGGAGAGGCCTTTTCGTATTGTCAAAATTGCTGGTGAAGGCGCCTATGTGCTTGAGGACATGAACGGGAAGGTCCTCACTAACCCTTGGAATGCACAGAACCTCAAGAAGGCGTACATGTAGAGAACCACAACAGTGCGCTTTATGTTCGGCATCGGCCACTACCTATCTTGTTCTCTTTGGGCATTCGGCTCAAGTTTTTACTTTTCCACTTGTACTTCACGTTCGTTAAATGAAAGTAAACTCTTTCTTTGGCAAATTTACTCTTATTTTACTTTACATTTTTCCTTCGGCTAACTTGGCCACCCACAAACATTGACCTCGGTCACACCCACAAACGGCTATTATGCCACCTGCTTCAGCCACTATTACTGCCCATAGAAGCACAACGGACATCAGGTCCACCGAGCCCAGAGAAACACAATTTGGCTGGACTTTGGGCTCGGATTCGGCTTGGCAAGACAGTAAGGTCGGCCACAGCCCGGTTACACTCACATTTTGGTGAGCAAGCCACCCACAAACATTACATCACCTAAACCTCGCCTAGGGGCTGACATTTTGCCGAGCACATTTTAAAGCTCCAAGCAGTAACCAACTCTCGGCATATCAGTACGCTCGGCACGTCACACCTACTTTTTCTACTTTACTTTGGTCAAGGCTCAGCCACATCTCCACTACACAGCCGAACCTAGACCAAAGTGGGGGCTACGGATATCTACTTTAAACAATACCAAGCAATATGACAGGCTCGGCCAGGCAGTGAAACATTGCAAAACAACTAACAGTAAAGAAGAACAGTGCACAAGTGGAAGTTATCTATTAAAAAGAAAACACCATGCATTTAGATTCGGCAAAGGAAGTTCGGAAGAAAGTTTACATCCAACAGCAACCATTACATCTGGCACGGCAAAATCCGAGCTCGGATCCGTCCAGTCCAAAAGGTTTAGTACAAGGAAAACAGAAATTAACGAGTACGAAAGGTAAAGGGTAATCAACTACGGTAACCGGCCACCCAAAAACCGGCACCTGCGAGTGTTTCTCTGTCAGCCTTCAGCAGTCCCATCAACATTAGCACCAGCCTCAGCAAAAGCTGGGTCGACATTTGTTGCACTGACATTTGCCTCGGCCTCGGCGCCTCTATCAATGTTCATCGAAACGCCCTCGGCCTGAGTAGACTTGGGGTCGGCACCTCCAGCATCCTTTTCAACACCTTTGCCACATTCAGCGTCGTCGTCGTCGTCGGCTACAGTGAGGTCTTCCACCTCGTCCTCACTTTCGGGAAACTCCTCAGGAGGGAGGGGCGCGCACTCTTCTTCAGTGTACGGTAGGACGAGCTCGGGAGTTTTAGGGGCTGGAATCGATTTCATCAAGTCAGCATCGGCACCTGGCTGCATCACTCCACAAGCAGCCTTTACGCCATCCTTGTATCCAGTCCGGTAGGCGATTGGGACCCTCATCCTGATGGCGTCATTCACCATTGACCGAGCGTCGCGCATGTACTCAGCCCCGGCTCTGTCAAAGCCGGCCTGGTAGGCCTTCCCATCCACCTCCTTCATCTTTCTCTTCTCCCTCCTCAGCACTTTGGCAACCTCACGCTCGGCCGCATTCACCTTCTCCACCATCTCATCCCTCTCCTTCTCGAGCTCGGTGATCTGAGTTTTGGCCATCTTAAGGCTGCCCTTGTAGCTCCTCACCTTCTCACGCTCGACCTTATGGTCTTCATGGATGCGAGCGCGTTCGGCGACGACAAGCTCGGCACTCTTGGACGAGCGTAGCAAGGCCTGCCCGGCCTGTCAACCAGGAAAATGTCAGACTTCAAAATCTTAACGGCACAATGATGGAGAACGAAAAAGGATAGGGCTCGGATAATACCTGAACAAGGTATGCACTCGCATGGACCAAGCTCGGCTGGAGGCCCTCGGGGACTTTTTGCATGTCGTTCGGCAAAGCCAAACCTTGAAGCAGCGCAGTAGCAAGCCCCGGCTCAACCTTGACAGAGTCTTCCACCGTGATGACCCTGCCCTCGGCCAAGGCGTACGACGGTGCAAACTCTTGAGCAGCGATGGGCCCAGCCGAGCCCAAAGGCCTCTGAGTGGCCCTCGATACACCAGCAGTTGATGACTCAGTCCTCTCCTTCTCGTTTGGACGAGGAGTCGGCGGCTTGGTCGGGAAGAAGTCCTGAGTGACCTTCTGTCTCTTCTCAGCAGGCTCGGTAAACCCTGACTCCTGGCGGACGGCTTTGCCGTCCCGGATGTTCACACGAACAACATTTCGTCGACCCATCTCGCCAGTATGCTCGGGAACGAGTGTCTGAAGTGGGACGTCGATTCCTGGAAGCTCGGCCTGAGCACTCTCTCCGAACCAAAATTCAGCCGGCTTCCTGAAAGTCGGCAACTTGACTCTTGGTTGCTTGCTGCCTCCTGTCGGCAACTTCTTCTTCCCTTGGCTTCGGCCTTCTGTGCTCGGCCCCGCCTCCATTCCCCTTCTCCTCAGTTTCCCCTTGTAAGACGGCTCGTAACCGAGCAACGTCGGCGCGTCTCTACAAGCTTGGGAAAGAAGAATGTCAACGTGTTGCTCGACAGACAGAGACTGTTGAGTCTTCGTGATGGCTCGGTGATCTGCAAAGATGGAAAAACGCTCAATGTTAGAAGAAATCAAAGTATTCATGCTCGACTAAAAGACGTTATCGAAGGCTACCTCGGAAATCCTTGATCTTTGGGACGCTGAACCTACGGTTAGATTGGTTGCCGAACTCGAAGTTCCCGCTAACTTCGACATAGAAGTTGGCCCACTTATCGATGTCTGGCAGGCCATCTATTAAAGGTTGCTTCTTGCTGCGCGTCGACAAATACCGACGCTCGGTTTGGCCGTGCCTAGACATTATGTAGGTATGGAAAAGATCGGCGGCGGTGAACTCCAAGTCATGGAGTTCCTTCAACTTAATCACCGACATCACTATTCGGTAACTGTTGATGGCGAAATAATGAGGGACGATACTGAACCGTGCCAGAATCTCCCTCAAGAATGGATGGAGAGGAAACCTCAACCCAGCCTCACATATCGCCATTAGGGGGACAGTGATATGCTCGGGGTGGTGCTCCTTCTTGTCTTTTATTCTGTTGCTCGCCACTTGGCTGACGACAACATCGTCGGGAATATCGTACTCTCGGCAGAAATTTTGGTATTCCCTGGGGTCTCCACTGAAGAAATGGGCGTGGGGGCAAACCTGGCCCTTCTCATAGAGGTCGGCAACCTCATTGTTTTCAGATTGGGCTGCGCTGTGCCCAGCAGAGGCGGCGTCGGCAGAAGGATGAAGCCTGGACTCGGCTTCTGGCCCGAGTTGGGGCTCGGCCTCAGAATGTGTTGACAGCGTCAGAGAGATCTCAGGCTCGGTGATGAACCCGTCATCTCCGTATTCGTATACGCGCTCGGCGTTTGAATCACTGGTGTCGGACATATTTGAAGCAATGGAAGAATTCTGGTGTCGGCTTCTGTATCTCTCCACGCACTCTCGGATTAACAAGGCTGCAGAGTCGTCTCCCGAGCTTTCCGAGTCGGAAGAAATAACTATGATTGGGTGAGCCAGACCTATCAAACACAAACAAACGATGAGAAACCCTATCGTCGGCGACGGATGAGGATCTCCTACGCTCGGCTACCCTATTGGCCCACCCTACCTTCGTCCTACATTGACTCAAGCTCGGGAGAATCCAAGATTCCAACTACTAGGTTCGGCGTTGGGCAATCCCGACCTACCATAAGGTCAGGCTCGGCCCAAGACAGGCTCGGCTCATCCTAACGCCTCCCGAGTCAACCAACATCTTTGCTGGGGCTCGGAAGAACAGGTTGAAGACGAAGATGAATAGTTGCTCATCCCCATCTGCATACTGTTCACACAGAACGGAAAACTCCTAAAATCCCAGGAGGAACGACGAAAAATGACAAGAAAACTGCAGAAATGCAAAGAGAAGCAAAGGTCGAGCATTTACCTGGAAATTTCAATGTGTTTCGCTGAAGAATCTGCTTGGGATCGAGGATGAACGACGAACAGGCGTGCGACGGAGTTCTGGCGATGGAGGTTTAGAGAGAGAAAGCAGTAGTGGCTTCTCTCTCTACCCTCAGCCCTTTTTATAGAGCTAGGGTTTGGGTATTGTGAATCTCCCGCCCAAATCACTACACCGCCGAACAGGTGGCCAATAATAGCTCGACACGTGGCGGTGGCAGGTTAGGCTTGCAGGGCCGTATGCGTCACCCTGACAGCCGTACTCAACCAGGGGAACACCTGGCGTACCTCCATTGGTCTTCTGTGACGGTTTGTTGGAAGGTGCTGGGGCTCGGCAGAAGTCTACCAATCGACTGTATTGCGTGTCCGGCATTGAATATGCTCGGCAATGTTTTGTTCAACGGCTACGGTTCACGTTTGGCATTCAGAAGACTAGACCAAATTCATCCAAGCAATCACATGCATGTTCGGCATAAGGCACGCTCGGCCAAAGCTTGACATCAATATCAGCCACGCGCTCGGCGGCGGCTGAGATTGAGGGGCTATTGTAGCAGGCCGAGCATAATTGTGTGTTCACCATGGACCGTTTCCACTCCTTTCCACCTTCGGCCGCTTTAAGGGCGGTTAACCCATTGCGCCCGTGCTCGGCTACACGAAGTTTATGTCATGCTCAGCTACCGTCGGGTGATGACCCAGCAAATAACCCCCGCTCAGGCCGAGCACCCTTCGGCCGCTGTCGCCTTCATGCTCGGCCATTATCTGGGAGCCGTGACCGCCGACGATAATCGCCCGATTCGGATCCCCTTGGGGCTCGGCAGCACCTCCGGTTTTCTGGGCTCGGCCACCCGCGCGGCCATGTGACCTCCCGCGTGCGAAGACGGTTACACCTGTAGGATAATCATGAGCGCACATGGGTCATGCCAGCTCACCCCCCTGAAGCGGTTACCAGATCTATCCGATGACGTCACGATGACGCCGCTTGGCCCGTGCAAGGCACGTGTCCGTGCTTGGGGAGCAAGTCAGGGAGACTCTATAAATATCAAAGGATAGCGCCTCTGGAAGATACGCACAGACAAACGCGAATACTCACTTAAAACCCTAGTCTCTTCCCTCTCTCTGCGCATACTCATCCTCTCGCCGGACGGCCTTGCCGGGCAACCCCCGGCCAGGTCTTAGTCGTGTGTTCACTTGTGCAGGCTAGGCGGAGAAGGCTAGGCTACCACCGGACCAGTGGAGGAAGAAAGCGGAACGAGGATCACGGGCCACACAGAAACAACAAAGAGGTAAACATAATAAAACTTATCCCCAAACAAATAACAAAGAGGTAAACATAATAAAACTTTTATATGGAAAAATGAACTTTCTAAGTCATGTTTCCACAAAATCACACTAGCTGCCACCTGTAGAGATGATAAACGAGATCTCCAACCTTCAACTTTGTTACTGAGTTTATCGAATAAAAGCATTAAACAAAGTGCTCCTTTTTTGTGATCATGTATAAATGACAGAAGTCGAAGGCTAAGATTTAACTGCTAGTCAGTTCATTTTCATATTCTGCTTTATGATGAACATGCAGGACAATTTGGTAATAATATGGTATCAAATTCTTATCCTTTCTTTCCTACTCCTTCCTTGAGCATCTAGGCAATTACTTACGGTCAGTTGCAGAAAATAGGGATTGAGTAAAGAAAGAAAGCCGAGCAAAGATCAATAAGGATCTGGGTACGACATGATGAAGGGGAGATAGATAAATTGTGTTGTGGTTTGAATGTCCTTAGACTGAGTTTTTCACCCATTGTGATTTGGTATAACAAATTTAAGAGCTTTTGGTGTAATTCATTCTATCCATTTCTTTTATCTCCTTGTCTTCTTCGGTTCTTATAATGATTACTAAGAACAAACCTTCTGGCGAAGAATAGCACAATCATTCTCTATAGGGTTCTAACAAGAAGTACTATTGTAGATGATGTAGACAAATACAATCATATATCAGCAAAAAAAAATTAATATCATTTTATCAGAATACTAATTGGAGCATTACAAAAACTTACTGCTAAGAAATATTCTTTCTAGCACTATAGGATATATTAGATCATTGAAAATTATACTAAAGCCATGCAGAGCACGTGTTCTGACGGAGTGACGCGTAGGAAATTGTTCACACAGGAAAGAAGGTTTCAGCAAAGGGACAAGCATTATCATTTACACTACATTTAGTAAATTCACATGCATGGTCCTAAATCACGAAGCACATCCTATGTCTTGGATTTGGGATATAGCTGACAATTTTCCCAGGAATAGCTAACACAAGCGCAAAATCTTTTTCATTCCCTCCCTTCTTAACAAACAACACTTTAAAATTGTACATCTGAAAACAACTTTTGTTATCTATCTCGGGGAATTTAGCTATTAGGGGCCTAGGGTCGACCAGAAATTTTACATTCCAACCACAGTAGTCCTTATCCATCTCAAGGATTCTTAATCCCTTATCAGCACTTGAACTAGACTCAGGCTCCGTTCCGCAACTCAAAATAAGTACTTATTTTTTAAGAAAGCAATTTCAAGCTCAAAAATAATGTGTTTACGCAAATAATTTTCCTACCAATATGGATCTTGTTTGATAGATCCCATCAAGATCTTTTATACGGTGCAAAAAAAATTAAAAAATTATTTTTTATTTACATTATTTTTGAGTTTGAAAATGTGAAATAAACTGCTTATTTTTTGAGAAGGTTTCTCGAACGGGGCCTCAATAAGAATCAAACTTCCACCACATTCCCCAAGATATTTAGAAACTAGGGACCGTAAAGTTAAAGGTTTTGTCTCTACTTTCGTCACCTCTCCATCAACGCCGAATCTCAAGAGAACATTCGGTTGGGTTAACCAATGGATCACTCCATTCCAAAATACACCACCACGATCGTAATCTTTTAGTGGTGAAAAAACTCGTTTCCAACAATCATTCTTCGAGGACGAGGAGTAGACATCAATCGGATTAGGTTGGGAAAAGCCGTGAGAACTCAATACAACTTTGTCGTGAGGTGATTCTAAGGGATCAAAAACCAAGTAAGCATGACCAGAAACTGATCCAAAAGGTTAGGAATTATAGTAAGTGAATTTCTTTGTGGTGGGATTACAAACAAGGAATCCCAATTTGTGAGTGTAGCTATTCATATCGAAGCGCTCATGGTTGAACAACAGTAAGCCTTTGCAAGAGTTAATAATCCTAGTGGTACATAGCTCACCGAGAACATTGAGGAAGGAGAGAGACGAGAGATTCTGGTGGCCATGAAAGGAGAGCGAGTGGAGTTGGTAGTTGCAGTAGAAATATAAGCCTGAGGTTGAAGGGTTAGGTTTCAGAGGGAGTGGTGGGAGGGAAATTCGGGGTGGGAGATGAGAGAGAGCCAATGTTTGGATACGCTCTTGAATCGGATTAAGAAAGACGATTTCTGTGAGGAGATCGACACTATTGGAAATTACTTCGGCCGCCTGTGAGAGTTCCGATGAAGTACTGCCAATCGTATTTGTTCTGTTTGCACAAATTTTCGTGGTCATGCTTGCTGAGTGGAGGGAGCAGAGAAAATAATCGGCGCAAAGCACGGAATGAGATGGGGGAAGATGAAGTTCTATATTTTTATGTTGAGGAGTGTCAGGGACAAAGGAAATGAGCAAAGAAAAAGGCCCTTAAAATGTATTAAAGTGTACATGAAAGTGAATTTGAGCCACTGAATCTGAGTCATTCATGTACACTTTAATGGTGCACTTAGCATTTTTTAAAACGGTAGGCTCTGTTCAGTTGTCATGAATGTTGTGCACGAAAATTGTTCCCAGGAAAATTGTTCTTAAGAAAGTGAAGTAAAGTAGAGTAAAGGAATAAAAAGTCCATTTTCCTACAAGTGTTCATTTGACCAAAGAATTTAAAGTTTAGTTATTCATTTTCCAGGAAAAAGACACTTATATGAAACTTTTTTATTTTTATACTCATGGCTAAATTTTAAATAAAAGTAACTTTGAGAGCTAAATAATTGGCTACCATATTTCAAAAATTAACACATACGGAACATTTATTTTATCTAATGCAAAGCCTTACCATGAAATGAAAAAGTTGATTTGCAATTCTCTATTCAATTGGCTATCCTTTGAATGGTCATGCAAATTCCCTGTTCAAATTAACATCCTCTGATAATCAATCGTAAAAAATGTT